>CM057339.1:686161904-688561904 GCA_030015575.1 Agapanthus africanus
TAAGACTGGCTAGATACTTGCTACGCGTCTGTGGACTGCCGCGAGAATACAGTTAGGTTTTGTTTTCCCGGCGAGTCAGTGTTTGTGGTGCGGGGGGACCGTGGTGCCGCCCCTCACAGTTTGATTCTGTCCTTTACGCTAGTCGGATTTTGAGGAGAGGATGTCGGGAATTCTTGGCTTTCATTCATGATACTGGAGCCACAGTGGAATCGTTGGACCGGGTTCTTACCGTGCGAGAGTTTCCCGACGTCTTTCCCGATGAGTTACCTGGGTTGCCGCCAGAGCGCGATATTGAGTTTTGCATTGATCTGATTCCCGGCGCGGGGCCTATTTCTATACCGCCTTATCGGATGGCTCCGGCGGAGCTTAGAGAGCTTAAAAACAATTGCAAGAGTTGATTGATAGGAGACTTGTGCGTCCGAGTGTTTCGCCGTGGGGAGCTCCTGTTCTGTTTGTTGGAGATAGTGCCCTCAGAGTCAATTATTGGATCACAGGCACGTGATTGCAATGATTGAGGGAGGACCTATCCGGTAGGACAGTCTTACTCGAGATGATAGTATGCTATCTAGTTTACCTTTATCATCATGTACTTCTTTAGGTGACCTGACAGGTCGCTATTACACGTTGATAGAGCCCCTAGGATTCTTGCTTGACTGCCAGCAGTATGAGGGCGATCATATAAGTGAGAGCTGGAGTCTATAAGCACATCCTTAAAAGGTCCCTAGTCGTAGGAGTTTCGAGACAGGGCATCGATTCTCCAGAGTAGACTAGTGTATACAGTCGAGACCCGACGAGGGGCGGTGGCCGGTCTCACAAGCCACTGGTGTCAGTTGGTTCACCTAAGATGTATACAGGTGCTCATTGGGTTATGAGTACACCGGACAGGACTCGCCGGGAACATGCTAGTTGGTCTTATACCTGACGTCAGATAGCAGTTCCTAGGTGACATGTGTACAGGTTAGTTCATCGACCTGGGGATCGTCATTTGTCTCGTGTGAGTTCCCACTGTGCTTTGATTACTACCCTACCACGGCTCAAAGGAGTCGTGCAAACAGGTTTTAGTTGGGTACAGTCCCGAGCCACATGGAGGCAGTGAGCGGATCTGCAGGGGTTCGTCTCCCCCGGTATTGGGGGTGAGGTCGCGCTGTGTCTAGAAGAGCCATTACACGAAGTCCTTGGCCAAGGCAGGAGATTTACTGGTAGGTATTCCAGTAGTATCTCAGGGTGTTCTGGGCTACACTCCGACACGACTTGTACCGCTTTTGGGGGTCTGACTTTTACCAACCCCCTAGGCCGACATGCGATACTCATAGACGAACGGACCGGACTGTACGGATATTGTCACTGACAGGCTCAGTAGGGTGTCAGGATGAGTTCGCTCATCGACGTCCCTTTTGGTCAATAGCTGGTGGCCCGTCACGTATTGGCTTATATCTCTGACGTGCTAGTGGTTAAATCCACAGCCATAGTATTGACGAGTCTTTAGAGTCCACCACACTTTCAGTTACTCAAGCTTTCGGGCGAAACGCTGTAGAGGCCGTATGGGGATATGGCAGGGTCCGATCAGATACGTGCGGTATTGTACGGATCAGGATCGGACGATTAGTACTAGTGGCTGTATGGTTATATGGCAGGGTTCGATCAGATACGTGCGGTATTGCACGGATCAGGATCGAACGGATATTACTAGCCGCTTTGGTTTAAGCCGGATCCTAGTATAGTACTGTGTAGATTTTGTCTCATTGCATTTGTATCCGGACGGAATACAGATGCGGGTGTGTATGCACAGTATCGGGGTTTTCCTGTAATTTATTACGGGACCAGTTTTCTGGAGTTGCCAGTTTGCATTCCGTTCCGGCCGGTTTTCCTTTGTTCTTTCCCGGCCGGACTTTTCCGATGGAGGGGGTTATTTGCAAGTTTGCAAATAATAATTGTGGAAGGAGTTTCTTGCAAATGTATTAATTATGATAGCATCTTTTTGATACCATTCTTATCCATCATCATCACTTGCTTTTTGTTGATTTGAGGTGATTAGTAGTTGATGTGAGTTAGTTATGATGATGTTTGGATATGGTCACCCTCTCTCTTTTCCTACACTCACCTCCCTCTTGCTATGCATTCTTTCCTCCACCATTCTAAGATGAGAAGGTTTCATTTTGAGAAAAGAGAAGGAGAGAGTTTCATTCTGAGAGTGTGGCATTCTTGATCTCATTTTCATGCTAGAAAATGCAAGCACCATTTTTCTTATCTTGATTCCTCCATCATCTTCAAAGGCAACAAACCCCAAATGAGACATAAGCTCTACACTACATTTTCTACAGCAAATCTTGGACGCGTCGGCTAGCCTACTTCGCGCCCGAGTTGCCTCGGTATTGAGGTGGGAGCCCGTAAAAGATACAGGCGATGTGGTGCCCTTCCGGCGAGGAGGCGACGACCGGAGTTTCCGCAGGAGATCAGGACGACGACGAGAAGACCGGAGGACTCGGATCATTCGGTATATCTCTTCCCCTTCTTATAGTTAGCTTAGACATGTTAATGGTCCGATCCGGATGTTTAGTGCGCGGTGGTGCCGGTTTGCTAAGTCCGCAAAATTAAAGTTTATCACCGCTTCCGCATTTGGCCGTCGGATTAACGGCCGGGGCGCCGCCGTGCACTTACAGTGGTATCAGAGCCTCGCCATTAACTTCGTCTAGCTTTGTTTGATGTGTTTGCATTTCCGATCGACCAAAATTCCAAAAAAAACACATTTTCCTCACATCAGTTTTCTGTCGATTTTTTCCTGGCTCCAAAATTTTTTCAGGTTGTAGAAAACTGATGTACAAGAAGTTATAAGAGTTCTGGGAAAATTCGAGACAGTGATCTCTCAGGTGGAGCGCGGAACCGCGGCAAAACCCCCCTTGTTGCCGCGGTTCCGCCGCAGGTTTGAGGGATCAACGGGTCGAAATTTTCCAGTGGGCTTGTGGGCTGATTTTGGGGTTTTTGGAATATTAAACTTGGGCCCAGAATTTCTGTGAGTGATACAGTATTGCTTGGGGGCCCACTTGTTAATTTTTGATCGATCGGATATTTTAAACACATTATTTCACAGTATTTACATTATATCTGCAACCGTGAATGTCACTTGATCGGTAAATCCAGTCTAACTGCTATAGCCCGGTTAGATGGATTTGCGAACGTGACTTTCACGTTGATATTTTGTGATTTTGCTGTGATGTTGCGGATCGGTCGTGGGGGATAGCCTGGATGCAATGCTAGTACAGTGCTGTTGTATTATGTACATTTGATATTGCGGGGCGAGCGTCCGACATGTGGACTGCCGTCACTGCCTGATTGTATTATTCTTTTGGGGCACGACCTGGTTGCGGTCGATGTACCCGTTGTATGTATATTTTACTTTCTGTACTAGGATTACCCCGCGGAGGGGTGCACGGATAGCCGGGTTCTAGAGGGCAACAAGCCCGCATCTCATGGCATTGAGACGGAGGGGACTTCACTCTAGAATTGGCGGGCTATTCGCGGCACTCGTAGGGGGTACAGGTTGACCCAGGAGGGGTGCCCAAGTTACCGGATTCCGTGAAGTGCTGGGTGGTCCATTCACGGCGCTGAAGGGGGCTGCCTCGTTTCAGGTTTTGGCGGGTAACTTGCCGCGCCCGTAGGGGTCTAGGATTTCATTGCACAGGCTATCCACATGACCAGGGGAACGTCGGGTTTCAGTAGTGGCTCTGTGAAACCCGGGGATCCCAGATATCTGTATTGTTCTGTGATGCTGTACATTTCTGTGATGTTGCATTTTTATCACGCCTTGAGCGAATATAATATATTGGTATATATATTAGTAGATGTTGTATATGTTTTACATCCACGCTAGTCCAGTCCCCGCTCTGTCGTCAGTTAGCTAACCTAACGGGTAATGACGGGACCCAGTGGCGAATGCGGATGGCATATACGTACATCAGTATATTTTCGTTCTTTGTGGTGTGATCAATTGATGGGACTGCGTTGATTTGGATCAATGCAAGTTAAAACAAACCTAATCTGATGTTGTTGGAACACTTTTCAAAAAGCTGTTATTGCAAGGACGTTCACTTTTGTTTTGCATCGTAGTATTCATTTGGAATATCCTGCTCCTCAGTCGACGAGGTAAGGGCCGAGATCCCTTCACCGGGAGTGACCCCTTGGACAGAAGTTTGCGTCAGGGCATTAACTTCACTATAGCCGATTACTTTTGCTTTGCACCATGGTATTCAGTTGGAATATCCTGCACCTCATTCTACGAGGAAAGAGCCGAGATCCCTTCACCGGGAGTGACCTCTTTAGTAAAGGTTTTCGTCACTATATTTTCTAAAAAGCTATTCGTTCCTTCAACGATATCAAGTTCATTACGTTAAAGTTTTTCGCCAGAAACCATTCGTAGCCCTCCATCATTTCAGTTAAATATTCGGTAGTATTCAAGCTATGTATTTTGACCTCACGCCAAGGCATAGCGTTTGGTAGCTGCCGAGTATTTATCTGTTGCATAGATAGATGCGTTGGTTTGAGACAGTCGTACTACTATTTTGGCCTACGTCAAGGGTATGTACGGGTGGGTTCAAATTAACCTGGACAATGATGGGTAGAACTTGACATGTGCCTTATGATATTTTGACCTCACGCCAAGGTCATAAGAGCATGGGGTAAAAATCACATCGGGAGTTTCAAAAGAACTGAAACTTGCCAGATATGCGCATACCTTCTGGAGTGTGATACCGTGAGCGGATTCCGTCACGTTATCATGCGATGATAGTTGGATCCCGATTCCTACTAATGAGTTAGTTTACTCCTCGGGTGACCCCGACTAATTCTTCTTTCAGGTTTGGAGGAGAATTTGAGGTACAGTGGGAGGTTTCCAGATTAGATAAAGTGATAACCATTCTGATCTAGGTTAGAGTGCACGCTGAGTGTTTCTTTTCTCTCTCTCTCTCTGGCAGCGACCATTGACCCGACCCTAAGACTATGACTCAGTGACTAAGTTGACCGAACCTTCTTAACACTGGCTTTTGGATTGTCAGAGTTGCAAACCTCTTTGCCACTCCTACTTTTACCCTTTTCTCCGGGACACCCCGTATTAATACGAACGTCCACTTCCATTGGACAAAACCATCGTATGGTTATATACGAACTCGAAGGACTTCGAGGATGGTTTCTGGTTCTGGAGAAAACGGATAGGACTATTCAGTTGTCTTTTCTTTTCACCTTCTCTCAGGTTGCGAGTACCCCTTGGTTTAGGAGTAGTACACCTATTACGCAAATTGGATAGTCTTCTTCCAAACCATAGGCTGGTGCCGACCGGTAGGGAATGAAGAAAACCAGTTAGCCTAAACGGTGTACAGAAGGTATTAAGTTCAGACAAAGCAAGGGATTAGTAAGAGGGCAAAGTAAATTGCAACTGATATTCACGACCAAACCAAGTATTTCTTCGCCAATCCTAAATCACCTTTGTATTTCTCCAGGACACTCCGTATCACTACGAAGATCCCAGTTTATTGGATAATCCATCGTATGGTTATATACGAACTCAAAAGGAACTTGTTCCAGTTCGGGGATGGATCCTGGTTCAGGAGAAATAGGAATAAAGTACATTCAGGTGTCTTTTATCTTCACCTTCTCTCGCGTTGCGAGTGCTCCTAGGATTAGGACAGTACACCCATTATGCTTTTTGGATAGTCTTCTTCCAAACCATAGGCTGGTGCCAAACGGTAGGGAAGGAAGAAAACCATTTGGCCTAAAAGGGTGTACAGAAGGTAATGACTAAAGACATATAAAGGGATTTAGAGAAGCGGGAAAGAATTATACGGTTATAGTTGTGAATCTGGATAATGGAAGAGGCATTACTAGGAATACCAGGATACCCCATCGAAACATTTCAATGTTTCAGTTTCACTATGTACTGTTAAAAGAAAACTGATTTCCTGATTAGACACTTGCTCCAGGGTATGTATTTACCAAGTTTGATTCTCACATCTGTATGTCTTTACAGATGATGAGTGGGAGTAAGTTATTGGGAATAGGGTGATCATCCTCATTATATCGGGATTTGTTGTAATCGGTGATATTTGAGGAGATCATCTGGGCTGTTTGCCGGTCGGCAAATATTTGGTTTTGAATATCCGCTGTTGTGCACCAATTTCAAATTGATATATCTGTACGTCTATTTTCATAGAGTGAGATATACCTTTTGATATTATGTCGATGACATTTACCTATATCAGTGGATGGTTAGATAAGGAGCATTGAACAGCGGTGTAATTCTTCTTAACCATAAGTACAGTTTTCAACCTACGACACACAGTGAAAGAGTTGTTAGACTCAGCGGACTTATACAGAGTATTGTATGTTGTCCAGTGTCCATTAGGACAGAGGGGTTGGTCCTCATACTATATTCTGTTTACTTTTAACTTCTCTAGTTCTTAGACATGTGTTTCGTAGAAACACAGAGTCTAAGTTTTGAGGAGTTATAGGTATTTGAATAGAGTAGAGAACCAGGTGCAGCAAGTATCGGGATTCTTCAAAGTGATCGAAGATGTAGATACTTGTGTATGGTATTCAGTTGATAGTAATGATAAAGAGAAATTGCTTCTCTTTCAGGTTACTCATAATTGGAAGTATTCCTAAGTTGAGTAACGTTGATCGGCCTCCTTCCATTTAGTTGACATGCACTGGAGATAGCTGCATGATTTGAATCTGGTTCAATTAAATCAGTGCCTCTGGTTCTATATTGGATATAGAACAGTTCATATCTTAACGTTGTTAAGGTACGGGGAGTTGTCCGGCTTATGATTAAAACCAGACACTGGACAACTCAAGGCACGTTTCTGTAATGGCTGTTTGTGGGTTGACCCAGGCTATGACGAGGGTTGACTTTCTACCATCTGGCAGATCAATAGAAATATTGTTCTAGACTCGCCACAGTTTTATTAAAAATGGATTTTTTCAAAAACAGTAGTGGGAGTATTGTAGAACTGGAAGTGATTCCAGAACCGCAAATGATTACTGAAGATTTGATAAGGAACCTAAAGATTCAATCTGATTTGACATTCCATTGGCACTCCGCAGATAAGGTGGGTAACTTCAGGCACCCGAGAGGTACTCCGGTAGCCTCAAGGACGGTGACAGGGAAGTTCTTGTTTACCCACACTTGCCATTGTTGTTGTTCCAGGCTGCGAGACCCGGCAGGAGGATGAGTATAGCGTCGTTCTAAACTAGCTTTAGAAGTGCACGTCTATATGACTCAGCCAGAGGGTTGTCGTAGTCAGTGGGAGCAGCGGAAGCATTGGCGGACATCAGACTTATGTCTATTTATAGACTAAAGCAGATATAGCGGAGATAGATCATCTATTTTTGATGTGACAGTCATGGGTTTGACGTCATCAGAATAGGGGATGGATCTGTTGAGAAGGTAGTAGGGTGTGATATCCGGGTTTTGGATGACATACACAAAGTAGGAAGTGACATTCCTATACTACTATCGGTTATACTTTGGTCGTCACACAGTGGTTTCTCCATAAGGGACTTGGACATTATATCAGACATACTGGTTACTAGATCTATGGTTTTTAGATCTAGATTTGGGTGGTTTCCCAATCTGGGTACTTAGACAGCATTCTAAGAGTATTTAGAATGGACGACTCCTGGCATGGTAGTGTACCTGCAGGTGATGGAGTCACCCTCTCTAAAGGTGTCTTATAGACTAAAGTAGAGAGGGATGTGCATGATTGGCAGATCACTTGCTTAGGCAATTGAGTCAATCATGAGATGTCAAGTACCACACCAGATGTTGTTCTTGCACTAGATGCAATAAGTTGATATTGATCCAATCCTGGAGAAACAGTCGGAAGCAGTCTTAGAACATAAGTGGATGTTCTAGGGATATGATAGCAGCATTCTCCTTTGGGAGACAGTTATCATTCCAGGCTTCCAAGGTGACCTGGATGGCAGAGTGACTGTCAGAGTTATAGTTTTCCTTCGGACGAGGGGCAGTATTTTGGACAGGTGGTCCAAGGCAATACTGAGGGTGGCATGGCGCAGGATACTGATTAAGTTCAGTTGACGATACAGTCTAAGAAGTTTGGATTTGGAGTTCATTTATGAGCTAGGTCCCATCAGACATCCAGACATTCTAAGACAGGTATTGCTCATTTCGGGAGATGGCTTTCTCCGCGAACTTGAGACATAGAGAGACATAGAAAGAAACTTCTAGGTGGATCCACTCACTGAGGCTATTCCTCGACCGCAATAGTTTCACAAACGGGATTTGTGAGACTGACTAGTAGAGGAGTTGGGTGTTCGGTATCACACGGGCTGTGAGTATGCGACATCGCAATAATTAGCCTTGAGTGCAAGTGGAAGATTGTTGGAGATAGTGCCCTCAGAGTCAATTATTGGATCACAGGCACGTGATTGCAATGATTGAGGGAGGACCTATCCTGGTAGGACAGTCTTACTCGAGATGATAGTATGCTATCTGGTTTACCTTTATCATCGTGTACTGCTTTAGGTGACCTGACAGGTCGCTATTACACATTGATAGAGCCCCTAGGATTCTTGCTTGACTGCCAGCGGTATGAGGGCGATCATATAAGTGAGAGCTGGAGTCTATAAGCACATCCTTAAAAGGTCCCTAGTCGTGGGAGTTTCGAGACAGGGCATCGATTCTCCAGAGTAGACTAGTGTATACAGTCGAGACCCCGACGAGGGGCGGTGGCCGGTCTCACAAGCCACTGGTGTCAGTTGGTTCACCTAAGATGTATACAGGTGCTCATTGGGTTATGAGTACACCGGACAGGACTCGCCGGGAACATGCTAGTTGGTCTTATACCTGACGTCAGATAGCAGTTCCCAGGTGACATGTGTACAGGTTAGTTCATCGACCTGGGGATCGTCATTTGTCTCGTGTGAGTTCCCACTGTGCTTTGATTACTACCCTACCACGGCTCAAAGGAGTCGTGCAAACAGGTTTTAGTTGGGTACAGTCCCGAGCCACATGGAGGCAGTGAGCGGATCTGCAGGGGTTCGTCTCTCCCGGTATTGGGGGTGAGGTCGCGCTGTGTCGAGGAGAGCCATTACACGAAGTCCTTGGCCAAGGCAGGAGATTTACTGGTCGGTATTCCAGTAGTATCTCAGGGTGTTCTGGGCTACACTCCGACACGACTTGTACCGCTTTTGGGGGTCTGACTTTTACCAACCCCCTAGGCCCGACATGCGATGCTCATAGACAAACGGACCGGACTGGGTGTCAGGATGAGTTCACTCATCGACGTCCCTTTTGGTCAATAGCTGGTGGCCCGTCACGTATTGGCTTATACCTCTGACGTGCTAGTGGTTAAATCCACAGCCATAGTATTGACGAGTCTTTAGAGTCCACCACACTTTCAGTTACTCAAGCTTTCAGGCGAAACGCTGTAGAGGCCGTATGGGGATATGGCAGGGTCTGATCAGATACGTGCGGTATTGCATGCATCAGGATCGGACGGTTAGTACTAGTGGCCGTATGGTTATATGGCAGGGTTCGATCAGATATGTGCGGTATTGCACGGATCAGGATCGAACGGATATTACTAGCCAGCTTTGGTTTAAGCCGGATCCTAGTATAGAACTGTGTAGATTTTGTCTCATTGCATTTGTATCCGGACGGAATACAGATGCGGGTGTGTATGCACAGTATCGGGGTTTTCCTGTAATTTATTACGGGACCAGTTTTCTGGAGTTGCCAGTTTGCATTCCGTTCCGGCCGGTTTTCCTTTGTTCTTTCCCGGCCGGACTTTTCCGATGGAGGGGGTTATTTGCAAGTTTGCAAATAACAATTGTGGAGGGAGTTTCTTGCAAATGTATTAATTATGATAGTATCTTTTTGATACCATTCTTATCCATCATCATCACTTGCTTTTTGTTGATTTGAGGTGATTAGTAGTTGATGTGAGTTAGTTATGATGATGTTTGGATATGGTCACCCTCTCTCTTTTCCTACACTCACCTCCCTCTTGCTTATGTATTCTTTCCTCCACCATTCTAAGATGAGAAGGTTTCATTTTGAGAAAAGAGAAGGAGAGAGTTTCATTCTTGAGAGTGTGGCATTCTTGATCTCATTTTCATGCTAGAAAAATGCAAGCACCATTTTTCTTATCTTGATTCCTCCATCATCTTCAAAGGCAACAAACCCCAAATGAGACATAGGCTCTACACTACACTTTCTACAGCAAATCTTGGACGCGTCGGGTAGCCTACTTTGCGCCCGAGTTGCCTCGGTATTGAGGTGGGAGCCCGTAAAAGATACAGGCGATGTGGTGCCCTTCCGGCGAGGAGGCGACGACCGGAGTTTCCGCAGGAGATCGGGACGACGACGAGAAGACCGGAGGACTCGGATCATTCGGTATATCTCTTCCCCTTCTTGTAGTTAGCTTAGACTTGTTAATGGTCCGATCCGGATGTTTAGTGCGCGGTGGTGCCGGTTTGCTAAGTCCGCAAAATTAAAGTTTATCACCGCTTCCGCATTTGGCCGTCGGATTAAAGGCCGGGGCGCCGCCGTGCACTTATACTGTTCGTCAAGAAGAAGGACGGCAGTTTGAGGTTGTGTATGGATTATCGTCAATTGAACTGAGTTATGGTGCGGAATAGGTATCCTTTACCTCGCATTAAGGATTTATTTGATCAGCTCCAGGGTGCGAAACATTTTTCTAAGATTGATTTGCGTTCGGGTTATCATCAGTTGCGGGTTCGAAATGATGACATTCCGAAAACTGTTTTTCGTACGCGCTATGGGCATTATGAGTTTTTGGTGATGTCGTTCGGACTCACCAATGCGCCAGCAGCGTTCATGGATCTGATGAACCGGATTTTCAGGTCGTTCCTCGACCAGTTCATTATTGTGTTTATTGATGACATTCTGGTCTACTCTAAAAGTCGTGAGGAGCATGAGAGGCACTTGAGGATTGCTTTGCAGACATTGAGAGAGCACCAGCTATATGGTAAATTCTCAAAGTACGCATTTTGGCTTGATAGAGTGGATTTCCTGGGTTATGTGGTGACTGGAGATGGTATTCTTGTGGACCCGAGGAAGATCGAGGCTGTGCAATTTTGGCCAAGACCTATATCTGTGACTGTGGTCCGCAGCTTTTTGGGCTTAGCTGATTATTATCGCCGTTTCATGCAGGATTTTTTGAGTATCGCTGCACCGCTGACCGGACTGACCCGGAAGGGGGTTCCTTTTCTTTGGACTGATGCGTGTGAGCAGAATTTTCAGCAGTTGAATACTCGGTTGACGACGGCACCAGTTCTATCTTTGCCTTTTGGATCGGGCGGCTATATTGTTTACTGTGATGCTTCTCGAGTGGGGCTCGGTTGTGTATTGATGCAGCATGATAGAGTGATTGCTTATGTTTCTAGGCAGCTGAAGAAGAACGAGCAGAATTACCCCACTCACGATCTTGAGATGGCCGCGGTGGTCTTTGCGTTGAAGATTTGGAAACACTACTTGTACGGGGAGTCGTGTCAGATCTTCACGGATCACAAGAGCTTGAAGTACATCTTCCAGCAGCGGGATCTGAATCTGAGACAGCGCCGATGGATGGAGCTTGTGAAGGATTATGATTGTGAGATCTTTTATCACCCGGGCAAGGCGAATGTGGTAGCTAATGCTTTGAGTCGTAGGCCCGGGGGTAGCTTGTCCCAGTTGAGCGTAGTTCAGCGACAGTCTTCTTCAGATTGGCAGATCTTGTGCGATGGTAGAGTGTAGTTTGAGTTCACTTTCGTTGGGGGACAGCTTGCTCATGTCCGCGCCCGTCCACTACTTTTTGATCGTATCCGTGAGGCGCAGCCCAGTGATGCTCGTTTGTCTGAGATTCTTGAGCTTATTCGGCAGGGTACAGTTTCGGAGTTCATGATTGATGACTAGGGTGTGCTACGATGCGGGACTCGCTTGTGTGTACCAGATGCTGATGGGTTGAGACGCGAGATCCTAGAGAAGGCACATCAGTCGGCCTTTAGCGTTCATCCAGGTTCCACCAAGATGTACCGTGACTTGAGGGACTTTTATTAGTGGGAAGGGATGAAGCGAGATATTTCGGACATCGTTTCGAGGTGCCTGACTTGTCAGCAAGTCAAGGCTGAGCATCAGAAGCCAGCAGGGGAGTTGCAGCCTTTACCCGTTCCGGAGTGGAAATGGGAGCAGATTTCCATGGACATCGTTGTGGGTCTACCCAGGACCAGTCGAGGGTATGACTCCATTTGGGTGATTGTTGACCGGTTAACGAAAGCGGCTCACTTCCTTCCAGTGAAGACCACTTTTGGTTATACTCAGTATGCTCAGCTGTACATAGATGAGATTGTGCATTTGCATGGTGTTCCCACATGCATCGTATCCGACAGAGGCACCCAGTTTACTAGCCGTCTTTGGCAGAAGCTTCAAGAAGCTTTGGGTACCGGTTGAGTTTTAGCACCGCTTTTCATCCACAGACCGATGGTCAGTCGGAGCGGACTATATAGACTCTGGAGGATATGCTTCGGGCGTGCGTGCTTGATTTTGGTGGCTGTTGGGATCGTCATTTGCCATTGATTGAGTTCTCCTACAACAACAGCTTTCAGGAGACTATTCAGATGGCACCTTTTGAGGCTTTGTACGGTAGGAAGTGTCGATCGCCAATCTGTTGGGCCGAACTCAGTGAGAGTAGGGTTTTGGGGCCCCAGCTAGTTCAGGAGACTACAGATAAGATCCAGCTGATTCAGGACAGGATGAGAGCAGCCCAGTGCAGACAGAAGTCTTATGCCGACCGTCGTCGTCGCAGACTTGAGTTCGTAGTGGGGGATCATGTATTCCTGAGGATTTCTCCGATGAAGGGCGTTATGCGATTTGGGAAGAGGGGAAGCTCAGTCCCAGATATTTAAGTCCTTTCGAGATCCTCGAGCGAGTTGGAGACGTTGCCTATCGTTTGGCGCTCCCGCCTAGTTTTCCGGATGTTCACCGCGTTTTCCATGTGTCGATGCTTTGTAGATACCTTCATGATCCTTCTCACATGATTCAGCACCAGACCGTTCAGCTTGAGCGCGAACTTTCGTTCACCGAGCAGCCGGTAGTTATATTGGATCGGCAGGTGAAGAAACTTTGGTCAAAGGTCTTGCCATCTGTGAAGGTTCTTTGGCGTGGCCCTACTAGTGAGGAGATCACTTGGGAGGCCGAGAGCGAGATGCGGAAGAAATTTCCTCATCTCTTCGAAGGTACCCGTAGTTAAATTTTAAATTCGGTGACCGAATTTCTTTAAGGGGGAGATTGTAACGTTTTAGAAATCGTTATGCGAATTTTTCCGTTTTAGGGTAAAATAGTCGATGTTTTCCGTTTTAACCCGATTGTGATCAAACTTCTATATAAACTTGACGGAACCTAGTTTAGCTAGAATGAAGCTAGTTTGCGGGCTTTGGGTGTCAATTGGAAGTTTTGGTTCACATAGAATTTTTCCCTAATTAAATATTATTTTAAGTTGTTAATTATGCACTTAATTAGTGGTAATTACATTTTTGGTTTTGGTTAATTACTTCTAATGTGAATCTATGATAATCTAATCACTAGATTTTTAGTTAATCCATCCATAGAAATATCTAGATATTTGTGTGAAAAGAAATTTTTTTTTAAAAGAAAGAATGAGGTGGTTTTGTTGATAATTATGCATTAATGAGCATTTATTGCTTTTTTCCAGAATTTTCGCCACACAATTTTCACAAAACACCCCCCACTTCACTTTGGCCGAGCCCTCTCCTAGTTCTGTACCTTCTTTTGCTTTGCCCATTTTCATCTTTTCCAAGCTCTATAATTCCTCAAAAATCCTTAAATAATCCTACAAAACACTTAAACAAATCATAACCCATCATTCTTCTTCACAAATCTTGCTTGGATCTTCAAGAAAACATCATTTTGGGAGGCCAAAATGATGGATCTAGTTTCTATTTTGTGTTCTTGAGGAGGTATAATTTCTAACCCAAATCTTTAATTGTTATGTTTAAATCATTAAATTATCTATTTAATTGTTTAATATAGCTTAATTAGCATGATTTGTGGTTTCATGATAATTTTAGTGAAGTTCAAGTTAGGGTTTAACTTGATGAAAGGGTTAATTGTTAATTGAAGATTAGGAAAACTTAACCTGGTGGGAATATGATAATTGTTGTTAATTCTTAATTTGTCTAATTGTGTTTTTAGCAAACTAAGTTTTAACAAAGCATTTTTGGGCGAGATTAAAATTATGGAAATGGTTTGGATAACTTAGTTAAGCTACTTTGCGATGTTTGTGATCGCTAGAATTGTGTTAGCTTTAGGCTTGTGCTAATTTATGCGATAAATTGCTTACTAGGTTTCGGTGAATTTTGGACGTGGGTTCAATTAGTCGTTGCGAGGTTATATATATTATCTTCCTCATATTTTATTGTGCTGTGTTTGCGCGATAGGTACGATCGGAGTCTAGACTTGGTGGTTGCGTAGTTTAGCGACCCTAGCTAGGGTTTTTGCCGATGTCGTGCGCGTTTTGTGCACTAGGTGCGCAGTGTAATTTTCTGGGCGTTATCCTTACGTTTCGTTATCTTTGTGTCGGCGTAGGATATTTAGCTTATGTGATGTGTTTGTGAAATTTTAAGGTCGCAAGCAGGGACTTCGGACGCTGGGAATAAAGGGAAGCAGGTGGTCGGATTTTCATAGATCGAGATCATCGGTGAGTAGATTTAACATCTATGGGGAAATCGCCCGTATGGCGTTATGCGTCAGGGCTGGATATGATATGATAGCTGCATGTTATTCGCATATGAGTTGATTGCATATGAACTTCATTGCATATAGTTACTTGTTGTGCCTGAACCTGTACCTATTTTACACTGCACTATTATTGACAGTCCATGTTGCACGAGCACCTATTGTATGCTACACACACTGTCGGTAATTGCCATGATACGCACAACACAGATATTCATATGATATACCTTGCTATTGGTTAGCGACATAAAGGCATTTATTTTTGTGCGATGGTGCATATGACATATAGTATGCCTTGCTATACCTACATGCTTACACATATGCCTTGCTATACCTACATGCTCACACATATACTTTGCTATGGTTACATGTTCAGTTTTATACGATATATATCGGTGCTATGGGACGCTATTATATATGTATATGGGATTCGGATATTTGGGAACCGCGTGATATATTTAATGACTTGATGCATTTAAATAGCGGATTCTTCCCTTGATATGCTCATATTGTTGTTCTATATTGCATATGTTATATTACATGGATTTACGCATTGAGATTTATTTTCATGCGATTTGGGGGATTTCAAGTGTCGATGTTAAGGCACTTATAATCCAAGAGATATATGGATATTGGGAACCGATACGTGGAACACAAGTGTCGAGGTTGGACACTTGGGTTTCGAGGAACGTATGAATATCAGAAAACCGATACGTGGAACACAAGTGTCGAGGTTGGACACTTGGGTTTCGAGGAACGTATAGAGATCAGAAAAACCGATACGTGGAACACAAGTATCAAGGTTGGACACTTGGGTTTCGAGGAATGTATGGATACTAGTTTTTATGTGTCGATACTGGGCACTAGTTTTCATGATATTTTTGGGTGTCGATGTTTGACACTCAGGTTCCATGAGATTTACAGGGCCGATCTGAGGATTTTGAGATTTGGGGTGTTGTTGATTTACACCGAGGTTTTTTTTCCATGCTGTTGATTTTGCATGAGATTATAAATTTTCCCGCACTCAATATTTAGTTGATATGCATTTGATTCATGTAGATATTATACTCTGGTGGTGTACCTTGATCGTGATAGTTGCATATTCATATTGCCATACTTATGTAAGTCCATGTCACGCACCCCACGAACTTGCGGGGAGGCAGAATATATGAAAAACGATTATCAAAACTTCGTAACACGGACTTGAGCGCATGAATCGTATCTAAACCGTTACTAGCAAACTACGAAAGGTTTAACTACTCGGATACGAAGTTATACCTTATGATACCTGTCCTTAGGGTCTTCATCGCGGTCCTCCACTCCTCGTAGGCTCCTTGGAACATCGGCACCTCAACGGTCTCCTCGAATCAAAGATGATCCACCCGAGAGCTTCTACACCAAGCTTTATCTCTAACTTGAGATAACTAGGTTGCTCAAAGTGCTAATCTAAGCTACCTAGGGAATATAGAGTGAGGTTATAAATGTATTAGTCTAGCTAACCCTTGATCTCAACACATGAGAGGTTAGGGTTAGGGTTTCAAGAATGAGAGCTTGAGGAGAGAGAATGTAATGATAAGAATCAATTGAAAAATGAACTCATTAGAATATATATCAACCATGACAATTTATCAAATAAATAATATATATGATTAATCATCATGGTTGATGCATTCACCTTGTGTGATTCATCTCATGAGTCATTAGCTTCATAAATGAAGCATTAACTCCATGGATGAATCATACAAATGAGTCATTAAGCAATAAATGCTTATGCCACCTTAACCCCCAAGTCACCATGCTTCTAGAAGCTTCCCGGAAAATTACGAGAACGCCCCTCCAATCCGTGAAAACACGGAAAAACTTTAGACTGTATAAATCCAATAACCTGATACTAGAAACTGGCTTAAACCAAAGCCGACTAGTAAAAACTGTCCGAACGTCGTACGTGCGTAAATACACGTATGCGTCCGAACCCTTGTCGTAAAACCATACGACCTCTATATCGTTTCGCCTGAAGCAGGGAAACTCTCTGTGTGGGACTCTAAAGACTCGACACTACGCTGGCAGTGGGTTTAACCACAGACCGCAAGCGGCACTAGCTGTACATAACGGTCCCCAGGTAGATGTCGATAAGAAGGCCGATGAGGAAAACCATCCGAACTACTACTGAGCCTGATGTGACAATCTCCGTACAGTCCGGTCTGTTCGTCTAAGACTATTGCATATCGAGCCAAGGGGGCGGCAAGCGTCAGTCCCCTAATAGCTGTATAAGTCGTGTCGGAGCGTAGCCTATTACACCCTGAGAAACTACTGGAACCTACCAGTAAATCTCGCTTGCCCTGGCCAGGGACTTTGCGTAATGTCTCTCTGCCACAGTGCGATATCAACTCCCAATACCGGGAGAGACGAATCCTGTCTAACCGCCACTGCCTCCAAGTGCTCGGGACTGCACCCAACTGCTACCTGTTTGCACGACTCCTTTGAGCCGTGGTAGGGTAGCAATCTAAGAACAGTGGGACACACTCGAGGCGAAGTAGCAGTGTCAAGTCTGCGGACTATGTTGTACTCATGTCACCTGGGAACTGTTAACTGACGATGGGTATAATACCAACCAATCAGTTCCCCTGCGAGTCCTGTCCGGTGTACCCGTAACCTAACAAGCACCTGTATACTATCTCCAGTACGACGTACTGACGGCTGTGGGACAGACCATCTCCCCAATTGGGATGAGAAGCGTACACACTAGTCTACTCTGGAGTATCGATGCCCTGTCTCGATAATCCTACGACTAGGGACAAGTATAGGATGTTGCTTATAGACTACCCAGCCCCCACTAGTGTGACTGCCATCACAACGCTGGTAATCAAGCAAAGAACCTATGGGCTCTACTAATATGTATAAGTGATACGTTACAAGAAACATATGCACATATTAAAGTAGACACAAACCAAGTAGCATACTACCATATTTAGCTGTCAATACATCCATGAATATCCCAAGCTTCCATTAAGTAATATACATGCTAGTATGATACAATAATGGCCCCTAGGGCATATACACTAACAATCTCCCACTTGCACTAGGGCCATGAGCTGGCATATCGTAAACCTATCATCTCGAATAGCCTCTCGAACTGCATCTGAGGAAGGGCCTTTTTGAATGGATCGGCAATGTTATTCTCTGTCTCTACTCTTTTCACCTCGATCTCCCGGCGATCTACGATCTCCCTGATCAGGTGATACCGCCTTAAGATATGTCTGGACTTCTGATGGGACCTGGGTTCCTTCACTAAAGCTATAGCGCCGTTGTTGTCACAATACAGAGGTATTAGATCAACACAAGTAGGAACCACCTGAAGTTCTGTGAGGAACTTCTTCATCCAGACTGCTTCCTTTGCGGCATCGCAAGCAGCTATGTACTCCGCTTCCATTGTTGAGTCAGCAACGGTCTCCTGCTTGGAACTCTTCCAACAGACCGCCCCTCCATTGAGGGTAAAGACATAACCCGATATGGATTTGGAGTCATCCTTGTCACTCTGGAAGCCGGAGTCGGCAAAGGCCTCCATCTAGAGGTCTTTTCCGCCATACACTAAGAACATCTCCTTAGTCCTTCTTAGGTACTTGAGAATGTTCTTTACGGCTATCCAGTGCTTCTCCCCTAGATTTTCCTGATACCTGCTTACTACGCTTAATGCGTATGCTACATCTGGTCTGGTACATAACATCGCATACATTATAGAGCCTACCACAGAAGCGTAGGGTATAATCGACATGCGATCCCTTTCCAAATCAGTCTTAGGAGACATCTCTTTGGAAAGGGTGATTCCGTGACAAGCCGGTAGGGTACCGCGCTTAGAATCATCCATACTAAATCTCTTCACTATGGTGTCTATGTACCTGGACTGCGAAAGTCCCAACATCCTTTTTGATCTATCACGATAGATCCGGATCCCCAGAATGTAGGTGGCATCACCTAGGTCTTTCATGGAGAATTTATGTGATAAGAATCTTTTGACTGACTGTAGCATAGGAATATCATTTCCTATTAGGAGAATGTCATCCACGTACAAGACGAGGAATACCACAGCTCTCCCTATAATCTTACTGTATATGCAAGGTTCATCTAGATTTTTGATAAAGTCAAATTCTTTGACAGGATCATCAAAACAGATGTTCCAACTCCGCGATGCCTGCTTTAGTCCATAAATGGACTTAAGCAGCTTGCATACTTTACCGATGCTCCCACTCTGAATGAATCCCTCTGGCTGATCCATATAAACGCTCTCTTCCAAATTACCATTTAGAAAGGCTGTCTTTACGTCCATCTGCCAGATTTCATAATCGTGGAAGGCAGCAATAGTAAGAAGGACCCGAATAGATTTAAGCATAGCCACTGGAGAAAAGGTTTCGTCATAGTCCAAACCAGGTCTTTGACGGAAACCCTTTGCAACAAGTCTAGCCTTATAGGTTTCAACCTGTCTATCTACACCAATCTTCTTTTTGAAGATCCATTTGCATCCTACGGGTTTTACCTCATCTGGAGCAATGTCCAAAGTCCATACTTTGTTAGTGTACATGGACTCCATTTCGGTCCGCATTGCATCCAGCCATTTTACTGAGTCACCGCTCTGAATGGATTGCTGGAAGCCAGTAGGCTCATCATAGTCAATAGTGCAATCCTCTCTATCCCCGTCTATGAGAAAACCGTAGTATCTCTCGGGCGGATGAGATTGCCTACTACTCCTGCGGAGTGGCCTTGGGATGTCCTGTTCTCCTGAACCTTCTTGTTCTACCAAGGTTTCAGTAATAGCTTGTGGTTCTGGAATTTCTTCCAGTTCTACTGCGCTCCCACTCTTCTGATTTTCTAAAAATTCAGCTTCTAAGAAGTGGGCATGACGAGAAACAAAAACCTTTTGTTCCTCTACGTAATAGAAGTAATACCCCTTGGAGTTCTTTGGATATCCCACAAACTTACACTATACTGAGCGTGCCTCGAGCTTGTCTGCATGCTGCCTTTTTACAAAAGCTGGACATCCCCATGTCTTCAGGTACTGAAGATAGGGTTTCTTTCCACTCCACATCTGATATGGTGTGGTAGGCACAGTCTTGGTTGGAACTTTGTTCAAAAGATATGCAGCTGATTCTAGTGCATATCCCCAGAATGATCGCGGTAACTCAGCCTTACTCATCATGGAACGAACCATATCCAATAGGGTTCGATTTCTCCTTTCTGATACACCATTGTGTTGTAGTGTGTATGGAGGAGTAAGCTGAGAGAGAATTCCATTTTCTTTTAAGTAACCCAGGAACTCGGCACTTAAGTTTTCACCACCTCGATCAGATCTCAGTGTCTTGATACTTTTGCCTTTTTGGTTTTCTACTTCATTCTTGTATTCCTGGAATTTCTCAAAGGCCTCGGATTTATGTTTCATCAAGAACACATGTCCATACCTAGAGAAATCATCCGTAAAAGTAATGAAGTAGGAATAACCACCTCTCGCATGTGTAGACATAGGACCGCATACGTCACTGTGTATGAGTCCCAAGAGCTCGCTTGCGCTTACTCCGTGTCCAGTAAACGGAGTCTTGGTCATCTTTCCTATGAGACAAGATTCACAAGTAGCATAAGATTGATATTCGAACGGATTCAAATATCCTTCTCTGTGTAACTTAGTCAACCTTCTTTCATTGATGTGACCTAGTCTACAATGCCACAAGAAAGCCTGATTTAATTCCGGAGACTTTCTTTTAAGTGTATTCTGGATATTGAAAACCTGATCTTGACTTAATACGTATATACCGTTATCTAATGTACCTGACCCAATCAAAACATGATTTAGGTGGATGTGTACTACATCGCTTTCGAATGTAAAATTATATCCCTCTCTAGAAAGTGAGGACACTGATATGATATTACAAGTTATACTAGGTACATACAGACAGTTACGTAAAATCAATGTCTGTCCACTTGTCAAACCTAGACGATATTCTCCCACGGATTCAGCGTCCACGCTCATTCCGTTTGCAACTCTGAGAGACCAATCACCTACCTTTATAACTCTACGGTTTCTCAAATCATGTAATGAATTACAGATATGAGATTCTACTCCGGTATCTAGTACCCATGAAGTAGAGTTAATTGACAAACAGTTCTCTATTACTAACATACTTGAGGCTGAAGCCACAACATGCTTTGTATCCTGGCTACTGGCTTCTAAAGCCCTGCAATCTTTCTGCCTATGCCCAATTCCATAACAATAGGAACGCCCTTCTTTTACTATTTCCAGTCCCGAAATTTTTGCCCTTCTCTTTCCTTCTACTTCCCTGGTTTCCTTTAGGGTAGAAGGTAGAAACTGTAGAATCAAGTCAGTATCTGACTCGTTTCCCAACGCGGTCTCCAGGTCCTGGAGCTCATTAATACAGCTAGTCAATATAAGGACGTTGTTCCCTACAGATGACCCGTCGGCCAACCTCGCTTGAATTAATTCGTTCGAGGTCACATATCTTGCGATATGAGATTGCTCTCCAAATAAATCTTTGTTATGGAGAAAGATGGAAACTAAGTCCATCTTCTCGTGCTGCTTCTGGTATACACCATCAACTGAAGCTAACACGAGGCACTTAGCTTTCGCTTTATCTTTTTCCCTTGTCTTACGGATATCCATATCCGTGACAGTGGAAACTGGACCTGGGACGGCGGGATCTTGAGTAGTAACAGGGTGGTCCAGCTTGTCATGAGTAATGGACATCTGGACAGACCTTTACCGGTCATATAAGTCAGATTCAGTCAATTTGTTATCTAGATGTAACCTATGTGTGGTCACAAGGTCGCTGCAATTTAAGAGAGAGAGAAGAAAATTACTATTAGCATGATGCTCTTGCAAGTTTAGAGTGGTTTTAATTTATCTAAACAGGATGGCTCCCACTGTTTCTCGAATCCCTCTTCAAACCATTAAAGAAGAATTAGCCAGGACTATTCTCACTGTACAATTCTTGCTTAACCGTTCAGCCAGGTCAGTGTCGATACTTCGAGGGAGGTTTTCCAACGCTTTCGCGAAGTTCCTTTAATTAAATGACCTCTTTTCTCTGGGGGCGTAACCCCGCTGACACCTTTCTAGGCACCTACTTGGTTTATAGCACTGATCGTTAAGTGATGAATCTCCTGATAAGTAGTATATACTAACAGTAGGATCGGGATCCAAAATATCATCGTATGATAATGTTGAAGGAATCCTACCAACATTCATCAAACTCCAAAATGGTATGCTTCTCTCTCTGCAAATTTCAGTTTCTTTAGAAATTCCCGATGTGGATTTTTGCCCCATGCTCTTATGACCTTGACGAAGGCCAACAAATCATAAGTCACAAGTCAAGTTCTGCCCATCATTATCTAGTTAATTTGAACCCACCCGTACATACCCTTGACGAAGGCCAACAAGGTAATACGACTGTCCCAAACTAACACATCTATCTATGCACCAAATGAATACCCCAGCAGCTACCAAACACTATGCCTTGACGAAAGCCAACAAACATAGCTTGAATACTACTGACCATTCATAAGAAATGACGGAGGGCTACGAATGGTTTTGGCAAAACCGTGAACGTAGTGAACTTGATTTAATCGAAGGAACCTGATACTTTTTAAAAGGAGTGGTTAAAGCTCCGCAATTAAAAATTCTGATCTTTTTAAAATAACCGAGTGGTTTCTTTTAAATTTGTTCCAACGACTTAACTTTGGTTTATTTTCTTTGCATTATAATAATGTGTCCCATCATTTATCCTATCATTGCAGAAAACAAGGAAAATACCACGTCTTCTTATGCCATCCGCATTTGCCATGGGGTCCCGTCATCACCCGTTAGGTTACTTAACTAACGACAGAGCGGGGGCTGGTCTAGCGCGGGTGTAAAACATAAGTGACGTCTAATAGCTATCATATATAGATATTGTACATTCGTCAGACGCAATAATAAGCATTCCAGATCACTGATGAACTTTATTGGATTTACTAGCAATCCGCATTTTCTTTGAGCCTGCAATAAAAGACGGATTACACAGTTGTGATGAATAGCCATTACCCCACCCTAGACTCCTACGGGTACGGCAAACTACCCGCCAAGTACCCGAAGTGAAGCGGTCTCCCTCAACAAAGTGAGTAGGCCACTAAACACTTCAAAGTACCCGGTAATTTGTGTACCCCGCCTTGGGTCTATCCTAGGAGCAAAAACAGTAAAAAGAAATAATACAACGGTGGCTACAACAGCAACCTGGATGTGCCCCGCAAAAGAATATTACATCATATTACATTTACATCGAATGAATGAATATTAAACCCATCTCAAACCCCCGGCTAATCATCACAACATTCCAATCAAGTCCATATACACAAACAGTAAACATTACAGAAATGTGCAACCCCCTGCCAACCGACATACTAGCAGTTAGGGGAGGTTTACAAACACATTAAACATTACAGATAAAAACCCAATTAGCAAATATCTTAGAACATCGATCGATTAACATATTCCGTGTCTACCCCAAAAGCAAAGCAGCACTGAAGTAACCTGGGTATAAACAGAACAAACAGAGAACCAAAACACGAAAAAATAAGAATTACAGAGCAAATCCGAGTCAACTCGGAGTTGACTCGGCGGCGGATCCGCGGCACAAGCACTTTATTGCCGCGGATCCGCGGGCATAACACCGAGTTGGAACTTCGTATTTTCCCAGTATTCTTAAATTTCCCTGCTATGAATTTTAAGGTATGTCAAAACTTTTTTCAGACACTTTTAAAACTAACAGAAACGTAGGGTACGGGGTGTTTCGTTTTCGTGTTTTCCGTCGATCGAACTTCTAACTAGTTGCTAACAAGCTAGTAATGGTTTAGTTGGCTCTGATACCACTGTAAGTCCATGTCACGCACCCCACGAACTTGCGGGGATGCGGAATATATGAAAAACGATTATCAAAGCTTCGTAACACGGACTTGAGCGCATGAATTGTATCTAAACCGTTACTAGCAAACTACGAAAGGTTTAACTACTCGGATACGATGTTATACCTCACGATACTTGTCCTTCGGGTCTTCATCGCGGTCCTCCACTCCTCGTAGGCTCCTTGGAATATCGGCACCTCAACGGCCTCCTTGAATCAAAGATGATCCACCCGAGAGCTCCTACGCCAAGCTTTATCTCTAACTTGAGATAACTAGGTTGCTCAAAGTGCTAATCTAATCTACCTAGGGGATATAGAGTGAGGTTATAGATGTATTAGTCTAGCTAACCCTTGATCTCAACACATGAGAGGTTAGGGTTAGGGTTTCAAGAATGAGAGCTTGAGGAGAGAGAAGGTAATGATAAGAATCAATTGAAAAATGAACTCATTAGAATATATATCAACCATGACAATTTATCAAATAAATAATATATATGATTAATCATCATGGTTGATGCATTCACCTTGTGTGATTCATCTCATGAGTCATTAGCTTCATAAATGAAGCATTAACTCCATGGATGAATCATACAAATGAGTCATTAAGCAATAAATGCTTATGCCACCTTAACCCCCAAGTCACCATGCTTCTAGAACCTTCCCGGAAAATTATGAGAACGCCCCTCCAATCCGTGAAAACACGGAAAAACTTTAGACTGTATAAATCCAATAACCTGATACTAGAAACTGGCTTAAACCAAAGCCGACTAGTAAAAACTGTCCGAACGTCGTACGTGCGTAAACACACGTATGCGTCCGAACCCTTGTCGTAAAACCATACGACCTCTATATCGTTTCGCCTGGAGTAGGGAAACTCTCTGTGTAGGACTCTAAAGACTCGACACTACGCTGGCAGTGGGTTTAACCACAGACCGCAAGCGGCACTAGCTGTACGTAACGGTCCCCAGGTAGATGTCGATAAGAAGGTCGATGAGGAAAACCATCCGAACTACTACTGAGCCTGATGTGACAATCACCGTACAGTCCGGTCTGTTCGTCTAAGACTATTGCATATCGAGCCTAGGGGCGACAAGCGTCAGTCCCCTAATAGCTGTATAAGTCGTGTCGGAGCATAGCCCATTACACCCTGAGAAACTACTGGAACCTACCAGTAAATCTCGCTTGCCCTGGCCAGGGACTTTGCGTAATAGCTCTCCGACACAGTGCGATATCAACTCCCAATACTGGGAGAGACGAATCATGTCTAACCGCCACTGCCTCTAAGTGCTCGGGACTGCACCCAACTGCTACCTGTTTGCACGATTCCTTTGAGCCGTGGTAGGGTAGCAATCTAAGAACAGTGGGACACACTCGAGGCGAAGTAGCAGTGTCAAGTCTGCGGACTATGCTGTACTCATGTCACCTGGGAACTGTTAACTGACGATGGGTATAATACCAACCAATCAGTTCCCCTGCGAGTCTTGTCCAGTGTACCCGTAACCTAACAAGCACCTGTATACTATCTCCAGTACGACGTACTGACGGCTGTGGGACAGACCATCTCCCCAATTGGGATGAGAAGCGTACACACTAGTCTACTCTGGAGTATCGATGCCCTGTCTCGATAATCCTACGACTAGGGACAAGTATAGGATGTTGCTTATAGACTACCCTGCCCCCACTAGTGTGACTGCCATCACAACGCTGGTAATCAAGCAAAGAACCTATGGGCTCTACTAATATGTATAAGTGATACGTTACAAGAAACATATGCACATATTAAAGTAGACACAAACCAAGTAGCATACTACCATATTTAGCAAGACTGTCAATACATCTGTGAATATCCCAAGCTTCCATTAAGTAATATACATTCTAGTATGATACAATAATGGCCCCTGGGGCATATACACTAACAACTTATGCTACCAGCTTACATGTGATTGATTATTGCTATTAGTGCAAACTTGCGATTACAGTATGATGTTATTTACTATTCATGAGTTGGCAACTCACCCCCGTTGTGCCACAGTGTTTTGCAGGACTTACCCTCAGAGTAGTCGCGGCAGGGCGTCTTATCATCTCTACTTTTGCGGATACCGCTACGGTTGGCTGTGAGGCCTTTGCTTTTAGGTGGGTTTGCGGTTATCCCTTTTTGTACATTGTATATCTTTTTTTGTTAGATCTAGTATTCTCCATCTACCACTTCTTGCATTTGACTTAGAGACGAGTTGTGAGGATTCAGTGTTGTAAATATTTTTGGTGACTTTGGGTGCCGTGCTCGTGGGAGCCGGTCTTATTATAAAATTTTTACCTCCCTATGTTGTTTTCATTTATATTTCTTCGCTACGGCGTCGTATATATGCTTGTGGTGGTTGTCTCCGCCGTTGGGCGTGATTTTCTCCCGTTTAAGATGCTTTATTTTTATTCTATGTTGTACCCATTTTCGGGGTTGGTTTTTTACAAAGGAGGTGCTGCCGAAATTTTTAAGAAAGAAAAACTAAAGCTAAAGATTTTACTTGAGATTTTTTTCGAATGTTTTAAACTATGTTTTTCTTCACTTATCCCTTTTTGGTGGTTTAGATTTCTGGGTTTCGGCTTACTTAAATTACGTACGCCTGTAGACGTTACGTGGTGTAAGTGCTAGTCACGTGCCAAATTTTGGGTCGTTACATGTATGCCCTAGAGGCCATTACTGTACATGTGATGTATATTATAGTGGATGCTTGGACATATATAGGGAGGACTCTCTTGCTCGATATGATAGTATGCTATCTGGTTGCTCTTTGTCTTAACATGTTGACTTGTATACGTGATACTGTCTTACTCTCACATGTTGACAATGCCCTTAGGATGTGTACTTGACTACCAGGACTATGATGGAGATCATACTAGTGGGGCCAGGGATAGTCCACAAGTACACCCTATAACTGTTCCTAGTCGAGAAAGTATCGAAACAGGGCATCGATGCTCCAGAGTAGACTAGCGTATACGCTTCTTGACCCATATGATGGGCGATGGATGATCCCATATCCATTGGTGTTTGACATCAGAGATGGTATACGGGTGCTCAGTGGAGACAGGGTACACTGAACGGACTCGCAGAGAACTCCTAGATGGTATTATACCTATCGTCGGATAGCAGTTCTCTGGTGACACTGGTACAGGTTAGTCTGTCGACCCGAGATCGTCATAGAGTCTTGTGTGTCTCCCATTGTGCTTTGATTTCCACCCTACCACGGCTCTACTGAGTCATGCAAAACGGTGGTTTTTGGATACAGTCCCGAGTCGCATGGAGGCAATGAGCGATAGGAGGGGATTCGTCTCTCCCGGTATTGGATGTTGATGTTGCGCTATGCTCGATTGGCCATAACAGGAAATCCCTGGTCAGGGTTGCTGAGATCTACTGGTAAGTGTTATCAGTAGTTTCTCAAACCGTTATGGACCTTGCATCGGCATGACTTATCAGGCTATTGGGGTCTGACGTTTTACCACCCCTAGGCTGTGATATGCGCCATATCTGACGAAAAGACCGGACTGTACTGTAATGTTACTGATTTGATTCACAGGAGTTTAAGCAGGCTTGCTTGTTGATCTTCTGATCGCTGAATACCTGGGTGGTCGTTACGTTTGGCAGACAGCTTGTGGCTTGTGGGTGTTTGATATGATCATCACCTACTTTCGGCGTATTGACGAGTCTTTAGAGTCCTACACAGAGGTTTCCTGGTTCATGCGAAACGGAGTAGGAGCACATATGTGATATGTGCGGGACCGAGATTAATGCGCGTATGTGATACTGCATTCTATTCTCGCGATATGTGATATTGGTCGGTTATATATGATATACCCGAGTTATCGGATCAAGTGTTGATTCGATAAGTTGATTCATATGATATTAGTTGGTTGTATGCGATATAGCCGGATTATTAAATCAAGTGTTGATTTGATAATTTAATGTATAATTATATATTTGATATATTAACTTACATTAACTAATATTTACTCACTAAGTATTATTTTTCTTACTTGTGTGCATATTGTATATATATGATATATATTAATGTACATTTTATTGTGTCATGTTTGATGATGTATGAGACTTACACTATAGTTAGGATAATCCTAAGGTTTTTATTTATCAAAGTAATTCTAAAATTGTGGAATTTTGTCATGGTAGAAGTTTTGAGAAAGCTTTGGATAACCATTGACCAAGTCCACTCTTTTCTTTTCCTTGAGATATTTATTAACCCAACATTTATCCTTACCCTAGTTAAGCCTCTACATGAGTTAGTGCATGACACTAACTCACTCATGGTTTATATTCTCACCTCATGAGTTCATTCATTTCTTCTTCTTGACTTGAGCTTCTTCTTCCTCATGAAAAGCGTTTTAGCTTTTGAAAATGGTGAGAAAATATTGAGAGAAAAAGAAAACTAAAGAGAGCTCATTTCCTACTTCATCATCCTCTACTATTAGCCATTTAGTTTAGGGTATTTGCTTCACTGAACCCTAATTTAGTGAAGAGGTAGCATGAGCTTGATTCTTCTCGATGTAGATCATCTTCGGCCTCGAAGACTTCGAGCAAGTTTGCATCTTTCACCTTGTTGAGCCTCTCAAGAGTTCGGGAGATCATACTCGCAGCGAAGGGACATCTACACGGAGCATTTAAAGTGAAGGACCGATCTACAAAGGTTGTATTCCACATTCACTTAGTATGTAAAGTTGTTTGCATACTTATTGTTTAAATCTTTAGTTAAGATTCTAGGGTTAGAGTTATTTAGAACGGCAAATTTTTGAAAACGGTATGGATGATACCTCCCGAAACCTTGCCGCCGCGCTAAGTAACCCTACATCATGGCTATGACTCACTACAAGATATTTGTGAACTCATTAGATATTTGTGTGAGAAATATCTCCACAATTATTGAATAAGACTCACTCGTTCTAAAGAGGGCAGCCAAGTTTTTTTTCAAAGCTCACAACTCCATTCAAGGTATATGATTCAAGAAATATGAAATTGTAAGATTCAAGGAACATGATTGTAAAGAACGTTTTAGTTGCTGGTTCTTGTGTTTTATATTGCTTAGGGTTCCATACAGCTCTGACCTGCATGGGCCACCAACAAAACCTGTCACGCCCCGCTTCACAGTATACGGGCAGAGGACGTGACGAGGCCGCTACGTATATACTCAGAAGTACATACGCTAAGTGTATCTAAGCAATATAAAAGAAAATACACAAGAGACAAAATATATAAACTGAACAGCAACTTTATTTATTAACATTATTTTGTACAATGCATGAAAAGGAAATACAACTGAAATAAAGGCAATGCCTAAACAATGGCATGACAGGAAATTAAAAGTACTGAAAAGAAAATATACAATGTCTAGAGCTCAGGGTCTTCGCTGTACTGATCCAAGTCTTCTGCAGTTGGCTCGATCTCTGACGGTTCTAAATCTCCTGACGACATTCAAAGAAGAAAGAAAGAGAATATCATCAGCGAACAGATCGCTCGGTAAGTCCCAAAGATAAGAGGAGAAATAGAATGGACAGAGAGTAAGAGAGAGAGAGAGTAGCTTTTACAGTTGTATTATATTGTTATATTGTTGTATTTAGTGTTAACGCTGTTATTTGTAGTTTGGTACAGAATGATGCCAGTGTATATGAGAGGAGTCTCACTTGCCCCGGAGACTAAGGTAAATGTAAGTACAAGGCTCCGTTGGAAGGCCCGGAACAACGGCAATTGGATTCATGTTAGGTGTCTTAAGTCTGACCGTCTCGTGCCACTTTTAACACCTTCAGTATCAATCTACCCCTTAAACCCCGTAGTGTTTTATTTGTATTGTTTGTCTTGTAAATTGTATTAATTGTATAATTGGTTGACTGACCGAAACCATGATATCAGTAAACGGATGTAACTGTAGAATCATGTAAATGGATGTAAACTGGAGTTCATGTAATTGGAATGTATATCCATGGTTCGGTTCGGTCGAGTTGTATAGATTGATAATTGGATTCATGGATTCATGTTGAATTGTAATATTGAAGCTTGTAGATTATAGATTGTAAACTGTAGATTGTAGATTGTAGATTGTACTTGAATCATATTCAAGCCAGATTAATCAGACTCAAACCCAAGTCAGACAATTAGAAGTGTAAATCAAAGTCTTGATTATTTCTTAAACCTATAATTGCTAGGGTCCTTAGAGTAATTTATAAAACTTGAGGGGGTTTTATTTAAAAATACTTTTATATACTTCGCAAAGTACATCTCAAGTATTTATTATTCGTCTTTAGAGTTGTAATGAATGTGGATTTTATATTGTGATATTTCTAGTGAAAATATCCTAATTTCATAATAAATGATATTTATTTGTAATATTGTTTTTGTTTGGAATTCATGGTATTTTAGTGTAAAATTTATTCTTGTGATTTTTTAGAAAAAGGTGGAATATTTATATCATAACAAAATAGATATTTTAATGATAAATATACATATATTTATACAAAAATAATTTTAATATATTTTTTATATTCTAAAAATCTCATTTCTTAAGATGTCGTACTTTAAATCTTTCGAGACTGAATGCTCCTTGCGGAGGTTTGAATCTCATACTACTAAGCCTGAGGATGTGCGATAATCCCCACCATCCTGAACGGGTTCCCTAAGATGGGTTGTAGCGGCGCTTTGCAAATATTGTAAAAATACTAAATTCTTTAGAAAACTGTTTTATGAAGTGACCGGTATTTATTTGTAAAGATGTAAATTTTCCCGTATTCTATGTTCTATGGTCTCCTAAGTCAACTAGACTGATTATAAATGGTCCAAAGCGACAAGTTGTGAGATGCCTCAAATCGCCTCTTCACCGCCAATTGTGGCCAGGTAAGTACAAGTGAAGAAAGGAGGGATCCGCTCACGAATCACAGTGAGAAGGGCCTTTTAAAATTACCTTTCTCACTTGCTTGGCCTAGACACCACAAAGTCGGGTTTAGATAAACGACTGATGTCCACAACTTATCGTATTTTCATAATAAGAGGTATTTATTTAAAAAGTGTATCAATACTAAATATTTTAGTAATGGTTTTATTAAGTCAAGGGTATTTAAATGAAAATGTTGTTTTCTCGTGTTCTAAGTTTTCGATAGCATCGTGTTAGGTTGTATATGAGTGTGTGAGGAGGTAGGTCGTTACCTCGTGATTTACTTTAAAGGTATAGCAAGTTTAATGGAGCTAAATGTAAAGTTGAAACAATGTGGTATTTAAGTGAAAAAATACAATAAATTGAAATAGCTATCATTTCATGTGATGAAACTTGATCAATTTGGTTGATTAGTGTTTAATAGTCATTATGATAAAGTTTAAGTATGATTGTATTAGTGAGAAGTGGAATTTTATAAGAAACCGAATCGGAAATCGGATTTGTTCCGATTCCGTCGGGTTTTGTAAAAACCGTATTTTTAGATAGAAGAGATAGATAGAATTTGGGACTTACGGATTTTAGATCACACAAGAGAGTGAGAGGGAAGTAGAGGGTCCACCGATGTGTTGTGTCGTCGCTGGTAGTTCCTAAAATGATCGCCGGAGGTTCGCCGTAGATTTCGCCGGAGCTTCGCCTCGAGCTCGTTTCGATTGCACACTAGGGTTCTAAGGATTTTTCTTGAGAGTTGGCTCAGAAATGTGAGTGAGAGAGTAGAGGGTAGGGCGGTATTTATAGGGTTAGGCTAGGGTTAGGGTAGATGAAAGGTTTTTTTTTAAAAATGTAAAAATCATTAAAAATTGGAGTAAATAGGGTATTTCAAAGGTTTCTAGAACCGGTCTAAACATTTAAAGTATGCAGGGGAGTTAGGAATGCAAATAGACATATTTTTCATGTTGATGACTCGGCCGACCGGCCAAGTCCGGTGGGCGGCGTCGGCCCAAGTCGGCCGGTCCGCCGGCCGACTCGGCCGAGTCAGGCCGAGTCGGGGTCTTGGAAGGTGGGGGGTCGCCGGGGGTAGGCACTAGTATATTTAGATTTTCAGGTTCAGTTCAAGTTTTGGGAGTTATCTCAGATGGACTATTGGACTTCCAAAGAATTTAAAACAAAATAATATTAAAAACAATGTGGGGCAGGGGATTTGAACTCTGGTGGCTTGGTTCAGCAATGAGCTACAAGCTCCTTCTTGTAATTAAATTGCTAATTAATTACTTAAGTCTTGTGCTCAGTCAATAAATACCCCTTTATGGATTTTTTGAAAAAAAATATTTTAAAAAAATTTGTATAGGAAATTTGGGGTTGTTACAAATTTGAGATCTAACATACAAACTTGGCCTCCCGAAATGCCATCTTGCTCCTAGATCCAAGCTAGTATAAGCCAAGGAACAATGGGTGAGGGTTTAACTATGAATTAGTGAGAATTTGAGTGAATTTTTGATGCATTTCTTGAAGAATTTGAAATGAAATGAGGTGGGGAAAATGGGTATGGCAGCAGGTCTAGGCTCGGCCAACTCATGGGGAGAGGGAAATGAGTGAGGTGAGTGTGTGTGTGTGTGTGTAGAAACATCTCCCAATTATTACATCTATTTACTCATTTCTTTATTATTTTATTTTATTTTCTAATTTATTTTATCTAGAATTCTCTAGAATTATGGAGACACAATTAAGAAAGAATAAGCATGTTACAAACTTGATTCTAAGTTGTTATGGTGCACAAGTGTGTGATTAACCCATTCTCATTTGTAATTAACACTAATTAAATGTATCAGTGAAAGCTTAAAATAATATTAAAAATAATTAATTAAGAAAAAATATTTAAGTAAACTAGCAATCTATAAGTGACTAATTAAATACCAAACACCAGCAATTATATAGCTAAAATAGGTATAATTGAGTCTATGTTGAAAAAAAAATTATAATTAAGTTTTACGGAAAACACAAGTTATGTTACCGATTATCGGACAATTAACTTAAACAATTTTTAAAACGTTACAATCTTCCCCCTTAAACAAATTTGATCCCCGAATTTAAAATCTAATTATGCATACCCTTGAAGAGATGGGGATATTTCTTTTTTATCCCGTCCTCGACTTCCCACGTGACCTCTTCGCTATTCAGCCATGCCAAAGAACCCTTTACGGACGGTATGACCTCGGACCTCAGTTTCTTCACATGCCGATCTAGAATGACTACCGGCTGCTCGGTGAAGAAAGATCGCGCTCCAGCTGAATTGTCTGGTACAGAATCACATGAGAGGGGTCATGAAGGTACTTGCGGAGTATCGATACATGAAACACGGGGTGAACATCTGGAAAGCTGGGTGGAAGAGCCAAATGATAAGCAATTGCGCCGACACGCTCGAAAAATCTCAAAGGGACCCACATATCTGGGACTAAGCTTCCCTTTCTTTCCGAATCTCAACACGCCCTTCATCGGAGAAACCCTCAAGAAAACATGATCGCCTACTATAAACTCAAGTCTGCGCCAACGTCGATCTGCATAAGATTTATGCCTGCTCTGGGCCACTCTTATCCTATCTCGAATCAACTGGATCTCTTTTCGGTCGTCTCCTGCACAATCTGCGGCCCCAAAATGCTACTCTCACTGAGCTCTGTCCAACAAACAGGCGATCGACATCTCCTCCCATATAACGCCTCGAAGGGTGCTATCTGAATATTCTCCTGGAAGCTGTTATTATAGGAAAACTCTAACAAAGGCAAGTGGCGATCCCAGCTGCCGCCGAAATCTAGAACACAAGCTTGGAACATGTCCTCAAGAGTCTAAATAGTCTGCTCTGACTGACCGTCGGTCTGCGGATGGAAAGTTATACTGAAACTCAATCGGGTGTCCAAAGCCTTCTGAAGTTTCTGCCATAGTTGGCTGGTGAACTGGGTGCCTCTGTCGGACACAATACAAGTCGGAACACCGTATAGTCGCACAATCTCATCAACATACATCTGAGCATATTGAACGAATCCAAAGGTGGTCTTGACTGGCAGAAAGTGAGTTGCTTTCGTCAATCGTCTACCGTAACATTTCTGAAAAATAAAATATTATTTTTTGGAATTTATATAATTAATATAATAAATATTATGAATATTTTAATGTGTGGAGATTAGTTTTTATGATACGGTATAATTAAATACCGATAAATTGGGAAATATTTGGAAATTTATAGCAATTATTGATTTTAAATGAATTTATGAAAATTGGGAAATTTTGCAATGTAGTATACAATGATTTGTATATATGTAAGTGTTACTAAACACGATTAGCATCTAATCACACATTGATGGAGTTTTGTGCATGTGACATGCATCATGTCATATTACACATTTATTACATTTTCTACCATGGCTTTTTCTTTATTTTTCATGCATGGCTTTGTTTTAAATGAGATGAGAAGAAAAGAGAAGAAAAGGAAAAGGAAAAAGAAAAGAAAAGGGAATAAACAAAAGAGTATGGGCATGAGAGAGAAGAGAGAGAGAGGTGAGGGGTCATTTGACCAAGGCTCCCATATGTTTCTTCCTTCATTCTTCATCATTTTCTCCTCCCTCTTCACCCCATGGTTGCCCTCCTCCCTCTACCACCTCAACCCCTCACAACACCACCAAAAATAAATCAAAACACTTCATTCCCTTCATTAAAAACATGCACAAGCTCACTACAAGCATAGGAGATCAAAAAAAAATTGGATTTTGAGCACTTGGGGCAACTCAAGAAAATTCTTGAGTTGCCAAATAAGGTATCTTCTTCACCATTAGTGTAGTAATCCATTTCCTTTAGCATATATACATGTTTAGAAGTGTTTTAGTGAGGGTTAGTGAACTTAGAAAATTCCAAGTTGAGGTTAGGGTTTGATTTGAGTTGAGATGGTGCAATTGAGATTTAGTAGTGACCTTAAACCCCTGTAATGTTAGTTTTATGGAACGAAACCAAAGATTTAACCCCAAGACATGAACTTAGAATCTCCGACATCGGGTTTTGTGAGGAATTGTGGTGTAGTTTTGAGATCTGCTTTCACCTGGGGATTCTGCAAATTTTTTAGCAATTACTGAGATGTGTGCAGGCAACCTAGAACCGATACCCGAGACCGAGACCCTAATTCCTTTTCTTGGCCGCAAATTAACTCCTTTTGGCCATAAATTGCGGCCTTGGTGCGATGGAATCGCCTCGTGTTTGGTCCATGGCTCCTTTTCAGTAAACTAGACCCTCCACATATGCAAAATTGGCTAATTTCACCTGGGGTAAAATCTGGAAGTGTTTTTCATAGTTTCTGATTTCGGTTTGTGAATTTTGTGAATTTGAACTTTGGTATTTGTGTTTTATCTCGATTACTTGACGTTTGTACGTCGATATCGGGTGATGTTTGGTTCTTTAACATGCATAGGTGATTGATTCGATTTTCTCGTTTGTGTCGGTATTTAGAAAATTTATGTAGAAATCACAACCAAAAATATTTTGATCGCAATCAACAACGGTGTCAGATGTAGCGCATTAGTAAGTGCGGATCGTCCACAGGAATTGTGAGATTCGTTCGTATTTATTTTGTTTGAATTGAAAATTTAATAGAAAAGAAAAGAAAATGATTCAAGATTTATATCAATGAATTTCAAGAATCAACTAGATCTAATCAAGAATCAAGAAAGCGTTAAAAATCAAGAATCAAGAAGTGATAGAATTCCAATCAATTTAAGTTTCAAGAATTGAAGTGAAGCTCGTAGGAGTCGATTAAATCTATAGATGTGAAGAAGATTAGCAATTACCTTTTCTTATCCATTAACGAATTGATGCTAGATCGATGACGATTTATCGAGGATTAAGGATCTTGCGAAGAATTAGGGTTTCCTCATCTTATCCTTTGTCCTTTCGATGAATCTCATTCACAAGATAGCTTCTAGGAAATCAAATGATCGATCATTGATCTCTAGTTCCGTGCGAAAATAATCAAGAAAGCATTTCGCCTCGAAACTAGATCATCGATCATTCGATTTTCAAGAATTTACAAACGTTATAGGACTTAAGAAAATGTTTAAACATTCGTCAACTTCATCATCTATTGATTTGTTTCGACTCCTCCACGAGCGGAGTTTACTCAAGCATCATCACAAAGAACACATTCAAGAATCTAGATTGAATCATAATGCTTGAATTTAAAGAAAGCAAGATAAAAGAATTTCACATTTATTTATCGACAAATTCGTTACAACTCTCTTGAATTTACAAAAGGAAGGAACTAGATCGTCGAATTTGGCGTCGCTTCGGCTCCTTGAGTCGCGGATCGGCTTTGATCACTTGCTCCGATGAAGTCCGGCTTCGCTTCTAAAGGCTTTGAAGGATTCTTGCTTCGATTGAACTCAAAGATCTTGAACTTTTGGCTTTTTGATTGGATTAGGGTTAGGGTTTGAGGCACAAGTCGTGTCACTCAACTTGTGGGGAGAATTGTTGAACAACCTTTTCAAGTGAGGCCTAGGGTCCCTTTTTTAGGCTTAAGAATGATTAGCTTCCTTAAGAAGCTTTGATTAGGTTAACTTCCTTTGTAAGCTAGTTAGTTAGGTAGAAGCCTCTAGAACTAGTTAGTTAGGGTGAAGGTTCTAGGCTTTTAAGGTAGTTAAGGTGAAGCTTGCTTTGGAAGCTTGGACATCATTAGTTTGCACAAAGAGCCCTTTCTGATATGGCAGAATGTTCTGGAGTGTTCTGGAAATTGCAATGGCTTGATGAGTTGTAGGACCTGAGGGAAGAATAACAGAGTGAAGCAGAGGTGCTGACGTGTCAACGCCACCGCGGATCCGCGGCGCAAGCTGGCTCCTGCCGCGGACCCGCGGTCCGATAGGAGAGCAAGGGCTTGAAACTTCATGATATGTCTTCTTCTGTCTTTGGGATTATTCTCTGATGTGCTGAATTTTGTAATACCCTTTAGTTTATTTCCAGATCTCAAGTTATTGAGTCGGCGTATTTTTTCAACAGCACTGTTATACAAATTTGACATTTCTCCTGGAATTTCCTGCACATACTTCGAAACAAGTGTTGTGCTACACAAGAATGATGCGATGCCATGAAAAACAGTCAATTTTCCTTAAAGTGCCGGTTTTAAAGTATAACACATGCAATCTGTTATTTTACGACTGTTTTGCTAATATGTGCAATATGAATACCGAACACTTCTAGATGAGTGCAAATGATAGGGAAATTGACGTGTTAAAAATGCAGTATTTTCGACTGATCAATAGGCTATAGGTTCTAACCTATAGGCATCTCGCGTGTCGTTTTGGTTTTGAATCGGATATTAATGCGATACGATACGTTGTGACACATAGGTACCTCCGCGTGAACTTCGGGACGACAAGCAAGGGCGTGGCGATATCGACTTCGGCAAGCAAAGATCAAGGTGAGTAGATATATATCTACGGGGGAAGTCGGGTGGATGGCGTATAGCACCCCCGCAGTTTCGTAGTGTAGCACGCGAATGCGTTATGTTATATATTATATGTGTTTTTGTGAAACATGGATATATAGTAATAGGGGCTTTAGGAGATCATGGGATAGTGTTAGAATATTAGAAGTTAGTGTTTTTAGTTAAATTCTTAGTTACGAAACCCTAGAATAAAGTTTGGCACACACGCGCACACACACGCATACATTTGATTTTCTTGTGCGTATATGGGGATATATATATATATATATATATATACACGCGTGCACACATATACGTATGTGAGTATGTATGTATGTATGTGTCACGACCCGCAGGGTACGGAACGTGACTGGCACTTAAGTTTACGAAACCTCTCAAGACGTCCGTAAAATAAGTAAGCCAAAGCCCAGAAACCAAAACCAAAAAGCAAAAGAGTGAAGAGAACCCAATCAATTGAAAACGAGTTTATCAAATAAGTCATATAAAACCTTTTTTTAAAAACAATATCAATTTTTCCGAAAATTTCGGCAGAGTCTCCTTTGTAAATACTGGCCCCCAAAATGGGTACAACAAGAATATATATGAATCCGACAAATAATGCATCCCCAAGCAGGAGCTAGCTCTTCGCCACAAGGCGGTCACAAATCCCATGCAATATAAAGCAATAACATGCGAAATAATCATAAGGAAGCATAAGAAAAACAGCATGTCGACTCAAGTGAGCTCGACCCCAAAATACAGCATAAAAAGTCCACAAATCTCACAGTCTCATCTCTAGGTCAATATACAATAATACTGGTAGATACAGTAGATGAAGTACTCTAGATACAAAGAATATACAAGGTGGTGCAAAAATAATAGTATAACCCACCTAAGAGCAAAATCTCGAGTCCAGGCAAAAGAAGCAAGTGCGCCCGCCGCTACTGTACTGACGGAGCGGACCTGAAAAAGGCTGTGGCACAACGGGGGTGAGTTGCCAACTCGTGAGTAATAAATAACATCTACACAGGCTATCGCAAGTATGCACACAAGCATCCTAGCATCTATAATACAGGTATGGCAGGATATAATAGCAGGTATGTATGCAATATAAATATACTCGTGATCCGCATATGTAAGTATAAGAAATCATCTTTTTCCCTTTAAGAATCTCTTTTGAAATACCAGCACAATACCAATAGAATCAACAAGAACCTGTGTCCAGCAACGACACATCAAAACTATCACAAATCTCATATATCCATGTCATAGTATCTCTGGCCTCAGCCATCCGGCTGACCCAGCTCAATATCAAAATCTCATCATCTCGTGGCCACGGTCGGTATCCTCTGGATATCCGCCGTGCCAAACAGTCACCGGTAGGTAATCCGTCCCCTGCCAGGCTCAACGTCAACACCACATTCATCTTGCCCCGGGGTACCATACCGGGCCCACCATGTACCCGAGACGGTTCATCCAACTCCTCGAAACGGGTCTCGAAAACCACAGCAAACTCATGGTGGACGACACTTACATCACTAGAAAACCGCAATTTATATATTTTAAAAATATAATAAGTTTAGAAATTTTGCGGCTTTCCCCCGAAATCCAGAAATATCATAAAATCTCAAGAAATCCTCATAAGTGCATATGTCAATGATAATGAATGCATATGGTATCAATAATCAAGTTGCGATGTGTGATTAATAGACAGGCATGAACAAATAATATGATGAGGTACATGCACATGAATAGCAATCCTACGATTTCATTTTAAGGAATTAAAGGCAATAGCACAAGTTTAAGTATCAATTATAGTAAAAGGTTTCAATTTATAGGTTATCTAGTGTGGTGGCATGGCAATTACCAGGGCGTGGGAGTAAGCATGAATAGTGCTCGTGCTGCATATAAAAACCCTGGCAATGGTGCAGGTGTCCTATAGAATGGGTTCGCATATGTATGTCGATATAAGGCATGAATGTAGCAAATAATCATACAAGTATTACACCCCTAATTACTAACATTACTAAGAATCTTTTTAAGCTACTAAAACTATCGGGCGACTTGCGCCATCCAACGATAGTCCCCCGTAGATGTTAAATCTACTCACCGGAATCCCTAGCTAGTCACGTCCAATCACCGCTTTCCCCTTTCGTGCCGCGTCTAACGCCTCCGCGACCGAAGCTGGAATTTACATCAATACCAAACATAAGGTTACAAATCAAGAATGACGCAAAACCCAAATGAAAATACTAACGTTCACAAGCTAGGTACAACGTGCACGAGGTGCGCGGAACACACGCGAAAATCGTAAAAACTAACTAAAATCGCCGATTTGGTCGCCCGGCAAAGCTAAAACCCGATCACTCAAAAATCCGCACTCACACATCCTAATTATCATAGGATATGCCAAAAATGTCATCAAGACATCGCAAATACATCGCCACAAAAATTTAATAAAAACTAGTAAGCACAAAAGACTTCCAAATTCGTGCAAACTTCGCGGATTTGCGATAAAGTGCACACAACTTCGCGCAAACACCCAAGTTAACCATAGATAGCCACTACACAAATTTCCAACACACTAGAAATGCTTAAAAACCTAATTTCCATAAACAAAACCTTTCTTGATTTTCATAATTAGCAATTTCAATCCAAAACTAAACATGACAATACCACATTAACACTAATTTGAAGCCCACACAAATAAAGTAACCTCATTAACTTAGATTAGCAAACAACTAGATAGCAAAATAGATTTAATTAACTAAATAATGGTTTCTAAAACCCTAGTTTAATTTCAACCATGAACTTTTAAAAATCTAGAATGAAACTAGCACTAAATTAACACTAAAACAATTTAATTTAAGAAACTTAACCAAAAGAATTTAATTAGGAAGAATTTATACCTCAACTAAAGATCTAGCAAGAACAATATGCCTCCAATGATGGCTTCATAGCACCAAGATCCATGCAAGAAAGGTTAAGAAGAATGGATGAAGGATTTGGTTTGAATTTTGAATAAATTGTGGATTTTTGGAGCAAATTTTGGATGAACTTTGATGGAAGAAGAGTGGAGATTTGGGGCTGTTTTTTCTGCAGGAATTCAGCAGTGAGGGAGTGGGGAGAAGTGTGGGGAAGTGGGGGAAAAAAGTCCAAGTCAACCCTCTCATATTACCATAATACCCTTACCCTTTAAATATATATATATAACCATTTTTAACCCATTTCTCACATGATTTAAGGTCAAAAAGAGGGAAAGAAAATTCTTGGGCTGATACAACAGTGTGGGGCCGGCCAAGGGGAGTGAGGGTGAGTGTGAGAGACTTTACAAAAAAATTCTATGCAAAAAGACCCCCCCCACAAGTCCAAAATTGCAAGTTTTAGCTTAAATTCAATAAATTTCGTTTTCTATAATAAAAATTAGTTAAAACTCAAAATAAAATACTAAAAATTTATATTACAACTAGATTTTAATTAACATAATTTTAAATATTAAAATTAGCCCAAAAAAATTTGTATTTATCGCTAATTTAATGTATTTTCTTACCGGCTTAAAATAATATTAAAAATTGAAAAATTAGGGAAAATTTTTAAACGACCAGAATTTCATAAGTAACTCATTTGCTACTAAAAACTAGCAATTACCTATCCAAATTAGGTATAATTAGTCCTAAACTGCAAAATAACAAAAAGGACGGTTTTCGGAAAAATACCGAATTTTCACCGATTTTCAGGAAAACACCAAAACGACTTTTCAAGGCGTTACAGTATGTATGTATATATATGTATGTATGTATACATATACTCGGGTGATGAGGATAGTATATGACACTTGGAGATGAGTCGATGTGATTGGGTATGATGCAATGAAATCGGGGACGTGATTTAGGTCGTACTATGAGACACGACATGATTTTATAGCGGATCGTTGAGCGATATGTTTTCATACACACGCGATATATGTTGATGGTATCGGAATGTACTAGACGTTAGATCAGTACCACTAATTCATGATATGACGATAATGATACCAGTTAGATAATGAGGTATATGTGATATTGACCCGTACCCCGATTTTGGGATGCCGTACGATGGATTTTACCGTACGATTTATAATTATGACGATTGATCCGCACTCTTGACTCGAGGATATCGCATTATATATATATATATATATATATATATATATATATATATATATATATATATATATATTGTACGTGATTCTATTGAGGCGGGATCACCGACTACTAGATAAATCGACTCGGACTTAGGTGGATTTCCTTACCTTTTCGTTTAGTCTTTTAGTTTAGTCCTGTAGTTACTTGGTAGATGTTAGACTGGGCTCGAGTCATACCTATTTTCAGAAACTAACGAATCGTGAGTATTTTCAAAAGGCAACCAGGGTGACATTACGGATTTTCAAAGGACGTACCTTTTCTTAAAAACACCATAACCCTTATTTCCTAAAAACCACGATTCGTGCTATTTCAAATGCCAAACTGTATTACTCGTATATACACATGTATATTCTTCATTATTGTGATTACTATTCATTCTCCGTTTATTCATGTTGTTTATATCGCATTGCATGCTTATACCTGCGTTTTCTTTAGTATTATAAACCCATGTTGTCGGGACACCAACACCATTACCGATGATGCATATGACTACGAACACTTGCTTGCCGGCTCACACACATCATCATTGATAATTGCCATATCACGTACACTTTAGAAAATATTATTTCATTGACACAACTTGCTAGCTGATAGTTCTAATATATTACTACTGTGCTGGTTTAGATATTGTATTCTGTATTAAGATACCCATACATACATACATACATACATACATACATACATATATATATATATATATATATATATATATATTCCTTGTCATGCAATATTATGGAGCTTTATGCCAGTATTCACTGTTTATCGACATCGTGATTTTGAGATTTCGGATTCCATGAGATTCTGGATTTGGAGAAACCGCAAGGATTTTATAAACTGATTATCATTTCTAAAAATAGAAATTGCGGTTTTCTTGTGATATGTTATGAGATATGTCCACCATGAGTTTTCTCGGCTCTCGAGCAGTAACATACACCCGATTCAAGGAGGAGGAGAAACCGTCTGCGGTTGCATGGAGGACCCGGTGCGGTACCTCGGGGAAAGATGGTCGCAAATGATGGCGTTGAGCCTGGAAGGGGAGCACTACCAACTGGTTATTTGTGACGCGGTGGATATCCGGAGGATACCGACGTAGTCGTGAGATTATATGTTTTGGGCCAGTCCGGATTGCCAGAGCCCAGGGGCCAGTCCGGATTGCTGGAGCCCGAGATATTGAGACTTTGAGGTATTGAGATTATATGATTGTTGGGGTCGAAAATTACACCCCGGTTGACCAAGTCAAAGTCAAGGTCAAACCCAAGCCAGGTGGGCCCAAGCCCAGGTCAAGCGGGCCCATGCCTAAGTCGAGCCCGCGGCCAGCCTCCCCATGCCAGCATAAAATCATGTAATAAATAATTTTAATATAATTTTTTATGCATGAATGGGCATAAAGCCAAATTTTTGTAAAGCCATGGCTTATGTGCAAAAAGAAATGGCACATTAGCCATGGGATGGGCAAAATGCCATTTTGTAAAGCCCAAGGGGCTATATGTAAATATGTAAGCCTATATAAGGCAACATGATGATGAATAAAGAATATACTTTTCATTCCTCTCAAAAAAGTTAGGTTTTTTGTGCCTCCTTCTCCTTGCTCAAGGTTCTAAACCTTCTTCATCTTTTTTGAATTAAATCAAGAGTTTTACTCTTTCTTTTCCAAAACTAAATAGTTTTTCACCACAAAACCCACAAAAGGGAACTTAGATCTTCCATTATATCTCAAAAAGGAGAGATTTTTAAAATCTCATACTTCTTGTTCTTCAAGATCCGGCCAACAGAGGAGGAAGAAGGAGACCCGCTTCCAAAAACCCTATTTTGGGGAAGATCCAGGGCTCAAGAGAGAAGCCCCTTCCATCAGCTCCAAAATATCTTAGGAGTTCAACTCCTCAAAAATATATATACATATATATACAAAATAATAAATATTTCCTTTTTGGAGCACAGCTCCCAGTGCAGCGACCAAGTCCCTTCTGTTGCTGACGCCTAGCGCCCGCGTGCCAGGCACGTGGTGCGCTGGCGCTCTGGCGCCCGGCGCCCGCGTGCCTTGCACGTGGGGCGTTGTGGCCTTCTCCCATGCATCCTTTGGATGCCCTTTCCCTTATGTGTGTGTGTGTGTACACACACACATACTCCACAACACTGTTCCCGTTAGAAAAAAATTTCTAACGAGACGCTGTCCCGTCCCCGTAAGGGGGATGCTAGCCCCCTTGACCCCCAGCCCGTTATCCGGGTAGCGGGACCCCCGTAAAAACTCTTCGGGGCCCCCGATATATCCAAAACCCCTTCAAAACACAACACTGCACATTGAGTTCGCATGACCTGTTTGACCCGTCAATCGGAGGTTCTCTTGCTCCAAAGGCGAGGGGTAATTAACAGCAGCTTAGTTCTCGGCTGCCGGAGATTCGGATCCCCACAATCAATAAACCCCAGCCTACCCTAGGCAGAGGGAATCTGTAATGCGCCTGACAACGCGCGCGCATTCCCATCTCATTGGGGTGACGAAAAATATGTTAGTTATATGTATGCCCTAGAGGCCATTACTGTACATGAGATGTATATTGTAGTGGATGCTTGGACATATATAGGGAGGACTTTCTTGCTCGACATGATAGTATGCTAGCTGGTTACTCTTTATCTTAACATGTACACTGATTGTCTCTCTGTTACATGTTGGTAAAGCCCTTAGGATGTGTACTTGACTACCAGGATTATGATGCAGATCATACTAGTGGGGCCATGGTAGTCCATAAGTTCATCCTTTAATGTCCCTAGTCGTGGGTGTATCGAGACGGGGCATCGATATACCAGAGTAGACTAGCGTATAGCTTCTCGACCCATATAGATCGGCGATGGATGATCCCATATCCATTGGTGTTTGACATCAAAGATGATATATGGGTGATCAGTGGAGATTGGGTACACTGGACGGACTCGCCGAGAACTCCCAGATGGTATTATACCTCACGTCAGATGGCAGTTCTCTGGTGACACTGGTACAGGTTAGTCTGTAGACCCGAGATCGTCATAGAGTCTTGTGTGATTCCCCCTGTGCTTTGATTTCCACCTTACCATGTTCAAGAGGACGTGCAAAACGGTGGTTTTTGGGTACAGTCCCGAGTCACATGGAGACAATGAGCGATAGGAGGGGTTTCGTCTCTCCCGGTATTGGGGGTTGATGTTGCGCTGTGCTCGATTGGCCATAACAGGGAAGTCCCTGGCCAGGGTTGTTTCAGAGATTTACTGGTAAGTGTTACCAGTAGTTTCTCGACCCGTTATAAGCCTCATATCGGCACGACTTATCGAGTTACTGGGGTCTGAAGTTTACCACCCCTAGACGAGATATGCGACATATCAGACAAAGAGACCGGACTGTATGGTAGTGTTACTATCAGGCTTTTGCAGGAGTTGGAGCGGGCTTGCTTGCTGATCTTCTGATCGCTCAATACCCGGGTAGCCGTTACGTCCAGCTAGCACCGCTGACGGCTTGTAGGTGCTTGATGTGATCATCACCTACTGCCGGCGTATTGATGAGTCTTTAGAGTCCTACATAGAGGTTTTACTGGTTCAGGAAAAACGAAGTAGGAGCACATATGAGATATGTGCGGGACCGAGAATAATGCGTGTATGAGATACCGTATTCTATTCTCGCAACTTTTGTATCGGTCGGTTATATATGATATAATTGGGTTATCGAATCAAGTGTTGATTCGATAAAGATGGTACATTAAGTGTTAGTCGGTTATATGAGATATAGCCGGATTATTAAATTAAGTGTTGATTTGATAATTTAGTGTATAATTGTATATTTGATATACTAATTTACATTAACTAACATTTGCTCACTTAAGCTTTTATTTTCTCACATGTGCACACTTAATATATATGTGATATATATTAAAATGTGTTTTGTTTTGTATCATGGTTGTTGATACACAATGCATGGGTGTATGAGACATACACCATACCAATTATAATTGTGGGGCTTTAATATTTAAAGTAATTCCAAAATTAGTGAATTATTAGCAAAGTGCATGAAGCTTATGGATGCATTGACTAAGTCCACTAGTTTTGTTTTACTTAAGATATTTATTAACCTAACCATTATAATTAGCCATGGTTATGTCTCTACATGAGTTAGTATATGATACACACTCACTCATTGTTTATTCACTCACTTGATTAGTTGATTCTCATCTCTTTTCTTCATCTTCTTCCTCAAACCAAAAAAGCTCTCTAGGGTTTGATCAAAGTGAGAAAATATTGTGAGAAAAATAATTCTAAAGTGAGCTCACTTTCTATTTCATCATCCTCTACTAGATTAGCACTTTAGTATAGGGTATTTGCTTCACTAATCTTTCATTAGTGAAGTAGTAGCTTGAGTTAGTATCCCCTCGACGTAGATCATCTTCGGCCTCGAAGACTTCAAGCAAGATCGTTCTTTTCACCTTGAAGAAGCCATGCAAGAGTCCGGGACTTGGATCGCAGCGAAGGGATTACAACTCGAAGCTTTAGAAGCGAAGGACCGATCTACAAAGGTTTTATTCCGCAAACACTTAGATGTAAAAGAGTTTACATTTGTTTTCGTATTATTTTCTAGTTAACGATTCTACTTTAGAGTTCCTTGAAACGACAAATTTTTGAAAATGACATGGACGATACCTCCCGAAACTTTGCTGCCGTCTATAGGAACCCTACAAAACACCCTACAATGATATGGGCCAGTCCGGATTGCCGGAGCCCGAGATATTGGATATTGAGATTTATGTTTTGTGTCGATACTTGACAAAAAATCTATGTTTATTTCATTGATGATACCTCGATTTTTATATACAGAAATCTCACTAAATTAAGAAAACAGTTTTCTCATTCATGATGTATTCTGTTTTCATTTGTAATGCATTCATACATCATATTTATGATATGTTGCTATCTGAGGCACTGGCACGAGCACTTGGTATTACACTTATGTATAGAGGTTTACCCTGGCCATTATTATATGCTTCAGGCTATACTATTTTGAGGATATTACTATCGTACGACCTAGGATTGAGTCATACATGCGATTTCTGCTCGGTGATGTTTTCTACTCACGAGTTGGCAACTCACCCCCGTTGTGCCACAGTTTTCTTGCAGGTTTTGCCGTACAGGTTTCGTTGCGGTTGCTGGCATGCTGTTTTCTTCCGGGTGATTGCTTTGGTAGGTGGGTTCACCCGCATCATGACCACAATAGTATTTATATATATTTCAGTTGTATCTAGTAACTCTATCAACCAGACTTGTATATTTGATAGACTTAAAAGACCAGTTGTATATTCTTTCAACCTTAGAGTCGCACGCTGCATTATTATGGTTTTCCTTTAGTTTTCTGGTGGATATTGCTTTTCTTGATGAGTTTTGATCCTCGCCCTTCGGCGTTGTATATTATATTGCATTGCGTGGTTGTGTCCGCCAATTGACGAAGAGCTAGCTCCTGCTTGAGGATGCCTTTATATTATGCATGTTTGTACCCTTTTGGGACCAGTAGTTACAAAGGAAACTCTGCCGAAATTTTTGGAAAAGACTTGATGTTTTAAAAGCACATACTACGGCTCATTTTGTTAACACACTTGCTTTTAAACTAAGTTTTTCCTTTACTCTCTTTTCAAATGGTTAGATTTCTGGGCTTTTGGCTTACTTGAATTAGATGGGATCCTATAGACTTCATATGATTCAAGTGTCAGTCACGTGCTATTTCGGGTCGTGACATCTACGATCACTCAAATAGAGTCATACTCTTGACTGGTCCTAGGTAGAACCACGACAAAATCCATAGAGATCTGCTCCCACTTCCACTCCGGAATGGACAAAGGTTGTAACTATCCTGCTGGCCTTTAATGCTCGGCCTTGACTGGCTGACAAGTCAAACATCCCGAAACAAAATCTGTGGCATCTCTCTTCATCTCTTCATAATAGTAGACTTCTCTCAATCATAATACATCTTGGTGGAAACCGGATGAACACTATATGTCGACTGGTATGCCTCCTCTAAAATCTCGCGTCTCAGTCCATCGGAATCTGGCACACATAGTCGGGTCCCAAATCGTAGTATTCCCTGATCATCAATCACAAACTCTAAATCTCTGCCCTGTCGAACCTGCTCCATGATCTCTGACAAACAAACTTCATCGAACTATACCTTACGGATATGATCAAATAACTGTGGATGTGCATGGACACAGGCAAGTTGTCCCCCGGTCAACGTAACTCGAACTGTACTCGGCTGTCACAAAGAATCTGCTAATCTGCCGTCGACTGTCTCTGAACTGTGCTCAAACAAGATAAGCTATCTCCGGGCCTCCGACTCAAAGAATCTTCCACAACATTCGCCTTTCCCGGATGATAAAGAATCTTACAGTCATAGTCTTTCACTAGGTCCATCCATCGGTGCTGTCTTAAATTTAGATCTCGCTGCTGAAAAATATACTTTAAGCTTCTTGTGGTTCGTAAATATCTGGCACGACTCGTCGTATAAGTAGTGTCTCTAAATCTTAAGTGTAAATATCATCGCAACCATCTCTAAGTCATGCGTGGAATAGTTCTGCTCGCGCTTCTTCAACTGCCAAGAAGCATCGCAATAACCAACAAAACCGCCTGATTATGAAGGCAAAAATAATATTGGCGTCGTAGTCAAACGAGTCTTTACTGCTGAAAGCTCTGCTCGCATGCCTCGGCCCAAAGAAAAGAAACTCCCTTCCGGGTCAACTCGATCAACGTTGCAGCTATATGAGAAAAATCATGTACTAAACATCGATAGTATCCGTCCAAACCCCAAAATATTGCGAACCTCCATCACTGATACAGGTCTGGGCCAGTGCTGAACGGCCTCAACCTTCTTCGGTTCCATACTTACCATCTCACGTAACTACGTGTCCCAAGAAGTCCACACTATCTAACCAGAAAACACACGTGGATAATTTAGCGAATAGCTGGTGCTCCCTTAAGGTCTGGAAAAAAATCCTCAATTACTGTCCTGGCCCCACTCGGCTCCAAAAGTGTACTAAAATGTCATCAACGAACACGATAATGACTGATCAAGAAACGGCCTGAATACGCGGTTCATCCAATCCATAAACGCTGCTGGGGCATTGGTGAGCTCGAACGACATCACCAAAAACTCATAATGCCCGTAACGTGTGAGAAAAGCAGTCTTCGGAATATCATCCTCTCGAACCCATGACTGGTAGTGCCTGACTGCAAGTCAATTGTTCAGTTGATAAAACTGCACTTTTAATATGACATATTTCCTAATATTTCTATATAAAAAGGTGTTTATTATAATATATGACACATATGAGGGTTTATCTGTAAAAATACTATTTTCATGTGTTTTTATATTACAATTAACATTATGAAGGAAGAGATAAGCATATAATATCCATGTAACATCTGGCCCATTTAATATACTTACCTTATTAAATACCTTTGACCAATTCTCTTAAAACTAAAATATCATGACAAATGGTTAAAGATAATATCTTAATAAAAACAAATTCTACTAACATTATTTATTGAAATAATTGTGCAGAAATTATTTCAGGACTGGAATTAAGGAAATCCGAAATATCGAGATCAAATCTGCCAAAGATATTCAAGTAAATTGAAGAAACTAATTCTGGCAGAAATGTAGAAAAGATTTTCAAAGTCTAGATACTCAAAAGATTACCCAGTGTTACAGATATGAAGCTACAAAAATTAGAGCCCATGATCTCACCAAAATGGGGCGGATCCGCGGCCAAACCTATCCAATGGCCGCGGTTCCGCCGCGAATTTGAGGAGTTGAGATATGGGATTTTGGTGGTTAGGATCCTAACAACTAGTTTTCATATTAGGAAACTAGGGTTCTGGCTCTGTGACTATAAATAAGGACCGAGAGCCTCTTGGAAAAAGGATCAAGCTAAAAAGATCACAAAGTCCATGACAGGCTTATGCATCCAGGCTGATCATCAACGGTTCATCTACCTCCTTAGAAGAGATCGAGAAGCAAACTAGCATTTTGTAATCATTTTCTAAGGAAACAAAGTGTAAATGAATTTTGTTGATTAATAAAGGTAGTTGTTTTCTTATTTTATCTCTTTGTAGTTTTTATATGATTTCTCTCTCCATCTCTTCTTCTCCCAACATGCGCGAGTAATTCTTCGCTTATTAGGGTTCATGAGATTAGGGTAGGTTAATGGATGATGAAGATCCTTAAACTCTTTTTAAGTCCTATAAAGTTTATAAACTCTATCAAAAGAATAGTTAACATCCTAATTGGGCGCGCTATCAATTCATTGATAATCGCGACCACAATTAGAGATTGATTAACAATTGTTTTGGTAAAGGCTAGATATGAACGGAGTTCCATGTCGAGACAGGGGTTAAGAGTGGGAACCATTTTCCCTCCAGAAACCCTAATCTACATGCATCACTGTCGTTCTAGTTTTAAATCTATTAAAGAATAAATAGAGTAATCTTTAATTAATCATCCATAACTACTAAATCCCAAAGAACCCTACAAGCCCCCTTTTATTATTAAACCTACATCCGTAGTTAATCTAGATCTATATTTTGCATCAGTGTTTAACGTAGATCTAGAACCTACAACCATCCTTCACCATTCTTTATTCTTCCTCCTTTCTTTCTCAACACGCCTAAAGTAAGATTAAAAGATTCAACGTTTCCCTGAGGACGACCCATACTCATCTCGGTCTAGCTACACGCGACACCGTTATTGATTGCGGTTAACTACATACTACTACATAAAATCATCACCAATCATCAATCTTCGAGAAATGTCCCGCACCCTGGAACTAATCAAATAAATCATCGATGCGAGCTAAGAGATATTTGTTCCGCACAGTAGCCCAATTCAACTGACGAGAATCGATGCACAAATACAACTGCTGTCTTTCTTCTTGATGAATAGGACAGAAGCTCCCCAAGATGACGCACTCGAACGAATAAGCCCTTTATCCAACAACTCTTGCAACCGATCCTTCAGCTCTTTAAGCTCCGTTGGGCTCATCCGATATGGTGGTATAGAAAAAGGCTCCATGCCGGGAGTCAAGTCAAAGCAGAACTCAATATCGCGCTCTGGCGACAAACCAAACAACTTATCAGGAAAGACATCCTGAATTTCCCTCACAATCGGGACCTGGTCCAACGGGACCTCTGCGACTTTAACATCATAAATATACGCTAAGAATCCCTGACATCCTTTCCTCAAAAGCTGACTAGCGCGAAGAGAAGAAATTAAACTGGGAAAGGCGACGCTGCGGTCTCCCTGAAAACAAGAACTGGCTCTCCCGGAAAACTAAATCCGACTGCCTTCTCACGGCAGTCCACAGACGCATAACATATGGCTAACTAATCCATGCCCAAAAGAACATCAAGGACTAACATATCAAGAAGAATCAAATTGACAGAAGAATCCCTATCTCCGATACGAACAAAATAAATAGGAACAAAAACATTTCGAGCGAAAAAAGACCAGCCTATGGAAGAAATCACAACAAGCGGCTGATTTAACAAGGACTACTATCGGCTAGACTTCGATACAAAATATGTGGATACCATTTCAAACGACACCAGAAATAAATACGCATCAGAAGAAAACACCGAAAGAATACATGTCACTACGACGTCTACTAACCGCATTTGAGCTGGCATACCGGTACGAATCCGCTTCGGTCCAGAAACGACTGAAGTCTCAGAAATGCGCTCCTCCAACAGTAAGGCAGCGTCTATAGCAGCGGCGTAAGTGTCAAAAGGCTGGGCGTCGATGGCAAGAAATAACTGCGTGTCAAGTCCCCGCACAAACCTCTTATGCGTTTCTCTTCAGTGTCCACCAGGTAAGGAGCATATCGGACAACCGAGTAAACAGAATGTCGTATTCAGACACTGTCATACCTGGAGTCTTGCGCAAAGACTCGAAACTACGGGCTCGAGCATCTCAAACGCTCTTCTAAAGGAAACGAGCAAGAAATACAGCTGTGAACTCATCCCAAGTCATAAGAAGTAGATCTGCAGCTCGACCTTTCTCAACCGACTCGCACCACGTCTGAGCAAGACCCTCTAGATGAAAACTCGCAAGCTCAACCCATCTCTCGTCATAACATCTCAGTGAACGACAAATCCTAGCCATCCTGTCGAGGAATGTCTGTGGATCTTCCGCCACATATATGTCGGTAAAGACTGGAGGCTTCAACCTTATAAACTCCTGCAAGGATACGAAAATAATCTCGGTAACAACAGAAACAACTGACTGAGCAGCAGGTACAATCACAGTCCCTGCAGTAGGAGGGACATCATCGACTCTCGGATCTCGGCTAGCCTCAACTAACAATCCAACCATCTGTCACAAGGCCTAAATACTCGACTCCAGCCTAACTACCCAGCCTGGAAAAAGCGGATCACTCTGTCCCTGAAGGGTAGGCGTACCGCCCTGGTCAGTCCTCATCTCAAACGAGCCTACTCTAATCTCATCCCTGGCGGCAGCCCTTTAGTCCTCGTAGTCTCCGGCGGCATAGTGGCTGGAGCAAGAATAGGATTGATAAGAACATTGCGATCAAATCAAAGGGTTTCCGGAATCAAGAAAGGAAATACAAGCAAATATATATCCTAAGGTCACTTAGGCTGAGTATCGTATCGTAAGTATGCCGCGGAACATACACATGCTACGTCGCTCTGCTTAAGTCACCTACTCCATCTACCAAGGGGCATCCTACACTCAGAAAGGTAAAACCTATCTCTCTGATACCAACTTTGTCACGACCCGAAGGTACGAAACATGACTGACACTTAAATTACGAAACGTCTAAAGGCGTAACGTAACCTAAGTAAGCCAAAACCCAGGAATCTAAACCGTTTAAAGAAAAATAGAGTGAAGGAAAACCTAACTTTAAAAAAAAGTGATTTTGGTAAAATAAAGTCACATTAAAACATTTTAAAACATCAAATTTTCCCAAAAATTTCGGCAGAGTCTCCTTGTAAATACTGGCCCCAAATGGGTAGAAAATAAGAATACGTACAAGAAATGAATAAAGGCATCCCCAAGCGGGAGCTAGCTCTTCGCTAATGGCAGAATCATAACCACACGCAATATGTGTGTGTGTGTGTGTGTGTGTGTGTCAATCATAGTAGAGCAAATAAGCATACAAAATCACGAGGAAAAGAAAACGTCATCGGCTCAAGTGAGCTCGACACCAGAGAACAACACAAAAACTAATCTCACTGTCACATCTCTAGGTCACATAACACAATGGTAGAAGCGGTAGATAGAGAATACTATATACAAATAATAATACAAGGTGGAACAAAAGTATCGTCGCAACTCACCTATGAGCAAAGCCGCAAGTCTGTAACAACCCTAATTTTCCTATACAAATTTTTTCAAATATTTTTTTTCAAAAATCCATAAAGAGGTATTTTAGCCTGAGCACAAGAGATAAGTAATTATTTTGCTTTTTAATTACAAGTTAAAAGAATGTAACAACTCCATTTTTAGTGTACAAAAATTTGCTTTAAAATTAATGTATACTTGGAGTATTTACATTTACTGATATTGCTTTAAGTATTTAATTAGCTCCATAATTACAAGAAGGAGCTTATAGCTCATTGGTAATACCTTGCACTGCTGAACCAAGCGACCAGAGTTCAAATCACATACCCCACATTATTTTTAATATTGATTTTTTTAAAAACCTTTAGAATACCAAGGGTTTACACGTGCATATCTCACAAAAAACCCACTACACCCAAAAATGTAACATTGCCAGAGGTTAGATGAACCGTCGGGGGGATCCCGGCCGCCTGACTCGGCCGGGAATCGGCCAACTCGGCCTCGACTCGGCCGACTCTGTCCTCCGACCGAGTCACCCCCGAGTCGGCCGATTCCGGCGACGACCCCAACATGAAAATTGTGTCTTTTCACATTCCCTACACACCTGCAAAATTATAGCCTCAGACCATTTCCAGAACTCTTTAAAAACCCCAATTACTCCACTTTTAATATATTTTTAATACATTTTATCATATTTTTCATTTTAACCTTTCGCCTACCCTAACCCTAGCCTAACCCTATAAATACACCCCTGCCCTCTACCTTCTTACCCCAAAACTCTGAGCCAACTCTCTAAAATTCTCAAGAGATCTTGTGTACTTTGAAAACTAGTTCGAGACGAAACTACGGCGAAATTCCCGGCGAACTTCCGGTGATCGTTCTAGGAGCTCTCGGCGGCTAAGCGACGCACCGGCGATTCCTCTACTTCCCTCTCACTCTCTTACGTGATCTAAAACCCGTAAGTCCCATTTTCTATCTATCTCTTCTATCTAAAAAATACGGATTTACAAAACCCGACGGAATCGGAACAAATCCGATTTCCGATTAGGTTTCCTATAAAATTCCACTTCTCACTAATACAATCATACTTAAACTTCCTCATGTTGACTATTAAACACTAATCAAATAAATTGATCAAGTTTCATTACATAAAATGATAGCTATTTCCATCCATCGTATTTTTCACTTAAATACCACATTGTTTCAATTATACATTTAACTTCATTAAACCTTGATATTTCTTTAAGTATATCACGAGGTAACGACCTACCTCCTCACACACTCACATGTAAACATAGTACAATAATCTTGGGAATTTAGAATACGAGGAAACAAACATTTTCATTTAAATACCATTTACTCAATAAAATCATTTCTAAAAGATTTAGTATTGATACATCTTTCTAAATAAATACCACTTATTATGAAAATAGGATAGGTTGTGGACATCAGTCGTTTATCTAAACCTGACTTTGTGGTGTCTAGGCTAGACAAGTGAGAAAGATAACTTTAAAAGGCCCGTCTCACGGTGATTCGTGAGCGGATCTCTCCTTTCTTCACTTGTACTTACCTGGCCACAATTGGCGGTGAAGAGGCGATTTGAGGTTTCTCACAACTTATCGCCTTGGACCAGTTAGAAGCAGTCTAGTTGACTTAGGAGACCCTAGAACATAGAATACGGAAAACGACACTTTTTCATTTAAATACCATAATTAATAAAACCGTTTTCCTTAATGATTAGTATTTATACAAATCTTTGCAAAACGCCTCTATAACCCATTTGGGGAACCCGTTCGGGATGGTGCGGATTATCGCACATCCTCGGGCTTAGTAGTGCGAGATTCAGACCTCCGCAAGGAGCATTAGGTCTCGAAAGATTTAAAATACGACATCTTAAGAAAACGAGATTTCTAAAATATTATAGATATATACAAAAATTATTTTTCATATAACTATATGTATATGTAACATGAACATATCTATTTTTAGTATTATAAATATCCTATCTTTTTCTAAAAATATCACAAGATTCATTTTACACTAAAATACCATGAAAATCAATATTTCAAATAAATATCATTTATTATGAAAATAGGATATTTTCACTAGAAATATCACAAAATAAAATTTACACTCATTACAACGATAAAGACGAATAATGAATACTTAGGGTGTATCTTGAAAACTATATAAAAGTATTTTTACATAAAACCCCCTCAAGTTCTATAAATTACCCTAAGGACCCTAGTAAACATAGGTTTAAGCAGAACCAATCTCTTGAGCCTCAGAGAGCCGGAGAAGTGGGTGCTTGCCTATCTAAGGTAGACAATTAACAAACGGTGTTACCAATAACATCAAAACAATCAGGACTTCAATTTACTTTTATAATTGTCTGACTCGGGTTTGAGTCTGATTATAATCTGACTTGAATATGATTCAAGTACCATCTACAATCTACAATCTACAATATTACAATTCAACATGAATTCATGAATCCAGTTATCAATCTATACAACTTGACCGAACCGAACCATGGATATACATTCCATTTACATGATTCTACAGTTATTCCATTTACATGAATATTCAGTCACATCCGTTTACTGATATCATGGTTTTGGTCAGTCATCCAACTATACAATCTATACAATACAATACAACAATGCAATCAAAACACTACGGGGTTTAAGGGGTAGACTGATACGGAAGGTGTTAAAAGTGGCACGAGACTGCAAGATTTAAGACACCTAACATGAATCCAATTGCCGTTGTTCCGGGCTTTCTAACGGAGCCTTGTACTTCCATTTGCCTCTAGTCTCTGGCATATAGAGACTCCTCTCGTATACACTGGCATCCTTCTGTACCAAGCTACAAAGAACAGCGTTAACACTAAATACAACAATATAACAATATAATACCACTTTAAAAGCCACTCTCTCTCTCTCCGTCTATTCTATTTCTCCCTTATCTTTGGGACTTACCGAGCGACCTGTTCGCTGACGACATTCTCTTTCTTTCTTCTTTGAATGTCGTCAGGTGATCTGGATACTTCAGAGATCAAGCCCACTGCTGAAGACTTGGACCAGTTCAGTGAAGACCCCGAGCTCTAGTCATTGTACACTTTCCATTTCAGTATTTTTTTCATTTCTGTTATGCCATTGTTTAGGCATCGCTTTATTCCATGTATTTACTTTTCCATGCATTGTACAAAAGAATGTTAATAAATAAAAGTTGCTGTTCGGTTTATATCTTTTGTCTCTTGTGTATTTACTTTATATTGCTTAGATACGCTTAGCGTATTTACTTCACAGTAAATACGTAGCGGCCTCATCTCGTCCCCTTCGCCGTACACCGGGAAGCGGGGCGTGACAAAGTCCAAGCAAAAGAAGAAGTATGCCCGTCGCTACTATACTGACGGGTCGGACCTGCAAGATATTGTGGCACAACGGGGGTGAGATGCCAACTCGTGAGTAGTAAGTAACATCAATAAGGCTATCGTAAGCATGCACGCAAATGCGTCACATCCTATATATATCAATATGATACGATGTACTAGCATGAATGCATAATCCAACACGAAACTTGAATATATCTGGTATGAGAAATCTGTATTTTTATCTTAGAAAAACTTCTGTGCAGTAAACTGAAGTGTCATCAATGAAGTCAACAGAAAATCCATGTCAAGCATCAACAAAAAATATGTATATCCCAACATCTCAATGTCTCGGTATCTCAATATCTCAATGTCTTAATATCTCAATATCTCGATGTCTCAATATCTCAATATCTCGGGCTCCGTCAGTCCGGATCGACCCATACCATCAAATCTCACAACTACGGTTGGTATCCTCCGAATATCCTCCATGTTAACAGTAACCGGTCAGTAGTGCTCCCCTGCCAGGCTCATCGTCATCCCCACGAAAATATTCTCACCCCGGGGTACCATACCGGGTCCACCATGTACCCGCAGACGGTGCATCCCCCTCCTCGAATCGGGTATATATGATACAACTCAAGAATCGAGAAAACTCATGGTGGACGCCACACACATCATATCACGAGAAAACCATAAATTTCTATTTTTTTTAAAATGATAATAGGTTTATAAAATTCTTGCGGTTTTTCCTGAAATCCAGAAATCTCATAAGTACTAAAATCCTCAAGAAGAATCACAACACGTAAACATGTCGATGATGATGGAAGTCTATGATACGATAGTATATACCATGCGATGTACGGCCAGAAACTATGCATGAATCATGATGCAATGAGGTATATATATATGACTAACAATCCTACGTATCCATCTTAATGAAATGAATATACAAGTACAAGTCTACAGATCATATATAATGCAAATGCACAGATACCGATTCAAAGCAAGTTCTATAGTGTTCGTGACATAGCAATTACCAATGGCGTGTGTGTTCACATAAAATAGTGAGCGTGCGGCATGGACAAATGGTAATGGTGCAAGTGTCCTATGAGATAATACCATATATATATATATATATATATATATATATATATATATATATATATATATATATATATATATATATATATATATATATGTATATGAGATGATGCAATGCAATGAGATGAATGACTAGGAGACTACGCATATAAATACAAGCACTACTAGTAATCCTAACTATCAGACGCCTCGCGCCATCCAGACGATCCCCCATAGATGTGTACATCTACTCACTGGGACGTCTCGGCTAATCTGATCCGATCTCAGCCCTGCCTTTCCGCGCCACGTCCGACGTTTCTGCACCCGATCCTAGAATCGCACACAAATAAATAAGAGGAAAGATATATGAATAGTCGCGGACACAAACGATACAAGTCAACCAACGCGCACTAACTGTACGCGGACGCACTTTGTGCACAAAACGCGCTCGCGAAAACGCCACAAACCACAACTAGGGGTCTCTATGTGCAACAATCTCCTAACCCAGAACCCAATCGTACCCGTCGCGCACTCACAACACTTTAAATATCATAGGAAATAGGTAGTAAATCATCAAAACCTCAAACCTAATTAAAATCTATTTATTCCAAAAACCTAGTAAACAACAATTTACCATTTTAGTTCAAATTTAGATGTTTTAGCAAATCTAGCGGCCGGAATGTTTACTTAATAACTTAATTAAGCCATACATGTTGCGCCACGGCAGCGCCCCGGCCGTCTATCCGAGGCCAAAATGCGGAATCAAAATTTTCTTAACTTTTAAACTGGCGCTACGGCGGACAATACACCCGGATCGTAACCATTAACCGATACTAGCAAACAAGAGAAGGGGTAAGAGATATACCGAGTGATCCGAGTCCTCCGGTCTTCTCGTCGTCGTCCCGATCTCCCGCGGAAACTCCGGTCGTCGTATCCTTGCCGGAAGGCACCACATCGTCTGCATCTTTTACGGGCTCCCACCTCAATACCGAGGCAACTCGGGCACGAAGCTGGCTAGTCGACGTGCCCAAGGTTTGCTGTAGAATGTAGTGTAGATGATGCTTGTCTCATATGGGGTAATGAAGTTGCCATTGGATGGAGGGAAGTGAAGAACAAAATGGAGATGAACTTTGGTGTATCCAAATGAGATGATAATTTTCCCACTCTACAAAATGAAAATCCTTCATCTCCTTCTCCCAAAGTGGTCGGCCTATATGTGTGGAAATGGTGGAGAGAAATCACAAAACAAGAAGGAAGGTAAGTGTAGGAAAAAGGAATGGGTGACTACACCCAAAAAGGTAAACCTCTCATCAATCTAAATCCTTTCTAATCTCATCCAATCACAATAAAAGCTAACCATCATGAAGGAAAAAGCAAAGATGCTTAAAACATCATAATGCCACAAAAACAAAGAACCCCTCCACAAATGGTTATTTGCAAACTTGCAAATAACCCCCTCCATCCGAAAAGTCCGGCCGGGAAAGAACAAAGGAAAACCGGCCGGAACGGAATGCAAACTGGCAACTCCAGAAAACTGGTCCCGTAATAAATTACAGGAAAACCCCGATACTGTGCATACACACCCGCATCTGTATTCTGACCGGATACAAATGCAATGAGACAAAATCTACACTGTACTAAACTAGGACCGGCTTAAACCAAAGCCGGCTAGTAAAAACCGTTCGATCCTGATCCGTGCAATACCGCACGTATCTGATCGAACCTTGCCATATAACTATACGGCCACTAGTACAAACCGTCCGATCCTGATCCGTGCAATACCGCACGTATCTGATCGGACCCTGCCATATCTCCATACGGCCTCTACAGCGTTTCGCCCGAAAGCTTGAGTAACTGTAAGTGTGGTGGACTCTAAAGACTCGTCAATACTATGGCTGTGGATTTAACCACTAGCACGTCAGAGGTATAAGCCAATACGTGACGGGCCACCAGCTATTGACCAAAAGGGACGTCGATGAGCGAACTCATCCTGACACCCTACTGAGCCTGTCAGTGACAATATCCGTACAGTCCGGTCCGTTCGTCTATGAGCATCGCATGTCGGGCCTAGGGGGTTGGTAAAAGTCAGACCCCCAAAAGCGGTACAAGTCGTGTCGGAGTGTAGCCCAGAACGCCCTGAGATACTACTGGAATACCTACCGGTAAATCTCCTACCTCGGCCGAGGGCTTTACGTAATGGCTCTCCTAGACACAGCGCGACCTCACCCCCAATACCGGGAGAGACGAACCCCTGAAGATCCCCTCACTGCCTCCATGTGGCTCGGGACTGTACCCAACTAAAACCTGTTTGCACGACTCCTTTGAGCCGCAGTAGGGTAGTAATCAAAGTACAGTGGGAACTCACACGAGACAAATGACGATCCCCAGGTCGATGAACTAACCTGTACACATGTCACCAGGGAACTGCTATCTGACGTCAGGTATAAGACCAGCTAGCATGTTCCCGGCGAGTCCTGTCCGGTGTACTCATAACCCAATGAGCACCTGTATACATCTTAGGTGAACCAACTGACACCAGTGGCTTATGAGACCAGCCACCGCCCCTCGTCGGGGTCTCGACTGTATACGCTAGTCTACTCTGGAGAATCGAGGCCCTGTCTCGAAACTCCGACGACTAGGGACCTTTTAAGGATGTGCTTATAGACCACCAGCTCTCACGTATATGATCGCCATCATACTGCTGGCAGTCAAGCAAGAATCCTAGGGGCTCTATCAGCGTGTAATAGCGACCTGCAAGGTCACCTGAAGCAGTACACGATGATAAAGGTAAACCAGATAGCATACTATCATCTCGAATAAGACTGTCCTACCGGGATAGGTCCTCCCTCAATCATTGCAATCACGTGCCTGTGATCCAATAATTGACTCTGAGGGTACTATCTCCAACAATCTCCCACTTGCACTCAAGGCTAATTATTGCGATGTCGCATACTCACAGCCCGTGTGATACCGAACATCCAACTCCTCTACTGGTCAGTCTCACAAAGCTCGTTCGCGAAACTATTGCGTTTGAGGAATAGCCTCAGTGAGTGGATCCGCTGTGAAGTTTCTTTCTATGTCTCTCTATATCTCAAATTCGCAGAGAAAGCCATCTCCCGAAATGAGCAATACCTGTCTTAGAGTATGTCTGGATATCTGATGGGACCTAGCTCATAAATGAACTCCAAATCCAAACTTCTTAGACTGTATCGATAACTGAACTTAATCAGTACCCAGCGCCATGCCTTTCCCTCAGTATCCACCTGGACCACCTGTCCAATATACTGCCCCTCGTCAGAGGGAAAACTATAACTCTGACAGCCACTCTGCCATCCAGGTCACCTTAGAAGCTTGGAATGATAACCGTCTCCTAAAAGAGGCTGTCGTTATCACATCCCTAGAACACGCACTTATGTCCTAAAACTGCTTCCGATTGTTTCTCCAGGATTAGATTAATATCAACTTATTGCATCTACTGCAAGAACAACATCTGGTGTGGTACTTGACATCTCATGATTGACTCAATTGCCTAAGCAAGTGATCTGTCAGTCATGCACATCCCTCTCCCCTTTAGTCTGTAAGACACCTTTAGAGAGGGTGACTCCATCAACTGCAGGTACACTACCGTGCCAGGAGTCGTCCGTTCTAAATACTCATAGAATGCTGTCAAGGTACCCAGATTGGGAAACTACCCAAATCTAGATCTAAAACCATAGATCTAGTAACCAGAATGTCTGATATAATATCCAAGTCCTGTGTGGAGAAACTACTGTGTGACAACCAAAGTATAACCGATCGTAGTATAGGAATATCACTTCCTACTCTGTGTATGTCATCCAAATACCATGACATCACACCCTACTACATTCTCAACAGATCCATCCCCTATTCTGATGAAGTCAAACCTATGACTGTCACATCAGAAATAGATGATCTATCTCTGCTATATCTGCTTTAGTCTATAAATAGACATAAGCCTGATTTCCACCAATGCTTCCGCTGCTCCCACCGACTACGACAACCCTCTAGCAGAGTCATATAGACGTGCACTTCTAAAGCTAGTTTAGAACGACGCTATACTCATCCTCCTGCCGGGTCTCGCAGCCTGGAACAACAGCAAAGGCAAGTGTGGGTAAACAAGAACTTCCCTGTCACCGTCCTTGAGGCTACCGGAGCACCTCTCGGGTGTCTGAAGTTACCCACCTTATCTGCGGAGTGGCCAATGGAATGTCAAACCATATTGAATCTTTAGGTTCCTTATCAAATCTTCAGTAATCGTTTGTCGTTCTGGAATTACTTCCAGTTCTACCATACTTCCACTACTGTTTTCTGAAAAAAATCCATTTTTATTAAAACTGTGGCGAGTCTAGAACAATATTACTATTGATCTCCCAGATGGTAGAAAGTCAACCCTCGTCATAGCCTGGGTCAACCCACAAACAGCCATTACAGAAACGTGCCTTGAGTTGTCCAGTGTCTGGTTTTAATCATAAGCCGGACAACTCCTCGTACCTTAACAATGTCAAGATATGAACTGTTCTATATCCAATATAGAAACAGAGGCACTGATTTAATTGAACCAGATTCAAATCATGCAGCTGTCTCCAGTGCATGTTAACTAAATGGAAGGAGGCCAATCAGCGTTATTCAACTTAGGAATGTTTCCAATTATGAGTAACCTGAAAGAGAAGCTAGTTCTCTTAATCATTACTATCAACTGAACACCATACACAAGTATCTACATCTTCGATCACTTTGAAGAATCTCGATACTTGCTACACCTGGTTCTCTACTCTATTCAAATACCTATAACTCCTCAAAACTTAGACCCCGTGTTCCTACGAAACACATGTCTAAGAACTAGAGAAGTTAAAAGTAAACAGAATATAGTATGAGGACCAACCCCTCTGTCCTAATGGACACTGGACAACATACAATACTCTGTATAAGTCCGCTGAGTCTAACAACTCTTTCACTGTGTGTCGTAGGTTGAAAACTGTACTTATGGTTAAGAAGAATTACACCGCTGTTTAATGCTCCTTACCTAACCATCTACTGATATAGGTAAATGTCATCGACATAATATCAAAAGGCATATCTCACTCTATGAAAATAGACGTACAGATATATCAATTTGAAATTGGTGCACAACAGCGGATATTCAAAACCAAATATTTGTCGACCGGCAAACGGCCCAGATGATCTCCTCAAATATCACCGATTACAACGAATCCCGATATAATGAGGATGATCACCCTATTCCCAATAACTTACTCCCACTCATCATCTGTAAAACCATACAGATGTGAGAATCATACCTGGTAAATACATACCCTGGAGTAAGTATCTAATCGGGAAATCAGTTTTCTTTTAACATTACACAGTGAAACTGAAACATTGAAATATTTCGGTGGGGTATTCCGGTATTCTTAGTAATGCCTCTTCCATTATCCAGATTCACAACTGTAACCGTATATCTCTTTGTCATCTGTCCAAATCCCTTTATATGTCTTTAGTCATTACCGTCTGCACACCCCTTTAGGCCAAATGGTTTTCTTCCTTCCCTACCGTTCGGCACCAGCCTATGGTTTGGAAGAAGACTATCCAATAAGCATAAAAGGTGTATTGTCCTAATCCTAGGAGCACTCGCAAAGCGAGAGAAGGTGAAGATAAAAGACAACCGAATAAACCTTATTCCTATTTCTCCTGAACCAGAATCCATCCCCGAACTGGAACAAGTTCCTTTCGAGTTCGTATATAACCATACGATGGAGTATCCAAATAAACTGTGGATCTTCGTAGTGATACGGAGTGTCCTGGAGAAATACAAAGGTGATTTAGGATTGGCGAAGAAATACTTGGTTCGGTCGTGAATAGCAGTCGCAATTTACTCTGCCCTCTTACTAATCCCTTGCTTTGTCTTAACTTAATACCTTCTGCACACAATCGTTATGCTAATTGGTTTTCTTCATTCCCTACCGGCCGGCACCAGCCTAAGGTTTGGAAGAAGACTATCCAATTTGCGTAATAGGTGTACTATCTCCTAAACCAAGGAGTACTCGCAATGAGAGAAGGTGAAAAGAAAAGACAACTGAATAATCCTATTCGTTTTCTCCAGAACCAGAAACCATCCTCGAAGTCCTTCGAGTTCGTATATAACCATACGATGGTTTTGTCCAATGGAAGTGGACGTTCGTAGTAATACGGGGTGTCCTGGAGAAAAGGGTAAAAGTAGGAGTGGCAATGAGGTTTGCAACTCTGACAATCCAAAAGCCAGTGTTAAGAAAGTTCGGTCAACTTGGTCACTGAGTCATAGTCCAGGGTCGGGTCAATGGTCGCTGCCAAAGAGAGAGAGAAAAGAAACACTCAGCGTGCACTCTAACCTAGATCAGAATGGTTATCACTTTATCTAATCAGGAAACCTCCCACTGTACCGTCAAATTCTCCTCCAAACCTGAAAGAAGAATTAGTCGGGATCACCCGAGGAGTAAACCAACTCATCAGTAGGAATCGGGATCCAACTATCATTGCATGATAACGTGACGGAATCCGCTCACGTCATCACACTCCAGAAGGTATGCGCATATCTGGCAAGTTTCAGTTCTTTTGAAACTCCCGATGTGATTTTTACCCCTAGAACCCAAGTGACCTTGACTGAGCCAACATATCAAAGGATCCTAGTCAAGTTCAACCCGTCATTATCTTGATTGCATTAGACCCACCCGCACGAATCCTTGACTGAGCCAAAATGACCGCACGACTGTCCTAACCAATCTCATATCCATGCAACAGAAAAGCACTACATAGCTACCGAACACTACGCCTCGGCTAAGCACGACATACGCAGCACGAATACTAAGTAATACTAATCTGAAATGACGGAGGGCTACGAATAGTTTTTGGCGAAAAACCTTTAACGTAATGAACTTGATATCGTTGAAGGAACCGGATAACTTTTTATAAAAATATAGTGACGAAAACCTTTGCTAAAGAGGTCACTCCCGGTGAAGGGATCTCGGCTCTTTCCCCGTAGAATGAGGTGCAGGATATTCCAACTGAATACCACGATGCAAAGCAAAAGTAATCGGCTATAGTGAAGTTAATGCCCTGACGCAAACTTCTGTCCAAGGGGTCACTCCCGGTGAAGGGATCTCGGCCCTTGCCTCGTCGACTGAGGAGCAGGATATTCCAAATGAATACCATGATGCAAAACAAAAGTGAACGTCCTTGCAATAACAGCTTTTTGAAAAGTGTTCCAACAACATCAGAATAGGTTTGTTTAGCTTGCATTGATCCGAATCAACGCAGTCCATCAATGGATCACACCACAAAGAACGAAAATATACTGATGTACGTATATGCCATCCGCATTCGCCACTAGGTCCCGTCATTACCCGTTAGGTTAGCTAACTAACGACAGAGCAGGGACTGGACTAGCGCGGATGAAAAACATATACAACATCTACTAATATATATACCAATATATTATATTTCGCTCAAGGCGTGATAAAATGCAACATCACAGAAATGTACAGCATTACAGAACAAAACAGATATCTGGGATCCCCGGGTTTCACAGAGCCGCTGCTGAAACCCGACGTTCCCCTGGTCGTGTGGATAGCCTGTGCAATGAAATCCTAGACCCCTACGGGCGCGGCAAGTCACCCGCCAAGACCTGAAGCGAGGCAGTCCCCTCCAGCACCGTGAATGGACCACCCAGCACTTCACGGAATCCGGTAACTTGGGCACCCCTCCTGGGTCAACTTGTACCCCCTACGAGTGCGGCGAATAGCCCGCCAATCCTAGAGTGAAGCCCCCTCCGTCTCAATGCCATGAGATGCGGGCCCGTTGCCCTCTAGAACCCGGCTATCCGTGCACCCCTCCGCGGGGTAATCCTAGTACAGAAAGTAAAATATACATACACCGGGTATATCGACCGCAACCAGGTCGTGCCCCAAAAGAATAATACAAACAGGCAGTGACGGCAGTCCACATGTCGAACGCTCGCCCCGCAATATCAAATGTACATATAAAACAAAACTGTACTAACATTGCATCCAGGCTATCCCCCACGACCGATCCGCAAAATCACAGCAATACAAAGAACATCAACGTGAATGTCACGTTCGCAAATCCGTCCAACCGGGCTATAGCAGTTAGACAGGATTTACCGATCGAGCGACATTCACGGTCGCAGATATAATGTAAATACTGTGAAATAATGTGTTTAAAATATCCGATCGATTAAATTTACCAAGTGGGCCCCACAAGTACTACTGTAGCACATCAAGAAAATCTGGGCCCAAAAAGAATGTCCCAAAACCCATAATTCCATGTCAGAATCCCACTGGAAAAAATTGGTGAGATGAAGCCTAAATATTGCGGCGGAACCGCGGCCAAAATGGGGTCACGGCCGCGGTTCCGCGGTCCTTTTGAAGGATCGTCTTACCAAATTTTTCCAGTGATCTTAGAATCCCATGTACATCATTCTGCAACAACCTGAAAAATTTTTAGAGCTCGGAAAAAATCGACAGAAAACTGATGCACACGAAATGTGGTTTTTGGGATTTTGTTCGATCGGAAATGTAAAACACACTAGAACAAGCTAGGCAAGGTTAATGGCGTGGCTCTGATACCATGTTGCGCCACGGCAGCGCCCCGGCCGTCTATCCGAGGCCAAAATGCGGAATCAAAATTTTCTTAACTTTTAAACTGGCGCTACCGCGGACAATACACCCGGATCGTAACCATTAACCGATACTAGCAAACAAGAGAAGGGGTAAGAGATATACCGAGTGATCCGAGTTCTCCGGTCTTCTCGTCGTCGTCCCGATCTCCCGCGGAAACTCCGGTCATCGTATCCTTGCCGGAAGGGCACCACATCGTCTGCATCTTTTACGGGCTCCCACCTCAATACCGAGGCAACTCGAGCACGAAGCTGGCTAGTCGACGTGCCCAAGGTTTGCTGTAGAATGTGGTGTAGATGATGCTTGTCTCATATGGGGTAATGAAGTTGCCATTGGATGGAGGGAAGTGAAGAACAAAATGGAGATGAACTTTGGTGTATCCAAATGAGATGATAATTTTCCCACTCTACAAAATGAAAATCCTTCATCTCCTTCTCCCAAAGTGGCCGGCCTATATGTGTGGAAATGGTGGAGAGAAATCACAAAACAAGAAGGAAGGTAAGTGTAGGAAAAAGGAATGGGTGACCACACCCAAAAAGGTAAACCTCTCATCAATCTAAATCCTTTCTAATCTCATCCAATCACAATAAAAGCTAACCATCATGAAGGAAAAAGCAAAGATGCTTAAAACATCATAATGCCATAAAAACAAAGAACCCCTCCACAAATGGTTATTTGCAAACTTGCAAATAACCCCCTCCATCCGAAAAGTCCGGCCGGGAAAGAACAAAAGAAAACCGGCCGGAACGGAATGCAAACTGGCAACTCCAGAAAACTGGTCCCGAATAAATTACAGGAAAACTCCGATACTGTGCATACACACCCGTATCTGTATTCTGACCGGATACAATGCAATGAGACAAAATCTACACTGTACTAAACTAGGACCGGCTTAAACCAAAGCCGGCTAGTAAAAACCGTTCGATCCTGATCCGTGCAATACCGCATGTATCTGATCGAACCTTGCCATATAACTATACGGCCACTAGTACCAACCGTCCGATCCTGATCCGTGCAATACCGCACGTATCTGATCGGACCCTGCCATATCTCCATACGGCCTCTACAGCGTTTCGCCCGAAAGCTTGAGTAACTGTAAGTGTGGTGGACTCTAAAGACTCGTCAATACTATGGCTGTGGATTTAACCACTAGCACGTCAGAGGTATAAGCCAATACGTGACGGGCCACCATCTATTGACCAAAAGGGACGTCGATGAGCGAACTCATCCTGACACCCTACTGAGCCTGTCAGTGACAATATCCGTACAGTCCGGTCCGTTCGTCTATGAGCATCGCATGTCGGGCCTAGGGGGTTGGTAAAAGTCAGACCCCCAAAAGCGGTACAAGTCGTGTCGGAGTGTAGCCCAGAATGCCCTGAGATACTACTGGAATACCTACCAGTAAATCTCTTGCCTCGGCCGAGGGCTTTGTGTAATGGCTCTCCTAGACACAGCGCGACCTCACCCCCAATACCGGGAGAGACGAACCCCTGAAGATCCGCTCACTGCCTCCATGTGGCTCGGGACTGTACCCAACTAAAACCTGTTTGCACGACTCCTTTGAGCCGTGGTAGGGTAGTAATCAAAGTACAGTAGGAACTCACACGAGACAAATGGCGATCCCCAGGTCGATGAACTAACCTGTACACATGTCACCAGGGAACTGCTATCTGACGTCAGGTATAAGACCAACTAGCATGTTCCTGGCGAGTCCTGTCCGGTGTACTCATAACCCAATGAGCACCTGTATACATGTCACGCCCCGCTTCCCAAAATACGGAATACGAGGGGTAGACAAGGCCAGCCATGCTCCTACGGTTAAGGAAATGTCCTGCCGTAGTCACACTTCGGCTTCTAGTTTATCATGGTAAACAGTAAACGATGCGCAGGTAATGAGAAATGCAGTAACTGAAGGAAACAATATAAAGACTGACCTGAAGTGGAACAAATGAATGTAAATCGGGAAGGCAAGTCAAGAAGTCTGTGATGCACGTCTAGATCTGGTCCAAGCTAAATCTTCTCCTCACCCTGAGCATGCATACTCAGGTCGTCAGAGCGACACAATAGCAATATAATGTATATAGTTAAATAACAGTTCTAACAGTGGTAAAGAATATGAATAACAGTAAATCAGTGACAGCATGAATATAAATGAGCAGAGATCAATGCAGCGGAAAAGTAAAGCAGTATAACAATATGTCACGAATGTCAACACAGTATAGAAGGAATATAAATGACAGTAACCCTATCGGTCTCTAAGTCTCACTGCACAGGTCAATAAGCCTATCGTCAGTCCAAGTGTGAGAGTCAACCACTCGCGAGTGTCCTCCACCCAAGGGTAGAACCCAAGGGCAAGGGACCACGGGCCCAACATGTAACGAATGTATCACGGTGTCTATAGCACATACCCTGTAAATCTCCATATAACTCCCTAAATATATAAGCCGGCATGGGACTCCCGAGATTCTGTTGAATTCACACTTGAACTACCCCACACCCCGAGGTCTACATCAAACGCTAACCACAACCCTAAATACTAATCGATCCGTGACAAGTCTGCGCGAGAACTGGAGGCAGGACCTCCATCAAGCACGTCCCGACTAATACCTAAGATAAATGGCAGTGTCGGATGCCTTATCTGTGACATCCGTGCAAGCGCTCCCATAAGTGTCCCATACCACTTATAGTCACACGTACACACATCCCACAGACGTCGACAATGCAATAGAATAAAAGGGACTCTGATTGTGCACAAGTACGTATCACTTTCACTTGATCACGAATGCACGAACACTGACGTACTTGCCACAATCATCACTAAAATCTAACACTGGGTAATTGCACGATGTCCCTAGGTTATCACTACAATGATATGGGTATGATGTGATGCATGAACAGTATAAGAAGCACAATTAAGGTGTCATAAAAACAACAGTCTATCACTTGCACGATTTATCATGAAACATATGTATATAATTTAGCGAAATGATAAAAAGGTAGTAATCAATATGTTCAGTTATCTATCCATCTAATTTTGTTTCATGCCAATCGGGTTCCAGGATCAATAGTTATAACCATTTCATTTTAAGCGCTCGCGGCTGGAAATCCAATTTCAGAATCAGGAATCCATTTCGCAACGCATTTTAACCCCAGTTGGGATCATAATTTAGCGACGCTACAGTTGAAAGAATTCTAGGGTTTTCAGTAAAGTTTTCAACGCAACAAACGGATCTTCAATCTAGTCTGTATGTTAGAAGTTATAATCTGTTTAATATCAACATGTCAATTCTGAATCTGCTGGGACTGTTAGGTGTCCCGATATATTAAATCACCGATAAAATATCAAACGGTAACGAAACAGAATGAAACCAGTTGTGTTGTCTAGCTAACAGGTTTCTCTACAATAAACAGTGGAGTTCCGCAACCTAAGAGTTAAGTAAATCCTGTGGTGCCCATTACGGAACAGCAACCAATAACTGGAGTCACTCTGGACTGCAGTCCAGAGTCGCATTCCGATCTAATCTTCATCATGGTTTAAGTACAGGAATGTCTGGAAACTAGTACAGGGTTAAAGCTCGTCGAGTTGTCTTCGATTTGAGCCCTCGAACGCACCATTCTAGTATGTATATGATTTATGGCGAATTTAACAATTTTCAGATGCAACAGAATTACAGTTTTACGGCTAGACTTGGGGGTAGTCGTTTTAATCTTTAACAGTCGTATTTTCTAATGAAACTTGCACAAGGTATTCAACATATCAAGGGCCACAGCATTATATCTAGTTCCGTCAAATTGGATAATTATTTTCTATGAGAACAAGCATCGAACGGTTTTTATGGCAATATTTAGCATCAAGCAAAACATTGAATATCTACGATTTTGATTGGTAATTTAATGATAAATAGCATGAAAGCAAGTAAAAACTTGCCTGGAGACGTCTTGGAGCACACGGCAGCGGCAACGACGTGAACGCGCGATGAATGACGCGTGCAAGGTTCGCGGTCTTGGCTCGTGCTCGGGCTCTGGGCATATGGTGGCATGGTGCTGGTGGCATGGTGGCATGGTGCTGGTGGCATGGTGCTGGGCACAAGGTGGGTACAAGAGAGGGAGAGTTGAGAGAGGCAGTTAGAGAGAGAGAGAGGAAGGCAGAGAGGGGGTTCGTCGGTAGTGCTCAGGCAGTGGAGCTCGAGGCTTGAGTTTGTGAAGAGGAGTCAGAGGCGCTCGTGATGTAGGCATTGGTTGCCGGCAAGGAGCGGGCACGGGTGTCGTTGACATGGTCGCCGACGGTTCAGAGGCGGCTCCGGTGAGGTGGGGAGCTCGGCGGCGGCTAGGAGAGGTTGTGAAGGGTTGCGATTTGAGTAGCGCGGTGGAGGAAGGCAGCCGGAGATGGCTGCGGTGGGCGCTGGTGGGGTGGTCACGGGGCTTGGTAGGATGGTGTTGATAGGGGAGCTCGCAATGGTCGGAGGTGGAGGGTTGGCCGGGGCTTATTGATGGAGGTGGTGATGAGATGATGGTGTCGAGGAGGAGCTAAGATAGCGATGGGAGGTGGTGAGGAGTCGAGCGGCTGCAATGTCGAGGCTCAGGTGATGCATAGGTGGGATGCTGGAGACCGGTGGGATTGTGAGGGTCTTGGGAGAGAGAGGGAGAACGAGAGTGAGAGAGAGAGAGAGGTATTAAGGAATTTTATTAGACTTAAATGGGATTAAAGGAGTATTAAAATTTGGGTTTAATGGAAAATTAATTGATGATTTCTGTTGAGATTTGAGGGGGGTAACGTTGGGGTCGGTTCAATAAGGAAGGAAGATAAGGGAAGAAAGAGTGGGGAGAAAGAGAGCCGGGGAGTTACAAGGGGAGAAAGAAAATGAGAAAGAAGGGTGAAGTTCTGGGCTAGGCTTTAGGAAAGTGGGCTGGGGGCCGATGAGGAATGGGCCAGATAATTTAAATAGAAGAATTGGGAAAGGAGAATAGGAAGTGGGCCTCAATATTATGGGCTGGAAAAACTAAAAGATTTAGGGGAAAAGGGATAAAAGGCCGGGCCAATTAAAAAGAGAAGAGAAGAAGATGGGCTGGTGGTAAGGAATGCTGGGCCGGGGCTTAAAGTAAGAAATTGGGGGAAATAAGGAGATGGGCTGCAGCAAAAATATAATTAAGGGATTAGAAAAAGATGTGGGCTGGCAATTGAATAATATTAATATTAAGGAAGAAAAATAGGCAGTGGGCCGAGAGAAAATAGGTTAGAAGAAAAAGGGTATGGACTGAGGAAAATATAGAATGGAAAATAGATGGGCTCGGGAAAAATTTGTTAGGTTTTAGGATAGATAAAATTATAAATGCAATAAGTAAATTTTATAAACATAATTATAAAATAAAATGAATAAAATTATAAAGCAACAAAAATACAGATTGGGTATAAAAAGGGCTGGGTATTACAATACATCTTAGGTGAACCAACTGACACCAGTGGCTTATGAGACCAGCCACCGCCCCTCGTCGGGGTCTCGACTGTATGCACTAGTCTACTCTGGAGAATCGATGCCCTGTCTTGAAACTCCGACGACTAGGGACCTTTTAAGGATGTGCTTATAGACCACCAGCTCTCACGTATATGATCGCTATCATACTGCTGGCAGTCAAGCAAGAATCCTAGGGGCTCTATCAGCGTGTAATAGCGACCTGCAAGGTCACCTGAAGCAGCACACGATGATAAAGATAAACCAGATAGCATACTATCATCTCGAGTAAGACTGTCCTACCGGGATAGGTCCTCCCTCAATCATTGCAATCACGTGCCTGTGATCCAATAATTGACTCTGAGGGCACTATCTCCAACAATACAAACCTTAACTAAATTTTAAACTCACCTATTTACACACTAATCATGAAATTAGTTTGCAAGATTATTTAATTAAGACAATTTAAAAGTAACAATTAGCAAATTATCGACTAGTTTAGATTTTGCAAGTCTTGAGATGTTAAACTACACATTGCAACCATAATCAAGTGGTAAAAACCCTAACTTGAACCCAAACCCTTCTCTTTAGAAACCTAAACTTGCAATTAGAACCATATTAATACCAAATTAAGTTAGATTAAAGTAATTAACTAACAATTTAAACATAGGGTTAAGATTTATACCTCAACAAATTTGAGATCTAACATACAAACTTGGCCTCCCAAAATGCCATCTTGCTCCTAGATCCAAGCTAGTATAAGCCAAGGAATAATGGGTGAGGGTTTAACTATGAATTGGTGAGAATTTGAGTGGATTTTTGATGCATTTCTTGAAGATTTTTGAAGTGAAATGAGGTGGGGAAAATGGGGATGGCAGCAGGTCTAGGCTCGGCCAGCTCATGGGGAGAGGGAAATGACTGAGGTGAGTGTGTGTGTAGAAACATCCCCCAATTATTACATTTATTTACTCATATGTGATATGTGCGGGACCGAGATTAATACGTATATGTGATACAATATTCTAATCTCGCGATATAGGTTATATGTGATATAACCGGATTATTGAATTAAGTGTTGATTCAATAATTTGTTATATGTATATTTGATATACATATAAATGAAATTAATCAGTTGTATGTGATATATCCGGAATATTATATCAAGTGTTGATTTAATAATTTAATATATAATTATATATATTTGATATATTAATATATATTAACTAATATTAGCTCACTTAAGAATTTGTTTTCTACAAATACATATAAATATATATGAGATATATATTAATGTATTTATTTTTGTTTCATGCTAGATGGTACATTGGACATGGGTGTATAAGACTCATACCAAACTAAAGATAATTTAGGTGATTAATAATTAAGGGATAAATCAAAATTATGTGGAAAATGCCATGGCTTAAGATGCTTGCGGAAGCATGTAGAAGCCTTAACTTAGCCCACTAATTTTGTTTTACTCTAGATATTTATTAACCCAACTATTGTCTTTAGCCATGGTTAACTCTCTACTAAATATCTTGGAGATATTTTTTTCACCCAAGGTTGACATGAGTTCATCTTCTTCATCTCCATCTTTGCTCTCTAGCTCTTGAGTGGGATGAAAAAAAAAGAGAGAAAAATAATTCCAAAGTGAGCAAAATTCCTACTTCATCAATTTATACCAAACTAGTCATTTAGTATAGATTGTTTATTTCACTAATTCCTCAATTAGTGAAGAGGTAGTTTGAGTTAGAGATTTTTCGACGTAGATCATCTTTGGCCTCGAAGATCCTTAAGCAAACTCATTCCTTTCGCCTAGTGGAGCCTAAGAAGAGTTCGGGGACCACTGCTTAGAGCTAAGGGACTACTACACGGAGATTTAGAAGTGAATGACCGGTCTATAAAGGTTGTATTCCTTGTTCACTCAGTGTAAAGTCTGTTTATATGTTTTATAAAACCCTAATTTTCTAATTTGATTCTTGGATAGTGTTGCTTAACACTCAAGATTTTTTAAAATTGCATACTCGATACTTGCTAAAACCTAGAGTCGTGCTAAGAAACCCCAACACACTCTCGATCCGGCACATAAATAGATCGGAACGAGAGTGCGAGGCTAATGATGATACTCATAAGTGGGAATTTTCCAGATCACGACACGCAGCAGATGACTTGTTGTCAATGTAAGCCCACTAGATTTCTGAAGGCTGTGGAGCTAGAATAGATATAATGTATTGGGGACATCCCTCGGCACCTAGCCTCCAAAGTTGCACCCGGCCTTTTGGAGGCCTACCCTGAACAACTATCCTATAGCTGAGATTTCTCAACGTCCTTACTCGTCTCTGACCTATCCTATAACTGAGGTTTCTCAGCGTCCTTGTTTGGCCGGAAGCACGGAGCACAAGTGCTCGTGTAACGGTTCCGTGTATCTCGTCACGACGAGATCTTCGCCGCTCCACGTCTCGCATCCCACGCTAGCGTATCTCGCCATTAATGAGTGTATCTCTTCATTAATGGGCGTATCCTGCCATCAACGCGAATGTGGCGCAGAGACGTAATGGATGGCAAGAATCTCGCATCGGCTCGTTCCATGCGACCCCTATATAAATCTCTTCTCCAGACGATTCAGATGACTCAAACTCAATCCAATACGTCGCTACTCTGCTCAATTATTACTCGGTGCTTACTTGATCATCGGAGGGTCCTACGGTGATTTTCCATCCCGAGACTTTCTTTGCAGGTAGCGACGGAGGACAACATCTGAAATATGAAAGCAGCTATAATTGGAGGGGTTGTAAGAGAAATATCTCATATTTTATAGTACATCACCAAATCCACCAACTCCTCTCTCTCTCTCAATCTCAAAATCGAAGGAATCTCTGCGCCGATAGCTGTAAGCGAAAATGACGAATCTGCCCACATCTCTCTCCGTAAATCTCAACTCTGCCTTCGGTGGGCCCTCACCTCCCTCTCCGTCGTCGTCGGCGCCCAGGGACCGGCGGCTCGCCTCGGCCGAGCAGCTCGTCCTCGACCTCTGCGATCCCGAGCTCAGAGAAAACGCTTTGCTCGATCTATCAAAGGTCTCTCTCTCTCTCAATTTTATGCTGATTATTTTTCAAATTCATTGTACCATTTCGATTTGATAACATTAGGAACTCGTAGAATCTTAAGCATCGGTTAGGGTTTCAGAGACCCTGATTTCATTTTTCTCCCGATTTTTGGTTGCTTAGGATTTTGAGAAGGTTCCGCTGATTCAGGGAATAATTGAAGCAAACGCTTTTTTTTAAGCATGAATTTGTTATTCAATTATCAGGTGGTTGTGATTCCTTATTATCGCATATCATCTGCGATCACAAGAAAATTTAATAAAGTCAGCACTTCTTAGAGAAGACATCGATTGCCTTCTTTCTGATTTCACAGTTTTAATCTTTTTGGTGAAAAGCAGTGATTTTGGGTTGCTTAGGGTGTTGAGAAGGTCTTACGCTGTGACGATCTAGCATTTTATTGCTGGAATTAATATCGAATTTTATGATGGTTGTGATGTGATTCCATAACTATGGATTTTCTCTGCGAATAAGTTCATACTGCTTCCTAATCCGGTTATAATTTTGTGATTATTTATTTAAATCTCTAAGGCTCTGCCAGTCAATTAAAACTTTTAGACGGAACTAGAGCATTTAGAACTGGAACCGTTTAGGTAGAACTGGAGTGGAACTTTGACTTTTTTATGGGGTTCTAGAACCAAAAAAATTTAATATTAGAACTAAACAAAGAAATTGAAATAGAACTCTTGATGATGTATTATCTTATTTATTTTGTAAACAATGTATTATACTAATTAGCATTGCAATTATTATGAATTTAATTGATGCTATTAGTAAATAATTTATTGTAGTAAAAAAATAGTAGGGAGGTTCTATTGCAGATTTATTAAATTAATATGTGATTATGATTAATTTATTTTTTCAATTCTACTCAGATAGTAAAATAGAGAGTAAAACTATATAATAAAAATACAATAATTTTATATACTTTAGGTTTTTGTTTGTTTGCATTGACTTGGGAGGGAGAAGGAGGAAGAAGAAGAGGAGAGGAGAGGTGAGGTGAGGGAAGGAGAGGGGAGAGAGTAGTTCCAATTTTTCTAATTTTGTTCTAGTCATATGAGGGGTAATTTTTATGATGAAATTGGAAGGTTTTATTTTTTTTATGTAATGGAACTAAGAATTAGAACTTTTAGGCTATTGGTTCCAGTTTCAACCATAAATAACACCAAAACTTAAAGTTCTTGTTTTAGTTTAATTTGACTAACACCAAAACTTTTATTACCCTAATAAGTTATAGTTCCCGCTTGTCATTCTATTTGACTTACCCTCCTTACCATGATGCTAATAGAAACACTTTTATCTTGTATAACTGGATAGTGAAATACATGGTGTTGGTATGATTATTGCCTCGCCATTGTATTCATCTATTTACTTGGATTTTCACACCTCCCTATAATTAGCTAGTGTTTCTGCATATTATTCAAATGCTTAGATGAACCGGTGGCGGAGCCTGGATCTTTTGTCAGGCAGTGCAAGCTTTATGCTTATAGTATTTCTGAAGTTAATGTCGGCAAAACTACAACAAAACGGAGTGATTTTATGGTTTAATATCTAAATGATAATGTTCGAAGAAAATAATACTTAACAACTTCATCAATAAAAAAATAACCATTCTATTCTATAAGATACTAATAACGAATTTTAAAAAAAATATTTGAATTGAAATTGGCAGTCATAGATTTCTTAAAAGTGATGGACGATCAATTTATCAACTAGGTTGATATATGCTATATTATTATCCATCTGCTGATCACAAATTGCAAAACTCTAATATGGATTAGTATTATAGCACCACATAGTAGAGATTTCTTTTGTAGCTAAAATAAGTTTCCATTATTATATTTAATTTTTTTTATAAAGTCATTTTGCTACAAGGGTTCCTACAAGGGAAACACATAAGCACTCCAACATTGGAACTCTAAACCAACACACAACTTTATCTTTATAACGAAGGCCCATGTATCACTATTTATTATCTTTCTGGCCTTTTCTTCTACGTATCCTTATGAAGTTCTCGGATCCATGTGAGGCAGCTGTCTACACTCACCCGTCAAAAGATCTGCCCCTGGATGAAGTGAAAAGATTATCCTTGTCTCATTTATTACCGCCATGTCTAATGTAAACATCAGATTAGCAACCTAAGTGCTTCCATTGGAAGGAAACATATGAATTCCCTAACCTCCGCGTTGTTTCTCCACGATAAGATGACAATAAATTTTCTTATTAGGCCACAACTTTGCCATTGAAGTTATAGTTTCATTAAAAACATCCTTAATAACTTCAATCTAACTTTTCTATTAGTATATGAGTACACTTCTTTATCCTTCGTCTCATGTTATTCTCTATCAGTCTAACTTATGATTTTCCCCTTTTCCCAGTGTCAAGCCTAACAACCAATAACAACTCCAATCTCGATTTTCCAATCATGACTTACTTCCATGTGTTCTCAACCAAGTTAATTTATTAGCAATTAGCATATACTGTATTGTGTTTATTATTTGATTCCTTACAAACATGCAATTATGTGAGGAAAAACTCCAATTTTTAGTCTTACTGTCCTCTGTCCTCTTAAAATGGATACTGAATTACACTTTAAAAGCCTAACTCATAAAACAAAGTCATTGTGGAAGGCAACTTCCTCATCCTAGTACCCTTGAATCCTTTGCTTCTCACACGAAACTTAGAATTTAGTGATTTCTTTTATTTTATAATAAGGACGCTCGTTTTATGTTGAGAAGGCTAACAGACAATTGACAGTGGAAATTCTATTACCAACACTTTACAAGTCATTTACACCATGCGAATACAGCATAGCTTGCTACTCTGAGCAGTTGGGTGCAAACGCTTCGTCTTCTTCTTCCTTCCACCCTTTTTTGAGTGTGGGGGTGTGTGGTTTTAAATTTATATTCGACCAGTAAGGATTTGAGTCCACTTGAAAGGGGCAGATAGTCAAGTAAATTACGATATGCAAACAGAATGTGGTTTACGAATCTGAGTAGTTGGGTGCAAAGTTTCTTTTTTTTGTGGGTTAATAGTATGGGAGTAATATTTATGAGAGTAATGCCCACATGAGTGTATATGCACCTGTTCATGTGTATGCACATAAGATTTTATGTTTCAAATGTGAATTCAATATACCGTTTATATTTTCTAAATGTTTGTGATAACGATACCCATGTTTTCTTGCAGAAAAGGGAAATATTTCAAGATTTAGCTCCTCTACTGTGGTATTCTTATGGCACAATTGCAGCACTCCTGCAGGTAAACATGTATCCCCCCTGAGTTATTTCCTCCAAATATTTGAAAGAAAAGCCTGAAAAAAATAAGATTTTTTTTTATGATATAACCTGATTGTGGTTTCAGTAGTAAAGTTAAAGCAGGATTCTTCCTCCTGCTCGCCTTGGTGCTAAACAATTAATGCTATCATGCTAAGATATGAACATCATGTTTTAGTATGCTTTCATACATGAGTCTTTCACTTTTGATTGCTCTTAACATCTCACCCTTAATTCCCTATATCACTAGTTTGATCCCTAACAAATCAATTCCATCTCTACTGCCAGTTGCACTTTCCCCACATTTTATCAGTTCTTGCTCATCCCACTGCATGAAAGCTAGGGTTTCTCTACAGGTAATTTTCACTTGGTTTCATATCAGATTTCAAAGACTTCTACAATGATCCAGTAACCAGAATCCTTTACCATTAAGTTGCACTTGTACTACTCTCCCATATGCCTCCTTCCTTGGTTTAGTTAAGATACTGCGCCATATTTGATCAAAGTCACATAATAATTGAGTAAATTTGTATTATAGCATTGATGTTAGTTTATATAAGTTTGTTTTAAGTAAGGCTTCTGAGATCTTTGTTCCTCTGCTGCTTCAGTTACCTAAACATTTGGCTGCGAATAGTAAAACAGATAATGGGGTGGAGGTGGTTTATTTTATTTTATTTTATTTTGTGTGTGTGGGTGGGTGGGTGGGGGGGCTTCTATCTTATGCTCAGAAATCAGCGACTAACCGGTTACGTTTTAAAGAGCTCCCCACGGACTGGTAGTATCAAAGTTCATGCAATATGAACAGTATATAGATTATCAGGTCATCCTGATGTCAGTCTCTTTAAAGTACCCCATCAATAACAGTGATGCCCTTCAATGTTTTCCCTGTTCATACCAGTGTTTTCATTTAGTAAAGTAGCTGCATTTGTTTCCAATGTTTTCCTTCTAACAGTGTTTCCTTTTTTCTTCTGCAGGAGATAGTTTCAATCTACCCTGCTCTTTCACCTCCAACACTTTCACCTGGTGCATCAAATCGGGTTTGCAATGCACTTGCCCTTCTTCAGGTCACAATCAACTTTTGTTTCCTTCTATCATTTTCTAATGTAGTCCTGTGGTATAAAAGCTTATATTGTACTAGTTTATTGCAACTGCAATGCACATGGACTGAAAATAATCTTGCAATGTATAAAAAGTAGGTGAATTTATTTTAGGTGTAGAGGTAACATTTCTAAAGATACTAACTTTTTAAATTTTAAAAGAAAAACAGTTGGCATGCATTTATGAGGGGGGGGGGGAGGGAGGGACGGAGGGAGGGAGAGCATTAATTAAAAATTTTAAATAACTAAAAGGTGGCATGGATGTATGATATTGTGGGAAATTCTTAAGATTTTTTCTTGTTTTTTTATAACATTTTCTTAAAGAAGAGGAGAGACCATTAGCTACACAATTCTTTGTAAATTTAGTAGGCCCCACATGAGTTTGCATTATAATAGTAGAGATATTTAGTTGTTTTTTGCCAAGGAGTAGAGATATTTAGCTATCTCATTGTTTACTCTTTTGCAAACATTATTTATGTTTTCCAAGCATGACGGTTTATAATGAAAATAATGTTGCAAATTGGTATGCCTTTGCAAATGAAGGAGCTATTGATATATCAAAATCAGCGATTATTTAGATTCGTGTTCTTATGTCAATGATGTTACGAAGAAGAAGATCATTTACCAGAGTCTAGTTTACTATTCACAAAATAGTTTGACTACTAAATAACAATGCAACAACTGCCATTGTACAGCTTATATGAGTGATAGAATTAAGGAGCACAAATAATCTGCTTCAATTCTTTGGACTGGCAGGTTTTGACCATAGTGAGATGGAAATTGATCTGTAGGTAAGGGTGATAATGAGTGTTGAATTTATGAATGAGCTTTAGGTGATCTCTCCTCCAAGGTTTCACATGATATCTGATAAAATATCCTATAACTTCATGTCTAGTTAACTTTCTGATGATATTAGGTGGTAGATATACATTACCTGCATATAATACAGGCAAACCAGCTTAATGACACTGGAGAGGAAACTAATTGGATGAAACAAGACCATCAAATATTATAGATAGCAACTGACATGTGAGGTTCAAATGAGGGGACACCTGTCTTTTCAGTAGGGTTAATGTCATTTTCAGCAGGGCAATGTCATGACCGTTATAAAGTGCGGATGTGTTCTTTTCTGACGTATTTACCCTTTTAATAACTGGTATTGTGTGGAGCAATAAATTTGTTGAATTTTGTTACATATCTACAGCACATATAAACTCATGCATTTTTTGAGAATACGTTTCTCTGGTTGATCTGTTGGAAGTTTTTAATAATTGATATTACCTTTCTCAAATAGTCCTTATCAGATTGTGTTTCTGATTATGTTTCTGCCTCGTTTGGCGTTTGATCGCAGTGTGTTGCTTCGCACCCAGATACCAGGATTCTGTTCCTGAATGGTAATTTTACCGCTGCTAAACTCTGTATAAGATTTCCTGTGAATAACTGTAGTCAAATTCATGCCAACTAGTTTCTATATATTGCTGCACTTTTTACTAGATTAATGTTTTATGTGCCATATGCATATTTATGAACCTACTTGGAAGAGTTATATCTGTTGGAAATATTTTATTACTTTCTAGACTTCTCATAACTACCACAGGCACACAAGGAGTTCCATACACACGTGCATATATCATGAAAGCAAATTTGCAATTACATGGGATCCTAGTATTTTCAGGTTGCAATGCCGTATGTCAGTCCTCATGTATTCAAGAAGTAGATAAATAATATGCATCTGCTATAAAAGTTTGCGGTTGGTGCTATGATTGTTCACAATTTGGTCATTAGGTTTGAATACGTCCAGTTCTGCAGTTCATAACACGGCTATCTTGAAATTTACGTAACTGCCATATGGTTGTGTAGGTGTAACAACTAATAGAATGCATAATAGCATGTTATGTGGGTACCCTGTCTAAACAATTCTTGTATATTCTTTCTCTCCATCTTCTTTCATGTCATTAAGAGGATGAACTTTTTATCTTCTTCAGATTTTATCACCCCACGAAACAGATCAAGAACCGTATTGTAGCAAGTATTTTGGTGTGACCTATCAACTCGCTAACTACGCGAGATACTTCTTTGAACTTTGAAGCGAATATTTCATTTTTCTGTTACTCTCTGAACCATCATTCAAAATTCTTGTTGAAAAGGTAAATTGCATATTCAGCTCAAAAATCTTCTCAAGGTTTAAAAGGCCAATTAATTGGGCTATCAACCCTTTCAAATTGTAATAAATGGACAAATGGCCGCAGAATTAGCCATCCGTGAACTTAGGGGTGAATTATCATTTAATCTGATGCGTATACAATACATATAACCCACACGATACCTGAAACATGATGCACAAACTATTCACTTTATAAATGTCTTTTTTCTTCTTTTTCACCCACATTGGCATATTTTCTTTTATCTTTTCAGTTTTTAGGGGTTTTCTATATTAATAATTTCAAATTATATTTATGGGTGATTGTGTATAATTTGATTATGCAACTTATAATCAGTTTATAAGTTGTACGTTGACCAACCCAATAGAGAACGAATACATGTTGTACAACATTTTGCGCGCACACACACACACACATAATGCACATATACATATGTTTATGTATGTATGTATGTGTATACACGCGCGTGCGCGCACACATGTATACATAGAGTGAGCATCCTGTAAGCACGGGCTCTCAGTAAACAATTAAATACCCAGTTTATAACCGAACAATCTTTCGTGGTTTGATGATTGGAACTGTTAATGTTGCTCTAAATGGTGTTATACACGGACCGGGGCACCGAAATTCACATGACCTCAAAATTATTTGCTTATAGAATTAAGAGTACAAATTATTCTATTATCTATAAACGTTAATTTTGCTATCCTTAGATCTATAAGCTAAAAATTGCATGAATTTCAGTACTCCCGTGTATTACACCATATAAATCAAGATCAATGGATCTGATCGTTTGATTCTTTTATTATAATTCATGCTTTCCGTTGCTTGCGGAAAGCCTGGGCCTATAAGGTTCCTCATTCTATATACATATACACACAGCCCTAAGGCGACTCCTTAGGTAGAATTGGTTTAACATTTCATGTTTGGCAATCAAAATGGACGATCCACACTGTCCATCATAATCTACATGCTTTAAAATAGATGTGTACAAAAAATCATATGATTTGAATTTCTATACACCGTCGGTTAAGCGGTGTTACATGTGATATTTACCATCAGTTGATGCATACTTGAAAAACATCAAAATTGCCTGAATTCCTTCTACACAACCATTTTAGAGCATGGAGACCATGATGGATGGTGTGGATCCTCCATTCTGATTGTGCATAGCATTTTCACCTTACCCCCCCCCCCCCCCCCCCCCCCCCGCGCGCAACACACACACACGTCATTATTAAGAAGAAGAAAGAGAAGAGCTAAGGTTCTGGGCTTAAGAGCACCTTAGGTTAGGGTGTGTGTAGAGAGAGATTTGAAAACAATTCCTATTATGTTTTTTAGCCATTAGATCCGTTTTGAGGTTTATGCAATTAATTATGAAGAAAAGCTCATTTATTCCAACCATGATACCATTGATTGAACAAATCTCAAAGCAAATCTAATGACTAAGAACTTTATAGGATTTGTTTCTATCGAGTGGATCTTAGTCTAACACTCTCTTTCTCTGTATCTACACGCGCGCACACAAAATGCTAATTTCAAACATTGGAGGTTATTTAATGGCTTAGATTAAACAAGCTCCAGGCTTAAATTATATAAATTTCAGATTGAATTTTTTCTTGCGATCGGCGTTCTCTCTGTGCGTCTCCTCCTCTCCCTTTTCAAACCGCTGCTGCATTATACTTCATCATTCTCCGCAAAACCTGACACCAATCTCTCCAATCGCCTGATATAACCCTCTTCCTCCTATTTCTTCACAAGATAGATGCCACTGTCCCTCTTGAGCAGAAACCCATTACAGCCCATTTGTCCCACGAAGCCCAAGGCCTCATATCTTCTCAATTAGCTAAATCAAAATTTACCCAACTTTAAGCAAAAGACAATTTGTTCAGAATATTGAACTGAACAGAACCTAAACCTAAGTGTATGCTCAAAAACAATGGTGTAGACACAAATTAAGGTGCAAATTTTACCCAAAATTTCAAGGCAATCATAAATTAGTGCGAAATCATAGGAACCTAGAAGCATGTCGTATACCCAGGCAACCAGCATTTGCTCAATTAGTAGTATTTCCAAATTTACCTTTCATCTGTTTGCGTAGTCAAGAGTCAGCAAATGCCTCCCATTCATGTCGCTCTTGGATAAAGTAGAGGATCAGGTCAAGATGAGAGGAGGGAGGGACCAAGGAGTGAGGCCATCTCACTTTTAGCTTATCTATCTCATCGTCTCACCTCGAAAAATTATTTAAAATAAAAATAAAAATAAAGATACTTGCATGTGAGTGACCGAGCTGAGCTTGGTTGGTACGGGTTCAGACAAAAATAACCATCCGAATTATGAGATGCGTCTGGGATTTGAATTCTGCGGGGGAGGCCAGTCGGAGATCTGGTGGGTAGTCATGAAAAGAACAAGCAGGACAGCAACCGGAGCATATGCACTTTATTGGCTACCCCTTAACATGCTTCTTCAAAGTTGTAGGAACTGGTTCCATCAAACAACCTACTACAGTAATGTTCTGAACCAACTTGGCTTAGCTCAGTTGGTACCAATTTCCTCTCCAATGTGAGAGGTTGCAGGTTTGATTCCTGAAGCGGGTTGATTTCAAAAAGATACAGTAATGTTCTGACATTATCTGGTGTGCATGAAAGCACATTATTAGGAAGCCACTGGACGATAAGGGTTTGGGAAAATGGTGAACATGAACAACGGAACATCCGAGCATTCATTCGGTTTTTCCATGGTAATTTATACAGGCCAAACTTTTTTGTTGACAAGGATGGGACTGGACAGTGGTCAATCTAACTTCGGATGCTTAAGGATAGTATAGGCTTTCTTATGACTGCATTATCACCATGAACTGGATTGATAGTAGAGTGAGAGGCAGGGAAGGACATTTAATTTTACTTTGTAGCGATGAACAGTTTCACTAAGTCATATGTTAATTGTGCTTGTTCTGTAAGTGTAAAATTTACTCATCAGATATAAATATCTTTTTCTTGAATGATGCATTCTGAAATTTATTAATTTTTTTTGCAGCTCATATACCTCTGTATCTGTACCCGTTTTTAAATACAACTAGTAAAACAAGGCCGTTTGAGTATTTGAGACTTACCAGCCTTGGAGTTATTGGTGCTCTTGTGAAGGTAATTGCAGTTCCAATTAGTCTTAGCATACATTTTTGAAGAAATAAACACTCGACTAGTTTAGTTATCTCCCTTTACAATATCATGTAAAAGTAAAACCCATGTAAAATGTGACACTCAAGAAATTATCGATGCTCCCCGCTTGTGGACCTTGTGGTATTCAATACATATTTAACCTTTTAATGGTACAGTCAATGTTACATGTAGATTCGAAGACTCATAATAAACCGTAGATTATACTTCAAGGTAATGATTTCACCGAAGATTGATGCCGAAGGTGTTAACCTCTAAGGGTGCCAACATTTCTGTAATCACTAGTGAATCTTTAAGTTTTTGTTAGTAAAGGAATTTACCTGAAGGTAATTGGACCATCTCAATTATATATTTGGTACTCAACTACTTCCCAACAGTACCTCAATCCAAATGTTTGATGAATTCAGGAGTTAGGAGATTTAAGATGTTCATGTTTGTTGAATAAATTAAACAAACTTCACCACAAACCAGGCCTTGCACTCCCAAACCCATTTACAGCCAGAGGGCCTGAATTAGAGAGGGTCACAAAAATTTCTCCAGGCCAAGGATGCGGTTATATTTCTTTGAATGAAGTTGAAGGCGCCATCAGTAGGTAGAGTCTTAAAGACGTGTTTTCCAGTTTTTATTTTGTTAATCTGGTGTTATTTAGTTGTCAATATGAAGTAATATATCTCACTTTTTGTTTGAAGGTGATTGCACTCTGGTTGTACTTGGAGCAAAGTCTTGAAGTATCATTAGATAGAGTTATATAAAAAACAATGTCAACCCCTTATCTTAAGTATTATAGGCTTTGTAGCTGCATTATTTGTGCAACATCGTGTGGACCGCTGTAAATGCACGACCTTATCAAGGCAAAAAGAAGAAACAACACACAATCTCTGTTCAGCTTATGGTAGAAAGAATTGTTTGTTGTTCTTCCGGTTTGATCTAGCTTCTGGATGTCAAAGTTATTATGAGTCATGGATTTTATCATCTCATAATTATCATGGATTAATTGTTGCAGGTTGATGATACTGAGGTTATCAGTTTCCTTCTTCAAACCGAAATTATTCCCCTCTGCCTACGCACCATGGAGATGGGCAGTGAACTTTCGAAGACGGTAAGTGATTAAAAATAATGCGACTTTCATACTGGTGACTACATTTTTATTTTTGTATTGTTTTATCTTCAATTTTTCCAATCAAATTCCCCATTTCTTAAAGATTAGTTAGTGCCCTGTCCTCAGGCTCTTCCGTTTTATCTGGAGTGCATCTAGAATGAATAGTGCAAACTATTTAGTTTTTTTGGTACTAATGTGATTGGTCTTATGGTGCTTGACCTTCTGAGACTGACATGGACGCCTCATACCCACCTTGATTGACCTGATGTACATTATCATTCAATAGATTAATAATTATTAACATCATTTTTCTGATTAGTACTAAGAGATTTGTTTAGAACTAGTATAATGCATGAGCGATGCACGTGCCTGACAAAAATTTTTGATAATATACAGAGACGATTACAACATCACATATCAGTATTACAAATGATGTAAAATACTTAACATAATAAGCCACATATGTATATCCCAACTTTCCATCACATCTAAAACACTGAACACACATTCATTAACATAAAAAAAATCACGAAGTACATCACAACTTTCCTCAACATCTAGTATGATGTATTTGTGCTGCACATATAGGACCAAAAATATAATAGCATTGTACAAAAAGTTTATCATTTTGTATGAAATGAAGCTATCACAATAACCTTTAATATCAAAACTACAAAATACATATTTTGACATAATTATTGTTTCTCCTATTTAATATACAAAATTACAAACAATCGGTTTTGTACATTGTCGTGTTTCTATTAGATTTCCAAAATCAAAACACTCTTTATCATCAACTTCAGAGCCTCGAAGTAATGAAAAAATATATAAAAAATAAACAAAACTGACAATAATCATGTCAAAATATCAATGCAAACTACAATTTTAATGGTTTAACAACCAAGTTTAAAAAAAATTGTATGTGTAGTTTAAGAAATCATTTCGACATATGGCGATAATGAAGCACACCCCTCACAAGTCCCACTAGTAAGTGGACTCGCGAAGGGATTTACCCTCCGTTTTCTCTCTTGTTTGTACTTGTAAAAAAAGGCAAGACCGATTTTCAGTTTGTAAGTATACGGTAAGTTGCCCAATTGATCATAAAAATGACACATGAGACTTTTACCAAAATCATATCCAACAATTCCAGTTGGGCTTGTATTAAATATTTTTTTTGGTTAATAAAAATTATTGTATGGATATTGAAAAAGAGTAATTTATACACTAGACTATTAGATTGTGATGGTCTCGACACTTGGCCTTTTAACTACCAAAATCACACCAAAAAATGTTTATAATAAAGGAAATATCAAAATATACAACAATAAAAGCAATAATATTATCGGCAATTCAAAACCCAAAAGAAGAATTATTGTTATACGACACGTACAAATACATATCAATGTTTAAAAAAATGGACGTACAAGTGCTTAAGCGGCGGAGCATGCTTCATTGCTTCGCTTGATCCCCTTTAAACGGGTGATATTACACAACCTATTTTATTGATGTATACAGCTTATTAGTGTTATAATGGATATATAAGTACTGTTATTGGAATGTAAATAACATAAATACCAATTAATATAAATCCTATATTTTCTCTATTTACACGTTATTTCTCTTTGACATGCTCGAGTCAGCACAGGTAGAGTTTTCATGCTGCTTGACTTTGACAAACTTAAAGATTTAGGTTTCCAAACTTAAAAAATTAGGGTTTCAGATCTGATCGACTTGAAGATATCAAATTCTGAATCGATTTCGAGCAATCCTAGGATTTTTCTATTTCGATGTCGAGTAGTTTGCAAATTTCGATCTTGAATTTCCAAATCGATTCAACTAGACTTAGGTTTAAGCCACAATCATCTAGGTATTTATTTTTATGTGATTTTGTTGGTTTTTTTTACTGATTTGAGGTATTATGCTCGATGCTGGGCACTGAAAAACTTGTGAACACTTTGAGCTAATAAATAGTGAGTTTTAGTAAAACATTTTCTACTAATTCTATGCGATGTCGATTTTGGGTTGAATTGCTTGAGCATATTTCTTAGCAAATAATATACTGTCCGAGCAAATTTGTTGATTTTTTGTAGACTGTTTAGTGATATTTGTATTTTCTTCCGAGTCAATTTACATTTTTAATTGTTTATGTCTTCCATAATGCTTATATAGGCATCTACTAGTGCAAAAGAATATAAAAATAGTTAGAACCCAATTAGAATAAATGTTTATTGACTAGAAATAAGAAAATTGATGAAATCATCACTTTATTTATTTCTTAGCGTCCGCTTAAGCAACATGCTCCTCGGCCGCTTCTCTTTTTTTCCGCTTTTAAAATATTGGTAAAGATGATAAATAATGAAGATTTTTTAAAGTTGCTAAATTCTTATTTGGTTATTATCCTTGAAATTTTATTGTTCTCCATAGATCCAATAGAAAATAAATTTTAAAATGTTAAATAGAGTATTGTAAACATATCATTACCTTAAATTCTTATTTGTTCCACATCATTAAACGCAATAAAAAGCTAGCTAAACAAAATTACCTTATCTGTTCTTCTAGCTCGTTCCATCGTTTTGTTAATTATATATGAAATAAAACAAAATATTTATGAGTATCACTTAGAATATCTGCGATACAACAACAAATTAAAACTGAAATTATAAAAACAATATTGGACACTATTACTAATGCAATTATGTAACAATACCTTACTTGGTGGTTAGCCTTATTCGATGTCTTTATCGGCAATACAATTCATCATTCGTCATAAAACATTATAACAAAAAAATTTAAAATGTATGTTTCACTAAAATGTGATGCTCTTTCTACATTATTTAGATATATATATATCATATATTTATGACTACAAGTTGATATCATGTGCTTAGTAAGAAATATGTATTAACACATGTTTTCGGTGAGGGATAAAGAATCAATAATATATAATTCAATATTTAAAATCAATACGTTTACGGTGGCAACTTGTTTTTCATAAGGTACATAGTATCTACCTGAAAAATTAAATATAGACCATCTAAATAATGCAGTATCAAAATTTATCAGCCATTAAATGAAAACATTGTTACAATTATTTTAAAATTTTAAAAAATACTTTTATCATAAATATCATGATAATTGAATTTTATTTTATAAAATACCATATTGTAATAACTTTCGAGTTGATAATATAGACACAGCTTTTAAAAATAAATACATGTTTTACAAATTCATATGCAATAAAACCATACGTTATCGATAATGATCCTTTTTCTTGAAGATATCTTGCTCGTTATTTAATCGAAAACGTGTGGTACTAAAATAATTATTTTAATCGATATTCAATCATAGTAATTATATTAAAATTACTAAATTTATGGTACCCAACCGGAAATATTTAATATTGATCCTTATTAATCAGCAAAAGAATCATCAATTATCATATGCTAACATAGTAATAGTAAATCAAAACTGTTAAACGATAAAAGAGAAAAGATTTAGATACTTTATTATGTGACTAATGGTCTCTTTATATAGAGATTACAATTACTTGATGTCCAAGAATCATAGTACGGTTTAACCCTAATAACAATATATTCTAAACTAATTTAACACTCCCCATTAAGCTGGAGCATAGATATCAGTGATGCATAACTTGGACAATAGATGAACGAATGCGGGTCTTGGAAGATGTTTCGTCAAAATATCTTTAATCTGTGTATGAGTAGAAACATGATGGAGATTGACTTTCTTTTCAACAATTTTCTCCCAGATAAAGTGACAGTCCATTTCAATGTTTTTGTGCGTTTGTGAAATACTGGATTCTTTGAAATATGAATTGCAGCTTTATTGTCACAAAATAAGAATATTGGTGTTATAGAACCAACACCGAGATCTCGAAACAATGTGGAGAGCTATGTCAATTCTGAGACGGCATGGGCCATAGCCCTATATTCAGCCTCGGCTGATGAGTGTGCAACATATTGTTTCTTGTTGCGCCAAGTAGTTAGGTTTCCTGCAAAAAAAACACAAAATCCACTAGTAGAGCGACGGTCATCCATAGATTTGGCAAAATCGGCATCAACATAGGTTATAAGAGATTAGAACAGGGTTTATAGAGAAGACCTTGTCCAGGTGCATGCTTCAAATAGTGGAGAATGTGCTCACGGCCCGAAAATAGAAAACTAAGGGTGCTGTTAGTTGTATATATGCCCTAGAGGCCATTGTTGTACATATGATGTATATTATAGTGGATGCTTTGATATATATAGAGAGGATTTTCTTGCTTGATATGATAATATGTTATCTGGTTTCACTTTGTCTAAACATATTGACTTGTATTGGTTTACTGTCTTGCTCTCACATGTTGATAAAAAGCTCTTAGGATATGCACTCGACTACTAGGACTATGATGCAGATCATACTAGTGGGGCCATGGTAGTCCAAGAGTATATCCTATGACTGTTCCTAGTCGAGGGTGTATCGAGTCAGGGCATCGATACACCAGAGTAGACTAGCGTATACGTATCTTGACCCATATGATGGGCGATGGATGATCTCATATCCATCGGTGTTTGACATCAAAGATGGTGTACGGGTGCTCAGTGCAGACTGGGTACACTGAACGGATTCGCCGAGAACTCCTAGATGGTATTATACGTATCGTCAGATAGCAGTTCTCTGGTGACACTGGTACAGGTTAGTCTGTAGACCCGAGATCGTCATAGAGTCTTGTGTGATTCCCACCGTGCTTTGATTTCCATCTTACCACATCCAAGAGGGCGTGCAAAATGGTGGCTTTTGGGTACAGTCCCGAATCACATTTATGCAATGAGCGATAGGAGGGGTTTCGTCTCTCCCGGTAGAGGGAGTTGATGTTGTGCTGTGTTCGATTGGCTATAACTGGAAGTCCCTGGCCAGGGCTGATATGGAGTGCTACTGGTAAGAGTTATCAGTAGTTTCTCGACCCGTTATGAGCCTCAGATCGACACGACTATCGGTTACTGGGATTTGACATTTACCACCCTTAGACTTGATATGCGACATACCAGACGAAGAGATCGGACTGTACGGTAGTGTTACTGATTGGATTCATAGGAGAATGTACAGGCTTGCTTGTTGATCTTCTGATCGCTCAATACCTGGGTGGCTGTTACGTTTAGCTGACCACTTGCAGCTTGTGGGTGTTTGATATGATCATCACCTATTGCCGACGTATTAACGATTCTTTAGAGTCCTACACAGAGCTTTCCTGGCTCAGGAAAAACGGAATATGAGCACATATGTGATATGTGCGGGACCGAGACTAATACGATATGAGATACCGTATTCTATTCTCGCGATATGTGATATCGGCCGGGTATATGTGATATAGCCGGGTTATCGGATCAAGTGTTGATTCGATGAAAGGTTACTTGTTATATTAGTCGGTTATATGTAATATAACCGGATTATCGGATCAAATGTTGATTCGATAATATAATGTATAATTATATATGTGATATATTACGTTACATTAACTAATATAAGCACGCTTTATTGACTCTTTTTCTCACTCGGATAATACATTGATGTATATGAGGTATATGTTAATTGTATTATTTTATTTTGTTACATAATATATTATATATATGATATATAATATTGTAACATGTTAGGGTTACAAATGCAATAAAGATTTTGAGATTTAACCAAGTTAGGGTTTGGATGGGTTAAGTTTAAGGATGGGGTTTGTGGAAGCTTCAGGAAGCTTTGACTTTGTCCTCATTCTTTGATATTTTGGAGAGATATTTGTTAACCCAAACCTCAACCCATGGTTTATTCTCTATAAGGGTTAAGCATGTCATGCTTAACCCTAGGTTGCAATTGTAAGCACAACAATAATTTATTATTCATCACAAAAGCTTTCTTCTTCTTCCTCTTGAAAGAGCTTGCTAGCTTTTTGTGTGTGGTGAATAAAAGTGAGATAAAGAAAATAAAAGAGAATAAAATTCCTACTTCATCATCCTCATCTATTCTGGCCACTTAGATTAGGGTGTTAACTTCTCTAATAACTTCATTAGTGAAGTGTATGCTTGGGTTGGAGATTCTTCAAGGTGGGTCATCTTAGATCAAGAAGACTTCAAGCAAGATGTCTCATTCACCTCATGGAGCCTCTCTAGAGTCGGAGTTCTTGATGATCGCAGCGAAGGGATCTCAACACGGAGCTTATGAAGCGAAGGAACGAACTACAAAGGTTGTAATCCTAAACTCTATGTGATAGTTCTTTATATGTGATACAAACCTTGTTACCCTAATAATTCTAGCAAAGATTCATGATTTGTTTGCTTTGCATCTCGCTAATTTTTAAAGTGGCATGAATGATGCTACCAAATCCTAAACTAGGTGCAAGGGAATCCCAACAGTGGTATCAGAGCCAAGCTAGAATTTTAGACACGGTATTAAAACAATTTCGAAAACGAAATCGACTCCGAAATACGGTATTATGAAACCCATATTTTGCTTTCTGTAAATTTTGTAAAAAGTCCTTTGAAATTTTTTCAAACAGGTGCAGAATGATATATGGGCCATCTTATGAACATGGGTGAAATACGGGGGAGGGTGCTCGGATTTTGGCCGAGCACCAAGCCTTGGAATCCGGCCTGGCCGGCCCCCTGCCTCCTCTGCTCCCCGTATTCCTCCTGTGCTCTGGTGTCTTCATTTTGGGGTTTCTAGTATTGTTTGCTTAGCCCAATTTTCATGTGATGATTATTTTGACTCGGGGCTAATTCGTAGTGTTTCGTTGTCGGATTATTTAACACTGTAATGGTAACCTTGACTATATTTAGCAGTTCGATCGAACTTCAAACACCACATTTTGTACCCCGCTGAAATTTCCAAGTGCTGTAATTTTCCGAAGTTGATTATATTCGTAAAATCGTGCAAATACCCCTATGGACCCCTTAGAAGACTATACTAACTTTAACTCGATTCTATGCCCACGGAACCGCGATCGAACCCTAGGGTTTGCCGTAGTTCCGTGGTGTCATAGGTGAGGCATTGGTTAACTCCTTCTACGGCTGGTCCATATACACCGTGACACGGTTTTTGAGTGATTTAACTTTGCTCAAGTGTTGAGCTCACGGGGGTAATTTGTGAGTGTATGTTGATTCGATCGAAACGTTAAATATCGTCTTGATTATTGTGAATGTGATACTTGTTAGTTATATGTATGCCCTAGAGGCCATTACTGTACATGAGATGTATATTGTAGTGGATGTTGGGACATATATAGGGATGACTTTCTTGCTCGACATGATAGTACGCTATCTGGTTATTCTTTATCTTAACATGTACACTTGTTGTCTCTCTATTACATGTTGATAAAGCCCTCAGGATGTGTACTCGACTTCCAGGATTATGATGAAGATCATACTAGTGGGGCCTGGGTAGTCCATGAGTACATCCTTCAATGTTCCTAGTCGAGGGAATATCGAGACGGGGCATCGATATTCCAGAGTAGACTAGCGTATATCTTCTCGACCCATGTGATGGGCGATGGATGATTCTATATCCATTGGTGTTTGACATCAGAGATGGTATGCGGGTGCTCAGTGGAGACTGGGTACACTGAACGGACTCGCCGAGAACTCCTAGATGGTATTATACCTTACGTCAGATGGCAGTTCTCTGGTGACACTGGTACAACTTAGTCTGTTGACCCGAGATCGTCATAGAGTCTTGTGTGTCTCCCACTGTGCTTTGATTTCCACCATACCACGGCTCTACTGAGTCGTGCAAACAGGTGGTTTTTGGGTACAATCTAGATTCACATGGAGGCAATGAGCGATAGGAGGGGATTCGTCTCTCCCGGTATTGGGGGTTGATGTTGCGCTATGCTCGACTGGCCATAACTGGAAATCCCTGGCCAGGGTTGCAGTGATTTACTGGTAAGTGTTATCAGTAGTTTCATGCTTGTTATGGACCTTACATCGGCATGACTTATCAAGCTACTGGGGTCTGACGTTTACCACCCCTAGGTGTGATATGCGACATATCAGACGAACAGACCGGACTGTGCGGTAAGTGTTACTGATTGGATTCGCAGGAGTGTGAGCAGGCTTGCTCGTTGATCTTCTGATCGCTCAATACCCGGTGGCCGTTACGTTTAGCAGACCGCTTGCGGCTTGTGGGTGATTGATATGATCACCACCTACTGCCGGCGTATTGACGAGTCTTTAGAGTCCTACACAGAGCTTTCCTGGCTCAAGCGAAACGAAATAGGAGCGCATATGAGATATGTGCGGGACCGAGAATAATACCAGTATGTGATACTGTATTCTATTCTCGCGATTTGTATCATCGGTCGGTTATATGAGATATAGCCGGGTTACCGAATCAAGTGTTGATTCGATATATTGATACACTAGATATTAGTCGGTTATATGAGATATGACCGGATCATTAAATCAAGTGTTGATTTAATGTATAATTATATATTTGATATATTACTTTACATTAACTAGTATTGGTTCACTTAAGATTGATTTTCACACTTGATGTGCACAAGTTGTATATGTGATATATGTTTGTGCACTAGTTTGTATCATGATTGATGATACATGCAAACTTGGGTGTGTGTATGACTTACACCATATTTAAGATAATGGTTTGGGTTTTTATTTATTTTGGTAAAACAAAATTGTGGCTTTCTTTGTCTTGGCTTGAAGCTTCATGAAGCTTTTAAGCATCTTTGACAAAGTCCACTCATTTTGTTTTGCATAAGATTTTTATTAACCAAACCATTAACTCAAACTATGGTTTAGTCTCTACAAAGGTTAACTCACCCATGGTTGCATTATGATAGACTTCACTTGATTATTCTTTTATTAGATAATTCATTTTATTCTTATTCTTTTTTTCTTTTTCAATAAGAAGAAAAACTTGCTAGAAAATTTCAAGTGAAGAAATAGAGTGAGAAATCCAAATCCAAAGTGAACCCACTTCCTATTTCATCATCCTCTACTACTTGCCATTTAGTTTAGGATGTTCTCTTCACAAAGTTCGTGACCTAGTGAAGATGGAGCTTGAGTTTGACTCTCCTCGACGTAGGTCATCTTCGGCCTCGAAGTCAACGAGCTAGCCCATTCATTTCTCCGAGGAAACCATCACTAGAGTCCGGGATCTCGATGATCGCAGCGAAGGGACGTCAACACGGAGCTTTAGAAGTGAAGGACCGGATCTACAAAGGTTGTAATTCCAAACTCTTAGAAGTAAAGTTGTTTACTTGCTTATAGTTTTCGCATAATCTCTAGTATACGATCTTGGTTAGGGTTGTTCGGCACGTCTAATTTTTGAATCGGGCATGGTTGATGCCTTGTAGACCCTTGTGACTGTGCCTAGTAACCCTACAATACAATATGTGGAATTCATATAGTTAGGCATGAAATTCATAATATGTGATATTTCGGGTTTATGATGTCTAAGGTAATTGTGGATTCCAAATGTTTTAGTTTTTCACTTTTCTTTTCTGCGACCGTAAGTGTAGTATGTAGGGTATTGCCGGCTTCGTTGCTATACATCAACGACAATCGGGATACGCATACTTGCTTACGTTGATGATATGAGATATTATGTGTTGCTATGATATGTTATATTGGATCGTCGTGTTCTGAATAGCCGGGGGTTTTATGTGAGATGAGCGTTTTTATTTTCATTCATGTAAAATTCATTGTATGTAATATTCTTTTATTTGGGGCACTTCCGGGATGAGGTTGATGTCACCATTGTATATTATTTACTTTTCCGCATTAGGTAGACCCAAGGAGGGGAGCGTAAGTAACCGGGTTCTAGGGTCCAGTGGGAGGCCATCTCGAGAAGTCGAGACCAGGTCTCCTAACCCTAGATTTGGCAGAGTTACTTGCCGCTCTCGTAGGGGGTTAAGGATGTGGGTTTGGCTATTCATCACGACCGTGGAATCCGTGTTTTATACAGGCTCGAAATAAAACACGGACCTCCTAGTATATCCAATATTTCATATGTTTTTTCTGCTGCTGATATACTGTGATGTGATCATATTATATGCGTGAGATGAATGCTTTATTATTGTATATATGATATATAATAAACGTTGCTTATGTTTTACACCCGCGCTTGTCACGACCCGTAATATTAGCTCGTGACCAGCACTCAAATTACGCAACGTCTACAGGCGTAACGTAATTCAAGTAAGCTGAAACCCAGAAATCTAAACCCTTTTTAAGAAAATAAAGGAGGTGAAGTTTTGAAATAAAGATATAATGAAATCAAGTTTTCTTAAATGCATAGAAAAGGAACATGAATAATGCAAGTGAAATTTACTAGTTTGAAAACATGTTTCGTCTTTTGAAAATTTGGGCAGCACCTCCTTTGTATATTTTAATCCAAAACCACATATACAAGATAATGATAAAGGCATCCCCAAGCGGGAGCTAGCTCTTCGCCAAACGGCGGATCACAACCACGCAAAACAATATGAATAAGTATACGACGCCCAACGACGAAGTTCACTACAAAAGATAAAGAAAAGCAAGACATAAAAACAACAAGTAGCGGAAAACCCCTCGCCCTAAGTCTCGCAACCACAATCCCACTAAGTCTCATTACTTATACAATTTACTAATTTTTTTGATTGATGGAGTTGACTAGATACAATCAACAACAACAACAACTGAGCCTTTTATCCCAAGCATATGGGGTAGGCTACATGAACCAACATGAGAATCACGCCGGATCCAGCATATGAATCCTCTGTCTCCACTCACTTCTATCGAACAATATACTTTCATTGAGTCCTTTGGCAACCATATCGTTTCGTATCACCTCCATCCATGTTTTCTTCGGTCTCCCTTTTGCCATTGCCCATATCGAGAGTATCTATTCGTCGAACCGGTGCTTCCATAGGTCTGCGTCGCACATGACCAAACCATCTTAGCCGGTTTTCCCGCATCTTCTCCTCCACGGGTGCTACACCAACTTTTGCACGAATATCCTCATTTCGCATCTTATCTTTTCTAGTGTTACCACACATCCAACGAAGCATGCGCATCTCCGCTACGTGCATCTTCTGTGTATGATGCTTTTTAGGAGCCCAACATTCTGTACCATATAATAAGGCAGGCCGAATAGCGCTCCGATAAAACTTCCCTTTCAATTTTAACGGAAAGTTACGATCACACAAAATCCCTGTTGCACTCCTCCATTTCAACCAACCAGCTTGGATCCTTTGATTAACATCACTATCGATCTCCCCATTCCTTTAGATGATGGAACCTAGATATCTAAACTGGTCGCTCGGTGATATCTCTTGCCCTTCCAATGTTATACCAATATGGTTTTGACTTCTTTGGCTACTAAATTTGCAGTGCATATATGCTGTCTTGGACCTGCTCAATCTGAATCCCCGAGATTCCAATGTTTGCCTACATAATTCCAATTTGGCATTAACCCCTGCTTTCGTCTCATTTACTAGAACAATATCATTAGCGAATAGCATACACCAAGGGACCTCATCTTGGATAGTTCTAGTAAGCTCATCCATCACGATGGTAAACAGGAATGGACTTAATGCAGATCCTTGATGTAAACCAATAGTAATCGGAAAATCACTTGTTAAGCCGCCGCAAGTTCTGACATTTGCCACTACTCCGTCGTACATATCCTTGATTATGTCAATATACTTGACGGGGATCCCCTTCTTCATCATTGTCCCCTATAATACCTCTTTAGGTACCTTGTTGTACGCTTTTTCTAAATCAATAAATATCATATGCAAATCTCTTCTCCTCTCTCGAAAGCGCTCGACAAGTTGACGAAGCAAATGAATCGTCTCTGTCGTCGATCGTCCAGGCATGAACCCAAATTGGTTCTCTGTTATCTTAATATCCTTCCTTAGCCTGTGTTCAATCACTCTCCCAAAGTTTCATGGTGTGACACATCAGTTTTATTCCACGGTAGTTTGAGCAACTTTGAATGTCACCCTTATTCTTGTAAATAGGTACAAGGATACCTCCATTCATTTGGCATCTTTTTTGTCTGCCAAATCTTATTAAACAGATCTGTCAGCCATTTAACGTCTATTTCTCCTAAGTATCTCCAAATCTCGATAGGAATCCCGTCAGGACCAACCGCTTTTCTTAAACCCATTCTGTTCAAAGCTTCTTTAACCTCAGGAAGTCTTATTTTACGCATGAAATCACGATTTATATTTTGAGATTGAATGACAAGTCTATCCAAATTCTTAGTAAAGCTCTCATTGAACAATTTGTCAAAATAATCTCTCCATCTTTCCTTGATATCCTCATCTCGAACTAAAACCTTCTGATTTTCATTTTTGACACACTTCACCGCACATAAGTCTCTAGTCTTCCTTTCCCGCATTCGAGCAATCCGGTATATATCATTTGCAGCCTCTTTAGTGTCTAATTTCTCGTACATCTCCTTGTAGACCTTAGATTTAGCTTCCCGAACAGCTTTCTTTACTTCCTTTTTAGCCATTTTGTACTTCTCAAATCTCTCCACAATATGAAATAGAAAATACAAGAGTGGGTACGATACAAATGTCACACCTACCAATGCAAACACCCGAAAGCAACTGTGTGCCAGCGAGGCCGCTACTGATCCAAGCAGTCAATCTGCAAGAACTGTGGCACAACGGGGGTGAGTTGCCAACTCGCGAGTAGAAAAATATCAACAGATAGAAATCGAATAAACAACGACTCCTAGGTCAACTATATCATAAAGGTAATACTATGATATTTAGGGTGACCGGCTCTGTATATGTGCCAACAAGGTAGTCAATGCCTATAAACATGTGGATAACATCCAACAGTATAATCAACGCATGTATGAATGTGGATCTCGTCCACCCATATGATCAATGTCTGTATGCACGTAAATATCATAAAGGAGTGTGCATGAAAGTATGAGGATATAAATCAATGGTGTCCCTCGCGACACATCAAAATCATGGAACCTGGGTGTCTAACATCGACACCCGAAAACATCATGAAACCCGTGTCCGGTATCGACATGTAAATCCTCATATTTCGGGCTCTGTCAGTCCGGATCGGCCCACGGGCTTCGTCAGTCCAGATCGGCCCATATCATCTCACGACTCCGGTCGGTATCCTCCGAATATCCGTCAGGTCCAACATATCATCGGTAGGTAGTAGTCCCTCTGCCAGGCTCACCGTCTGTATACACATCCCTTTCTTGCCCCGGGGTACCATACCGGGTCCACCATGTACCCGCAATCGGCCTCATCCAGCTCCTCGATCGGGTTTCACATGTCATGTCTCAGAACCGAGAAAACGCATGGTGGACGCACTGAAATATCATATCAAGAGAAACCAGGTTTTTAAAACAGTACTTACTTTCTTTTGAAATAGCCACGGTTATCAAATCCAGAAATCTCATGAAAACAACATATCTCAATGCGTAAAATCATAAAGCATGATGTATGCGACATATGATAAAATGTAAGCATATCAGAATATCATGCAACATGGGACAGTGATGTGACATATTAAGGGAAAACCGCTCTTTTAAATGATTCCCGTTTTTAAAATACATCCTGCGGTTCCCAATTTCTCCAAGTCAAATACAACATCGTATAAAGGTGCATATGCAACAATAGCAAGTAAATTATGCAAAGAGTCATATCATAATACATCAATCCTACTGTGTAGTGACATGGTAATTATCGATGATGAAGTGTGTGAGCCGGCAAATCTGTGTACGTGTAACATATGCATCATCGATAATGGTGCAGGTGTACTAGCACATGTACAAATAATGAAATGCGAAAAACATGAATGCAGCATAAGGTAAATCATATGCAAATGCTGACAGGTACACGTATCTAATATGACCGAATCGGTGAATCTATCAATCGACATCTAGCCACACAACATCACGTACTGTATAATCCATCGTACGACATCCTCTAGTCAAGGGTATGGATCAATCATAAAATCAAACTCTTCACGTACGGAAAAGATCATCGTACGGCGGCATTTAAAACATTAGGGATCCTATCAATCTTTACGACAATAAGGGGGTACGGACCTAACGTCACGTACGGCATATCACACATGTTTCGCAACATATATAAATGTAACTATATATCTATGTCCCAGGTCACATCCATAACGATCTCATATCAGGGGACCGACAAGGTATCAACCATCTCAATCGACTCGCATCCGTATACCAAAATATCGTCATATCATCATATCCGTCTTATATTCTTTCATCGCATTTATATCTCACATCAAGTCGAGTTTACATAAACATTCTATCTTTACTAAAAGTATAAGTATCTAATCTAACATACACATCCGAACCATACAATCAGATTTTTAAAGAGCGAGTCGTAGTTTTGAAAATAGGGGTTACGGTGTTTTTAAGGAAAATATATCATTTGAAATTCCGTAACATCCCTCAAGGTATCTGCTTAAAAGATGCATATGACTCTTCAGTTTAGAAATATGTATGGTTCGGATGACATATCTATGTCGACTATCTAGTCCTATAGTATCCTAAACGGCAATATCGTCAAACATCATCCTCAAATCCCGTCATCACATATTAGCCGTATTATATCATTTTTAACTATCCTTAGTTTCTAATATGGTTTCACTAACTATCATTTAACTCTAACCCTAGTTTTCAAATCTAGGTTTTCTTAACCATATTCTATAAATCAGTTTCCATCAAAACTTTGCGGAGATGCTATACGCCATCCACCCGACTTCCCGGTAGATATAGATCTACTCACCTTGGTCTTTGCTTGCCGAAATCGATGACGCCATGATCCGTCGCTTCGGAATCCACTCGGGGTACCTACAATAATAAACAATCGCAATCGCCATTAACATCAAGTCCGGAAACCAAAACGGCATATGGATCCTCGCCTATAGGTTAGAACCTATAGCCCACGTATGTAAAACCAACAAATTACCCCTAGTCGTTGATGTACAAACATTCAACAACCAAATGCAAAACTAAATATCGAGAATTAGCATTTCAAAATACGGAAAACATAGCTACAATCCCACTAAAATGCTCCCAGATTTTGACTCAGGTCAAACAGAGCTAAGCAAACAAGTCTAGGGTGATGTACATAATGTATATGACCTACTGGACCAACCCCGACACCCCAGCCACCCAAGTGGCCGAGCACTTCCCCAAGTAAACCGGCCTCCTCAGACCCCCAGGCTACAATAGGCTTCGTCTTGTCATGGTGGTCTCTTGGTGGTGTATCTAGGTCCCTGGTATTGTTTGCTACTCTCAAAAATTCCCTGGGTTGCTCCAGATTTCCCTGCACACCCAATTTTCTTACAAAACCGACATGAACTTGTTAGTGTATATGCCCTAGAGGCCATTACTGTATCATACTAGTTTGTATATTACTTAATGGAAGCTTGGGATATTCACCTTGTATAGACAATCTTGCTCAATATAGTAGTATGCTACTTGGTTTGTTTCTGCTTTAATGTGTACATGTGTTTATTTTAGTATATCACCTATACACATTAGTGGAGCCCTTAGGATCTTTGCTTGATTACCAGCGTTGTGATGGCAGTCACACTAGTGGGGGCTGGGTAATCCACAAGCACATCCTTATGTAGGTCCCTAGTCGTAGGACTATCGAGACAGGGTATCGATACTCCGGAGTAGACTAGCGTATGCGCTTCTCATCCCAGTGTGGGAGACGGTCTGTCCCACAGCCGTCAGTACGTCGTACTTGAGATAGTATGCGGGTGCTCGTTAGGTTACGAGTACACTGGACAGGACTCGTCGGGAACTGTTGGTTGGTACTATACCTATCGTCAGTTATCAGTTCCCAGGTGACATGGGTACAGCTTAGTCCGCTGACTTGACACTGTCACTTCGCCTCGAGTGTGTTCCCACTGTACTTAGATTACTACCCTACCACGGCTCAAAGGAGTCGTGCAAACAGGTAGTAGTTGGGTGCAGTCCCGAAGCACTTGGAGGCAGTGACGGTTAGACATGATTCGTCTTTCCCGATATTGGGGGTTGACATCGCGCTGTGTCTAGGAGAGCCATTACACGAGTAGTCCCTGGCCAGGGCAAGCGAGATATACTGGTAGGTTTCCAGTGCTATCTCAGGGTGTTCTGGGCTACACTCCGACACGACTTGTACCGCTATTAGGGGACTGACGTTTACCGCCCCCTAGGCCCGCCATGCGATGTATCAGACGAACAGACTGGATTGCACAGAGATTGTCACATTCAGGCTCAGTAGGAGTTCAGATGGGTTTCACCTCGTTCGTCTTCTTGTCGGCATCTACCTAGGGACCGTTACGCACAGCTAGTGCCGCTGGCGGTCTGTGGTTAAACCCACTGCCATCGTAGTGTCGAGTCTTTAGAGCCCCACACAGAAAGCTATTCGCCTTTAGGCAAAAGAGTAGAGGTCGCATGGTTTTGCGACAGGTCGCATGGTTTTGCGACAGGGTTCGGTCACATCCGTGCACTTGTGCACGTTTGGTGTCCGGACAGTTAACACTAGCGGGCTTTTGGTTTAAGCCAGATCCTAGTGTACATTTTAGGATTGGTTTTATCTCGTTTGTATTCGTGTTCCTCGGAACGCGGATGCGGGTGTGTATGCACAGTTGACAGAGAGACAGAGGCAGATGATTCTCATTGGGGTTGTTGACCGTTGACTATTGACTTTTGGCTAAACCCTAATGAGAATAAGAAATATAATTAACAATAATATTAATTAAGTATTATAGTGATATGGTTGTTGAGGGGTTGACTTTGTTGATTTTGTTGACTGGTTGACTAGGTTGGACTAGTTGACCATCATTATGACAATGGCTATCATTTCATGGCAAAGACTTTTGCTTGTTTGTTTGTTTTTGCAAAATGAGTGCATGAAATGATATAGCCATTTTGACTTGAACCATCACATAATACTTGATTACTATTTTGTTATGATGGTTTTGGATTATGAGAGCTTGGATGGCAAAAGAGTTACTTATTCTCTTATTTCATTTCTCTCTCTTGCTTGAGCTCTCCCTCTTGCTCTCTTTCTAGTTCAAGGCAACACCCTCTCATGAGTTGAGAAACATTGCCTTAGAGATAAAAGAAAACCCAAATCACTTCTCTACTCATCCTAGTTCACAAGGTTTAGCAAACCAAGTGTTCTAGTTTCTTCAAGTTCGAAGAAGAAGTCAAAGGTAGAAGCTTTTAGGTGGATCCATCTTCGGCGCAAGGAGACGACGAGGTGAGGCCGATCCGTACACCGGAAAGAGTTGAAGACGAAGGAGTTCAAGAAAGGTATAGCCCCCCTAACCTAGTAGGTAAAACTCTAGTTAGGTTGTTAGGTAGTTGTTTAACAAAGATCCGTATTTTGAGTCCATGTTACCACCTCGTGAAAATCGTTTTTCATCTTTTCCGCATGCCCGTAAGTACCGGGAGAGGTAACGTGGACTTACAGTGGTATCAGAGACTAGTTAAACACTATCTAACATGTTAGCAAAATAACTAGAAATTCGATCGGAGAAAAGTCACGAAACGAACCCGAAAAATCAAAGTTTCTGTCGATTCTGTATTCTGTTCAAAAATTGAAAAATCATACATCAAAAATCGACTCAGGCTTTTTACAAAACACCCAAGAAAATTGGTCCAACGAACCGGTCAAGTCGCCGCGGAAACGCGGCGGGAGCATGCTCCCGCCGCGGTTCTGCGGCCGAGTTGACTCGGCCGTGGCACAATTTTATTGCAGTGTATTTCTGGGGTTGTTTTAGGATTTTTACAATATGTTTTTTCTGCCCAGATTTTCCAGAAAGAAAAATTAGTTTTTGGGGCTTGAAAATCTGTATTTTGATCGAACTTCTAAAGACTTAAGCTGACGCGTATATATCTGTGATGTGTTATATGTATTGAACGTCCGCTAATCGCTATACGTCGATTAATGGGGTTATACATATCTGTGATCTGTAATGTTGATGGTATGTGTATATGAATTCTTTAGATTGTCGCGGATGAATAGCTGGGGGTTGTGAGATGAGAGTTTTTTTTTCTCTTTTCTTTCAATTCATGTAATATTATTTTTGGCCGCACAACCGGGTCGGGGTTGTAGCCGTCATTGTATAATTTCTTTTTACTGTTTTTGCTCCTAGGATAGACCCAAGGTGGGGTGCACAAACTACCGGGTATCTCGAAGTGCCGAGTGGCCAACTCACGTCGTTGAGGGAGGTTGCTCCGCTTCGAATATTTGGCGGGTAGTTTGCCGCATCCGTAGGGGTCTAGGGTGGGGTATTGGCTATTCATCGCGACCGTGTAATCCGCTTTTCGTTACAGGCTCGTACGAATTGCGGATTCCTAGTATATCCAATGTATTCATCTGTGATCTGAAATGGCTATCATTGCAATATATCTATGTATGATATTATTTAGGCGTTGCTTATGTTTTGCATCCGCGTTAGTCCAGCCTCCGCTCTGTCGTTAGTTAAGTAACCTAATGGGTAATGACGGGGCCCTGTGGTGAATGCGGATGGCATAAGCGTACGTCATATTTTGGTTGTTTTCTGCAATGGTAGGATTAAATGATGGGACACATTGGAATTAATGCAAGAAATATAAACCAAGTAAAAGTCGTTGGAACACTTTCAAAACCACTCGGTTTCTTTTCAAAATAACTTTTAAACGCGGAGCTTAAGCCACTCCTTTTAAAAGCTATCTCGTTCCTTCGATTATATCAAGTTCACTACGTTCACGGTTTCGCCAAAACCATTCGTAGCCCTCCGTCGTTTCACATGAATGGTCAATAAGTATTCAAGCTATGTTTGTTGGCCAAAGTCAAGGCATAGTGATTGGTAGCTATTGGGTATCATGTGCAGCATAGATAGATGTGTTGGTTTGGGGCAGTCGTTCTATCTTGTTGGCCAAAGTCAAGGGTATGTGCGGGTGGGCTCAAATTAACTTGGAGAATGACGAGTACAACTTGACATGTGGCTTATGATTTGTTGGCCAAAGTCAAGGTCATAAGAGCATGGGGCAAAAATCCACATCGGGAGTTTCAAAAGAACTGAAACTTGCTAGCGCTGCATACCATTTGGAGTGTGATGATTCTGGTAGGATTCCTTCAGTTTTGTCACGCAATGATATTTGGATCCCGATCCTACTGTGAGTATATGCTACTCCTCGGGAAATTTCTCACTTAACGATCAATGCTATAAACCAAGTGGGTGTCTAGAAAGGTGTTAGCGGGGCTACGCCTCCAGGGAAAAGAGATTATTTAATTAAGGAACTTCGCGAAAGCGTTGGAAAACCTCCCTCGAAGTACCGACACCATCCTGGCCGAACGGTTAAGCAAGTATTGTACGGTGAGATTGATCCTGACTAATTCTTCCTTTTTGGTTTGAGGAGGGATTCGAGAGACAGTGGGAGCCATTCTGTTTAGACAAATTAAAAACCACTCTAAACTTGCAAGAGTATCATGTTAAAGTATTTCTTCTCTCTCTTCTAATTGCAGCGACCAAACATCATGACCGGACTTAAGTTATTACTAGATAAAAGCATACTGACAGGGCCAAACTACAAAGATTGGCTCAGGAATGTCAAAATGGCAATCACTTATGACAAGTTGGGGTATCTCCTTACCACCAAAGCTCCCCCTGTCTCAGGTCCCACCTCCAGCGTCGCGGATAAGGAAATCCGTAAGACTTGGGAGATCGATTACGCGAAGGCCATGCGCCTCGTGCTTGCCTCTATAGACAATGAACATCAGAGGAGGCACGAGAATATGGATCTCGAATCCATATTTCTCCATACAAAAGAACTGTATGGAGAGCAATCTCGTATTGCCAGATACGAAGTGTCGAAGAAGTTATTTTCGGCAAGATTGGCCATCGGATCATCGGTAGCGGAACACGTGCTTAAGATGACTGGCTTCATTTAGGAGCTCGCGGACCTTGGGACCACGTTGGAGAATGAGCTCTATACGGACTTGATTCTTCAGTCCCTTCTTTCCATTTACGCCCAGTTTATCCTGAACTTCAACTTGCAAGAAAAAGAAGTTGAACTTTCAGAACTCCTCAACATGCTGAGGAGTGCAGAGGGCACCCTACAGAAAGGTAGGGAAACATTCACTTTGTTTGTAGGAGGATCTTCCTCTTCTTGGTCCAAGGCGAAAGCCAAGGGAAAGAAGAAGAAAGCCCCCGCCAAACCAATGGGCGGTGTTAGTAAAGTGGATACGAAGGGAAAGACAAAAGCAACAAAGATAGTGGGGAAACTTGTGGGGAAGGAATAGTGCTTTTACTGTCATAAGAGTGGGCACTGGAAGAAAGATTGCAGGGCTTGGAAAGCCAGAACACAGGATCTGAAGCAAGTTGCGGCTTCAGCTTCTTGTGTGTATGTTATTGAAAACTGTCTATCAATAAACTCTACTTCCTGGGTATTGGATACCGGATCAGGATCTTATATCTGTAATTATTTGCAGGCGTTGAGAAAATTATTTGCAGGCGTTGAGAAACCGTAGGTTTTTGAAGGCAGGTGACATGACCCTCAAAGTTGCAAACGGAGCTAGCATGGATGCTAAGGCCGTGGGGGACTTTCACCTGGGAATGTCAGATGGACATGTTTTGGTTTTACGTAATTGCTTTTTTGTACCCAACGTAACTTGTAATATCATTTCTGTATCTTTGATTTCTAAAGAAGGTTATGAATTTGCGTTTGTAAGTAATGTTGTAAACATTCACCTTAATCAAGTTCTGATTGGGTCAGGTACATTAAGCAATGGTATATACGTACTAAACTAACCACAGATTTTCAATGTCCAGAATACACACAAAAGAAAGTCTCCGGAAATAAATCAGACTTTCTTATGGCATTGTAGACTGGGTCACATCAATGAGAAAAAGTTGACGATGTTACATACAGAAGGATATTTGGATCCGTTCGAATATCAATCGTATGCCACTTGTCAATCCTGTCTCAAAGGAAAGATGACAAAGACTCCGTTCACTGGACACGGAGTAAGAGCGAGTGAGCTCTTGGGACTCGTACACAGCGACGTGTGCGGTCCAATGTCTACACATGCGCGAAGCGGTTATTCTTACTTCATTACTTTTACGGATGATTTTTCAAGGTACGGTTATGTCTTCTTAATGAAACATAAATCCGAAACCTTTGGAAAATTCCAGGAATATAAGAATGAAGTAGAAAAACAAACCGGCAAAAGTATCAAGACACTGAGATCGGATCGAGGTGGTGAATACTTGAGTGCCGAGTTCCTGGATTACTTAAAAGAGAATGGAATTCTCTCTCAGCTTACTCCTCCATACACTCCGTAACATAACGGTGTATCGGAGAGACGGAACCGAACCCTATTGGATATGGTACGGTCCATGATGAGTAACGCTGAGTTACCGCGATCATTCTGGGGATATGCACTAGAATCAGCTGCATACCTTTTGAACCGAGTTCCAACTAAGACTGTGCCTACTACACCATATCAGATGTGGTGTGGGAAGAGACCCTATCTTAATCACATTAAGACATGGGGATGTCCAGCTTTTGTTAAAAAGCAGCATGCGGACAAACTCGAGGCACTCTCAGTACAGTGCAAGTTTGTGGGATATCCAAAGAACTCCAAGGAATATTTCTTCTATTGCGAAGAGGAACAAAAGATTTATGTTTCTCGTCATGCCCACTTCTTGGAAACTGAGTTTTTGGAAAATCAGATAAGTGGGAGCGCAATAGAACTGGAAGAAATTCCAGAACCACGAGCTATTACTGAAAGCTTAGTAGAACCAGAGGGTTCGAAAGATCATGATATTCCTGCACCGCTCCGCAGGAGTAGTATGCAGTCTCATCCGCCCGAGAGATACTACGGTTTTCTCATAGACGGGGATAGAGAGGATTGCATCATTGCTTATGATGAGCCGACTAGCTTCCAGCAGGCCATTCAGAGCGTTGACTCGGTAAAATGGCTGGATGCAATGCGGATCGAAATGGAGTCCATGTACACCAACAAAGTATGGACGTTGGACGTTGCTCCAGATGGGGTAAAACCCGTAGGATGCAAGTGGATCTTCAAAAGGAAGATTGGTGTAGATGGACAGGTTGAGACCTATAAAGCTAGACTGGTTGCAAAGGGTTTTCGTCAAAGACCTGGTTTGGACTATGACGAGACCTTTTCTCCAGTAGCTATGCTGAAATCCATTCGGATCCTTCTTGCCATTGCTGCCTTCCACGATTATGAGATTTGGCAGATGGACGTAAAGACCGCTTTTTCTAAATGGAAATTTAGAGGAGTGTGTTTATATGGACCAGCCAGAGGGTTTCATTCAGAGTGGGAGCAGCGGAAATGTGTGCAAGTTGCTTAAGTCCATCTACGGACTAAAGCAGGCATCGCGGAGTTGGAACATCTGTTTTGATGAGACGGTCAAAGAATTTGGCTTTATCAAAAATCCAGATGAACTATACATCTATAGTAGATTTGTAGCGAGAACTGTAGTATTCCTCGTTTTATACGTGGATGACATTCTCTTAATAGGAAATGACATTCCTATGCTACAATCTGTCAAAAGGTTCTTGTCACACAGGTTCTCCATGAAAGACCTGGGTGATGCCTCATACATTCTGGGGATCCGGATCTATCGTGACAGATCCAAGAGGATACTGGGACTTTCACAGTCCAGGTACATCGACACCATACTGAAAAGATTCAGTATGGAAAATTCCAAGCACGGTAATCTACCGGCTTGTCACGGGATCACCCTCTCCAAAGAGATGTCTTCCAAGACTGATTTGGAAAGGGATCGCATGTCTATTATACCCTACGCTTCTGCGGTATGCTCTATAATGTATGCGATGTTGTGTACCAGACCAGATGTAGCTTATGCACTGAGTGTGGTAAGCCGGTATCAGTCAAACCCTGGGGAGAAACACTGGATAGCAGTAAAGAACATTCTCAAGTACCTGAGAAGGACTAAGGAGATGTTCTTGGTGTATAGCGGAAAAGACCTCCAGATCGAGGCCTTTGCTGACTCCAGCTTCCAGAGTGACAAGGATGATTCCAAGTCCATGTCGGGTTATGTCTTTACCCTCAATGGAGGGGCGGTGTGTTGGAAGAGTTCCAAACAGGAAACCGTTGCTGACTCGACGATGGAAGCGGAATATATCGTTGCTGCAGATGCCGCAAAAGAAGCCGTCTGGATAAGGAAGTTCTTAACTGAACTTCAGGTGGTTCCGTCCATTGTTGATCCAATACCTCTGTATTGCGACAACAACGGGGCTATAGCTTTAGCGAAGGAACCCATGTCCCATCAGAGATCCAGACACATCTTAAGGCGGTATCACCTGATCAGGGAGATCGTGGGTCGCCAGGAGATCGAGGTTCGGAGAGTTTCTACGGAAGATAACACTGCTGATCCACTCACAAAGGCCTTACCCCAGACTCAGTTCGAGCGGCTGATCGAGATGATAGGTTTTCGATACGCCAGTACATGGCCTTAGTGCAAGTGGGAGATTGTTAGTGTATATGCCCTAGAGGCCATTACTGTATCATACTAGTTTGTATATTACTTAATGGAAGCTTGGGATATTCACCTTGTATAGACAATCTTGCTCAATATAGTAGTATGCTACTTAGTTTGTTTCTGCTTTAATGTGTACATGTGTTTATTTTAGTATATCACCTATACACATTAGTGGAGCCTTTAGGATCTTTGCTTGATTACCAGCGTTGTGATGGCAGTCACACTAGTGGGGGCTGTGTAATCCACAAGCACATCCTTATGCAGGTCCCTAGTCGTAGGACTATCGAGACAGGGTATCGATACTCCGGAGTAGACTAGCGTATGCGCTTCTCATCCCAGTGTGGGAGACGGTCTGTTCCACAGCCGTCAGTACGCCGTACTTGAGATAGTATGCGGGTGCTCGTTAGGTTACGAGTACACTGGACATGACTCGTCTGGAACTGTTGGTTGGTACTATACCTATCGTCAGTTATCAGCTCCCAGGTGACATGAGTACAGCTTAGTCCGCTGACTTGACACTGTCACTTCGCCTCGAGTGTGTTCCCACTGTACTTAGATTACTACCCTACCACGGCTCAAAGGAGTCGTGCAAACAGGTAGTAGTTGGGTGCAGTCCCGAAGCACTTGGAGGCAGTGACGGTTAGACATGATTCGTCTCTCCCGATATTGGGGGTTGACATCGCGCTGTGTCTAGGAGAGCCATTACACGAGTAGTCCCTGGCCAGGGCAAGCGAGATATACTTGTAGGTTTCCAGTGCTATCTCAGGGTGTTCTGGGCTACACTCCGACACGACTTGTACCGCTATTAGGGGACTGACGTTTACCGCCCCCTAGGCCCGCCATGCGATGTATCAGACGAACAGACCGGACTGCACAGAGATTGTCACATTCAGGCTCAGTAGGAGTTCAGATGGGTTTCACCGCGCCCGTCTTCTTGTCGGCATCTACCTGGGGACCGTTACGCACAGCTAGTGCCGCTGGCGGTCTGTGGTTAAACCCACTGCCATCGTAGTGTCGAGTCTTTAGAGTCCCACACAGAAAGCTATTCGCCTTTAGGCAAAAGAGTAGAGGTCGCATGGTTTTGCGACATGTCGCATGGTTTTGCGACAGGGTTCGGTCACATCCGTGCACTTGTGCACGTTTGGTGTCCGGACAGTTAACACTAGCGGGCTTTTGGTTTAAGCCAGATCCTAGTGTACATTTTAGGATTGGTTTTATCTCGTTTGTATTCGTGTTCCTCGGAACGCGGATGCGGGTGTGATGCACAGTTGACAGAGAGACAGAGACAGAGGATTCTCATTGGGGTTGTTGACTGTTGACTTTTGGCTAAACCCTAATGAGAATAAGAAATATAATTAACAATAATATTAATTAAGTATTATAGTGACATGGTTGTTGAGGGGTTGACTTTGTTGACCGGTTGACTAGGTTGGACTAGTTGACCATCATCATGACAATGGCTATCATTTTATGGCAAAGACTTTTGCTTGTTTGTTTTAGCAAAATGAGTGCATGAAATGATATAGCCATTTTGACTTGAACCATCACATAATACTTGATTACTATTTTGTTATGATGGTTTTGGATTATGAGAGCTTGGATGGCAAAAGAGTTACTTATTCTCTCATTTCATTTCTCTCTCTTGCTTGAGCTCTCCCTCTTGCTCTCTCTCTAGTTCAAGGCAACACCCTCTCATGAGTTGAGAAATATTGCCTTAGAGATAAAAGAAAACCCAAATCACTTCTCTACTCATCCTAATTCACAAGGTTTAGCAAACCAAGTGTTCTAGTTTCTTCAAGTTCGAAGAAGAAGCCAAAGGTAGAAGTTTTCAGGTGGATCCATCTTCGGCGCAAGGAGACGACGAGGTGAGGCCGATCCGTACACCGGAAAGAGTTGAAGACGAAGGAGTTTAAGAAAGGTATAGCTCCCCTAACCGAGTAGGTAAAACTCTAGTTAGGTGGTTAGGTAGTTGTTTAACAAAGATCCGTATTTTGAGTCCATGTTACCACCTCGTGAAAATCGTTTTTCATCTTTTCCGCAAGCCCGTAAGTACCGGGAGAGGTAACGTGGACTTACAGAACTCAAATCCCAAATTCGTATTTTCTATCCTAGTCCAGTAAAACCCCCACTCAAGTCTTATTAACAGCCCCTATATCACCACAACACAACTCGAACCCTATTCCTTTTCTTGGAATTTCCAAGTTCACAAATCCATCACTAAACTAGTTCTAAGTTAAACCAAAATGCTAGGAATTCAAACTAAACTAACATGGAAAGAGATATACCTCCCATGGCAGCCCAAGAAAACCCTAGCTCGACCAAAGTCACCAAAATCGAATTTTGCTTGGTCCAATGTGTAGAGGGTGAAGAGGGGATCAACTTTTGTGAAAGGGGTTTAGGGTTTTGGGGATTATTTGGAGATGGATCTAGGGCTTTAAGTGGAGAGAAGTGGGGTTGAGGAAGATGAAGAGGGAGAAGAAAAATGATGGGGGAAAAGGATTAGGCAGCAGCCCCTTCTCTCACACTTATTTACACTCTCTCTCTCCAATCATACCTTTTTAAACTAAATTACCCTTTTGCCATTTCTTTTTCTTTTCTCTTTTAAATTTTAAAACCAAATCACATAATACCCATAAAACAACACAAATGCAACATGCAACCAAATGTAACATGACATGGTGCACCAGCCATGAAAACTGTCGAAACACGGATTTGGCCTAATCGCGAATAACAGTGCACTAATCGGGTTTTTATCGAAAACATATATAATAAATTTTAAAAATGCCAAATCCTTTAAATATGTTATTAAATGAATAAATCATTTCAATTTCCATTTATTTCACAATTATCGGTATATATTTGTACCCTTTTTCGAAAACCCCAACTTCGCAAATTGGGCAGTTTTCGGGAAATATATTATTTTAATATTAAATTTCAAAAATAATATTTTATATTTTATGAAATGTTACAATCTTCCCCCTTGAAGAAATTCGGTCCCTGAATTTTAATTTAAACCCCCAAAATCTAGAACATTTCAATAATCAGCTCAAATCAACATGGCTCCGAAATCACGGAAGATGCAGAAACAACACAGCGCGTCAAGTGCGCATGAAAACGAGTACAAAACTCAAAATTGAACTCCGTCAAGCGTCACGCAAATCATCGGATTTGCACGCATATCCTCGGAGTTACAATAGAGATACAGATCTCGAAATCCACTACTGAATCCAATATACACTAGTCAAATACCATAATACGTGTATAGTATGCATCTTTGGAAAACTTTCAAGAACTGAATAAAACTCATGCAAAAATCTTTTCTAAATCGCCGTGTGATGCGTAACTCACGGCCTAAGTGATGGACGCTCATTTTAAAATAATAATATATGTCCATATATGTTTTCCTAAATACACGTCCCGTCTTTTCAAAATATCCCAAAAGGTTTTCCTTTATAAACGTTCGTGTCGCTCACGGACACGTAGGAAATAGCGAGATTATAACTCTTTTTCAAAAACCTCTTGGTAAACTTTTAATGCATGCAAAGTACTCAGGTACTGTCCTCGGATCAGTCCTGTTTGGCTACTACACAATATAGTGCCCAACATGAAAATAAAGTGCTCAAAAGTAAAATCAGCCTCAAAAGGCGTATCCAATAATCACTTGCGTCTGGTGCGCACGGAAATTAAATCCAAATACGAGTGTTACAATGTGCACAAAACCAAAACTAAGTGCAACGGGTATGCACGAAAGCATCTGTCCAGTGCAACGGGTGTGCACGACAACAATATCAAGTGCATCTAGAGTGCATCCGGTGCAACTAACATGCACGAATGAAAATCCCAATTGAGTGCATCCGGTGTGCACAAAATCACATCTCATATCATGCGCCCAACATGCGCGAAAATACAAATCAAGTGCATCTGTCCCGTACGAATGGAATCGCATCCAATATGCACGGATAAAATCTAAATCAAGGGCATCTAACATGCACGAGTAGAATCTCACTCAAATGCCTTCGATGCGCACAAAACATAAACCTGGTAAAATAATGCTCAAAAACATAAATCAAGAGCAACCAAGGTACTGAGTATAAATCTAGTGTAACCAATGCACGAAATACCCGCCTGGTGCAATAAACGCATGAAATGCAAGTCTAGTGCAACAATGCACAAAAATACTAATCTGGTGCATCAAGGGCACAAAATATAAATCCGGTGCATTCAGTGCACGAAATATCAAATACAGTGCATCCAGTGCACAAAATACAGATACAAATTGGGTGGAACAAGTGCACGGAATGCATCATATAACTCAAATGCGTATAAAAAGCAACACCGAGTGTGCCAAGGTGTATAAAATCATAAACATGTGCCACTGCGTGCACGAAACACATCAATGTACTGCAAGCGCATATAAGCTATACCGAGTGCAGAATCAAATCGAGTGCGTACCACACGCACAAAATCGAATCAACCGTATGAAATCCATGAAATCATAAACATGTGCGGCCAAGGCACAAAATCGATATCAAGTGCAATAAATATGCACAAATCAAAAACCAACACAACGGTGTATAGAAACATATCTCAAGTGCAATAACTATGCACAAGTCAATATCAGGAAACTCGTCACCAAAACTCAAATCCAAGCGATATAAGCGTGATACTCAGATCACAAACGCAAATCGCAACAAAGGACATTGAGGTACACCTCCTACAATGTCGAAGAATAAATCGGTGTGCCTAAAACCGGCAGGACAAGAATATCGCTTGCCTCTTGCTCACGGTCTGGCGTCTTCTGTCTCTGGGTCTTCATTTCTCTGTGGATTTACCAATCTCGCAATTCATCGGCTCATCGGCCGAGTCAGGTGTGCTAATGGGGACGATTTCGTTCTGGCATTTCTCTGGTCATCTCTCGGTCAATCATCACGACCACTCGTAAGGCAGCACGTCACTGGCGTCGGCCTCTGGCCCTCTGAATACTCGCGACACAACTGATCCTGGATGCAAATCTCATTGCAGCAGTGTTCTGGAAGGAATCCTGCTCAGGGTCTCTTCCGATCTCGCCTATGTCGAACTGTACGGAGGCTGGTACTCTTACATAATCTTTTCTCATTCTCTGAACACTTGCGTTTTTCCGCACACATTGCCTCGGGAATTGGCCGCACCCTAACGCCTCTGTAAGCATATCTGATCTCTAATCTTGACGCGGAGTAACAACAGCTCGTCAGCATCTCACACGAACCTCTGGTTCCACTCGTCTGTATTATCGTCCGCTTCGACGTCACGTCATGCCATCTGCGTACTGCAAATGTTCTCGGTTACAGTCAATCCGGAATCGCTCACACGGACTCGAAATCACGAACTCGGTATCTTCATCACTCTGTAGAAGATCTTTAGCCGAACACGTCCTCGGGAACTCGTCCCAACCATCGGAGAAATACTCAATACTCGTCCGTCCTCGATCAACTCACAACGCATCTTGGTGAGGTCCTCTATCCGAAGCTGGTCAGCTTAATGGTTTCTTATCACATGATATCTGGGCGGCGTCAAACTTTTCGATCGAGTCATCAAAGTCCTAAAATTTCCCGAAGGCTCAACACCTGAGAACATTCTAAAAATATCTGGTACATACCACAGTACCTCTGGACCAGCCGTAGAAGGGTAAACCCAGGCCTCACTGATGGCACCACTAAACTGCCGCAAACGCTAAGGTTCAAAAGCGGATCCATGGTCATCATGTCGAGTTAGGGTTTCATTCTTCTAGAGGGTCCACGGAATTACCTGCATGTTCTTCCGAATACTTAAACTGGGAAAAATGGGTTCTTGACATTCGTTCGAACTTTTTAACTTCGCCTAGGCGACATGCGAATACCCTCCGTCCGCACGCTAAACAATGCCTCAATCCTCCAGGAAAGGCGATACATCGACGGTCATCTCTGGATTGGTCTGCTCTAGATCTGAGTAAGACACTCCACACTGGAAATCTTCAACTCAACCGGGCCTGCGTCGGCGCATCAATCTGACGAATCACCTTCGTCTCTCAAATCGGGATAGACTAGCTATCATCTGTCGCATTCTGCCTGGAAGCTCCGGCGATCTCAGCTTGTTAGCTCTAGAAGCGACATTCCATCAATCTCAGCAACAGCTGGGTCATCTGTCTGCACGGTAGGCGACATCACAATCTCTGAGGTATACTGTGCATCAATAGTCCTCTCACAACAGGCAGCCTCTAATAGTGGCCCGATCATCCGGTGCAAAACCAAACACTCGCCTCAACAGGAGGTCACAACACAACACTACATCGAGACGTCCCCATGTCACCAGAAAACACAATGGTCAGCTCTCGTACCAGACGAGCTCGCCCTGACCGCAACACTAGCAGCAGCCTAAACTGCGCTCAAATCATGGTGACAGGAACCAAAATCAGTATATCAACGGCAAGAAAGGAAATGACAGATCCATAATGGATACATGATCATAAGAAGGAACAACATCAATGAAAATATGATCATGGAAACGAACAGAATCAAGGATCTCAAATGGATGCATAATCATGGGTATGAAGAAAATCATAGATCTCAAAATATGTACATCCTAAGGTTTCTTAAGTGGAGTATCGTATCGTAAATATGCCGCGGAACATACGTACGGTACGTCACTCTACTGAAGCTATCTACTCCATCAATCAGGGTCAGCCTATGGAACGAAAGTTCGGGTCTAATACCCCCGTTCAAGTCTAAGTTCCGTAAGGTCAAGCCTAGGCTCCGAAATACATACCCGCTCTAGATTCCGCATAGTCAAATATAGACTCGAACCAAGGTTAAACCTAGCTCTCTGATACCAACTTTGTCACGACCCGTAATATTAGCTCGTGACCAGCACTCAAATCACGCAATGTCTACAGGCGTAACGTAATTCAAGTAAGCTGAAACCCAGAAATCTAAACCCTTTTTAAGAAAATAAAGGAGGTGAAGTTTTGAAATAAAGATATAATGAAATCAAGTTTTCTTAAATGCATAGAAAAGGAACATGAATAATGCAAGTGAAATTTACTAGTTTGAAAACATGTTTCGTCTTTTGAAAATTTGGGCAACACCTCCTTTGTATATTTTAATCCAAAACCACATATACAAGATAATGATAAAAAAGCATCCCGAAGCGGGAGCTAGCTCTTCGCCAAACGGCGGATCACAACCACGCAAAACAATATGAATAAGTATACGACGCCCAACGGCGAAGTTCACCACAAAAGATAAAGAAAATCAAGACATAAAAACCACAAGTAGCGAAAAACCCCTCGCCCTAAGTCTCGCAACCACAATCCCACTAAGTCTCATTACTTATACAATTTATTAATTTTTTTGATTGATGGAGTTGACTAGATACAATATAAAATATAAAATACAAGAGTGGGTACGATACAAATGTCCTACCTACCAATGCAAAACACCCGAAAGCAACTGTGTGCCAGCGAAGCCGCTACTGATCCAAGCGGTCAACCTGCAAGAACTGTGGCACAACGGGGGTGAGTTACCAACTCGTGAGTAGAAAAATATGAACAGATAGAAATCGAATAAACGACGACTCCTAAGTCAACTATATCATAAAGGTAATACTATGATATCTAGGGTGACCGGGTCTGTATATGTGCCAACAAGGTAGTCAATGCCTATAAACATGTGGATAACATCCAACAGTATAATCAACGCATGTATGAATGTGGATCTCGTCCACCCACATGATCAATGTCTGTATGCACGTAAATATCATAAAGGAGTGTGCATGAAAGTATGAGGATATAAATCAATGGTGTCCCTCGCGACACATCAAAATCATGGAACCTGGGTGTCCAACATCGACATCCGAAAACATCATGAAACCCGTGTCCGGCATCGACACGTAAATCCTCATATCTCGGGCTCCGTCAGTCCGGATCGGCCCACGGGCTTCGTCAGTCCGGATCGGCCCATATCATCTCTCGACTCCGGTCGGTATCCTCCGGATATCCGCCAGGTCCAATCAATCACCGGTAGGTAGTAGTCCCTCTGCCAGGCTCACCGTCTGTATACACAGCATCCCTTTCTTGCCCCGGGGTACCATACCGGGTCCACCATGTACCTGCTATCGGCCTCATCCAGCTCCTCGATCGGGTTTCACATGTCACGTCTCAGAACCGAGAAAACGCATGGTGGACGCACTGAAATATCATATCAAGAGAAACCGGGTTTTTAAAACAGTACTTACTTTCTTTTGAAATAGCCACGGTTATCAAATCCAGAAATATCATGAAAACAGCATATCTCAATGCGTAAAATCTTAAAGCATGATGTATGCGACATATGATAAAATGTAAGCATATCAGAATATCATGCAACATGGGACAGTGATGTGACATATTAAGGGAAAACCGCTCTTTTAAATGATTCCCGTTTTTAAAATACATCCTGCGGTTCCCAATTTCTCCAAGTCAAATACAATATCGTATAAAGGTGCATATGCAACAATAGCAAGTAAATTATGCAAGGAGTCGTATCATAATGCAGCAATCCTACTGTGTAGTGACATGGTAATTATCGATGATGAAGTGTGTGAGCCGGCAAATCTGTGTACGTGTAACATATGCATCATCGATAATGGTGCAGGTGTACTAGCACATGTACAAATAATGAAATGCGAAAAACATGAATGCAGCATAAGGTAAATCATATGCAAATGCTGACAGGTACACATATCTAATATGACCGAATCGGTGAATCTATCAATCGGCATCTAGCCACACAACATCACGTACGGTGTAATCCACCGTACGGCATCCTCTAGTCAAGGTTATGGATCAATCATAAAATCAAACTCATCACGTACGGAAAAGATCATCGTACGGCGGCATTTAAAACATTAGGGATCCTATCAACCTTTACGACAATGAGGGGGTACGGACCTAACGTCACGTACGGCATATCACACATGTTTCGCAACATATATAAATGTAACTATATATCTATGTCCCAGGTCACATCCATAACGATCTCATATCAGGGGACCGACAAGGTATCAACCATCTCAATCGACTCGCATCCGTATACCAAAATATCATTATATCATCATATCCGTCTTATATTCTTTCATCGCATTTATATCTCACATCAAGTCGAGTTTACATAAACATTCTATCTTTACTAAAAGTATAAGTATATAATCTAACATACACACACGAACCATACAATCAGATTTTTAAAGAGCGAGTCGTAGTTTTGAAAATAGGGGTTACGGTGTTTTTAAGGAAAATATATCATTTGAAATTCCGTACCGTCTCTCAAGGTATCTGTTTAAAAGATGCATACGACTCTTCAGTTTAGAAATATGTATGGTTCGAATGACACATCTACGTCGACTATCTAGTCCTATAGTATCCTAAACAGCAATATCGTCAAACATCATCCTCAAATCCCGTCATCACATATTAGCCGTATTATATCATTTCTAACTATCCTTAGTTTCTAATATGGTTTCACTAACTATCATTTAACTCTAATCCTAGTTTCCAAATCTTGGTTTCCTTAACCATATTCTATAAATCAGTTTCCATCAAAACTTTGCGGGGGTGCTATACGCCATCCACCCGACATCCCCGGTAGATATAGATCTACTCACCTTGGTCTTCGCTTGCCGAAGTCGATGACGCCATGATCCGTGGCCTTGGAATCCACGCGAGGGTACCAACAATAATAAACAATCGCAATCACCATTAACATCAAGTCCGGAAACCAAAACGGCACACGGATCGTCTATAGGTTAGAACCTATAGCCCACGTTTGCAAAACCAACAAATTACCTCTAGTCGTTGATGTACAAACATTCAACAACCAAATGCAAAACTAAATATCAAGAATTAGCATTTTAAAGTACGGAAAACATAGCTAAACTCCCACTAAAATGCTCCCAGATTTTGACTCAGCTCAAACAGAGCTAAGCAAATAAGTCTAGGGTGATGCACATAATGTATATGACCTACTGGACCAATCCCGACACCCTAACCACCCAAGTGGCCGAGCACTTCCCCAAGAAAACCGGCCTCCTCGGACCCTCAGGCTCCAATGGGCTTTGTCTTGTCACGGTGGTCTCCTGGTGGTGTATCTAGGTCCCTGGTATTGTTTGCTACTCTTAAAAATTCTCTGGGTTGCTCCAGATTTCCCTGCACACCCAATTTTCTTACAAAACCGACATGAACTCAAATCCCAAATCCGTATTTTCTATCCTAGTCCAGTAAAAACCCTACTCAAGTCTTATTAACAGCCCCTATATCACCACAGCACAACTCGAACCCTATTCTTTCTCTTGGAATTTCCAAGTTCCCAAATCCATCACTAAACGAGTTTTAAGTTAAACCAAAATGCCAGGAATTCAAACTAAAACTAACATGGAAAGAGATATACCTCCCATGGCAATCCAAGAAAACCCTAGCTCGACCAAAGTCACCAAAATCGAACTTTGCTTGGTCCAATGTGTAGAGAGTGAAGAGGGGATCAACTTTTGTGAAAGGGGTTTAGGGGTTTGGGGATTATTTGGAGATGGATTTAGGGCTTTAAGTGGAGGGAAGTGGGGTTGAGGAAGATGAAGAGGGAGAAGAAAAATGATGGGGGAAAAGGATTAGGCAGCCCCCCATCTCTCTCACTTATTTACACCCTCTCTCTCTCAAATCATACCCTTTTTCACTAAATTACCCTTTTGCCATTTCTTTTTCTTTTCTCTTTTAAATTTCAAAACCAAATCACATAATACCCATAAAACAACACAAATGTTACATGTAACCAAATGCAACATGACATGGTGCACTAGCCATGAAAACTGTAGAAACGCGGATTTGGCCTAATCGCGATTAGCAGTGTACTAATCGGGTTTTTTTTTATCGAAACTGCATATAATAAATTTTAAAAATGCCAAATCCTTTAAATATATTATTAAATGAATAAATCATTTTAATTTCCATTTATTTCACAATTATCGGTATATATTTATACCCTTTTTCGAAAACCCTAATTTCGCAAATCGGGCAGTTTTCGAGAAATATATTTTTTTAATATTAAATTTCAAAAATAATATTTTATATTTTATGAAATGTTACAACGCTAGTCCCGTCCCGGTATGCCGTTAGTTAAGTAACCTAACGGTGCATAACAGAGCATTGTGGCGAATGCGGATGGCATAAACACACGTATTTTCGTTTCTTCTGTGATTCTTAGGAAGCATAAATGATGGGATTTATTAATGAGATTAATAAAAGAAAAGAAATCTAAAAGATGTTGTAGAATCAAATTTTCAAAAAGGGTAGCTACAGTTTTTGCTTTGCATAGTGGTATATGTGATATACCCTGCATCTTATTCGATGAGGAAAGAGCCGAGATCCCTTCACCGGGAGTGACCTCTTTAGCAAAACTGGCACATGCTACAAACTCACGGTTTAGTTTTTGATTGCTTCTATAGTTCTTGCTTTGCACAGCGGTATTTGTGAAATCTCCTGCACCTTATTCGAGAAGGAAAGAGCCGGGATCTCTTCACCGGGAGTGACCTCTTTAGCGAAACTAGAAAAGCCTAAAAAATACTCCTTTTCAAAATCACTTGTTTCTACAACGATATCAAGTTCATTACGCAAAAGGTTTTCTGAAAAACCTGTCGTAACCCTCCGTCATTTTAGGAAATAGAGTACTTAGTATTCGTGCTGCGTTTGTTGACCATAGTTAAGGCGCAGTGTATGGTAGCTGAGTGATGTTTTCCTATATAACATATGATGTGATTAATTAGGACAGTCATATGACTTTGTTGACCATAGTTAAGGGTCATGTGAGTGGGTCTAATTAATCAAGAAATGACGGGTAGAACTTGACTAGTGCTTATGATTTGTTGACCATAGTTAAGGTCATAAGTCACTAGGGGTAAACGCATAATCTGGAATTTCAAGTATTGAAATTTGCAATGAGATTGCACACCTTCTATGAGATAGTTGGATCCTGATATCCATTGCGAGTAAGAGTTACTCCTGGGAGAGTTTTACACATAACAATTAGCCGATCAAGTAGGTGTCTAGAAAGGTGTTAACGGGGTTATGCCTATGGGAAAACAAGATTTATTTTAATTATTTTAATTAGGTCCGTGCGAAAGCACGGGGAACCTCCTTCAAAGTACCAACACTGACCTGGCTGAAAGATTGGCGAACTTGTAAAGTGTAATTAATCCCGGCTAGTCTTACCTTTTAGGGTTTTAAGGAAGATTTGATAAAAAGCAGCGGGAGCCATCCTGATTAGATAAGATAATAACCAATCTAATCTTGCAAGAGCATACACTAAAGTGTTTTCTTCTCTCTCTCTAGGTAGCGACCATGTCAGATCTTAATCAAGACAATAATATGGGTGTATTGGCCGAACCCGTTTATTATACTGAGCAGGAGAACGTTGGTCCCGCTCCAACTTATAATTGTTATAAGTCCGAGCAGGGAATAGGAGAATATCCGGATTCTCACGCAGCCCAAACGAAGAATAAGCATGCTGATGCATCTTCTTTGGGTGTGTTAGTTATCGAGAACTGTTTCTCAGTTCACTTTACGTCCTGAGTATTAGATACCGGATCAGGATCCCACATATGTAATATATTACACGGGCTAAAGAAAGGTAGGGAACTGGGAATGGGTGATCATTCCATAAGAGTAGGGAATGGTGCAAATGTTGCAGCCAAAGCAGTTGGCGAATATCATCTTGTGTTACCAAATGGTAATATATTGATTCTGAACGAATGCTATTACATTCCGACCCTGATATGCAATCTTATATCAGTTTCTTTATTGAGTAAAGAAGGATATAATTTTGTAGTACATGATAATGTTATGAACATCTTCTTGAATCAAAAGTTGATTGGATCAGGCTCGTTAAATAATGGCATATACGTTCTGAATCAAAACTACAGTCCTTAATGTACAAAACACACACAAGAGAAAGAGTTCAGAAATGAACGAATTTTTCTTGTGGTATTGTAGACTTGGTCACATCAATGCGACACGACTGGCTAAGTTACATAAGGATGGATATTTGAATCCGTTCGAATTTTCATCTTATGACTCTTGCCAGTCACGTCTCAAAGGTAAAATGACCAAAACTCCGTTTAGTGGACACGAAGAAAGAGTTACAGAACTCTTGCGACTGATACATAGTGATGTATGTGGTCCCATGTCTACACATACCAGGAATGGTTCTTCATACTTCATTACGTTCACTGACGATCTCTCAAGATACGGACATGTGTTCCTGATGAAACACAAGTCTGAAGCTTTGAGAAATTCAGAGATTATAAGAACGAAGTAGAGAACCGAACGGGTAAAAGTATTAAGATCCTTCGATCAGATCGAGGAGGAGAATACTTGAGCAATGAGTTCCGGGACTATCTAAAAGAGTGTGATTCTCTCTCAGCTTACTCCTCCCTATGCACCACAGCATAACGGTGTATCGAAGCGGAGGAATCACACCCTATTGGATATGGTGCACTCTATGATGAGCACCGCTGAGTTACCTATTTCCTTTTAGGGTTATGCGCTGGAGACGGCCGCATACCTATTGAATAGAGTTCCAACTAAATCAGTGCTTACCACTCCATATGAGATATGGAATGGGAAGGGACCATATCTTAAATGAGTTAAGATATGAGGTTGTCCGGCCTATGTTAAAAAGCAAAATCCGGACAAGCTCGAGGCAAGATTAGGTCTATGTAAGTTTGTGGGATATCCAAAAGATTCCTATGGATATATCTTCTACCACGGTGAGGAACAAAAGGTGTTTGTTTCTCAATATGCCATCTTTTTAGAAAAAGGAATTTCTTGTAAAAGAAATTAGTGGCGAAGAGGTAGAGCTGGAAGAAGTTCCAGCAGCACAAACTATGCCTGATGATTTATTGACCAGAGGATTCAGTAGTTCCCGACGAACCTCAGCCACTCCGCCGATCTAGTAGGGTTCCTTATCCACCTGAGAGATACTACGGTTTTTTCGTCGATGGTGGGAGCGAGGATTGCATCATGGAAGATGATGACCCAACTAGCTTCGAGCAGGCCATCACGAGTGAGGACTCTGTCAAGTGGCTGGATGCAATGCAATCTGCGATGGAATCCATGTACACCAACAAAGTATGGACTTTGGAAGTTGCTCCTGAAGGGGTAAAATCTATTGGGAGCAAGTGGATCTTTAAGAAGAAACTTGGTGTAGATGGAAAAGTTGAGACTTACAAAGCTAGATTTGTTGCAAAGGGTTTTCGTCAACGACCAGGTGTGGACTATGAGGAAACCTTTTCTCCAGTGGCTATGCTTAAGTCCATCAGGATCCTGCTTGTCATTGCTGCATATCATGACTACGAAATCTGGCAAATGGATGTTAAGACCATCTTTCTAAATGGTGATTTAGAGGAGTGCGTGTAAATGACTCAGCCAGAGGGCTTCGTAGATAGTGGGAGCAGCGGAATGGTGTGCAAACTGCTTAAATCCATCTACGGGTTAAATCAGGCATCGTGGAGTTGGAACATCTGTTTTGATGTTGTAGTCAAAGAGTTTGACTTCATCAAAAACGTAGATGAATCTTGTATTTACAAGAAGGTTGCAGAGAGTAAGGTTGTCTTCCTCGTATTGTACGTGGATGACATACTCTTGATAGGAAATGATGTTTCTATGCTGCATTCGGTCAAGCTCTTCTTATCACATAGATTCTCAATGAAAGATCTAGGTGATGTCTCCTGCATTTTGGGAACTAAGATCTATAGAGATGGATCTAAACGGATACTGGGATTGTCCCAATCCAGGTACATTGACACCATACTAAAGATGTTTAGTATGGAAGAATCCAAACGTGAGAACCAACCCACGATCTCTGGACTCACTTTCTCCAAAGAGATGTCTCCCAAGACTGATTTGGAGAGAGCTCGCATGCAAGGGATACCCTATGCTTCGGCAGTAGGCTCTATTATGTACGCGATGCTATGTACCAGACCCGATGTAGCATACTCACTAAGTGTAGTGAGTAGGTATCAAGCAGATCTAGAAGAGAATCACTGCACAGCTGTGAAGAACATTCTCAAGTACTTGAGAAGGACTAAGGAGATGTTCTTAGTGTATGGTAACAGAGAACTCCAAATGGAGTCCTTTACCGATTCGAGCTTCCAAAGTGATAAGGATGACTCTAAGTCGCACTCGGGATTTGTCTTTACCCTAAATGGAGGGGCGATTTGTTGGAAGAGTTCCAAGCAAGAAACCGTGGCAGACTCGACGATGGAGGCTGAATACATCGCTGCCAACGATGCTGCCAAAAAGGCTGTCTGGATGAAGAAGTTCATCACTGAACTTGGTGTGGTTTCGTCCATTGAGCATCCAATACCTTTGTATTGTGATAACAATGGAGCTATGGTTTTGGCCAAGGAACCCAGATCCCATCAGAAGTCCAGACATATTCTGAGGCGGTATCACCTGATCCGGGAGATAGTTGATCGCCGCGAGATCGAGGTCAGGAGAGTTGACACGAAGGACAACACTGCGGATCCACTCACGAAGACCATTCCTCAGATACAATTTGAGAGACTCTTCGGGATGTTGGGTATGAGATACTACAACAGCTGGCCTTAGTGCAAGTGGGAGATTGTTAGTTGTATATATGCCCTAGAGGCCATTGTTGTACATATGATGTATATTATAGTGGATGCTTGGATATATATAGAGAGGACTTTCTTGCTCGATATGATAGTATGCTATCTGGTTTCACTTTGTCTAAACATGTTGACTTGTATTGGTTTACTGTCTCGCTCTCACATGTTGATAAAGCCCTTATGATATATACTCGACTACTAGGACTATGATGCAGATCATACTAGTGGGGCCAGGGTAATCCAAGAGTACATCCTATAACTGTTCCTAGTCGAGGGTGTATCGAGTCAGGGCATCGATACACCAGAGTAGACTAGCGTATACGCATCTTGACCCATATGATGGGCGATGGATGATCCCATATCCATCGGTGTTTGACATCAAAGATGGTGTACGGGTGTTCAGTGCAGACTGGGTACACTGAACGGACTCGCCGAGAACTCCTAGATGGTATTATACCTATTGTCAGATAGCAGTTCTCTTGTGACACTGGTATATGTTAGTCTGTAGACCCGAGATCGTTATAGAGTCTTGTGTGATTCCCACCGTGTTTTGATTTCCATCTTACCACGTCTAAGAGGGCGTGCAAAACGGTGGCTTTTGGGTACAATCCCGAATCACATGGAGGCAATGAGCGATACGAGGGGTTTCGTCTCTCCCGGTATAGGGAGTTGATGTTGTGCTGTGTTCGATTGGCTATAACTGGAAGTCCCTGGCCAGGGCTGATATGGAGTGCTACTGGTAAGAGTTATCAGTAGTTTCTTGACCCGTTATGAGCCTCACATCGACACGACTTATCGGTTACTGGGGTCTGACGTTTACCACCCCTAGACTTGATATAAGACATACCAGACGAAGAGACCGAACTGTACGGTAGTGTTACTGATTGGATTTACAGGAGAATATACATGCTTGCTTGTTGATCTTCTGATCGCTCAATACCTGGGTGGCTGTTACGTTTAGCTGACCGCTTGCAGCTTATTGGTGTTTGATATGAGCATCATCTACTGCCGGCGTATTGATGATTCTTTAGAGTCCTACACAGAGGTTTTCTAGCTCAGGCAAAACAGAATAGGAGCACATATATGATATATGTGGGACCGAGACTAATACGATATGCGTTACCGTATTCTATTCTCGCGATATGTGATATCGGCCGGGTATATGTGATATAACCGGGTTATCGGATCAAGTGTTGATTCGATGAAAGTTTACTTGTTATATTTGTCGGTTATATGTAATATAGCTGAATTATCGGATCAAGTGTTGATTCGATAATATAATGTATAATTATATATGTGATATATTACATTACATTAACTAATATAAGCTCGCTTTATTGATTTTTTTCTCACTCGGATAATACATTGATGATATGAGATATATGTTAATTGTATTATTTTATTTTGTTACATAATATATTATATATGTGATATATAATATTGTAACATGTTAGGGTTACAAATGCAACAAAGATTTTGAGATTTAACCAAGTTAGGGTTTGGATTAGGGTTAAGTTTAAGGATGAGGTTTGTGGAAGCTTCATGAAGCTTTGACTTTGTCCTCATTCTTTGATATTTTGGAGAGATATCTGTTAACCCAACCCAAACTTCAACCCATGGTTTATTCTCTACAAGGGTTAAGCATGACATGCTTAACCCTAGGTTGCAATTGTAACCACAACAATAATTCATTATTCATCACAAAAACTTTCTTCTTCTTCTTCCTCTTGAAAAAGCTTGCTAGCTTTTTGTGTGCGGTGAATAAAAGTGAGATAAAAAAAACAAAAGAGAGTAAAATTCCTACTTCATCATCCTCATCTATTCAGGCCACTTAGATTAGGGTGTTCACTTCTCCAATAACTTCATTAGTGAAGTGTATGCTTGGGTTAGAGATTCTTCAAGGTGGATCATCTTAGATCAAGAAGACTTCAAGCAAGATGCCTCATTTACCTCATGGAGCCTCTCTAGAGTCGGAGTTCTTGATGATCGCAGCGAAGGGATCTCAACACGGAGCTTATGAAGCGAAGGAACGGACTACAAAGGTTGTAATCCTAAACTCTATGTGATAGATAGTTCTTTATATAGTTCTTTATATGTGATACAAACCTTGTTACCCTAATAATTCTAGGAAAGATTCATGGTTTGTTTGCTTTGCACCTCTCAAATTTTTAAAGTGGCATGAGTGATGCTACCAAACCCTAGACTAGGTGCAAGGGAATCCCAACAGGTGCCTGCATAAACTGATCCACTGTGCTGACTGCAAAGGATGTCTGGATAAGTAACTGGGAAATAAATCAGCTTTCGAACTAACCGTCGATACCGACCTGGATTGGAAAGTGGCTGGTTATTAGGTGAGCTAATACGAGAGAGCTTTATTGTTGTATCCATGGGAGTATCAGCAGGGCGACGGGAAAGAAATCCGTTTCTTTAAGAAAATCGAGAGTATATTTCTGCTGTGAGAGAAATAATGATCTCTTATTTCGAGATACCTCTATACCAAGAAAGTACCGGAAAGGGCCAAGATCTTTGGTGTGAAAATGTGAGGCCAAATGAGTTTTGGCCTTAGATATACTCTCGGAATCATCTCCAGTGATGATTATGTCATCAACATAAATAAGGAGAATAACCATTCTTTTTTTCCGTCTATGTATAAAAGATGTGGATTTGCAGAGCTTCTTGTGAAATTTATCTTTTTTAGGACCATACTGAATTTATCGAACCATGTCCGAAGAGATTGTTTTAGCCCATAAATGGATTTTTTTACAAGAGACTCCTCACGCTCAAAACCAGAAGGCTGCTGTATATACACTGTCTCGGAAGGATCGCCATTGAGGAAGGCATTCTTGACGTCTAGCTGATGTAGAGGCCAATCGCGGGTAACCGCAAGAGAGATCAAGACACGAAAAATAGTAAGTTTGGCCACTAGAGAAAAGATCTCAATATAGTCGACGTCATATTGCTGAGTATAGCCTTTGGCAACAAGACGAGCCTATAAACAAGATACATTGCCTTCAGGATTATGTTTGATAGCAAAAACCCAACGGCAACCTGCCGCCTTTTTCTGTGAAGGGAGGCTGACCAGATCCCAAGTGATTAGACCTCAGTGTCTGCAACTCTTCCTTCATAGCCCTATGTCAATCTGGATGACTCATACCTTCCTGAACAAAATTAGGAAGGGAAACAACAGACAAGACAAATTGATATAGAGCTGGAGTAAGACGATAATATGAAATAAATGAAGTAAGAAGATGAGAAGTAGTGTATGTTCCGTTACCTTTACGAAGAGCAAGGTTTTAAATATCGGATATCGGATGCGTATTAGATTGGTGTTTTCAATATGAGATAGCGGAAATCGGACGATGTCGCGGCGATACGAGTTCATATTGGGTGGTCATATCGTATATCGATATCGGACATATCGGACATATCGGACGCAAATATCAAGCATATTGGATGACAATATTAGGCATATATCACTTGTAAACAAAAATCTTATCTTGTAATCATGAAAATGTGTAATTTGTAAACATATTGTAATATATTGTATTTTCATATGTAATTTGATGGAAGTTATACATGAAATTCAACAGGATCATATTGTAATATATTATATTTTCATATGATGTATTTTCATATGTCATATTGTAATACATGAAATTAGTAATAAAATTTTACGTCGTTTTATCTGCAGTTGTTTTACCTGTAAACTCGATGGAAGTTATTGTTGTTGATGTCATTACTACTTTGCAGGGTGTTTTTCGTCACCCCATTGAGATGGGAATACGCGCGCGCTTATCAGGCGTACTACAGATTCCCCCTGCCTAGGGTAGTCCGGGTTTAATGATTATGGGGATCTGAATCTCCGGCAGCCGCGGACTAAGCTGCCGTTAATTACCCCTCACCTTTGGAGGAAGGGAACCTCCGATTGACGGGTTAAACTGGTCATGCGAACTCAATGTGCAGTGTACGTGTGTTTTGTTTTGGAGGAGGTTTTGGATATATCGGAAGCCACGCAGAGTTTTTACGGGGTCCCGCTACCCGGATAGCGGGCTGGGGGTAAAGGGGGCTAGCAGCCCCCTTGCGGGGTCCGGGGCAGCGCCCCGGCCCAAAATTTTTTTTGGGAGGGAAAGTGTTGTAGAGTATGTGTGTGTGTATATTTATATATACATATATATAAAAAAAGAAAGGGAAAGGGCATCCAAAAGATGCGTGGGGAAAAGCGCCGGTGCTTTGGCGCTAGCGCACCACATGTCAGCACGTGGGCGCTTGAGCGCTGCTGACACGTGGCGTGCTAGCGCTCAAAGCACTAGCGCTCTTGCGCTCAGAGCGCTAGCGTCCGAACGCCCACGTGCTGACACGTGGCGCGCTAGCGCCCACGTGCTGACACGTGGGGCGCTAGCGCTCAAAGCGTTAGCGCTCTTGCGCTCAGAGCGCTAGCGTCCGAACGCCCACGTGCTGACACGTGGGCGCTTGAGCGGCAAAAGGGACTTGGTCCCTGCAATGGGAGTTGTACTCTTAGAAAAGAGCACTTATTATTCTCTGTACTTATATATATATATATATATATATATATATATATATATATGAGGAGTTAAACTCCTAGGATGTTTTGAAGCTGATGAAGGGCTTCTCCCCTTGAGCCCTAGTTCTTCCCCAAAGTGGGGTTTCTGGAGATGGGTCTCTTTCTTCTTCCTTTGTTGGCCGGATCTTGAAGATCAAGAAGTATGAGATTTTAAAAATCTCTCCTTTCTGAGATATGATGGCAAATCTGAGTTCCCCTTTGTGGGTTTTGTGTAAAAAACTATTTTGTTTTGAAAAAGGAAGAGTAAAACTCTTGATTTAATTCAAAAGAAAGAAGAAGATTTTAGAACTTTGAGGAAGATCACAGATCTGGAATTTTTTTGGAGAGAGAAAAAGTTGTGAGATATTTTTATTTTCTTTGCCTTTATAGGCTATACATTTTATATATAGCTCTTTGGGCTTTACACAAATGACATTTTGGCCATCCCATAGCTCATATGCCACTTTTTTTTGCACATAAGCCATGGGCTTACAAAAAATTGGCTTTATGCCTATTTTGCATACATTTATGCACAAAAATTACATAAAAATTATTTGTTGCATGATTTTTTATTTTGGTATGGCGGAAGGCCGGACGCTTGGTGTTCGGGCTCGACCTGGGCATTGGCCCACTTGCTTGGGCTTGAGCCCACCTGGTTTGGGGTTGACCTTAACTTTGACTCGGTCAACCGGGGTGCAAATTTTGACTTCAACACTTATGTTGCGGCCTTGCGAGTGTAGTGCCGTTGTTGAGCTGCTTGCTTGTTCTTCTTCTCCTTATCGTCGCCGCTTCCTAGTGTCCCGCAAAGAGATAGTTATACATTAAAACATGCAAAAAAAAGAGGTATCTAATTAAATGATTTTTAAGCTTGTCCCATTTTCAATATTCATCTCTCACAACTTTTACAACTCATTTAGCACAACTTTTGATTTCACGCAATTGTTGGTGCGCGAGAGCAATTTTGCAAAATAAAAGGAGAATGCAATATCGAGAGAGGTTGTGATCAAGCTTCAGCAGCAACAAAGTTTACCAAATTATGACAACAAAATGAAGAAAAGGACTCACCTAAGGTGCAACACCTCAAGTAACAGATCACAACCTATAAAAATTAGTAAAATATGCAACCATAATCCATTTAGCAGAAATAAAGATCAAACTAAAAACAATATAAAAAAACAAGCTTACTAGCAGTATCGATTGGAGATGAGGAGGCGTTGTCGACTCAAAAGCAGAGGCGGCGACGTCGACTCGAGAAAGGAGGCGCTGGCTAGTGGCTTCGATTCGAGATGAGGCGTCATCGACTCGATAGCACAGGCGGCGGTGACGACTCGAGAGAAGAGGCGCTGGCTAGTGGCTTCGATTCGAGATGAGGAGGCGTCATCGACTCTAGAGTAGAGGCGACGGTGATGACTCGAAAGAGGTGAGAAGAGCATTAGGAAAATTTAGGGTTTTTTCTGAAAAGAATTGAGGGCCCGAGGCAATAAATAATGGGTCGGGTCGGGTAAGTTTTGGTTTAACCATAACCCAAAAGTCAATTTATATACATCTCGGTCGATATTTAAGCAATACGAGATAGGCGATATATCGCCTGATATTTTAAAATCTCGACCGATATTGGTCTAAAATGAGATTTGGAAAAAAATGTTGTTTCGTATCATGGCCGAGCCGATACTGAGATCTCGCCCGATACGGCCGATATTTAGAACAGTGGCGAAGAGTAATTGGTAAGTCGGACAAACTATCGTAAGGAGCGAGAGGTGAAAGACTTGTCAGCTTCCGGCTGTATACAGGGAGGATGAGCTTCAGTATCTGCCGTTGAATCTATCATTGCTCTCGGTCAACACCTATAGACATGTGTAATCGGAGGAGGATGAGAAATTTCGACAGTAGTAGATTCGGTTTGAATTGGTTGATTAGCTAGAGGTATAGTTAGTGGTGGCGGAGGCGGGATGTGAGGACTTTCCGCGGGGGGATAAAATGGCTGATTCTTAAGAAGGGTGACATCACAAGATACCATGACAGTGGATGTAGAAGGAAGCATGCAATCGTGATCTTTTTGAGTTCTAGAATAACCAACAAATATATGTTTGACAGCCATAAAATCCAATTTATCACGATTTAATCGGTGATTATGAACGTAACAAACTCACCCAAATACTTTAGGAGGAAGGGGAAAAGGGTCTTGATCGGAAAATAAAATATTGAACGGTGTTTGGTTTTGAAGAATCGTGGAAGACATGCGATTAATCAGAAAACATGCAGTAAGGTAAAATTCCAAAAGCGTTTTGGGATATGCATGTTAAGCATAATAGAACGAGCAACGTCAAGCAAGTGATGGTTTTTTCTTTCAGCAATGCCATTTTGTTGTGTGTATGAGCATGAAATTTGATGAATAATCTCACAGGATTGGCAAAGAGTTTGAAAAATACTACTCATGTATTCTTTTGCATTATCCGTTCTTAGTGTTTTAATAGATGTATTAAACTAATTAACCACTTCATTAATAAATGTTTTAAACACATGTGGTAATTCAGATCGATCACGCAAAAGAAACAACCATGTCATTCTAGAGTGATCATCAATAAAGTGAAAATATTTGTAGCCAAACATGCTAGTTTGCTTGTAAGGACTCTAAATGTCAGAATGGACTAACTCAAATATCGAAGAACTATGTTTATTAACCGAAGGAAAAAAGGAACGGAAATGTTTCCCCAAAATACATAACTCGTATGAAAAATCAGATAAAGAGCAATCAAGTAACATAATATGGAGCATAGGAAGAGATGGATGTCCAAAACGTTGATGCCAGCAAATGGTAGAAACAGCAGCAAATGCCGAAGGTGGCACATCCAAGTAGTTAAGACCATTGACTTCTTTACCTCCACTAATCCGCTCCTTCCTCTGGTTGTTCTGGATCACAAAATAATTAGAAAAGAAAGTTATTGAACAGTTGAAATCATTGGTAAGGCGACGAACAGATAAAAGATTTGTGTGAAGTGGAGAAACAACGAGAACATTTTTAGACGGCAAGGAAAATGTCATCAATATTGGTGCAACCACGAATAGGAAAGACAACCTAATTGGCAATGGAATGAATTTATGCAAAGCGGAAAACATAGAGTTAGAAGTAATATGAGTCATGTGGTCGGAAGCCCCGGAGTCAAGAACCCAAAGGCTTGACTGAGATAGTAGAGATGTACCTGATGTGGTTAAGTTGGTAGTAAAAATATGAGAGAATACGTTACAGGTGCTGTAAGTCTTCAGGAGGGATTTGCGAGGATGATACTGGCGGTTGGGTCATTGTGGATAGAGGAACCTAACTCTGTCGGGCAGTAGGAGTCTTATCCGGATAGCCGTGTTTCTCTCAGCAGAATTGATGTGTATGGTTGGTACGGCCGTAATGAGAGAAAGAAAGGGAACCACGTCTGTGACCCGTCCCCCACGATCCCGAGTACCAATAGGAGTACAGCCACGATTAGGGTGAAATCCTCGGCCACAACCTTAAGCAACAAGAGCAGAAGATGGAGCCTCCACTGTAGAAGCACCTGGTGGAGGGACACGATAAGGAGCAGCGAGAATACTATTCAGGGTAGGCGTACCGTCCTGAGAGAGAAGAAAGGAGCGAACTCCATCCAAGCGAGACTTCATATTAGCCAAATAAAGTCCCAATATGGGCCTCATGCCGACTCTTGGTAATGCTGGATCGGAGGAGATGGGTTGATCATAGTCACATAATTTGCGAATTATTCGGTGAATTCGTGAATAATTCGCGAATTTTTGATCAGCCGATTAAATCAGAGATTTAATCGTCGTTGCCGAACGCGCCGAATAATTCACGAATTATTCAAAAAAACATCGAAGAAATTAAAAAAAAACAACGAATAATTCACAAAATCAAAACCCAGCGTCTCATATATTAATTTCTTGCTCGAAATCCTTCCCGAACATTTCCCGAACACTTGCCGAATCTTTTTCAAATACCTGCCGATTTTTTCCGAATAGTTCTCTGAATCTGAATTTTTGACCTCGTCGAATTATACCCGAATTACGAATTTGTGACTATGGGGTTGATACATGTTCTATTCTTCTAGAAGCTCCTGAATCGGGCCCCAAAGGCATGTATATCATCATCTGGAGTAGCGGTTGTGAGTTCATTGAAAATATCATAGAGTCGCCGAAGGCTATTTAACGACGAGTAAAGAATTTTGAGATGGAACCGCATCTCCTTTGCAGTAGGGAGATACATAATAGCCCGATAACAGCTGGGTTCCATAGAGTTTGTAAGCAAAGTGCAGGCTTTTTTATCATTTTGAGATCAAGATGAATACTGTACATCGGAGGTTGGTGGAGCTTCTTGAAAGAGATGTGATATAAACCCCTACTTTTGAGGGCTCGTTCAATGGCGTGCGCCAATTCCAAAAAATTGTTAGAACCAGAGAGAGTCAATGTAGTTAGACGATCTATTTTGTAATCGGAAGCACGATGATCAATTTTGTTGCCCGTCATATTGAACGTCGCATGCAAAGAGCAAGCAATAAAAAAGTGCAGATCTAGCATATAAAGAGAGAAAGATACTATCGTTTACCTAAGCCAATTCCTGATCATGGAAAGGACGAAGGGCGAGTAAAGAGATTTGGATCTGGGTCTTGATCTGGCTGCGATTTGGATCTGCGATCTGGTCTGCGATCAAGGTATGCGATTTGGAGGAGGTGAGATCTGTAGAGGCGTTGAGGGAATTGCAAACGAGAGGCGTCGAGGGCTATTCAAGCGAGGCGAGATCGTCGACGAGGCATACGCAGGCAAGGCGTGGAGAGTGGGAGGCGTCGAGGGCTATTCAGGTGAGGGAGGCGACTGTTTGGAGACGCAGGCGAGGCGACGGCTGGGAGAGGGTGAGGCGAGAGGGAGAGAGGAGGCTGTGGGTTAGTTAGGTTTTTTTTAAGGATTAGGGTTTAGGAGACCCGGTTTGGTACCATGTTAAACGATAAAAGAGAAAAAAATTAGATATTTTATTATGTGACCAATGGTCTCTTTATATAGAGATTACAATTACTTGATGTCCAAGTATCATGATACAGTATACCCTAATAACAATATATTCTAAACCTTTCCAACAAAAACAATAATTTTACAAAAATACAATATTATTTCAACATTAGTTTAGGTAAATGTCATATACTTATAACTTCTGAGTGGATAGCATATACTATTTTTAAATATGCATATACATCGTATTTTGATAAGAGTTCTTTTACATTTATACATATCTTTTCGTTATTTAAGCTGAAAACATGTGGGGCTAAATTAAAATCTTCTAAGCAGTGGTATTTTTTGAAAATCCCTTATAGTCTGTTTGGTATGGAATTAGGATCACCGGAATTTATTTTAAGTGGATGTAGAGGGGATGCAAACTCCAAGTTTGCAATAACCTACCTCCACTTAACATTTTAACTTTGATGGAATATTTGGTTTTGGAGTTAATTGGACTCCAAAGTTTTGTTTTGGAGTTATCTAAACTCCAAAATAAGTGGTCTTTTCATTTTTTTGAAGTTTAGAAAGTTCTATGGCTGGATTGGAATTTAATAAACTCTGGTTAAATCAACTTTAGAGTTTGGATAATGAGAGTTTTCTAAACTCTAAATTGAATGCTAAGCATGACTTAGTTAGAATTTTGGAGTTAAGTTTAGATAACTTTATGAAACTACGGTTGTCTAAACCTAACTCCATTCCAAACAAGGCATAAGTAATTTATGGTGTCAAACTATCATTTTCCTACCATCTTATATATGATTTATGTTATCCTGTGAATCATATATGATAAAATGATTTGTTTACACGATATTCTTGTTTGTGGGTGTGGATGTGTGTGGGTGGTCTTGGGGTATGAAAGCTATTTCAATAGATTACACTTTATTAATTTGAAAACATCAAAATAGTTTATATTCATATGAGATTTTCCAATTAATAAACATATAAGAAGTATATAATTCATTAGAATCTAGATGAGTTAATTACATTAGAAATTTTCCTAGTGGTAATTTTTTTACGAAAGGAAAAGTCAAGCTTTCACAAGGACCTCAAGCTTTTCTTTTCACTTCAAATCTTTTTCCTTGGTGTGAAGAAAAGCTAGAAATGTTTTTTTTCTCGTCCATTAAAATTAAGATAGTACATTTGTTTTTGGTTATCACCAATTCAAACCCTAACCAAGACTATGAAGGTTGATTTTCTTAAGAAAAGAAAAAGGAAAAAAGAGAGACCGTGAAGCTTGATTCCTGCATCACAACGTATCATTATAAAAAAGCCTAATAAATGATTAAAGCATAATATCTTGAGCATGAAATTCGAAATTCATAAACCCAAAATATTTCACTATCAAATTCAGTACTTTCTCATTCAAAATTAGTAATGAGATCTCAATTCGAAGAAACTAAAGAAAAAACGATTGACTAATAAATGATTAAAGTATAATCTTGGGCATGAAATTTAAAATTCATGAAAACAATACTTTCTACTATCAAATTCAGTACATTTCTTTTTAAAATTAGTCAAGGGGAAGCTAAGAAAAAAGAACTACCAGATCTTTGAAGATGATGAAGACGATGAACATGAAGAGAAAGCAGAGGATCACGAACTCAGCAAATCGAACAAACACAAAAAAGTAAAAATAAAAAGAGAAGGTGAAAAAAGAAGCAAATGGACATGGAGAACAAACCTTCTCTTCTTTTCCTTGTTCTTTTTCTAAAATGTTAATAAATGGATAAAAAATACCATGCTCAATTCCACATGTTTATGTTCTCAAAAAGAAAAAGCACAAATAGACAAAAGCTAAGAGACATGGGAGATGAGACAACATATCTCCTCCTTTTCCTGGTGGTGGTGCTGCCGGGATCAATGGAAATTTTTCTGATTTTTTGGGCGCCAAAATTTACATTTTGGAATTTTCTACATGTATTTTGAATTTTGAACCATAGGAGAACATCGAGCTTTGAGTTTCCCACTTTTGTGGGGATGTTCACTAGGAGCAGAGAGGTGATGAAGTTGGTTAATAATCTTTTCTTTTTGTTTTCTTTTTAAAAAAGATGAGGTGGACACCCTAGGTTGCCAACTTTAGCTGTTTTTTTATATTCTAATATATATCTTTTTTCTTATTTGTACTTGCAAAATGATATGAAAATGCCACATCATCACCCAAGAGTTTGGGTTATAATAGTAGACATTGGTGTTTAAGACTTTGATGACTTCGATTTTTTATGAAGTTTGAGTTGGTAAATCCTATTAATATAGACATCTTAAGCTATCAACTCGGAGTTTCCTTGATGAATAAAGCTGGCATTGAATGAAAACTGAGAAGTGTGCTGCCTGTCCATTCTCTCTCACTCTGCTACTTAATAGTGGCTTCCCTGTCCATGTTCTCTCAATCTACTAATTGTTTCTAGCTTTGCACATTGGCCACATTGGCCAGAATTACCAAGTTTATGCAACCAGTCAATTGGATTACAATTGTGACCGTTGCCTCACTCATGCGTATGTGTTTTTTGATAAAAAGGTGGATAATTAGACCACCCACATTTCATTAAAAAGAGGTTAATGAAAGTCGAAATACAACCCAAAGTAGTCTAGATAATCGGCACTCGAAATACAACATTGAAGTCCACTCATGCTTATGTGTTCTTGCTGCTGTACTCTACATAGGTATATTGCATGAAATTTTCCAGTTTACAATTATTAGTCATCATTGGACCTCAATGTTTAAGTGGCTAAGTTTACTGCTCGAAGAAAATTTCACATACCAATGTTGCCAATCAACTTTCTGTAGTGTTTTCTCTCTAGCTATTGCATTCTGCCTTCGAAGATCCACTACATTTTGGTTAGATGTTGCAAAAATGGTTTCTTATCTTTGTCGTTTTGGATTTTTGACGTTGAAGTTACAATCAATCACTAAGTTTTAGTTTACTTGAATATTTAGGTGGCAACCTTCATTGTTCAAAAAATTCTATTGGACGATGTCGGGCTCCATTATATTTGTGCAACAGCAGAGCGGTTCTTTGCTGTGGGGAGTGTTCTTGGAAATATGGTTGTAACTCTTGCTGAGCAACCCTCTACAAGATTGCTAAAGCATATAATACGCTGTTATCTTAGGCTTTCAGACAACAGGAGGTTTTAATTTGTGCGGTTTATATTTTTATTGCTTGTAATGCTACCAACTTTTCTATATGCCCCTAATATATTGTTTGCCAAACAACTGCAGGGCATGTGAAGCTTTGCAGACCTGCCTCCCAGAAATGTTAAAGGACGGAACTTTCAATAATTGCCTTCGGGTAAGTTGTAATGTAACCATGAAATTCAAACCCTTAATTTTGTGCCTGGGAATGCATTTTGTTTTGCTCGACTTTTATTTGCGCCTTTGAGTAGTTGAACATAATTTTCAATAGATAATCCATCTTTTTTTCTTAATTTTTTTACCATTTAAGACTTGCTCTTTTCAGTCTGAGACAATTTGGAAGGCAGCATGCTATGTAGAAGAATAGCAAGTAAAATGATGGCAAGCCCTTCTCTTGTCCATAGTTCCTCGGTCATAAATTTGTGACTAATTAAGAGAGGACTGAGGACAGTTTGACTCACATAATGTTTGCCAAATCTTTCATAGAGCCTTATTTAATAGTTGACCTCATTTGGTGGTAAAAGTTTTAAATGGAGGCAATCTGCTTTTGTGACGTAGGTCTTAGCTCCCTTGATACTTTCATGTGCACGAATCTTTACATTGTTTATTAGTCTAATATTACTTGTTTGGCAGCATTCTTTTTTGAAGACAATTAAGGGAACTTAATCCCTTTAATGATTAATCAAATCCAGCAATTTATTTACCCTTCAGTTCAAATAATCCAGCAATCTATAAATAAAGTAATGCATATTTTAGCATAATTTTATGTTGAAAAGATGATAAAGTTAGATATATCTATAACCAGGCATTGCCCTGCGTGTAAAGCATGTGTTATTTATCATTAAGATGTATTTTTTTTTGCATGGAAAATGATGGGCAAGAAACATATCCATTATCATTTTATCAATATTTGCGGGAATGTGTTTTATTTCTCTTGGTGCTATCCACAACTTGAGACTTGCAAATTTTCTTTTTTCTTTTTTTCCCCTATAACAACTAATCAATGTATCATCTTTTCTCTTCTACTAGACCTCTCTCCCAAGCCTAAGAAAATATGGAGGATGTCAATTGGTTATTGAGAACTAATTAAGAGAGTGTTTGACGAACACAACCTATGGCAAAACTGTCATATATTTCCTTGATTCTTGGCTGTAGAGCTAACCCCATTTGTTGGGAGAATGTGTCGATTATGATGGTGATCATTATTGGTATTGTTAGGAAGGTAAGTTGCAGCCGTTAAGTCTCAATCCAACCAAATTTGTTTCAGCCTATTATACATTTTATATTGTACATCAATGTGTTCTCGCCAAATTAAAGCAGTGGAGACTTCACAGTTTTTGTTTCTCTTCCCTCCATTTTGCTGGGGTTACGTCTTCTATCCTGCATGTTATCACTTTTACTGGGCCATTGGGTTTGCTACTGCTAGGATTCATGATGGCATTTTAGCAACTGAAGATCACATAGGGTTAGAGCAATGTTTAAAATAGTTCGCTACGTAGCTCGTTATTTTACGCTATGTAGCGTAGCTTAGTCTACTCGCTACGTAACTTTGGAAAAAAACTTAAATACAAAGTAGCTTGCGTTTTTTTCTTCAAATATCTTACGCTTTTAACAAATAGTATACGCTATATACGCTATGCGTACACTATTTTCATATAATATTTTCTATTAAAGTTCTTAAGATTTCCGTATCTAATCCTAAACTATATGAAAACGGTCTCATTAAAGTTCTAATCTCTAAATTTGAAATCATATTTAGTCGCCATGTTACTCAAATAGAGCTTATTTAATTAATTTTCGATAGATTTAATACCAGTATGAATCGTATATATGAACTCAATAATTGAAAATTTTGAAAATAGTTTTTTCTGGGGAATTTTAGGGAGCAGAGAAACTGCAACTGAAAAACATATCGTTATGTTACTTATTGTTCTATGTTCTCAAGCTAATTTTATATCTTTATAATAATATAATTTATTGTAAATGAGATGATTATAGTAATAATTAATAATTCATGTTGCTTACGTTATGCGCAACGTTTTTTGCGTTTTTCGCTATTTAGTAGTGGAACGCTATGTTACACGCTATCGCTATTTTGAACATTGGATTAGAGTATTACCCTATAAACACTCTTATTAATTTCTAGGGTTATGGTTTCTGTATCCTCTCTCTCTGTGCTTATATAGACAAGTATAAATATCGCTTTCTGCAGGATGACCTAGCAACGCGAAGATGGCTTCAACAGTTGCTGCTCAATGTGAGTGGCGGAAACCTCGTGGGCGGTCTTCAAGGCGGCTTGCTTGAACATATGATGGCTAGCTAATCCCAGCTGGCTATGACACTTCTTTTTTCATCCATTTTCATCGTTTAATTGTTTTTTAAAAGTTGGCTTTAAGCTGCTGTAGATGATGTTGTTTTGCGTGAAGTTTCCGTTGTAAGAGATAGGAGTTAACAGAGCTAGATTTAAGGAAAACTCTAATGTAGACGGCTCCAAAGGTTTATAATAAAGGTTTTTGTTATTATAATTTTCTTTTTTATAGTGGAGTAGATTGAAAAAATAAACAAAAGAAAGAAATGGAACTTGTTTTAGTTTTTTTTGTAATTCAATTTACAATTCCAGTTTTTAGCTCATTTAATTTTTTTATTCATCCTTTTCTTTGTGCATTTCTCTGATGTTATAATTGCCCAAACAATATTTTGAGTCATATCTTATAATGCATGGCATAGGAAGTTGGCTTAATTGCAAAACAATACTAAAATGTTACACTTAAATACCTTATTCATTTCATTTTCTATCCTAGGGTTTTTTCTATGTTGGACTCATAAAACGTATCTAATTCTAAATATAATCCCTAAAATTTTTCCGTTAATAAAATAAGACCCTCCGATAAATTAACCTGGATCATGCTTGGGTTAGAGTCAACTTGGGTTAACCTGGATCATGCTTGGGTTAGAGGCAACTTGGGTTTGGTTTTGTTAGATATCACCTCATCTATCCTTCTCTCAGTGGTTACCATACTTATTTTTGCTCCAAAGATTTTCATTACCCTTAAATATTTTGAACTCAATAAAACTTATTTTTCCTCTAAAGATTTTCATTGCCCTCAAATCTTTTGAACTCAATAGGATGATGATGGCGGCGGTGGTGATGCATACCTCCAATGCCCTAGTCGATCAAGGTTTATATAAAATTTAAGGTGCTTGTTTGTGTTTAAGAATATGTTTTATTGTTAGTGGCTGCATTGAAGTAATTTTTATATGTACTTTTCTCTCAAATCTAGGGTTATTTTCTCATAATTCATAAAGAAATTTATGTCAAGGGTTTTCTTTTTCTTTTTTATTAATGTCTAGAGGGTATTTTGGTCATTTAACCTTCTAACACAGCAAGATGGATGAAAGTTAACCATGAAGTCTTATTTAATCTAGTTAGAAGTTTTAGGGTCTGTATTTAGAAATTGTAAGTTTTAGAAGATCTATTTATAATTAGCCAAGCTTTAAGGGTTCAATATAGAAAAAAACCAATATCCTAAAGTTTCTAATACTTGCGCCTTGATTAGATATCTTCCACGAGTTAACCAACCGCAAGCATAATTCATGGAATATTCTAATGTGACAATCGACATGACATTTTAGGACAATTTTTATGCTGACATGGTGTATACTCACATTTCATCCTTTCTTCTTATATGCTTCAAATATCAACACATTTAGATTCTCTACCATGGTAACTCCAAATGCATCATACAAAGCAAATAACAAGTAGAAAGTAACAATATTGGAGGAATCCATTTTATTGCTTTAACTATTGTGATCCAATCCTATTCAATTAAATATTGTTATTCAATCTTAGGCTTATTTTTTAGAAACTCCCATATAGTTTACCCGTTTTTGACAAAACTACTATGTAACTGTCCTTTGTAACGGTCAAGTTTAACACCGTTAAATTCCTTATCAAAAGTCTTTTTTGCTCCCTCTCATAATACAATTAATCAATTATAAATATATTATTAACAATTTCAAACATTTATTTAATATTAATTAGTTAAATGTTAATTAGTTTGGGAAAGAAATAGCGGGCCTGGGGGCTGGGGAGGAAGGAGGAGGGACCGGTTGGGATGGTGGAGAGTGGGGACCGACGATGATGGCGGCGGCTAGGGTTAATGATGATGATGAGGGTAAGGTGATGATAAAGATGATGAGAATGATGGTGGAGATGAGGTGATGGTGATGGTGGTGGGTTTCAAGGTTGGGGCGATGAAGAAGATGATGGGGGCGGTGGGATGATGGTGGTTGCGGTGATCAAAGTTGGGGGATGAAGAAGGTGGTTTATCGGTGGGGTGGTAACGGTGGTGGTGGTGATCGAGGTTGGGGGATGAAGAAGGTGGTGGTGGAGTGGTGATGGTGGGAGATGAAGAAGAAGATGATGGGTGGGTTGGTGATGGTGATGATGTCACGATCCGGAAATGGCACGCGACCGGTACTTAAATCATGTGAATTCTATAGGGCCCCACCGTAACCCAAGTAAGCCGAAAACCAGAATCTAAACCATTTTAAGAAAATAGTGGAGGTGAAGTTTTGAAAAAGGGGTATAAATGAAATCAAGTCCTGCTTTTAAAATATAAGTAAAGTTTATAAAAATACAAGTGGATTGCATGCAATAATTTGAAAACATTTTCGTCGCTAGAAATTTGGGCAGCACCTCCTTTGTAAAAACCGTACAAAATCAATAATAACATTTGCATCCCCAAGCGGGAGCTAACTTATGCCAATTGGCGGAATCAAAACCATGCAAATAAGTATTTACGACGTCCAAGGCGAATATCAATCCTAAGAAAGAATAAAGAAAACCAAACATCAACTCAACAATGTCCAAACTTGGCATATAAAATAATATATATACAAATCCCTCCTCTAAGTCAAAAGAATACACAATCTGGTCTCTGAGTCCACAAATATAAATAGTCCGGTTGATGGAGCTTTTAACTAGATTACAATGAATAAAATGTATAATGGTGGTTACGATCCGGACTGTAACCCACGTACCAAGCAAATCAACCAAAAGAAGAACGTGCCAACTATTTGTAACATTTCGAAAAAAAAATACATCAGCCTACCCTCGACATTTTCAACCCACCATTGCTGACCTGCACACTCCTATCATCATCTTTTCAGCCACCCTAGCACCTTAGCCCAAAACCTACACCCCAAACCAGCCCCCCTTGTCAATACTTTCAGCCACAATAGCTGACTTCAACAACCAGAACAGTCCCCTCCCTATACCTACAACTACACCAGCAGCTGAAACCATGCATTTCAGCCAATGGTTTCAGCAAAAACAGCGGCAACATCAGTCACAACACCCACCAGCCTTTAACCAACCCACACCCTCATCACACCACATCAAAATTCACTACAAATAACACTTCTTCAAGTGTTGCAGCTGCTACTGCAACACACAGAGAAGAAAAAAAAAGAGAAAAGAAAGAAAGAAAGAAAGAAAAGCAAGAGAAGGAAAGAGAGAGTTGCAGCAACAGCTGCAGAAACATTTTCTTTTGGAGCAATGGGGCAACTCCTCAACAGCACAACCCTTCCTTCTTCCCTTCTCCTTCCTCCTAGGACCCCCTCGAGGTATAATCTCGCAATCCAAACTCTTTTCTTGCCAAGTTATAGTTGTTTAGCGGAAATATCGTGTTACTACGTGAATTAGTGCTAGTTTAGGAAATTTGAGCGAGACTTGACAATGTATTAGTTTGGAATGTTGGTATAACCTTATTAGGAGTTGTTGATATCAGTTAAGCATAGATCTAACCCAGATTGGACACATTTCAAACATGGAACCCAAAACAGAACTTTTCATGTCGGTTTGTGAGGATATATGACGTGCAGGTGAATCTGGAGTGATCCGGGGTCATTACGGGAAAAGTAAACAATACTAGAGGCTTAGATAGACCACCAGGAGACCACCCTATGCAGACGAGAACCCAAATCACATGTAGGGCCGGCCTCGCCGGTTTTTATAGGTATGTGGCCGGCCCCCCTGTAGAGTTAGGTGCCCAAATGGCTTCGGTAGGTCATATATACCCTGTACATCACCCCAAAGTTGTTTATTTGCCTTGTTTTGACCTGAACAGAAATCTGGGACCACTTTTCTGGGTTGCTGCCATGTTTTTCATGATGTTTATAGATTTAAGTTTTGTTATTTGGTGATTCGTTTCTGTCGGGTGGCGTTTGGACGTCAACGACAGTGGATTTTGGCAGTGTTTGCACACAAGGTCACAGGTTTTTACCTATGGGCGTAATGTGCACCATTTTGGTTTCCGATGTGATTTTTATGAGTTTTAGCATGTGATATCCTTGTAGGTACTCACGCGACGTCGAAGCGTTGGAGATGCAAATGGCGACATCGGCACCGGAACACATAACTAGGTGAGTAGATTTATATCTACGGGGAGAAGTCGGGTGGATGGCGTATAGCACCCCCGCAGTCCGTGGTGATGTATACGGATGCGTATACACACTTACAATTATTATATGTTGTTTGGGAAATTACTGATGTTTAGGATGGATAATTGGTGGACTTGGATGATTTAGTATTGCAGACCCTAGGTAGTGGGTGCACTACACATACCTATACACATATACATACTTGCATACATTCCTACTCATACGTGCCTATGGGATTCTATATTGTCATGTGTTCATATGGGTATGGGACCATGTGATCACATGCAGATTTGAGGATGATACATGGGATTGAGATGGGTCGTTGATATTTGATCCAAGGTTATGATATCGGGGATATGGTAGAATTCATATCTGAGATACGTCGGGATGCTTTAGCGGATTTCGGGATAATGATGTCACAGGAATAGTGATATATATAAATGATCGACATGTACGAGATAGGATATGATATGACAGGATAATTATAATAGGCCGCCTTGGGCGGGGTACACTCCTTGTGATGATATATGATGATGATATCGATTTATATGAGACTGTCGATCAGTAGTCAAATCATAACTATAGTGACGATGTTAGCATTTTACTAGACACAGGTCAGTACCCAGATTACGATATTTGATAAAGTGAATACCGGATGAATGATAGGACGAATGTGATATTGACCCGTACCCAGATTGGGGAGGCCGTACGACGGATTTACGTACGAGCTATATTTTGATGTTTGATCCGCCTACTTGACTTGGGAATAACCAATTATAGAGATATGGTATCGGATGTGATATGATCGAGGCGGGATCACCGACTATATATGTATATTTATATGTATCGACTCAGAGGTTAGGCGGTTTCCCTTACCTACTACTAGCTTTAGCTCAGCCTTGTAGTAGGGTAGCTATATGACCTTTATGACATTAGATGCAGTTTAACGAACATGGTGTTCAGTATTTCAGCTCCCGCTTATTTTTATTGTTGCTCTGCATTGCATACTGTTATGATTCATATTCTATTATTGATATCATGCTGCTAGGACACCAGCACCATTACCGATGATGCGTATGTACCACGTACACTTATTTGCTGTCGCACACACATCTTCATCGGTAATTGCCATGTCACGTACACTTAGAGAATATTATTGCCTGATTTAGCTTGTTAGCTAGTAGTGACATGATATTAGTGTACTTGCCATATATACCAGCTTGACATTGTAGTTATTACCTGTCACTTCATGCATGCTGTTATTCACTATATGATGCATTCATGGATTCTCATGCTTATATTCATGATTTCACATGCTATTGATGATTGGATTCGAGTTTCCATGAGATTTTCTGGATTTGGAGGAAAACCGCAAAACATATATATAAACTGCTTTCTCCTTTTAATAAAAATGCGGTTTTTCCTTGATGTTCGAGTCGTCCACCATGAGTTTTGCTGATGGATTTCGAGACCCGATTCGAGGAGGCGGATGAACCGTTTCGGATACATGGTGGGCCCGGTGCGGTACCCCGGGGCAAGAAGATCGCAGATGATGGCGTTGAGCCTGTGCAGGGGAGCACTACCTACCGGTGATATTACCCGACACGTCGGATATCCGGAGGATACCGTCGTAGTCATGAGATGGATGGTAGGGGCCGATCTGGACTGACGGTGCCCTACATTTTATGATTGAGACATTGAGATTTCGAGATATTGAGATACAAAGATTGTGATACAGAGGTATCGAGATACTGAGACTTATGTTTTGTGCCGATGCTAGGCACTGTTTATGCTGATTTCATTTATGATACCTCATTTTAAAAATACAGAAATCTCACAAATTATGAAAACATTTTTCTTCAGTACATGCATTCTGTTACATGCATTCATACATCATCTATATGATACATTGTTACCTGATGCACTGACATGGACATGTGGGATTACATTTGGGTTAGATATCTACACTAGTCATGGTTAGAGATTACTGATTATATATTTGAGGATTATATTATGATCGTATGACCTAGGTTGCGTCATACATGCGATTTTCTGCTCGTAGATCTTTTTCTACTCACGAGTTGGCAACTCACCCCCGTTGTGCCCCAGTTTCTTGCAGGTGTTGCCGTACGGATTTCATTACGGCTTGCGGGCACTGTACCTTTCGGGTGACTTGCTAGTAGGTGGGTTATTGTATCTTACCCATCATTACACCTTGTATATTATATTTCAGTTGTATCTAGAAGTTCCATCAACCAAAACTTGTACTTATTTGAGATAGAGACCAGTGGTGTTTATTCTTTCGACCTTAGAGTCGTGTGTTATATTTCCTTGGGTTTCTTGCTGGTTGAGTTTCATTCTGTTGTGATCCTCGCCTTTAGGCGTTGTATATTATGATGCATACAGGTTGATTTGGTATGGTTTTTCCTATTCTCTACTACTTCTCTTGGTTTGGATTTCTGGGTTTCGGCTTACTTAGCATACGTACGTCTTGAGACGTTCGTAGTCTAAGTGCCGGTCATGTTCCGTAAATTCGGGTCGTGAAAAAGTTGGTATCAAAGCGTTAGGTTTTACCTTCGGAGTATAGGATGACCCTTGGTTGATGGAATAGGTGACTAAAGTAGAGTGACGTACCGTGGTATGTCCGCGGCATATTTACGATACGCCACTCCACTTAAGAAGCCTTAGGATGTGTATTTCCTTGTTCAGTATCATATTCATTCCTGATCTAGCTTCATCGGTACGAGTTATGGTTTTGCTGCCACGATTACGGGCAGGGAGAGCTACGGCTAAGAGTTGCGGTCAGCATGAGCTCGTTACGAACGAGGACTGACCGGGGCGTGATTCTGGCGACACACGATTGTAGAGATGTGTCTTTTGATTGTGCTTTGTGCCACGAGCGTTGGATGGATCGCTGTATGAGATTACTCGGACGTGCAGATTAGCACCAGAGGATTGAGCCACTGACAGAGGCCAGCTAGACTTCGATGACCGTTGGCGTATTGCTTGCTCATGATGATTGAGTCACGGTTCAGCTTGCTGGGGAGCGAGTAGTTTTTGCGGCGAGCGAGTAGTTTTTGCTGCGAACAACAGGATATCGCCCGGATGTTAGAGCTATTGCAGTACGAGATCGTACTAAGAGATGATAGAAGATCGTTAGTCACCGATGATGAATGACTAAGACATGTGGATTGTTCTCTACCCCGAGCGAGGTCATCAGATAGACTGATTCCAGCTAGAGACAACTTCATGTGGAGTCGTTGAGAGTCGACAGAGACGATCGAATGACAGTAACCTATTATTCCAAATTTAAGGTATTCAGAAAGACATGCAGGCAATTCTATGGTCCCTCTAGAAGAATGAAACCGTAACTCGACTTAATGACCGTGTGAAAGCCTTTTGACCTTAGGGTTTGCCGCAGTTCTGCGACGCCATTAGTGAGGCTTGGGTTTGCCCTTCTACGGCTGGACCACCGATGCTGTGGTATGTACGCGATAATATTATACTATACCCAAGATGTTGAGCTCTTGGGGGATTATGAGGTTTTGACGACTTGATCGGATGGCTCGATTTAATTCGGATGCTAGATGGTGAGATGCATTTCTTGGGAGACTCCAGATACGATGATAGCCGTTGGAGCTCAGTCCATGCAGCACCACGAGACGAGTCCGAAGCAGTCGACATTAGAGAAAAGTGGAGTAAGAGGTTCGTACAAGATCTGGATATGATGACGTTCCACTCCGCCGACATCAGAGATGTGATGCGCATGCCGAGGCATTGTACTTGGAAACACCTTCCATAAGGAGTTGCGATGAGTATGCAGTTATTCCAGAACAAGAAACAGATATAGTAAAGGACGATGATTTCCGGACAATTGGCAGAGATGAGACTTGGAAGAGACCTTGAGCAGGATTCCTTCCAGGACACTGCTGCAATGATACTTGCACCCAGGATCAGATGTGTCACGTACATTCAGAGAGCCAGAGGCCGACGCCAGTGACATGTTGCTTTACAAGTGGTCGTGAGGATTGACCGAGAAATGACCAGAGAAGTGCCAGAACGGAATCGACCCCGTTAGCACACCTGACAAGGCCGATGTGCCGATGGATCATGAGATTTGGTAATCCACAGAGAAGACTTGGACCCAGGAGTGGTCATGTTATGCACACCAGCAGGCCAGAGTTCAGGATCGTCGACGAGTTATGCTACGTGTAACCACGACAGTTGGCCCGAAATTCTTGGAGGATGCGCTTGGGCGGTACTATTCCGCCATATTTGATTTCGATGTTTTGGGGGATTTTATAGCCTGATTTGATTTTGATGATTGAGTAGTTACGATTTTCGCAAAGTCGCTGCACTTGATATCGTTTTCGAGCCTTGGTTTCACATGTTTGTGATTTTATGGGTTCTTAGAAATTTGAGTTGATTTTGTGCGTATGCACACACACGATTTGGTTCATGCACTCTGTATAGTTTACATATGCTTGCAGTGCAGTGACATATATTTCGTGCACTTGGATGCACTGGACTTCGAGTTCGATGGTGATGCTCGATATTTGATTTCATGATTTCGTGCATGGTGAATGCACCGGATTTGGATTTTTAGCACATGTTGGGCGCATGTTATGAGATGCGATTTGGTGCACACCAGATGCACTAAACCGAGATTCTTCGTGCATGTCAAATGCACCTGTTTGTGCTGTCAGGCACACCTGTTGCTATGATAGATGCTGCGTGCACACCCGTTGCACCTTGATGTCGTTTTGTGCACCTTTTTGGCACATTCATGGATTTTGATTTCCGTGCGCACCGGACGCACAGAGTTTTTATATGCACATTTTGGGATTGATTTCTATGGAGCAGTACGTTTATATGATATTTACTATGTGTTTTCGTACTGAGCAGGACTGATCAGATGACAGTGCCTGGGTATATTTTTCATGCATAATAGATTTCAAGGGGATTTCCAAAAGCGATCTATAGTCTCACTATTTGCATACGTGTCTGACACGACACGAAACGTTTAAAACGAGGAAAACCCTTCTAAAATTAATTTCAAAACGGCGGGACGTGCATATTAAACAAAAGAGATATACATATATGATTATTTTCTTATAGAGACGTCCGCCGCTGTGCAGTGTTATGTGTATTGCACATCGACTTTAAAGAATTTGGCATGCATTCCTTTCAGATATTTACATGTAAGGATTTGGTATTTACATGTATAATTCCGATTTCTAGCATATCGGTTTTGCTTTGGATTTGGCATTCGTGTTTTCATATTGACCCCGATGATTGCGAGACGCTTGACGGAGTTTTGTTTCGAGTTATCTGCTTGTCACTCATGCGCATGTATTGCGCTATGATGCCTTTTATGGATTGATGATTTCGGAGCCCCATTGGTTTGGACATTTTATTGAAATGTTTTAGAATTGGGAGGTTTAAATTTAATTTCGGGGACCGAATTTCTTTAAGGGGGGAAGACTGTAACATTTCGAAAAAAAAATACATCAGCCTACCCTCGACATTTTCAACCCACCATTGCTGACCTGCACACTCCTATCATCATCTTTTCAGCCACCCTAGCACCTTAGCCCAAAACCTACACCCCAAACCAGCCCCCCTTGTCAATACTTTCAGCCACAATAGCTGACTTCAGCAACCAGAACAGTCCTCTCCCTATACCTACAACTACACCAGCAGCTGAAACCATGCATTTCAGCCAATGGTTTCAGCAAAAACAGCGGCAACATCAGTCACAACACCCACCAGCCTTTAACCAACCCACACCCTCATCATACCACATCAAAATTCACTACAAATAACACTTCTTCAAGTGTTGCAGCTGCTACTGCAACACACAGAGAAGAAAAAAAAAAGAAAAGAAAGAAAGAAAGAAAGAAAAGCAAGAGAAGGAAAGAGAGAGTTGCAGCAACAGCTGCAGAAACATTTTCTTTTGGAGCAATGGGGCAACTCCTCAACAGCACAACCCTTCCTTCTTCCCTTCTCCTTCCTCCTAGGACCCCCTCGAGGTATAATCTCGCAATCCAAACTCTTTTCTTGCCAAGTTATAGTTGTTTAGCGGAAATATCGTGTTACTACGTGAATTAGTGCTAGTTTAGGAAATTTGAGCGAGACTTGACAAAGTATTAGTTTGGAATATTGGTATAACCTTATTAGGAGTTTTTGATATCAGTTAAGCATAGATCTAACCCAGATTGGACACATTTCAAACATGGAACCCAAAACAGAACTTTTCATGTCGGTTTGTGAGGATATATGGCGTGCAGGTGAATCTGGAGTGATCCGGGGTCATTACGGGAAAAGTAAACAATACTAGAGGCTTAGATAGACCACCAGGAGACCACCCTATGCAGACGAGAACCCAAATCACATGTAAGGCCGGCCTCGCCGGTTTTTATAGGTATGTGGCCGGCCCCCCTGTAGAGTTAGGTGCCCAAATGGCTTCGGTAGGTCATATATACCCTGTACATCACCCCAAAGTTGTTTATTTGCCTTGTTTTGACCTGAACAGAAATCTGGGACCACTTTTCTGGGTTGCTGCCATGTTTTTCATGATGTTTATAGATTTAAGTTTTGTTATTTGGTGATTCGTTTCTGTCGGGTGGCGTTTGGACGTCAACGACAGTGGATTTTGGCAGTGTTTGCACACAAGGTCACAGGTTTTTACCTATGGGCGTAGTGTGCACCATTTTGGTTTCCGATGTGATTTTTATGAGTTTTAGCATGTGATATCCTTGTAGGTACTCACGCGACGTCGAAGCGTTGGAGATGCAAATGGCGACATCGGCACCGGAACACATAACTAGGTGAGTAGATTTATATCTACGGGGAGAAGTCGGGTGGATGGCGTATAGCACCCCCGCAGTCCGTGGTGATGTATACGGATGCGTATACACACTTACAATTATTATATGTTGTTTGGGAAATTACTGATGTTTAGGATGGATAATTGGTGGACTTGGATGATTTAGTATTGCGGACCCTAGGTAGTGGGTGCACTACACATACCTATACACATATACATACTTGCATACATTCCTACTCATACGTGCCTATGGGATTCTATATTGTCATGTGTTCATATGGGTATGGGACCATGTGATCACATGCAGATTTGAGGATGATACATGGGATTGAGATGGGTCGTTGATATTTGATCCAAGGTTATGATATCGGGGATATGGTAGAATTCATATCTGAGATACGTCGGGATGCTTTAGCGGATTTCGGGATAATGATGTCACAGGAATAGTGATATATATAAATGATCGACATGTACGAGATAGGATATGATATGACAGGATAATTATAATAGGCCGCCTTGGGCGGGGTACACTCCTTGTGATGATATATGATGATGATATCAATTTATACGAGACTGTCGATCAGTAGTCAAATCATAACTATAGTGACGATGTTAGCATTGTACTAGACACAGGTCAGCACCCAGATTACGATATTTGATAAAGTGAATACCGGATGAATGATAGGACGAATGTGATATTGACCCGTACCCAGATTGGGGAGGCCGTACGACGGATTTACGTACGAGCTATATTTTGATGTTTGATCCGCCTACTTGACTTGGGAATAACCAATTATAGAGATATGGTATCGGATGTGATATGATCGAGGCGGGATCACCGACTATATATGTATATTTATATGTATCGACTCAGAGGTTAGGCGGTTTCCCTTACCTACTACTAGCTTTAGCTCAGCCTTGTAGTAGGGTAGCTATATGACCTTTATGACATTAGATGCAGTTTAACGAACATGGTGTTCAGTATTTCAGCTCCCGCTTATTTTTATTGTTGCTCTGCATTGCATACTGTTATGATTCATATTCTATTATTGATATCATGCTGCTAGGACACCAGCACCATTACCGATGATGCGTATGTACCACGTACACTTATTTGCTGTCGCACACACATCTTCATCGGTAGTTGCCATGTCACGTACACTTAGAGAATATTATTGCCTGATTTAGCTTGTTAGCTAGTAGTGACATGATATTAGTGTACTTGCCATATATACCAGCTTGACATTGTAGTTATTACCTGTCACTTCATGCATGCTGTTATTCACTATATGATGCATTCATGGATTCTCATGCTTATATTCATGATTTCACATGCTATTGATGATTGGATTCGAGTTTCCATGAGATTTTCTGGATTTGGAGGAAAACCGCAAAACATATATATAAACTGCTTTCTCCTTTTAATAAAAATGCGGTTTTTCCTTGATGTTCGAGTCGTCCACCATGAGTTTTGCTGATGGATTTCGAGACCCGATTCGAGGAGGCGGATGAACCGTTTCGGATACATGGTGGGCCCGGTGCGGTACCCCGGGGCAAGAAGATCGCAGATGATGGCGTTGAGCCTGTGCAGGGGAGCACTACCTACCGGTGATATTACCCGACACGTCGGATATCCGGAGGATACCGTCGTAGTCATGAGATGGATGGTAGGGGCCGATCTGGACTGACGGTGCCCTACATTTTATGATTGAGACATTGAGATTTCGAGATATTGAGATACAAAGATTGTGATACAGAGGTATCGAGATACTGAGACTTATGTTTTGTGCCGATGCTAGGCACTGTTTATGCTGATTTCATTTATGATACCTCATTTTAAAAATACAGAAATCTCACAAATTATGAAAACATTTTTCTTCAGTACATGCATTCTGTTACATGCATTCATACATCATCTATATGATACATTGTTACCTGATGCACTGACATGGACATGTGGGATTACATTTGGGTTAGATATCTACACTAGTCATGGTTAGAGATTACTGATTATATATTTGAGGATTATATTATGATCGTATGACCTAGGTTGCGTCATACATGCGATTTTCTGCTCGTAGATCTTTTTCTACTCACGAGTTGGCAACTCACCCCCGTTGTGCCCCAGTTTCTTGCAGGTGTTGCCGTACGGATTTCATTACGGCTTGCGGGCACTGTACCTTTCGGGTGACTTGCTAGTAGGTGGGTTATTGTATCTTACCCATCATTACACCTTGTATATTATATTTCAGTTGTATCTAGAAGTTCCATCAACCAAAACTTGTACTTATTTGAGATAGAGACCAGTGGTGTTTATTCTTTCGACCTTAGAGTCGTGTGTTATATTTCCTTGGGTTTCTTGCTGGTTGAGTTTCATTCTGTTGTGATCCTCGCCTTTAGGCGTTGTATATTATGATGCATACAGGTTGATTTGGTATGGTTTTTCCTATTCTCTACTACTTCTCTTGGTTTGGATTTCTGGGTTTCGGCTTACTTAGCATACGTACGTCTTGAGACGTTCGTAGTCTAAGTGCCGGTCATGTTCCGTAAATTCGGGTCGTGACACTATTAGTGATATATGCCCTAGAGGCCATTATTGTATCATAATGGATTGTATATTGCTTAATGAGAGCTTGGGATATACACGGATATAGTAACAGTCTTGCTTGAAATGGTAGTATGTTACCTGGTTTGTTTCTACCTCAATATGTGCATGTGTTTCTTTTAGCATACCGCTTATACATATTGGTAGAGCCCTTATGATCTATGCTTGATTACCAGCGTTATGATGGCAGTCACACTAGTGGGGGCTGGGTAGTCTATAAGCACATCCTATATAGGTCCCTAGTCGTAGGATTATCGAGACGGGGCATCGATACTCCACAGTAGACTAGTGTATACACTTCTCATCCCAGCAGGGGAGATGGTCTGTCCCACAGCCATTAGTACGTCGTACTGGAGATAGTATACATGTGCTCAATAGGTTATGAGTACACTGGACATGACTCATTGGGAACTGTTGGTGGGCATTATACTTATCGTCGGGTAGCAGTTCCCAGGTGACATGAGTACAGCTTAGTCCGTCGACTTGACACTGCTACTTCGCCTCGAGTGTGTTCCCACTGTACTTTGATTACTACCCTACCACGACTCAAAAGATTCGTGCAAACAGGTAGTAGTTGGGTGCAGTCCTGAAGCACTTGGAGGCAGTGGAGGTTAGATGGGATTCGTCTCTCCCGGTATTGGGGGTTGATATCACGCTGTGTTCGGAAGGTCGTTACACAAAGTCCTTAGCCAAGGCAAGCGAGATTTATTGTTAGGTATTCTAGTAGTTTCTCATGGTGTTTTGGGCTATTCTCCGACACGACTTATTGCGCTATTAGGGGTCTGACGATTACCGCCCCCTAGAAGCGATACGCGATACTCTTAGACGAGCAGACCGGACTGTACATAGATTGTCACATTCAGGCTCAGTAGGAGTTCGGATGAGTTAGCTCATCGGCCTTCTTATCGACATCTACCTGGGGACCGTTACGTGCAGCTGGTACCGCTTGCGGCCTGTGGTTAAACCCACTGCCAGCGTAGTGTCGAGTCTTTAGAGTCCCACACAGAGGGTTTCCCTGTGTTAGTTATATGTATACCCTAGAGGCCATTACTATACATGTGATGTATATTGTAGTGGATGTTTGGACATATATAGGGAGGACTTTCTTGTTTGACATGATAGTGTGCTATCTGGTTGCACTTTATCTTAACATGTACACTTATTGTCTCTCTATTACATGTTGATAAAGCCCTTAGGATGAGTACTTGACTACCAGGATTATGATGCAGATCATACTAGTGGGGAAATGGTAGTCGGTAAGTACATCCTTTAAAAGTTCCTAGTCATGGGAGTATCGAGACAGGGCATTGATACTCCAGAGTAGACTAGCGTATGCGCTTCTTTACCTATATGATGGGCGATGGATGATCCCCTATCCATTGGTGTTTGACATCAGAGAAGGTATACGGGTGCTCAGTGGAGACTGGGTATACTGAACGGGCTCGCCGAGAACTCCTAGATGGTATTATACCTATCGTCAGATAGCAATTCTCTGGTGACACTGGTACAGGTTAGTCTGTCGACTCGAGATCGTCATAGAGTTTTGTGTGATTCCCACCGTGCTTTGATTTCCACCATACCACGGTCAAGAGATCGTGCAAAAAGGTGGTTTTTGGGTACAGTCCGGAGTCACATGGAGGTAATGAGTGATAGGAGGGGATTTCGTCTCTCCCGGTATTAGGGGTTGATGTTGCGCTATGCTTGATTGGCCATAACAGGAAATCCCTGGCCAGGGTTGCTGAGATCTATTGGTAAGTGTTATCAGTAGTTTCTCGAATCGTTATGGACCTTGTATCGACATGACTTATCAGGCTATTAGGGTCTGACGTTATACCACCCCTAGGCTGCGATATGCGACATATCTGACAAGAGACCGGACTGTACGGTAGTGTTATTGATTGGATTCGCAGGAGTATGAGCAGGCTTGCTTATTGATCTTATGATTGCTCAATACCCGGGTAGCCGTTACGTTTAGCAGACCGCTTGCGGCTTGTGGGTGTTTGATATGATCATCATCTACTGCCGGCGTATTGACGAGTCTTTAGAGTCCCATACAGAGGTTTCCTGGTTCATGCGAAACGAAGTAAGAGCATGTATGTGATATGTGCGGGACCGATATTAATGCGCGCATGTGATACCACATTCTATTCTCGCGATATGTGATATCGGTCAGTTATATGTGATATAGCCGGGTTATCGGATCAAGTGTTGATTCGATAGGATGTTACATTTGATACTAGTCGGTTGTATGTGATATAGCCGGATTATTAAATCAAGTGTTGATTTAATAATTTAATGTATAAATATATATTTGATATATTAATTTACATTAACTAATATTAGCTCACTTAAACATTTCTTTTTCTCACTTGAGTGCATATAGTATATATGTGATATATATTAATGTACATTTTATTATGTCATGCTTGATGCCAAATGCAATATGGGTGTATGAGACTTACACCATGGTTATGATAATCCTAAGGTTTTATTTATTTAAAGTTAATCAAAATTAATGGTAATTAGTCACGTGGTTGAAGCTTGTAGAAGCTTGTGGAACCATCGACCAAGTCCACTAATTTTGTTTTGCTTGTAGATATTTATTAACCTAACCATTATTGTTAGCCATGGTTTAATCTCTACATGAGTTAGTGTATGACACTAACTCACCCATGGTTGCTATTCTCACCTCATGAGTTCATTCTTTCATCTTCTTCTTCATTGAAAAAGCTTGCTAACTTTTCTCAAGGTGAGAACATATCGTAAGTAAATAAAATCTAAAGTAAGCTCATTTCCTAGTACATCATTCTCTACTATATTAGCCATTTAGTTTAGGGTATTTGCTTCACTAATCTACCATTAGTGAAGAGGTAGTATGAGCTTGAGTCTCCTCGACGTAGATCATCTTTGGCCTCGAATAATTCAAGCAAGCTTGTTCATTTCTTCATGTGAACCCTTACTAGAGTTCGGGTGTTCACTACATAGAGTAAAAGGACTACTACACGGAGCTTTAGAAGTGAAGGACCGGTCTACAAAGGTTGTATTCCCTACTCACTTTGTATGCAAAGTTGTTTGCATGATATTTTGTTTAATTCTCTAGTTAAGATTCTAGGGTTAGGGTTCTTTAGAAAGGCAAATTTTTGAAAATGGCATGGACGATACCTCCCGAAACCTTGCTACCGCGCTAGGTAACCCTACAGTGGTATCAGAGCCAAGCTAGAGCTTTAGGCGATGTCTAGACAAAGTTAGAAGTCTGATCGAACCCCGAAAACCCAATTTTGGACCCCTCTCTGGAAAATTTTCAAAAAGTTGGAATTTTTCATGTTAAAAATACTCTAAAAATCATGCAGGTAATTCCATGGACCCACCTGAAGAACGAGTCCCTAACACGTCTAAGTGACCGCGGAACCGCGGCCAAAACATGGTTTTGGCGGCGGTTCCGCGGCGCCACTTGAGGGGCTTGGGACGGGCCTTCAGCTGCTGGTCCATGGGCACTGTGGTATGGTTCTGGATACTTCTAACACTGCTCAAGTGTTGAGCTCTCTGAGAAATTTTGGGAATTTGTTAATTCGATCGAAACGTTTAACATCGTCTAGTTATCTGTGATTGTGATACAATATTTGGAATCCACAATAATTAGTTATATGATAACTAGTTTGAATTTTATAAATCTAGCAATTTAGTCTCATTTGATCAGTTGCCACGGAATTTTGATGTGGATCAAAACTCCATCGCAATTATGTAGCGTACGCGGATACTCGCTGTGTAACCTTACTAGATAGCCATGCCCCATAGCCCCGGCCAAGTGACTGTTGGAGAACCCCGTAGCCAAAAGCATCTGTACGGGTGCTCGCGGTCGCGGTGTTCCACCTTAGTGCACTTCGTCGACGGCATCGGAGGTGCGTCCGTCTACTAAAGTTTCCGACGAGCATTCGATCAAGTTATCGGGAATCTTGTTGAATTACCCGAAAGGTTATTGGAAAGTGTTTTCAATAATCGAGACTAAAATGTGGGGTTTATAATTGTTAGGCATGTTATGTGGTTAGGCATGAAATCCAAAGTATGTGATACATTGGGTTTATGATGTCTAAGGTGGTTGCGGATTCCAATTGTTGTAGTTTTTCACTTTTTTTTCTGCGATCGTAAGTGTAATATGTGGTGTATCGCCGGTTTCGTTTCTATATGTCAACGACAATTGGGATACGCATATTTACTAATGTTGATGACATAAGATGTTATGTGTTGCTGTGATATGTTATATTGGATCGTCGTGTTTTGAATAGCCGTTTTTTTTATGTGAGATGAGAGTTTTTCATTTTCATTCATGTAAAATCTTGTATGTAATAATCTTTTATTAGGGCACTTCCGGGTTGAGGATAATGTCACCGTTGATGTATATTATTTACTTTTTCGCATTAGGATAGACCCAAGGCGGGGAGCATAAGTAACCGGGTTCTAGGGTCCAGTGGGAGACCATCTCGAGGAGTCGAGACCGGGTGGGGTCTCCTAACTCTAGAATTGGTAGGGTTGCTTGCCGCTCTCGTAGGGGTCTAGGGATGTGGGTTTGGCTATTCGTCGCGATCGTGGAACCCGCGTTTTTATTGGCTTAATTAAAACACAGAATTCCTAGTATATCCAATATTTCATATGTGTTCTTCTTGTTAGTTATATGTATGCCCTAGAGGCCATTACTGTACATACGGTGTATATTGTAGTGGATGCTAGGACATATATAGGGAGGACTTTCTTGCTCGACATGATAGTATGCTATCTAGTTGTACTTTATCTTAACATGTACTCTGATTGTCTTTATATTACATGTTGATAAAGCCCTTAGGATATGCACTCGACTACTGGGACTATGATGAGATCATACTAGTGGGGCCACGGTAGTCGACGAGTACATCCTATAACTGTTCCTAGTCGAGGGTGTATCGAGACAGGGCATCGATGCACCAGAGTAGACTAGCGTATACGCATCTTGACCCATATGATGGGCGATGGATGATCCCATATCCATCGGTGTTTGACATCAAGGATGGTGTACGGGTGCTCAGTAGAGACTGGGTATACTGGACGGACTCGCCGAGAACTCCCAGATGGTATTATACCATACGTCAGATGGCAGTTCTCCGGTGACACTGGTACAGAGTAGTCTGTTGACCCGAGATCGTCATAGAGTCTTGTGTGATTCCCACCGTGCTTTGATTTCCATCATACCACGTCCAAGAGGGCGTGCAAAAAGGTGGCTTTTGGGTACAGTCCCGAATCACATGGAGGCAATGAGCGATAGGAGGGGATTCGTCTCTCCCGGTATAGGGAGTTGATGTTGTGCTGTGTTCGATTGGCTATAACCGGAAATCCCTGGCCAGGGTTGCTGAGATTTACTGGTAAGTGTTATCAGTAGTTTCTTGAACTGTTATAGACCTTATATCGACACGACTTATCGAGCTACTGGGGTCTGATGTTTACCACCCCTAGGCGAGATATGCAACATATCAGACGACGAGACCGGACTGTACGGGAGTGTTACTGTTTGGATTCACAGGAGAAGTTACAGGCTTGCTTGTTGATCTTCTGAGCGCTCAATACCTGGGTAGCTGTTACGTTTAGCTGACCGCTTGCAGCTTGTGGGTGTTTGATATGATCATCACCTACTGCCGGTGTATTGACGATTCTTTAAAGTCCTACACAGAGGTTTCTTGACTCAGGCAAAACGAAGTAGGAGCACATATGTGATATGTGCGGGACCGAGGATAATGCGATATATGATACCGTATTATATTCTCGCGATATTTGATATCAGCCGGGTCATCGGATTAAGTGTTGATTCGATGAATCGGTACGGATAAATATTAGTCGGTTATATGCGATATAGCCGGATTGTCGGATCAAGTGTTGATTCGATAATTTAATGTATAATAATATATTTGATATATTAAATTACATTAACTAATATTTGCTCACTAAAAGATTCTTTTTCTCACTCGGGTAATACATTGATATATATGCGATATATGTTAATTGTATTATTTTATTTTGTTACGATAAATATTATATATGTGATATATAATATTGTAACATGATATGATAGATAATGCAACTTATTTAGTGGAGTTTAAACATGATTAGGGTTTGGATTAGGGTTAAACTTTCTAGATGTTTCTAGAAGGTTTTCTTTTTGTTTTGTGAAAGATATTTGTGTGTGACTCATTCTTAACTCAACCCAAACCCTAACCCTTGGTTAATTCTCTACAATGGTTAAGTGAACCATGGTTGCATAATTGATCATTATCTTCTTTTCCTATTCATCACAAAAGGTTTACAACATTATTCATCTTCTTCTTCCTTCATTCTTTCATGAAAAAGCTTGCTTGATTTTTCCAAAGTGATGAATAAATATGAGAAAAAGATAAATAAAGAGAGCAAAAATCCTACTTCATCATCCTCATCTTCCCTTGCCATTTAGATGAGGGTGTTCACATCATTTCATGAGTGTTAGCTTGTGTTATAGAAACTTCAAGGTAGATCATCTTAGTATCGAAGATCGGAAGCAAAGGTTGCGTCTTTCTCTTCGTGGAACCTCTCGAGAGTCCGGATCCCGATGATCGCAGCGAAGGGACCACAACACGGAGCATATGAAGTGAAGGACCGGATCTACAAAGGTTGTAATCCCTCTCACTTAGTGTTAAAGTGTTTAGCATGCTTGTTTTCGCCTAATCTCTAGTTTAAAGTTCCGTATTCGGGTTGTTCGGCACGGCTAAATTTTAAATCGGGCATGGTTGATGCCTCGTAGACCCTTGTGCGCGTGCCTAGCAACCCTACAGTGGTATCAGAGCCAAGCTAGAGCTTTAGGCGAAGTCCTGACGGAGTTTGAAGTCCGATCGAACCAAAAACCTAACCCGAAACATGCTCTCTGGAAATTTTCTAAAAACTGGGATTTTTCCACATGAAAAATGCTTAAAAAATTCAGCAGGGAATTTTAAGAATTACGGTGCAAAAAGTTTTCAATGAACAGTAAAAAGTGCGGGGGAACCGCTGCAGAAGCATGCCTTCTGCGGCGGTTCCGCGGCACAATGGTGACGTCATCAACTCCTGTTTGCACAGTAACTTCTATTTAATTATGTTGGATTTTCTGGGAATTTTTAATATTTATTCAAGAGTTGAATTTTCTGGGGTTGTTTCGTGGATTCGGTGTTTCGATCGGAGTATCAGATTTTGTCTAAGTGGTTTTCCGGATAATTTTTAGAAACTGTTAAAAAGTTCGAACGGATATCAATAACTCACTTTTTCCCCTGTCGGAAATTTTTTCAAAAGTTGGATTTTTTCTCGTGTTTAAGAATGTTCTAAGTCGTGCAAGTAACTCGGTGGACCCTCTAGAAGACCACAAACCTTAACTCGATTATGTGACCGTCTTGAACTGCCTTTTGAACCTTAGGGTTTGGGGCAGTACGGCGTGCCACATGTGAGGCGTTGGCTTGACCCTTCTACGGCTGGACCATTGGTACTGTGGCATGTGATTGATGTTTTTAAACCGATTTCAAGTGTTGAGATATATTGGGGAAATCTTGGGTGTTTGATGATTCGATCGGAAAGTTTAACTTTATCTATTTATCTGGAATGTGATATAATAATTGGAATCCACAGGTAGTTATGAGATAACTGATTTGAATATTATAGACATAGCAGTTTAGTCTCAGATGATCGGTTGCCACGGAATTTTGATGCGATCAAAAGTCCGTCGCAATCACGTAGCGTACGCGGATACTCGCCGGGTAAACTTAATAGACAGCCTCACTTCATAGCCCCGACCAAGTGATTGTAGGAGAACCCCGTCGCCGAAAGCATCCGTTCGGGTGCTCCCGGTAGCGGTGTTCCGCCTTGGTGCACTTCGTCGACGGTATCGGGGGTGCGGCCGTCTACTAAAGTTTGCGACGAGCATTCGATCAGGACGTCGGGAATCTTGTTGAATTGCCCGACTTGACATTGAAAAGAGTTTTCGATAAAGAGACTAAAATGCGGGTTTATAATTGTTTGGCATGCGATGTTTAAGGAATTCATTTGGTTAGGCATGCGATGTCTAAGAAGGTTGCGGATTCCAACTGTTGTAGTTTTACACTTTCTTTTCTGTGACCGTAAGCGTAGTATGTGGTGTATCGCCGGCTTCGTTGCTATACATCAACGACAATCGGGATACGCATACTTTCTTACGTTGATGATATGAGATATTATGTGTTGCTGTGATATGTTATATTGGATCGTCGCGTTTGAATAGCCGGGGGTTTTATGTGAGATGAGAGTTTTTTCTTTTTCATTCATGTAAAATTCATTTGTATGTAATATTCTTTTATTGGGGCACTTCTAGGTAGCGGAAGATGTCACCGTTGTATATTATTTACTTTTCCGCATTAGGTAGACCCAAGGCGGGGAGCACAAGTAACCGGGTTCTAGGGTCCAGTGGGAGACCATCTCGAGGAGTCGAGACCGGGTCTTCTAACTCTAGAATTGGCAGTGTTGCTTGCCGCTCTCCTAGGGGTCTAGGGATGTGGGTTTGGCTATTCATCGCGACCGTGGAATCCGTGTTTTATACAGGCTCGTATTGAAAACACGGACGTCCTAGTATATCCAATATTTCATATATGTTCTTCTGCTGCAATGTTCTGTGATGAGATCATATTACTGCCTGAGATGAATGTTTATATTATATATATGAGATATATGTTATATTGCAGATTTCATTTCAAAAAGAGATGCTTGTGAAGCATAATAAAATGGGACTTCATTAATGAGATTAATGAAATAAAAGAAACCTAAGATGTTGTAGAAACTTGTTTATAAAAACTGGTAGCTCTAGTTCTTGCTTTGCATAGCGGTGTTCCTTGTAGAACATCCAGCACCTTATTCGATAAGGAAAGGACCGAGATCCCTTCACCAGGAGTGACTCCTTTAGCAATAACTGGCAGATGCTACAAACTCGGTTTGTCTTTTGATTGCTTCTATAGTTTCTGCTTTGCATAATGATATATATGATATATCCTGCACCTTATTCGATGAGGAAAGGGCCGACGATCCCTTCACCGGGAGTGACCCCTTTAGCAAAACTAGAAAAGCCTAAAAAACACTCCATTTAAAATCACTCGATTCTACAACGATATCAAGTTCATTACGCAATAGGTTTTCTTAAAAACCTGTCGTAACCCTCCGTCATTTTAGGAAGTAGAGTATTTAGTATTCGTGCTGTGTTTGTTGACCATAGTTAAGGCACAGTGTGCGGTAGCTAAGTAATGTCTTCCTATATAGCATATGATGCGATTAGTTAGGATAGTCATATGACTTTGTTGACCTTAGTTAAGGGTCATGTGGGTGGGTCTAATTAATCAAGAAATGACGGGTAGAACTTGACTAGTGCTTATGATTTGTTGACCATAGTTAAGGTCATAAGTCACTAGGGGCAAAATATTATTGGGAATTTCAAGTGTTGAAATTTGCAATGAGATTGCATACCTTCTATTAGATAGTTGGATCCCGATACCCACTGCGAGTAAAAGTTACTCCTGGGAGAGTTTTACACATTACAATTAGCCGATCAAGTAGGTGTCTAGAAAGGTGTTAACGGGGTTACGCTTCTGGGAAAACGAGGTTTACTTTAATTAGGTTCGTGCGAAAGCACGGGGGACCTCCCTCAAAGTACCGACACTGGCCTGGCTGAAAGATTGGCGAACTTGTAGCGTGTAATTAATCCCGGCTAGTCTTTCCTTTTAGGGTTTGAAGGAAGATTTGACTAAAACAGTGGGAGACATCCTGATTAGTTATATTATATAACCAATCTAATCTTGCAAAAGCATACGCTGAGTGTTTTCTTCTCTCTCTCTCCAGGTAGCGACCATATCATGCCTTAATCAAGATAATAAAACGGATATATTTGACCGAACCCGCTTGTTATACTGAGCTGGGGAACGTTGGTCCCGCTCCAACTTATAATTGTTATAGGACAGAGCAGGAAATTGGGGAATACCAGATTTCCCGTGCCGCCCAAACGAAGAAAGTGCATGCTGATGCATCATCTTCGGGTGTGTTCATTACACAGAACTGTTTCTTAGTATCCTTTACGTCCTGGGTATGTGGTACCGGATCAGGATCCCGTATATGTAATCTGTTACATGGGCTACAGATAGGTAAAGAACTGAGAACGGGTGATAAGTTTCATGAGACAGAAAACGGTGCAAGTGTTGCAGCCAAGTCTGTTGGTCACTATCACCCTGTATTACGAGAATACATTGATTCTGAACAAATGTTATTAGATACCGAACCTGATATACAAAATCATATCAGTCTCTTTATTAGTAAAGAAAGGATATAATTTTGTATTGTTGGATAATGTTTTGAACATTTCCTATATCAAGAGTTGATCGGTTCAGGCACGTTATCTAAAAGCATTGTCGTTCTAAATCAAACTACAGTTCTTAGTATACGGAACACACACAAGAGGAAGAGTTCAGAAATGAACGAATCCTTCTTGAGGTATTGTAGACTAGGTCATATCAATGCGACCCGACTGGCTGAAGTTACATATAGATGCATATTTAAATTAGTTTGAATTTACATCTTGTGAAACTTGCCGGTCATGTCACAAAGATAAGATGACCACAGCTCTGTTTGTTGGAAACAGAGAAAGAGTTAGTAAACTTTTGGGATTGATACATGCTGATGTATGAAAGTCCCCTGTCTACACATGCCAAGATTGGTTCTTTGTACTTCATTACATTCTCTGATAATCTCTTAAGATTCAGACATGTGTTCCTGTTGAAATATAAGTCCGAAGCTTTTGAGATATTCACAGAATATAAGTTAGAAGTAGAGAACCAAAATACGGGTAAAAGTATTATGTCCTTTGATGAGATCAAGGAGGAGAATACTTGAGCACGGAAATCCTGGACTATTCTAAAGGAGAATGAGATTCTCTCTCAGCATTACTCCTCCTATACACCATAGCACGATGGTATATCGGGGCGGAGCAATAACACCCTATGTGATATGGTGTGCTCTATGATGAGTACTACTGAGTTTCCTATTTCCTTTAGGGAGTTATGCACTTGTGAAGTTGCATACCTATTGAATAGGGTTCAAATCAAATCAGTTGTCTACCACTTCATATGTGATATGAAAGGGAAGAGCCCATATCTTAAGTTTGTTAAGATTTGGGGTTGTCCGGCCTATGTCTAAAAGCAAAATCCGGACAAGCTCGAGGCAAGGTCTGTTATGTAGAACTGGAATGGTTCCAGCTATACAAACCGCAGCTGATGATTTGGTAGAACCAAAGGATTCAATAGTTTCCAACGAACCTCAGCCTCTCCGCCGATCTAGTAGGGTTCCTCACCCACCTGAGAGATACTTCGGTTTCTCTATGACAGTGGGAGCGAGGATTGCATAATGAGATGATGGCCCAACTAGTTTCGAGCTGGCCATCAGGAGTGAGACTCTGTAAGAATGGCTGGATGCTTATCGATCTGAGATGGAATCCTTATACACCGACAAAGTATGGACTTTGGTTGCTTTATCTGAAGGGTTAAATCCCCATCAGGAGCAAGTATATCTTGAGAAGATTACTTGGTGTACATGGAAAAGTTGAGACTTTCAAAGCTAGACTTGTTAAAGGTTTGCATCATTGACCAGGTATGGATTATGTTGAAACCTTTTTCTAAGGATCTATGCTTAAGTCCATCCAGATCCTACTTGCCACTGCTACATACCATGACTACGATATCTGGTGGTTGGGTGTCATGACTGCTTTTCTGAAATGATGTTTTAGAAGAGAGCGTCTATAAGTACACAGCCAGAGGGCTTCGTAGACAGTGGGAGCAGCGGAAACGTGTGCAAGATGTTTTATATGATAAAACAGGCAACGCGGAGTTGGAACATCTGTTTTGATGTGGTAGTCAAAGAGTTTGACTTCATCAAAATGGTAGATGAACCTTGTATATACAAAAATGTAGTAGAGAGTATGGAGGTGATCCTCGTAGAGTACGTGGATAACATACTCTTGATAGGGAAGGAGTTTCCTATGCTACGCTCGGTCAATCTCCGCTTATCACAAGGATTCTCCATATAGGATCAAAGTGATATCTCCTAAATCCTGGGTTTTGGATCTATGAGATAGATCTAAATGGATGTTAGGACACTCACCAGTTGTAATGAGATGGTATCAATCGATCCTGGGGAGAATCACTGGAAGGGTTCCAGGGTAATAAGGACGACTGAATGTCAGTCGCAGGCATTGTCTACACCCTCAGTGGAGGGAAGGTATGTTGGAAGAGTTCCAAACTAGATACCATGACATACTAGACGATTAAAGGCAAGATACATCGTTACCAAGGATGCTACCAAAGAGGCAGTCTGGATATATATAAGTTCATAAGATGAACTTCGTTCCTACCATTGTGTGACAATGGAGTTGTGGCTTCAGCCAAGGAACTTCCGTCCCATCAGAAATCCAGATATAATTCTTAGGCAGTATCACCTGATCATGGATATGGTTGATCTCCAGGGAGATCGAGGTTAGGAGAGTAGACACAGAGGACAACAGCGCGGATCCACTCACAAAGGCCTTTTTCCCAGTAGAGACTCTTACGGGATGGTTGAGTATGAGATACTACAACCGCAGCTAATTGTTGGGTATGCGATACCATAACAGATGGCCCTAGTGCAAGTGGGAGATTGTGAGTTATATGTATGCCCTAGAGGCCATTACTGTACATACGATGTATATTGTAGTGGATGCTAGGACATATATAGGGAGGACTTTCTTGCTCGACATGATAGTATGCTATCTAGTTGTACTTTATCTTAACATGTACTCTGATTGTCTCTATATTACATGTTGATAAAGCCCTTAGGATATGCACTCGACTACTGGGACTATGATGAGATCATACTAGTGGGGCCACGGTAGTCGACGAGTACATCCTATAACTGTTCCTAGTCGAGGGTGTATCGAGACAGGGCATCGATGCACCAGAGTAGACTAGCGTATACGCATCTTGACCCATATGATGGGCGATGGATGATCCCATATCCATCGGTGTTTGACATCAAGGATGGTGTACGGGTGCTCAGTAGAGACTGGGTATACTGGACGGACTCGCCGAGAACTCCCAGATGGTATTATACCATACGTCAGATGCCAGTTCTCCGGTGACACTGGTACAGAGTAGTCTGTTGACCCGAGATCGTCATAGAGTCTTGTGTGATTCCCACTGTGCTTTGATTTCCATCATACCACGTCCAAGAGGGCGTGCAAAAAGGTGGCTTTTGGGTACAGTCCCGAATCACATGGAGGCAATGAGCGATAGGAGGGGATCCGTCTCTCCCGGTATAGGGAGTTGATGTTGTGCTGTGTTCGATTGGCTATAACCGGAAATCCCTGGCCAGGGTTGCTGAGATTTACTGGTAAGTGTTATCAGTAGTTTCTCGAACTGTTATAGACCTTATATTGACACGACTTATCGAGCTACTGGCGTCTGACGTTTACCACCCCTAGGCGAGATATGCAACATATCAGACGACGGGACCGGACTGTACGGGAGTGTTACTGTTTGGATTCACAGGAGAAGTTACAGGCTTGCTTGTTGATCTTCTGAGCGCTCAATACCTGGGTAGCTGTTACGTTTAGCTGACCGCTTGCAGCTTGTGGGTGTTTGATATGATCATCACCTACTGCCGGTGTATTGATCTTTCTTTAAAGTCCTACACAGAGGTTTCTTGACTCAGGCAAAACGAAGTAGGAGCACATATGTGATATGTGCGGGACCGAGGATAATGCGATATATGATACCGTATTATATTCTCGCGATATTTGATATCAGCCGGGTCATCGGATTAAGTGTTGATTCGATGAATCGGTACGGATAAATATTAGTCGGTTATATGCGATATAGCCGGATTGTCGGATCAAGTGTTGATTCGATAATTTAATGTATAATAATATATTTGATATATTAAATTACATTAACTAATATTTGCTCACTAAAAGATTCTTTTTCTCACTCGGGTAATACATTGATATATATGCGATATATGTTAATTGTATTATTTTATTTTGTTACGATAAATATTATATATGTGATATATAATATTGTAACATGATATGATAGATAATGCAACTTATTTAGTGGAGTTTAAACATGATTAGGGTTTGGATTAGGGTTAAACTTTCTAGATATTTCTAGAAGGTTTTCTTTTTGTTTTGTGAAAGATATTTGTGTGTGACTCATTCTTAACTCAACCCAAACCCTAACCCTTGGTTAATTCTCTACAATGGTTAAGTGAACCATGGTTGCATAATTGATCATTATCTCCTTTTCCTATTCATCACAAAAGGTTTACAACATTATTCATCTTCTTCTTCCTTCATTCTTTTATGAAAAAGCTTGCTTGATTTTTCCAAAGTGATGAATAAATATGAGAAAAAGATAAATAAAGAGAGCAAAAATCCTACTTCATCATCCTCATCTTCCCTTGCCTTTTAGATGAGGGTGTTCACATCATTTCATGAGTGTTAGCTTGTGTTATAGAAACTTCAAGGTAGATCATCTTAGTATCGAAGATCGGAAGCAAAGGTTGCGTCTTTCTCTTCGTGGAACCTCTCGAGAGTCCGGATCCCGATGATCGCAGCGAAGGGACCACAACACGGAGCATATGAAGTGAAGGACCGGATCTACAAAGGTTGTAATCCCTCTCACTTAGTGTTAAAGTGTTTAGCATGCTTGTTTTCGCCTAATCTCTAGTTTAAAGTTCTGTATTCGGGTTGTTCGGCATGGCTAAATTTTAAATCGGGCATGGTTGATGCCTCGTAGACCCTTGTACGCGTGCCTAGCAACCCTACACTTCTACTGCTGATATTTTGTGATGTGATCACTTGATATGTTCTGAGACGAATGCCTATATTATATATGTGAGATATAATTAATATTGCTGCTTTCATTTCATATGTGATGCTTGGGAAGCATATAATTGACGGGACTTCATTAATGAGATTAATGAAATAAAAGAAACCTAAAGATGTTGTAGAAACTTGTTTTAAAAACTGGTAGCTCTAGTTCTTGCTTTGCATAGCGGTATTCCTTGTAGAATATCCAGCACCTTATTCGATAAGGAAAGAGCCGAGACCCCTTCACCGGGAGTGACCTCTTTAGCGAAACTAGCAGATGCTACAAGCCACTCGGTTTGTGTTTTGATTTCTTCTATAGTTTTTGCTTTGCATAGTGGTATTTGTGAAATATCCTGCACCTTATTCGATAAGGAAAGAGCCGAGATCCCTTCACCGGGAGTGACCTCTTTTGCAAAACTAGTAAAAGCCTAAAAAACACTCCTTTTCAAATTCACTCGATTCTACAACGATATCAAGTTCATTACGCAAAGGGTTTTTGTAAAAACCTGTCATAGCCCTCCGTCATTTCAGATAAGTACTACTTAGTATTCGTGCTACGTTTGTTGGCCTGTGTCAAGGCGTAGTGTGCGGTAGCTAACTAGTGCTTATCTGCTGCATACGATGCGATTGGATTAGGGTAGTCGTGCGACTTTGTTGGCCTGCGTCAAGGGTCGTGCGGGTGGGTTTAATTCAATCATGAAATGTACGGGTTGAACTTAACTAGCGGACTATGGTTTGTTGGCCTGCGTCAATGTCATAGGACACCAGGGGCAGAATATTATCGGGAATTTCAAGTGTTGAAATTTGCAATGAGATTGCATACCTTCTATGAGATAGTTGGATCCCGATACCCACTGCGAGTAAGAGTTACTCCTGGGAGAGTTTTGCACATTACAATTAGCCGATCAAGTAGGTGTCTAGAAGGGTGTTAACGGGGTTATTCCCATGGGAAAACGAGGTTTATTTTAATTAGGTCCGTGCGAAAGCACGGGGAACCTCCCTCAAAGTACCGACACTGGCCTGACCGAAAAATTGGCGAACTTGTAGGGTGTAATTAATCCCGGCTAGTCATACCTTTTAGGATTTGAAGGAAGATTTGATAAAAACAGTGGAAGCTATTCTGATTAGATAAAATAATAACCAATCTAATCTTGCAAGAGCGCACATAGAGTGTTTTCTTCTCTCTCTCTCCTGGTAGCGACCATGTCACGCCTTAATCAAGATAATAATATGGATGCATTGACCGAACCTTCTTATTATACTGAGCTGGGGAACATTGGTTCTGTAAGTCTACGGTAGCGCCCCGGCCGTCTGTACGAGGCCAAAATGCGGAAACGAAAACTTTTTCAAACTAGAAACCGGCGCTATCGTATGCTTAAATCCCAGATCGAACCATTAACCTACAACTAGCTATCTAGAGAAGGGATAGAAAGGCTATACCGATCGATCCGTGTCCTTCGGTCTTTGGCCACCATCCCAAGCTCCCCGCGGCAACTCCGGTCTCGATCTCCTCGTCGGAAAGGGCACCACATCTACGAGTCTTTTTACGGGCTCCCGCTTCATCCGAAGCAATTCGGGCACGAAGTGTGCTAGCCGACGTGTCCAAGGTGTTGTAGAGAATGTTTGTGATCACTTTGTCTCTTGCATCCATGGCTTGGATGGAGGTTAGATATGATGCCATTGATGGAATTTTTGAGCTAGAGGAAGAAGAAGAAGAAGGAGCCTGTTTCTTTTCTTTTGCTATGATAAAATGAGAGTGAGAGAGTGTGAAAAAAATACAAGACCAAACCTCTCATATGGCAACCCCTCTCTCTCTCTTCTCATCATATCAACACAAATCAAACATCAAATGTGACATATGCACAATAAAAGAGACCATGATTCACTAGGTTTGCATGTGTCACAATTAATGCACAAAATGATGAATTCTATCTCACAATTTCCATTTACAAACATTAATCCAAATGTTTGCAACAATAAAAAGATACGGCAACATCTAAAGTAAACTCGTGACGGATCACAAGGATACCCCTCACCTGTATATACATACCTGCATCCGCATTCCGACTGAATGCGAATGCGATGAGACTAAAGTAATCCAACAAATCTATTACTAGGATCCGGCTTAAACCAAAGCCCACTAGTATGATCCGCCCGATCATGATCCGTGCACTACTGCACGTATATGATCGAACCCTGCCATATATCATACAGCCTCTACAACGTTTCGCCCGAAACTTGAGAAACTGTCTGTGGGGGACTCTAAAGACTCGTCAATACTTTGGCTATGGATTTAACCACTAGCACGTCAGAGGTATTAGCCGTACGTAACGAGCTACCAGGTATTGACCAAAAGGGAGGTCGATGAGCGAACTCATCCTGACACCCTACTGAGCCTGTCAGTGACAATATCCGTACAGTCTGGTCCGTTCGACTATGAGCATCGTATGGCGGGCCTAGGGGGTTGGTAAAAGTCAGACCCCCAAAAGCGGTACAAGTCGTGTCGGAGTGTAGCCCAGAACACCCTGAGATACTACTGGAATACCTACTAGTAAATCTCCTGCCTTGGCCAAGGACTTCGTGTAATGGCTCTCCTAGACACATCGCGACCTCACCCCCAATACCGGGAGAGATGAACCCTTGCCGATCCGCTCACTGCCTCCATGTGGCTCGGGAATGTACCCAACTAAAACCTGTTTGCACGTCTCTTTTGAGCCGTGGTAGGGTAGTAATCAAAGCACAGTGGGAACTCACACGAGACAAATGACGATCTCAGGTCGATGAACTAATCTGTACACATGTCACCAGGAAACTGCTATCTGACGTCAGGTATAATACCAACTAGCATGTTCCCGGCGAGTCCTGTCCGGTGTACTCATAACCCAATGAGCACCTGTATACATCTTAGGTGAACCAACTGACACCAATGGCTTATGAGACCGGCCACCGCCCCTCGTCGGGGTCTCGACTGTATACACTAGTCTACTAATAGAGTATCGATGCCCAGTCTCGAAACTCCCACGACTAGGGACCTTTTAAGGATGTGCTTATAGACCCCAGCTCCCACGTATATGATGCCATCATACTGCTGGCCGTTAAGCAAGAATCCTAAGGGCTCTATCAACGTGCAATAATGACCTGTAAGGTCACCTGAAGCAGTACACGATGATAAAGATAAACCAAATAGCATCCTATCATCTTGAGTAAGACTGTCCTACCGGTATAGGTCCTCCCTCAATCATTGCAATCACGTGTCTGTGATCCAATAATTGACTCTGATGGCACTATATCCAATAATCTCCTACTTGCACTCAAGACTAATTATTGCGATGTCGCATACTCACAGCCCGTGTGATACCGAACACCCAACTCCTCTACTAATTAGTCTCACAAAGCCCGTTTGCGAAACTATTGCGTTCGAGGAATACCCTCAGTGAGTGGATCCACCCTGATGTTTCTTTCTATGTCTCTCTTTATCTCAAGTTCGCGGAGAAAGCATCTCCCGAAATGAGCAATACCTGTCTTAGAATATATCTGGATATCTGATGGGACCTAGTTCATAAATGAACTCCAAATCCAAACTTCTTAGACTGTATCGTCAACTGAACTTAATCAGTATCCTGCGCCACACCTCCCTCAGTATCCTCTTGGATCACCTGTCCAAACCACTACCCCTCGTCAGAGGGAAAACTATAACTCTGACAGCCACTCTGTCATCTAGGTCACCTTGGAAGCCTGGAATGATAACCGTCTCCTAAAAAGATGCTGTTGTTATCATATCCCTAGAACATCCACTTATGTTCTAAAACTGCTTCCGAACGTTTCTCCAGGATAGGATTAATATCACAACTTATTGCATCTAGTGCAAAAACAACGTCTGGTGTAGTACTTGACATCTCATGGTCAACTCAATTGCCTAAGCAAGTGATCTGCCAATCATGCGCATCCCTCTCCCTTTTAGTCTGTAAGACACCTTTAGAGAGGGTGACTCCATCACCTGCAGGTACACTACCGTGCCAGGATTCGTCCATTCTAAAACACCTTTAGAATGCTGTCTAAGTACCCAGATTGGGAAACTACCCAAATCTAGATCTAAAACCATAGATCTAGTAACCAGAATATCTGATATAATATCCATGTCCTATGTGGAGAAACCACTGTGTGACAACCAAAGTATAACCGATCGTAGTATAGGAATCTCACTTCCTACTCTGTATGTCATCAAATACCAGGACATCACACCCTACTACCTTTTTAACAGATCCATCCCTATTCTGATGAAGTCAAACCTATGACTGTCACATCAGAAATAGATGATCTACCTCCGCTATATCTGCTTTAGTCCATAAATAGACATAAGCTACTTTCCCACTATGCTTCCGCTGCTCCCACTGACTACGACAACCCTCTGGCAGAGTCATATACACGTACACGTCTAAAGCCAGTTCAGAACGACGCTATATTCATCCTCCTGCCGGGTCTCATAGCCTGGAACAACAGCAATGGCAAGTCTGGGTAAACAAGAACCTCCCTGTCACCGTCTTTGAGGATGTCGAAGTACCTCTCGAGTGCCTGAGGTTACCCACCATATTTGCGGAGTGGCTGATCGAATGTCAAACCAGATCGAATCTTTAGGTTCTTATCAAATTTTCAGTAATCGTTTGCGGTTCTGGAATCACTTTCAGTTCTACCATACTCCCATTACTGTTTTCTGAAAAAATACATTTTTATTAAAACTGTGGCGAGTCAAGAACAATATCACTATTGATCTTCCAGATGGTAGAAAGTCAACCCTCGTCATAGCCCAGGTCAACCCACAAACTGCCATTACAGAAACGTGCCTTGAGTTATCCAGAGTCTGGTTTTAAGCATGAGCCGGACAACTCCCCGTACCTTAATATTGTTAAGATATGAACCGTTCTATATCCAATATAGAAACAGATGCACTAATTTAATTGAAACCAGATTCAAATCATGCAACTGTCTCCAGTGCATGTCAACTAAATGGAGAGAGGCCGATCATCATTACTCAACTTAGGAATGCTTCCAATTATGAGTAACCTGAAAGAGAAGCAAGTTCTCTTAATCATTACTATCATCTGAATACCATACACAAGTATCTACATCTTCGATCACCTTGAAGAATCCCGATACTTGCAATACGTGGTTCTCTACTTTATTCATATACCTATAACTTCTCAAAACTTATACTTTGCATTTCTACGAAACACATGTCTAAGAACTAGAGAAGTCATAAGTAAACAGAATATAGTACAAGTACCAACCCCTCTGTCCTCATGGACACTGGACAACATACAATACTCTGTATAAGTCCCCTGAGTCTAATAACTCATTCCCTGTGTGTCGTAGGTTGAAAACTGTACTTATGGTTAAGAAGAATTACACCGCTGTTTAATGCTCCTTACCTAACCATCCACTGATATAGGTAAATGTCATAGACATAATTTCAAAAAGTTATATCTCACTTTATAAAAATAAACGTACAGATATATCAATTTGAAATTGGTGCATAACAACGGATATTCAAAACCAAATATTTGCCGTCGGCAAACAACCCACGCGATTTCCTCAAATATCACCAATTACAACGAATCCCGATATAATGAGGATGATCACCTAATTCCCAATAACTTACTCCCACTCATCATCTGTAAAACCATACAGATGTGAGAATCATACCTGGTAAATACATACCCTGGAGCAAGTGTTAATTGGGAAATCAGTTTTCTTTTAATAGTACACAGTGAAACTGAAACATGTAAATGTTTCGAAGGGGTATCCGGGTATTCCTAGAAATGCCTCTTCCATTATCAGATTCACAACTGTAACCGTATATTTCTTTGCCATCTCTCCAAATCCCTTTATATGTCTTTAGTCATTACCTTCTGTACCCCCTTTAGGCCAAATGGTCTTCTTCCTTCCCTACCGTTCGGCACCAGCCTATGGTTTGTAAGAAGATGATCGCACGCCGATGGCGTGTCGGATGTTCAAAGATTTAAAGTGTAACCGCGATCAGGACGGTGTCGCTTTGCAGCTAGCCGGTTGAGCACGGGTCGGTCCACAGGGAGATGGTGTTATCTTACCTTCTTGTCTTAGACGAGTCAATAAAGAATCTTGTATGTTGTTTGATCTAACCTATGTGTATATCTGCAAGTATAAAGTTGTTAAGAAAAGATACGAGATTGTAAGCTAAGAAATCCGTACTCAAAACCTTTGAGCCGAGTCTTGACCAATTGAAGCTAAGCAATTGGCAACAACGTGGATTAGGGGATTTAAGCACGGTATTCATGGAATCCGGCTTATTTACCCTTGTCCTTCCGTTCTTGTCTCTTGCTTTCGCCTCCGGCCAAACCGAACGCAACCGGTCGTGGTTAGGAGTCACCGTTACCTTGTCAGGGTACGGTGCCTAACGGAGCGCTTGCGTATGGTTCGGGCGGAGTTCAAATGGAAAATAACGGGAAAAGGAATTGGCGAAGAAACATTAACTTACAATACCTTATTCATTCTTAACAACAACAATAATTACAACATTCACAAAAGAGAACCAAAAAGAGAGGACAAAAAGAAAAGAACAAAGAAAAGAAAAGATACAAGTAATTAAAGTGCATGAATAAAATGCATGAAATAAAATGCAAGTAATAAAAAGACAAGTAATAAAAAGCGGGTAATAAAAAGAATACGGAACTAGGACCCAAGCCAAGCATGTGCTTAATAGCCAACCCTTAAACTTGCAAGCTCAATGAAGAACTTGCAAGATCAAGAGAAGGGTAGAGAACGCATGTGAAATGAAGTGCTAGTCCGTGAGAAAATACGACCCTTGAGATCAATAACTAACTCTTAACCATTCAACCTCAATGAAGAGATTGAATGAGCAAGAGAAAGCAGAAATCTCAAGGGGGAGTAAACTAACAAGAAAGATAAAGAACCCTCATCTTCATTAATCTTCCACTCAAAAGCTCTCACTACAATGTCATGGAGAAAGAATGAAGAAGAGGAAGAAGAAGAACAAAACAACAAAAAAAAGAGAACAAAGAAAAGCTCCAAAAATTGCTCCCTTGGCTTAGCTCAAAACTGCTGTATTTATAGGCAGGAGAATGGAGTTCTAGGGCAACCACCAGACCCAAAAATAAGATTACCAAAAAGCCCCTGAAAAACGACAGAACAAGGCCACTGTACGGCCGCGGATCCGCCGCCTATAGCCCCCTATGGCCGCGGATCCGCGCCCCTACTGTGGGTTTAGGGTGTGGGCTTTTCAGTACTGCCCTGGTCTGCTGTCCCCTGTTGTCTGGTACATGTATTTTCTGATAATATTTCCAGAATATCTTCAGAATTCCTAGTCCAAGATTGCCTTATCTTTTTCCCTTTTGACTTCTATCTCCCTCGAGCTCCGTGCACCCATTGATTCTTGTGCATCCCCTCTTGTGCTCTGTGCTTGTCCGAGACACGAATGACCGCTGTCATACGTCTTGTCCCAGGAACCGGTACGCAGCACCGGACGGATATGGATGACCGGAACCCGGCTTTTATCTGTTGTCAACAGATGTTCTGTATTTGGTGTAACTGTGGAGATTTTGTCCTGATTTGCAATATTTGTACTGGAAACCTGTATTCTGTAAATATGTAACAAACACAGATCAAAAGTACCTACCTATAAACACACGAGCGTAAGAATGGGCGGTATAAAATGCAGTATTCTGTTGTGAACAAATACCCCCAAACTTAACTTTTGCTCGTCCCGAGCAAAACCAATTATTCACAAAAATAAAATGATAACCGCACTTTCGCAGGGAACGCGATTGCACTGAGCGCGTGCAACAAGCCGTTAAACCTCTAGGTGTCCCTAGTAGGAGGAGTGTTGTCTCCTGAGGGTTTTCAGCGGATACTACCCACAAAATCCCGTCAAGCTAGTATCATAAGTTAACATAGATTCTACTCCTACAGTTTAGTATTTACATTAGAAACTCTATCATCCTAAGTTAGAAATATCCAACCCTTATTCTTCACACCTCTTATCTATTTAACTTTAGATCATATACGTTCCAAAAAAGTTTAGAAAGATGTCGGTTCACCTGAGTTTTCCTTCTAAAGCGCGGCCTCAAATCAGGGATTTTTATCAACTTTACAGAAAACACAAGTCTTATTCTTCATTTCAATCTTTTATTCAAACATCGATTGTACACCCCTACGTGTGTGTATATTTGCACCCCTACACTTGAGAATTCAATTCAAGCTATAATATCCTTGCCCTAATACCTAATACTACTTCTTTTCATTAAGGATGGACGGATTTGCTCACACACCTTTCATGCGACTATTAATGCTTCTTGAGGCACTAACGACCGATTACTGAATGTGTGAGCTTAAAGCGTAAATAGCAGTTCCAGGTCTTGACTTTATTCTATTTTTTCTTTTTCTTTTTCTTTTTCTTTTTCTTTTTCAAGACCGGATATATTTTTCACGTGCTCTTTTGGTGTTTAGCTTCAAATACCGTTTTTTCTTTCATACTAGGCTTTCAGGCAAGAGTACTTCTAGGTATCCTCTACTATCCCAAGTTTCAAGGTGCGTGTATGTGCAGTTTGTAGGGTATATACTCTCTAAATTTGAACTCAAGAAAAAAAACTATTTTTCAGACTTATCCTCCGGTAAAGCTTCAATACTTTCCCCTCTTCTTGACTTAACTCAAAAAACTGAACTCAAGATTACCTATTTCTCAAAAATTGTAAGGACGTATACTTACCAAGTTTAAACGGAATGAGGGTTATTTTTAGGGCTTTCAATTCCTAAGCCTAGAATTTAGTTATTTCTATCATATCAACTAAAATTTCGGAATAAAGATCTAAGTTATCCTATTAGCTAACTTGACGACAAAGTTTTTATATTTTTTTGGAAATTTTTCTGATTTTTGTGGGTTTTTTAATAAGGTATGCAAATGCAAAATATACAGATGAATGCTAAGGAAGAAAGCTTACCGAGCACACCCCCAAACTTAAACTTGACAGTGGCCACTGTCAGGCTATACCAAGAGGGTCAAAATTGCCGGCGCTCCCTAAAAACAAATTATATACAAAACAAAAAAAGGAAAACCAAAAATATATACAAAAAAGGTCCCCCCCAAACTTAAGTAAAACAGTGTTTCCACTGTTAAGCGTTGAAATTCAGGATTAGGGGGGAAAGAACAGTATCCATCTATACAAGGCCTTACACAGGCCAAAGGTTAGCACCAACCATTCAAAGATTTTATCGTCATAAAGCAGTGGCTGGTGGAAGAATGCGGAGAGGTAAGAAATGGAGACTACGCGAGACCGCTTGTGGAGAGAAGTGGAATGCGGTCTCGGTAGATGAGAAGAAGAAGAATGGCGGAAGGGAAAAAGAAGTGGAGTACGAACTTGAGGGTGCAAATGGAGTGAATAGATTAGCACAATTTGTGATGACCGATGTGTAAACAGTGATTGTGCTAATCTATTAACCCGTCGAGAGATTGGATCAAATCCCTCAAGATTCGTGAGAAACCATGGGTACGCCGAACTTGGTAAACCAGATATACGAAGTGAAAATGATACGGGTTCTTGCAAGGTCGGAACGATGGAAAGGGTGGAGGGAATTGGTTGAGGAAGGGTATCGGTTAAGGTTTCGGGAGGGTGCACACAGTCAGTGGAAGGAATAGGATGAATAGGAAAATCCGACTCATCAATTAAAACTGTTTCATCCTCAGTGCTATCCTCAAAATTCTCCTCAAAGTTAAGCTTATCCATGCACATTTCATCAAAGTCCAGACGCATATGGGGTTCGGGAAAAAGATTTATGGACTCGGGATGATGAATTGGAGAGAAAAACCTAGTCAAATCTATGGGTTCATCATCCAAAATATCCCCAGCGTCAATATCCTCAATCAAGTGAAAATCAAAATTCTCTGACACCTCATCAAAAGCATGGATAGTAATCGATTCTGGTTCTAGAGTGAAGGTGTAGAGGTCAAGAGGATTGGGTATGGTTTCACTCAAAAGGGACCCTTCACAATCGGGCAAATCAAACACTACAAAGTCGCACAACTCATTAAACATTCTATCTTCAACTGATAATTCATTTGGGACACTTGATAGACTTTCAACACAGGAGTTGTGGGATTCAATTTGAGACGGGTAGGTTTGATTTGGAAGGGGGTACATCTCACTCTCTCCACTCAAATTCACAGCCTGTCCTGCCGCCTCATCATACATTGAAAAAGTTGGAGCTAGTTGAAAACTAGCTACCGGGTCACTAGGTTGCATGAGGGCGGCCATGGACGCATTCAAATCCATCATCTGTTGGCTTGACGCTACCCTAAAGTCTTCCAAGGACTGTTCTAAACTAGACATAGGTTGTGAAGGGGTTTCAGCAAAAGATTCAAAGTTGTAAGGATACTGAAAACTCCCAATTGGCTGTGTAGAAGCAATGTCTAGGGAAGGTGTAAAAGTAGGGTAGGATTGGTAGGAATTGAATGGCTGGACAGGAGTGGGATCAACATTGGGATAAGACGGTGAATGGAATTGTTGATCCCAAGAATTTGAGGTGGTGAAAGGAGTGAAAGATCGGCTACGAGATTGTGCAATATGTTCAGCAATGGACATTGGTCTCGGAGTGGCAACATGACTCGAAGAAGGGGTATCAACGTAAGAAGGGGTGACTGTTTGAAATGGTTGATACGAAGTGAATTGCGGAGTCAAATTGTTTGTCCTAGACGCGTTTATCCGATCTTTCAATGAAATTTTTGGCATGGAGGGGTCGTTCGAAGTTCGACCAAAACAAGAACCGTAGGAAGTTATGTCTGGTTGTGGGTACCAAAGTTCTGCAAGAGTTTTGCGAGGAGGAGTACCCATGATATGAAGAGAGAAGGATAGAAAGGAAGAGAAGAGGAAGGGAAAAATGAATGTTTTTTTTTTTATAGTTTTTTTCTTAGTTAGTTGTTAGCAAAAGAATGAAATATACACAAAAAAGAATATGGACAAAAGTAATCACGACACAAAAATACCACACACCTAATCGTTCTAGGGTTCACCTAGGTCAACTAGACCTGCTCAAGAACTTGATTGTCGAAATTAAACTGTGTCGAGAAACAGACTCACGATACACTGATCACGAGGCCAGGTAAGTGCAGAGATAAGAGGAGGTTTTCCAACGCTTTCGCGAAGTTCCTTAATTAAATAACCCTTTCTCTTTTGGCGGTTTCGCCGTTAACACTTTCCTAGACACCCCGTAAACAATATACCGTTAAGCAAGGTTCTAAACACAGTCAACTTCTCCTAGTGAGCGCGAAGTCCTTAAGGCTTAAAGTCTAGTTTCTTTTAAATTTTGTGTGGGTAAACGTTATGCGCAAGTTCGTGATTTGTGGGCCACGGAAAAGGTGATGAAATCGTTTACCGTATGTTGTGGGGTTCGCTTGCCCTTAAGTCCGTATTAATTGATGCAATGCGCAATTCAAAAAATTCTATAAAGAATCAAACAATCGTTTTTTATTTTAAGCGCGGCGCTGCAACAAATACGGGTTAGTCAATTTTGGCGTTTTCTAGCGAACTTGCAAAGAATCCTGCAAAAGAATAGTATATTGGAAGCGTCGGATTTGAGAAGAAGGTGTTAGTAAAGTACGTACCGTTTAAGTTTTGGGATAAGAAACCCCCGTTGAATCGAGTCCGGTAAGCTTGAAAGGTTCGCTTGCGCGGGTCAAACTACCCGGATCTTTGGCACTGTACTCCGTAATCACCTTAACTTTGAATGTACACTTTGCTCCCACAATCGCAGTTTGCAAATCTGCAAAAATCTGCACACTTGCCCACAAAAATAATGTCCAAAAAAAAACAAAAAGAATATTTTTTTTATATATATACAAAAAGAATATTAACCCGAATAACAAGAAAGAAAATACGCTACCGTCTCCCCGGCAACGGCGCCATTTGATCGCACGCCGATGGCGTGTCGGATGTTCAAAGATTTAAAGTGTAACCGCGATCAGTACGGTGTCGCTTTGCAGCTAGCCGGTTGAGCACGGGTCGGTCCACAGGGAGATGGTGTTATCTTACCTTCTTGTCTTAGACGAGTCAATAAAGAATCTTGTATGTTGTTTGATCTAACCTATGTGTATATCTGCAAGTATAAAGTTGTTAAGAAAAGATACGAGATTGTAAGCTAAGAAATCCGTACTCAAAACCTTTGAGCCGAGTCTTGATCAATTGAAGCTAAGCAATTGGCAACAACGTGGATTAGGGGATTTAAGCACGGTATTCGTGGAATCCGGCTTATTTACCCTTGTCCTTCCGTTCTTGTCTCTTGCTTTCGCCTCCGGCCAAACCGAAGACTACTGTTGTGAACAGAAGACTATCCAATAAACATAATGGGTGTACTCTCCTAATCCTAGGAGTACTCGTAACCTGAGAGAAGGTGAAGATAAAAGACAACCGAATAAAACTTTATTCTTATTTCTCCTGAACCAGAATCCATCCCCGAACTGGAACAAGTTCCTTCGAGTTCGTATATAACCATATGATGGAGTATCCAATAAACTGTGGATCTTCGTAGTGATACGGAGTGTCCTGGAGAAATACAAAGGTGAAGTAGGAGTGGCGATGGAATAGTTGGTTTGGTCGTGAATAGCAGTCGCAATTTACTTTGCTCTCTTACTAATCCCTTTATTTGTCTTTACTTAATACCTTCTGTACACCTTTTAGACTAAATGGTTTTCTTCGTTCCCCACCGTTCGGCACCTGCCTATGGTTTGGAAGAAGACTATCCAATAAGCGTAATAGGTGTACTGTCCTAATCCAAGGAGCACTCGCAACCTGAGAGAAGGTAAAAGGAAAAGACAACTGAATAGTCCTATTCGTTTTCTCCAGAACCGGAACCATCCTCGAATCTGGAACAAGTTCCTTCGAGTTCGTATATAACCATATGATGGTTTTATCCAATGGAAGTGGATGTTCGTAGTAATACGGGGTGTCCTGGAGAAAAGGGTAAAAGTAGGAGTGGCAATGAGGTATGCAACTGAGACAATCCAAAAGCCAGTGTTTTAAGAAGGTTCGGTTAACTTGGTCACTGAGTTATAGTCAAGGGTCGGGCCATGGTCGTTGCTAAAGAGAGAGAGAGAGAAAAGAAACACTCAGCGTGCACTCTAACCTAGATCAGAATGGTTATCAATTTATCTAATCAGGAAACCTCCTACTGTAACCTCAAATTCTCCTCCAAACCTGAAAGAAGAATTAGTCGGGATCACCTGAGGAGTAAACCAACTCATCAGTGGGAATCGGGATCCAACTATCATCGCATGATAATGTGATGGAATCCACTCACATTATCACATTCCAGTAGGTATGCACATATCTGGCAAGTTCCAGTTTCTTTAGAAACTCCCGATCTGATTTTTACCCCATGCTCTTATGACCTTGACGAAGGTCAACAAATCATAAGTCACATGTCAAGTTCTACCCGTCATTGTCCAGGTTAATTTGAACCCACCCGTACAAGCCCTTGACGAAGGTCAACAAGGCTATACGACTGTCCCAAACCAACGCATCTATCTATGCAACAGAAAGGTAACAAGCAGCTACCATTCACTATGCCTTGACGAAGGTCAACAAACATAGCATGAATACTAAGTGCTACCCGTATGAAATGACGGAGGGCTACGAATGGTTTTTGGCGAAAAACCTTTAACGTAATGAACTTGATATCGTTGAAGGAACCGGATAGCTTTTATAAAAATATAATGGCGAAAACCTTTGCTAAAGAGGTCACTCCCGGTGAAGGGATCTCGTCTCTTTCCTCGTAGAATGAGGTGCAGGATATTCCAACTGAATACCACGATGCAAAGCAAAAAGTAATCGACTATAGTGAAGTTATTACCCTGACGCAAACTTCTGTCCAAGGGGTCACTCCCGGTGAAGGGATCTCGGCCCTTGCCTCGTCGACTGAGGTGCTGGGTATTCATAAACGAATACCACTGTGTAAAACAAAAGAGAACGTCCTTGCAATAACAAATTTTTTGAAAAATGTTCCAACAACATCAGAATAGGTTTGTTTAGCTTGCATCGATCCGAATCAATGCAGTCCCATCAATTAATCACACCACAAAAGAACGAAAATACGATGTACGTATATGCCACCCGCATTCGCCACTGGGTTCCGTCATCACCCGTTAGGTTACTTAACTAACGACAGAGCGGGGACTGGACTAGCGCGGGTGTAAAACATATACAACATCTACTAGTATATATATCAATATATAATAATCGCTCAAGGCGTGATAAAATGCAACATCACAGAAATGTAATAAGCATCAAAGAACAATACAGATAATCTGGGATCCCCGGGTTTCATAGAGCCGCTACTGAAACCCGACGTTCCCCTGGTCGTGTGGATAGCCTGTGCAATGAAATCCTAGACCCCTACGGGTGCGGCAAGTTACCCGCCAAAATCTGAAGCGAGGCAGCCCCCTTCAACAACGTGAATGGACCACCCAGCACTTCACGGAATCCGGTAACTTGAGCACCTCTCCTTGGGTCAACCTGTACCCCTTACGAGTGCGGCAAGTTACCCGCCAAAATCTGAAGCGAGACAGCCCCCTTCAACAACGTGAATGGACCACCCAGCACTTCACGGAATCCGGTAACTTGAGCACCCCTCCTTGGGTCAACCTGTACCCCTTACGAGTGCGGCGAATAGCCCGCCAATTCTAGAGTGAAGCCCCCTCTGTCTCAAAGCCATGAGATGCGGGCTCGTTGCCCTCTAGAACCCGGCTATCCGTGCACCCCATCGCTGGGTAATCCTAGTACAGAAAGAAAAATATATATACAACGGGTACATCGACCTCAGCCCGGTCGTGCCCCAAAAGAATAATATACAAACAGGCAGTGACGGCAGTCCACATGTCGGACGCTCGTCCCGCAATATCAAATGTACAAATACAGCCAAACTGTACTACCATTGCATCCAGGCTATCCACCACGACAAATCCGCAACATCATAGCACAACACAGAACATCAACGTGAATGTCACGTTCGCAAATCCATCTAAAAGGGCTATAGCAATTAGACAAGATTTACCGATCAAATGACATTCACGGTCGCAGATATAATGTAAATACTGTGAACTAACATGTTTAAAATTTTCGATCGACAAAATTTTCCGAAGTGGGCCCCAAGCATAATTCCCAGTACTCAGACAAATCTGGGCCCAAACAAAAAATACCAGAAACTACATTTCCAAGTCAGAGACCACCTCAGAAAATTTCGTGCACTGTAGCTACAGTACGGCGGCGGATCCGCGGTCAAAACGTGGGTACGACCGCGGATCCGCCTCGCTACAGTGAAATCAGCCCACCAAATTTTCCCTGTTCTCTTAAAAAACCCTACCAGGTTTTCTGCAGCATACCAAATAATTTTTTGACCACAGGAAAAATTCGACAGAAACCGTGACTTGGAAATGCAGTTTTTAGAAAATTCGTTCGATCGAAGTTCTAAACACGTTAGAGCAAGCTAGAAAAGGTTAATGGCGTGGCTCTGATACCATGTAAGTCTACGGTAGCGCCCCGGCCGTCTGTACGAGGCCAAAATGCGGAAACGAAAACTTTTTCAAACTAGAAACTGGCGCTATCGTATGCTTTAATTCCGGATCGAACCATTAACCTACAACTAGCTATCTAGAGAAGGGATAGAAAGGCTATACCGATCGATCCGTGTCCTTCGGTCTTTGGCCACCATCCCAAGCTCCCCGCGGCAACTCCGGTCTCGATCTCCTCGTCGGAAAGGGCACCACATCTACAAGTCTTTTTACAGGCTCCCGCTTCATCCGAAGCAACTCGGGCATGAAGTGTGCTAGCCGACGTGTCCAAGGTGTTGTAGAGAATGTTTGTGATCACTTTGTCTCTTGCATTCATGGCTTGGATGGAGGTTAGATATGATGCCATTGATGGAAGTTTTGAGCTAGAGGAAGAAGAAGAAGAAAGAGCCTTTTTCTTTTCTTTTGCTATGATAAAATGAGAGTGAGAGAGTGTGAAAAAAATACAAGACCAAACCTCTCATATGGAAGCCCCCCCTCTCTTCTCATCATATCAATACAAATCAAACATCAAATGTGACATATGCACAATAAAAGAGACCATGAGTCACTAGGTTTGCATGTGTCACAATCAATGCACAAAATGATGAATTCTAGCTCACAATTTCCATTTACAAACATTAATCCAAATGTTTGCAACAATAAAAAGATACGACAACATCTAAAGTAAACTCGTGATGGATCACAAGGATACCCCTCACCTGTATATACATACCTGCATCCGCATTCCGACTGAATGCGAATGCGATGAGACTAAAGTAATCCAACAAATCTAATACTAGGATCCGGCTTAAACTAAAGCCCACTAGTATGATCCGCCCGATCATGATCCATGCACTACCGCACGTATATGATCGAACCCTTCCATATATCATACGGCCTCTACAACGTTTCGCCCGAAACTTGAGAAATTGTCTGCGGGGGACTCTAAAGACTCGTCAATATTTTGGCTATGGATTTAACCACTAGCACGTCAGAGGTATTAGCCGTACGTAACGAGCTACCAGGTATTGACCAAAAGGGAGGTCGATGAGCGAACTCATCCTGACACCCTACTGAGTCTGTCAGTGACAATATCTGTACAGTCCGGTCCATTCGTCTATGAGCATCGCTTGGCGGGCCTAGGGGGTTGGTAAAAGTCAGACCCCCAAAAGCGGTACAAGTCGTGTCGGAGTGTAGCCCATAACACCCTGAGATACTACTGGAATACCTACCAGTAAATCTCCTGTCTTGGCCAAGGACTTCGTGTAATGGCTCTCCTAGACACATCGCGACCTCACCCCCAATACCGGGAGAGACGAACCCCTGCCGATCCGCTCACTGCCTCCATGTGGCTCGGGACTGTATCCAACTAAAACCTGTTTGCACGACTCTTTTGAGCCATGGTAAGGTAGTAATCAAAGCACAGTGGGAACTCACACGAGACAAATGACGATCTCAGGTCGATGAACTAACCTGTACACATGTCACCAGGGAACTGCTATCTGACGTCAGGTATAATACCAACTAGCATGTTCCCGACGAGTCCTGTCCGGTGTACTCATAACCCAATGAGCACCTGTATACATCTTAGGTGAACCAATTGACACTAATGGCTTGTGAGACCGGCCACCGCCCCTCGTCGGGGTCTCGACTGTATACACTAGTCTACTAATGGAGTATCGATGCCCAGTCTCGAAACTCCCACGACTAGGGACCTTTTAAGGATGTGCTTATAGACCCCAGCTCCCACGTATATGATCGCCATCATACTGCTGGCCGTCAAGCAAGAATCCTAAGGGCTCTATCAACGTGCAATAGTGACCTGTAAGGTCACCTGAAGCAGTACACGATGATAAAGATAAACCAGATAGCATACTATCATCTTGAGTAAGACTGCCCTACCGGTATAGGTCCTCTCTTTATCATTGCAAACACGTGCCTGTGATCCAATAATTGACTCTGAGGGCACTATATCCAACAGGTTCCTCTCTATCTTATAATTGTTATAAGTCCGTGCAGAAAATAGAGGAATATCCGGATTCCATGCGACCCAATCGAGGAATAAGCACGTTGATGCATATTCTTCGGGTGTGTTCGATTACCAAGAAATTTTTCTCAGTATCCTCTACGTCCTAGTTATGAGATACTGGATTAGGATCCCACATATATAATATGTTACATGGGCTACTGGAAGGTAGAGAACTAAGAATGAGTGATATGTCTCTAAGTGTAGAGAATGGTGCAAGTGTTGCGGCCAAATCAGTTGGCAAATATCACCTTTTATTAATACATTGATTCTGAATGAATGTTATTACATACCGAACGTGATATACAACATTACATCGGTTTCTTTAATGAGTTAAAGAAGGATATAATTATGTATTGGAGGATAATGTTGTGAACATTTTTCTTGAATCAAGAGTTGATTGGATCAGGCACGTTATATAATGGCATATACATTCTAAATCAAACTACAGTTCAAAGTATATAGAACACACACAAGAGGAGTAGTTCAGAAATAAACGAATCCTTCTTGTGGCATTGTAGACTAGGTCATATCAATACGACACGACCAGCTAAGTTACATAAGGATGAATATGAGAATCTGTTCGAATTTTTCATCTTATGCTACTTGCCAATCTTGTCTCAAAGGTAAAATGACCTATGCTCCGTTTATTGGAAACAGAGAAAGAGTTACTGAACTCTTGGGATGGATACATGTGATGTATACGGTCCCCTGTCTACAAATACCAAGGTTGGTTCTTCATATTTCATTATATTCACTGATCTTCTCTCAGGATTCGGACATATGTTCCTGTTGAAACACAAGTTTGAAACTTTTGAGAAATTCAAGGAATATAAGATTGAAGTTAAGAACCAGACGGGTAGAAGTATTAAATTCTTTCGATGTGATCGAGGAGGAGAATACTTGGGCATGGAGTTCCTGGATTTTCTAAAAGGAGAATGGGATTCTCTCTCAACTTACTCCTTCGAGTACACCACAACACAATGGTGTATCGGGGCGGAGGTATTGCACCCTATGAGATATGGCATGCTCTATGATGAGAACTGCTGAGTTATCTATTTCCTATTGGTTTATGCACTTGAGAAACTGCATACCTATTGAATGTGGTTCCATCCAAATCAGTGCCTACCACTCCATATGAGATATGAAATGGGAAGAGACCATGTCTTAAACGAGTTAAGATATGGGGTTGTCTGGCCTATGTTGAAAAGCAAAATCCGGACAAGCTCGAGGCAAGATCAGTTTTGTATAAGTTTGTTAGGATATCCCAAACATTTGCGAGGGAATATCTTCTACCAAACTGAGCAGCAAAAGGTGTTTTGTTTCTCAACATGCCACCTTTTTAGAAAAGGAATTTCTTATGAAGAAATTAGTGGTCATGAGGTCGAACTGGAAGGAGTTCCAGCTAGACAAACTAACAGCTGATGATTTGGTGAAACCAATGGATTCAATGGTCTCCAACAAGCCTCAGCCTCTCCACGAATCTGGTAGGGTTCTTCATCCTCTTGAGAGATACTACGGTCTTCTCGGTGACAGTGAGAGCGAGGATTGCATCATGGTAGATGATGGCCCAACTAGGTTCAGGCAGGCCATCATGAGTGGGGACTCTGTGAAAAGGCTGGATACTATGAGATCAAAGATGGAATTCATATAGACCAACAAAGTATGACTTTGAATGTTGCACCTGAAGGGGTAAAACCCATTGGGGGTAGATGGATCTTGAGAAGATTCTTGGTGTAGATGGAAAAGTTGAGACTTTCAAAGCTATGCTTAAGTCCATCAGGATCAATGCGTGCATCGCGGAGTTGGAACATCTGTTTTGATGTGGCAGTCAAAGAGTTTAACTTCATCAAAAGGTAGATGAACCTTATATATATAAGAAGGTAGTAGAGAGTGAGGTTATCTTACACGTATTGTACGTAGATAACATACTCTTGATAGGAAAGGGTTTCCTATGCTACAGTCGGTCAAGCTCCTCTTATCATGAGGATTCTACATGGAAGATTTGTATGATACCTACTACATCTTGTGGATTATGATCTATGGTGATAGATCTAAGTGGATGTTGGGAGTGTCCCAAATCCATGTACATTAACACCATACTAAAGGGGTTTAGTATGGAGGATTCTAAGCATGGTGGTTTACCCACTTACTCAGGAATCACTCTCTCCAAAAAGATGTCTACCAAGACTGATTTGGAGAGAGCTCGTGTGGAAGGGATACCCTATGCTTCGGCAATAGGCTCTATCATGTGTGTGATGTTATGTACCAGACCAGATGTAGCTAACTCACTAGGTGTAGTGATCAGGAATCAATTGGATCTTGGGAGAATCACTGGACAGCTGTGGAGGACATTCTTAAGTACTTGAGAAGCACTAAATGAATGTTCTTGGGTCCCGCTCCCAGAGTGATAAGGATGACCGAAAGTCAGTCACGAGCTTTTTTTTATCGTCAGTGGAGGGACGGTATGTTGGAAGAGTTCCAAGCTAGATACCGTAGCATACTAAACGATAAAGGCTAGATACATCGCTACCAATGATACTACCAAAGTGGCTGTCTGGACATTTCTTGTTCATGAGATGAACAAAGTTCCTACCATTGAGCATCCAATAACTGTTATTGTGACAACAATGAAGTTGTGGTTTTGGCCTAGAAACGCAGGTCCCATCAGCGTTCCAGACATATTCTGAGGATAGTATCACCTGATTAGGGAGATGGTTGATCTCCAGGAGATCGAGAATAGGAGAGTTGACGCGAAGGATAACACAGCGAATCCACTCACAAAGGCCTTTCCCTAGAGAGACTTCTATAGGACGTTGAGTATGAGATACTACAACAAATGACCTTAGTGGAAGTGAGAGATTGTTAGTTATATGTATACCCTAGAGGCCATTACTGTACATGTGATATATATTGTAGTGGATGCTTGGACATATATAGGGAGGAATTTCTTGCTCGACATGATAGTATGCTACCTGGTTGCACTTTATCTTAACATGTACACTTATTGTCTCTCTATTACATGTTGATAAAGCCCTTAGGATGAGTACTTGATTACCAGGATTATGATGCAGATCATACTAGTGGGGAAATGGTAGTCGGTAAGTACATCCTTCAAAAGTTCCTAGTCGCGGGAGTATCAAGACAGGGCATCAATACTCCAGAGTAGACTAGCGTATGCGCTTCTCGACCCATATGATGGGCGATGGATGATCCCATATCCATTGGTGTTTGACATCAGAGAAGGTATACGGGTGCTCAGTGGAGACTGGGTACACTGAACGGACTCGCCGATAACTCCTAGATGGTATTATACCTATTATCAGATAGCAGTTCTCTGGTGACACTGGTACATGTTAGTCTGTCGACCCGAGATCGTCATAGAGTCTTGTGTGATTCCCACCGTGCTTTGATTTCCATCATACTACGGTCAAGAGATAGTGCAAAAAGGTGGTTTTTGGGTACAGTCCGGAGTCACATGGAGGCAATGAGCGATAGGAGGGGATTTCGTCTCTCCCGGTATTGGGGGTTGATGTTGCGCTATGCTTGATTGGCCTAACAGGAAATCTCTGGCCAGGATTGCTGAGATCTACTGGTAAGTGTTATCAGTAGTTTCTCGAACCGTTATGGACCTTGTATCGGCATGACTTATCAGGCTATTGGGGTCTGACGTTATACCACCCCTAGGCTGCGATATGCGACATATCTGACGAAGAGACAGGACTGTACGGTAGTGTTATTGATTGGATTCATAGGAGTATGAGCAGGCTTGCTTGTTGATCTTCTGATCGCTCAATACCCGGTTGGCCGTTACGTTTAGCAGACCGCTTGCAGCTTATGGGTGTCTGATATGATCATTACCTACTGCCGGCGTATTGACGAGTCTTTAGAGTCCTACACAGAGGTTTCCTGGTTCATGAGAAACGAAATAGGAGGATGTATGTGATATGTGCGGGACCGAGATTAATGCGTGTATGTGATACCACATTCTATTCTCGCGATATGTGATATCGGTCGGTTATATGTGATATAGCCGGGTTATCGGATCAAGTGTTGATTCGATAGGATGTTACATTTGATATTAGTCGGTTGTATGTGATATAGCCGGATTATTAAATCAAGTGTTGATTTAATAATTTAATGTATAATTATATATGTGATATATTAATTTACATTAACAAATATTAGCTCACTTAAACATTTCTTTTTCTCACTTGAGTGCATATAGTATATATGTGATATATATTAATGTACATTTTATTGTGTCATGCTTGATGCCACATGCAACATGGGTGTATGAGACTTACACCATGGTTATGATAATCCTAAGGTTTTGTTTATTTAAAGTTAATCAAAATTAATGGTAATTAGTCACATGGTTGAAGCTTGTTGAACCTTGTGGAACCATTGACCAAGTCCACTAATTTTGTTTTACTTGTAGATATTTATTAACCTAACCATTATTGTTAGCCATGGTTTAATCTCTACATGAGTTAGTGTATAATACTAACTCACCCATGGTTTCTATTCTCACCTCATGAGTTCATTCTCTCATCTTCATTCTTCATTTTCTTCTTCATTGAGAAAGCTTGCTAGCTTTTCTCAAGGTGAGAAAATATTATGAGAAGATAAAATCTAAAGTGAGCTCATTTCCTACTTCATCATCCTCTACTATATTATCCATTTAGTTTAGGGTGTTTTCTTCACTAATCTACCATTAGTGAAGAGGTAGCATGAGCTTGAGTCTCTTCGACGTAGATCATCTTTGGTCTCGAAGACTTCGAGCAAGCTTGTTCATTTTTTCATGTGAACCCTTACTAGAGTTCAGGTGTTCACTACTTGGAGCGAATGGACTACTACACGGAGCTTTAAAAGTGAAGGACCGGTCAACAAGGTTGTATTCACTACTCACTTTGTATGCAAAGTTGTTTGCATGATATTTTGTTTAATTCTCTAGTTAAGATTCTAGGGTTAGGGTTCTTTAGAACGGCAAATTTTTGAAAACGGCATGGACGATGCCTCCCGAAACCTTGTTGCCGCGCTAGGTAACCCTACACCCTGCACTGGGCAAAAGGTGTAGAGGCCGTATGGTTTTACGGCAGGGCTTCGATCACTTACGTGTACTTGTGCACGTATGATGATCGGGCGGATAATACTAGTGGGTTTTGGTTTAAGCCGGATCCTAGTATTATATTGATGGATTGTTTCGTCTCTTTGTATCCGTTTTCTTCGAAATGCGGATGCGGGTATGTATATACGGATGAGGGGCATTCTCGTAATTCCTCGGGATTAGCTTCTAGAAGGGGGACACCTATTAGTGTTTTATTCTTTATGGATTAAACTTTATTTGGATGGAGGAAATGAGGTGGATTTTGAGCATTGAACCAAGCATGACTACTTGGTGACTCATGGTCATGAGTCACCACAAGATATTTGTAAAGAGTTGTAGATATTTTAGTGTGATTTTTATCTCACAAAATATCTCATATTCTTTATTCTATCAAAAGTGGTCAGCCAAGCTTTTCTTGAGCTCATGCTTCACTAGCTTTTCCTCAAGTCTTCTTCTTCTTCCTCTAAACCCTAAAAGCTCTCATGTGTTGAGAATCCTAGGGTTCCAAGAGACAAAGCACTCCATCTTCACACTCTACACCCTCTAGAACTTTTAGTTTAGCGAACTAGAAGCCGTAGTTACCTCGGATTTGAGGTTGGAGCTCGGACTATAGACTCTCGGGTGGATCGTCTTTGACTCGAGGAGGCCGTCGAGATTGCTACGATCCGTTACAATCCTTGGAGCCGACGATGAGTGGAGGACAGCGATGAAGACCCGAAGGACATGTATTGTGAGGTATAACTTCGTATCCGAGTAGTTAATCCTCAAGCAGTTTGCTAGTTATGGTTTGTGTTCGATCCTTGGTTCTGGTCGGTGTTGCGAAGCCCGTAAAAATCATTTTTTTGCAATTTCCGCCTCCCCACGAACACGTGGGGTGCGCGACATTGACTTACAGTGGTATCAGAGCCTCTCATAAACCTTAGATATCTTTTAGCGTTGTTAGAAATCCGCCGTTTTTGTTGTGCAAAAACTACCGAAAAAACAGTTTCCAAAAATGATGTTTTGAGTTGTTTGCACACCCCGCGGGTTCATGGTTTGAACCGAGAAGCCGCGGTGCGAAGCGTGTGCACCCCGGGGACACCCTAGGGGGACCAACGGCCGGGACCATCCCCCAAGACCACCACAAGGTGGCTTTGGGGGCTGGTGACCCGAGAGCACCAAGGATTGGTGCTCTCGGGTCTGCCTCCCCTTAGGGGCCACCTCGTGGTGGCCCCTGGGGGTGGGTACCCCCTGAGGCCCCCAGTTCGACATTTATTTTTATGTCTTCTCCTCCACGAAGATTCGGGCGGGTTTCGAGTTCGTTTCGACTCCCGGATTGGCTTCAAACGATCGTTTTTGGAATTTTAGCTCACTGGATTTTCAAATTTTGGAAAATTGGTTAAGTTTTATAATTGCGTGCGGAATTCTAATGTCGTAGTTACTTTACAAGCTTTTTGATGTATATATGTGTTTGAAAACGTCTACTAATTGCTATACGTCGATTAGTCGGGGTTGCACATATCTATGATGTTGTTATGATAGTTTGTGTATATGAACTATATTGGATCGTCGTGGATGAATAGCTGGGATGTGAGATGAGGGTTTTCATTCTTTCATTCGATGTAAAATTTATAAAGTGATGTAATATTATTTTTGCGGGGCACATCCGGGTTGAGCTTGTAGCCACCGTTGTATTATTTCTTTTACTATTTTTGCTCCTAGGATAGACCCAAGGTGGGGTGCACAAACTACCGGGTACTTTGATGTGCCGAGTGGCCTACTCACTTTGTTGAAGGAGGTTGCTTCACTTTGGGTATTTGGTGGGTAGTTTGCCGCACCCGTAGGGGTCTAGGGTGGGGTTTGGCTATTCATGATGACCGTGGAATCTGTCTTTCGTTTTAGGCTCAAACGAAACGCGGAATTCCTAGTATATTCAATATGTTCATCTGTGATCTGGAATGCCTATTATTGCCTGAGATGAATTTATATATCTATATATGATATCTAGTAGGCGTTGCTTATATTTTGCATCCGCGCTAGTCTAGCCCCCCGCTCTGTCGTTAGTTAAGTAACCTAACGGGTGATGACGGGGCCCAGTGGCGAATGCGGATGGCATAAGTGGACGTGATATTTTCGTCTTTTTCTATGATGATAGGTGTAATTGATGGGACTGCATTATATTAATACAAAGCAAACAAACCAAAACTGAATCTTTGGAACAAATTTTAAAACCACTCGGTTATTTTAAAACAGGAGACTTTTAAATGCGGAGCTTAAACCACTCCTTTTAAAAGCTATCAGGTTCCTTCGATTATATCAAGTTCACCACGTTCACGGTTTCACCAAAACCATTCATAGCCGTCCGTCATTTCATATGAATATTCAATAGTATTCAAGCTATGTTTGTTGACCTTCGTCAAGGCATAGTGATTGGTAGCTGCTGTGTGTTCATATGTAATATAGATAGATGCGTTGGTTTGGGACAGTCGTATTACCTTGTTGACCTTCGTCAAGGGTATGCACGGGTGGGTTCAAATTAACCTGGACAATGATGGATAGAACTTGACATGCGACCTATGATTTGTTGACCTTCGTCAAGGTCATAAGAGCATGGGGCAAAAATCCACATCGGGAGTTTCTGAAGAAACTGAAACTTGCTAGTGCCGCATACCATTTGGAGTTTGATAATGTTGGTAGGATTCCTTCAGCATTATCACACAATGATATTTGGGTCCCGATCCTACTGTGAGTATCTGCTACTCCTCGGGAGATTCTTCACTTAACGATCAATGCTATAAACCAAGTAGGTGTCTAGAACGGTGTTAGCGATGCTACGCCTCCAGGGAAAAGAGGTTATGTAATTAAGTAACTTCGCGAAAGCGTTGGAAAACCTCCCTCGAAGTATCGACCCTTGCCTGGCTAAAAGGTTAAACAAGTATTGTACGGTGAGATTAATCCTGACTAATTCTTCTTTTATGGTTTGAGGAAGTATTCGAGAAACAGTGGGAGCCATCCTGTTTAGATAAATTAAAAACCAATATAAACTTGCAAGAGCATCATGCTGAGTGTTTTATTCCCTTTCTCCTAATTGCAGTGACCGGGTGACCAGATTAGGTTACAGATAGATAATAAAATAACTGAGTTATACTATATTGACTGGCAAAGGTTTGTCTAGATGTCCATTACCTATGACAAGCTGGACCACCTCATTACTACTTAAGCCCCCGCCGTCCCAGGTCCAGTTTCTACCGTCGCGGATGTTGGTATCCGTAAGACAAGGGAAAAAGACTGTGCACGTTGGTTTTCGTATCGGATTTTGACATTTGTATTTCATGTTAACTCTGATGATTGCGTGATGCTTGATGGAGTTTTGGTTTTGAGTTTTACCCTCGTTTTCATTGCGCATGCATTGCACTAAGATATGTTTTAAGTGTTTATGATTCGGAGCCCCTGTGACTTGGCCATTTTGCTGAAATGTTTTAATATTTTGGGAGGAGCTTTAAATTTAAATTCAGGGACCGAATTTATTTAAGGGAGGAAGATTGTAACTTTTCAGAAAATAAAATATTATTTTTTGAGAATTTAAATAATTAAATAATAATTTCTACGAATATTTTAAAGTTTAGAGATTGGTTGTAAATGAAAAGGGTATAATTATATACCTATAAATTGGAAAATATTTGGAAAATTTAATTGAATTATTGATTCTGTAAAGAAATTTTGTGAATTGAGCAGTTTGTAGATTTCAAATAATTATTGTATTCTATGTAAATAATAAACTTGATTAATATTTATTAATTATCCATTGTGCATGATTATGTACATGTCATGCAATATAGAATGTTGCAAATACCTTGTTACATTTTATTTAACCATGGTTTCTTTTCCTTTTTAATGATTTGGTATTTTGTTTTCAAAAAAAAAAGAAGAAGAAAATAAATGAAATGAAATAAATGAGAGAAAGAATGTGAGATTGCAGAGTTCCTTAGCGCGGCAGCAAGGTTTCGAGAGGCATCGTCCAAAAATTGCCGTTCCAGCTAACCCTAACCTTAGAATCGTTACTTGAAAATGTGACGATACGATATGTAAACTACTTTACATCTAAGTGAATGAGGAATACAACCTTTGTAGACCGGTCCTTCACTTCAAAAGCTCCATGTAGTAGTCCCTTCGCTGCGAGTTGTGATCTCCCGAACTCTAGAAAGGGTTCTCCCGGAGAAATGAACAAGCTTGCTCGAAGTCTTCGATGCCGAAGATGATCTACATCGAGGAGACTCAAGCTCATGCTAGCTCTTCACTAATTATGAAATTAGTGAAGTAAACACCCTAAACTAAATGGCAAGTAGTAGAGGATGATGAAGTAGGAAATGAGCTCACTTTAGATTTATTTTTCTCACAATATTTTCTCAATTTCCAAAAGCTAGAAAGCTTTTTCTCAAGGATGAAGAAGATGAAGTGAAGAGATGAGAATCAACTCATGAGGTGAGAATAACAACCATGGGTGAGTTAGTGTCATACACTAACCCATGAAGAGATTAAACTATGGCTAACAATAATGGTTAGGTTAATAAATATCTACAAGTAAAACAAAAAGAGTGGACTTGGTCAATGGTTCCATAAGCTTCTACAAGCTTTAACCATGTGACTAAAACCCACTAATTTTGATTTACTTAAATAAATATAAACTCTCACATTATTATTAGTATGGTGTGAGTCTCATACACCCATGTAGCATGTGATATCAGGCATGACACAATAAAATGTACACTAATATATATCACATATATACTAATGCACACTTGTGAGAAAAAGAAATGTTTAAGTGAGCTAATATTAGTTAATGTAATCTAGTATATCAAATATACAATTATACATTAAATTATTAAATCAACACTTGATTTAATAATCCGGGTATATCACACATAACCGACTAATATCAAATGCAACAACTTCTCGAATCAACACTTGATCCGATAACCCGGCTATATCACATATAACCGACCGATATCATAAATCGCGAGAATAGAATGCGGTATCGCATACGCACATTAATCTCGGTCCCAAAAATATCACATATGTTCTCGTACTCCGTTTCGCATGAACTAGGAAACCTCTGTGTAGGACTCTAAAGACTCGTCAATACGCCGGCAGTAGGTCATGATCATATCAAACACCCATAAGACGCAAGCGGTCTGCTAAACGTAACGGCCACCTGGGTATTGAGCGATCAGAAGATCAACAAGCATGCCTGCTGATACTCCTGTGAATCCAATCAGTAACACTACCGTATAGTCCGGTCTCTTGTTTGATATGTCGCATATCTCGTCTGGGGGTGGTAAACGTCAGACCCCAATAACTCGATAAGTCGTACCGATGTGAGGCTCATAACGGGTCGAGAAACTACCGATAACACTTACCAGTAAATCTTAGGAACAACCCAGGCCAGGGACTTCCTGTTATAGCTAATCGAGCACAGCGCAACATCAACCCCCAATACCGGGAGAGACGAAATCCCCTCCTATCGCTCATTACCTCCATATGACTCGGAACTGTACCCAAAAACTACCGTTTTGCACGTTCTCTTGAATGTGGTAAGGTGGAAATCAAAGCACAGTGGGAATCACACAAGACTCTATGACGATCTCGGGTTGACAGACTAACCTGTACCAGTGTCACCAGAGAACTGCCATCTGACGTGAGGTATAATACCATCTAGGAGTTCTCGGCGAGTCCGTATAGTGTACCCAGTCTCCATTGACCACCCGTATACCATATCTGATGTCAAACACCAATGGATATGGGATCATCCATCGCCCACTACATGGGTCGAGAAGCTATACGCTAGTCTACTCTGGTATATCGATGCCCCGTCTCGATACACCCATGACTAGGGACATTAAAGGATGTACTTACCGACTACTTTTGTCCCACTAGTATGATCCGCATCATAATCCAGGTAGTCAAGTACACATCCTAAGGGCTTTATCAATATGTAACAGAAAGACAATCGGTGTACATGTTAAGATAAAGAGTAACCAGATAGCATACTATCATGTCGAGCAAGAAAGTCCTCCCTATGTATGTCCAAGCATCCACTATAATATACATCCTATGTACAATAATGGCCTCTAGAGCATACATATAACTAACAATGTCCCACTTGCACTAGGGCCATCATATAGCAGTGGTTGTAGTATCCCATACTCAACCATCCCATAAAAGTATCTCTTGGGAAAAGGACTTTGTGAGTGGATCCGCCGTGTTGTTCTCTGAGTCTACTCTTCTAACCTCGATCTCCTTGTAGATCAACCATCTCCATGATCAGGTGATACTGCCTTAGTCTGGGTCACTGATGGGACGGGGGTTCCTAGGCATAAGCCACAACTCCATTGTCACATAATGGTAGGAACGAAGTTCATCTCATGAACAAATATACACCCAGACTATCTCTTCGGTAGCATCGTATGTCATGACCCGAAATTGGCACGTGACGGCCCTAATACTACGCAACGCCTAAAGACGTAACGCAGTAAAAGAAAGCCAAAACCCAGAAATCTAAACCATGAAAATACGGAAAAGATAATAAAAGTTTTTGAAACATTTGAAATCGCAACCCAAATTCTTTAAAAGTCCAACTTCTTTCTTTAAAATTTTGGCAGCACCCCCTTTGTAAAAACCAACCCTAAAATGGGTACAACAGGTAAAGATAAATAAAACATCCCCAAACGGGAGTAAATACACTCCCAAAGGCGAAAAAAAATCACCACCACAAATATACGACGTCGTAGCGAAGAAATAAAGACAATAGAGATAAAGCTGTATAAAAGAAAACAAATCCACAAATAATATACAATAATGTCCTCACCAAGTCTCTAAGTCAACAACATAATAGTAGATGGAGAGTACAAGATACAACGAATGTACAATATAAAATACAGATAACCACCAAACCCACCTAAGCAAAACAGCACGCTGTGAGCCGATGCGGTATCTGTGGCAAAAGTTGATAGATGAATAGCCTGCCTCGACTACTCTGGAGAAACACCCTGCAAAACAACTGTGGCACAATAGGGGTGAGTTGCCAACTCGTGAATAGTAGATAACATATGCAGGTAATCGCAGGTATGTACGTACAACATGAATCTAAGATATGCAATTAGCAGTAATAACAGGTCATATCAATGCAGAATAATGGAAAGTACACTAGCATGTACAACCAAAGTATAAAGCAATAGTGATATGACAATAGTATGCAATAATCATGCAATAGGGATATGAGAATGTAGATATGCAGCAATCATGAAGGGTACACAAACAGGTACTACTAATACATGAACAGTGCATAAATAAATAAGTGTGGGGTATGGAGTGAAATATGTCATTTCCACGGAAACCTGACATCATGGTAGGATCATAATCCATCAAGACACTCAAATCCCAATTCCTCAAATCAGCCCCCAAGTTGGGCTCTCATATCACATAAGTCTCATATCTCCTCAATGTACAATCTCGAATAGATCTCCTATATCCCGAATGTACAAATCAACAATCTCATTCATATATCCCATATCCAATCTCAATAAATCACCTATATCCCAAGTCGAATCTCAAGTAAAATTTTAGCATCCTAAATATATATATACAGAAATAAATATGATGGGGTCAATACACATATATTAGTGTCCCACTCCACTAATATTGGTGTAAGGGTATATATAACAACGGCTAAATCCCCTGTTATATATACAAAAGGTGTTAAAAGAAATATCATGAAAACAATGCGCTAAGCATCGACACAGAAATACTGGTCTATCAGATGTCGTCTCCCAGACTAACATCCTGATAGGTACGTATCATACGCTATCCCGAAAGCTCAAGTGCCTAGCTCTGACCCTCGTCTCTCGACGTATCCATACGTACATGACTCCCAACGGTATCCCCATGATCCCCGCCGAGTCATTGGTACTGTCACCGGTAGGTACTCACCCACCTCCAGGCTCAATCGGCAAAGTCCTTCGATCATCTTGCCGAGGGGAACCATACCGGGCCCCACCATGTACCCTCATACGGCACCCACTCGTCGTATGGAGTATATAATCAGAACCGATAAATCTCATGGTGGCTGCGCAAATATCATATCAAGGAAACCGGGTTTTTCAATTAATGCATAATTTCATGAACTCTCTCGGTTCCCAAATCCAGAAAACATCATGTAAAATCCAAATATCAATGCGCAAATCCATGAATAAAAATATGTGCGATATATCGGAAACGCAAGCATATAAAGGAAAATATGTAGCTGAAACCAAATGTATGCGAGATCAACAAGGTATAGCTAAGTATAGGTGTCTAGCTATAAGTAAAGGATGTAGTATACCCCCCTGGGTATAAGTAAAAGATGTAGTATACCCCCTGGGTATAAGTAAAAGATGAGCAAGGTATACCTGTAGCTGTATCGTAAAGTGTGTATGTACCTATCACTAATGGTACGATACTCTATAGGTATACAGGTATGGTAAATGTCATATGTGATAAGCAGTACGAATCAATGTCACAAGGTCCCTAACCAAGCAATATCGTATCTATAAGGGTTTGTGTGTGACATGGCAATTATTTACGGTGTGTGTAGCATACAATCAGTGCTCGTGCAACATGAATCGTCAATAATTTGTGCAGTATCCTATGGCTACTAGTCCAAGCATAACATCTAAGTAATAGGGTAAATGCGCAATTCTAACTATAACGTAGAATATGCGACAAGTATTAGAATCCTAGCCCAGACGCACAACGCCATGCGGGCGATTCCCCTGTAGATGTTAAATCTACTCACCAGCGCTCCACGCTAGGTGAATCCTACCACCTGTTTCCCCCTGTAGCTGTGTCCGTAGTCCCCGCCTGCAAACCTGAAAATGAAACAAGAATTCCATATATATAAGCAAATATCTAGCAAAACGCGATATCGATACTAAACGAGAAACTCGCGTCGCGAACTAAACGCGCGTGTGCACGATACGCTAAATCGTGTGTATACGCGTCTAAAACTACCGCGACACGCCGGATCACATAACCCACTCACGTATCGCGCGTATCGCGCAAACAAAACGAACATGAAATACGATATATTGTTCCAGATTTTCCTACAAGTCAAATCTTACAAAACTACACATGCCAAAACATTAGAAAAAACTGTAGAGAACTTTAGCCAAGACCCCAACACCCAACTCCCTGTCCTGGCCGCAATTTGCGGCCAATCCTATTAAATCTGCGACCATGGTGAAGCTTTTGGGGCTCGTGTTCTTGTGGTGTGTTCTAGACCTAGTGTGCATGCTCCAGTCTTCTCAATTTAATCCTGAAGGGTCCGGGTCAATAGCAGATCACAGAATGCCATAAAATCGCTTAAAAACACCGATTTGCATATAAATGTAAACCATATGGTATTTTAGTGAAATTCGGGGTTACTCTCACTTAAGATGACCCTAACAACACTTAAATAAGTAGGGTTAACCAACACAATCATCACTTAACCAAAATTCTACCAAATTCACCATATTTAGCACTAAACTCACATAAATCGCAAACCGAAGCTAAACTATACACAAGTTAAGCAATAAGGGGAAATTAGGTTCAAGAATTATACCCTAAGGGACCCTAGGCACAAGGAGAAGTGAGAAGAAGGGGAAGAAGAGCTGCTGCAGGTGCTGGGGCTGCTGCTGCTACAGCTACTGATGCTGCTTGCCGATGCTGCTTGCTTCTGGTGCTGCTATTGCTTGAGCTGCTGCTGATGCCTCTGCTGTTGCTACTTCATCTTCTTCTTGCTGCTGGAGCTGATGCTATTGTTGTAGCTGCTGCTGTGCTGTCTGGAGCTGCTGCTGCTGCAAGCTGATGCTATTGCTGTCTGCTGCTGATGTTGTTTCTGCTGGGGCTGTTGCTGAAGTCTTGTGTGTGTGTGAGTGTATATGAGAGTGTGAGAACAAAAGAAATGAGAGTGAGGGTGAGAATGAGAGAAAGGAAAACAACCCCCTCCCTTCTCACTCTCTCTCTCTCCTCAATTAATGAAGCATGGCACAAGCCATGTAGCACCATGCTCTCTCTCTCCCTCCCATGGTCAACACTTCAAACCATAATTTAAATCCTTTTAAATTCATTTTTCATTTTAAAACAACCATGCACTATTAAAACCCAAAAGCACCTAATACAAATTATAAAACTAGATTAAGGCAAATGGGTTAAATCACCATGTTTGCTAATCATGGTTTAACCCCAAATTAAAACCCTAGTTAACGTGCACAAGTGTGTGCAAGCCTAGGAAAAATCTAATAAAATATTCATTAAATAGGATAAAATAATTGGAAATCAATTTGGTAAACTTTTATTTAAAAACCATACATTAAAATATAATTATCCACAAAACACATTCTAAGGTGTTACAATCTCCCCCCTTAAAAGAAATTCGTCCCCGAATTTAAAAATATACTGTTACGTGTACCTTCAAAGAGAAGATTACAACTCTCAATCTCGCTCGCAGCCTCCCAAGTGATTACCTCACTATACGGCTACGTCCAAGAAAGCCCTTCACAGATGGCAAGACCCTTGACCGACGTTTCTCCACCTGCCGAGCCATTATACAATTGGCTGCTGGTGAACGAAAGATCGCGTCCAAGCTAAATGGTCTGGTGCTGAATCATGTAAGAAAGGTCCTGAAGGTAATTGTAAAGTATCATCACAAGGAATACGGGGTGAAAACTCAATAATCTGGGTGGAAGTGCCAAATTAAAGGCAACGAAACTAACTCGTTTATAGGATCTCGAAAGGACCTACAATCCTGGGATAAGCTTCCCAAAACTCAACACATCATTTATCGGAAAAAATCCATAGGAATATATGATTTACCACTGCCCACTTAAGTCTATGACCAACATAGTCGGCATGAGACCTTTATCTGCACTGGGCTACTCTCATCCTGACCTGAATCAACTGGATCATCTCCGAAGTCTCTAGACTAGCTGGGGTCCAAAATCCTACTTACGCAGAGTCAGAAAAACAACAGACTGGTGATCGACACGACCTAACCCCTAAACCTAAAGGTTGCCAATTGGAGTGTCTCCTGATAATAACTATCGAAGAAGAATCCTAACAATGGCGAGTGACGATCCCCAACTGCCGACAACAATTAACATAAATGCACAACTTAACAAAGAACAACTGAGAAAACTGAGTATAACCGGACGACAAGAATCCGAATGGAGTCACACCCTGACTAACTTGGGTAGAAACCATAACGAAATTCGTGGAGATCTGCTCCCACTCCTACTTCGGAACGGTTAAAGGTTTACAACTCTCCAGCCGGCCTTAGATGCTCGACCCAAACACACAACAAGACAGACACTTTGAGCCGAAACCTGAAACTTCTCTTTACATTCCTGCCCACCCGTAACTATCTTACAAGTCACGTCAATGTTGGTGGAACTTGAATGAATATAGAGAGTTGACTGGTGTACTTGCTCTAGGATTTCACGTCTCCACCCGATAACATCAGGTACACAAACGCGTCCCAAACTTTGCACACCCGTGTCACAAATCAAGGTCTCCGAATCATTACCCGGCCGAGTATGCTCAAGTATCTTTGACGTACGAGCATCGGCGGGCAGTGTCTCGCGAAAGCGATTTAAGAAAAATGGTCGGGCGCGGACATGAGCAAGCTGTCCCCTCCGTAGAGATGAACCTAAGCTGTACTCAACGATCGCACAAGAACTGTAAATCTGCAGAAGACTATCACAGCAATCAAAATCCGCTGCAGGAAGATGTACATTAAGCTCTGGTGGTCCGTGAAAATCTGACACGACTCTCGAACCAGTAGTGTCTCCAAATCTCCAACGCAAAACCACCGCGGCCATCTCCAGATCATGAGTGGAATATCCTTCTCGTACTTCCTCCAAATGTAGGGAAGCAAAAGCGATAACTCTATAGTGACACCTCAGTACACACTCGAGCCCCACTCAAGAAACATTACAGTTAAACAACAAGGTCGTCCGAACCAAAAGCAAAGAAAGAACTGATGCAGTTGTTAACCGAATCTTCAACTGCCGAAAACTCCACACACATGCCTCAGTCCAAAGAAACCTCCCTTCCGGTCAATTCAGTCGACGGTGCAGCACTACTCTAGCAATCCTGCACGAAACGGCGGTAAAAACCTGCTAAGCCCAAAAAAAATCTGCGGACCTCCGTCCTGCTCACAAGTCTGGGCCTAAGCTGTACGGCCACGATCTTCCTCAGAACCATACGAAACCGTCTCCCGTGACAACAAGACCTAGGAGTCTACACAAACAAGCCTGAAGGAACACTCCGAGAATCTAGCAAACCACTGGGACTCTCCCAGTATCTGCAAAACAAATCCTCAAGTGCTACTCTTGTTCCTCAAGACACATTATGTAGACCAGAATGTCGTAAATCACACAACAATAACTGGTTGAGGAACGGCCTGAAGAAATCTGGTTCATCATATCTACGAATGCCGCTAGGGCATCAATGAATCCAATGACTCACTAATACACACAAAGCTCGTAGCACGCATAAGGCAGTCTTCGGAATGCCATCACTCCGAATCCGCAACAATGATGACCTGATCCCGAACAAACTTAGAAAATGTCTCGCACTCTGGAGCTGATCGAAGAAATCGTCAATGCGAAGTAAAGGATACCCATCCACACCGTAAGCCGGTTCAATTGACGATCCGTCGATACACAACCTCAAACTTTCGTCTTTCTCTTTGACGAACAGAAATAGGAGCTTCCAAAAGCGAAACACTCAGACACACGAAACTCCCCAAACAACAACTCTGCAGCTGATACTTAAGCTCCCTAAGCTTCGCCGGCTCATCTGGAACAACGTCGGAAAACTCTCGCACGAAGGAAAACCGGTCCAACAAACCCACTGTGGCTTCGGTATCACTAATTAATGCCAAGAATCCACGACATCTCCTCAAAAGCCGACTAGCGAAAAAGGCTGAATTCGAGCTGTGAGAGGCGGCACAACTATCCACCCGCACAACAAGAATTGACTCGCCGGGAAAAATAAGACTTGACTGTTTTCTCACGATAGTCCACAGACGCCTAGTACGTAGCTAACCAGTTCGTACCCAGGAGAATGTCAAATCCAACATCCCTAGAAGGATCGAAACGACGGACAAATCTCTAGCTCCTATCCGATTGGCACACAACTGAAATACGTGTCGCGCAACAAAAGAATCGCTGACAGAACTTAACACAACAAACGGCTAATCTACCTAACACGACTCTCGTCCCTACCACGGCACATGTGTGGAAAGCAAACAAATACATCAAAAGAACATGCGAATTAAGGATACCTGAAAACTCTGCATTGGACGCCTGCGCGTCCCGATGAGTAGAAGCAAACTCCTGTGTCTGCCCTCTACCCGCAACTAGCTGAACTCCTCTGGTAGACCGAGCCCTCTGAGCGAACCTTCCACGTCCATGGCCTCTCTGAGTACGATCCTGACGCCGTGCTGAGAAACAATCCCTGACGAAGTGCTGAAGGCTTCCGCATCGAAAACATCCACGCGCTGACTGCTGACCCTCCTAGGAATGAGAGCTGAACGACTGTCCTCGTCCTAAGCCTCTGCTACTCCCACGACGGCCATGAAATCTGCCTCGATGACCAAACCTCTGTCTCTGGGATGGTACACTGGTACGAGTCCTCCACTGTCCTGGAACTCTCAGCATCTCTGGAATATGTGCCTCGTCAACTGGAGCGGCAACTACTGGTGCTATGTAGGTGACGGACTGCTGCATGCTGATCGCAAAGGACAACTGAGTAACAGGGGTGACAACCTCCTGTCGCATCGCTCGAACGACATCAACTAATGAACTCATAGTCTGGCGGAAGTCCTGCATCTCTGCCACAAGCCTATCGATACTATATGTCGAAGGCTGATCCGTCTGCACCTGTGCAACTAGAGTACCATCCTGGTCAGTGCTTGTCTCACCCGAACCAACTCTGACCTTGGCCCTCGCTGCATCACTCTGAGTCCCCATAGTCATCGGCGGCAATGCTATAAATAGAGATAAGATTCGATAAGAATAAGAAAATCGAATCACAAGGATATGAATCATCAAGGAAGGAATTTCAAGCAATTTGTACTTAGGTCACTTTAGGCGAAGTACCGCATCGTGGGTATGCTGCAGACACACACACACTACGTTACTCTGCTTAAGCTACCTACTCCATCATACCAAGGTCATCCTACACTCCGAAAGGTAAAACCTAGCGCTCTGATACCAACTTTGTCACGACCCGAAATTGGCACGTGACAGCCCTGATACTACGCAACGCATAAAGACGTAACGCAGTAAAAGAAAGCCAAAACCCAGAAATCTAAACCATGAAAATACGGAATAGATAATAAAAGTTTTTGAAACATTTGAAATCGCAACCCAAATTCTTTAAAAGTCCAACTTCTTTCTTTAAAATTTTGGCAGCACCCCCTTTGTAAAAACTAACCCCAAAATGGGTACAACAGGTAAAGATAAATAAAGCATCCCCAAACGGGAGTAAATACACGCCCAAAGGCGGAAAAAATCACCACCACAAATATACGACGCCGTAGCGAAGAAATAAAGACAATAGAGATAAAGCTGTATAAAAGACAACAAATCCACAAATAATATACAATAACGTCCTCACTAAGTCTCTAAGTCAACAACATAATAGTAGATGGAGAGTACAAGATACAACGAATGTACAATACAAAATACAGATAACCACCAAACCCACTTAAGCAAAACAGCACGCTGTGAGCCGATGCGGTATATGTGGCAAAAGATGATAGATGAATAGCCTGTCTCGACTACTCTAGAGAAACACCCTGCAAAACAACTGTGGCACAAGGGGGGTGAGTTGCCAACTCGTGAATAGTAGATAACATATACAGGTAATCGCAGGTATGTACGTACAACATGAATCTAAGATATGCAATTAGCAGTAATAACAGCTCATATCAATGCAGAATAATGGAAAGTACACTAGCAGGTACAACCAAAGTATGAAGCAATAGTGATATGACAATAGTATGCAATAATCATGCAATAGGGATATGAGAATGTGGATATGCAGCAATCATGAAGGGTACACTAACAGGTACTACTAATACATGAACAATGCATAAATAAATAAGTGTGAGGTATGGAGTGAAATATGTCATTTCCACGGAAACCTGACATCATGGTAGGATCACAATCCATCAAGACACTCAAATCTCAATTCCTCAAATCAGCCCCCAAGTTGGGCTCTCATATTACATAAGTCTCATATCTCCTCAATGTACAATCTCGAATAGATCTCCTATATCCCGAATGTACAAATCGGCATTCTCATTCATATATCCCATATCCAATCTCAATGAATCATTTATATCCCAAGTCGAATCTCAAGTAAAATTCTAGCATTCTAAATATATATATACAGAAATAAATATGATGGGGTCAATACACATATATTAGCGTCCCACTCCACTAATATTGGTGTAAGGGTATATATAACAACGGCTAAATCCCCTGTTATATATACAAAAGGTGTTAAAAGAAATATCATGAAAACAATGTGCCAAGCATCGACACAGAAATACTGGTCTATCAGATGTCGTCTCCCAGACTAACATCCTGATAGGCACGTATCATACGCTATCCTGAAAGCTCGAGTGCCTAGATCTGACCCTCGCCTCTCGACGTATCCATACGTACATGACTCCCAACGGTATCCCTATGATCCCCGCCGAGTCATTGGTACTGTCATCGGTAGGTACTCGTCCACCTCCAGGCTCAATCGGCAAAGTCCATCGATCATCTTGCCGAGGGGAACCATACCGGGCCCCACCATGTACCCTCATACGGCACCCACTCCTCGTATGGAGTATATAATCAGAACCGATAAATCTCATGGTGGCTGCGCAAATATCATATCAAGGAAACCGGGTTTTCCAATTAATGCATAATTTCATGAACTCCCGCGGTTCCCAAATCCAGAAAACATCATGTAAAATCCAAATATCAATGCGCAAATCCATGAATAAAAATATGTGCGATATATCTGAAACGCAAGCATATAAAGGAAAATATGTAGCTGAAACCAAATGTATACGAGATCAACAAGGTATAGCTAAGTATAGGTGTCTAGCTATAAGTAAAGGATGTAGTATACCCCCTGGGTATAAGTAAAAGATGTAGTATACCCCCTGGGTATAAGTAGAAGATGAGCAAGGTATTCCTGTAGCTGTATCGTAAAGTGTGTATGTACCTATCACTAATGGTACGATACTCTATAGGTATACAGGTATGGTAAATGTCATATGTGATAAGCAGTACGAATCAATGTCACAAGGTCCCTAACCAAGCAATATCGTATCTATAAGGGTTTGTGTGTGACATGGCAATTATTGACGGTGTGTGTAGCATACAATCAGTGCTCGTGCAACATGAATCGTCAATAATTTGTGCAGTGTCCTACGGCTACTAGTCCAAGCATAACATCTAAGTAATAGGGTAAATGCGCAATTCTAACTATAACGTAGAATATGCGACAAGTATTAGAATCCTAGCTCAGACGCATAACGCCATGCGGGCGATTCCCCTGTAGATGTTAAATCTACTCACCAGCGCTCCACGCTAGGTGAATCCTACCACCTGTTTCCCCCTGTAGCTGTGTCCGTAGTCCCCACCTGCAAACCTGAAAATGAAACAAGAATTCCACATATATAAGCAAATATCTCGCAAAACGCGATATCGACACTAAACGAGAAACTCGCGTCGCGAACTAAGCGCGCGTGTGCACGATACGCTAAATCGTATGTATACGCGTCTAAAACTACCGCGACACGCCGGATCACATAACCCACTCACGTATCGCGCGTATCGCGCAAACAAAACGAACATGAAATACGATATATTGTCCCAGATTTTCCTACAGGTCAAATCTTACAAAACTACACATGCCAAAACACTAGAAAACACTGTAGAGAACTCTAGCCAAGACCCCAACACCCAACTCCCTATCCTGGCCGCAATTTGCGGCCAATCCTATTAAATCTGCGGCCATGGTGAAGCTTTTGGGGCTCGTGTTCTGGTGGTGTGTTCTAGACCTAGTGCGCATGCTCCAGTCTTCTCAATTTAATCCTGAAGGGTCCGGGTCAATAGCAGATCACATAATGCTATAAAATCGCTTAAAAACACCGATTTGCACACAAATGTAAACCCTATGGTATTTTAGTGAAATCCGGGGTTACTTTCAGTTAAGGTGACCCTAACAACACATAAATAAGTAAGGTTAACCAACACAATCATCACTTAACCAAAATTCCACTCAATTCACCATATTTAGCACTAAACTCACATAAATCGCAAACCAAAGCTAAACTATACACAAGTTAAGCAATAAGGGGAAATTGGGTTCAAGAATTATACCCTAAGAGACCCTAGGCACAAGGAGAAGTGAGAAGAAGGGGAAGAAGAGCTGCTGCAGGTGCTGGGGCTGCTGCTGCTACAGCTACTGATGCTGCTTGCTGCTTGCTTCTGGTGCTGCTGTTGCTTGAACTGCTGCTTCTTGAGCTGCTGCTGATGCCTCTGCTGCTGCTACTTCATCTTCTTTTTGCTGCTGGAGCTGATGCTGTTGTTGTAGCTGCTGCTGTGCTGTCTGGAGCTGCTGCTGCAAGCTGATGCTATTGCTGTCGCCGTCTGCTGCTAATGTTGTTTCTGCTGGGGCTGCTGCTGAAGTCTTGTGTGTGTGTGTGTGAGTGTATATGAGAGTGAGAGAACAAAAGAAATGAGAGTGAGGGTGAGAATGAGAGAAAGGAAAACAACACCCCTCCCTTCTCACTTTCTCTCTCCTCAATTAATGAAGCATGGCACAAGCCATGTAGCACCATGCTCTCTCTCTCCCTCCCATGGTCAACACTTCAAACCATAATTTAAATCCTTTTAAATTCATTTTTCATTTTAAAACAACCATGCACTATTAAAACCCAAAATCACCTAATACAAATTATAAAACTAGATTAAGGAAAATGGGTTAATTCACCATGTTTGCTAATCATGGTTTAACCCCAAATTAAAACCCTAGTTAACGTGCACAAGTGTGTGCAAACATAGGAAAAATCTAATAAAATGTTCATTAAATAGGATAAAATAATTGGAAATCAATTTGGTAAACTTTTATTTAAAAACCATATATTAAAATATAATTATCCACAAAACACATTCTAAGGTGTTACATCGTAGGTAGCGATGTATCCAGCGTTTTTCGTCTAGTTTGCCACAGTATCTTTCTTGGAACTCTTCCAACATACTGTCCCTCCATGAGGGTAAAGACAATGCCTATGACTGACATTCAGTCGTCCTTACTACCTTTGAAGCTATCCAGTGATTCTCCCCAGGATCGATTGATACCATCTCACTACACCTAGTGAGAATCCTAACTTCCACTGTAAGTTTATGTTACCCACCCCGGTAGTTACGGGGAGGCGGAAAGAGTAAAAATCGAATTTTTCTCACTAGGAAACATAGACTAATCATGAAGGATCTTTGCTAAACAAAAGCTAACAAACTATCTACAAGTTCTAACTACTAGGTTAGAAGGTTATACCTAGTTCTTGAACTCCTTCTCTTCTTGTGTTGCTTTCCTTTCTTGTGTGCTCCTTTGAGTGGTGTAGACGGCTCCTCCTCTTCGTCTCCTCTTTGCCGAAGAAAGATCCACCCGAAGGCCTCTACCTTGAGCTCCTACCTCAACAAAGAAGTAATTAGAGTGCTTGGCTTGCTAGACTAAGAACCCTAGAGTGCGTACAGAGATGTTTTGATGGTTTTATCTCACAAAGCTCATGTTTTTCTACTCATGAAACAAGAGAGCTTTTGAGAGAGAGGAAGAGGGAGAGCAAACCATGAGAGAGAAAGGTTATGAGAGAATGAGAGTCTAGAATGAACCCTGTTCTCATATTAGAAATATAAGATAATAATAATAATCATTAAGAAAATTGTGATGGTTAGTTGATTTGACCATTATCATTTCACATTTAATGCTAAGCAAGCTTCAAGAAGCATCTTTTGCTTAACAAAAAGAAAATATCAAGGTCAACAAAGTCAACAAGTCAAATGGTCAATCCAACCCTAACCATGACACAATTATCCTTAATTAATATTATTAATCATATTTCTCATTCTCATTAGGGTTTTGATCAAGTCAATGGTCAAAAACCCTAATGAGGTTTCTCCCTCTCCGCCTCTGTCAACTGTACGTACGTACGTACCCGCATTCGCGTTCCGAAGAAACACGAATACAATGAGACAAGACCAATCCCAAAACAAATACTAGGATCTGGCTTCAACCAAAGCCCACTAGTAATAACTTCCGGACACCAAACGTGCACAAGTGCTCGTATGTGAACGAACCGCGTCGTAAAACCATACGACCTCTACTCTGTTTTGCCCAAAGGCGAACAACCCTCTGTGTAGGACTCTAAAGACTCGACACTACGCTGGCAGTGGGTTTAACCACAGGCCGCAAGCGGTACTAGCTGTACGTAACGGTCCCCAGGTAGATGCCGATAAGAAGACCGATGAGGTGAACCCATCCGAACTCCTACTGAGCCTGAATGTGACAATCTCCGTACAGTCCGGTCTGTTCGTCTGAGAATATCGCATGCCAGGTCTAGAGGGGCGGTAAACGTCAGTCCCCTAATAGAGGTACAAGTCATGTCGGAGTGTAGCCCAGAACACCCTGAGAAAATACTGGAAACATTACCAGTAAATCTCGCTTGCCCTGGCCAGGGACTTTATGTAATGGCTCTCCTAGACACAGCGTGATATCAACTCCTAATACCGGGAGAGACGAATCCTGTCTAACCGTCACTGCCTCCAAGTGCTTCGGGACTGCGCCCAACTACTACCTGTTTGCACGACTCATTTGAGCCATGGTAGGGTAGTAATCTAAGAACAGTGGGAACACACTCGAGACGAAGTGACAGTGTCAAGTCAACGGACTAAGCCGTACTCATGTCACCTGGGAACTGATAACTGACGATAGGTATAATACCAACCAACAGCTCCCAGCGAGTCCTGTCCAGTGTACTCGTAACCTAACGAGCACCTGCATACTATCTTCAGTACGACGTACTGATGGCTGTGGGACATACCATCTCCCCTTGTGGGATGAGAAGCGTATACACTAGTCTACTCTGGAGTATCGATGGCCTGTCTTGATAATCCTACGACCAGGGACCTGTATAAGGATGTGCTTATAGACCACCCAACCCCCACTATTGTGACTGCCATCACAACGCTGGTAGTCAAGCAAAAGATTCTAAGGGCTCTATCAATATGTATTAGCAATATGTCAAAAGAAACACATACATATATTAAGATAGATACAAACCAAGTAGCATACTACTATATTGAGCAAGAATGTCAATCCGTGTATATATCCCAAGCTTCCAAAATGTAATATACAAACTAGTACTATACAATAATGGCCTCTAGGGCATATCACACTAACATCCACTTAGATCTATCTCATAGAACCAAAACCCAGGATTTAGGATGTATCACCTTGATCCTTTATGGAGAATCTTTGTTATAAGAGGAGATTGACCGAGTGTAGCATAAGAAACTCCTTCCCTATCAAGAGTATGTCATCTACGTACAATACGAGGAAGACCACCTTACTCTCTACTACCTTTTTGTATATATAAGGTTGTTCAGTCGATAAAACTGCACATTTGTAGTACATTTTTCCTACCATTTTTATATTAAAAAAGGACTTTATTATAATATATTATACATATGAGGGTTTATGTGTAAAAACATTATTTTCCATGTGTTAATATATTTTAATTATCATTTGGTAGGAAAATGTATGCAAATAATATTATTGATCTAATCCTAGTAGAACAAAGTCTACTAAAATCTTATTTGAGTTGTTGTGCAGAATATTTCCAAGTTGTTATGAAGGATTTAACAAACAAATCAATTTGTTGAAGAAAACTTGCCAAATTAAGAAGCAAACTTGGAGACCAAGTCTGGAAGCAACCGAGAAAATATTTTCAGATTCTGAAGATTCCTATGATTGCCAAATGTCACCAGATGAAAGACCAAGAAAAATCATCAATTGATCTCGACCCTTGGGCCGCGGATCCGCCGCAATTTGAGGAGGTTGGAAGGAAAGATTTTGGGGCATTAATCTAGGCTGAAATTTAACAAGTTTTCAACAATAAGATTCTGGCTTTGCACTATAAAAAGGCACCGAGAGCCTCTTGGAAAAGCTATCAAGCCGAAGAGATCACGAAGCCCCTGACGCTCACGCATCCAGGCTGATCATCGACTGTTCATCTACCTCCTTAGGAAAGATCGAGAAGCAAATCAAGTTTTGTAATCATTTTCTACGGAATAAAAGTGTAGTTTGAAGGAGTTGATTAATAAAGGTATTTTTTTTATTTAATTGTTTTTTTTACATTATGTTTTCCCTCTCTTTCTTTTCATCTTCTTCTCCCAACATGCGCGAGTAATTCTCCGCTTGTTAGGGTTCGTAGGATTAGGGTAGGCTAATGGACGATGAAAATAATTAAACCCTTTTTAAGTCCTATAAAATTTAGGAACTTTATCAAAATAATCATTAACATCCTAATCGGGCGCGCTAGCAATTCCTTGCTAGTTCCGACCGCGATTAAAGATTAGATTAATGATTGTTTTGGTAAATGCTAGATATGAACGGAGTTCCGTGTCGAGATAAGGGTTACGAGTGGGATTCCTTTTCCCTCCAGAAACCCTAATCTACACGCATCACCGTCGTTCTAGTTCTAAATCTATTAATGGATAAAAAGGGTAACTTTTAATTAATCTTCCATAACTACTAAATCCTAACGAACCCTACAAGCCCTATCATTATATTATTTAAATCTCTAAAATAATCTAGATCTATATTTTACATTAAAGTAGATCTAGAAACTTTTCACAAAATTCTTTATTCCTCCTCTCTTTCTCAACACATCTAAAGTAAGAGTAAAAGGTTCAACGTTTCCCAGAGGACGACCCGTACTCATCTCGGTCTAGCTACACGCGACACCGTTCTGATTGCGGTTAAACTACAAAAACACTCTTTCGAATCAATCAAATGGCGCCGTTGCCGGGGATCGAACCCGGGTCACCCGCGTGACAGACGGGAATACTCACCACTATACTACAACGACCGAGATGGACGACACTCCATCAGTGATAACACCACGCTGCCACCACCCGAAGGTGCGCAGAATCCACCGCGCGTCTCTCTCCAAGAGAGATGCTATCCTATTCGTGGTCCTCTTCCTACTTGTCTATCTCTTCCACCACCTAACAGGGATAATTTCGAAATTAAACCCCACTACATCAATCTGCTGCCCAAATTTCACGGGCTTGAGTCGGAAGACGCGTACGTTTTCATCACCAAATTCGAAAACGTATGCGCAATGATGGGTACTTCACAATTGACCTTAGATGCTATGTGCTTACGTCTTCTCCCATTCACACTGTGCGACTTGGCAGAAAAATGGCTTTATAATACTGCCGCACACTCTATCACTAATTGGGATGAATTCGTCGTAGCATTTCTTAAGAAGTTTTACCCAAATCATAAGACTGCACATGTTAGGAGCGAGATCAACCAGTTCACCCAGCTTCCCAATGAACCATTTTGGAAGTGCTTTGAACGTTTCAAAGATCTGCTTGTCCAATGCCCCCATCACGGAATACAAAGATGGGATTTATGTCGGATTATATATGAGGGCATTAATCCAGCGACAATGCAGATGCTTGAAACAATGTGTCAATGCAATTTCATGTCTAAAGATGACGGTGAAGCATGGAAATATCTGGAAGACCTTGCTGAAAGCACTTTGCAGTGGGAAAGCGTAAGACCACCTTCATCTAGGGGAGGAGTTCACCAGCTCGATGTTACCATCGCAGTGAAAGCCGAAATGGCAGCGATGCAGAAGAAACTCGACGCTATTGAGAGCGGATTCTCATCAGTCTCCCTAAATCAGGTTACGCTTCCTAAGACTGTCTGTGGTTGCTGTTCGGATTCTTCACACTTAACGGAAGAATGTCCTATGAATGCATCGTTTCAAGCTAATGCTGCTTTTCAGCAGCGACCTAGAAATGATCCTTATTCTTCCACATATAATCAACGATGGAGGAATCATCCTAACTTTGCTTGGAATCAAAACCAACAAAGTAATTATCAAAGACCTCCTCCACAGCAACCACAACCACAGAATCTGCCCCCCTTTCAGTCACAAAATTTCCAAAATCCGGCCAACATTTCTACACCACAAGTGGCCGGTACTGACAACTCACTTGCACAAACTTTGGATATGTTCATGAAACAATCCATGCAAAATTCGGCTGAGATAAGGGCTTCTATTGATACCCTAACGAAAAACTCCTCCTCCCATGGTGAGAGTATTAAATCAATAGAAAACCAAATCGCACAGTTAAACGCCGCAATGTGTGCGAGAGAGAAAGGGAAACTCCCATCTCAACCCCTACCGAATCCTGGCCATTCACAAAGTCATAATGTGAATGCCATTACTACGTTGAGATCGGGGAGAGTGCTGAACAACCAAGTGGGTGAGCAAATTGATGATAGTGACACATTTGATACCCCTTCTTCTTCTTCTTCCCCTAACTCGTCTAGTCTCCCACCTTCGTCCGAGCCTATTCTCCATTTTCCCCAAGGCTCAAACATTTCACCAAATCTATCTAAGTCGATTCCCACTCCAATTTTGGGATCGAATCCGTCGCCACAGTCTTCTCCACAAACGTTGGACCCAAAACTTATTGATCGAGCTCCATTTCCAAACCGATTAAGGGCCAACCGACCTAACCCGCAAATGGAGAAGATTGTGGAAATGTTTAAGCAAGTTAGCGTGAATATTCCTCTCCTAGATGCTATTCAACAAGTCCCATCTTATGCAAGAATCCTTAAAGACTTGTGCACTAGGAAGAGAAAAACTCAAGTGCCTAAAAAGGTTTTCATGACGAGTAATGTTAGCACAGCTTTTACCCAACAAATACCAAAGAAACGTAAGGACCCCGGCTGTCCTACAATCTCTATTTCTATTGGGGGTAAAAATATAAATCGTGCTTTACTCGATCTAGGAGCTAGCGTCAACTTGCTTCCTTATTCAGTATACGAGCAGTTATGAATTGGAGAGTTAAAACCCGCCCATTGTACTCTCCAAATGGCAGACCGATCTATCACCAAACCTCGGGGCGAACTAGAGGATGTGTTAATTAAAGTCGGGGAATTCATATTTCCCGTGGACTTTATTGTTTTAGATACACAACCTGTGGCAAACCCACGCAATCAAATCACGGTGATACTTGGTCGACCCTTCCTAGCAACTTCTAACGCTGTGATTAATTGTCGTAACGGTTCTATGAACCTATCCTTCGGGAAAATGACAATTGAGCTTAATATTTACAAGCTAGGAAGTCAGCCATCAGAACCTTCTGCTCATTTGCTGGATGTTTGTTCCATCCACGAGATAGCTCCCGAAAGCTGCATGGATGAGGAACTTTGCTTTGATGTTCTCGACAACACTAATGAGACATCGTTTGATCTTGCACCACTTCACAGTGAGGTTATGTTCAATGAGTCCGACCTTGAGATTGAACACGTTGACTCGTTGCAAAAGTCAGCAGCACTTTCCGAGTTAATATCTTATGCAAGTTTTGAACCTCTTAAGGAGTCCGAATATCATTCCGTTACCCCTCCTTCTATTGTCTCTCCGCCAATTCTTGATCTCAAACCGCTACCTTCTCATCTTAAATATGCATATTTAGGAGAGAATGAGACCTTGCCAGTTATTATATCCGCTTCTCTAGCCGTAGAGCAAGAGAATGCACTTTTGGCAGTGTTGAGATCGAATCGGCAAGCATTTGGTTGGACAATGGCCGACATCAAAGGGATTAGTCCCTTAATTGTTGAACATCACATACATCTGATGGATGAAGCCAAACCAACCCGAGACCCACAAAGACGGTTAAATCTCGTTATGAAGGAGGCGGTAAAGAAAGAAATCGTCAAGTGCCTTGATAGTGGAATAATTTACCCCATATCTGATAGTCAATGGGTAAGTCCAATTCATGTGGTCCCTAAAAAGTCTGGCATCACGGTCATCACTAACGAGGCTAACGAGTTAATCCAAACACGCACCCAAACTGGGTGGCGTGTATGTATCGATTACAGGAAACTCAATGCCGCGACGAGAAAAGATCACTTCCCTCTACCTTTCATTGACCAGATGTTGGAACGATTAGCGGGACACGAATACTACTGTTTCTTGGACGGATACTCTGGTTACAACCAGGTCCCCATCGCTGAAAAGGATCAAGATAAAACCACTTTTACTTGTCCTTTCGGAACTTTTGCTTATAGACGCATGCCCTTTGGGTTATGCAACGCTCCCGCTACATTTCAGCGGTGTATGATGGGGATATTTTCAGATATGGTGGAAAATTTTCTAGAAATTTTTATGGACGATTTCTCCATTTTTGGGGACTCCTTTGAGGACTGCCTTCGTAGTCTTGACGCTGTTCTTACCCGCTGTAAGGATAAGAACTTGACCTTGAATTGGGAAAAATGCCATTTTATGGTCCAAGAAGGTATTGTACTTGGACATATAATTTCACATAAAGGCATTGAGGTTGACAGAGCTAAAATAGATGTCATTCAAAACCTCCCTCGTCCCAATTGCGTCAAAGATATACGATCCTTCCTTGGTCATGCAGGATTTTATAGGAGATTTATTAAGGACTTTAGCAAAATTGCTAGACCCTTAACCCTTCTATTGGCCAAGGACACTACTTTTCACTTCGATTCGGATTGTGAGGCTGCTTTTGAATCACTTAAAGAATCACTCATGACAGCCCCCGTTCTATCATCTCCGGATTGGAACCACCCGTTCGAGCTTATGTGTGACGCATCAGATTTTGCTATTGGTGCTGTCTTGGGACAGCATATTGATAAGATGCCACATGTAATTTACTATGCAAGTAGGACCTTGAATGATGCACAAATAAATTACACAACTACCGAGAAAGAACTCTTGGCAGTTGTATTTGCATTAGAGAAATTCAGACCCTACTTGATTGGCTCGCCTATTGTGGTTTACACAGATCACTCCGCCCTACGACATCTTTTAACGAAGAAGGATGCAAAGGCCAGGCTAATACGTTGGATCCTATTGTTACAAGAATTTGATTTTGTTATCAAAGACAAGAGTGGATGTGAAAACGTAGTAGCCGACCATCTTTCACGCATCACTTCTTCGCCAACTGTGACCGTGCCGATAAATGACTCATTTCCCGACGAACAGCTCTTGAATGTATCCTACGAACCTTGGTTCGTGGATATCGTGAACTATCTTGCGACGGGACTTATACCTAGCGATTGGTCGAAACAAGACAAACTTCGGTTTTTATCCCAAGTAAAATATTTTTACTGGGATGAACCATATCTATTCAAGTATTGTTCCGATCAAATCATTCGCAGGTGTGTCCCTAACGATGAATTCAAGAGCGTGTTATCATTTTGTCATGATCAGGCATGCGGCGGTCACTTTGGACCTCGAAAAACGGCGGAGAAAGTTTTGCAATGTGGCTTTTATTGGCCAACATTATTTAAAGATGCATTTGAACATTGCAAAACTTGTCCGCGATGTCAGCATTTGGGGAGGATTTCACGAAGGAACGAGATGCCACTCCAACCTATATTGGTTGTGGAAATATTTGATGTTTGGGGTATTGATTTTATGGGCCCTTTTCCCAACTCCTTTGGGAATCTATATATCTTGTTAGCGGTTGATTATGTCTCGAAGTGGGTGGAAGCTATACCGTGTCGCACTAATGACAACAAAGTTGTCATTAAGTTCCTTAAAGAAAATATCTTCTCGCGATTCGGACACCCTCGCGCTATCATTAGCGACAACGGGACACATTTCTGCAATAGGTCTTTTGAGGCCTTGATGCGGAAATATTCAATCACTCACAAACTTTCTACGCCCTATCATCCCCAAAAAAGCGGGCAGGCTGAGGTCTCAAATAGGCAGATCAAACAGATATTGGAGAAGACGGTTTCTAAAAACCGTAAAGATTGGTCAACCAAATTGACGGATGCTCTTTGGGCATTCCGCACCGCTTATAAGACCGATCTTGGTATGTCTCCATACCGCCTTGTGTTTGGGAAGGCATGTCACCTCCCTGTCGAGATTGAACATAAGGCAATGTGGGCTATTAAAGAGCTTAATTTTGATCTTGATCATGCTGGCGGCTATCGGAAGCTGCAATTGAATGAGCTAAGCGAACTCCGCGATGAAGCTTACGATAATGCGGTAATAGTAAAGAATAGGACTAAAGTGTTCCACGATAAAAATCTTTCTAGAAAAACCTTCACATCGGGGCAACAAGTCCTTCTTTACGATTCCCGTCTCCATCTTTATCCGGGTAAGCTTAAATCTCGGTGGAAAGGACCTTTTGTGGTGCGGTATGTACACCCGCACGGGGCGGTTGAAGTCGAAAATTTGAAAAACGGTTCGATTTTTAAAGTAAATGGGCATAGATTAAAACCGTATTTTTCTGCTGACCCCGCGGAGAAGCTCCTGTTTTTACAGGAGCCGCTTTATCAAAACTAAATTTCCTCCGCCTCACCTCCATATTTTTTAACATTTTCTCATTTTAAGAATGGAGGTGAGTAAAAATGGATTTGATTGAATATCTGTGCGTGTCAAAGAATAAGTTTGGGGGAATTTTTCATTTAACTATTATTTTACCCCTTGTATCTCTCCCTTAGTATACAGGTCCATATTCTCAAAAGGCTACATCAGTGAGAACACTGCTGAAAACAGGTTTGGGGGGGAGGTTTGTATTCACTGAATTATCTTTGACACCGGGCATTAAAATTTTTTTTTATAACAAAAGAATAGAAAGTGAAAAATTACATCCAAAAGATAGGAATAGTTTAAGAAAACTAAGAAAATTAGAAGTTTTCTTACACGAACCGGTAATAAGTAGTTATGAGCTGTTGTCTCAAGGGTTAGTAAGATGAAGGAAGTCACTAATCTGAGGATAAAAATAAGTCTGAAAAATAGTTTCTATTCTGGAAGCCGAACATTTGAATGTTGATACCTTACTATATGCACTTACATACGTCTTGAAACTCGGGATAGTAGAGGATACCTTGAAATGCTCTTGTCTAAAAGCCAAAGTTGAAGGAAATAAAAAAAAATGATGAAGAAAATATAAAAATGGTGAAAAGAAAAATGAACACTGGTTTTGTTATCGCCAAGGCAGCAATAAAAAAAATATAGCGAGGGTGCCTCTTCACCTAGTGCCCTGAGGCCAACTGGTCTGGGAGTCACTGCTAAGCCTTAGGTGGTGCAAGACGAGGAAAATATTATCACCGAATCTGCAAGCACATGAGTAATCGGTCGGTTAGTACCTCAAGAAGTACTAACGGTCGCATGAAAGTGTGTGAGCAACCCTAAATATTCATCAAATTAAAAAGTACTAAGGTAGATGGACAAGAGTATGATAGCTTGAATTGAATTCTCCGAGTGTAGGGATGTTATTACACACACGTGGGGTTATATGATCAATGTTTGGATGAAAGGTAGGAATGAAGAATAATGACGATGTTTTATTGAGGGATGATGTGATTTCTAACATTTTTCATGACTATTAAGATAGGGCTCATGACAACTGAAAAGCTAGTATAGTTGGAAACTCTTCTTTTCAAAGTATTTCTTTTATGGTTCTTATCCTTATATGTAAATTTCACCATCTTTCTTTTGTTATAGGATTTTGTGGGTGTAATCCGCTGAAAACCCTCAGGAGACAACACTCCTTCTACTAGGGACACCTAGAGGTTTAACGGCTTGTTGCACGTGCTCAGTGCAATCGTGTCTGCCTACGAAAGTGTGCCTAGTTTTCTCCTTTCTTTTTCTCCTCTTAAATAAACTAGTTTGCTCGGGACGATCAAAGATAAGTTTGGGGGTATTTGTTCAGTCGATAAAACTGCACATTTGTAGTACATTTTCCTACCATTTTTATATTCAAAAAGGACTTTATTATAATATATTATACATATGAGGGTTTATGTGTAAAAACATTATTTTCCATGTGTTAATATATTTTAATTATCATTTGGTAGAAAAATGTATGCAAATAATATTATTGATCTAATCCTAGTAGAACAAAGTCTACTAAAATCTTATTTGAGTTGTTGTGCAGAATATTTCCAAGTTGTTATGAAGGATTTAACAAACAAATCAATTTGTTGAAGAAAACTTGCCAAATTAAGAAGCAAACTTGGAGACCAAGTCTGGAAGCAACCGAGAAAATATTTTCAGATTTTGAAGATTCCTACGATTGCCAAATGTCACCAGATGAAAGTCCAAGAAAAATCATCAATTGATCTCGACCCTTAGGCCGCGGATCCGCCGCAATTTGAGGAGGTTGGAAGGAAAGATTTTGGGGCATTAATCTAGGCTGAAATTTAACAAGTTTTCAACAATAAGATTCTGGCTTTGCACTATAAAAAGGCACCGAGAGCCTCTTGGAAAAGCTATCAAGCCGAAGAGATCACGAAGCCCCTGACGCTCACGCATCCAGGCTGATCATCGACTGTTCATCTACCTCCTTAGGAAAGATCGAGAAGCAAATCAAGTTTTGTAATCATTTTCTACGGAATAAAAGTGTAGTTTGAAGGAGTTGATTAATAAAGGTATTTTTTTTATTTAATTGTTTTTTTTACATTATGTTTTCCCTCTCTTTCTTTTCATCTTCTTCTCCCAACATGCGCGAGTAATTCTCCGCTTGTTAGGGTTCGTAGGATTAGGGTAGGCTAATGGACGATGAAAATAATTAAACCCTTTTTAAGTCCTATAAAGTTTAGGAACTTTATCAAAATAATCATTAACATCCTAATCGGGCGCGCTAGCAATTCCTTGCTAGTTCCGACCGCGATTAGAAATTAGATTAATGATTGTTTTGGTAAAGGCTAGATATGAACGGAGTTCCGTGTCGAGATAAGGGTTACGAGTGGGATTCCTTTTCCCTCCAGAAACCCTAATCTACACGCATCACCGTTGTTCTAGTTCTAAATCTATTAATGGATAAAAAGGGTAACTTGTAATTAATCTTCCATAACTACTAAATCCTAACGAACCCTACAAGCCCTATCATTATATTATTTAAATCTCTAAAATAATCTAGATCTATATTTTACATTAAAGTAGATCTAGAAACTTTTCACAAAATTCTTTATTCCTCCTCTCTTTCTCAACACATCTAAAGTAAGAGTAAAAGGTTGAACGTTTCCCAGAGGACGACCCGTACTCATCTCGGTCTAGCTACACGCGACACCGTTCTGATTGCGGTTAAACTACAAAAACACTCTTTCGAATCAATCAAAGGTTCATCTACCATTTTGATGAAGTCAAACGCTTTGACCACCACATCAAAACAGATGTTCTAACTCCGTGATGCCTGCTTTAACCCGTAAAGCAACTTGCACACGTTTCCGTTGCTCCCACTGTCTACGAAGCCCTCTGGCCGTGTACTTATAGACGCTCTCTTCTAGATCACTATTTAGAAAAGCAGTCATGACACCCAACCATCAGATATCGTAATCATGGTATGTAGCAATGGCAAGTAGGATCCGGATGGACTTAAGCATAGCCACTGGAGAAAAGGTTTCATCATAATCGACACCTGGTCGATGACGAAAACCTTTTACAACAAGTCTAACATTGAAAATCTCAACTTTTCCATCTACACCAAGTAACCTTCTCAAGATATACTTGCTCCTGATGGGGGTTTAACCCTTCAGATATAGCAACCAAAGTCCATACTTTGTTGTTGTATATAGATTCCATCTCAGATCGCTTAGCATCCAGCCATTCTTACAGAGTCCCCACTCTTGATGGCCTGTTCTAAACTAGTCGGGTCATCATCTCACGATGCAATCTTCGCTCCCACTGTCATAGAGAAAACCGAAGTATCTCTCAGGTGGATGAGGAATCCTACCAGATCGACAGAGTGGCTGAGGTCTATCGGGAACTATTGAATTCTCCGGTTCTACCAAATCGTCAGCTGCAGTTTGCATAGCTGGAACTCCTTCCTGTTCTACCTCATGACCACTAATTTCTTCATAAGAAATTCCTTTTCTAAAAAGGTGGCATGTTGAGAAACAAAACACCTTTTGTTCCTCGGTGCGGTAGAAAATATTCCCTTGCAAATGCTTGGGATATCCAACAAACTTCCACAGAACTGACCTTACCTCCAGCTTGTCCGGATTTTTATTTTAGACATAGGCCGGACAACCCCAAATCTTAACTTACCTAAGACATGGGATCTTCCCATACCATATCTCATATGGAGTGGTAGGCATCTGATTTGGTTGGAACCCTATTCAATAGGTATGCAGCTTCACAAGTGCATAACCCCCAAAAGGAAATAGGCAACTTAGTAGTACCCATCATAGAGCGCACCATATCTAATAGGGTGCGATTGCTCCACCCCGATATACCGATGTGCTGTGGTGTATACGGAGGAGTAATACTGAGAGAGAATCTCATTCTCCTTTAGAATAGTTTAGGAATTCCATGCTCAAGTATTCTCCTCCCTAATCACATCAAAGGACATAATACTTATACCCGTTTTGGTTCTCTACTTCTTACTTATATTCATTGAATTTCTCAAAAGCCTCAGACTTGTGTTTCAACAGGAACACATGTGCGAATCTTGAGAGATCATCAGTGAATGTAATGAAGTAAAAAGAACCAGTCCTGGTATGTGTAGACAGGGGACCTACATACATCATCATGTATCAATCCCAAGAGTTCACTAACTCTTTCTCTGTTTCTAATAAACGGAGCTATGGTCATCTTATCTTTGTGACATGACTGGCAAGTTTCACAAGATGTAAATTCAAACTGATTTAAATATGCATCTTAATGTAACTTAGCAAGTCGGGTCGCATTAATATGACCTAGTCTACAATGCCTCAAGAAGGATTCGTTCATTTCTGAACTCTTCCTCTTGTGTGTGTTCTGTACGTTGAGAACTGTAGTTTGATTTAGAACGTATATGCTTTTAGATAACGTGCCTGAACTGATCAACTCTTGATATAGGAAATGTTCAAAACATTATCTAACAATACAAAATTATATCCTTCTTTATTAAATAAAGAGACTGATATAATGTTGCATATCAGGTTCGGTATCTAATAACATTCGTTCAGAATCAATGTATTTGGTAATATAGGGTGATAACTGCCAATATCTTGGCTGCAACAATTACACCGTTTCTAACTCTTAAAACTTATCACCCATTCCCAGTTCCCTACCTATCTGTAGCCCATGCAACATATTACATATGTAGGATCCTGATCCAGTATCTCATACCCAGAATGTAAAGGATACTGAGAAACAGTTCTTGGTAATAAACACACCCGAAGAAAGATGCATCATCATGCACTTTCTTCGTTTGGACGGCACGGGAATCCTGGTAATCCCCTATTTCCTGCTTGGTCTTATAACAATTATAAGTTGGAGCGGGACCAACGTTCCCCAGCTCAGTATAACAAGCGGGTTCGGTCAATACATCCATATTATTATCTTGATTCAGGCGTGACATGGTTGCTATCTGGAGAGAGAGAGAGAGAAGAAAACACTCAGCGTATGCTCTTGCAAGATCAGATTGGTTATTATTTTATCTAATCAGGATGGCTCCTACTGTTTTTATCAAATCTTCCTTCAAACCCTAAAAGGAAAGACTAGCCGGGATTAATTACACTCTACAAGTTCGCCAATCTTTCAGCCAGGCTAGTGCCAGTACTTTGAGGGAGGTTCCCCGTGCTTTCGCACAGACCTAATTAAAATAAACCTCGTTTTCCCAGGGGCGTAACCCCGTTGACACCTTTCTAGTCACCTACTTGATCGGCTAATTTGTAAGGTGCAAAACTCTCCCAGGAGTAACAATTACTCGCAGTAGGTATCGAGATCCAACGATCTCATAGAAGGTATGCAATCTCATTGCAAATTTCAACACTTGAAATTCCCGATAATTTTGCCCCTAGCATCTTATGACCTTGACGCAAGTCAACAAACCATAGTCCGCTAGTCAAGTTTAACCCGTACATTTCATGATTTAATTAAACCCACCCGCATGACCCTTGACGCTGGTAAACAAGGTCGCACGACTACCTTAACTCAATTGCATTATATACTTTTGCAGATAAGCATAAATAGCTACCGCACACTATGCCTTGACGGAGGTCAACAAACGTAGCACGAATACTATGAAGTACTTATCTGAAATGACGGAGGGCTAAGATAGGTTTTTAAGAAAACCTTTTGCGTAATGAACTTGATATCGTTATAGAATCAAATGATTTGAAATGGAGTGTTTTTGAGGCCTTTGCTAGTTTCGCTAAAGAGATCACTCCCGGTGAAGGGATCTCGGCTCTTTCCTCGTCGAATGAGGTGCAAGATATTCACAATACCACCATGCAAAGCAAAAACTATAGAAGCCATCAAAAGACAAACCGAGTGGGTTGTAGTATCTGCTAGTTTCGCTAAAGAGGTCACTCCCGGTGAAGGGATCTCGGCTCTTTCCTTATCGATTAAGGTGCTGGATATTCTACAAGGAATACCGCTATGCAAAGCAACAACTAGAGCTACCTGTTTTTGAAAATTCGATTCCACAACATCTTTAGGTTTATTTTCTTTCATTAATCTTATTAATGAAGTCCCATCATTTAAGTTACCTAAGAATCACAGATAAATACAACGTACGCTTATGCCATCCGCATTCACCTCGATGTCCCGTCATACACCGTTAGGTTAGGTAACTAACGGCAGAGCGGGGCAGGGCTAGCGCGGGTGTAAAACATAAGCAATGTCTATATAATATAATTCATATACTATATACAGTATCTATCTCATCATATCAAGTGATCACATCACAGAATATCGCAGTAGAAAACAACATATGAAATATTGGATATACTAGGATTTCCAGGTTTTATATTAAGCCTGTATAAAACACGGATTCTACGGTCATGATGAATAGCCAAACCTACATGCCTAGACCCTTACGAGAGCGGCAAGCAATCCTACCAATTTTAGAGTTAGGAGACCCGGACTCGACGCTTCGAGATGGTCTCCCACTGGACTCTAGAACCAGTTTACTTGTGCTCCCCTCCTTGGGTCTATCCTAATGCGGAAAAGTAAATAATATACATCAATGGTGACATCTTCTTCAACCCGGAAGTGCCCCAATAAAAGAATATTACATACAAGTTTTTACATGAATGAAAATGAAAAACTCTCATCTCACATAAAAACCCCCGGTTATTCAAAAACGACGATCCAATATAACATATCACAACAACAAATAACATCTCATGTCATCAACGTAAGTAAATATGCGTATCCCAATTGTCGTTAACATATAGCAACGAAACCGGCGATACATCACATATTACACTTACGGTCGCAGAAAAGAAAGTGAAAAACTACAACAATTGGAATCCGCAACCACCTTGGACATCTTAAACCCAATGTATCACATACTTTGGATTTCGTGCCCAACCAAATGAATTCCTTAGACATTACATGCCTAACAATTATAAACCCTGCATTTTAGTCTCGATATTGGAATCACTTTCCAATAACCAGTCGGGTAATTCAACAAGATTCCCGATAACCCGATTGAATACTCGTCGGAAACTTTAGTAGACGGCCGCACCCCTCAATACCGTCGACGAAGTGCACTAAGGCGGAACACCGCAGCCGCGAGCATCCGAACGGATGCTTTAGGCAATAGGGTTCTCCTACAGTCACTTGGTCGGGGCTATGGGGCATGCTATCTAATAAGGTTATCCGGCGAGTATCCGCGTACGCTACGTGATTGCGACGGACTTTTGATCACATCAAAATCCCGTGGCAACCGATCAAATGAGACTAAATTGCTAGATTTATAAAATTCAAATTAGTGTGGATTCCAAGTATTGTATCCTATCACATGATATTCGGACGACGTTAAAATTTTCGATCGATTCATCAAAGTCCCGCAATTTCCCGACAGCTCAACACTTGAGCATTGTTCATAAATACCCAGAACATGCCACAGTACCTATGGACCAGCCATAGAAAGGCAAACCCAAACCTCATTAATGGCACCGCGGAACTGCCGCAAACCTTAAGGTTTGAAAGCGTTCCATGGTCATTATGTCCTAAGGTTTGAAAGCGTTCCATGGTCATTATGTCGAGTTGGGGTTTCATTCTTCTAGAGGGTCGACAGAATTACTTGCATGTTTTTCCGAATACCAAAAACTTGGAAAAATGGGTTTTTGACATTTGATCGAACTTTTTAACTTCGCCTAGACAATCATGCGAATCCCCAAAACAATGTTAAAACTACGAATACGAAACACTCCGTATTGCCTATACTGTAAGATTATATCACATGCAAACTTAGAAAAAACAAACAATACCTGAAACACCAAAACCCAGATTCTGGAACGCACCAAAAAATTCAACCCCAAATTTCACTGCTCACCCGAGCTGGCCGGATTTTACAAGCATGTGGCCAGCCATTTTCCGGCGAGGGGGGCTAAATTTTCTTGTGTGTTCATGTTGCATCTCATACAACATTCTGCAGTTGTTTAAAATTTTTTTAGAGGACTTTTTAAATTCGACAGAAAGTGAGTTTTCGTGTTTCAAGTTTCGGAGTCGTTTCGATTTCGTAATCCAACAAACATCGTCTAATTTTTTAGCATGGCTCTGATACCACTGCAGGGTTTCCTAGCGCGACAGCAAGGTTTCGGGAGGCATCGTCTATGCCAATTTCAAAAATTGCCGTTTTAGCTAACCCTAACCTTAGAATCGTTACTGGAAAATGCGACGATACGATATGTAAACTACTTTACATCTAAGTGAATGAGGAATACAACCTTTGTAGACCGGTCCTTCACTTCAAAAGCTTCGTGTAGTAGTCCCATCGCTGCGAGTTGTGATCTCCCGAACTCTAGAAAGGGTTCTCCCGGAGAAATGAACAAGCTTGCTCGAAGTCTTCGAGGCCGAAGATGATCTACATCGAGGAGACTCAAGATCATGCTAGCTCTTCACTAATTGTGAAATTAGTGAAGCAAACACCCTAAACTAAATGGAAAGTAGTAGAGGATGATGAACTAGGAAATGAGCTCACTTTAGATTTATTTTTCTCACAATATTTTCTGGCTTTTCCAAAAGCTAGAAACCTTTTTCTCAAGGATGAAGAAGATGAAGTGAAGAGATGAGAATCAACTCATGAGGTGAGAATAACAACCATAGGTGAGTTAGTGTCATACACTAACCCATGTAGAGATTAAACCATGGCTAACAATAATGGTTAGGTTAATAAATATCTACAAGTAAAACAAAAAGAGTGGACTTGGTCAATGGTTCCACAAGCTTCTACAAGCTTTAACCATGTGACTAAAACCCACTAATTTTGATTTACTTAAATAAATATAAACCCTCACATTATTATTAGTATGGTGTGAGTCTCATACATCCATGTAGCATGTGATATCAGGCATGACACAATAAAATGTACACTAATATATATCACATATATACTAATGCACACTTATGAGAAAAAGAAATGTTTAAGTGAGCTAATATTAGTTAATGTAATCTAGTATATCAAATATACAATTATACATTAAATTATTAAATCAACACTTGATTTAATAATCCGGCTATATCACATATAACCGACTAATATCAAATGCAACAACTTATTGAATCAACATTTGATCCGATAACCCGGCTATATCACATATAACCGACCGATATCATAAATCGCGAGAATAGAATGCGGTATCGCATACGCACATTAATCTCGGTCCCACACATATCACATATGTTCTCGTACTCCGTTTCGCATGAACTAGGAAACCTCTGTGTAGGACTCTAAAGACTCGTCAATACGCCGGCAGTAGGTCATGATCATATCAAACACCCATAAGACGCATGCGGTCTGCTAAACGTAACGGCCACCCGGGTATTGAGCGATCAGAAGATCAACAAGCATGCCTGCTGATACTCCTGTGAATCCAATCAGTAACACTACCGTACAGTCCGGTCTCTTCGTCTGATATGTTGCATATCTCGTCTGGGGGTGGTAAACGTCAGACCCCAATAACTCGATAAGTCGTGCCGATGTGAGGCTCATAACGGGTCGAGAAACTACTGATAACACATACCAGTAAATATCAGGAACAGCCCTGGCCAGGGACTTCTTGTTATAGCCAATCCAGCACAGCGCAACATCAACCCCCAGTATCGGGAGAGACGAAATCTCCTCCTATCGCTCATTGCCTCTATGTGACTCGGGACTGTACCCAAAATCCACCTTTTGCACGTTCTCTTGAACGCGGTAAGGTGGAAATCAAAGTACAGTGGGAATCATACAAGACTCTATGACGATCTCGGGTCGACAGACTAACCTGTACCAGTGTCACCAGAGAATTGCCATCTGACGTGAGGTATAATACCATCTAGGAGTTCTCGGCGAGTCCGTCCAGTGTACCCAGTCTCCACTGTGCACCCGTACACCATCTCTGATGTCAAACACCAATGGATATGGGATCATCCATCGGCCATCTACATGGGTCGAGAAGCTATACGCTAGTCTACTCTGCTATATCGATGCCCCGTCTCGATACACCCATGACTAGGGACATTAAAGGATGTACTTAACGACTACCTTTGTCCCACTAGTATGATCCGCATCATAATCCAGGGAGTCAAGTACACATCCTAAGAGCTTTATCAACATGTAACAGAGAGATAATCGGTGTACATGTTAAGATAAAGAGTAACCAGATAGCATATTATCATGTCGAGCAAGAAAGTTCTCCCTATATATGTCCAAGCATCCACTATAATATACATCATATGAACAATAATGGCCTCTAAGGCATACATATAACTAACAGAGATGACATGTATCATGTGAGGGTGAGAGAGAGAGAAGGTGAGAAGGAGAGATTTATTCCACAACTTTCTACACAATTCTTCACCTCTTCACTTCCCCATCTCCTTCTCTTTCATCACCTTCATCAACCTCCACTACCACCCTTACAACCATCCCAAATCCACACCAAAACCTTATGTCCCCTTTGTTAAAATTGTGCACAAGCTCACTACAAGCATGGTGGACCAATCAAGTCAAGATTTTGAGCACTTGGGGCAACTCAAGAAAATTCTTGAGTTGCCAAATGAGATAATCTCTACACCCATAGTTATAACTCGAGTTTCTTTAACCTCTATAATAATTTAGAGCTTAGTGATTGAGGTTTAGTGATCATGGAAAATTCAAAGATGAGGGTTAGGGGATTTTTATGAGTTGTGAGGTGTAAATTGAGATTAGTAGAAGCCGTAAAACCCCTATAGTGTTAGAATTTTGAATAAAACCTGACACTAAAACCTCAAACCCCAAACTTAGAAATCCCCGATATCGGATTTGTGTAGGAATTGTGGTGTAGTTTTGAGATTTGCTTTCATCCGAGGGCCCTGAAAATTATTTAGCAAAGACTGAGAGATGTGCAGGCAACCTAGAAGCTAACCCCAAACCCCAAGATTGTATCTTCAAGTTTATGCCGCAAATTATCTCATTTTGGCCGCAAATTGCGGCCTTGGTGTGAGGGAATCGCCTCGTACTTGGTCTATGGCTTCATTTTAGGCAAAGTAGACCTACCCCATGTGCAGAATTCGCTAATTTCACCTGGAAAAAAATCTGGAGGTGTTTTCTTGAGTTTCTATTTTGGTTTTGTGACTTTTAATGACTTGAACTTGGGTGTTTGTGTTTTGTCTCGATCGATTGGCGTTCGTATGTCGATATCGAGGGTTATTTGGTTCTTCTTGCATACGTAGACCGTATGTTTTAACCTATGTGTGTTTCGTGTGCCGTTTTAGTTTTCATCCGCGATTTCGGTTTACGACACCATATGTTTATATGTAGGCACCTTCGTGAGGATTTTGGACAACAAGGAAGAGAATGACGTTATCGACTTCGACAAGCAAGGATCAAGGTGAGTAGATGTATATTTACGGGGGAAGTCAGGTGGATGATGTATAGCACCCCCGCAAATATAGAATAGTGTTATTACCATGTTAATTGTGAGCCTGGAGGTGATATTGGATACTTAGAGTGTAGGGTATTTTAGCAGACCTTAGTTTAGATTAGGTTGATCTAGGAAGACTACCCAGAGGATGATTACCTTGGAGGCGAGTCACAGGATACATGTAGACACACACACACACACGTACACTGAACTTGGTGTATATGAGTATATATATATGTATGTGTGTGTAGGTTTATATATATATACATACATACTTACATACATACATATACATGTGATATGAGGATGGTATATGATACTTGGAGATGAGTCGATATGATCGGGCATGATGCCGTGAGATATTTGATATGTGATTGAGTAATGATATGATTCATGATATGATATTTAAAAATAGATCTTCAGACGATGTGTATTCATATACGGTAATATGTGTTGATGACATTGGAATGTACGAGACTTTAGAACAATACCCCTGATCATGATATTGTTCGATGATGATACCCTATGAATGATGATGTATATATATGATAGTTAAACCGTACCCCTATTTTTGGGATGCCGTATGATGGATTTTACCGTACGAGGTATAGATATGATGATTGATCCGCACTCTTGACTTGAGGATACTGTACTATATATTACAGTACGTGACGCTATGAGACTGGATTGCCGACTACTAGGTATATCGACTCGGTTATATGGTTAGATTGTCTTATCCTTCATACCGGTTCTTAGTTAGCCTCTCAGTGTTTAGGTAGATGCTAGACTAGGCTCGAGTCATACTTATTTTCAAAACTAACGAATCGTAAGAATTTTCAAAAGACAATTCGAGGGATGCTACGGATTTTCTAAGGACACATCTTTTCTTAAGAACCCCGTAGCCCCTACTTTTTAAAAAACCACGGTTCGTGTTTTTTTTTCAAACACCAAAACTGTATGACTCGTATATTAGAAACATATATTCTTCGATATTGCGGTTATTACTAATTTTCCATTATATTCATATTACTATCATTACATTGCATGTTCATGCATGTGTTTCCTTAACTCTCATGATCCCTTCTGTTAGGACACCGGCACCATTACCGATGATGTGTATGTTCTACGTACACTTGCTTGCCGGCTCACAGACATAATCATCGGTAATTTCCATGTCAAGTACACTTTAGAAAACATTGCTTCATTGGTAATAACTTGCTAACGGGCAGTTTTAACATAGTACTAGTATGCTTGCTTTCATATGCTAGTTTATAGAATGCATTCCTTACTTAGATACTTCATGCATTTATATATTCATTCCTTTATGCTATATTGTGGGCTTTATGCCGATATTCACTGCTTATTGACTATTGATTTCTGGGATTTCGGATTTTCTATGAGATTTCTGAATTTTGGGGAAAACCGTAAAACTTTTATAAACCCATTATCTTTTAAAATGCAAGTTGCGGTTTTCTCGTGATGTATGTGTCGTCCACCATGAGTTTTCCTGATTGCTGTTGGTTTTCGAGACCCGATTCGAGGAGTGGAGGAACCGTTTCGGGTACATGGTGGGCTCGGTATGGTACCCCGGGGTGAGATAGTTTTCGTGGGGATGACGATGAGCCTGGCAGGGACGGACTACCTACAGGTGATGTCCGGCGTGGTGGATATCCGGAGGATACCGACCGTAGTCATAAGATTGATGATGGGCCGATCCGGACTGACGGAGCCCGAGATATTGAGACATTGAGACTATGAGATATTGAGATATTGTGTCGATGCTTGACATGGATTTTTAGCAGATATTGAGACCTTGAGATATTGAGATATTGTGTCAATACATGACACGGATTTCCTGTCGATTTCACTGATGATGTTCCAGTTTTATTATACAAGTTTTACTAAGATAAAAATACAGATTTTCTTATATCCAGATTTCGGGATTGATTGTCTCATTCATGATGCATTCATACATCTGATATATGACTTGTTGCTGTTTAGTGACACTGACACGAGCACTGAGTATTACACTTATGTATAGATTATTACCCTGTTACAACTAGATGTCCAGTGTTATATCGGATACCTTATGGTATGACCTAGGAGATCGTCGTGCATGCGATTTCTACCTGGTGATGTCTTCTACTCACGACTTGGCAACTCACCCCCGTTGTGCCACAGTTTCTTGCAGGTTTAGCCGTACAGGTTTCCATGGCGGCTTGCTGGCACACCACTTCATTCCGGGTGATTGCTTTGGTGGGTGGGTTCACTTGCATCGTGACCACCGTTGTACTTTTATTTATTTTAGTTGTATCTAGTAAGCTCCATCAACCAGACTTGTATATTTGAGAGACTTAGAAGACCAGTTGTATATTCTTTCGACCATAGAGTTGCACGCTTGTATTATTATGGTTCTTCTCTGGTTTGCTTGAGGATATTGGTTTTCTTTCTGTGTTTTGATCCTCGCCCTTCGGCGTTGTATATTATTTTTCTTGCGTGGTTGTTTCCGCCTTTTGGTGAAGAGCTAGCTCCCACTTGGGGATGCCTTTTTATTATTACTTATATAGATATTCTTGTTTTGTACCCGTTTGGGGCCAGTTTTTACAAGAGAAACTCTGCCGAAATTTTTGGAAAACTTGATGCTTTTAAAAATGTTTATAAAGTTGGTATCAGAGCGTTAGGTTTTACCTTCTGAGTGTAGGATGACCCTTGGTGGATGGAGTAGGTGACTTAGGTAGAGTGACATACCGTGTGTATGTTCCGCGACATACTTACGATACGTTACTCCGCTTAAGAAGCTTTATGATGTATATTTATTTTGCACCGTATATTCGTTCCTTTGATCTATCCTTGTTGGATATATGTATGCCCTAGAGGCCATTATATGATAGTGTATGTACCGGTATGCGTATATATATATTTAAGGGACATTCTAGCTCGACATGATAGTAGGCTATCTGGTTGCACCTTTTATCTTGACATGTTCATTTGATCATGCTTTCATTTATTTGGTACATGTTGATATAGCCCGTAGGATGATGCAGGACTACTGAGATTATGATGCGGATCATACTAGTGGGACATGTGTATGTTAGTGTATATGTCCTAGAGGCCATTACTGTATCATACTAGTTTGTATATTACTTAATGGAAGCTTGGGATATTCACCTTGTATAAACAATCTTGCTTAATATAGTAGTATGCTACTTGGTTTGTTTCTACTTCAATGTGTGCATGTGTTTATTTTAGTATATCACCTATACACATTAGTGGAGCCCTTAGGATCTTTGCTTGATTACCAGTGTTGTGATGGCAGTCACACTAGTGGGGGCTGGGTAATCTATAAGCACATCCTTATATAGGTCCCTAGTCGCAGGACTATCGAGACTGGGCATCGATGCTCCGGAGTAGACTAGCGCATGCGCTTCTCATCCCAGAGTGGGAGATGGTCTGTCCCACAGCCATCAGTACGCCGTACTGGAGATAGTATGCGGGTGCTCGTTGGGTTACGAGTACACTGGACAGGACTCGTCGGGAACTGACCGGTTGGTATTATACCTATCGTCAGTTATCAGTTCCCAGGTGACATGAGTACAGCTTAGTCCGCTGACTTGACACTGTCACTTCGCCTCGAGTGTGTTCCCACTGTACTTTGATTACTACCCTACCACGGCTCAAAGGAGTCGTGCAAACAGGTAGTAGTTGGGTACAGTCCCGAAGCACTTGGAGGCAGTGACGGTTAGACAGGATTCGTCTCTCCCGGTATTGGGGGTTGACATCGCGCTGTGTCTAGGAGAGCCATTACACGAGTAGTCCCTGGCCAGGGCAATCGAGATATACTGGTAGGTTTCCAGTGTTATCTCAGGGTGTTTTGGGCTTCACTCCGACACGACTTGTACCGCTATTAGGGGACTGACGTTTACCGCCCCCTAGGCCCGCCATGCGATGTATCATACGAACAGACCGGACTGTACGGAGATTGTCACAGTCAGACTCAGTAGGAGTTCAGATGGGTTTCACCTCGTCAGTCTTCTTGTCGGCATCGCATGAATAGTCAATAGTATTCAAGCTATGTTTGTTGGCCAAAGTCAAGACATAGTGATTGGTTGCTATTGGGTATTCATGTGCAGCATAGATAGATGCGTTGGTTTGGAACAGTCGTACTGCCTTGTTGGCCAAAGTCAAGGGTAGGTACGGGTGGATTCAAATTAACCTGGAGAACGACGGGTAGAACTTGACATGTGACTTATGATTTGTTGGCCAAAGTCAAGGTCATAAGAGCATGGGGCAAAAATCCACATCGGGAGTTTCAAAAGAACTGAAACTTGCTAGTATTGCATACCATTTGGAGTGCGATGATTCTGGTAGGATTCCTTCAGTTTCATCACGCGATGATATTTGGATCCCGATCCTACTGTGAGTATATGCTACTCCTCGGGAAATTTCTCACTTAACGATCAATGCTATAAACCTAGTAGGTGTCTAGAAAGGTGTTAGCGGGGCTACGCCCCCAGGGAAAAGAGGTTTTTAAATTAAGGAACTTCGCGAAAGCGTTGGAAAACCTCCCTTGAAGTACCGACACCAGCCTGGCCGAACGGTTAAGCAAGTATTGTACGGTGAGATTGATCCTGACTAATTCTTCCCTTTTGGTTTGAGGAGGGATTCGAGAAACAGTGGGAGCCATCCTGTTTAGACAAATTAAAAAGCACTCTAAGCTTGCAAGAGCATCATGCTGAGTGTTTCTTCTTCTCTCTCCTAATTGCAGCGACCAATCGACATGACTGGACTTAAGTTACTTCTAGATAAAAACATACTGACAGGGCCAAACTACAAAGATTGGCTCAGGAATGTCAAAATGGCAATCACTTACGACAAGCTTGGGTATCTTCTTACCACCAAAGCTCCCCCTGTCCCAAGTCCCACCTCCAGCGTCGCGGATAAGGAAATCCGTAAGACTTGGGAGATTGATAGCGCGAAGGCCAAGTGCCTCGTACTTGCCTCTATGGACAACGAACATCAGAGGAGGCACGAGAATATGGACCTTGAATCCATATTTCTCCATACAAAAGAACTGTATGGAGAGCAGTCTCGTATCGTAAGATACGAAGTGTCGAAGAAGTTATTTTCGGCAAGGTTGGCCATCGGATCATCGGTAGCGGAACACGTGCTTAAGATGATTGGCTTCATTGAGGAGCTCGCGGAACTTGGGACCACGTTAGAGAACGAGCTCTATACGGACTTGATTCTCCAGTTCCTTCCTTCCACTTACGCCCAGTTTATCCTGAACTTCAACTTACAAGAAAAAGAAGTTGAACTTTCAGAACTCCTCAACATGCTGAGGAGTGCAGAGGGCACCCTACAGAAAGGTAGGGAAACATCCACTTTGTTTGTAGGAGGATCTTCCTCTTCTAGGTCCAAGGCGAAAGCCAAGGGAAAGAAGAAGAAAGACTTCGCTAAACCAAGGGGCGGTGTTAGTAAAGTGGATACGAAGGGAAAAGCAAAGGCAACAAAGAAAGCGGGGCAGCTTGTGGATAAAGAAGAATGCTTCTATTGTCATAAGAAGGGTCACTGGAAGAATGATTGCAGGGCTTGGAAAACCAGGACACAGGAATTGAAGCAGGTTGCGGCTTCAGCTTCAGGTGTGTATGTTATTGAAAACTGTCTTTCAATAAACTCTACTTCCTGGGTATTGGATACCGGATCAGGATCTCATATCTGTAATTCTTTGCAGGCGTTGAGAAACCGTAGGGTTTTGAAGGTAGGTGACATGACCCTCAAAGTTGCAAACGGAGCTAGCATGGATGCTAAGGCCGTGGGGGACTATCACCTGGGAATGTCAGATGGACATGTTTTAGTTTTGCGTAATTGCTTTTTTTGTACCCAACGCAACTTGTAATATCATTTCTGTATCTTTAGTTTCTAAAGAAGGTTATGAATTTGCGTTTGTAAGTAATGTTGTAAACATTCACCTTAATCAAGTTTTGATTGGGTCAGGTACATTGAGCAATAGTATATACGTATTAAACCAACCACAGATTTTCAATGTCCAGAATACACACAAAAGAAAGTCTCCGGAAATAAATCAGACTTTCTTATGGCATTGTAGACTAGGTCACATCAATGAGAGAAGGTTGACGAAGTTACATACAGAAGGATATTTGAATCCGTTCGAATATCAATCGTATGCCACTTGTTAATCCTGTCTCAAAGGAAAGATGACAAAGACTCCGTTCACTGGACACGGAGTAAGAGCGAGCGAGCTCTTGGGACTCGTACACAGCGACGTGTGCGGTCCAATGTCTACACATGCGTGAAGCGGTTATTCTTACTTCATTACTTTTACGGATGACTTTTCAAGGTACGGTGATATGGTACGGTCCATGATGAGTAACACTGAGTTACCGCGATCATTCTGGGGGTATGCGCTAGAATCAGCTGCATACCTTTTGAACCGAGTTCCGACTAAGACTGTGCCTACCACACCATATGAAATATGGAGTGGGAAGAAACCCTATCTTCAATATCTGAAGATCTGGGGATGTCCGGCTTTTGTCAAAAAGCAGCATGCGGACAAGCTCGAGGCACGCTCAGTACTGTGCAAGTTTGTGGGATACCCAAAGAACTCCAGGGGGTATCTCTTCTATTACGCAGAGGAACAAAAGATCATTGTTTCTCGTAATGCCCATTTTCTGGAACACCAGTTCTTAGAAAAGGAAACAAGTGGGAGCGAAATAGAACTGGAAGAGATTCCAGAACCACAGACTATTACTGAAAACTTCGTAGAACCAGAGGGTTCAAAAGAACAGGACATTCCTACGCCGCTCCGCAGAAGTAGTAGGCAGTCTCATTCGCCCGAGAGATACTACGGTTTTCTCATAGACGGGGATAGAGAGGATTGCATCATAGATTATTATGAGCTCACTAGCTTCCAGCAAGCCGTTCAGAGCGTCGACTCGGTAAAATGGCTGGATGCAATGCGGACTGAAATGGAGTCCATGTACACCAACAAAGTATGGACGTTGGACATTGCTCCAGACGGGGTAAAACCCGTAGGATGCAAGTGGATCTTCAAAAGGAAGATTGGTGTAGATGGACAGGTTGAGACCTATAAAGCTAGACTGGTTACAAAGGGTTTTCGTCAAAGACCTGGTTTGGACTATGATGAGACTTTTTCTCCAGTAGCTATGCTGATATCCATTCGGATCCTTCTTGCCATTGCTGCCTTCCACGATTATGAGATTTGGCAGATGGACGTAAAGACCGCTTTTCTAATTGGAAATTTAGAGGAGTGTGTCTATATGGACCAGCCAGAGGGTTTCATTCAGAATGGGTGCAGCGGAAAGGTGTGCAAGTTGCTTAAGTCTATCTATGGACTAAAGCAGGCATCGCGGAGTTGGAACATCTGTTTTGATGAGACGGTCAAGGAATTTGGCTTTATCAAAAATCCAGATGAACCATGCATCTATAGTAGATTTGTAGCGAGAACTGTAGTATTCCTCGTTTTATACGTGGATGACATTCTCTTAATAGGAAATGACATTCCTATGCTACAATCTGTCAAGGGGTTCTTGTCACACAGGTTCTCCATGAAAGACCTGGGTGATGCCTCATACATCCTGGGGATCCGGATCCATCGTGATAGATCCAAGAGGATATTAGGACTTTCACAGTCCAGGTACATCGACACCATACTGAAAAGATTCAGTATGGAAGATTCCAAGCGCGGTAATCTACCGGCTTGTCACGGGATCACCCTCTCCAAAGAGGTGTCTCCCAAGACTGATTTGGAAAGGGATCGCATGTCTATTATACCCTACGCTTCTGCGGTAGGCTCTATAATGTATGCGATGTTGTGTACCAGACCGGATGTAGCTTATGCACTGAGTGTGGTAATCCGGTATCAGTCAAACCCTAGGGAGAAACACTGGATAGCGGTAAAGAACATTCTCAAGTACTTGAGAAGGACTAAGGAGATGTTCTTGGTGTATTGTGGAAAAGACCTCCAGATCGAGGCCTTTGCTGACTCCAGCTTCCAGAGTGACAAGGATGATTCTAAGTCCATGTCGAGTTTTGTCTTTACCCTCAATGGAGGGGCGGTGTGTTGGAAGAGTTCCAAACAGGAAACCGTTGCAGACTCGACGATGGAAGCGGAATACATCGCTGCATCTGATGCCGCAAAAGAAGCTGTCTGGATGAGGAAGTTCTTGAAAGAACTTCAGGTGGTTCCGTCCATTGTTGATCCAATACCTCTGTATTGCGACAAAAACGGGGCTATAGCTTTAGCGAAGGAACCCAGGTCCCATCAGAGATCTAGACACATCTTAAGGCGGTATCACCTGATCAGGGAGATCGTGGATCGCCAGGAGATCGAGGTCCGGAGGGTTGCTTCAGAAGATAACACTGCAGATCCATTCACCAAGGCCTTGCCCCAGACTCAGTTCGAGCGGCTGATCGAGATGATAGGTCTTCGATACGCCAGTACATGGCCTTAGTGCAAGTGGGAGATTGTTAGTGTATATGCCCTAGAGGCCATTACTGTATCATACTAGTTTGTATATTACTTAATGGAAGCTTGGGATATTCACCTTGTATAAACAATCTTGCTCAATATAGTAGTATGCTACTTGGTTCGTTTCTACTTCAATGTGTGCATGTGTTTATTTTAGTATATCACCTATACACATTAGTGGAGCCCTTAGGATCTTTGCTTGATTACCAGTGTTGTGATGGCAGTCACACTAGTGGGGGCTGGGTAATCTATAAGCACATCCTTATACAGGTCCCTAGTCGCAGGACTATCGAGACTGGGCATCGATACTCCGGAGTAGACTAGCGCATGCGCTTCTCATCTCAGAGTGGGAGATGGTCTGTCCCACAGCCATCAGTACGCCGTACTGGAGATAGTATGCGGGTGCTCGTTGGGTTACGAGTACACTGGACAGGACTCGTCGGGAACTGACCGGTTGGTATTATACCTATCGTCAGTTATCAGTTCCCAGGTGACATGAGTACAGCTTAGTCCGCTGACTTGACATTGTCACTTCGCCTCGAGTGTGTTCCCACTGTACTTTGATTACTACCCTACCACGGCTCAAAGGAGTCGTGCAAACAGGTAGTAGTTGGGTACAGTCCTGAAGCACTTGGAGGCAGTGACGGTTAGACAGGATTCGTCTCTCCCGGTATTGGGGGTTGACATCGCGCTGTGTCTAGGAGAGCCATTACACGAGTAGTCCCTGGCCAGGGCAATCGAGATATACTGGTAGGTTTCCAGTGTTATCTCAGGGTGTTTTGGGCTTCACTCTGACATGACTTGTACCGCTATTAGGGGACTGACGTTTACCGCCCCTAGGCCCGCCATGCGATGTATCAGACGAACGGACCGGACTGTACGGAGATTGTCACAGTCAGACTCAGTAGGAGTTTAGATGGGTTTCACCTCGTCGGTCTTCTTGTCGGCATCTACCTGGGGACCGTTACGCACAGCTAGTGCCGCTTGCAGTCTGTGGTTAAACCCACTGCCAGCGTAGTGTCGAGTCTTTAGAGTCCCACGCAGAAAGCTATTCGCCTTTAGGCAAAAGAGTAGAGGTCGCATGGTTTTGCGACAGGTCGCATGGTTTTGCGACAGGGTTCGGTCACATCCGTGCACTTATGCACGTACAGTGTCCGGACAGTTAACACTAGCGGGCTTTGGTTTAAACCTGATCCTAGTGTACGTTTTGGGATTGGATTTATCCAGTATGTATTCGTATTCCTCGGAACGCGGATGCGGGTGTGTATGCACAGTTGACGGAGAGACAGAGGCAGAGGCAGAGGATTCTCATTAGGGTTGTTGACTGTTGACTGTTGACTATTGACTTTTTGCTCAACCCTAATGACAATATGATATGTAATTAACAATAATATTAATTAAGTATTATGGTGACATGGTTGTTGAGGGGTTAACTTTGTTGACTTGTTGACTTTGTTGACTAGGTTGGACTAGTTGACCATCATGATGACAATGGCTATCATTTCATGGCAAAGACTTTTCACTTGCTTGTTCTCTTGTGCAAAATGAGTGCATGAAATGATATAGCCATTTTGACTTAAACCATTTACACAATACTTGATTACTATTTTTTGTGATGATGGTTTTGGATTATGAGAGCCAAGAGAGAAAAGTCTTTCTCATTCTATCATTCTCATTCTCTCTCTTGTTCTTGAGCTCTCATCTACTTCCTCTTGCACTCCCTCTCTTTAGTCTATGGTTCACTTGTCTCATGTGTTGAGAACCAAGAACCATAGAGAAAATCCCAACACACTCTTCTCTACTAACTCTAGTTCACAAGGTTTGGCAAACCAAGTGAACTAGTTTCTTCAAAGATCGAAGAAGAAGCCAAAGGTAGAAGCTTTCGGGTGGATCTATCTTCGGCGCAAGGAGACGATGGAGTGAAGCCGATCCGGACAACCATCGAGGCTTGAAGACGAAGGAGTTCAAGAAAGAAAGGTATAACCCCCTAACCGAGTAGTTAACAACTCCAAGTTAGGTTGTTAGTTAGATGTTTAACAAAGATCCGGTTTTGAGTCCATATTACCATGTCTAGAAAATTGTTTTTCGTCAAATTCCGCATGCCCAAAAGTACCGGGAGAGGTAGTTGTTAGTTATATGTATGCCCTAGAGGCCATTCCTGTACATAGGATGTATATTGTAGTGGATGCTTGGACATATATAGGGAGGACTTTCTTGCTCGACATGATAGTATGCTATCTGGTTGATCTTTACCTTAACGTGTGCACTGATTGTCTCTCTGTTACATGTTGGTAAAGCCCTTAGGATGTGTACTTGACTACCTGGACTATGATGTGGATCATACTAGTGGGGACATGGTAGTCTATAAGTACATCCTTCAAAGTCCCTAGTCGTGGGTGTATCGAGACGGGGCATCGATATACCAGAGTAGACTAGCGTATACCTTCTCGACCCATACAGATAGGCGATGGATGATCCCATATCCATTGGTGTTTGACATCAGAGATGATATACGGGTGCTCAGTAGAGACTGGGTACACTGGACGGACTCGCCGAGAACTCCCAGATGGTATTATACCTTACGTCAGATGGCAGTTCTCTGGTGACACTGGTACAGAGTAGTCTGTTGACCCGAGATCTTCATAGAGTCTTGTGTGATTCCCACTGTGCTTTGATTTCCACCTTACCACGTCCAAGAGGGCGTGCAAAACGGTGGCTTTTGGGTACAGTCCCAAATCATATGGAGGCAATGAGCGATAGGAGGGGATTCCTCTCTCCCGGTATAGGGAGTTGATGTTGCGCTGTGTTCGATTAGCTATAATCGAAAATCCCTGGCCAGGGTTGCTGAGATTTACTGGTAAGTGTTACCAGTAGTTTCTCAAATTGTTATAGACCTCAAATCGACACGACTTATCGAGCTATTGGGTTCTGACGTTAACCACCCCTAGGCGAGATATGCGACATATCAGAAGATCAGACCGGACTGTGCGGTAGTGTTACTGGTTGGATTCACTGGAGTGTGAGCGGGCTTGCTCGTCGATCTTCTGATCACTCAATATCCGGGTGGCCGTTATGTTTAGCAGACCGCTTGCGGCTTGTGGGTGCTTGATATGATCATCATCTGCTGCCGGCGTATTGACGAGTCTTTAGAGTCCTACACAGAGGTTTCCTGGCTCAAGCGAAACGAAATAGGAGCGCATATGAGATATGCGCGGGACCGAGAATGATTAGAGTATGTGATACCGTATTCTATTCTCGCGATGAATGTATCGAATGGTTGTATGCGATATAACCTAGTTATCGAATCAAGGATTGATTCGATAAGCCGATACATTGAATATTAGTCGGTTATATGCGATATGACCGGATCATTAAATCAAGTGTTGATTTAATGATTTAATGCATAATTATATATTTGATATATTAGTTTGCATTGACTAGTATCGGTTTACTTTAAATGGATTTTCTCACTTGGTTGTACAAGTTGTATATGTGATATACCTTTTATGCAAATGATTGTATCATGTTTGATGATGCATGTTAACTTGGTTAAGTGTACAGATTAAACCATGGTTAAATTGATGATTAGGATTTTCTTTTTCTTAATAATTTATTTATTTATTTATTTGGAAAAGATATGAAATGAAATGGTTGCAAGTTTTGTTTTTTCTTTGAAGCTTCATGAAGCTTTGACTTTGTGACCATTTTGTCTCATGCTTAACCCTAACCACTTCACTTAACCTTGGTTCATTCTCTTCACTTAACCATGGTAACTATTATGATAAGAATGAATGGGATTATCTTTTCTAGTTAATCTTTTTTATTCTATCATATTATTATCATCATCTTCTTCTTCTTCTTCAAGATGAAGAACCTTGACTTCATCAATGGTGATTGATGAATTAGAGTGAGAAATCCAATTCTAAAGTCTACCCACTTCCTATTTCTTCATCCTCTACCTCTTGCCAAGTAGTAGAGTGTGTTTCCTTCACAAGTTTTCATGACTTGGTGAAGTGGGAGCTTGATCTAGTGATGCCTCGACGTAGATCATCTTCGGCATCGACGTCGACGACCTAGCCCGCCTATTTCTCCGATGAAGCTAACGCGAGAGTCCAAGATCGGATTTGTACAGCGGAGAGGACTTCTTCATGGAGCTATGGAGGTGGAGAAACGGATCTACAAAGGTTGTATTTCCGTTCTTTTAGTTTAGTTGTAAACTAGTTTCTTTTTATCGCCTAAAATTCTAGCCAACGATCCGTAGTCTAGGGTTTCTCGGCACCGTATTTTTGAAATTGGCATGGTTGATGCCTTGTGAGACCTCTTGAGAGTGCCCAGGAACCTTTCATTGGTATCAGAGCCTAGCTAGAGCCTTAGGCGAAGTCTAGACGGATTTTGAAGTCCGATCGAACCAAAACCCGAACCCGAAACATGCTCTCTGGACTTTTTCTAAAAACTGGGATTTTTCAACATTAAAAATGCTTAAAAAATTCAGCAGGGAATTATAAGAATTACGGTGCAAAATTTGACCAATGAACAGTAAATTGTGCGGCGGAACCGCGGCAGAAGCATGGCTTCTGCGGCGGTTCCGCGGCCTTATAATGACGTCAGCCCTTCTACTTTGCACAGTAATTCATTATTTCTGGTGCTGGATTTTCTGGGAATTTTTAATATTTATTCAAGAGTTGAATTTTTTGGGGTTGTTTTGGGGATTCGGTGTTTCGATCGGGGTATCAGATTTTGTCTATGTGTCTTTCCGGATAATTTTTAGAATATGTTAAATGGTTCGACCGGATATAAATACCCAATTTTTCCCCTGTCGGGAAATTTCCAAGTGTTGGATTTTTCCGTGGTTTAAAGACGTTCTAAGTAGTGCAAGTAACTCGATGGACCCTCTAGAAGACAACAAACCTTAACTCGATTATGTGACCGTCTTGAACTGCCCTTTGAACCTTCGGGTTTGGGGCAGTACGGCGTGCCACATGTGAGGTGTTGACTTGACCCTTCTACGGCTGGACCGTTGGTACTGAGGCACGAACTGAATGTTTTTAGACTTATTTCATGTGCTGATCTGTATCGGGAAAACTTGGGTGTTCGATTGTTCGATCGGAAAGTTTGACATTTTCTATTTATCCGGAATGTGATACAATAATTGGAATTCACAATAAGTTATGAGATAACTGAATGAATGTTATAAACATAGCAGTTTAGTCTCACTTGATCGGTTGCCACGGAATTTTGATGTGATCAAAAGTCCGTCGCAATCACGTAGTGTACGCGGATACTCGCCGGATAAACTTAATAGACAGCTACACCCCATAGCCCCGACCAAGTGACTGTAGGAGAACCCAGTCGCCGAAAGCATCCGTTCGGGTGCTCGCGGCAGCGGTGTTCCGCCTTGGTGCACTTCGTCGACGGTGTCGGGGGTGCGGCCGCCTACTGAAGTTTGCGACGAGCATTCGATCAGGATGTCGGGAATCTTGTTGACTTGCCCGACTTGATATTGAAAAGAGTTTTCGATTTTGAGACTAAAATGCGGGGTTTATAATTGTTAGGCATGCGATGTCTAAGTAATTCATTTGGTCAGGCATGCGATGTCTGAGGAGGTTGCGGATTCCAACTGTTGCAGTTTTACACTTTCTTTTCTGTGACTGTAAGTGTAATATGTGATATCGCCGGTTTCGTTGCTATATGTCAACGACAATTGGGATGCACATATTTACTTACGTTGATGACATGTGATGTTATGTGTTGCTGGATATGTTATATTGGATCGTCGTGTTCGAATAGCCGGGGTTTTTTTTATGTGAGATGAGTGTTTTTCATTTTCATTCATGTAAAAACTTGTATGTAATATTCTTTTATTGGGGCACTTCCAGGTTGCGGAAGATGTCACCGTTTGTATATTATTTACTTTTCCGCACTAGGATAGACCCAAGGAGGGGAGCACAAGTAACCGGGTTCTGGAGTCCAGTGGGAGACCAACTCGAGGAGTCGAGTCCGGGTCTCCTAACTCCAGAATTGGTAGGGTTGCTTGCCGCTCTCGTAGGGGTCTTGGGGTGTGGGTTTGGTTATTCATCACGACCGTGGAATCCGTGTTTTATACTGGCTCGTATTGAAAACACGGACGTCCTAGTATATCCAATATTTCATATGATTCTTCTGCTGCGATATCTGTGATGTGATCATGTGATGTTCTGTGATAGATACAGTATATAGTATATATGATATATTATATAGGCGTTACTTATGTTTTACACCCGCGCTAGCCCTGCCCCGCTCTGCCGTTAGTTACCTAACCTAACGGTGCACGAGGGGACATCGAGGCGAATGCGGATGGCATAAGTGTACGTCGTATTTATCTGTGATGTTTAGGTACTTAAATGATGGGACTTCATTAATGAGATTAATGAAATAAAAGAAACCTAAGATGTTGTAGAATCGAATTTCAAAATAAACAGGCAGCTACAGTTCTTGCTTTGCACAGTGATGTATATGATATATCCCGCACCTTATTCGATAAGGAAAGGACCGAGATCCCTTCACCGGGAGTGACTCCTTTAGCAATAACTGGCAGATGCTACACACTCGGTTTGTCTTTTGATTGCTTTTAAGAGTTCTGTTTTGCACAGTGATATATATGATATATCCCGCACCTCATTCGACGAGGAAAGGACAGACGATCCCTTCACCGGGAGTGACTCCTTTAGCAAAACTGGAAAAGCCTCAAAAACACTCCATTTCAAAATTCATTCGATCCTACAACGATATCAAGTTCATTACGCAATAGGTTTTCAGAAAAACCTGTCGTAGCCCTCCGTCATTTCAGATAAGTACTAGTTAGTATTCGTGCTACATTTGTTGACTATGTTAAGGCGTAGTGTGCGGTAGCTAATTAGTGCTTATCTGTATAAGCATATGATGCGATTGGATTAGGGTAGTCATGCGACTTTGTTGACTATGTTAAGGGTCGTGCGGGTGGGTTTAATTCAATCGGGAAATGACGGGTTGAACTTGACTAGCACTTATGATTGTTGACTATGTTAAGGTCATAAAGCTGCTAGGGGCAAAATATTATCGGGAATTTCAAGTGTTGAAATTTGCAATGAGATTGCATACCTTCTATGAGATAGTTGGATCCCGATACCCGCTGCGAGTAATTGTTACTCCTGGGAGAGTTTTACACATTACAATTAGCCGATCAAGTAGGTGTCTAGAAAGGTGTCAACGGGGTTACGCCTCTGGGAAAACGAGGTTTACATTAATTAGGTTCGTGCGAAAGCACGGGGGACCTCCCTCAAAGTACCGACACTGGCCTGGCAGAAAGATCGGCGAACTTGTAGTGTGTAATTAATCCCGGCTAGTCTTTCCTTTTAGGGTTTGAAAGAAGATTTGATAAAAAGCAGTGGGAGCCATCCTGATTAGATAAAATAATAACCAATCTATTCTTGCAAGATCGCACGCTGAGTGTTTTCTTCTCTCTCTCTCCAGGTAGCGACCATATCACACCTTAATCAAGATAATAATACGGATTATTGACTGAACCCGCTTGTTATACTGAGCTGGGGAACGTTGGTCCCGCTCCAACTTATAATCGTTATAAGACAGCAGGAATTAGGGGAATACCAGAATTCCCGTGCCGCCCAAACGAAGAGAGTGCATGTTGATGCATCATCTTCGGGTGTGTTCATTATAAAGAACTGTTTCTCAGTATCCTCCGCATCCTGGGTATATGATACCGGATCAGGATCCCGGATATGTAATCTGTTACATAGGGCTACAAAAAGGTAGAAGAACTGAGAACGGGTGATAAGTTTCATGAGGCAGAAAACGGGGCAAGTGTTGCAGCCAGGTCTGTTGGTCACTGTCACCCTGTATTGTAATACATTGATTCTGAACGAATGTTATTAGATACCGAACCTGATATACAAAATCATATCAGTCTCTTTATTAGTAAAGAAATGGTAAAATTTTGTATTGTTGGATAATGTTTTGAACATTTCCTATATCAAAAGTTGATCGGTTCAGGCACGTTATCTAAAAGCATTGATGTTCTAAATCAAACTACAGTTCTTAGTATACGGAACACACAAAAGAGGAAGAGTTCAGAAATGAACGAATCCTTCTTATGGTATTGTAGACTAGGTCATATCAATGCGACCCGACTAGCTGGAGTTACATATAGATGCATATTCAAATTAGTTTGAATTTACATCTTGTGAAACTCGCCAGTCATGTCACAAAGATAAGATGACCACAACTCTATTTAATGGAAGCAGAGAAAGAGTTAGTGAACTGTTGGGATGATACATGTTGATGTATGTAGGTCCCCTGTCTACACATGCCAAGACCGGTTCTTTGTACTTCATTACATTCTCTGATAATCTCTCGAGATTCAGATCTATGTTCTTATTGAAACACAAGTCCGAACCTTTTGAGATATTCACAGAATATAAGCTAGAAGTAGAGAACCAAAATACGGGTATAAGTATTATGTCCTTTGATGTGATCGAGGAGGAGAATACTTAAGCATGGAATTCCTGGACTATTATAAAGGAGAATGAGATTCTCTCTCAGTATTACTCCTCCGTATACACCATAGCACGATGGTATATCGGGGCGGAGCAATCACACCCTATATGATAAGGTGTGCTCTATGATGAGTACTACTGAGTTACCTATTTCCTTTTGGGAGTTATGCACTTGAGAAGATGCATACCTATTGAATAGGGTTCAAATCAAATCAGTTGCCTACCACTCCATATGAGATATGGTATGGGAAGAGCCCATGTCTTAAGCTAGTTAAGATTTGGGGTTGTCCGGCCTATGTCAAAAAGCAAAATCCGGACAAGCTCGTGGAAAGGTCTGTTATGTACAACTGGAAATATTCCAGCTATACAAACTGCAGTTGATGATTTGGTACAACCAAAGGATTCAGTAGATTCCAACGAACCTCAGCCTCTCCGCCGATCTAGTAGGGTTCCTCACCCACCTGAGAGTTACTTCGGTTTCTCTATGACAGTGGGAGCGAGGATTGCATCATGAGATGATGACCCAACTAGTTTCGAGCTGGCCATCAGGAGTGAGACTCTGTAAGAATGGCTGGATGCTTAGTGATCTGAGATGGAATCCATGTACACCAACAAAGTATGGACTTTAGTTGCTATATCTGAAGGGTTAAATCCCCATCAGGAGCAAGTATATCTTGAGAAGATTACTTGGTGTAGATGGAAAAGTTGAGACTTTCAAAGCTAGACTTGTTAAAGGTTTTCGTCATCGACCAGGCGTGGATAATGATGAAACCTTTTCCAGTACCTATGCTTAAGTCCATCCAGATACTACTTGCCACGGCTACATTCCATGACTACGATATCTGGCGGTTGGGTGTCATGACTGCTTTTCTAAATGATGTTTTAGAAGAGTGCGTCTATAAGTACACAGCCAAAGGGCCTCGTAGACAGTGGGAGCAGCGGAAACACGTGCAAGATGTTTTATGTGATAAAGCAGGCATCGCGGAGATGGAACGTCTGTTTTGATGTAGTAGTCAAAGAGTTTGACATCGTCAAAATGGTAGATGAACCTTGTATAAACAATAAGGTAGTAGGGAGTATGGTGGTGATCCTCATAGAGTACATGGATGACATACTCTTGATAAGAAAGGAGTTTCCTATGCTACGCTCGGTCAATCTCCGCTTATCACAATGATTCTCCATATAGGATCAAAGTGATACCTACTAAATCCTGGATTTTGGATCTATGAGATAGATCTAATTGGATATTAGGATACTTACTAGTTGTAGTGAGATGGTATCAATTGGTCCTGGGGAGAATCACTGGAAAGGTTCCAGGGTGATAAGGACGACTGAATGTCAGTCGCAGGCATTGTCTTTACCCTCAGTAAAGGGTCCCTCAGTAAAGGGACGGTATGTTGGAAGAGTTCCAAGCTAGATACCGTGACATACTAGACGATAAAGGCTGGATACATCGCTACTTAAGATGCTACCAAAGAGGATGTTTGGGTGTATATTAGTTCATGAGATGAACTACGTTCCTACCATTGTGAGACAATGGAGTTGTGGCTTATGCCAAGGAACGCCAGTCCCATCAGTGATCCAGACTTATTCTAAGGCAGTATCACCTGATCATGGAGATGGTTGATCTCCAGGGTGATCGAGGCAAGGAGAGCAGACTTAGAGGATAACGCAGCGGATCCACTCACGAAGGCCTATTCCCAGAGAGAGACTTTTATGGGATGGTTGAGTATGAGATACTGCAACCACTGCTACAGATGGCCCTAGTGCAAGTGGGAGATTGTTAGTTATATGTATGCCCTAGAGGCCATTACTGTACATATGATGTATATTGTAGTGGATGCTTGGACATATATAGGGAGGACTTTCTTGCTCGACATGATAGTATGCTATCTGGTTGATCTTTACCTTAACGTGTGCACTGATTGTCTCTCTGTTACATGTTGGTAAAGCCCTTAGGATGTGTACTTGACTATCTGGACTATGATGCGGATCATACTAGTGGGGACATGGTAGTCTATAAGTACATCCTTCAAAGTCCCTAGTCGTGGGTGTATCGAGACGGGGCATCGATATACCAGAGTAGACTAGCGTATACCTCCTCGACCCATACAGATGGGCGATGGATGATCCCATATCCATTGGTGTTTGACATCAGAGATGATATACGGGTGCTCAGTAGAGACTGGGTACACTGGATGGACTCGCCGAGAACTCCCAGATGGTATTATACCTTACGTCAGATGACAGTTCTCTGGTGACACTGGTACAGAGTAGTCTGTTGACCCGAGATCGTCATAGAGTCTTGTGTGATTCCCACTGTGCTTTGATTTCCACCTTACCACGTCCAAGAGGGCGTGCAAAATGGTGGCTTTTGGGTACAGTCCCGAATCACATGGAGGCAATGAGCGATAGGAGGGGATTCGTCTCTCCCGGTATAGGGAGTTGATGTTGCGCTGTGTTCGATTGGCTATAACCGGAAATCCCTGGCCAGGCTTGCTGAGATTTACTGGTAAGTGTTACCAGTAGTTTCTCGAATTGTTATAGACCTCAAATCGACACGACTTATCGAGCTATTGGGGTCTGACGTTAACCACCCCTAGGCGAGATATGCGACATATCAGACGATCAGACCGGACTGTGCGGTAGTGTTACTGGTTGGATTCACTGGAGTGTGAGCGGGCTTGCTCGTCAATCTTCTGATCGCTCAATACCCGGGTGGCCGTTACGTTTAGCAGACCGCTTGCGGCTTGTGGGTGCTTGATATGATCATCATCTGCTGCCGGCGTATTGACGAGTCTTTAGAGTCCTACACAGAGGTTTCCTGGCTCAAGCGAAACGAAATAGGAGCGCATATGAGATATGCGCGGGACCGAGAATGATTCGAGTATGTGATACCGTATTCTATTCTCGCGATGAATGTATCGAATGGTTGTATGCGATATAACCTAGTTATCGAATCAAGGATTGATTCGATAAGCCGATACATTGAATATTAGTCGGTTATATGCGATATGACCGGATCATTAAATCAAGTGTTGATTTAATGATTTAATGCATAATTATATATTTAATATATTAGTTTGCATTAACTAGTATCGGTTTACTTTAAATGGATTTTCTCACTTGGTTGTACAAGTTGTATATGTGATATACTTTTTGTGCAAATGATTGTATCATGTTTGATGATGCATGTTAACTTGGTTAAGTGTAAAGATTAAACCATGGTTAAATTGATGATTAGGGTTTTCTTTTTCTTAATAATTTATTTATTTATTTATTTGGAAAAGATATGAAATGAAATGGTTGCAAGTTTTGTTTTTTCTTTGAAGCTTCATGAAGCTTTGACTTTGTGACCCTTTTGTCTCATGCTTAACCCTAGCCACTTCACTTAACCTTGGTTCATTCTCTATACTTAACCATGGTAACTATTATGATAAGAATGAATGGGATTATCTTTTCTAGTTAATCTTTTTTATTCTATCATATTATTATCATCTTCTTCTTCTTCTTCTTCAAGATGAAGAACCTTGACTTCATCAATGGTGATTGATGAATTAGAGTGAGAAATCCAATTCTAAAGTCTACCCACTTCCTATTTCTTCATCCTCTACCTCTTGCCAAGTAGTAGAGTGTGTTTCCTTCACAAGTTTTCATGACTTGGTGAAGTGGGAGCTTGATCTAGTGATGCCTCGACGTAGATCATCTTCGGCATTGACGTCGACGACCTAGCCCTTCTATTTCTCCGATGAAGCTAACGCGAGAGTCCAAGATCCGATTTGTACAGCGGAGAGGACTTCTTCATGGAGCTATGGAGGTGGAGAAACAGATCTACAAAGGTTGTATTTCCGTTCTTTTAGTTTAGTTGTAAACTATTTTCTTTTTATCGCCTAAAATTCTGGCCAACGATCCGTAGTCTAGGGTTTCTCGGCACCGTATTTTTGAAATTGGCATGGTTGATGCCTTGTGAGACCTCTTGAGAGTGCCCAGGAACCTTTCATTAGCATGGACTTACAGTGTAGTCTATGAGAATATCCTTGAAATGTTCCTAGTCGTGGGTGTATCGAGATGGAGCATCGATATCACCAGAGTAGACTAGCGTATACGTTACTTGTCCCATATGATGGACGATGGATGATCCCATATCCATTGGTGTGGTGACACAAAAGATTGTATACGGGTGCTCAGTGGAGACTGGGTACACTGAATGGACTCGCCGAGAACACTTATGTGGTATTATATATATCGTCGGATAGCAGTTCTCAGGTGACACTGGTACAGGTTAGTCTGTAGACCCGAGATCTTCATAGAGTCTTGTGTGTCTCCCACTGTAATTTGATCTCCACCGCACCACGGCTCTACTGAGTCGTGCAAACAGGTGGATTTTGGGTACAGTCCTGTGGCACATGGAGGCAATGAGCGATAGGAGGGGTTTCGTCTCTCCCGGTATTAGGGGTTGATGTTGCACCATGTACGATTGGCTATAACAAGAATTCCCTGGCCAGGGCTGCTGAGATTTACTGGTAAGTGTTATCAGTAGTTTCTCGATCTGTTATGAGCCATATACCGACATGACTTATTGGGTTATTGGGGTTGACAATACCATCCCTAGACTCACATATGCAGCATATTTGACGAAGAGACCGGACTGTACGTTAAGTGTTGTCAGTTGGCTCGACGGAAGTTTTAGCAGGTTTGCTTGTATTTCTTCTGATCGCTCAATACCTAGGAGCCGTTACGTACTGCTTGTGCCACTGACGGTTTGTGGGCATGTGATGTGATCACTGCCTACTGCTAGCGTATTGACGAGTCTTAGAGTCCCACAAAGGGGTCTCCTAGCTCAGGCAAAACGATGTAGAGTGCATATGTGATATGCGTGGGAGCTCGATTAAATGCGTGTATTGGATACCGTATTTTATTCGGGCATTTACTATTGGACGGGTCGTATGTGATATGACCGGGATATTAAATCAAGTGTTGATTTAATATTAAGTCCATTAGCTCATTTATTAAAACCTATTTCTTTATGTTAAATGCATGAATGTACGTATATGTTGATATGCATGCACACATGCAAGCATAGATGTGTCATAGTTGATGATACATTGGTGGCGGCAATGTAAGACTGACATGGTAACATTTTTTAGATATTTTTTTTATTTGAGAAAAGCAAAATAGGATTAAAATCATGGTTGACTATTCAACTCTCTTGAGTTGAGAAAGTCAATGGTTTCTTTTGCCCATGGTTTTGCTTAAATTCAAGTTAAAAAATATCTAGATATTTTGTAACCATGGTTTAGCATGGATGACTTCTCTTACTCTCTTGAGTTTAAGGAGAGTTATCTCATTATTCTTATATTATTCTCTCTCTTGAGTTTAGCTTGATCTATCTCCTTCTTCCTCTCTCTCCTCAAAACTTACTAGGGTTTTAAAAGAAAGAGAAATGATTAAAAATAAAAGGTTTTTAATTAAGATCCAAACCCAAATCACCATTCTACTTTAGTCTAGCCCACTAGAGTGGAGTGTTTGCTTCTTCTTCATCCTTGATCAAGAGAAGCTTGGAGCTTGGTGCAAAGAGACTTCGTGGTGGATCATCGTGGACGCGAAAGGATACAAGCCAACCGGTTCAAACCTCAATCGATCCATGGAGTCTAGGAGGAGGTCTACAAAGGTTGTATCTTTCCCCACTTAGTGTTATATACTTGTAGTATATGATACTAGCTAGTTGTTACTCTACTTTTCTAGTTCGATTCATGTTTGGAATTGTTTATCACCCTCTAAATTTTTGTTATAGCATGCGTGTGTTGGAGATAGTGCGCTCAGAGTCAATTATTGGATCACAGGCACGTGATTGCAATGATTGAGGGAGGACCTATCCCGGTAGGACAGTCTTACTCGAGATGATAGTATGCTATCTGGTTTATCTTTATCATCGTGTACTGCTTTAGGTGACCTGACATGTCGCTATTACACGTTGATAGAGCCCCTAGGATTCTTGCTTGATTACCAGCAGTATGATGGCGATCATATACGTGGGAGCTGGTAGTCTATAAGCACATCCTTAAAAGGTCCCTAGTCGTAGGAGTTTCGAGACAGGGCATCGATACTCCATTAGTAGACTAGTGTATACAGTCGAGACCCCGACGAGGGGTGGTGGCCGGTCTCACAAGCCACTGGTGTCAGTTGGTTCACCTAAGATGTATACAGGTGCTCATTGGGTTATGAGTACACCGGACAGGACTCGCCGGGAACCTGCTAGTTGGTCTTATACCAGATGTCAGATAGCAGTTCCCTGGTGACATGTGTACAGGTTAGTTCATCGACCTGAGATCGTCATTTGTCTCGTGTGAGTTCCCACTGTGCTTTGATTACTACCCTACCACGGCTCAAAGGAGTCGTGTAAACAGGTTTTAGTTGGGTACAGTCCCGAGCCACATGGAGGCAGTGAGCGGATCTGCAGGGGTTCGTCTCTCCCGGTATTGGGGGTGAGGTCGCGCTGTGTCTAGGAGAGCCATTACACAAAGCCCTCGGCCGAGGCAGGATATTTACTGGTAGGTATTCCAGTAGTATCTCAGGGTGTTCTGGGCTACGCTCCGACACGACTTGTACCGCTTTTGGGGGTCTGACTTTTACCAACCCCCTAGGCCCGCCATGCGATACTCATAGACGAACGGACCGGACTGTACGGATATTGTCACTGACAGGATCAGTAGGGTGTCAGGATGAGTTCGCTCATCGACGTCCCTTTTGGTCAATAGCTGGTGGCCCGTCACGTATTGGCTTATACCTCTGACGTGCCAGTGGTTAAATCCACAGCCATAGTATTGACGAGTCTTTAGAGTCCACCACACATTCAGTTACTCAAGTTTCGGGCGAAACGCTGTAGAGGCCGTATGGAGATATGGCAGGGTTCGATCAGATACGTGCGGTATTGCACGCATCAGGATCGGACGGATATTACTAGCCGGCTTTGGTTTAAGCCGGATCCTAGAATAGTACAGTGTAGATTTTGTCTCATTGCATTTGTATCCGGTCGGAATACAGATGTGGGTGTGTATGCACAGTATCGGGGTTTTCCTGTAATTTATTACGGGACCAGTTTTCTGGAGTTGCCAGTTTGCATTCCGTTCCGGCCGGTTTTCCTTTGTTCTTTCCCGGCCGGACTTTTCCGATGGAGGGTGTTATTTGCAAGTTTGCAAATAACATATTGTGGAGGGGTTTCTTGCATATGGATTGATTATGATGGCATCTTTTCTTTTCATACATCATTTCTTGCTTTATTTGTGATTAGAGTTGGATTTGATTTGGAAATGACATGGTTATCATTTCTTTTGGATGTGGTCACCTCTTGCTTTTCCTACACTCACCTTCCTTCTTGTTTTTGAGTTTCTTCCTCCACCTTTTGTTCAAGGGAGAATGAGGGGTTCATTTGGAGAGCAATGGCAATTTTTTCTTCATCTCATTCTTCTTGTTTTGGAAAAATGAAAGCACCATTTTTCTTAACCTCATTCCTCCATCACCAATGACAACTTCACTACCCCAAATGAGACAACCATTCTACACTAGCCTACAGCAAATCTTGGACGCGTCGGCTAGCCAACTTCGCGCCCGAGTTGCCTCGGTCCAGAGGTGGGAGCCCGTAAAAGTTTTCGGCTATGTGGTGCCCTTTCCGACAAGAAGACGACGAATGGTGATTCTGCGGGAGATCGGGACGACGACGAGAAGACTGAAGGACACAGATCGCTCGGTATATCTCTCACCCTATCTCTTGTTAGCTAGTATCGGTTAATGGTTACGAACCGGGATTTATTGTCTGCGGTAGCGCCAGTTTCCAAGTAAGGAAAATTTTTGATTCCGCATTTTGGCCTCGGTAAGACGGCCGGGGCGCTGCCGTGGCGCAACATGGTATCAGAGCCACGCCATTAACCTAGTCTAGCTTGCTCTAGTATGTTTAAAGACCCGATTGAACAAAAATCCCAAAAACCGTATTTTTCTTCACATCAGTTTCTGTCGAAATTTTTTGGAGTCCAAAAATTTTTCAGGTTGTTGCAGAATGATGTACAGAGGATCCTAAGAACACTGGAAAAATTTGGTAACCTAATCCTTCCGTACGACCGCGGAACCGCGGCCTTAACCCCTCTTTGGCCGCGGTTCCGCCGCAGGAAGTTGGAATCACTTCACCATATTTTTACAGTGGGCTTGTGGGCTGGAAATAAGGGTTTTGGTATATTTTGTTTGGGCCCAGATTTTCTGCAAGTGCTACAGTAATGCTTTGGGGCCCACTTGGTATATTTTGTTCGATCGGATATTTTAAACACATTGGTTCACAGTATTTACATTATATCTGCGACCGTGAATATCACTTGATCGGTAAATCCTGTTTAACTGCTATAGCCCGGTTAGACGGATTTGCGAACGTGATTTTCACGTTGATGTTCTATGTATTGCTGTGATGTTGCGGATCGGTCGTGGGGGATAGCCTGGATGCAATGCTAGTACAGTTTTTGTTGTATTATGTACATTTGATATTGCGGGGCGAGCGTCCGACATGTGGACTGCCGTCATTGCCTGATTGTATTATTTTTTTGGGGCACGACCTGGTTGCGGTCGATGTACCCGGTGTATGTATATTTTACTTTCTGTACTAGGATTACCCCGCGGAGGGGTGCACGGATAGCCGGGTTCTAGAGGGCAACGAGCCCGCATCTCATGGCATTGAGACGGAAGGGGCTTCACTCTTGGATTGGCGGGCTATTCGCCGCACTCATAGGGGGTACAGGTTGACCCAGGAGGGGTGCCCAAGTTACCGGATTCCGTGAAGTGCTGGGTGGTCCATTCACGGTACTGAAGGGGGCTGCCTCGCTTTAGGTTTTGGCGGGTGACTTGCCGCGCCCGTAGGGGTCTAGGATTTCATTGCACGGGCTATCCACACGACCAGGGGAACGTCGGGTTTCAGTAGCGGCTCTATGAAACCCGGGGATCCCAGATATCTGTATTGTTCTGTGATGCTGCACATTTCTGTGATGTTGCATTCTTATCACGCCTTGAGCGAATATAATATATTGGTATATATATTAGTAGATGTTGTATATGTTTTTCATCCGCGCTAGTCCAGTCCCCGCTCTGTCGTTAGTTAAGTAACCTAACGGGTGATGACGGGACCCAGTGGCGAATGCGGATGGCATATACGTACATCATTATTTTCGTTCTTTATTGGTGTGATGTTGTTGGAACAATTTTTCAAAAAGCTGTTATTGCAAGGGCGTTCTCTTTTGTTTTGCATAGTGGTATTCAGTTAGAATATCCTGCTCCTCAGTCGACGAGGCAAGGGCCGAGATCCCTTCACCGGGAGTGACCCCTTGGACAGAAGTTTGCGTCAGGGCAATAACTTCACTATAGCCGATTGCCTTTTGCTTTGCATCGTGGTATTCAGTTGGAATATCCTGCACCTCATTCTACGGGGAAAGAGCCGAGATCCCTTCACCGGGAGTGACCTCTTTAGTAAAGGTTTTCGTCACTATATTTTTATAAAAAGCTATGCAGTTCCTTCAACGATATCAAGTTCATTACGTTAAAGGTTTTTCGCCTAAAACCAGCCGTAGCCCTTCGTCATTTCCTACAGGTATTATTTAGTATTCGTGCTGCGTTTGTTGACCAAGTCAAGACGTAGTGTTCGGTAGCTAAGTAGTACTTGTTTGTTGCATAAGTAGGATTGGTTAAGACAGTCGTGCGGCCTTGTTGACCTAGTCAAGGGCACGTACGGGCGGGTTTAATGCAATCCAGAATAATGACGGGTTGAACTTGACTGGCGGTTTATGGTTTGTTGACCTAGTCAAGGTCATAAACCCCTTGGGGTAAAAATCACATCGGGAGTTTCAAAAGAACTGAAACTTGCCAGATATGCGCATACCTTTTGGAGTGTGATGACGTGAAAGGATTCCGTCACGTTATCATGCAATGATAGTTGGATCCCGATTCCCACTGATGAGTTGGTTTACTCCTCGGGTGATCCCGACTAATTCTTCTTTCAGGTTTGGAGGAGAATTTGAGGTGACAGTGGGAGGTTTCTAGATTAGACAAAGTGATAACCATTCTGATCTAGGTTAGAGTGCACGCTGAGTGTTTCTTTTCTCTCTCTCTTTGGCAGCGACCATTGGCCCGACCCTAGACTATGACTCAGTGACCAAGTTGACCGAACCTTCTAAAACACTGGCTTTTGGATTGTCAGAGTTGCAGACCTCTTTGCCACTCCTACTTTTACCCTTTTCTCCGGGACACCACGTATTATTACGAACGTCCACTTCCATTGGACAAAACCATCGTATGGTTATATACGAACTCGAAGGACTTCGAAGATGGTTTCTGGTTCTGGAGAAAATGGATAGGACTATTCAGTTGTCTTTTCTTTTCACCTTCTCTCAGGTTGCGAGTACTCCTTGGTTTAGGAGTAGTACACCTATTACGCAAATTGGATAGTCTTCTTCCAAACCATAGGCTGGTGCCGACCGGTAGGGAATGAAGAAAACCAGTTAGCCTAAATGGTGTACAGAAGGTATTAAGTTAAGACAAAGCAAGGGATTAGTAAGAGGGCAAAGTAAAGTGCGACTACTATTCACGAACGAACCAAGTATTTCTTCGCCAATCCTAAATCACCTTTGTATTTCTCCAGGACACTCCGTATTACTACGAAGATCCCAGTTTATTGGATAATCCATCGTATGGTTATATACGAACTCGAAAGGAAATTGTTCCAGTTCGGGGATGGATCCTGGTTCAGGAGAAATAGGAATAAAGTACATTCAGGTGTCTTTTATCTTCACCTTCTCTCGCGTTGCGAGTGCTCCTAGGATTAGGACAATACACCCATTATGCTTATTGGATAGTCTTCTTCCAAACCATAGGCTGGTGCAGAACGGTAGGGAAGGAAGAAAACCATTTGGCCTAAAGGGGTGTACAGAAGGTAATGACTAAAGACATATAAAGGGATTTGGAGAAATGGCAAAGAATTACAAGGTTACAGTTGTGAATCTGGATAATGGAAGAGGCATTACTAGGAATACCAGGATACCCCATCGAGACATTTCAATGTTTCAGTTTCACTGTGTAATGTTAAAAGAAAACTGATTTCCCGATTAGATACTTACTCCAGGGTATATATTTACCAGGTATGATTCTCACATCTGTATGGTTTTACAGATGATGAGTGGGAGTAAGTTATTCGGAATTGGGTGATCATCCTCATTATATCGGGATTCGTTGTAATCGGTGATATTTGAGGAAATCACCTGGGCTGTTTGCCGGTCGGCAAATATTTGGTTTTGAATATCCACTATTATGCACCAATTTCAAATCGATATATCTGTACGTCTATTTTCATAGAGTGAGATATACTTTTTGAAATTATGTCAGTGACATTTACCTATATCAGTAGATGGTTAGGTAAGGAGCATTAAACAACGGTGTAATTCTTCTTAACCATAAGTACAGTTTTCAACCTACCATACGCAGTGAATGAGTTATCTGACTCAAGGGACTTATACAGGGTATTGTATGTTGTCCAGGGTCCATCAGGACAGAGGGGTTGGTCCTCGTACTATATTCAGTTTACTTATGACTTCTCTAGTTTTTAGACAGGTGTTTCGTGGAAACACAGGGTCTGAATTTTGAGAAGTTATAGGTATTTGAATAAAGTAGAGAACCATGTATTGCAAGTATCGGGATTCTTCAAGGTGATCGAAGATGTAGATACTTGTATATGGTATTCAGTTGATAGTAATGATTAAGAGAACTTGCTTCTCTTTCAGGTTACTCATAATTGGAAGTATTCCTAAGTTGAGTAACGCTGATCGGCCTCTTTCCATTTAGTTGACATGCACTGGAGACAGCTGCATGATTTGAATCTGGTTCCAATTAAATCAGTGCCTCTGTTTCTATATTGGATATAGAACAGTTCATATCTTGACATTGTTAAGGTACGGGGAGTTGTCCGGCTTATGCTTAAAACCAAACTCTGGATAACTCGAGGCACGTTTCTGTAATGGCTGTTTGTGGGTTGACCCAGGCTATGACGAGGGTTGACTTTCTACCATCTGGAAGATCAATAGTGATATTGTTCTAGACTCGCCACAGTTTTATTAAAAATGGATTTTTTCAGAAAACAGTAGTGGGAGTATGGTAGAACTGGAATTGATTCCAGAACCGCAAACGATTACTGAAGATTTGATAAGAACCTAAAGATTCAATCTGGTTTGACATTCCATTGGCCACTCCGCAGATATGGTGGGTAACCTCAGGCACTCGAGAGGTACTTCGGTATGCTCAAGGACGGTGGCAGGGAGGTTCTTGTTTACCCAGACTTACCATTGCTGTTGTTCCAGACTGTGAGACCCGGCAGGAGGATAAGTATAGCGTCGTTCTAAACTAGCTTTAGAAGTGTACGTCTATATGACTCTGCCAGAGGGTTGTCGTAGTCAGTGGGAGCAGCGGAAGCATTAGTGGACAGGTGGCTTATGTCTATTTATAGACTAAAGCAGATACAACGGAGATAGATCATCTATTTCTGATGTGACAGTCATAGGTTTGACTTCATCAGAATAGGGGATGGATCTGTTGAGAAGGTAGTAGGGTGTGATGTCATGGTATTTGGATGACATACACAGAGTAGGAAGTGATATTCCTATACTACGATCGGTTATACTTTGGTTGTCACACAGTAGTTTCTCCACACAGGACTTGGATATTATAACAGACATTCTGGTTACTAGATCTATGGTTTTAGATCTAGATTTGGGTAGTTTCCCAATTTGGGTACCTTGACAGCATTCTATGAGTATTTAGAATGGACGACTCCTGGCACGGTAGTGTACCTGCAGGTGATGGAGTCACCCTCTCTAAAGGTGTCTTACAAACTAAAGGGGAGAGGGATACGCATGATTGACAGATCACTTGCTTAGGCAATTGAGTCAATCAAGAGATGTCAAGTACCACACCAGATGTTGTTCTTGCAGTAGATGCAATAAGTTGATATTGATCCAATCCTAGAGAAACAGTCGGAAGCAGTTTTAGAACATAAGTTGATGTTCTAGGGATATGATAACGGCAGCCTCCTTTAGGAGACGGTTATCATTCCAGGCTTCCAAGGTGACCTGGATGGCAGAGTGGCTGTCAGAGTTATAGTTTTCCCTCTGACGAGGGGCAATATATTGGATATGTGGTCCAGGTGGATACTGAGGGAAGGCATGGCGCAGGATACTGATTAAGTTCAGTTGACGATACAGTCTAAGAAGTCTGGATTTGGAGTTCATTTATGAACTAGGTCCCATCAGACATCCAGACGTTCCAAGACAGGTATTGCTCATTTCGGGAGATGGCTTTCTCCGCGAACTTGAGGTATAGAGAGACATAGAAAGAAACTTCACTGTGGATCCACTCACTGAGGCTATTCCTCGAACGCAATAATTTCGCAAACGGGTTTTGTGAGACTGACTAGTAGAGGAGTTGGGTGTTCGGTATCACACGGGCTGTGAGTATGCGACATCGCAATAATTAGCCTTGAGTGAAAGTGGGAGATTGTTGGAGATAGTGCCCTCAGAGTCAATTATTGGATCACAGGCACGTGATTGCAATGATTGAGGGAGGACCTATCCCGGTAGGACAGTCTTACTCGAGATGATAGTATGCTATCTGGTTTATCTTTATCATCGTGTACTGCTTTAGGTGACCTGACATGTTGCTATTACACGTTGATAGAGCCCCTAGGATTCTTGCTTGACTACTAGCAGTATGATGACGATCATATACGTGGGAGCTGGTAGTCTATAAGCACATCCTTAAAAGGTCCCTAGTCGTAGGAGTTTCGAGACAGGGCATCGATACTCCATTAGTAGACTAGTGTATACAGTCGAGACCCCGACGAGGGGTGGTGGCCGGTCTCACAAGCCACTGGTGTCAGTTGGTTCACCTAAGATGTATACAGGTGCTCATTGGGTTATGAGTACACCGGACAGGACTCGCCGGGAACCTGCTAGTTGGTCTTATACCAGATGTCAGATAGCAGTTCCCTGGTGACATGTGTACAGGTTAGTTCATCGACCTGAGATCGTCATTTGTCTCGTATGAGTTCCCACTGTGCTTTGATTACTACCCTACCACGGCTCAAAGGAGTCGTGCAAACAGGTTTTAGTTGGGTACAGTCCCGAGCCACATGGAGGCAGTGAGCGGATCTGCAGGGGTTCGTCTCTCCCGGTATTGGGGGTGAGGTCGCGCTGTGTCTAGGAGAGCCATTACACAAAGCTCTCGGCCGAGGCAGGAGATTTACTGGTAGGTATTCCAGTAGTATCTCAGGGTGTTCTGGGCTACGCTCCGACACGACTTGTACCGCTTTTGGGGGTTTGACTTTTACCAACCCCCTAGGCCCGCCATGCGATACTCATAGACGAACGGACCGGACTGTACGGATATTGTCATTGACAGGCTCAGTAGGGTGTCAGGATGAGTTCGCTCATCGACGTCCCTTTTGGTCAATAGCTGGTGGCCCGTCACGTATTGGCTTATACCTCTGACGTGCCAGTGGTTAAATCCACAACCATAGTATTGACGAGTCTTTAGAGTCCACCACACATTCAGTTACTCAAGTTTCGGGCGAAACGCTGTAGAGGCCGTATGGAGATATGGCAGGGTTCGATCAGATACGTGCGGTATTGCACGCATCAGGATCGGACGGATATTACTAGCCGGCTTTGGTTTAAGCCGGATCCTAGTATAGTATAGTGTAGATTTTGTCTCATTGCATTTGTATCCGGTCGGAATACAGATGCGGGTGTGTATGCACAGTATCGGGGTTTTCCTGTAATTTATTACGGGACCAGTTTTCTGGAGTTGCCAGTTTGCATTCCGTTCCGGCCGGTTTTCCTTTGTTCTTTCCCGGCCGGACTTTTCCGATGGAGGGTGTTGTTTGCAAGTTTGCAAATAACATATTGTGGAGGGGTTTCTTGCATATGGATTGATTATGATGGCATCTTTTCTTTTCATACATCATTTCTTGCTTTATTTGTGATTAGAGTTGGATTTGATTTGGAAATGACATGGTTATCATTTCTTTTGGATGTGGTCACCTCTTGCTTTTCCTACACTCACCTTCCTTCTTGTTTTTGAGTTTCTTCCTCCACCTTTTGTTCAAGGGAGAATGAGGGGTTCATTTGGAGAGCAATGGCAATTTTTTCTTCATCTCATTCTTCTTGTTTTGGAAAAATGAAAGCACCATTTTTCTTAACCTCATTCCTCCATCACCAATGGCAACTTCACTACCCCAAATGAGACAACCATTCTACACTAGCCTACAGCAAATCTTGGACGCGTCGGCTAGCCAACTTCGCGCCCGAGTTGCCTCGGTCCAGAGGTGGGAGCCCGTAAAAGTATTCGGCTACGTGGTGCCCTTTCCGACAAGAAGACGACGAATGGTGATTCCGCGGGAGATCGGGACGACGACGAGAAGACCGAAGGACACGGATTGCTCGGTATATCTCTCACCCCATCTCTTGTTAGCTTGTATCGGTTAATGGTTACGATCCGGGATTTATTGTCCGCGGTAGCGCCAGTTTCCAAGTAAGGAAAATTTTTGATTCCGCATTTTGGCCTCGGTAAGACGGCCGGGGCGCTGCCGTGGCGCAACAGTGTGATGCAACCCTAAACCTAGTGTGGTGCTATAGAATCCCTACAGTGGTATCAGAGCCAAGCTAGAGTATTAGAGTAACCTAGACGACGTTAAAACAATTCGAACGAACATCGTTTACCCGAAAAAAAACCCTTATCTGGAAATTTTTCAAAATGTTGGAATTTTTCACATTAAAAATATTCAGAAAATCATGCAGGTAATTCTATGGCCTCTAGAAGGACGATACCCTAACTCGACTAAACGACCGCGGAACCGCGGCAGAAACCTAGTTTTGGCGGTGGTTCCGCGGCGCCGTTTGTGAGGCTCGGGTCGGCCCTTTTACGGTTGGTCTATAGGTCTGTGGCATGCTTCTGGGTAATTTTAATACTGCTCAGGTGTTGAGCTTCTCTGTGGTTTTTGGGTCATTGATCGATCGATCAAATGTTTTAATTGCGCCTAGTTTATTTATGAATGTGATACAATAATTGGAATTTACACTAATTAGTTTTGTGAAAAGTAATTAGTTACGTGTAAATATAATATTTTGGCCTCGGTAGAATCGGGAATCTTGTTGAATTACCCGGCTTCTTCTGAAAATGTGTTTTCATGGTTGAGACCTAAATATAAGATTTGCATTGTTAGGCATGAAATCCTGAATATGTGATATTCCGGGTTTATGATGTCTAAAGGCCGTGTTGATTCCAAATGTTGTAGTTTTCATTTTCTTTTCTGCGACCGTAAGTGTAGTATGTAGTGTATCGCCGGTTTTGTTGCTATACATTAATGATTATTGGGGTTCACATACTTACTTACGTTGGTGATATGTGATATTATGTGTTGCTGAGATATGATCTGCAGGATCGTCGTGAATGAATAGCCGGGTTTTTTTTATGTGAGATGAGAGTTTTTCTTTTCATTCATGTAAAATTAATTGTATGTAATATTATTTTATTGGGGCACTTCTGGGTTGAGGATGATGTCACCATTGTTGTATATTATTTACTTTTCCGTATTAGGATAGACCCAAGGAGGGGAGCACAAGTGACCGGGTTCTAGGGTTCAGTGGGAGGCCATCTCGAGGATTCGAGACCGTGTCTCCTAAACTCTAGAATTGGTAGGGCCAATTACCGCTCTCGTAGGGGTCTAGGGGTGTGGGCTTGGCTATTCATCGCGACCGTGGAATCTGTATTTTCTATTGTTGGCTAAATACAAAATACGGACCTCCTAGTATATCCTGTATTTTCATATATGTGCTTCTGCTATGGATATTCTATAATGTGATTACTCTATATGTTGAGACAAATGATGTATTATATATATGATATATAATAAACGTTGCTTATGTTTTGCATCCGCGCTAGTCTCGCCCCGCTATGCCGTTAGTTAAGTAACCTAACGGTTCATAACGGGACATTGTGGCGAATGCGGATGGCATAAGCGTACGTTCTATTTTCGTTTCTTTTCTGTAATGGCTAAGGACTTAAATGATGTGACTACATTAATATGATTAATTTAAACAAAAGAAACCTAAAAAGATGTTGTAGAATCAGATTTGAAACCTACTCGGCTTTTTATGAAAAAGCAAGATTTCAAAAGGCGGAGCTTAAGCCACTCCTTTTAAAACCATTAGATTCTACAACGATATCAAGTTCGAAGCGTTAAAGGTTTTCTTAAAAACTATACGCAGCCCTCCGTCATTTTAGGAAGTAGAGTACTTAGTATTCGTGTTACGTATGTTGATTATAGTCAAGGCGTAGTGTGTTGGCTATAGTGCCCTCAAGGCAATTATCATAGTCGCGGACTTGAGATTATGATGATTGAGTGAGGACCTATACCGATAAAACAGTCTTACTCAAGATGATAGTATGCTATCTGGTTTGTCTTTATCATCATATACATGTTGATAGAGCCCATAGGATTCTTGCTTGACTGCCAGCATTATGATGGCGATCATATATGTAGGAGCTGGGGTCTATAAGCACATCCTTAAATGTCCCTAGTCGTAGGAGTATCAAGACCGGGCATCGATACTCCAGTGTAGACTAGTGTATACCGATCGAGACCCCGACAAGGGGCGGTGGCCAGGTCTCACAAGCCATTGGTGTTAGTTTGTTCACCTAAGATAGTATACATGTGCTCATTGGGTTATGAGTACACTGGATGGACTTGCCGGGAACCTGCTAGTTGGTATTATACCTATTGTCAGATAGCAGTTCCCAGGTGTCATGTGTACATGTTAGTCTGTTGACCTGAGATCGTCATTTGTCTCGTGTGAGTTCCCACTGTGCTTTTATTGTTAGTTGTATGTATGCCCTAGAGGCCAGTATTGTACAGATGATGTATATTATTGTCACGACCCAAAATTGGCCCGTGACGGCCCTAATACTACGCAACGCCCTAAGACGTAATGTAGCAAAAGAAAGCCAAAACCCAGAAGTCTAAACCATAAAAATACGGAAAAAGATAATATAAGTTTTGAAACATTTTAATTCGCAACCCAAATTCTTTAAAAGTCTTACTTTCTTTCTTTAAAATTTTAGCAACACCCCCTTTTTGTAAAAACTAGCCAAAATGAATACAATACAAATATACGACGCCGTAGCGAAGAAATAAAGACAGTAGAGAGAAAGCTGTATATAAAAGACAACAAATCCACAATAATATACAAATACGTCCTCACCAAGTCTCTAAGTCCACAATACAATAGTAGATGGAGAGTACAAATACAACGAAGGTACAATAGGAAATACAGTTAATCATCTAACCCACCTAAGCAAAAGGTACTGTGAGCTAATGCGGTATCTGTAGCAAAGGATGGTAGCTGGATAGATGAATAGAAGAATAGCCTGCCTCGACTACTCTGGGGAACAACCTGAAACACCTGTGGCACAACGGGGGTGAGTTGCCAACTCGTGAATAGTATAAAACATATGCAGGTAATCGCAGGAATGCACGTACAGCATGAATCTAAGATATGCGATTACAGTAATAATATGTCATGCAAATGCTGAAATAAGAAAGGTACAGTAGCCGGTACAATCAAAATGTGAAGCTATAGTAACATGTCAATAATATGCAATAACTATGCAATAAGGATATGAGAAGGTAAATATGCAACTATCATAAGAGTACACTACAAGTACTTCCACTATGTGAATCTGTGCATAAGGTAGGTAAGGGTGGGGTATAGGGTGGAATATGTCATTTCCACAGAAACCTGACATCGTGGCAGGATCACAATCCATCAAGACACTCCAATCCCAAATCCTTAAAGCAACCCCCACTTTGGGCATTCACAACATATAAGTCTCACATCTCCTCAATGTACAATATCGAGTAATCTCCTATATCCCGAATGTACAAATCAGCAATCACATAGGTATGTCCAATATCCAATCCCAATGAATCACCTAATATCCCAAGTCAAATCTCAAGTAGTAATCTAACATCCTAAAGGTAAATACATAGAAATAAGTATGATGGGGGCAATACACATATATTAGCGTCCCATTCCACTAATATTGGTGTAAGGGTATATATAACAATGGCTAAATCCCCTGTTATATATACAAAAAGGGGTTAAAGAAATATCATGAAAACAGTGTGCCAAGCATCGACACAGAAATCCTCGTATATCGGGCTCCGTCAGTCCGGATCGGCCCACGGGGTCCGTCTGCGGTGTTGGCCCTCGGCCCCGACAGTACAGATCATCCCGCATCCATCTCTCGACTCTAGCCAGTATCCTCCGGACAGCTGCCAGGTCCAACCAATCACCGGTAGGTACTCGCCCGCCTCCAGGCTCAATCGGCAAACCCATCGATCTTCTTGCCGAGGGGAACCATACCGGGCCCCACCATGTACTCTCATACGGCAACCACACCTCGTATGGAGTATATAATCAGCACCGATAAAACTCATGGGGGGCGCTCAAATATCATATCAAGGAAACCGGGTTGTTCCATGTATGCATAATTTCATGAACTCCCGCAGTTCCCAAATCCCGAAAACATCATATAAAATCCAGATAAACAATGTACAAATCCAGGAATAAATATGTGCGATATATCTGAATGCGAGCAGGTAAACAAAATATATAGCTGAACCAGATGTATGCGAAATCAAGATGGTACAGCTAAGTGACATCAGTAAAGGTAAATAGGTATCTGCAACTGAATATGTGTGTAACATACAGGTGTAGTAAAGTATAGGTATCTACCTATAGGAACTGATGTCGTATACCCCCCTGGGTATAAGAAGAATATGAGTAAGATATCCCCCCGGTATAACTATAATATCTAAAAGGTATACCTGTAGCTGTATCGCAAGGTGTAAATGTACCTATCACTAAAGGTATGATACACTATAGGTATACCGGTAGCTAGATGTCATGTGTGGTAAGCAATAGTAGCTATAAGGGGTAGTGTGTGACATGGCAATTATTGACGGTGTGTGTGTAGCATAAAATCTGTGCTCGTGCAACATGAACCGTCAATAGTGTGTGCAGTGTCCTACGGCCGCTAGTCACCGTATAACTACAACAAGGAAATAAAGTAAAGGCGCAATTCTACAATGACGTAGAATGTGCGACAGGTAATTGAATCCTAGCCCAGACGCATAACGCCATGCGGGCGATTCCCCTGTAGATGTTAAATCTACTCACCTACGCTCCACGCTAGGTGAATCCTATCATCTGCTCCCCCTGTAGCCGTGTCCGTAGCCCCTGTCTGCAAACCTGCAAATAAGACATGGAAATTACCTATAAGCCAAATGATCTCCAAAACGCGATATCGAACCAAAACGAGAAACTCGCGTCGCGAACTAAACGCGCGTGTGCACGATACGCTGAATCGTGTGTGCACGCGTCTAAAACCATCGCGACACGCCGTGATACGCTGGATCACAGAACCCACTCACGTATCGCGCGTATCGCGCAAACACAACGGACACCAAAAATGATATATAGCCCCAGATTTTCCTACAGGTAGAATATTACAAAACTAGACATGTCAAAACACTACACAACACTGCAGACTACCCTACACAAAACCCCAACACCCAGAACCCCTTCCTGACCGCAAATTGCGGCCAGATTGACTAAATTGGCGGCCACAGGATGGGGGTAGGGGCTCGTGTTCATGTGGTGTGCTCTAGACCTAGGTATCATGTCCCAGTTTGCTCAATTTTACTCTGCAAGGTCCGGGTCTATAGCAGATTCCAGAAGTCACAATTTCACTTTAAAAGTCGCCAATTTGTACAATAAGGAAAATCTATGGTATTTTAGTGTAATCTGGGGATTTCTCAGTTGAAGTGGCCCTATTAGCACTTAAATGAACTAGGGTAGCTAACAAAATCAACAATTTCCCAAAATTCCACTTAAACACCATAATCTAGCACTAAATCGACAATTTAACACAAACCGACGCAAATTAACACATAAGCAAGCAAACAAGAAATAGGGTATAGAAAATATACCCACAAGGATCACAAGAAGCAGGAGGAGTGTGAGGAGCTGCTCCAAGTTGCTGGAGCTCAAGCTGCCGCTGCTGTTGCCTCTGGAGCTGCTGCTGCTGCTTCTGCTTCTGCTGCTGCTTGCTTTGCTGCTGCTGCTGCTTGCTACTTCTGCTTCTGCTGCTGCTGTTGTTGTTGTGAGTGTGTATGTGTGAGTTTGAGAGAATGAAGAAAGAAATGAGATGAGGAAATGAGCACACACACAAAGGCCCCCTTCTCACTCTCTCTCTCATAATGAGGCATGGGCAAAGCCATGATGCCCATGCTCACTCTCTCTCTCTCCCAAAGTCAACCAAATAAAGAATCCCTTTTTAAATTCATTTTCAATTTAAAACTATCATTACTAATTACAACCATAACTCTTAAACTAAACACAAACTAACTGAGGACAAATATTAAAACTAGATTAGGGAGAGAAAATGGTTAGTTTACCATGTTGCTAATCATGGTTTAACCCCAAAAACAACCCTAGTTTACATGCACAAGTGTGTGCAAGCCTAACAAAATTCTAATAAAATACCCATTAAATAGGATAAAATATTTAAAACTTAGTTTGGTAAACTTTTTATTAAAAACCACATATTAAAATATAATTAGCTACAAAACACATTCTAAGGTGTTATAATTATATTGGATGCTTGGACATATATAGAGATGACTTTCTTGCTCGATATGATAGTATGCTATCTGGTTACTCTTTATCTTAACATGTACACTAGTCTCTTTAAACTGTCTTATGGTTACATGTTGGTAAAGCCCTTAGGATGTGTACTTGACTACCTGGACTATGATGCAGATCATACTAGTGGGGACATGGTAGTCCATAAGTACATCCTTCAAGGTCCCTAGTCGTGGGTGTATCGAGACGGGGCATCGATATACCAGAGTAGACTAGCGTATACGCTTCTCGACCCATGAGATGGGCGATGGATGATCCCATATCCATTGGTGTTTGACATCAGAGATGGTGTACGGGTGCTCAGTGGAGACTGGGTACACTGGACGGACTCGCCGAGAACTCCCAGAAGGTATTATACCTCACGTCAGATGGCAGTTCTCAGGTGACACTTGTACAGGTTAGTCTGTAGACCCGAGATCGTCATAGATTCTTGTGTGATTCCCACTGTGCTTTGATCTCCACCTTACCACGTCCATGAGGGCGTGAAAAACGGTGGTCTTTGGGTACAGTCCCGAGTCACATGGAGGCAATGAGCGATAGGAGGGGTTTCGTCTCTCCCGGTATTGGGGGTTGATGTTGCGCTATGCTCGATTGGCCGTAACAGGGAAGTCCCTGGCCAGGGATGATCAGAGATTTGCTGGTAAGTGTTACCAGTAGTTTCTTGACCCGTTATGAGCCTCTCATCGGCATGACTTATCGGTTATTGGGGTCTGACGTTTACCACCCCTAGACTTGATATGCGACGTATCAGACGAACAGACCGGACTGTACGGTAAGTGTTACTGGTTGGATTCACAGGAGTATGAGCGGGCTAGCTCGTCGATCTTCTGATCGCTCAATACCCAGATGGCCGTTACGTTTAGCAGACCGCTTGCGGCTTGTGGGTGCTTGATGTGATCATCATCTGCTACCGGCGTATTGACGAGTCTTTAGAGTCCTACACAGAGGTTTCCTGGCTCAAGCGAAATGAAATAGGAGCGCATATGAGATATGTGCGGGACCGAGATTAATGCGTGTATGTGATACCGCTTTTCATTCTCGCGATAAATGCTTCGATTGGTTATATTCGATATGACCTAGTTATCGAATCATTGATTCGATAAGCTGATACATTGGATACTAGTCGGTTATATGCGATATGACTGGATTGTTAAATCAAGTGTTGATTTAATGATTTAATGTATAATTATATATTTGATATACTACATTGCATTAATTAGTATTGGTTCACTTTATATGGATTTTCTCACTTGATATGCAAGAAGTATATGTGATATACTTTTGTGCACATATTTGTATCATGTTTGATGATACTTGATCTTGTTGTTAAGTATAAAGAATTAAACCATGGTTAAGTGTTGATTAGGGTTTTGCATTTTCATTTATTTATTTATTTATTTATTTGAAAAGGATTATGATGAGAATGGTGGCCTTTTTTGTTTTAAGTTGAAGCTTCATGAAGCTTTGACTTTTGTAACCGTTCTTGTCATCATGCTTAACCTTAACCCATCCAAGTGACCATGGTTTATTCTCTACACTTAACCTAGGTTAGAAGATGATAAGTATTGGATTTTATTATTCTTTTTAACAAGACTTATCATATTCTATCTACTTCTTCTTCTTCATCTTCAAGAGAGAAAGCTTGATGCCATCAATGGCATCTTGAGTTCCAAAGTGAGAAATCCAATTCTAAAGTGAACCCACCTCCTATTTCTTCACCCTCTACCTCTTGCCAAGTTGTTTTGGGTGTTTTCTTCACAAGTTTCACCACTTGGTGAAGTTGGAGCTTGAACTTGTGCAACCTCGACGTAGATCATCTTCGGCACGAAGCCGACGACCTTGCCCGCTCGTCTTTCCGATGAAGCCGGCGATTGAGTCTAGGACTCGAGAAGGACAGCGAGAGGACGACTACGTGGAGCTAAGGAAGTGGATATCCGGATCTACAAAGGTTGTAACTTCCGATCTTTAGTTAAAGTGTTAACTATATTTGTTTTTCGCCTAGGATTCTAGCCGACGATCCGCATTAGGGTTTCTCGGCACCATAATTTTTATAAATTGGCATGGTTGATGCCTTGTGAGACATCTATAGGGTGCCTAGGAACCTTTCACTGGTATCAGAGCCTAGCTAGAGCCTTAGGCGAAGTCCAGACGAAATTTGAAGCCCGAACGAACCTGAAACCCTAAACCAAACATGCTCTCTGGACTTTTTCTAAAATCTGGGATTTTTCCAGATTAGAAATGCCTAAAAAATTCAGCAGGAAGATCTAAGAATTATGGTGAAACACGAGCTCATGATACGTCTAAACAGCCGCGGAAATGCGGCAGAAGCATGGCTTCTGCCGCGGTTCCGCCGCCCACTGTTCACAGTGCACAATAGATTTTGCACAGTAATTCTTCTTTTCTGATGCTAAATTTTATGGGAATTTTTAAATTTTATTCAAGAGTTGAATTTTCTCGGGTGTTTTAGAGCTTCGGTGTTTCGACCGGATTATCAAATTTTGTCTTTGTGTATTTCCGGATAATTTATAGAATATGTTAAAAAGTTCGACCGGATATAAATACCCAATTTTTCCCCTGTCGGGAAATTTCCAAGTGTTGGATTTTTCCGTAGTTTAACGACGTTCTAAGTAGTGCAAGTAACGCGATGGACCCTCTAGAAGACAACAAACCTTAACTCGATTATGTGACCGTCTTGAACTGCCCTTTGAACCTTCGGGTTTGGGACAGTACGGCGTGCCACATGTGAGGCGTTGGCTTGACCCTTCTACGGCTGGACCGTTGGTACTGAGGTACGAACTGAATGTTGCTAGACTTATTTCATGTGTTGAGCTGTATCGGGAAAACTTGGGTATTCGACTGTTCGATCGGAAAGTTTAACATTTTCTGTTTATCTGGAATGTGATACAATAATTGGAATTCACAAACAGTTATGAGATAACTGAATGATGTTATAAATCTAGCGGTTTAGTTTCACTTTATATTGAAAAGTGTTTTCGATAATGAGACTAAAATGCGGGGTTTATAACTGTTAGGCATGTGATGTCTAAGTATTTCATTTGATTAGGCATGTGATGTCTAAAGAGGTTGCGGATTCCAACCGTTGTAGTTTTACACTATCTTTTCTGTGACCGTAAGTGTAATATGTAATATCGTCGGTTTCGTTGCTATATGTCAACGACAATTGGGATGCGCATATTTACTTACGTTGATGACATGTGATGTTATGTGTTGCTGGATATGTTATATTGGATCGTCGTGTTCGAATAGCCGGGTGGTTTTTATGTGAGATGAGTGTTTTTCATTTTCATTCATGTAAAAACTTATATGTAATATTCTTTTATTTGGGGCACTTCCAGGTAGCGGAAGTTGTCACCCTTTGTATATTATTTACTTTTCCGCATTAGGATAGACCCAAGGAGGGGAGCATAAGTAACCGGGTTCTGGGGTCCAGTGGGAGACCAACTCGAGGAGTCGAGTCCGGGTCTCCTAACCCTAGAATTGGCAGGGTTGCTTGCCGCTCTCGTAGGGGTCTAGGGGTGTGGGATTGGCTATTCATCACGACCGTGGAATCCGTGTTTTATACTGGCTCGTATTGAAAACACGGACGTCCTAGTATATCCAATATTTCATATGTTTCTTCTGCTGCGATATATGTGATCATGTGATGTTCTGTGATGGATATAGTATATAGTATATATGATATATTATATAGACGTTACTTATGTTTTGCATCCTCACTAGCCCTGCCCTGCTCTGTCGTTAGTTACCTAACCTAACGGTGCACAAGGGGACATCGAGGCGAATGCGGATGGCATAAGTGTACGTCATATCTATCTGTGATGTTTAGGTATTTAAATGATGGGACTTCATTAATGTGATTAATGAAAGGAAAGAAACCTAAGATGTTGTAGAATCAAATTTTAAAACAAAACAGGTAGCTACAGTTCTTGCTTTGCATAGCGGTATATATGATATACCCTGCACCTTATTCGATGAGGAAAGGACCGAGATCCCTTCACCGGGAGTGACTCCTTTAGCAGTAACTGGCAGATGCTACACATTCGGTCTGGTTTTGATTGCTTTTAAGAGTTTTTGCTTTGCACAGCGATATATATGATATATCTCGCATCTCATTCGACGAGAAAAGGACCGAGATCCCTTCACCAGGAGTGACTCCTTTAGCAAAACTGGAAAAGCCTCAAAATCACTCCATTTCAAAACTTCATTTTGATTCTACAACGATATCAAGTTCATTACGCTCATGGTTTTCAGAAAAGCCTGCGTAGCCCTCCGTCATTTCAGATAAGTTACATATAGTATTCGTGCTACATTTGTTGGCTTTCGTCAAGGTGTAGTGTGCGGTAGTTGTGTGCTGTTTATCTGCTGCATATGATGCGACTGGATTAGGGTAGTCGTACGGCTTTGTTGGCTTTCGTCAAGGGTCGTGCGGGTGGGTTTAGTTCAGTCAAGAAATGTACGGGTTGAACTTGACAAGCGGGCTGTGGTTTGTTGGCTTTCGTCAAGGTCATAGCACGCTAGGGGCAAAAGTATTATCGGGAATTTCAAGTGTTGAAATTTGCAATGAGATTGCATACCTTCTATGAGATAGTTGGATCCCGATACCCACTGCGAGTAAGAGTTACTCCTGGGAGAGTTTTACACATTGCAATTAGCTGATCAAGTAGGTGTCTAGAAAGGTGTCAACGAGGTTACGCCTCTGGGAAAACGAGGTTTACATTAATTAGGTTCGTGCGAAAGCACGGGGGACCTCCCTCAAAGTACCGACACTGGCCTGGCTGAAAGATTGGCGAACTTGTAGTGTGTAATTAATCCCGGCTAGTCTTTCCTTTTAGGGTTTGAAGGAAGATTTGATAAAAAAAGCAGTGGGAGCCATCCTGATTAGATAAGATAATAACCAATCTGATCTTGCACGAGCATACGCTAAAGTGTTTTCTTCTCTCTCTCTCCAGGTAGCGACCATTTCATGCCCTAATGAAGATAATAATATGGATGTATTGACCGAACCCGCATGTTATACTGTGCTGGGGAACGTTGGTTCCGTTCTTTCTTATAAGAGTTATAGGAATGAACAGGATATAGGGGAATGCCAGGATTCCCATGCCACCCGAATGAAGAACTGTTTCTCCATTTGCTCTACGTCCTGGGTATTAGATACCGGGTCAGGATCCCATATATGTAATCAGTTACATGGGCTCAGGAAAGGTAGAGAACTTGGAGAAGGTGATAAAGACATTAGAGTCGGAAATGGCGCAATTGTTGCAGCTAAGACTGTCGGGGAATATCACCTTGTATTACCAACTGGTAATACATTGGTTCTGAACGAATGCTATTACATGCCGAACCTGATATGCAACATTATATCGGTTTCTTTATTAAGTAAAGAGGGATATAATTTTGTATTACAGGATAATGTTATGAACATTTTCCGTAACCAAAAGTTGGTTGGATCAGGCACGTTGTGCAATGGCATTTATGTTCTAAATCAATCAACAGTTCTGAGCATAACAAGCACACACAAGAGGAAGAGTTCAGAACTGAACGAATCCTTCTTATGGCATTGTAGACTGGGTCACATCAATGCGACACGACTGGCTAAGTTGCATAAGGATGGATATTTAAAACCATTCGAATTTTCATCTTATGACACTTGCCAGTCATGTCTCAAAGGCAAGATGACCAAAACTCCGTTTACGGGACACGGAGAAAGAGTTACCGAACTCTTGGGACTAATACATAGTGATGTATGTGGTCCCATGTCTACACATGCCAGGGATGGTTCTTCGTACTTCATTACATTCACTGACGATTTCTCAAGATACCGACATGTGTACTTAATAAGACACAAGTCTGAAGCTTTTGAGAAATTTAGAGAATATAAACAAGAAGTTGAAAACCAAACCGGAAAAAGTATTAAAATCCTTCGATCTGATCGAGGAGGTGAATACTTGAGCAATGAATTCCTGGACTTCCTAAAAGAGAATGGGATTCTCTCTCAGCTGACTCCTCCATATACACCACAGCACAATGGTGTATCAGAACGGAGGAACCGCACCTTATTAGATATGGTGCGCTCTATGATGAGCACAGCTGAGTTACCTATTTCCTTCTGGGGGTATGCGCTTGAGACAGCCATACATCTATTGAATATGGTCCCCACCAAATCTGTGCCTACCACTTCATATGAGATATGGAAAGGGAAGAGACCATGTCTTAACTATGTTAAGATATGGGGTTGCCCAGCCTATGTCAAACGACAAAATCCGGACAAACTCGAGGCACGGTCTGTTCTTTGCAAATTTGTAGGATATCCTAAGAATTCTCAAGGGTATATCTTCTACCACCCTGAGGAACAAAGAGTGTTTGTTTCTCGTCATGCCACCTTTTTAGAAAAGGAATTTCTTGAAAAAGAGATTAGTGGTCATGAGGTAGAACTGGAAGAAGTTCCAGCTGCAGAAGCTACAACAGAAGATCTGGTGGAACCAGAGGATTCCGTAGTTCCCGATGAACCCCAGCCACTCCGCCGATCTAGTAGGGTTCCTCTCCAACCTGAGAGATACTACGGTTTTCTCATGGACGGTGGGAGCGAGGATTGCATCATGGAGGATGATGACCCAACTAGCTTCGAGCAGGCCATCACGAGTAGGGACTCAGTGAAATGGCTGGATGCTATGCGGTCCGAGATGGAATCCATGTACACCAACAAAGTATGGTCTTTGGACGTTGCTCCTGAAGGGGTAAAACCCATTGGGAGCAAGTGGATCTTCAAGAAGAAACTTGGTGTAGATGGGAAAGTGGAGACTTTCAAAGCTAGACTTGTTGCGAAAGGTTTTCGTCAAAGACCAGGTGTGGACTATGACGAGACCTTTTCTCCAGTGGCTATGCTTAAATCCATCCGGATCATGCTTGCCATCGCTGCATATCATGATTACGAAATCTGGCAAATGGATGTTAAGACCGCCTTTCTAAACGGTGATTTAGAAGAGTGCGTGTACATGACTCAGCCAGAGGGCTTCGTAGACAGTGGGAGCAGCGGAAAGGTGTGCAAGCTGCTTAAATCCATTTATGGATTAAAGCAAGCATCGCGGAGTTGGAACATCTGCTTTGACGTCGTTATCAAAGAGTTTGATTTCGTCAAAAATCCAGATGAACCTTGTATCTACAAGAAGGTGGCAGAGAGTAAGGTTGTCTTCCTCGTATTGTACGTGGACGACATACTCTTGATAGGAAATGATATTCCTATGCTGCAATCGGTCAAGCTCTTCTTATCATAAAGATTCTCAATGAAAGATCTTGGTGATGCCTCCTGCATATTGGGAATAAGGATCTATAGAGATAGATCCAAACGGATTTTGGGATTGTCCCAATCCAGGTACATTGACACCATACTAAAGAGGTTTAGTATGGAAGAGTCCAAGCGTGAGAACTTACCCACGATCTCTGGAGTCACTCTCTCCAAAGAGATGTCTCCCAAGACTGATTTGGAGAGAGCTCATATGCAAGGGATACCCTATGCTTCGGCAGTAGGCTCTATCATGTATGCGATGCTATGTACCAGACCCGATGTAGCATACTCACTAAGTATAGTGAGCAGGTATCAAGCTGATCCTGGAGAGAATCACTGGACAGCTGTGAAGAGCATTCTCAAGTACTTACGAAGGACTAGAGATATGTTCTTGGTGTATGGTAACGGAGAGCTCCAAGTGGAGTCCTTTACCGATTCGAGCTTCCAGAGTGATAAGGACGACTCTAAGTCGCAGTCGGGTTTTGTCTTTACCCTTTACGGAGGGGCGGTTAGCTGGAAGAGTTCCAAGCAGGAAACCGTGGCAGACTCGACGATGGAGGCTGAATACATCGCTGCCAATGATGCTGCCAAAGAGGCTGTCTGGATCAAGAAGTTCATTACTGAACTTGGAGTGGTTCCATCCATTGAGCATCCAATACCTTTGTATTGCGATAACAATGGAGCGGTGGCTTTGTCCAAGGAACCCAGGTCCCATCAGCGATCCAGGCACATTCTGAGGCGGTATCACCTGATCCGGGAGATAGTTCATCGCCGGGAGATCGAGGTCAGGAGGGTTGACACGAAGAACAACACGGCGGATCCACTCACGAAGGCCATTCCCCAGATACAGTTTGAGAGACTCTTCGGGATGCTCGGTATGCGATACTACAGCAGCTGGCCCTAGTGCAAGTGGAAGATTGTTAGTTGTATGTATGCCCTAGAGGCCAGTATTGCACAGATGATGTCTATTATATTGGATGCTTGGACATATACAGAGATGACTTTCTTGCTCGATATGATAGTATGCTATCTGGTTACTCTTTATCTTAACATGTACACTAGTCTCTTTAAACTGTCTTATGGTTACATGTTGGTAAAGCCCTTAGGATGTGTACTTGACTACCTGGACTATGATGCAGATCATACTAGTGGGGACATGGTAGTCCATAAGTACATCCTTCAAGGTCCCTAGTCGTGGGTGTATCGAGACGGGGCATCGATATACCAGAGAAGACTAGTGTATACGCTTCTCGACCCATGAGATGGGCGATGGATGATCCCATATCCATTAGTGTTTGACATCAGAGATGGTGTACGGGTGCTCAGTGGAGACTGGGTACACTGGACGGACTCGCCGAGAACTCCCAAATGGTATTATACCTCACGTCAGATGGCAGTTCTCAGGTGACACTTGTACAGGTTAGTCTGTAGACCCGAGATCGTCATAGAGTCTTGTGTGATTCCCACTGTGCTTTGATCTCCACCTTACCACGTCCATGAGGGCATGCAAAACGGTGGTCTTTGGGTACAGTCCCGAGTCACATGGAGGCAATGAGCGATAGGAGGGGTTTCGTCTCTCCCGGTATTGGGGGTTGATGTTGCGCTGTGCTCGATTGGCCGTAACAGGGAAGTCCCTGGCCAGGGCTGATCAGAGATTTGCTGGTAAGTGTTACCAGTAGTTTCTCGACCCGATATGAGCCTCACATCGGCACGACTTATCGGTTATTGGGGTTTGACGTTTACTACCCCTAGACTTGATATGCGACGTATCAGACGAACAGACCGGACTGTACGGTAAGTGTTACTGGTTGGATTCACAGGAGTATGAGCGGGCTAGCTCGTCGATCTTCTGATCGCTCAATACCCGGATGGCCGTTACGTTTAGCAGACCGCTTGCGGCTTGTGGGTGCTTGATATGATCATCATCTGCTACCGGCGTATTGACGAGTCTTTAGAGTCCTACATAGAGGTTTCCTGGCTCAAGCGAAACGAAATAGGAGCGCATATGAGATATGTGCGTGACCGAGATTAATGCGTGTATGTGATACCGCATTTCATTCTCGCGATAAATGCTTCGATTGGTTATATTCGATATGACCTAGTTATCGAATCATTGATTCGATAAGCTGATACATTGGATACTAGTCGGTTATATGCGATATGACCGGATCATTAAATCAAGTGTTGATTTAATGATTTAATGTATAATTATATTTTTGATATACTACATTGCATTAACTAGTATTGGTTCACTTTATATGGATTTTCTCACTTGATGTGCAAGAAGTATATGTGATATACTTTTGTGCACATATTTGTATCATGTTTGATGATACTTGATCTTGTTGTTAAGTATAAAGAATTAAACCATGGTTAAGTGTTGATTAGGGTTTTGCATTTTCATTTATTTATTTATTTGAAAAGGATTATGATGAGAATGGTGGCCTTTTTTATTTTAAGTTGAAGCTTCATGAAGCTTTGACTTTTGTAACCATTCTTGTCATCATGCTTAACCCTAACCCATCCAAGTGACCATGGTTTATTCTCTATAATTAACCTAGGTTAGAAGATGATAAGTATTGGATTTTATTATTCTTTTTAACAAGACTTATCATATTCTATCTACTTCTTCTTCTTCATCTTCAGGAGAGAAAGCTTGATGCCATCAATGACATCTTGAGTTCCAAAGTGAGAAATCCAATTCTAAAGTGAACCCACCTCCTATTTCTTCACCCTCTACCTCTTGCCAAGTTGTTTTGGGTGTTTTCTTCACAAGTTTCACCACTTGGTGAAGTTGGAGCTTGAACTTGTGCAACCTCGACGTAGATCATCTTCGGCACGAAGCCGACGACCTTGCTCGCTCGTCTTTCCGATGAAGCCGACGATTGAGTCTAGGACTCGAGAAGGACAGCGAGAGGACGACTACGTGGAGCTAAGGAAGTGGTTATCCGGATCTACAAAGGTTGTAACTTCCGATCTTTAGTTAAAGTGTTAACTAGATTTGTTTTTCGCCTAGGATTCTAGCCGACGATCCGCATTAGGGTTTCTCGGCACCATAATTTTTATAAATTGGCATGGTTGATGCCTTGTGAGACCTCTATGGGGTGCCTAGGAACCTTTCACTGATTACTACCCTATCACGGCTCAAAAGAGTTGTGCAAACAGGTTTTAGTTGGGTACATTCCCGAGCCACATGGAGGCAGTGATCGGATCGTCGGGGATTCGTCTCTCCCGGTATTGGGGGTTGATGTCGCGTTGTGTACGTATGACCATCACCATAAATCCGTGGCCACGGTGGACGAGAATTATCGATCCAGGATCGATAGTTTCTCAGGTGGTGATGGGTTTCATACCGACACTAAATGTCGCGTTGTTAGGGGTCTGACTTTATCCACCCCCTTAGACTCGATATGCGATACTCTTTGACGAACAGACCGGACTGTACGGATATTGTCACTGACAGGCTCAGTAGGGGTTCAAGATGAGTTTGCTCATCGTCCCCCCTTTTGCTCAATACCTGGGTAGCCATTACGTACAGCTAGTACCGCTGACGTGCTTGTGGTTAAACGCACTGCCAGCGTATTGACGAGTCTTTAGAGTCCCACACAGAGGGTTTTCACGGTTCAGGCAATATGGTGTACATGGCGTATGTTGGTACATACAGATGTCCGATTAAATATGTGCATGCTGCGCAGACTTTAATCGGACGGTTGATAATACTAGCGGCTTAGGATTAAGCCGGATTATTAAATCGGGTTTTTGATTTAATAATTTACATATGTATTTATATATATGTATTCTAGTATTATTGTTCACTATTCATTTTCTCTCTCGGCTATTCGTATTTTGGTACGAATACGCGTATATGTATTTCGATACATGTACCGGGAAGTATTCCGTATTTTATACGGAATAGCTTCTAGAAGATGCTACCTCATTATTGATTTTTAGAAAATCATTTGCTTTTAAATGAGGTGGAAAAGGTGACATAAGTCAAGGCATGGGTCAAAGCATGGATACAAGGTATGGTTTGCTTTGTTTAATTTGAATAAGAAAATGATATTTTTTTTGTGGGAATGAGAGAGGGGGGGGCCGACCACTTTAAGGGTGTGGTTTTTGATTTTCTTTGGGCTTATGATTGATTACATTCTCCACTCTCTCATGCTCACAAAAATACTTAGCCATTTTCCTTTGTTCATGCCAAAAGCTTCATCACCTCTTTCATCTTCTTCTTGAGTTTATTCTTGAGCTCAAGGGTAGAGAGAAAAACATAGTGAAACACTACTACACCTCGACTCTCCATAGCTAGCGACTTTGGAGCGTCGGTTACCTCGTTCGTAGAGGTTAGAGCTTGCGCCGTTTCCCTCGGGTGGATCATCGGAGATGGAGGAAGACCGGCGACCAAACCACATCAAGGAGCCGCTAGGAGTTTGGAATGAAGACCGAAGGACACAGATGAACTCGGTATAACGATTCTAACTCTTAGTTAGCATGCTAGTTTAGGGTTTAAGGTCGATCCGTAAATCGGGCAGCGGTAGCGCCAGTTTAGAAAATTTTTGTTCCGCATTTTGGCCGCATTTTGATGGCCGGGGCGCTGCCGCAACCCTTCATTGTATCAGATCCACCCTTTAAACCCCTTACTAGCTTGTTTAAATGTGCTTAAAAGATCGATCGACGGAAATTGCCAAAATCACGATTTCAATTTTTTGTTTGCTGTCGATTTTCAAAAGTGTTCAAAAAATTATTTCCAGAGGCTTAAAAATCCGTGCAGGCAATTTTAAGGGTACATAAAAAATTTGAGCTCCTGAAGCCTCCAAATCGCCGCGGAACTGCCGCACTTACCCCCTATTGGCGGCGGTTCCGCGGCCATTTAGCGGCGACGGGCTTCTAAATTTTCTCTGTAGCCCAGTTACTTGGAATTGTGATTTTTGATATATACTGTCTTGGCCCAGGTTTCAGTGAAGTGTTGATTTTGCTATTGGGGCCAATTTGGAATTTAGTCGATCGATATTTTAAGCGTGCGTTTAACAGTACATACATTTCTATCTGCGATCGTGAATGTTATTTGATCGGTAAACCCGTCTAACTGCTATATGTTCTTTTAGATGAGTTTGCGAACATGACATTCACGTTGATGTTTTGTGTTGTGCTGTGATGTTGGTTGGATCGTCGTGGTGGATAGCCAGTGGTGCAATGTTAGTACAGTTTTATTTCATTTGTACATTTGATATTGCGGGGCGAGCATCCGACATGTGGATTGCCGTCACTACCAGTTTGTATATTATTCTTTTGGGGCACGACCGGGTTGAGGTCGATGTCACCCTTGTATATTATTTTCTTTTCTGTACTAGGATTACCCCGCGGTGGAGTGCACGAATAGCCGGGTTCTAGAGGGCAACTGGTCCGCATCTCATGGCGTTGGGACGGAGAGGACCTTACTCTAGAATTGGCGGGCTATTCGCCGCACTTGTAGGGGGTATAGGTGACCCAGGAGGGGTGCTCAAGTTACCGGATTCCGTGAAGTGCTGGGTGGTCCATTCACATTGCTGAAGGGGGCTGCCTCACTTCTGGTTTTAGCGGGTAACTTGCCGCGCTCGTAGGGGTCTAGGTTTCATTGCACATGCTATCCACACGACAGGGAACGTCGAGTCTCACTTGCGGCTCAAGTGAAACTCGGGGCTCCAGATTATCCACCATTCTGTATTGCTTCTGTGATGTTTCTGTGATGTTGCTTTATATCATGCCTGCGACGATTGTTATATATATTTATATATATTAGTAGATGTTGTATATGTTTTGCACCTGTGCTAGCCCAGTCCCCGCTCTGTCGTTAGTTAAGTAACCTAACGGGTGATGACGGGACCCAGTGGCGAATGCGGATGGTATATACGTACATTTTATTTTCGTTCTTTTCTGGTGTGATTAATTGATAGGACTGCATAGATTCTTTTCAATGCAAGGATAAAAACAAACCTATATATGATGTTGTTGGAACCAAGTTTTTAAAAACCGACATTACAGACGTACATTTTTGCTTTGCATCGTGGTATTCATTTTGGAATATCCAACACCTCATTCGACGAGGCAAGGGCCGAGGTCCCTTCATCCGGAGTGACCCCTTGAGTAAAAGTTTGCGTCAACGTAATAACTTTTCTATAGTCGATTCGTTTGCTTTATATCATGGTATTCAGTTTGGAATATCCTGCACCTCATTCTTCGGGGAAAGAGCCGAGATCCCTTCACCGGGAGTGACCTCTTTAGCAAAAGTTTTCGCCACTATATACTTGTAAAACCACTCGGTTCCTTCAACGATATCAAGTTCATTACGTTAAAGGTTTTTCTCCAAAAACCAGTCATAACCCTCCGTCATTTTGTAACATTTCAAAAAAATAAAATATTATTTTTGGGAATTTTCATAATTTAATATTAATTTTTAATGAATATTTTAATAGTCGGTATAATTAAATACCGATAAATGGTGAAAATTCCGGAGGAAATTTTGGAAAATTCTAAAATAGGGTATTTTGTGGAAATATGTCATTTTTATGCTTTTATGGTTACGTAAATGCTATTTTGGTGTTAACCGCGATTAAAAATCGCTAATTGTATTCTTGGCTTTTTGTGCAAAAATGTGCACATAACATTTTCTACACTTGTCATACTTGTTTCATGTTGTAGACTCGTGTTAAGCCTAGGGTTGAACCAAGTTAGATGACTATGGTGGCTTTAACCTTTTGATTAGGTTAATTGGGTTAATTATGGGTCTTTGGTTTTGTCAAGGGAGTTTAGGGTAGGTTGACTTGCTTGTTGAGAGAGAGAGAGAGAGAGAGAGAGAGAGAGAGATGTGATGGTTGTCATGATGGTTTAAGGATGTGTCACCTCCATTTTCATTTCCCAACTTTTAGCATATCCATTACCCTCTCACTCAAGCTCACATCAGCCCAAAAAATTAGCTTTTCAGCCACCATTTCAGCAACAAAACATTACACAACAACCTCAGTTTCAGCTGAAACAGCACACCAACTGCTGCACAATCAGCCACTTCAGCCCTAAACTCATTGCAAACAGCCTCCCTACATCTGCTACAGCTACAACAACTTTCTTTTAACCAACAGCAGCAGCTGTAGCCCCAAAGCAATAGCAGTTGCTGCTGCAACATCATACATCAGCCCCTTTTATCATCACATTGTTGGAGATAGTGCCCTCAGAGTCAATTATTGGATCACAGGCACGTGATTGCAATGATTGAGGGAGGACCTATCCCGGTAGGACAGTCTTGCTCGAGACGATAGTATGCTATCTGGTTTACCTTTATCATCGTGTACTGCTTTAGGTGACATGACAGGTCACTATTGCACGTTGATAGAGCCCCTAGGATTCTTGCTTGACTGCCGGCAGTATGAGGGCGATCATATAAGTGAGAGCTGGAGTCTATTAGCACATCCTTAAAAGGTCCCTAGTCGTAGGAGTTTCGAGACAGGGCATCGATTCTCCAGAGTAGACTAGTGTATACAGTCGAGACCCCGACGAGGGGCGGTGGCCGGTCTCACAAGCCACTGGTGTCAGTTGGTTCACCTAAGATGTATACAGGTGCTCATTGGGTTATGAGTACACCGGACAGGACTCGCCGGGAACATGCTAGTTGGTCTTATACCTGACGTCAGATAGCAGTTCCCAGGTGACATGTGTACAGGTTAGTTCATCGACCTGGGGATCGTCATTTGTCTCGTGTGAGTTCCCACTGTGCTTTGATTACTACCCTACCACGGCTCAAAGGAGTCATGCAAACAGGTTTTAGTTGGGTACAGTCCCGAGCCACATGGAGGCAGTGAGCGGATCTTCGGGGGTTTCGTCTCTCCCGGTATTGGGGGTGAGGTCGCGCTGTGTCTAGGAGAGCCATTACACAAAGACCTTGGCCAAGGCAGGAGATTTACTGGTAGGTATTCCAGTAGTATCTCAGGGTGTTCTGGGCTACACTCCGACACGACTTGTACCGCTTTTGGGGGTCTGACTTTTACCAACCCCCTAGGCCCGACATGCGATGCTCATAGACGAACGGACCGGACTGTACGGATATTGTCACTGACAGGCTCAGTAGGGTGTCAGGATGAGTTCGCTCATCGACGTCCCTTTTAGTCAATAGCTGGTGGCCCGTTACGTATTGGCTTATACCTCTGACGTGCTAGTGGTTAAATCGACAGCCATAGTATTGACGAGTTTTTAGAGTCCACCACACTTTCAGTTACTCAAGCTTTCGGGCGAAACGCTGTAGAGGCCGTATGGAGATATGGCAGGGTCCGATCAGATACGTGCGGTATTGCACGGATCAGGATCGGACGGTTTTGTACTAGTGGCCGTATAGTTATATGGCAGCGTTCGATCAGATACGTGCGGTATTGCACGGATCAGGATCGGACGGATATTACTAGCCGGCTTTGGTTTAAGCCGGATCCTAGTATAGTACAGTATAGATTTTGTCTCATTGCATTTGTATCCGGTCGGGATACAGATGCGGGTGTGTATGCACAGTATGGGGGTTTTCCTGTAATTCATTACGGGACCAGTTTTCTGGAGTTGCCAGTTTGCATTCCGTTTCGGCCGGTTTTCCTTTGTTCTTTCCCGGCCGGACTTTTCCGATGGAGGGGGTTATTTGCAATTGTGCAAATAACTTTTGTGGAGGGGGTTTTCTTGCAATTGTAGAGATTATGATAGCATCTTTGATTCTCTCCATTACTTGCTTTAAATGAGATTAGAAAGGGTATGGTTTTGATGTAAGGAATAAGCATGGTTGATGTTTTCTTGTCTTTGGATGTGGTCACCTCTTCCATTCTCCTACACTCACCTCCCTTGGTATATTGTTCCATTCCTCCTCCATTTTTAGGGTGTGAGTTTTGAGAGGAGAAAAGAGAAGGAGAGAGCTTCATCTTCATCTTTGAGAGAGTAGCATTCTTGATCTCATTTTTGATGCTAGAAAAATGCAAGCACCATTTTTCTTACCTTGATTCCTCCATCATCTAAAGGCAACAAACCCCAAAGAGACAAAGCACTACACTTCCTACAGCACATCTTGAGCATGTCGAGTTGCCGGCTTCATGCCCGAGTTGCCTCGGTATAGAGGCGGGAGCCCGTAAAAGATGCAGGCGACGTGGTGCCCTTCCGGCGAGGAGGCGACGACCGGAGATCCCGCGAGGAGATCGGAGTGGAGATGAAGACCGGAGGACTCGGATCAGTCGGTATATCTCTAACTCATTCTCTTGTTAGCTTAGACTAGTTTAATGGCACGATCCGGGGTTTAGTGCGCGGTGGTGCCGGTTTGCAAAGTCCGCAAAATTAAAGTTTATCACCGTTTCCGCGTTTGGCCGTCGGATTGACGGCCGGGGCGCCGCCGTGCACTTACAGTGGTATCAGAGCCTCGCCATTAACATAGTCTAACTTTGTGTAATGTGTTTTTCAGTTCCGATCGACCAAAATTCCAAAAACCGTATTTTTCCTTCACATCAGTTTCTGTTGAAATTTTTTGAAGTCTAAAAATTCTTCAGGTTGTAAAATATTGATCTACTGGAAAATCTAAGAGCTCTGTAAAAATTCGACGAAGCAACTCCACAGTCGGAGCACGGAACCGCCGCGAAAACCCCCTTTCCGCCGCCCTTCCGCCGCGCACTGTGGAGATCACTTCACCAAATTTTTACAGAGGCCTTCTGGGCTTGAAATATGGGTTTTGGAATATTAAAATTGGGCCCAGGTTTTCTGTGAGTGCTACAGTTTTGATTGGGGGCCCACTTGTTAATTTTTGGTCAATCGGAAAAATTTTAAACACATTTTTCACAGTATTTACATTATATCTGCGACCGTGAATGTCACTCGATCGGTAAATCCTGTCTAGCTGCTATAGCCCGGTTAGACGGATTTGCGAACATGACTTTCGCGTTGATGTTCTATGTTTATGCTGTGATGTTGCGGATCGGTCGGTGGGGATAGCCTGGATGCAATGTTAGTACAGTGTTGTTGTATTATGTACATTTGTTGTTGCGGGGCGAGCGTCCGACATGTGGACTGCCGTCACTGCTTGATTGTATTATTCTTTTGGGGCACGACCTGGTTGCGGTCGATGTACCCGGTGTATGTATATTTTACTTTCTGTACTAGGATTACCCCGCGGTGGGGTGCACGGATAGCCGGGTTCTGGAGGGCAACGAGCCCGCATCTCATGGCATTGAGACGGAGGGGGCTTCACTCTGGGATTGGCGGGCTATTCGCCACACTCGTAGGGGGTACAGGTTGACCCAGGAGGGGTGCCCAAGTTACCGGATTCCGTGAAGTGCTGGGTGGTCCATTCACGGCGCTGAAGGGGGCTGCCTCGCTTCAGGTTTTGGCGGGTGACTTGCCGCGCCCGTAGGGGTCTAGGATTTCATTGCACAGGCTATCCATACGACCAGGGGAACGTCGGGTTTCAGTAGTGGCTCTGTGAAACCCGGGGATCCCAGATATCTGTATTGTTCTGTGATGCTGTACATTTCTGTGATGTTGCTTTTCTTTTCACGCCTTGAGCGAAATACTATATATTGGTATATATATTAGTAGATGTTGTATATGCTTTTCATCCGCGCTAGTCCAGTCCCCGCTCTGCCGTTAGTTAGCTAACCTAACGGGTGATGACGGGACCCAGTGGCGAATGCGGATGGCATATACGTACGTCAGTATATTTTCGTTCTTTGTGGTGTGATCAATTGATGGGACTGCGTTGATTCGGATCAATGCAAGTTAAAAAAACCTAATCTGATGTTGTTGGAACACTTTTCAAAAAGCTGTTATTGCAAGGACGTTCACTTTTGTTTTGCATCGTGGTATTCATTTGGAATATCCTGCTCCTCAGTCGACGAGGCAAGGGCCGAGATCCCTTCACCGGGAGTGACCCCTTGGACAGAAGTTTGCGTCAGGGCATTAACTTCACTATAGCCGATTACTTTTGCTTTGCACCGAGGTATTCAGTTGGAATATCCTGCACCTCATTCTACGAGGAAAGAGCCGAGATCCCTTCACCGGGAGTGACCTCTTTAGTAAAGGTTTTCGTCACTATATTTTCTAAAAAGCTATCCGTTCCTTCAACGATATCAGGTTCATTACGTTAAAGGTTTTCGCCAGAAACCATTCGTAGCCCTCCATCATTTCAGTTAAATATTCGGTAGTATTCATGCTATGTATTTTGACCTTACGCCAAGGCATAGTGTTTGGTAGCTGCCGGGTATTTATCTGCAGCATAGATAGATGCGTTGGTTTGGGACAGTCGTACTACTATTTTGGCCTACGTCAAGGGTATGTACGGGTGGGTTCAAATTAACCTGGATAATGATGGGAAGAACTTGACATGTGACTTATGATATTTTGACCTCACGCCAAGGTCATAAGAGCATGGGGCAGAAATCACATCGGGAGTTTCAAAAGTACTGAAACTTGCCAGATATGCGCATACCTTCTGGAGTGTGATACCGTGAGCGGATTCCGTCACGTTATCATGCGATGAGAGTTGGATCCCGATTCCCACTGATGAGTTAATTTACTCCTCGGGTGACCCCGACTAATTCTTCTTTCAGGTTTGGAGGAGAATTTGAGGTACAGTGGAAGGTTTCCAGATTAGAAAAAGTGATAACCATTCTGATCTAGGATAGAGTGCACGCTGAGTGTTTCTTTTCTCTCTCTCTTGGCAGCGACCATTGACCCGACCCTAAGACTACGACTCAGTGACCAAGTTGACCGAACCTACTTAACACTGGCTTTTGGATTATCAGAGTTGCAGACCACATTGCCACTCCTACTTTTACCCTTTTCTCCAGGACACCCCGTATTACTACGAACGTCCACTTCCATTGGACAAAACCATCGTATGGTTAGATACGAACTCGAAGGAATTCGAGGATGGTTTCTGGTTCTGGAGAAAACGGATAGGATTATTCAGTTGTCTTTTCTTTTCACCTTCTCTCAGGCTGTGAGTACTCCTTGGTTTAGGAGTAGTACACCTATTACGCAAATTGGATAGTCTTCTTCCAAACCATAGGCTGGTGCCGACCGGTAGGGAATGAAGAAAACCAGTTAGCCTAAACGGTGTACAGAAGGTATTAAGATTAAGACAAAGCAAGGGATTAGTAAGAGGGCAAAGTAAATTGCGACTGATATTCACGACCAAACCAAGTATTTCTTCGCCGATCCTAAATCACCTTTGTATTTCTCCAGGACACTCCGTATCACTACGAAGATCCACAGTTTATTTGGATGCTCCATCGTATGGTTACATACGAACTCGAAAGGAACTTGTTCCAGTTCGGGGATGGATTCTGGTCCAGGAGAAATAGGAATAAGGTTTATTCGGTTGTCTCTTATCTTCACCTTCTCTCGCATTGCGAGTGCTCCTAGGATTAGGACAGTACACCCATTATGCTTATTGGATAGTCTTCTTCCAAGCCATAGGCTGGTGCCGAACGGTAGGGAAGGAAGAAAACCATTTGGCCTAAGGGGTGTGCAGAAGGTAATGACTAAAGACATATAAAGGGATTTAGAGAGGTGGCAAAGAATTATACGGTTATAGTTGTGAATCTGGATAATGGTAGAGGCATTACTAGGAATACCAGGATACCCCATCGAAACATTTCAATGTTTCAGTTCAACTGGGTACTGTTAAAAGAAAACTGATTTCCCGATTAGACACTTGCTCCAGGGTATGTATTTACCAGGTTTTGATTCTCACATCTGTAGGGTTTTACAGATGATGAGTGGGAGTAAGTTATTGGGAATTAGGTGACCATCCTCAAGATATCGGGATTCGTTGCAATCAGTGATATTTGAGGAGATCATCTGGGCTGTTTGCCGGTCGGCAAATATTTGGTTTTGAATATCCGCTGTTGTGCACCAATTTCAAATTGATATATCTGTACGTCTATTTTCATAGAGTGAGATATACCTTTTTGATATTATGTCGATGACATTTACCTATATCAGTGGATGGTTAGGTAAGGAGCATTAAACAGCGGTGTAATTCTTCTTAACCATAAGTACAGTTTTCAACCTACGACACACAGTGAAAGAGTTGTTAGACTCAGCGGACTTATACAGAGTATTGTATGTTGTCCAGTGTCCATTAGGACAGAGGGGTTGGTCCTCATACTATGTTCTGTTTACTTTTAACTTCTCTAGTTCTTAGACATGTGTTTCGTAGAAACACAGGGTCTAAGTTTTGAGGAGTTATAAGTATTTGAATAAGAGTAGAGAACCAGGTGTAGCAAGTATCGGGATTCTTCAAAGTGATCGAAGATGTAGATACTTGTGTATGGTATTCAGTTGATAGTAATGACAAAGAGAAATTGCTTCTCTTTCAGGTTACTCATAATTGGAAGCATTCCTAAGTTGAGTAACGCTGATCGGCCTCTCTCCATTTAGTTGACATGCACTGGAGATAGCTGCATGATTTGAATCTGGTTCAATTAAATCAGTGCCTCTGGTTCTGTATTGGATATAGTACAGTTCATATCTTAACATTGTTAAGGTACGGAGAGTTGTCCGGCTTATGATTAAAACCAGACACTGGATAACTCAAGGCACGCTTCTGTAATGGCTGTTTGTGGGTTGACCCAGGCTATGACGAGGGTTGACTTTCTACCATCTGGAAGATCAATAGTGATATTGTTCTTCACTCGCCACAGTTTTATTAAAAATGGATTTTTTCAAAAAAAAAAAACAGTAGTGGGAGTATGGTAGAACTGGAAGTGATTCCAGAACCGCAAACGATTACCGAAAATTTGATAAGGAACCTATTCTGATTTGACATTCCATTGGACACTCCGCAGATAAGGTGGGTAACTTCAGGCACCCGAGAGGTACTCCGGTAGCCTCAAGGACGGTGACAGGGAAGTTCTTGTTTACCCAGACTTGCCATTGTTGTTGTTCCAGGCTGCGAGACCCGGCAGGAGGATGAGTATAGCGTCGTTCTAAACTAGCTTTAGAAGTGCACGTCTATATGACTCTGGCAGAGGGTTGTCGTAGTCAGTGGGAGCAGCGGAAGCATTGGTGGACATCAGAATTATGTCCATTTATAGACTAAAGCAGATGTAGCGGAGATAGATCATCTATTTCTGATGTGACAGTCATAGGTTTGACGTCATCAGAATAGGGGATGGATCTGTTGAGAAGGTAGTAGGAAGTGATATTCCTATACTACGATCGGTTATACTTTGGTCGTCACAAAGTGGTTTCTCCACAAAGGACTTGGACATTATATCAGACATACTGGTTACTAGATCTATGGTTTTAGATCTAGATTTGGGTGGTTTCCCAATAAGGGTACTTTGACAGCATTCTAAGAGTATTTAGAATGGACGACTCCTGGCACGGTAGTATACCTGCAGGTAATGGAGTTACCCTCTCTAAAGGTGTCTTATAGACTAAAGTAGAGAGGGATGTGCATGATTGGCAGATCACTTGCTTAGGCAATTGAGTCAATCATGAGAGGTCAAGTACCACACCAGATGTTGTTCTTGCACTAGATGCAATAAGTTGACATTGATCCAATCCTGGAGATACAGTCGGAAGCAGTTTTAGAACATAAGTAGATGTTCTAGGGATATGATAACGGCTGCCTCCTTTAGGAGACGGTTATCACTCCAGGCTTCCAAGGTGACATGGACGACAAGGAGGTTGTCAGAGTTATAGTTTTCCTTCTGACGAGGGGCAGTATTTTGGACAAGTGGCCCAAGGCAATACTGAGGGTGGCATGGCGCAGGATACTGATTAATTTCGGTTGACGATACAATCTAAGAAGTTTGGATTTGGAGTTCATTCATGAGCTAGGTCCCATCAGACATCCAGACATTCTAAGACAGGTATTGCTCATTTCGGGAGATGGCTTTCTCCGCGAACTTGAGATATAGAGAGACATAGAAAGAAACTTCTAGGCGGATCCACTCACTGAGGCTATTCCTCGAACGCAATAGTTTCGCAAACGGATTTTGTGAGACTGACTAGTAGGGGAGTTGGGTGTTCGGTATCACACAGGCTGTGAGTATGCGACATCGCAATAATTAGCCTTGAGTGCAAGTGGGAGATTGTTGGAGATAGTGCCCTCAGAGTCAATTATTGGATCACAGGCACGTGATTGCAATGATTGAGGGAGGACCTATCCCGGTAGGACAGTCTTGCTCGAGACGATAGTATGCTATCTGGTTTACCTTTATCATCGTGTACTGCTTTAGGTGACATGACAGGTCACTATTGCACGTTGATAGAGCCCCTAGGATTCTTGCTTGACTGCCGGCAGTATGAGGGCGATCATATAAGTGAGAGCTGGAGTCTATTAGCACATCCTTAAAAGGTCCCTAGTCGTAGGAGTTTCGAGATAGGGCATCGATTCTCCAGAGTAGGCTAGTGTATACAGTCGAGACCACGACGAGGGGCGGTGGCCGGTCTCACAAGCCACTGGTGTCATTTGGTTCACCTAAGATGTATACAGGTGCTCATTGGGTTATGAGTACACCGGACAGGACTCGCCGGGAACATGCTAGTTGGTCTTATACCTGACGTCAGATAGCAGTTCCCAGGTGACATGTGTACAGGTTAGTTCATCGACCTGGGGATCGTCATTTGTCTCGTGTGAGTTCCCACTGTGCTTTGATTACTACCCTACCACGGCTCAAAGGAGTCGTGCAAACAGGTTTTAGTTGGGTACAGTCCCGAGCCACATGGAGGCAGTGAGCGGATCTTCGGGGGTTTCGTCTCTCCCGGTATTGGGGGTGAGGTCGCGCTGTGTCTAGGAGAGCCATTACACAAAGACCTTGGCCAAGGCAGGAGATTTACTGGCAGGTATTCCAGTAGTATCTCAGGGTGTTCTGGGCTACACTCCGACACGACTTGTACCGCTTTTGGGGGTCTGACTTTTACCAACCCCCTAGGCCCGACATGCGATGCTCATAGACGAACGGACCGGACTGTACGGATATTGTCACTGACAGGCTCAGTAGGGTGTCAGGATGAGTTCGCTCATCGACGTCCCTTTTAGTCAATAGCTGGTGGCCCGTTACGTATTGGCTTATACCTCTGACGTGCTAGTGGTTAAATCGACAGCCATAGTATTGACGAGTTTTTAGAGTCCACCACACTTTCAGTTACTCAAGCTTTCGGGCGAAACGCTGTAGAGGCCGTATGGAGATATGGCAGGGTCCGATCAGATACGTGCGGTATTGCACGGATCAGGATCGGACGGTTTTGTACTAGTGGCCGTATAGTTATATGGCAGCGTTCGATCAGATACGTGCGGTATTGCACGGATCAGGATCGGACGGATATTACTAGCCGGCTTTGGTTTAAGCCGGATCCTAGTATAGTACAGTATAGATTTTGTCTCATTGCATTTGTATCCGGTCGGGATACAGATGCGGGTGTGTATGCACAGTATGGGGGTTTTCCTGTAATTCATTACGGGACCAGTTTTCTGGAGTTGCCAGTTTGCATTCCGTTCCGGCCGGTTTTCCTTTGTTCTTTCCCGGCCGGACTTTTCCGATGGAGGGGGTTATTTTCAATTGTGCAAATAACTTTTGTGGAGGGGGTTTTCTTGCAATTGTAGAGATTATGATAGCATCTTTGATTCTCTCCATTACTTGCTTTAAATGAGATTAGAAAGGGTATGGTTTTGATGTAAGGAATAAGCATGGTTGATGTTTTCTTGTCTTTGGATGTGGTCACCTCTTCCATTCTCCTACACTCACCTCCCTTGGTATATTGTTCCATTCCTCCTCCATTTTTAGGGTGTGAGTTTTGAGAGGAGAAAAGAGAAGGAGAGAGCTTCATCTTCATCTTTGAGAGAGTAGCATTCTTGATCTCATTTTTGATGCTAGAAAAATGCAAGCACCATTTTTCTTACCTTGATTCCTCCATCATCTAAAGGCAACAAACCCCAAAGAGACAAAGCACTACACTTCCTACAGCACATCTTGAGCATGTCGAGTTGCCGGCTTCATGCCCGAGTTGCCTCGGTATAGAGGCGGGAGCCCGTAAAAGATGCAGGCGACGTGGTGCCCTTCCGGCGAGGAGGCGACGACCGGAGATCCCGCGAGGAGATCGGAGTGGAGATGAAGACCGGAGGACTCGGATCAGTCGGTATATCTCTAACTCATTCTCTTGTTAGCTTAGACTAGTTTAATGGCACGATCCGGGGTTTAGTGCGCGGTGGTGCCGGTTTGTAAAGTCCGCAAAATTAAAGTTTATCACCGTTTCCGCGTTTGGCCGTCGGATTGACGGCCGGGGCGCCGCCGTGCACTTACACACATCAGCCCCAATATCATCAACATCAGCTTCATTCAAGCCGCCCTACACCCTCATCATACCACACCTTAGCCCAACAAAAGAACACACCAACACAACACCAACCTTAGCAGCAACAAAAGCATCTGCTGCAACAAAACTGCATCAGCTCACAGCAGCAGTAACAGCCTGAGCAACATCAGCAGCAACTCCATTTAAAACAACTCCACACCCTCATCAACCCTCAACTCAGCAGTCTTAGCAACCCAAAACAACACCACCACACCACCACAACCATTGCCACAACACTACACAAAAATAAACAACAGAAACAGTTTCAGCCCCCAAACAGCAACAGCAGCAGCTGCAAAGCAACCCCAGCAGCTGTAGCAGCAATCCAGCAGCAGCACAACACTCCTCTTCACCTCCTCCTTCCCTTCTCCTACATCCTAGGACACTCTTGAGGTATAATCTTGCAACCCAACTCTTTTTTGTCAAGTTATGGTTAGTTAGCTGATAATTTAGTGTTTATATTGTGATCTAGTGCTAGTTTTAGGTGATTTGAGTGAAAGTTGGCCAAGAGATGGTTTTGAATGTTAGTATAGCCTAATTAAGTGTGTTTGAGACCAGTTAACCTCAGAACACCCCAGATTTCCAGTAAGTTACCTGAATGTTTCAACTTGGCGTATTTTAGCGATTTTGTCGATTTTGTGACCTTTCTGGAATCTGCTACAACCCGAGGTACCCTAAAATAAAATTGACTTGACATAGGTATGTGCAGGCACCCTGGAACCACCACCCAAAACCCTAGCCCCCAACTCTATACCCCGGCCGCAGATATATTCCCTCTGGCCGCAATTTGCGGCCAGAGCAGTAGGGAACCCCCTCGTTTTGCGTGCACAGCCCTATTTCATGTAAACTTGACCCCCTGTATGTCTAGTTTTGTCTGATTCCAGTTAGGGTAAAATCTGGGTTGATTTTCATGAGTTGGCGTATGATTTAGGACTTGTTTTCGTATGAATTTTGGTATTCGATGATTCGTTTCTGCCGGGTGGCGTTTGGACGTCAACGACAGTGGATATTGGCTGTGTTTGCGCGCACGGCTACAGGTTTTTACCTATGGGCGGGGCGTGCACTATTTTGGTTTCCGACATGGTTTTCATGTGTTTTGGAGTGTGATATCCTTGTAGGTACCCCACGTGGCGTCGAAGCGTTGGAGATGCAAATGGCGACATCGGCACCGGCACACATAAGCAAGGTGAGTAGATTTATATCTACGGGGAGAAGTCGGGTGGATGTCGTATAGCACCCCCGCAGTCCGTGGTGATGTATACGGATACGTATACACACCTATAATTATTATATGTTGTTGGGAAATTATTGATGTTTAGGATGGATAATTGGTGGACTTGGATGATTTAGTGTCGTGAGAACCCTAGGTAGTGGGTGCACTATACATACATATACACACATACATACTTGCATACATCCTTACTTCATATGTGCATAGACGGGATCCTATATAGATATGTGTTCACATGGGTATGGGACTATGTGTTCGCATACGGTTTTGAGGATGATACATGGGATTGAGATGAGTCGATGAGTTTGATCTGAGGTTATGATATCGGTGATATGATGAAATTCATAATTGAGATACGTCTTGATGCTTTAGAGGATTTTGGGAATAATGATGCCATAGAAATTGTGACCAATATATATATATATATATATATATATATATATAATGATCGACATGTGATTATGTTACGAGATAGGTATGATATGATATGATATGACAAGATATTTATGATAGGCCGCCTTGGCCTTTGTTTACTCCTTGAGATGATTTGTGCTGATGATATCGTTCTTGCTAGAGGCTGTCAATCGGAAGCCGGATTATGATTATATTGACGATATATGATGATAATATCGATTTATACTAGACTGTCGATCAGTAGTCAGATCGTGACTATAGTGATGATATTAGCATTGTACTAGACGTAGGTCAGTACCCCGATGATGATCTTGATAAAGAGAATACCATATGAGTAATATAAAGATTATGATATTGACCCGTACCCAGATTTGGGGATGCCGTACGACGGATTTACGTACGAGCTATAAATTGATGTTTGATCCGCACTCTTGATTTGGGAATAACTGACTATAGAGATATGGTATCGGATGTGATATTATCGAGGCGGGATCACCGACTATATATGTATATTTATATATCGACTCAGAGGTTAGGCGGTTTACCTTACCTGCAGTTAACCTTTTAGCTCAGCCTTATAGTGGTGTAGCTATATGACTCTTATGACATTAGATGCAGTTTAGCGATCATGGTGTTCAGTATTTCAGCTCCCGCATATTATTATTGTTGTCACTCTGCATCGCATACTTATTGTGATTCATATTCTATTATTGATATCATGCTGTTAGGACACCAGCACCATTACCGATGATGCGTATGTTCCACATACACTTACTTGCCAGCACACACATCTTCATCGGTAATTGCCATGTCACTACATAGTAGTATTATTGCATCAGGATTTGACCCTTGTATGTGCATACTATTATTCCATGTCGCATGATATACTGTTATACTTGCATTTCATTTATATGTCACATACATCATGCTTCCTGATTCTACGCATTGAGATATGTTGTTTCTATGATATTTCTGGATTGGGAACCGTGGATATTTCAAAGAGATTATGTAAATGTTTTAAAAACCCGGTTACCCTTGATATGATATTTCAGTGCGTCCACCATGTGTTTTCTCGGTGCTGAGAGCGACATGTGAAACCCGAATCGAGGAGGCGGATGAGACCGATTGCGGGTACATGGTGGGCCCGGTGCGGTACCCCGGGGTAAGAAGATCGCAGGAGATGGCGTTGAGCCTGGCAGGGGAGCACTACCGACCGGTGATTTTACCCGACACGTCGGATATCCGGAGGATACCGTCGTAGTCATAAGATGGATGGTAGGGGCCGATCTGGACTGACGGCGCCCTGGATTTTATGATTGAGATATTGAGATTTGAGATATTGAGGTACAGAGATTGTGATACAGAGATATCGAGATATTGAGATTATGTTTTGTGCCGATGCTAGGCACTGTTTTATGCTGATTTCATTATGATACCTCACTTTAAAATACAGAAATCTCACAAATTATGAAAGCAGTTTTCCTCAGTACATGCATTCTGTTCCATGCATTCATACATCATTCATATGATGCATTGCCACCTGATGCACTGACACAGGCACATGGGTTTATACTTGGGTTAGATATTTACCCTAGTCTTGTTATAGATTGCTGGTTATATATATTTGAGGATTATATATTGTGATCGTATGACCTAGGATTGCGTCATACATGCGATTTTCTGTTCGTAGATCTTTTTTTACTCACGAGTTGGCAACTCACCCCCGTTGTGCCCCAGTTTCTTGCAGGTGTTGCCGTACGGGTTTTATTACGGCTTTGCGGGCACTGTTCCTTTCGGGTGACTTGCTAGTAGGTGGGTTTATTGTTTCGTACCCATCATTATACATTGTATATTATATTCAGTTGTATCTAGAAGTTCCATCAGCCAAACATGTATTTATTTGAGATAGAGACCAGTGATGTTTATTCTTTCGACCATAGAGTTTATATTCTGTGGATTTCTTGTTGTTGGAGTTTCCTTTCTGTTGTGATCCTCGCCTTTAGGCGTTGTATATTATGTTGTTAGCTGGTTGACTTATAGTGGTTTTCCTACTCTACTTCTTTTCTTGGTTTGGATTTCTGGGCTCGGCTTACTTAGAGTACGTACGCCTCAAGACGTTCGTAGTCTAAGTGCCGGTCATGTTCCGTACTTTCGGGTCGTGACACATTTCTTACAAGTATTGCTTAGTATTCGTGCTGCGTTTGTTGACTGTATCAAGGCGTAGTGTGCGGTAGCTAAGTAGTGCTTGTTTGTGGCATTCTAATGCGACTGGTTAGGACAGTCGTGCGGCCTTGTTGACTGTGTCAAGGGCTCGTACGGGTGGGTTTAATGCAATCCAGGATAATGACGGGTTGAACTTGACTAGGACTCTTTGATTTGTTGACCGTGTCAAGGTCACTTGGGTCCTAGGGGTAAAAACACACATTGGGAGTTTCAAACATACAGGAAACTTGCCAGGCTTGCGCATACCTTCTGGAGTGTGGTGACTTGAGTGGCTTCCATCAAGTTATCATGCGATGATAGTTGGATCCCGATTCCCACTGATGAGTAGGATTACTCCTCGGGTGATTCCGACTAATTCTCCTTTTAGGTTTGGAGGAGAATTTGAGGAAATTGTGGGAGCCATCCAGATTAGATAAAGTGATTGACCATTCTGATTTAGGTTAGAGTACACGCCGAGTGTTTCTTCTCTCTCTCTCTGGCTGCGAGTATAACCCGACCTTTGACTAAAACTCATGAAACCAAGTTGACCGAATCTTCTTAAAACACTATGGATTTTGGAATGTCACGGTGTCGCATATATCATTGCCACTTCTATATCACCTTTGCATTTCTACAGAACACCCCGTATCACTATGAACATCCACTTCTATTGGATAAATCCATCGTATAGTTACATACGAACTCGAAGGAACTTTTTCGAGGATGGATTCTGATTCTGGAGAGATTGAATAGGATTATTCGGTTGTCTTTTCTCTTTACCTTCTCTCAGGTTGTGAGGGCTCCTAGGATTAGGAGAGGGTACACCTATTGAGCTTATTGGATAGTCTTCCTCCAGACCATAGGCAGGTGCTGAACGGTAGGGAAGGAAGAAAACCAATTAAGCTCAAGTGTGGTGTACATAAGGTAATAACTAAAGACATATAAAGGGATTAGAATAATGGCAAAGGAAATGCGATCACCATCATTCACGATGAAACCAGGTATACCCCTGCTACTCCTACATCCACTTTGCATTTCTCTAGGACACTCCGTATCACTACGGATATCCACTTCCATTGGATATGCCATCGTATAGTTACATACGAACTCGAAGGAATTCGTTCCATATTCAGGGATGGTTTCCGGTTCAAGAGAAATTGGATAGGATTATTCAGATGTCTTTTCTCTTTACCTTCTCTCAGGTTGCGAGGGCTCCTAGGATTAGGGGAGTATACCTATTACGCTTATTGGATAGTCTTCTTCCAAACCTTAGGCTGGTGCCGAAGGGTAGGGAATGAAGAAAACCAATTAGCGTAAAGGAGGTGTACAGAAGGTAATAAGTAAAGACATAATAAAGGGATTGCAGTGAGGGCAGGTAAGTATATGGTTACTGTCATGATTCGGGATAAAGGAAGAGGCTTTACAAGGAATACCAGTTAACCCCTTTTGAAACATTTTCATGTTTCAGTTTCACTGTGCGATGTTAATTGAAAACTGTTTTCCCAATTGGAATCTAACTCCAGGGTATGTATTTACCAGATCAGTTTCTCACATCTGCATGTTATTATGGATGGTGAGTGGAAGTAAGATATTGGGAATTGGGTGATTAGATCCTCATTATATCGGAATTCGTTGTAATTGGTGATATTTAAGGAAATCATCTGGATTTTGCCGGATGTCAAATATTTGGTTTTGAATATCCGTTGTTATGCACCAATTTCAAACTGATATATCTGTACATTTATTTTATAAAGTGAGATATAACTTTTTGATATTGTGTCTATGACATTTACCTATATCAGTTGGTGATTAGGTAAGTGTGTAAGTCTATGGTAGCGCCCCGGCCGTCTGTTCGAGTCCAAAATGCGGAAACGAAAACTTTTTCAAAACTTGAAACCGGCGCTATCGCAGACTTTAATCCCGGATCAAACCATTAACCTACAACTAGCTAACTAGAGAAGGATTAGAAAAGCTATACCGATCGATCCGTGTCCTTCGGTCTTTGGCCACCAACCCAAGCTCCACACGGCATCTCCGATCTCCGGTCTCCTCGTCGGAAAGGGCACCACATCTTCGAATCCTTTTACGGGCTCCCGCTTCTTCCGAAGCAACTCGGACATGAAGTTTGCTAGCCGACGTGTCCAAGGTGATGTAGAGAATGTGTGTGATCACTTTGTCTCTTGCATCCATTGATTCTCAACGCATGAGAGTGTATGGATGGAGGTTGAAGATGAAGCCATTAATGGAAATGGTGAGCTAGAGGAAGAAGAAGAAGATGAGCCTTTTATTTCTTATGTTTTCTATGATAAAAATGAGAGAGTGAGAGTGAAATGATACAAGAGCAAACTCTTATATGGCTGCCCTTCCTCTCTCCTCTTATCGTATCAACTCAAAAATTAATCAATAATGTGACACATGCACAAAGAAAGAGACCAAGAGTCACCACTTGTGAATGTGTCACAATTAATGCTCCTAATCATGACTTTTAGCTCATTATTTCCATTTGTAAACATTAACCCAAATGTTTACAACAACAAAAAGATACGGCAACATCTAAAGTAAACTCGTGACAGATCACAAGGATACCCCTCACCTGTATATACATACCTGCATTCTCATTCCGACTGAATGTGAATGCGATGAGACTAAAGTAATCCAACAAATCTAATACTAGGATCCGGCTTAAACCAAAGCCCACTAGTATGATCCGTCAGATCATGATCCGTGCACTACTGCACGTATATGATCGAACCCTGCCATATATCATACGGCCTCTACAACGTTTCGCCCGAAACTTGAGAAACTGTCTGTGGGGGACTCTAAAGACTCGTCAATACTTTGGCTATGGATTTAACCACTAGCACGTCAGAGGTACTAGCCGTACATAACGGGCTACCAGCTATTGACCAAAAGGGAGGTCGATGAGCGAACTCATCCTGACACCCTACTGAGCCTGTCAGTGACAATATCCGTACAGTCCGGTCCGTTCGTCTATGAGCATTCGGGCTGCGCCAAAGAACCTTCACAGACGGCAGGACTTTTGATCGAAGTTTCTTCACCTGCCGATCTAATATCTCAACTGGCTGCACGGTGAACGAAAGGTCAGGCTCAAGCCGAACGGTCTGATGCTGAATCGTGTGGGAAGGGTCATGAAGATATCTGCGTAGCATCGACACGTGGAAGATGGGGTGAACATCTGAAAAGCTGGGTGGAAGAGCCAAACGATATGCAACAATGCCGACACGCTCGAAGATCTCGAAGGGACCCACGAATCTAGGGCTAAGCTTTCCCTTTCGCCCAAATCGCATCACGCCCTTCATCGGAGAGACCCTCAGAAAAACGTGATCGCCAACTGCGAACCCTAATCTGTGACGGCGCCTATCTGCATACGATTTCTGCCTGCTCTGAGCTGCTCTCATCCGGTCTCGAATAACTGCACTTTCTCGGTCGTCTCCTGCACGATCTGCGGTCCAAAAATACTGTTCTCGCTCAGCTCAGTCCAACAGACGGGCGATCTACATCTCCTCCCATACAAGGCCTCGAAAGGTGCCATCTGAATAGTGTCCTGGAAACTGTTGTTGTAGGAGAACTCCACTAGAGGTAAATGAAGATCCCAGCTACCACCAAAGTCCAAAATGCACGCTCTGAGTATGTCCTCGAGAGTCTGAATAGTCTGCTCTGACTGCCTGTCGGTCTGCGGATGAAATGCTGTGCTGAAGCTCAAACGAGTGCCCAATGCCTCCTGAAGTCTCTTCCATAGTCGGCTAGTAAACTGGATGCCTCGATCTGACACGATACAAGTCGGTATGCCATTCAACCGCACAATCTAGTCGATGTAAATCTGGGCATACTGAGCAAAACTGAAAGTTGTCTTCACTAGCAGGAAGTGAGCCGCTTTCGTCAATCGATCCACGATCACCCAAATGGAGTCGTACCCTCGACTGGTCCTGGGTAGACCCACAACGAAGTCCATCGAAATCTGCTCCTATTTCCACTCCGGAATGGGCAAAGGCTGCAACTCTCCTGCTGGCCTCTGGTGCTCAGCCTTGACTTGCTGACAAGTCAGGCATGTCGATACGAAGTCTGTGACATCTCTCTTCATCCCGTCCCACCAATAGACATCTCTCAAGTCACGGTACATCTTGGTGGAACCTGGATGAACGCTGTATGTAGATCTATGCGCCTCCTCAAGAATCTCACATCGCAGTCCCTCTGAATCTGGTATGCACAATCGAGTCCCAAATCGTAGTACTCCTTCATCGTCGATCACGAACTCGGAATCTCTGCCCTGCCTAATCTGCTCCATGATCTCTGAAAGTCGGTCATCACTGGGCTGCGCCTCTCGAATGAGGTCAAGTAACTGTGGACGTGCACGAACATGCGCAAGCTGTCCTCCTGTCGGAGTGAACTCGAACTCAACTCGGCTGTCGCATAAAATCCGCCAATCTGCTGACGACTGCCTCTGCACTGCGCGCAAACAAGATAGACTACCCCTGGGCCTCCTGCTCAAAGCATCCGCCACTACATTGGCCTTGCCCGGGTGATACAAGATCTTGCAATCATAGTCTTTCACCAGCTCCATCCAACGACGCTGTCTCAGATTCAGGTCTCGCTGCTGAAATATATACTTTAAGCTCTTGTGGTCAGTGAATATTTGGCACGACTCGCTGTAGAGGTAATGTCGCCATATCTTAAGTGCAAAGACCACTGCAGCCATCTCCAAATCATGAGTGGGGTAGTTCTGTTCATGTTTCTTCAATTGCCGCGAAGCATACGCGATCACCCTGTCATGCCGCATCAATACGCATCCTAGTCCCACCCTTGAAGCGTCACAATAAACCACGAATCCGCCTGATCCTGAAGGCAATGATAATACCAGGGCCGTAGTCAAACAAGTCCGTAGCTGCTGAAAACTGTGCTCGCATTCCTCCGTCCAAACGAAAGGAACTCCCTTCCGGGTCAAACCGGTCAAAGGTGCAGCAATACGAGAGAAATCCTGAACGAATCACCTGTAGTAGCCTGCCAGGCCTAGAAAACTGTGGATCTCCGTAACCGATGTCGGTCTGGGCCACTGCTGAACGTCCTCAATCTTCTTCGGGTCCACACATATGCCATCTCTCGTAATCACGTGACCCAAGAAACCAACGCTGTCCAACCAGAATGCACACTTGGAAAATTTTGCGAAAATCTAATGCTCCCTCAAGGTCTGCAACGTAATCCGCAAGTGCTGCTCGTGCTCCTCCCGGCTCTGGGAATACACCAAAATATCATCAATGAACACTATGATGAACAAGTCGAGATACGGCCTGAAGGTACGGTTCATCAAGTCCATAAATGCTGCTGGGGCGTTGGTGAGTCCGAACGACATCACCAGAAACTCATAGTGGCCATAGCGTGTACGGAAAGCTGTTTTCGGTATATCCTTCTGTCGAACTCGCAGCTGATGGTATCGTGACCGCAAGCCGATCCTTGAAAAATATCCCGCACCCTGAAGCTGATCGAACAAATCATCAATGCGTGGCAACGGATACCTGTTCTTCATAGTAACTTTGTTCAGCTGGCGGTAGTCGATACATAAGCACAAACTTCCGTCCTTCTTCTTGACAAACAGGACCGGAGCACCCCATGGAGAAACGCTGGGTCGAATAAGTCCCTTATCTAACAAATCTTGCAGCTGAACCTTCAATTCTCTAAGTTCCGTCAGGGCCATCTGATAGGGCGGTATAGAAATAGGCCCCGAGCCGGGAATCAAATCAATAAAGAACTCGACATCTCGCTCAGGCGGCAATCCTGGCAGCTCATCAGAGAAAACATTGGGGAACTCACATACAATCGGAACCTGGACCAATGGAATATCTGTAGCTCTAGTAGCGCAAACATAGGCTAGAAATCCCCGACATCTCTTTCTCAACAGCTGATCAGCGCGAAGAGAAGAAATCAATATGTGAGGGGCGGCACCACGGTCCCCCCGCACAATAAAAGCCGACTCGCCGGGAAAACAAAATCTAACTGTCTTCTCGCGGCAGTCCACAGACGCATAGCACGTGGCTAACCAATCCATGTCCAAAAGGACGTCGAAGTCCAACATCTCAAGAAGGATCACGTCGACAGGCAGCTCTCGCTCGCCAATACGGATGGTACAGGATCAGAACACGTGCCTAGCAACAAATGACTCTCCCACAGGAGTGGTCACAACAAGCGGCTGATCAAGCAAACCGGACTCTCTACCCAAACTTGGCACGAAGTGTGTGGAAACGTATGAGTGCATGGATCCGGGATCAAACAACACGTGTGCATCAACAGAACATACTGATAGGGTACCTGTCACAACGGCATTGGATGCCTGTGCATCCTGCGGTGTCAACGCAAATACCCCGGCCTGACCTCCACCAATAGCGGGCTGACCTCGACCTCGGCCTCTGCCTCTTCGTCCTCTATGGATAGGTCTGCCGCATCTACGGCCTCTGGGTGCACCTAACTGGCGTAGAGCATCGCCTGTGGCAGGAAGTAGAGCTCTCTGAGGAGGGGGCGGTGATGGTGGTAGGGTCACATGCGGAACTGTCGCCACTCCCTGTCGTCTCGCCGGGCAGTCTCTGATACGATGGTGCAGACTCCCGCACCCAAAACATCCTGGCGACGCCTGTTGTCCCTGTGGATACGAACCATACAGCTGACCTCGTCCAAACCCCCTGCCGGCCCTATCTCTCGGAAAGAATCTGGCATGCTGCCTCTGATCTGACGTGCCGGTACGAATCCTCTTCGGCACAGGAACGGACGAAGTCGCTGAAATACGTGCCTCCATCCGCAACGCTGTATCCATAGCCGCTGAATAGGTATCGAAGTGCTGGGCGCCAATGGCAAGAAATAGCTGGGCATCCAGTCCCTGTATGAACCTCTTCACCCTCTTCGCTTCGGTATCCACCAAGTACGGAGCATATCTGGATAACTGCGTGAACTGGACGTCATACTCAGACACTGTCATCCCTGGAGTCTTGATCAAGGCCTCAAAACTACGAGCTCTGGCGTCACGAACGCTCTCTGGAAGGAAACGGGCTAGAAAGACTGCTGTGAACTCGGTCCAGGTCATGGGCGGTAGACCTGCAGCTCGACCTCTCAAAACTGACTCCCACCATATCTGTGCGAGGCCGTCTAGTCGGAAACTCGCCAGCTCTACCCATCGATCATCAGAACATCTCAGCGAGCGGCAGATCCTGGCCAAACTGTCAAGGAACGTCAGCGGGTCCTCTGCTGCATCGGTACCCGTGAAGACTGGAGGTCTCAGCCTCATGAACTCCTATAGCGAAACCGGGATGGCCACGGTGGTAGTAGTAGGAGCAGGTATCATAGTAGTCTGGGATGTAGTGGGTACGTCCTCCGGCCTCGGTGCACGACTGGCCGCAACTAAGGATCCCACCATCTGACGTAGCTCCTGCATACTCCCTATCATCTGTCACAGCTCCTCCATACCAGACTCAAGCCTATCCATACGGCCTGGGGAAGGCGGATCAGTCTTTCCCTGCGGTGTAGGCATACCACCCTGCTCAGTCCTAGTCTCGGACGAGCCAGCTCGAATCTCGTTTCGGGCGGCAGCCCTCTGCGCTCTGGTAGCCCTCTGCGGCATAGTGACTGGTACAGGAAACAGGACAATAAGAACGGTGCAATAGAATCGTAGGATACACGGAATTGAAGAAGGAATTTCAAGCAAGTATATCCTAAAGTCACTTAGGCGGAGTACCGTATTGCAAGTATGCCGCGGACATACGCACGCTACGCTACCCTGCTTAAGTCACTTACTCCATCTACTAAGGGTCATCCTACACTCGGAAAGGTGAAACCTATCGCTCTGATACCAACTTTGTCACGACCCGCGGAGTACGGAACGTGACCGGCACTTAAGTTACGAAACGTCTCAAGGTGTCCGTAAGATAAGTAAGCCGAGGCCCAGAAATTAAAACCTGATTTAGAAATAGAGTGAAGGAAAAGCCATTTTTATTGTAAAGCACATTGTTCCATTAAGAATATCAAGTTTCCTTTTTAAAAACCAGTTTCCTTTCCCAAATCTCCGGCAAAAATCTTCTTTGTAAAATAGCCCCCTAACGGGTACAAACAGGAATATAAATGAATAACATGAATATGGCATCCCCAAGCGGGAGCTAGCTCTTCGCCTCAAGGCGGTCATAAATTCCACGCAATGTAAAATACAATGTGCATAAGTAAGCATGAAAGCACAGATAAAATAATATGTCGACTCAAGTGAGCTCGACCCCAAATATAACATATCATCCACAAGTCTCACAACCTCGCCTCTAGGTCAATATACAATAATCCAAATAACTGGTGCTACTGAAATAGTAGTAGATGGAGTACTCTAGATACAATGAATACATAAAGTGGTACAAAATGATAACAACCCACCTATGAGCAAAAGCCTCGAGTCTAGGCAAAAAGAGCAAAAGAGGAAAAAGTGTCCGCCGCTACAGTGTTGACGGAACGGACCTGCAGAAAAGCTGTGGCACAAAAGGGGTGAGTTGCCAGCTCGTGAGTAATAAATAACATCTACAAAGGCTATCGCATGCATGCACACAAGTATCCTAGCATCTCTAACAGGCATGGCTATATGTACTAGCAGGTATGTATGCAGCAACTGTTGGAGATAGTGCCCTCATAGTCAATTATTGGATCACAGGTACGTGATTGCAATGATTGCGGAGGACCTATACCGGTAGGACAGTCTTACTCGAGATGATAGTATGCTATCTGGTTTGCCTTTATCAGTCGTGTACATGATCAGGTGACTGATTACATGTTACACTTTGATAGAGCCCTTAGGATTTTGCTTTACTACCAACAGTATGATGGCGATCATATACGTGAGAGTTGGGTAGTTTATATGCATATCCTTAATTGTGGTCCCTAGTCGTGGGAGTTTCGAGACAGGGCATCGATACTCCGGAGTAGACTAGTGTGTACAGTCGAGACCCCGACGAGGGGCGGTGGCCGGTCTCACAAGCCACTGGTGTCAGTTGGATCACCTAAGATGTATACAGGTGCTCATTGGGTTATGAGTACACCGGACAGGACTCGCCGGGAATCTGCTAGTTAGTATTATATCTACCGTCAGATAGCAGTTCCCTGGTGACATGTGTACAGGTTAGTTCATCGACCTGAGGTCGTCATTTGTCTCGTGTGAGTTCCCACTGTGCTTTGATTTCTACCCTACCACGACTCAAAGGAGTCGTGCAAACAGGTAGTTTTTGTGTACAGTCCCGAGCCATATGGAGGCACGTGAGCGGATCGGCAGGGGATTCGTCTCTCCCGGTATTGGGGGCGAGGTCGTGCTGTGTCTAGGAGAGCCATTACACAAAGTCCATGGCCATGGCAAGAGATTTACTGGTAGGTACTCCAGTAGTATCTCAGGGTGTTATTGGGCTACACTCCGACACGACTTATACTGCTATTGGGGGTCTGATGTTACTAGCCCCCTAGGCAGATATGCGATACTCATAGACGAACGGACCGTACTGTATATACATTCTCACTGTTAGGCTCAGTAGGGTTTTCCGGATGAGTTCGCTCATCGGCATCCCTTGAGGTCAGTCCATGGGCAGCCGTTACGCATTGCTAGTGCCGCTGACGGTTTGTGGTTAAACCCACTGCCAGGGTACTGACGAGTCATTAGAGTCCCCCACATACAGTTTCCCAAGTTCGGGCGAAACGTTGTAGAGGCCGTATGGTTTTATGGCAGGGTTCGGAAAATGCACGTGCGTTTACGCACGTGTTATTTTTCGGGCAGATAATACTGGTCGGCTTTGGTTTAAGCCGGATCCGAGTATTATATTGAGTAGGTATAATATCTTTGTCTCAGTTGCATTTGTATTCGGTCGTAATACAAATGCGGGTATATTTATACAGTTTCGGGGTTATCCTGAAAGTCGTTTCAGGATCACTTTTGGAAGTTGCCAGTTTCCAGTTTTCTATCAGCCGTCTTTTAACATTCGGTTAAAGACGGATTTATCTTTTTTTGAAATGAGTGTGGATTTTTCTAGAAGGTTCTAGATGAGGTGACTAGTATTAATTGGTGTTGAGTTTTCATTGGATGCATTTAATGGTTCATTAATGCATGATGACTAGGTTTGTGAGTCATGCTTTAGCTTTAATGAATCTTGTTTAGCTAAGGATATTTTGTGAGAAGCTTTTGCTTATGGTCACTCTCCCCTCTCCTACACTCACCCTCCTCCTTCTCTTTATAAGGCCGGCCCCTCCCCTCTCTCATTTGGATGGTTGATTTCATTTGGAAAAAAGATATGATAGATTTTTTGGGTGTATGGAATTCACAGCTCATTTCATTCCATCACCCGATTCCCTCGGCAACTTCATTAACCGATCATCCACGGACTTGGACGAAGTGAGACAAAGTCATCTACTCATTCTCTACATCATTCTTGGTCGTCTCTTTTAGCAAACTTGACGACCGAGTTGCCTCAAGTCAGAGGCGGGAGCCCGTTTAAAGAATCAGTGATGTGGTGCCACCTAGATGAGGATATCGGAGATCGATGAGATCGGAGCAGCCGCAACGGAGCGTGGGATGATGGTTAAAGAACGAAGGACTCGGATCGTTCGGTATAACCTTTCTACACTCTTTACAGTTTGTTAGTTTAGCAATAATGGCAGATCCGGGTTAAAGTATACGATAGCGCCAGTTAAAAGTTTTTGTTCCGCATTTTGGCGTCTGTAGACGGCCGGGGCGCTACCGTAGACTTACAGTGGTATCAGAGCCTCACCATTTTGCTATACTAAGTTGTGCTAACGAGTTTAAAACATCGATCGAACCGGAAATCAAAAATCACAATTTTTTAGCCTCACAGTTTCTGTCGATTTTAAATGGTCTCCAAAATTAATTCTACATGTCTTAAAAATCTGTGCAGGCTTTTCTAAGAACCACGACAAAATTTGGGGACATGACTCCACCAAACTGCCGCGGAAACGCGGCCAAACCCATGGTTTGGCCGCGCATCCGCGGCCACTTGGTGAGCTCATGCTCCCAAATTTGTACAGTGGGTTCTCTGTTGGATTTTGTGGTTTTTGGTAAATATCGTTTTGGCCCAGATTTTGTTACTGTTCACCAGTAAGTCGTGGGGCCCACTTTTTGATATTTGGTCGATCGAAATTTAAACACGTTAGTTTACAGTGCTTACATTATATCTCCGACCGGGAATGTCATTTGATCGGTAAACCGAGTCTGATTGCTATAGTTCTTTTAGAAGGGTTTGCGAACGTGACATTCGCGTTGATGTTCTGTGTTGTGCTGTGATGTTGCGGATTTGTCGTGGTGGATAGCAGTGTGCAATGGTAGTACAGTTTGAGTTTATTTGTACATTTGATATTGCGGGGCGAGCGTCCAACATGTGGACTGCCGTCACTGCCTGTTGTATAATATTCTTTTGGGGCACGACCAGGTTGCGGTCGATGTACCTATTGTACTATTTTTCATTACTGTACTAGGTTTTGCCCCGCGACGGAGTGCACGGATAGCCGGGTTCGGGAGGGCAACGGGTCCGCATCTCATGGCTTTGAGAGGCAGAGGGGTCCCACTCTAGAATTGCCAGACTATTCGCCGCACTCGTAGGGGGTACAGGTTGACCCAAGGAGGGGTGCCCAAGATTACCGGATTCCGTGAAGTGCTGGGTGGTCCATTCACTATACTGTAGGGGGCTGCCTCGCTTCAGGTTTTGGCGGGTAACTTGCCGCACCCGTAGGGGTCTAGGTTTCATTGCACATGCTATCCACACGACAGGGGAACGTCGGGTTTCAGCAGCGGCTCTGTGAAACCCGGGGATCCCAGATTAACTGTATTGTGCTGTGATGCTTATTACTTTTCTGTAATGTTGCATACTATCACGCCTGGAGCGATTATTGTATATTGGTTTATATACTATTAGATGTTGTATATGTTTTACACCCACGCTAGTCCAGTCCCCGCTCTGTCGTTAGTTAAGTAACCTAACGGGTGATGACGGGACCCAGTGACGAATGCGGATGGCATATACGCACATTTTATTTTCGTTCTTTTCTGGTGTGATTAATGATGGGACTGCGTTGATTCTGATCAATGCAAAGTAAAACAAACCTGTTTACAGTTGTTGGAACAAATTTAAAAAGTGTTATTGCAAAGACGTTTCCTTTTGTTATGCATAGCGGTATTCAGTGGAATATCCTGCACCTCATTCGACGGGGCAAGGGCCGATATCCCTTCACCGGGACTGACCCCTTGGGCAGAAGTTTGCGTCAGCGTAATAACTTCACTATAGTCGATTACAAGTTGCTTTGCATAGCGGTATTCAGTGGAATATCCTGCACCTCATTCCACGAGGAAAGAGCCGAGATCCCTTTACCGGGAGTGACCTCTTTAGCAAAAGGTTTTCGCCACTATATTTTAAAAAGCTATCAGGTTCCTTCAGCGATATCAAGTTCACTACGTTAAAGGTTTTTCGCCAAAAACCAGCCGTAGCCCTCCGTCGTTTCTTATGGATGGTCAATAGTATTCAAGCTATGTTTGTTGGCATACGTCAAGGCATAGTGTTTGGTAGCTGCTGGGTATTCATTTGTTGCATAGATAGATGAGTTGGTTTGGGACAGTTGTATTACCTTGTTGGCATACGTCAAGGGTATGTACGGGTGGGTTCAAATTAACAAGATAATGACGGGCAGAACTTGACATGTGACTTATGATTTGTTGGCATACGTCAAGGTCATAAGAGCATGGGGCATAAATCATATCGGGAGTTTCTAAAGAAACTGAAACTTGCCAAGTATGCGCATACCTTCTGGAGTATGAGTAACGTGGATGCATTCCATCACGTTATCATGCGATGAGCGTTGGATCCCGATTCCCACTGATGAGTTGGTTTACTCTTCGGGTGATCCCGATTGATTCTTCTTTAGGTTTGGAGGAGAATTTGACAGGACAGTGGGAGGTTTCCGGATTAGATAAAGTGATAACCATTCTGATCTAGGTTAGAGTGCACGCAGAGTGTTTCTTTTCTCTCTCTCTTTGGCAGCGACCTTTGACCGACCCTAGACTATGACTCAGTGACCAGGTTGACCGAACCTTCTTAAAATACTGGCTTTTGGATTGTCTGAGTTGCATAAGTCATTGCTACTCCTTCTTTTACCCTTTGCATTTCTCAGAACACCCGTATTACTACGGATATCCACTTCCATTGGATAGATCCATCGTATGGTTATATACAAACTCGAAGGGACTTCTTCGAGGATGGATCCAGGTTCAGGAGAAATAGAATTGGTTTATTCAGTTGTCTTTTATTATCACCTTCTCTCAGGTTGCGAGAGCTCCTTGGTTTAGGAGAGTACACCTATTACGCTTATTGGATAGTCTTATTCCAAACCATAGGCTGGTGCCGAAAGGTAGGGAATGAAGAAAACCAATTAGCCTAAGTAGGGTGTGCAGAAGGTAATATGTAAAGACAAAATAAAGGGATTAGAAAGAGGGCAAAGTAAATTGCGACTGATATCATTCACGACCAAAACCGCGTACTTCATCGCCACTCCTATTTCACCTTTAAAAGAATAAGGTATTATTCAGTTGTCTTTTATCATCACCTTCTCTCAGTTGCGAGTACTCCTTGGTTTAGGAGGGTACACCTATTATGCTTACTGGATAGTCTTCTTCCAAACCATAGGCTGGTGCCGAACGGTAGGGAAGGAAGAAAACCATTTAGCATAACGATGGTGTACAAAAGGTAACGACTAAAGACAAATAAAGGGATTTGGAGAGATGACAATAAAATATACGGTTGAAGTCATGAATTGGATTATGGAAGAGGCATTGCTATGAATACCAGGATACCCCTACGAAACATTTTCATGTTTCAGTGCATTGTTAAAAGAAAAACTGTTTTCCCGATTAGACACTTACTCCAAGGGTATGTATGTACCAGGTTTCATTCTCATATCTGTATGGTTTTACAGATGATGAGTGGGAGTAAGTTATTGGGAATTAGGTGATTATCCTCATTATATCGGAATTCGTTGTAATTAGTGATATTTGAGGAAATCGCCAGGATACAGTTTTCAACCTAAGACGCACAGGTTTTGAGTTGTTTAACTCAGCGGACTTATACAGAGTATTGTATGTTGTCCAAGTGTCCTTCAGGACAAAGGGGTAGGTCCTCGTACTGTGTTCTGTTTACTTATGACTTCTCTAGTATTTAGACAAGTGTTTCGTAGAAATACAAGGTCTAAGTTTTGAGAAGTTGTGGGTATAAGAATAAAGTAGAGAACCAGGTATCACAAGTATCGAGATTCTTCAAAGAGATCGAAGATGTAGATTCTTGTGATTGGTATTCAGATAATAGTGATGGTTTTGAGAAACGTATTTCTCTTTCAGGTTACTCATAATTGGATAGATTCCTAAGTTGAGTAATGCTGATTAGCCTCTTTCCATTAAGTTGATATGCACTGGAGACAGCTGCATGATTTGAATATGGTTCCAATTAAATAAGTGCCAAAGTTTCTGTATTGGATATAGAATGGATCGTACCTTAAAAGAAATTAAGGTATGGTGAGTTGTCCAGCTTATGCTTAAAACCAGACTCTGGATAACTCAGGGCACGTTTCTGTAGTGGCTGTTTGTGGGTTGACCCTGGCTATGACGAGGGTTGATATTCTACCATTTGGAAGATCAATAGTGATATTGTTCTTGACTCGCCACAGTTTTAGTAAAATGGATCTTTTTCAGAAAACAGTAGTGGGAGTATGGTAGAACTGGAAGTGATTCCAGAACCGCGAACGATTACGGAAAATTTAATAGGACCTATACATTCAATCAGGTTTGACATTCCATTAGCCACCCCGCAGATATGGTAGGTAACCTCAGACACCCGAGAGGTACTCCAGTAGCCTCAAGGACGGTGACAGGGAGATTCTTATCTACCTAGACTTGACACTACCGTTGTTCCAGGCTGTGAGACCCGGTAGGAGGGTTGTCGTAGTCAGTGGGAGCAGCAGAAGCATAGTGGGCAAGTAGCTTATGTCTATTTATAGACTAGAGCAGTTATAGCGGAGATAGATCATCTAATTTTGATATGACAGTCATGGTTTTGACTTCAATCAGAATAGGGGATGGATCTGTTAAGAAGGTAGTAGGGTGTGATGTCATGGTATCTGGATGACATACACAGAGTAGGAAGTAAAATTCCTATACTACGATCGGTTGTACTGTGGTCGTCACACAGTTGTTTCTTCAGACAGGAAATGGATATAATATTTGATATTCTGGTTTCTAGATCTATTGTTTTAGATCTGGATTTGGGTAGTTTCCCAATGTGGGTACTTTGACAGTATTCTAATGGTTTTTAGAATAGATGACTCCTAGCATGGTGGTGTACCTGCAGGTGATGGAGTCACCCTCTCTAAAGGTGTCGTATAGACTAAAGGGGACAGGGATGTGCATGATTGGCAGATCACTTGCTTAGGCAATTGAGTCAATCATGAGATGTCAAGTACCACACCAGATGTTGTTTTTGCACTAGATGCAATAAGTTTGTATTAATCCAATCCTGGAGAAACATAAGGAAGCAGTTTTAGAACATAAGTACATGTTCTACGGATTTGATGACGGCAGCCTCCTTTGGGAGACGATTATCATTCCAGGCTTCAAAGGTGACATGGATGACAGAGTGATTGTCAGAGTTATAGTTTTTCCCTCTGACGAAGAGGGACAGTATTATGGACAGGTGGTCCAAGAGGATACTGATTAGGTTCAGTGATCGATACAGTCTAAGAAGTTTGGATTTGGAGTTCATTTATGAACTAGGTCCCATCAGATATCCAGACATATTCTAAGACAGGTATTACTCGATTCGGGAGATGGCTTTCTCCGCGAACTTGAGATTAAGAGAGATATAGAAAGAAACATCTAGGCGGATCCACTCACTAAGGCTATTTCTCGAACACAATAGTTTACAAACGGGCTTTGTGATACTGATTAGTAGAGGAGTTGGATGTTCGGTTTCACACGGGTTGTGAGTAGTCGACATCGCAATAATTAGCCTTGAGTGCAAGTGGGAGATTGTTGGAGATAGTGCCCTCATAGTCAATTATTGGATCACAGGTACGTGATTGCAATGATTGCGGAGGACCTATACCGGTAGGACAGTCTTACTCGAGATGATAGTATGCTATCTGGTTTGCCTTTATCAGTCGTGTACATGATCAGGTGACTGATTACATGTTACACTTTGATAGAGCCCTTAGGATTTTGCTTTACTACCAACAGTATGATGGCGATCATATACGTGAGAGTTGGGTAGTTTATACGCATATCCTTAATTGTGGTCCCTAGTCGTGGGAGTTTCGAGACAGGGCATCGATACTCCGGAGTAGAGTAGTGATACAGTCGAGACCCCGACGAGGGGAGGTGGCCGGTCTCACAAGCCACTGGTGTCAGTTGGATCACCTAAGATGTATACAGGTGCTCATTGGGTTATGAGTACACCGGACAGGACTCGCCGGGAATCTGCTAGTTAGTATTATATCTACCGTCAGATAGCAGTTCCCTGGTGACATGTGTACAGGTTAGTTCATCGACCTGAGGTCGTCATTTGTCTCGTGTGAGTTCCCACTGTGCTTTGATTTCTACCCTACCACGACTCAAAGGAGTCGTGCAAACAGGTAGTTTTTGGGTACAGTCCCGAGCCATATGGAGGCACGTGAGCGGATCGGCAGGGGATTCGTCTCTCCCGGTATTGGGGGCGAGGTCGTGCTGTGTCTAGGAGAGCCATTACACAAAGTCCATGGCCATGGCAGGAGATTTACTGGTAGGTACTCCAGTAGTATCTCAGGGTGTTATTGGGCTACACTCCGACACGATTTATACTGCTATTGGCGGTCTGATGTTACTAGCCCCCTAGGAAGATATGCGATACTCATAGACGAACGGACCTGACTGTATATACATTGTCACTGTTAGGCTCAGTAGGGTTTTCCGGATGAGTTCGCTCATCGGCATCCCTTGAGGTCAGTCCATGGGCAGCCGTTACGCATTGCTAGTGCCGCTGACGGTTTGTGGTTAAACCCACTGCCAGGGTACTGACGAGTCATTAGAGTCCCCCACAGACAATTTCCCAAGTTCGGGCGAAACGTTGTAGAGGCCGTATGGTTTTATGGCAGGGTTCGGAAAATGCACGTGCGTTTACGCACGTGTTATTTTTCGGGCAGATAATACTGGTCGGCTTTGGTTTAAGCCGGATCCGAGTATTATATTGAGTAGGTATAATATCTTTATCTCAGTTGCATTTGTATTCGGTCGTAATACAAATGCGGGTATATTTATACAGTTTCGGGGTTATCCTGAAAGTCGTTTCAGGATCACTTTTGGAAGTTGCCAGTTTCCAGTTTTCTATCAGCCGTCTTTTAACATTCGGTTAAAGACGGATTTATCTTTTCTTGAGATGAGTGTAGATTCTTCTAGAAGGTTCTAGATGAGGTGACTAGGATTAATTGGTGTTGAGTTTTCATTGGATGCATTTAATGGTTCATTAATGCATGATGACTAGGTTTGTGAGTCATGCTTTAGCTTTAATGAATCTTGTTTAGCTAAGGATATTTTGTGAGAAGCTTTTGCTTATGGTCACTCTCCCCTCTCCTACACTCACCCTCCTCCTTCTCTTTATAAGGCCGGCCCCTCCCCTCTCTCATTTGGATGGTTGATTTCATTTGGAAAAAAGATATGATAGATTTTTTGGGTGTATGGAATTCACAGCTCATTTCATTCCATCACCCGATTCCCTCGGCAACTTCATTAACCGATCGTCCACGGACTTGGACGAAGTGAGAAAAAGTCATCTACTCATTCTCTACATCATTCTTGATCGTCTCTTTTAGCAAACTTGACGACCGAGTTGCCTCAAGTCAGAGGCGGGAGCCCGTTTAAAGAATCAGTGATGTGGTGCCACCTAGACGAGGATATCGGAGATCAATGAGATCGGAGCAGCCGCAACGGAGCGTGGGATGATGGTTAAAGAACGAAGGACTCGGATCGTTCGGTATAACCTTTCTACACTCTTTACAGTTTGTTAGTTTAGCAATAATGGCAGATCCGGGTTAAAGTATACGATAGCGCCAGTTAAAAGTTTTTGTTCCGCATTTTGGCGTCTGTAGACGGCCGGGACGCTACCGTAGACTTACAACATCCGTGTACTAGCAGGTGTGTATGCCACATGAATGTACTAACATGTATGTATGCTATATGAGTCAACTCAAGATCTCAACATGTAAGTACAAAAACTATTCTTTCTTTGTTTTTGAAACTCTTTTCAATATCAGCATAATTTCTATGAAATCAACAAAATCCGTGTCTAGCAACGACACCTCAAAACTGTCTCAATCTCATATATCCATGTCAAGTATGTCTGGTCTCAGCCATCCGGCTGATCCATCCCAAATATCCATATCTCAATCTAGCGGCCACGGTCGGTATCCTCTGGATATCCGCCGTGCCAAATAAAGTCACCGGTAGGTAATCCGTCCCGTGCCAGGCTCAACGCCTTCTCCTGCGATCTTCTTGCCCCGGGGTACCTTACCGGGCCCACCATGTACCCGAGACGGTTCATCCACCTCCTCGAAACGGGTCTCGAAAACCACAACAAACTCATGGTGGACGACACTTTACATCACTAGAAAACCGCAACTTTTATTTTAAAAGATCATAAGTTAGAAATCTTGCGGCTTTTCCCCGAAATCCAGAAATATCATAAATCTCATGAAATCATCATGGGTGCATATGTCAATGATAATGAATGCATATGGTATCAATGTTCAAGTTTCAATGTATGATTTATACTAGGCATGAGCAAATGATATAATGATATATATGCACGAGAATAGCAATTCTTATGATTTCATTTTAAATATTTATTGCAATAGCACAGGTCTAAGCAATTAACATGTTTCAGATTAATAGTTATCTAGTGTCGTGACATGTCAATTACCAGGGTGTGTGTATACACATGAATAGTGCTCGTGCTGCATATAAAAACCTGGTAATAGTGCATGTGTTCTACAGAATGAGTTTGCACATATGGGTACAACATATAGATCCTAACTGCAGCAATTATCATGCAAGTATTATTATTTCTCATGTCACAAGTAAATGTTAAAGTTTACTATTTTCAAGTTTACTAAATCTATTGGGCGACTTGCGCCATCCAAACGATCGTCCCCCGTAGATGTGAAATCTACCCACCCGTGATCCCGCGCTAGGTGTGTCCGACCACCTGCTTCCCTTTCTCCGCTGTGCTCGAAGTCTCCGCCGGCGAACCTAGAATTTACAAAAGTCACCATATAAGGAAAAATCCTGCAAAACATGATATATCGATAAAAGGGATACACGTGCGTGAAACTAAACGCGCGTGCACACGACACGTCGCGACGCGCGCAAACCCACCAGAACCTACTCCGACACGCTGTGTCGCGCAGCGCGCCACAGAACCACGCGTATCATGCGCGTGTCGCACAAGTTTAAAAAAAACATCGAAAACACGTTTATAGCTCCAGATTTTGCCTCTGGGCCCAACTTAAAAAGTTACAGATACCAACAGACTAAGCTACCCAGCAGAGCCCCACACCCAAAATCCCAACACCCCACCCCCCGTTCTGGCCGCAAATTGCGGCCAGACTGATTAAATCGGCGGCCAGAAAGGGGAGAGGGGTCCCCGTGTTTTGTGTGTGTGTTTATGCTAATCTCACCATACCACAGTTTTCCCAATTTTATCCTGAAGGGCTCAGGTCAACAACATATCTAACAGAGGCTTAAAAGTCACTAAAACTGCTAAATTACACCAAGTCGGGCATATCGGGTATTTTTATGAAATCTGGGACCAAACTTGGTTGATCTAGTCTCAACAGCACCTAATAAGGCTACTCTAACCACCACAACCATCACTTTGCCAAAACTCACCTAATTTACCCAAAACTACCATTAAAACATATAATAAACCCTAATTTAAGCGAGATAACCATAACTTTAGCAATTAGGAGTCGGGTTAAGGGGTTATACCTCCAGAGACCCTAGATGAAGGAGAAGAGGAGAAGGAGGGAGTGTGTGTGCTGCTGCTATAGCTCCTGGTGCTGCAAATTTGGCTGAAATGGGCTGATCTGCCTCACTGCTACAGGCTGATGCTGCTACTGAACTTGCTGAAAACTGATGCTGTTGTTTTGCTTTCTCTTTGGTGTGGTGTTATATTTTCTTTTGTGGTGTTGTTGTAGCAGCAGGTGAAGAAGGTGTTGTAGTGATGTTGTTTAAGAAGTTGTGGTTGTAGTGTTGCTGCTGATGTTTGATGATATACTAGGGGCTGGTGGGGCTGATGCAGCTGCTGTTGCAGTAGCTGATGTGCTGTTTTGGTGATGATTTGGGTGGCTGATGTGTGTGTGAGAGTGAAAGAGTTGTTAGTTATATGTATGCCCTAGAGGCCATTGCTGTACATTGGATGTATATTGTAGTGGATGCTGGGACATATATAGGGAGGACTTTCTTGCTCGACATGATAGTATGCTATCTGGTTACTCTTTACCTTAACGTGTGCACTGATTGTCTCTCTGTTACATGTTGGTAAAGCCCTTAGGATGTGTACTTGACTATCTGGACTATGATGCGGATCATACTAGTGGGGACATGGTAGTTCATAAGTACATCCTTCAAAGTCCCTAGTCGTGGGTGTATCGAGACGGGGCATCGATATACTAGAGTAGACTAGCGTATACCTTCTCGACCCATACAGATGGGCGATGGATGATCCCATATCCATTGGTGTTTGACATCGGAGATGATATACGGGTGCTCAGTAGAGACTGGGCACACTAGACGGACTCGCCGAGAACTCCCAGATGGTATTATACCTCACGTCAGATGGCAGTTCTCTGGTGACACTGGTACAGAGTAGTCTGTTGACCCGAGATCGTCATAGAGTCTTGTGTGGTTCCCACTGTGCTTTGATTTCCATCTTACCACGTCCAAGAGGGCGTGCAAAACGGTGGTTTTTGGGTACAGTCCCGAGTCACATGGAGGCAATGAGCGATAGGAGGGGATTCGTCTCTCCCGGTATAGGGGGTTGATGTTGCGCTGTGTTCGATTGGCTATAACAGGAAATCCCTGGCCAGGGTTGCTGAGATTTACTGGTAAGTGTTACCAGTAGTTTCTCGAAGTGTTATAGACCTCATATCGACACGACTTATCGAGCTATTGGGGTCTGACGTTTACCACCCCTAGGCGAGATATGCGACATATCAGACGATCAGACCGGACTGTACGGTAGTGTTACTGGTTGGATTCACAGGAGTGTGAGCGGGCTTGCTCGTCGATCTTCTGATCGCTCAATACCCGGGTGGCCGTTACGTTTAGCAGACCGCTTGCGGCTTGTGGATGTTTGATATGATCATCATCTGCTGCCGGCGTATTGACGAGTCTTTAGAGTCCTACACAGAGGTTTCCTGGCTCAAGCGAAACGAAATAGGAGCGCATATGAGATATGTGCGGGACCGAGAATAATACGAGTATGTGATACTGTATTCGATTCTCGCGATGTGACATTGATCGGTTATATGCGATATAGCCGGGTTATCGGATCAAGTGTTGATTCGATAAGATGTTACTAATGATACCAGTCGGTTATGTGCGTCATGACCGGATCGTTAAATCAAGTGTTGATTTAATGCATAATTATATATTTGATATATTACTTTGCATTAACTAGTATCGGTTCACTTTAAATGGATTTTCTCGCTCGGTTGTGTGCATTGCATATGCGATATGATTTTGTGCACTTGTTTGTATCATATTTGATGATACATGCAAATTAGGGTTTGTGTAAAGAATTAAACCTTGGTTAAAGAAATGGTTAGGGTTTTTATTTGATTATTCATTTATTCATTTGTTTTTATTTTTGGAAAATAAATTGCATAAAATAGAATGGTGGCTTTCTTTTGTTTTCTTTCATGAAGCTTCATGAACTTTTGACTTAGTCACCATTTTGTCTCATGCTTAACCCTAACCAATTCAATTAACTCAAGTTAATTCTCTACACCTAACCATGGTGAGAATTATGATAAGAATGTATTTTTATTTATTCTTTAATGCTTATCATAAACTTATCATATTCTACTTCATCTTCTTCTTCCTTGAACTCAAGAAGAAAACCTTAAGCTCCATCAATGGTGATTGATGGAAATGAGTGAGAAATCCAATTCTAAAGTCTACCCACTTCCTATTTCTTCATCCTCTACCTCTTGCCAACTAGTAGAGTGTGTTTCCTTCACTAGTTTCATGACTTGGTGAAGTGGGAGCTTGATCTTGCGATACCTCGACGTAGATCATCTTCGGCACGTCGTCGATGACCTAGCCCGTCCATTCTCCGATGAAGCCGACGCTAGAGCCCGGGGTTCGACTTGGACAGCGAGGAGACTTCATTGCGGAGCTATGGAGGTGGACCACCGGATCTACAAAGGTTGTATTTCCGTTAAACTATTAGTTAAGTGTTAACTAGTTAGCTTTTTCGCCTAGATTTCTAGCAAACGATCCGTAGTCGGGTCTCTCGGCACCTAGAATTTTTGAAATTGGCATGTTCGATGCCTTGTGAGACCTCACTAGAGTGCCTAGGAACCCTACAGTGGTATCAGAGCCAAGCTAGAGCCTTAGGCGAAGTCCAGACGGAATTTGTAGTCCGAACGAACCCGAAACCCGATCACAAACATGCTCTCTGTCCAATTTTTAAAATCTGGAGTTTTTCGATATTAAAAATGCTTAAAAAATTCAGCAGGGTATTGTATGAATTACCATGAAAAACGAGCCTCTAATTCCTCAAGTTGACCGCGGAACCGCGGCGTTGACCCCCCTTTAGCGGCGGTTCCGCGGCGCATTGATGGCATTAGCGACGGTTCTTTGCATAGTAATTCATATCTCTGTTGTTTGTATTTTCTGGGCATTTTTAATACTGTTTCAAGAGTTGAATTTTCTGGGGTTGTTTTGGGGATTCGAATGTTCGACCGGATTATCAAATTTTGTCTGTGTGGCTTTCCGGATAAATTTTAGAATATGTTAAAAAGTTCGACCGGATATAAATACCCAATTTTTCCCCTGTCGGGAAATTTCCAAGTGTTGGATTTTTCCGTAGTTTAACGACGTTCTAAGTAGTGCAAGTAACTCGATGGACCCTCTAGAAGACAACAAACCTTAACTCGATTATGTGACCGTCTTGAACTGCCCTTTGAACCTTCGGGTTTGGGGCAGTACGGCGTGCCACATGTGAGGCGTTGGCTTGACCCTTCTACGGCTGGACCGTTGGTACTGAGGCACGAACTGAATGTTGTTAGACTTATTTCATGTGTTGAGCTGTATCGGGAAAACTTGGGTGTTCGAATGTTCGATCGGAAAGTTTAACATTTTCTGTTTATCCGGAATGGGATACAATAATTGGAATTCACAAAAGTTATGTGATAACTGAATGAATGTTATAAACATAGCAGTTTAGTCTCACTTGATCGGTTGCCACGGAATTTTGATGTGATCAAAAGTCCGTCGCAATCGCGTAGCGTACGCGGATACTCGCCGGGTAAACTTAATAGACAGCTACACCCCATAGCCCCGACCAAGTGACTGTAGGAGAACCCCATCGCCGAAAGCATCCGTTCGGGTGCTCGCGGTGGCGGTGTTCCGCCTTGGTGCACTTCGTCGACGGTATCGGGGGTGCAGCCGCCTACTGAAGTTTGCGACAAGCATTCGATCAGGATGTCGGGAATCTTGTTGAATTGCCCGACTTGATATTGAAAAGTGTTTTCGATTATGAGACTAAAATACGGGGTTTATAATTGTTAGGCATGCGATGTCTAAGTAATTCATTTGGTCAGGCATGCGATGTCTGAGGAGGTTGCGGATTCCAACTGTTGTAGTTTTACACTTTCTTTTCTGTGACCGTAAGTGTAATATGTGATATCGCCGGTTTCGTTGCTATATGTCAACGACAATTGGGATGCACATATTTACTTACGCTGATGACATGTGATGTTATGTGTTGCTGGATATGTTATATTGGATCGTCGTGTTTGAATAGCCGGGGGTTTTTATGTGAGATGAGTGTTTTTCATTTTCATTCATGTAAAAACTTGTATGTAATATTCTTTTATTGGGGCGCTTCCAGGTTGCGGAAGTTGTCACCCGTTGTATATTATTTACTTTTCCGCACTAGGATAGACCCAAGGAGGAGGGCACAAGTAACCGGGTTCTGGAGTCCAGTGGGAGACCAACTCGAGGAATCGAGTCCGGGTCTCCTAACTCTAGAATTGGTAGGGTTGCTTGCCGCTCTCGTAGGGGTCTAGGGGTGTGGGTTTGGCTATTCATCACGACCGTGGAATCCGTGTTTTATACTGGCTCGTATTGAAAACACGGACGTCCTAGTATATCCAATATTTCATATGATTCTTCTGCTGCGATATCTGTGATGTGATCATGAGATGTTCTGTGATAGATACAGTATATAGTATATATGATATATTATATATACGTTACTTATGTTTTACACCCGCGCTAGCCCTGCCCTGCCCTGCCGTTAGTTACCTAACCTAACGGTGCACGAGGGGACATCGAGGCGAATGCGGATGGCATAAGTGTACGTCGTATTTATCTGTGATGTTTAGGTACATTAAATGATGGGACTTCATTAATATGATTAATGAAATAAAAGAAACCTAAAGATGTTGTAGAATCGAATTTCAAAATAAAACAGGTAGCTACAGTTCTTGCTTTGCACAGCGGTATATGTGATATATCCTGCACTTTATTCGATAAGGAAAGGACCGAGATCCCTTCACCGGGAGTGACTCCTTTAGCGATAACTGGCAGATGCTACACACTCGGTTTGTCTTTTGATTGCTTTTAAGAGTTTTTGCTTTGCACAGAGATATATATGATATATCCCGCACCTCATTCGACGAGGAAAGGACCGACGATCCCTTCACCGGAAGTGACTCCTTTAGCAAAACTAGAAAAGCCTCAAAAACATTCCATTTCAAAATTCATTCGATCCTACAACGATATCAAGTTCATTACGCAATAGGTTTTCAGAAAAACCTGTCGTAGCCCTCCGTCATTTCAGATAAATCCTGTTTAGTATTCGTGCTGCGTTTGTTGACCTTGTCAAGGCGCAGTGTGCGGTAGCTAACCAGTATTTATCTGCTTATGCATATGATGCAGATTTGGTTAGGGTAGTCGTGCGGCCTTGTTGACCTTGTCAAGGGTCGTGCGGGTGGGTTTGATTCAATCAAGAAATGACGGGTTGAACTTGACTTGCGGTCTATGGTTTGTTGACCTTGTCAAGGTCATAGATCGTTCGGGGCAAAACATTATCGGGAATTTCAAGTGTTGAAATTTGCAATGAGATTGCATACCTTCTATGAGATAGTTGGATCCCGATACCCGCTGCGAGTAAGAGTTACTCCTGGGAGAGTTTTATACATTACAATTAGCCGATCAAGTAGGTGTCTAGAAAGGTGTCAACGGGGTTACGCCTCTGGGAAAACGAGGTTTACATTAATTAGGTTCGTGCGAAAGCACGAGGGACCTCCCTCAAAGTACCGACACTGGCCTGGCTGAAAGATTGGTGAACTTGTAGTGTGTAATTAATCCCGGCTAGTCTTTCCTTTTAGGGTTTGAAGGAAGATTCGATAAAAAGCAGTGGGAGCCATCCTGATTAGATAAAATAAAACCAATCTATTCTTGCAAGAGCGCACGCTGAGTGTTTTCTTCTCTCTCTCTCCTGGTAACGACCATATCACGCCTTAATCAAGATAATAATACGGATTATTGACCGAACCCGCTTGTTATACTGAGCTGGGGAACGTTGGTCCCGCTCCACCTTATAATTGTTATAAGACAAAGCTGGAAATTGGGGAATACCAGATTTCCCGTGCCGCCCAAACGAAGAGAGTGCATGTTGATGCATCATCTTCGGGTGTGTTCATTATACAGAACTTTTTCTCAGTATCCTCCGCATCCACGGTATATGATACCGGATCAGGATCCCAGATATGTAAGATGTTACATAGGGCTACAAAAGGGTAGAAAAACTGAGAACGGGTGATAAGTTTCATGAGGCAGAAAACGGGGCAAGTGTTGCAGCCAAGTCTGTCGGTCACTGTCACCCTGTATTACCGATACATTGATTCTGAACGAATGTTATTAGATACCGAACCTGATATGCAAAATCATATCTGTCTCTTTATTAGTAAAGAAACGATAAAATTTTGTATTGTTGGATAATGTTTTGAACATTTCCTATATCAAAAGTTGATCGGTTCAGGCACGTTATCTAAAAGCGTTGATGTTCTAAATCAAACTACAGTTCTTAGTATACGGAACACACACAAGAGGAAGAGTTCAGAAATGAACGAATTCTTCTTGAGGTATTGTAGACTAGGTCAGATCAATGTGACCCGACTAGCTACAGTTACATAAAGATGCATATTTAAATCAGTTTGAATTTACATCTTGTGAAACTCGCCAGTCATGTCACAAAGATAAGATGACCATAGCTCTGTTTATTGGAAACAGAGAAAGAGTTAGTGAACTCTTGGGACTGATACATGTTGATGTATGTAGGTCCCCTGTCTACACATGCTAAGACCGGTTCTTTGTACTTCATTGCATTCTCTGATAATCTCTCGAGATTCAGACACATGTTCCTGTTGAAACACAAGTCCGAACCTTTTGAGATATTCATAGAATATAAGTTAGAAGTAGTGAACCAAAATACGGGTATAAGTATTATGTCCTTTGATGAGATCAAGGAGGAGAATACTTGAGCACGGAAATCCTGGACTATTCTAAAGGAGAATGAGATTCTCTCTCAGCATTACTCCTCCGTATACACCATAGCACGATGGTATGTCGGGGCGGAGCAGATACACCCTATTTGATATGGTGTGCTCTATGATGAGTACTACTGAGTTACATGTTTCCTTTTGGGAGTTATGCATTTGAGAAGTTGCATACCTACTAAATAGGGTTCAAATCAAATCAGTTGCCTACCGCTCCATATAAGATATGGAATGGGAAGAGCCCATATCTTAATTTAGTTAAGATTTGGGGTTGTCCGGCCTATGTCTAAGAGCAAAATCCAGACAAGCTCGAGGCAAGGTCTGTTAAGTACAACTGGAAAGGTTCCAGCTATACAAACTGCAGCTGATGATTTGACAGAACCAAAGGATTCAGTAGATTCCAATGAACCTCAGCCTCTCCGCCGATCTAGCAGGGTTCCTCACCCACCTGAGAGATACTTCGGTTTCTCTATGACAGTGGGAGCGAGGATTGCATCATGAGATGATGACCCAACTAGTTTCGAGCTGGCCATCAGGAGTAAGACTCTGTAAGAATGGCTGGATGCTTAGCGATCTGAGATGGAATCCATGTACACCAACAAAGTATGGACTTTAGTTGCTATATCTGAAGGGTTAAATCCCCATCAGGAGCAAGTATATCTTGAGAAGATTACTTGGTGTAGATGGAAAAGTTGAGACTTTCAAAGCCAGACTTGTTAAAGGTTTTCGTCATTGACCAGGCATGGATAATGATGAAACCTTTTCCAGTACCTATGGTTAAGTCCATCCAGATACTACTTGCCACGGCTACATACCATGACTACGATATCTGGTGGTTGGGTGTCATGACAGCTCTTCTAAAATGATGTTTTGTAAGAGAGCGTCTATAAGTACACAGCCAGAGGGCTTCGTAAACAGTGGGAGCAGCGGAAACGCGTGCAAGATGCTTTATAGGATAAAGCAGGCATCGCGGAGTTGGAATATCTATTTTGATGAAGTAGTCAAAGAGTTTGACATCATCAAAATGGTAGATGAACCTTGTATAAACAAAAAGGTAGTAGGGAGTATGGTAGTGATCCTCGTATAGTACGTGGATAACATACTCTTGATAAGAAAGGAGTTTCTTATGCTACGATCGATCAATCTCCGTATATCATAAAGATTCTCCGTGTAGGATCAAAATGATACCTACTAAGTCCTGGATTTTGGATCTATGAGATAGATCTAATTGGATGTTAGGATTCTCACTAGCTGTAGTGAGATGGTATCAATCGATCCTGGGGAGAATCACTGGAAGGGTTCCAGGGTGATAAAGACGACTGAATGTCAGTCGCAGACATTGTCTTTACCCTCAGTAAAGGGACGGTATGTTGGAAGAGTTCCAAGCTAGATACCGTGACATACTAGACGATAAAGGCAGGATACATCGCTACTTATGATGCTACCAAAGAGGCTGTTTGGATGTATATTAGTTCATGAGATGAACTACGTTCCTACCATTGTGAGACAATAGAGTTGTGGCTTATGCCAAGGAACGCCGGTCCCATCAGTCATCCAGACTTATTCTAAGGCAGTATCACCTGATCATGGAGATGGTTGATCTCCAGGTTGATCGAGGCAAGGAGAGAAGACTTAGAGGATAACGCAACGGATCCACTCACGAAGGCCTATTCCCAGAGAGAGACTTTTATGGGATGGTTGAGTATGAGATACTGCAGCCACTGCTACAGATGGACCTAGTGCAAGTGGGAGATTGTTAGTTATATGTATGCCCTAGAGGCCATTGCTGTACATTGGATGTATATTGTAGTGGATGCTGGGACATATATAGGGAGGACTTTCTTGCTCGACATGATAGTATGCTATCTGGTTACTCTTTACCTTAACGTGTGCACTGATTGTCTCTCTGTTACATGTTGGTAAAGCCCTTAGGATGTGTACTTGACTATCTGGACTATGATGCGGATCATACTATTGGGGACATGGTAGTTCATAAGTACATCCTTCAAAGTCCCTAGTCGTGGGTGTATCGAGACGGGGCATCGATATACCAGAGTAGACTAGCGTATACCTTCTCGACCCATACAGATGGGCGATGGATGATCCCATATCCATTGGTGTTTGACATCGGAGATGATATACGGGTGCTCAGTAGAAACTGGGCACACTAGACGGACTCGCCGAGAACTCCCAGATGGTATTATACCTCACGTCAGATGGCAGTTCTCTGGTGACACTGGTACAGAGTAGTCTGTTGACCCGAGATCGTCAAAGAGTCTTGTGTGGTTCCCACTGTGCTTTGATTTCCATCTTACCACGTCCAAGAGGGCGTGCAAAACGGTGGTTTTTGGGTACAGTCCCGAGTCACATGGAGGCAATGAGCGATAGGAGGGGATTCGTCTCTGCCGGTATAGGGGGTTGATGTTGCGCTGTGTTCGATTGGCTATAACAGGAAATCCCTAGCCAGGGTTGCTGAGATTTACTGGTAAGTGTTACCAGTAGTTTCTCGAAGTGTTATAGACCTCATATCGACACGACTTATCGAGCTATTGGGGTCTGACGTTTACCACCCCTAGGCGAGATATGCGACATATCAGACGATCAGACCGGACTGTACGGTAGTGTTACTGGTTGGATTCACAGGAGTGTGAGCGGGCTTGCTCGTCGATCTTCTGATCGCTCAATACCCGGGTGGCCGTTACGTTTAGCAGACCGCTTGCGGCTTGTGGATGTTTGATATGATCATCATCTGCTGCCGGCGTATTGACGAGTCTTTAGAGTCCTACACAGAGGTTTCCTGGCTCAAGCGAAACGAAATAGGAGCGCATATGAGATATGTGCGGGACCGAGAATAATACGAGTATGTGATACTGTATTCGATTCTCGCGATGTGACATTGATCGGTTATATGCGATATAGCCGGGTTATCGGATCAAGTGTTGATTCGATAAGATGTTACTAATGATACCAGTCGGTTATGTGCGTCATGACCGGATCGTTAAATCAAGTGTTGATTTAATGATTTAATGCATAATTATATATTTGATATATTACTTTGCATTAACTAGTATCGGTTCACTTTAAATGGATTTTCTCGCTCGGTTGTGTGCATTGCATATGCGATATGATTTTGTGCACTTGTTTGTATCATATTTGATGATACATGCAAATTAGGGTTTGTGTAAAGAATTAAACCTTGGTTAAAGAAATGGTTAGGGTTTTTATTTGATTATTCATTTATTCATTTGTTTTTATTTTTGGAAAATAAATTGCATAAAATAGAATGGTGGCTTTCTTTTGTTTTCTTTCATGAAGCTTCATGAACTTTTGACTTAGTCACCATTTTGTCTCATGCTTACCCTAACCAATTCAATTAACTCAAGTTAATTCTCTACACCTAACCATGGTGAGAATTATGATAAGAATGTATTTTTATTTATTCTTTAATGCTTATCATAAACTTATCATATTCTACTTCATCTTCTTCTTCCTTGAACTCAAGAAGAAAACCTTAAGCTCCATCAATGGTGATTGATGGAAATGAGTGAGAAATCCAATTCTAAAGTCTACCCACTTCCTATTTCTTCATCCTCTACCTCTTTCCAAGTAGTAGAGTGTGTTTCCTTCACTAGTTTCATGACTTGGTGAAGTGGGAGCTTGATCTTGCGATGCCTCGACGTAGATCATCTTCGGCACGTCGTCGATGACCTAGCCCGTCCATTCTCCGATGAAGCCGACGCTAGAGCCCGGGGTTCGACTTGGACAGCGAGGAGACTTCATTGCAGAGCTATGGAGGTGGACCACCGGATCTACAAAGGTTGTATTTCCGTTAAACTATTAGTTAAGTGTTAACTAGTTAGCTTTTTCGCCTAGATTTCTAGCAAACGATCCGTAGTCGGGTCTGTCGGCACCTAGAATTTTTGAAATTGGCATGTTCGATGCCTTGTGAGACCTCACTAGAGTTCCTAGGAACCCTACAAGAGGTGTGAGTGTGAGAGGGAGTTGAAAGATGTGAGTGGAAAAGTTTTGAATTGAAATGGTGTGACACAACCTTAAAGCCTCCTTTCTCTCTCTCTCTCTCATTTAATGTTTACAAGACACCCATCAAATCCCTTCTCAAGTCAACCCTAATCCCTAATCACCCTTAATTAAACTAATTAGCTCATAATCAACTCAATTATCTTAACCAAAGGCCTAACCCACCATGGTTGGATAAACATGGTTAACCCACCATGCACACCCAAACATGGTAACCCTAGTTATCATGCACAAGTGTGCGCGGACGTGATAAAATTCTACTAAAATAACCATAAAACCAGATAAATTATTAGAAACCCGTTTTGGTAAATTTTTTACCAAAAACCCCACATTAACACACAATTACCACTAAATCTAAACTCAGGTGCTACATTATTTAATTAAGGAACTTTGCGAAAGCGTTGGAAAACCTCCCTCGAAGTATCGACACTGGCCTGGCTGAACGGTTAAGCATGTATTGTACGGTGAGAATAGTCCTGGTTAATTCTTCTTTTATGGTTTGAGGAAGGATTCGAGAAACAGTGGGAGCCATCCAGTTTAGATAAACTAAAAACCAATCTAAACTTGCAAAAGCATCATGCTAAAATGTTTTCTTCTATTTCTCTCATTGCAGCGACCTTGTGACCACACATAGGTTACATCTAGATAACAAATTGACTGAATCTGACTTATATGACTGGCAAAGGTCTGTCCAGATATCCATTTCCTATGACAAGCTGAACCACCCTATTACTACTCAAGATCCCACTGTCCCAAGTCCATTTTTCATCGTCATGGATATGGATATCCGTCAGACAAGGGAAAAGGATAAAGCGAAAGCCAAGTGCCTCGTATTGGCTATAGTTGATGGTGTATACCAGAAGCAGCACGAGAAGATGGACTCAGTTTCCATCTTTCTCCATAACAAAGATTTATATGGAGAGCAATCTCGTATCGCGAGATATGAGACCTCGAACGAATTATTTCAAGCGAGGTTGGCTGTCGGGTCATCTGTAGGAGACAACGTCCTTACAATGACTAGCTATATTGATGAGCTCCAGGACCTGGAGACTACGTTGGGAAACAGGTCATATGTTGACTTATTTCCACAGTCCCTACCCTCTACTTACATCAGTAAAGTAGGAGGAAAGGGAATATCAAAAGTTTCGGGACTTGGTGTAGCTAAAGAGGGATGTTCCTATTGTTATGAGATTGGGCATTGGGAGAAAGATTGCAGGGCTTTGGAAGCGAGTAGCCAGGATACGAAGCATGTTGTGGCTTCGGCCTCAAGTGTGTTTGTTATTGAGAACTGTTTGTCAATTAACTCTACTTCCTGGGTACTAGATACCGGAGCAGGATATCATATCTGTAATTCATTACATGCTTTGAGAAACCGTAGAGTTATAAAGGTAGGTGATTTGTCTCTCAGAGTTGCAAACGGAATGAGCGTGGACGCTGAATCTGTGGGAGAATATCGCCTAGGTTTGACAAGTGGGCAGGTATTGATTCTACGTAACTATTTGTATGTACCTAGTTTGACTTGTAATATCATATCAGTGTCCTCACTTTCGAGAGTGGGGTATGATTTTACATTCGTAAGCGATGTAGTTCACATCCACCTAAATCAAGTTCTGATTGGGTCCGGTACATTAGATGACGGTATATACGTAATGAGTCAAGCTCAGGTTTTCAATGTCCAAAACACACTTAAAAGAAAGTCTCCAGAAATAAATCAGGCTTTCTTATGGCATTGTAGACTAGGTCACATCAATGAAACACGATTAACTAAGTTACATAGAGAAGGATATTTGAATCCGTTCGAATATCAATCTTATGCTACTTGTGAATCTTGTCTCATGGGAAACATGACAAAGACTCCGTTTACTGGACACGGAGTAAGGGTGAGCGAGCTCTTGGGACTCGTACACAGTGATGTGTGCGGTCCAATGTCTATACATGCGAGAGGTGGTTTTTCCTATTTCATTACTTTTACGGATGATTACTCTAGGTACGGATTCGTTTTCTTAATGAAACATAAATCCGAGGCTTTTGAGAAATTCCAAGAGTATAAGAATAAAGTAGAAAACCAAACCGGTAAAAGTATCAAGACACTGAGATCTGATCGAGGTGGTGAATACTTAAGTGCCGAGTTCCTAGGTTACCTAAAAGAGAAAGGAATTCTCTCTCAGCTTACTCCTCCGTACACTCCACAGCATAACGGTGTATCGGAGAGACGGAATCGAACCCTATTGGATATGGTACGTTCCATGATGAGTAACGCCGAGTTGCCGCGATCATTCTAGGGATATGCACTAGAATCAGCTGCATACCTTTTGAACCAAGTTCCAACTAAGACTGTGCCTACCACACCATATCAGATGTGGAGTGGGAAGAAACCCTGTCTTAAGTATCTTAAGACATGGGGATGTCCAGCTTTTGTAAAGAAGCAGCATGCGGACAAACTCGAGGCACGCTCAGTACAGTGTAAGTTTGTGGGATATCCAAAGAACTCCATGGGGTATCTTTTCTATTACGCAGAGGAGTAAAAGGTCTTTGTTTCTCATCATGCCCGCTTCTTGGAAACAAAGTTTTTAGAAAATCAGATTAGTGGAAGCGCAATAGAACCGGAAGAAATTCCAGAACCACAAACTACAACTGAAAGTTTGGTAGAACCAGTAGTTCAAGAAGAACAGGATATTCCCGCATCCCTCCGCAGGAGTAGTAGGCCGTCTCATCCGCCTGAGAGATACTACGGTTTTCTCATAGATGGGGATAGAGAGGATTGCGTCATTGATGATGATGACCCTACTAGCTTCCAGCAAGCCATTAAGAGTGGTGATTCGGTAAAATGGCTGGATGCAACGCGGACCGAAATGGAGTCCATGTACACTAATAAAGTATGGATTTTGGACATTGCTCCAAATGGGGTAAAACCTGTAGGATGCAAATGGATCTTCAAAAAGAAGATTGGTGTAGATAGACAGGTTGAAACCTATAAGGCTAGACTTGTTGCAAAGGGTTTCCATCAAAGACCTGGTTTGGACTATGACGAAACCTTTTCTCCAGTGGCTATGCTCAAATCCATTCGGGTCCTGCTTGCTATTGCTGCCTTCCACGATTATGAGATCTGGCAGATGGACGTAAAGACGGCCTTTCTAAATGGTAATTTGGAAGAGTGCGTCTATATGGATCAGCCAGAGGGATTCATTCAGAGTGGGAGCAGCGGTAAAGTATGCAAGTTGCTTAAGTCCATTTATGGACTAAAGCAGGCATCGCAGAGTTGGAACATCTGTTTTGATGATGCTGTCAAAGAATTCGACTTTATCAAAAATCCAGATGAACCATGCATATACAGTAAGATTGTAGGGAGAGCTGTAGTATTCCTTGTCTTGTACGTGGATGAAATTCTCCTAATAGGAAATGATATTCCTATGTTACAGTCAGTCTAAAGATTCTTGTCACAGAAATTCTCCATGAAGGACCTGGGTGATGCCACCTACATTCTGGGAATCCGGATCTATCGTGATAGATCAAAGAGGATGTTGGGACTTTCTCAGTCCAGGTACATTGACACCATATTGAAGAGATTCAGTATGGAAGATTCTAAGCGCGGTAACCTACCGGCTTGTCACGGAATCACCCTCTCCAAAGAGATGTCTCCCAAGACTGATTTGGAAAGGGATCGCATGTCGATTATACCCTACGCTTCTGTGGTAGGCTCTATAATGTATGCGATGTTATGTACCAGACCAGATGTAGCATACGCATTAAGCGTTGTAAGCCAGTATCAGGCAAACCCAGGGGAGAAGCACTGGATAGCAGTAAAGAACATTCTCAAGTACTTGAGGAGGACTAAGGAAATTTTCTTTGTGTATGGCGGAAAAGACCTCCAAATCGAGGCCTTTGCCGACTCCAGCTTCCAGAGTGACAAGGATGACTCCAAGTCCATATCGGGTTATGTCTTTACCCTCAATGGAGGGGCGGTCTGTTGGAAGAGTTCCAAGCAGGAGACCGTTGTTGACTCAACGATGGAAGCGGAGTACATAGCTGCTTGCGATGCCGCAAAAGAAGCTGTCTGGATGAAGAAGTTCCTCACAGAACTTCAGGTGGTTCCTACCAGTGTTGGTCCAATACCTCGGTATTGCGACAACAACGGTGCTATAGCTTTAGAGAAAGAACCCAGGTCCCATCATAAGTCCAGACACATATTAAGGCGGTATCACCTGATCAGGGAGATCGTAGATCGCTGGGAGATCGAGGTAAAGAGAGTAGATACAGAGAATAACACTGCTGATCCATTCACAAAGGCCATTCCTCAGACGTAGTTCGAGAGGCTATTCGAGATGATAGGTCTGCGATATGCCAGTACATGGCCCTAGTGCAAGTGGGAGATTGTTAGTGTATATGCCCTAAGGGCCATTATTGTATCATACTAGCTTGTATATTACTTCATGGAAGCTTGGGATATTCACAGTTAAATATCAGTCTTGCTAAAAATGGTAGTATGCTACTTGGTTTGTTTCTACTTTAATATGTGCATATGTTTCTTGTAACGTATCATTCATACATATTAGTAGAGCCCATAGGATATTTGCTTGATTACCAGCGTTGTGATGACAGTCACACTAGTGGGGGCTGGGTTTTTTATAAGCAATATCCTATACAGGTCCCTGGTCATTGGATTATCAAGACAGGGCATCGATACTCCGGAGTAGACTAGTGTGTACGCTTCTCATCCTAGTTGGAGAGATGGTCTGTCCCACAGCCATCAGTACGTCGTACTGGAGATAGTATATAGGTGCTCGTTAGGTTACGGGTACACCGGACAGGACTTGCAGGGAACTGTTGGGTGGTATTATACCCGTCGTCAGTTAACAGTTCCCACGTGACATGAGTACAGCATAGTCCGCAGACTTGACACTGCTACTTCGCCTCGAGTGTGTCCCACTGTTCTTAGATTGCTACCCTACCACGGCTCAAAGGAGTCGTGCAAACAGATAGCAGTTGGGTGCAGTCCCGAGCACTTGGAGGCAGTGGCGGTAAGACAGGATTCGTCTCTCCCGGTATTGGGAGTTGATATCGAGCTGTGTCAGAGAGCCATTACGCAAAGTCCTTGGCTAGGGCAAGCGAGATTTACTGGTAGGTTCCAGTAGTTTCTCAAGGTGTAATGGGCTACGCTCCGACACGACTTATACCGCTATTAGGGGACTGACGCTTGCCGCCCCCTAGGCGCGATATGCGATAGTCTTAGACGAACAGACCGGACTGTACGGAGATTGTCACATCAGGCTCAGTAGGAGTATGGATGGGTTTCCTCATCGGCCTTCTTATCGACATCTACCTGGGAACCGTTACGTACAGCTAGTGCCGCTTGCGGTCTGTGGTTAAACCCACTGCCAGCGTAGTGTCGAGTCTTTAGAGTCCCACACAGAGTGTTTCCCTGCTCCAGGCGAAACGATATAGAGGTCGTATGGTTTTACCACAAGGGTTCGGACGCTTACATGTTTAAACGTACGTACGACGTTCGGACAGTTTTTACTAGTCGGCTTTGGTTTAAGCCGGATTCTAGTATCGGGTTATAGGATTTATACAGTCTAAAGTTTTTTCGTGTTTTCATGGATAGGAGGGGCGTTCTCGTAATTTGGCGGGAAGCTTCTAGAAGCATGGTGACTTGAGGGTTTAGGTGGCATTTATATTAAATGCATTTGTGACTCACTTAGATGAATCATTCAAGTGAGTTAATGAAGCATTTATTGCTTAATGACTCACTTGATGATTCATTGCATATATTTAATGAAGCATGATGATAAATCATTTAGATTTATTTGATTTGATTTTCTTATGCTTCATAATATATTAAAGTGTGAAGCTTTTTATTTATTTTTCATGCTCACCTTCTCTCTCCTCAAGCTCACTCTCTCTTCAAACCCTAATCCTACCCCTCATGTGTTGAGATCAAGGATTAGATAGACTAATTAATCCATAACCTCACTCTATATCACCTAGGTGACTTTGATTAGCAACTAGAGAAACCTAGTTATCTCAAGTTAGAGATCAAGCTTGAAGTAGAAGCTCTCGGGTGGATCGTCTTTGACTCGAGGAGGCCGTTGAGGTGCCGACGTTCCAAAGATCCTACGAGGAGTGGAGGACAGCGATGAAGATCCGAAGGACAAGTAACGTGAGGTATAACTTCGAATTCGAGTAGTTAAACCTCTCGTAGTTTTCTAGTAATGGTTTAGATACGATCTGTGTGCTCAAGTCCGTGTTACGAAGCTTTGATAATCGTTTTTCATATATTCCGCCTCCCCGCAAGCTTGTGGGGTGCGTGACATGGACTTACACTGCCATCTGACGTGAGGTATAATACCATCTGGGAGTTCTCGGCGAGTCCGTCCAGTGTACCCAGTCTCCACTGAGCACCCGTATACCTTCTTTGATGTCAAACACCAATGGATATGAGATCATCCATCGCCCATCATATGGGTTAAGAAGCGCATACGCTAGTCTACTCTGGAGTATCGATGCCCTGTCTCGGTACTCCCATGACTAGGAGCATTTGAAGGATGTACTTGGCGACTACACTGTCCTCACTAGTATGATCCGCATCATAATCCTGGTAGTCAAGTACTCATCCTAAGGGCTTTATCAACATGTAACATAGAGACAATCAGAGTACATGTTAAGATAAAGAGCAACCAGATAGCGTACTATCATGTCGAGCAAGAAAGTTCTCCCTATATATGTCCTAGCATTCACTACAATATACATCGTATGTACAGTAATGGCCTCTAGGGCATACATATAACTAACACAAACCAACTCCTCACATGTGGCAACGCCGTACTGAAAAGCTGATAAGCGGTGTTTGTAAGGTAGAAAGAAAGGGAAGGGCAAAAGTTTCGGGGCTAAAAGTAAGAAAGGAGGGTTGTTCCTATTGTCATGGGAAAGGGCATTGGCAGAAGGGATGCGGAGCTTGGAAAACCAGAATCCAGGATCCGAAGCACGTTGTGGCTTCGACTTCGGGTGTGTTATGATTGAAAACTGCATGTCAATTAACTCTACTTCCTGGGTACTTGATACCGGATCAGGATCTCATATCTGTAATTCGTTACAAGTTTTGAGAAACCGTAGAGTTATCAGGGTATGAGATATGACTTTCAGGTTTGCTAACAGAATGAGCGTGAATGCTGAATCCGTAGGGGAATATCACCTAGGATTGATAAGTGGGCATATATTGATTCTACGTAACTGTTTGTATGTACCTAGTCTGGCTTGTAATATCATATCTGTGTCCTTACTTTTTAAGGAAGGATATAATTTTACATTTGTAAGCGATGTGGTCCACATCCACCTAAATCAAGCTTTGATTGGGTCAGGTACATTGGATAATGGTATAACGTATTAAATCAAGCTCAGGTTTTCAACGTCCAACACACACTTAAAAGAAAGTCTCCAGAAGTAAATAAGGCTTTCTTATGGCATTGTAGACTGGGTCACATCAATGAAACAAGGTTGACAAAGTTACATAGAGAGGGATATTTAGATCCGTTCGAATATCAGTCTTATGCTACTTGTCAATCATGTCTCATGGGAAAGATGACAAAGACTCCGTTCACTGGACACAGAGTAAGAGCAAGCGAGCTCTTAGGACTCATACACAGCGACGTGTGTGGTCTAATGTCTACACTTGCACGAAGTGGTTATTCTTATTTCATTACTTTTACGAATGATTTCTCTAGGTATGGACACATTTTCTTGATGAAACATAAATCCGAGGCCTTTGAGAAATTCTGGGAATATAAGAATGAAGTAGAAAAAAAAAACAGGCAAAAGTATCAAGACACTAAGATCTGATCGAGGTGGTGAATACTTAAGTGCCGAGTTCCTAGATTACCTAAAAGAGAATGATATTCTCTCTCAGCATACTCCCCTATACACACTACAACACAACGGTGTGTTGGAAAGGCGGAACAGAACTCTCTTGGATATGGTTCGTTCCATGATGAGTAAGGCTGAGTTACCACGATCCTTTTGGGGGTATGCACTAGAATCAGCTGCATATCTTTTGAACAAGGTTCCAACTAAGACTGTGCCTACCACACCATATCATATGTGGAGTGGGAAGAAACCCTGTCTTAAGTACCTTAAGACATGGGGATGTCCAGCTTTTGTAAAAAGGCACCATACGGACAAGCTCGAGGCACACTCAGTACTGTGTAAGTTTATGGGATACCCAAAGAATTCCAGGGGGTATCTTTTCTATTACGCAGAGGAATAAAAGGTTTTTGTTTCTCAGCATCCCCACTTCTTGGAAACTGCATTTTTAGAAAATCAGATAAGTGGGAGCGCAATAGAATTAGAAGAAATTCCAGAAACACAAGCTATTACTGAAAGAATAGTGGAACCAGAAATTTCAGAAGAACCGGACATCCCAGCGCCACTCCGCAGAAGTAGTAGGCAGTCTCATCCGCTCGAGAGATACTACGGTTTTCTCATAGACGGGGATAGAGAGGATTGCATCATTGACAATGATGAGCCAACTAGCTTCCAGCAAGCCATTCAGAGCGGCGACTCAGTAAAATGGCTAGATGCAATACGGGCCGAAATGGAGTCCATGTACACCAACAAAGTATGGACTTTGGACTTTTCTCCAGAAGGGGTAAAACCCATAGGCTGCAAATGGATCTTCAAAAAGAATATTGGTGTAGATGGACAGGTTGAAACCTATAAGGCTAGACTTGTTGCAAAAGGTTTTCGTCAAAGACCTGGTTTGGACTATGATGAAACCTTTTCTCCAGTGGCTATGCTCAAATCCATTTGGATCCTTCTTGCCATTGCTGCCTTTCACAATTATGAGATCTGGCAGATGGATGTAACGACGGCTTTCCTAAATGGATATTTGGAAGAGTGCGTCTATATGGATCAGCCAGAGGGTTTCATTCAGAGTAGGCGCAGCGGGAAAGTGTGCAAGTTGCTTAAGTCCATTTATGGACTAAAGCAGGTATCGCGGAGTTGGAACATCTGTTTTGATGAGACGGTCAAAGAATTCTACTTTATCAAAAATCCAGATGAACCATGTATATATAGTAAGATTGTAGAGAGAACTGTTGTCACGACCCGAAAAAGGTACGTGATGGCCCTAATACTACGCAACGCCTCCAGACGTAACGCAGTAAAAGAAAGCCAAAACCCAGAAATCTAAACCATAAAAATACAGAAAAGATAATAAAAAGTTTTGGAAACATTTGAAATCACAACCCAAATTCTTTAAAAGAGTCCACTTTTTCTTTAAAATTTTGGCAGCACCTCCTTTGTAAAACCAACCCCCAAAAAGGGTACAACATAGATATAAAGTAAAGCATCCCAAACGGGAGCAAAATCCACGCCCAACGGCGGAAAACAACACCACAACAGATATAATACGCCGTAGCGAAGAAATAAGAGACAAAAGAAAGGAAACTGTATAAAAGCAACAAATTCACAATATATACAAAATCGTCCTCACCAAGTCTCTAAGTCACAACAAACTGGTAGTAGATGGAGAGTACAAGATACAACGAATATACAATACATCTCAGATAACCACAAAACCCACCTGGGCAAAACTGCACACTAACAGGCGAAGTGGTATCCGCAACCAGAAGATGATAGATAAGTGTATAGCTGAAAAGCTGAATAGCTTGCCTCGACTACTCTGGGGAAACACCTGCAATACCTGTGGCACAACGGGGGTGAGTTGCCAACTCGTGAATAGTAAATAACATATGCAGGTAATCGCAAGAATGTACGTACAGCATGAATCTAATATATGACATTTCAGTGATAACAGTCATGAGTACGAAATAATGGAAAGTACACTATCAAGTACCACCAATATATCAAGCAATAATGATATGACAACAGTATGCAATAATCATGCACTGGGGATATGAGAAAGTAAATGCGCAACACTCATGAAGGTACACTCACAGGTACTCCTAATACATGAAACAGTGCACAGTATATAAAGATGAGGTATGGAGTGAAATATGTCATTTCCACGGAATCCTGACATCGTGGTAGGATCACAATCCAGCAAGACAAATCAAATTCCCAATCCCTCAAATCAGTCCTCAAATCCGATCTCATATCAACTAAGTGTCACATCTCCTCAACTACACATTATCAAGTATATCTCGCATATGTATCGAATGTACAACATCAAGTAGATCTCACATATCTAGTATGTACAATCTCAGTATATCTCCCATATACCAAATGTACAACAGTAAGTGGATCTCACATAACTAGTATGTACAATCTCAGGTATATCTCACGTATATCAAATGTACAGTATCAAGTGGATCTCACATATATCAAATGTACAGTATCAAGTGGATCTCACATATCTCGTCTGTACAATGTCAGTATATCTCACATATATCAAGTGTACAACAGCAAGTGGATCTCACATCTCTAGTATGTACAATATCAGTATATCTCCCATATATCAAATGTACAACACTAAGTAGATCTCACATCTCTCGTATGTACAATATCAGGTATATCTCACATATATCAAATGTACAACACTAGTGGATCCCACATATCTCGTCTGTACAATATCAGGTATATCTCACATATATCAAATGTACAACAGCAAGTGGATCTCACATCTCTAGTATGTACAATGTCTGGTATATCTCACATATATCATATGTACAACAGCAAGTGGATCCCACATCTCTAGTATGTACAATATCAAATCCAATCCCAATGAATCTCTTATATCCTGAATCCAATCTCCAGCACAGTTCTAACATCCTAAATATAATATCATAATAATATGATGAGGGCAATACACATATATTAGCGTCCCATTCCACTAATATTGGTGTAAGGGTATATATAACAGCGGCTCAATCCCCTGTTATATATACAAATGAGTATTTAGAAATATCATGAAACCAATGTGTCAAGCATCGACACAGAAATACTGATAAGTACGTATCATACGCTATCCCGAGAGCTCGAGTGCCTAGCTCTGCCCCTCGCCTCTCGACGTATCCGACTCCCGTCGGTATCCACTCGATAGCCGATGAGTCAGTGGTCCTGTCACCGGAAAGTATGGTTCCCCTAGGCCTCATCGCCTCACTGCGATGTCGACTCACTTCGACAACTTTCTTGCTTCAGGGTACCTCCGGGCCCCACCATGTACCCATACACGGATCCCTCCTTTCCTCGCGTAGGGTATACATCAGAACCGATAAATCTCATGGTGGATGCTATAATATCATATCAAGGAAACCGGGTCTTTCAATGTATGCATAATTTCATGAACTACCACGGTCCCCAAAACCAGAAAACATCATGAAAAAATCCATATAACCATGCGATAATCCATGAATAAAGTATACGCAATATGATAACTGTAATGAAAGCGTATAAAAGAACAACATAGCATTCACCAGATATAAATGAACACATGAATGGTATAGCAGAAATATAGGTATCTACCTACATAATGATGTGATATACCTATCAGGTATAAGGAAAGTATGGAAAGCAAGTACACCTACCTATATGATGATGTGATATACCTATCAGGTATAAGGAAAGTATGGAAAGCAAGTACACCTACCTATATGATGATGTGATATACCTATCAGGTATAAGTAAAGTATGAAATGCAAGTACACCTGTAGCTATGTCCCTAGGTGTATATGTACCTAACACTAATGGTACAAAACCCTATAGGTAAACAGGAACTACCATGTCAATGTCTAAGTATAACAATAAGAAATATGTATCAAAGTCACAATGTTCCTAACCATACTATATCAATTCTAAAATATGGGTTGTGTATGACATGGCAATTATTGACGGTGTGTGTGGCATACAATCAGTGCTCTAGCAATCTGAGCCGTCAATAATAGTGCAGTGTCCTAAGGATACTAGTCCAAACACAACTATCACTAAGCAGTAAGGTATATGCGCAATTCTAAACATGATATAGAATATGCGACAAGGTAAGATTTCTAGCCCAGACGCATAACGCCATGCGGGCGATTGCCCTGTAGATGTTAAATCTACTCACCCACACTTCAAGCTAGATGAAATCTACCACCTGAATCCCCCTGTGGCAGTGTCCGTAGTCTCCGTCTGCGAACCTGCAACATATAAACAACAAGCAAAATACAAATATCAATAATAGCTACGAAATACGAACTAGCTATATCTAACCGACACAACAACACACAACCACCTCTTAAGTGTTCGTATCGTGGCTAACGAGAGTAGCGACACGACGAAAACGACTTAAGAGCGAAACTACGAAAATTGCACGACGCGTGTCGTAACACGTATCGCACGAACACGAAACACTAGAAACTGCACAATTGATCCCAGATTTTCCTACTGTGAAAACTAAACAATTTAAATAAGACCAGAGGAACCCAAACCCTAGCAGACACCTACAGTCCAAGACCCAAACCCTAACTCTACATCTTGGCCGGCGTCGCCGGCCCCTCCTTCAGCTGTCGCCGGCCCTGGCCGGTGGGATGGGGTCCGTCTCTCTGGTGGTGCTCCAGGTCCTCTAGTACATCACAACCACTATGTTTAATTTCTCAGTAAATATCCCGGATCACAGCTGGTCCTAGAAACCACAAACCAACACCAAAATACGATATTTCGCATCAAATCCTAATTTAACATTCTAAACAGCAATTAACAAGCTAAGTTACACTAAAAACACTTAAATAACAGTAAAGGAAATTACCTACACCAAAAGAACCCAAGATCCCAAGCTAGCATGCTCCAAGGCAAGAAAAATGAGAAAACATGCACAAGATGTGATTTTTGATGAAAAGAGAAGGGTTTGTGATTGTTTTGTGAAGAAAAGAGAGAAAGAAAATAGCAAAGGCAGTAGAGAGAAGGGGAGGGCTCGGCCAAGTGAAGAGGGAGAGAGAGAGAGAGAAGTTTCCAAGCAATAACCACACATAAATGCAAATAAATGCATTCAAACACCAAGGTCAACACATGCATGCACCTTCTTCTCAATTCTTTTCTATTCTTTTCTTTTCTTTTTCCCATTAAAACTTGGCCACACAATCCTTATGCTATATGGTTAAGTTCACTTAGGAAAATTTAAAGAAAAGTTGAAAAGATAAGATTCCAAAAATGTGCAAACCGGATTAAAATAACATTAAAAATGGGAAAAATTCAAATTGCACCAAAACGTCCCATATACTCTCAAAGTATGCGCACAAGCTTTATTTTCTCAAAACTAGGTGCTGGTAAGTCGATATGGCCGTTTGATCACAATCGGTATAAAACTGAAAATACCGATGAATTTCACCCAAAAACAGAAACAAACACAAAACGATTTCTAAAACGTTACAACTGTGGTATTCCTCGTCTTGTACGTGGATGACATTCTCTTGATAGGAAATGACATTCTTATGCTACAATCAGTCAAGGGATTCTTGTTATAGAGGTTCTCCATGAAAGACCTGGGTGATGCCTCCTACATTCTGGGGATCCGAATCTATCGTGATAGATCCAAAAGGATGTTGGGACTTTCACAGTCCAGGTACATCAACACCATACTAAAACGATTTAGTATGGAAGATTCTAAGCACGGTAATCTACCAGCTTGTCACGGAATCACCCTCTCCAAAGAGATGTCTCCCAAGACTGATTTGGAATGGGCTCGCATGACATCTATACGCTACGCTTCTGTGGTAGGCTCTATAATGTATGCGATGTTGTGTACCAGACCAGATGTTGCTTACACACTAAGCGTTGTAAGCCGGTATCAGTCAAAACCAGGGGAGAAGCACTGGATAGCAGTAAAGAACATTCTCAAGTACCTGAGAAGGACTAAGGAGTTCTTGGTGTATGGAGGAAAAGACCTCGAGATCGAGGCCTTTTCTGACTCCAGCTTCCAGAGTGACAAGGATGACTCCAAGTCTATGTCGGGTTATGTCTTTATCCTCAATGGAGGGGCGGTCTGTTGGAAGAGCTCCAAGCAGGACACCGTTGCAGACTCGACGATGGAAGCAGAGTACATCGCTGGTTGACGCCGCAAAAGAAGTTATCTGGGAGAAGAAGTTCCTAACAGAACTTCAGGTGGTTCCGTCCATTGTAAATCCAATACCTCTGTATTGTGACAACAACGGCGCTATAGCATTGGCGAAGGAACCCAGGTCCCATCAGAAGTCCAGACATATTTTGAGGCGTTACCACCTGATCAGGGAGATCGTTGATCGCCAGGAGATCGATGTGCGGAGAGTAGATACGGAGAACAACACTGATCCACTCACGAAGGCCATCCCTTAGACACAGTTCGAGAGGCTAAACGAGATGATAGGTCTGCGATATGCCAATGCATGGACCTAGTGCAAGTGGGAGATTGTTAGTGTATATGCCCTAGAGGCCATTATTGTATCATACTGGTTTGTATATTACTTAATGAAAGCTTGGGATATTCACAGTTGTATTGACAGTCTTGCTTAAAATAGTAGTATGCTACCTGGTTTGTTTCTACTTCAATATGTGCATGTGTTTCTTTTAGTATATCGCTTATACATATTGGTAGAGCCCATAGGATCTTTGCTTGATTACCAACGTTGTGATGGCAGTTACCCTAGTGGGGGCTGGGTAATCTCCAAGTACATCCTTATGCAGGTCCCTAGTCGTAGGATTATCGAGACAGGGCATCGATACTCCAGTGTAGACTAGTGTATACGCTTCTCATCCCAGCAAGGGAGATGGTCTGTCCCACAGCCATTAGTACGCTATTATGCAGGTGCTCATTAGGTTATGAGTACACCGGACAAGACTCATCGGGAACTGTTGGTTGGTATTATACCTATCGTCAGGTAGCGGTTCCCAGGTGACATGAGTACAGCTTAGTCTGTCGACTTGACACTGCTACTTTTCCTCGAGTGTGTTCCCACTGTACTTTGATTACTACCCTACCACGGCTCAAAGGAGTCATGCAAACAGGTAATAGTTGGGTGCAACCCCAAAGCACTTGGAGGTAGTGGCGGTTAGATAGGATTTGTCTCTCCCGGTATTGGGGGTTGATATCGCGCTGTGTTTTGGAGAGCCATTACGCAAAGTCCCTGGCCAGGGCAAATGATATTTACTGGTAGAAAATCCAGTAGTTTCTCAGGGTGTAATGGGCTACACTCCAACACGACTTATACCGCTATTAAGGGTCTGACATTTACCGCCCCTAGGCCCGATATGCGATACTCTTAGACGAACAGACCGGACTGTACGGAGATTGTCACAGATAGGCTCAGTTGGAGTTCGGATGAGTTATTCTCATCGGCCTTCTCATCGACATATACCTGGGGGCCGTTACGTGCAGCAGTGCCGCTTGCGGCCTGTGGTTAAACCCACTGTCAGCGTAGTGTCGAGTCTTTAGAGTCCCACACAGAGGGTTTCCCTGTATCGGACAAAAGATGTAGAGGTCGTATGGTTTTACGACAGAGTTCGGTCACATGTGTGTACTTGTGCGTGAATGATGATACGGACAGACAATACTAGCATGCTTTGGTTTAAGCCGGATCCGAGCATTGTATTGATGGATTGTTTTCGTCTTTTGTATCCACATTTTTCGGAATACGGATACAGGTAGGTATGTACGGATGAGGGGCATTTTTGTAAATTGGTCAAAGATGCTTCTAGAAGGTGACATGTCATATTGTTATTATTCATTTTAGTTTAAATGAAAAATGCATTATGACATGGAAAAGATGAGGTGGAATATGCATGAAAATGGACATAGCTTTACATGACACATGGTGGCATTTGGCCCATGAGTCATTTTTTGTTACTTGAACCATATATGTGATAATTCATTAATGATTTATCAAGGGAATTATCAATATGGTTCAGTTAAGAAAAATGGAGAGAGCTAAGTCCATTCCTCATTCTCTTTCCTCACTAGTTTTTTTCTCTAAAGTCACCTTCTTCCTCAAAGCTCTAGTGATCTCATGTGTTGAGTGATCGAAGGCAAGCATAGATATTACAATCCATCCACATATCTCTACATCTCCTACGACATCATGAGTAGCGATCTAGATGCCCTAGTTGCCTCCGTTGAGGTAGGAGTTCGATGCACATCTCCTCGGGTGGATCATCTTGGATTTGAGGAGTCCGATGAGGGAATGGCGATCCGAATCGTTCCATGGAGTCAACAACCAGAAGAAGGACAGCGAGGAAAGAAGATCTGAAGGATCGGAATCGTGAGGTATAAACTTCTGTACATTTAGTTAACCTCACATCTAGTTAGCTAGTTAGGGTTTAGCACAGATCCTGGAGCCCAAGTCCGTGCCGCGATCTTTTGAAAAATCATTTTTTACCTATTCCTTCTCCGCGCTGACTCGCGGGGTGCGCGACATGGACTTACAGTATTCTTTTCACTTAGTGATAATATGTTCATAGTATGTGATACTTTAGATGTTACCCTAAACTTCTAGTTACAGATCCATGTTTTGTTTACTTAGCACTTCTATAAATTTTAAAGTGGCATATGTGATGCTTCTATACTCTACAGTAGGTGCTAGGGAAACCCAACAATGATATCAGAGTCAAGCTAGAATTTTAGACACGGTGTTTAAACTATTACGAAAACGAAATCGACTCCGAAAAAACGATATGTGAAACCTTACATTTTGCTCTAAGGAAATTTTTTAAAAAGTCGTTTTAAAAATTTTTAAACAGCTGCAGAACACTGTATGGGACAAACTAAGAACACAGGTGAAATACGGGGGGTTGTGCTCGGAATTTGGCCGAGCACAAGGCCACAAAATCCGTCCTGGCCGGCCCCCATTGCTCCTTTGAACCCCGTATTTCTCCAGTGCTCTGTTGTCTAGAATTTGGGGTTTCAGGTATTGTTTGCTTAGCCTAAATTTTCATATGATGATTATTTTGATTAGGGGATAATTCGTAGTGTTTCGTAGTCATATAATCTAACACTGTATCGGTAACCTTGTCAATGTTTAGCAGTTCGAACGAACTTTAAAACCCAACATCTTGACCCCGCTGAAATTTCCAAATGTTGTAATTTTCCTAAGTTAACTTCATATTCAATAGTCGTGCAAGTGTTCCCATGGACCCTTTAGAAGAATAGAATAACCTTAACTCGATTCTATGCCCACGGAACCGCGATCGAACCCTAGGGTTTGCCGTAGTTCCGTGGTGCCATAGGTGAGGCATTGGTTAACCTCTTCTACGGTTGGTCTAAAGACGCTATGACATGTTTTTGAGTATTTATGACTTTGCTCAAGTGTTGAGCTCTCGGGGTAAATTGTGGGTGTATGTTGATTCGATCGAAACGTTAAACATCGTCTTGATATATGTGATTGTGATAATTGCAATTGTTGTTTTTCACTTTCTTTTCTGCGACCGTAAGTGTAGTATATTGTGTATCGCCGGTTTCGTTGCTATACATCAACGACAACCGGGATACGCATACTTGCTTACATTGATGATATGAGATATTATGTGTTGCAGAGATATGATGTGCAGGATTGTCGCGATTGAATAGCCGGGGTTTTTATGTGAGATGAGAGTTTTTATTTTCATTCATGTAAATATTAATTGTATGTAATATTCTTTCATTTGGGGCACTTCCGGGTTGAGGATGATGTCACCATTATTGTATATTATTTGCTTTTCCGCATTAGGATAAACCCAAGGAGGGGGGTACAAGTGATCGGGTTTTAGGGTTAAGTGGGAGGGTATCTCGAGGAGTCGAGACCGGGTCTCCTAAACTTTAGAATTGGCAGGGTCACTTGCCGCTCTCGTAGGGGTATAGGGGTGTGGGCTTGGCTATTCATCGCGACCATGGAATCCGTATTTTCTATTGTTGGCTGAATACAAATTACGGGCCTCCTAGATATCCTTTTATTTTCATATGTGCTTCTGCTGTTGATATTCTATAATGTGATTACTTAATATCTGAGACGAATGGATTATTATTATATATATGATATATAATAAACGTTGCTTATATTTTACACCCGCGCTAGTCCCGCCCCGCTATGTCGTTAGTTAAGTAACCTAACGGTGCATAACGGGACACTGTGGCGAATGCGGATGGTATAAGTATACATTCTATTTTCGTTTCTTTTCTGTGATGGCTTAGGAACTTAAATGATGGGACTGCATTAATAAGATTAATGTAAAGAAAAAGAAACCTAAAGATGTTGTAGAATCGGATTTGAAACACACTCGGCCTTTTTATGAAAAATGCAAGTTTCAAAAGATGCGGAGCTTAAGCCACTCCTTTTCTAAAAACTGTTTTGATTCTACAACGAGATCAAGTTCAAACCATTAAAGGTTTTCATAAAAACCATCCGCAACCCTCCGTCATTTTAGGAAGCAGAGTACTTAGTATTCGTGCTACGTATGTTGATTATAGTCAAGGCGTAGTGTACGGTTGCTAAGTGATGTCTTCCTACAAAGCATATGATGCGATCAGTTAGGACATCCATGTGATTATGTTGATCATAGTCAAGGGTCATATGGGTGGGTCTAGTTAATCTCGAAATGACGGGTAGAACTTGACTAGTGCCTATGATATGTTGACCATAGCCAAGGTCATAAGTAACTAGGGGTAAAAATCATATCGGGAGTTTCAAGAGTTGAAATTTGCAATGAGATTGCATACCTTCTATATGATAGATGGATCCCGATCCCATTGTGAGTAAGTGTTACTTCCAGGAGAGTTTTACACTTTATAATTAGCTAATCCAGTAGGTGTCTAGAAAGGTGTCAATGGGGTTTGACCTCTGGGAAAATGAGGTTTATTTTAATTAGGTCCATGCGAAAGCACGGGGAACCTCCCTCAAAGTACCGACAGTGGCCTGGCTGACCGGTTAGCGAAACTATACAATGTAATTAATCTTGGCTAGTTTTCTTTTAAGGTTTTGAAAGAAAATTTGATAAAAGCAGTGGGATACATCGATTAGATAAGATAATAACCAATCTAAATTCTTTGCAAGAGCATTTCGCTGAGTGTATTCTTTTCTCTCTCCTAATGGCAGATACCGATGACGGGTCTTAAGCTTCTTTTAGAGAAAAACAAACTGACAGGAGCGAATTATAAAGAATGGTTGATGAACTTGAACATTGCACTCACATATGATAAAGTATCATATGTCCTCACTACCAAAGCCCCACCCGTCCCAAGACCTGAATCATCTGTTTCGGATAGGGAGATCTGAAAAACATGGGATATTGATTGTAACATGGCCAAGTGTCTCGCGCTTGCTTCTATGGACAATATCCACCAGAAACAGCACGAGAAGATGGATGTTCAATCTATCTTTCTTCATACAAAAGAGTTGTATGAAGAGCAATCTCGGACTTTGCGATACGAGGCATCTCAAAAATTGTTTCAGATGCGAATGACCCCTGGTACATCAGTAGGGGAACATGTATTGAAGATGATTGGTCTTATAGAAGAACTCGAGGAACTGGGATGGACCATGGATAATGAGCAATATACAGATATTGTTCTACAGTCTCCCCCCCTCCCGCCTTTGCTCCGTTCATAGTGAATTTCAATATGAACGATTTGGAGAAATCATTGCCCGAACTTCTCAGTATGTTGAGAAGCGTAGAGCGCTTAAGACAGCGAAGACCCACTCTGCTTGCTGGGTTATCTTCCTCTTCCGTCCCAAAAACCAAGGCCAAGGGAAAGAAGAAGAAGAAACCCATCAAACCGAAAGGTGGAGTTAAAAAGGCGAAGGGGAAAGACATATCCGGGGCCATGGGAAGTGGAAAAGGAGAATGTTTTTACTGCCACAAGTCGGGACATTGGAAACCCAACTGTGCTGTGTATTTTGCTGATCTCAAGAAGAAAAAGCATGCCGATGCTTCCGCTTTAAGTGTGTTTGTAGCTGAGAACTGTTTTTTTCAATTAACTCTACATCTTGGGTATTAGAAACCGGTTCTGGTTCTCATTGTTAGTGTATATGCCCTAGAGGCCATTACTGTATCATACCAGTTTGTATATTATTTAATGGAAGCTTGGGATATTCACCTTGTATAAACAATCTTGCTCAATATAGTAGTATGCTATTTGGTTTGTTTCTACTTCAATGTGTACTTGTGTTTATTTTAGTATATCACCTATACACATTAGTGGAGCCCTTAGGATCTTTGCTTGATTACCAGCGTTGTGATGGCAGTCACACTAGTGGGGGCTGGGTAATCTATAAGCACATCCTTATACAGGTCCCTAGTCGCAGGACTATCGAGACAGGGCATCGATACTCCGGAGTAGACTAGCGTATGCGCTTCTCATCCCAGTGTGGGAGATGGTCTGTCCCACAGCCATCAGTACGTCGTACTGGAGATAGTATACGGGTGCTCGTTGGGTTACGAGTACACTGGACAGGACTCGTCGGGAACTGACAGGTTGGTATTATACCTATCGTCAGTTATCAGTTCCCAGGTGACATGAGTACAGCTTAGTCCACTGACTTGACACTGTCACTTCGCTTCGAGTGTGTTCCCACTGTACTTTGATTACTACCCTACCACGGCTCAAAGGAGTCGTGCAAACAGGTAGTAGTTGGGTGCAGTCCCGAAGCACTTGGAGGCAGTGACGGTTAGACAGGATTCGTCTCTCCCGGTATTGAGGATTGACATCGCGCTGTGTCTAGGAGAGCCATTACACGAGTAGTCCCTGGCCAGGGCAATCGAGATATATACTGGTAGGCTTCTAGTGTTATCTCAGGGTGTTTTGGGCTTCACTCCGACACGACTTGTACCGCTATTAGGGGACTGACGTTTACCGCCCCCTAGGCCTGCCATGCGATGTATCAGACGAACAGACCGGACTGTACGGAGATTGTCACATTCAGACTCAGTAGGAGTTCAGATGGGGGTCACCTCGTCAGTCTTCTTATCGGCATCTACCTGGGGACCGTTACGCACAGCTAGTGCCGCTTGCGGTCTGTGGTTAAACCCACTGCCAGCGTAGTGTCGAGTCTTTAGAGTCCCACACAGAGGGCTATTCGCTTTTGGGCAAAACTGAGTAGAGGTCGCATGGTCTTGCGACAGGGTTCGTTCTCATCCGCGCACTTGTGCACGTTTGGAGTCCGGACGGATATTACTAGCCGGCTCTGGTTTGAGCCAGATACTAGTATATGTTTTGGGGTTAGTTTTATCTCTTTGTGTTCTTGTTCCTCGGAACAAGAATGCGGGTGTGTATGCACAGTTGTTTGAGGCGGAGGAAGAGGATTTTCATTAGGGTTTCGGAACGGGTGTGTATGCACTGTTGACAGTCGTCTTTTTCCAAACCCTAATGAATTTGTGATATATCAATTAATAATATTAATTAAATGAAATTGTGTTATGGTTGGGTTTGTTGACTTGTTGACCAAGGTTGACTTGTTGACCATGGTTGAAAGTTTGACCATTATCATTACATATCAAAGATGCTCTTTGATTCTAGCAAAACCATTTAATGAATGTAATGATAATAGTCATTCCAAACCATCCATCAACTATTTCATTTTTATTATTATTGTTAATTTGATAATTCTTTTCATTTTGGTTATGGTTGCAAAATGAGAAGGATATTATTCATTCTATCATATCTCTTCTCTCTCCTCTCTTCTTCTTCCTCCTCCTCTAGTAAAAGGAGAATCCTTCTCATGTGTTGAGAATTCCTCTCCTTGAGACAAAACACCCCAAAGCCACTCTCTACTCACTCTAGGATTAGAGGTTTAGCAAGCCGAAGATCCTAGTTCTCTCAAAGTTCGAGAAAGAGCCCGAAGGTTGAACCCTCAGGTGGATCTATCTTTGACGGAAGAAGGCGACGAGGAAAGCACCATCCAAGCTCTACAAAGGTTTCAAGAAGAAGGAGTTCAAGTGAGGTATAATATATTTTCCGAGTAGCTAACTCTCTTTAGCTTTGTAGCTAGTTTAGTTTAGAAAAGATCCCGACTTTTGTTAGTCCATGTTGCCTAATGCACTAAAAATTTGTTTTTTATACCGTTTCCGCCTCCCCGTAAGAACCGGGGTTGGCAACGTGGACTTACAGTTCTCACATCTGCAATTGTATGCTGGGATTGAGAAACAATAGATTTTTGAAGACTGGAGACCATACTCTGCGGGTTGGAAATGGTTCCAATGTACATGCTATATCCGTAGGAGAGTATCATCTGGGGTTGCCTTCGGGTTGTATTTTGGTTTTGAACCCTTGTTATTTTGTACCTAGTATGCTATGTAATATAATATCCATTTCTTTGTTGGAAAATGAAGGATATCATTTTTTGTTGCAAAATAATGTTATGAACATTAACTTGAATCAAGAGTTGATTGGGTATGGTATACTAAATAACGGTATTTACGTCCTGAACCAACACACAGTTTTCAATATACAACATACTAATAAAAGAAAATTTTCAGATACAAATGAAGCTTTTCTTTGGTATTGTAGACTTGGTCATATTAATGAAACAAGACTAAGCAAGCTACATAAAGATGGATATTTAAATCCTTTTGAATATAAATCTTATGCGACTTGTCAGTCCTGTATCAAAGGTAAAATGACCGAAACTCTGTTTACGGGATACGGAGAAAGAGCCGTGGAACTCTTAAGCCTCATACATAATAATGTATGCAGACCAATGTCTACACATGCTAGAGGCGGTTTTTCATACTTCATTACTTTTACTGATGATTTCTCAAAATTCGGACATGTGGTTTTGTTAAAGCATAAGTCCGAAGCTTTCGAGAAATTCAAGGAGTACAAATTTGAAGTAGAAAAACAAACAGGCTTGAGTATCAAGAAATTTCGATCGGATCGAGGTGGAGAGTATTTAAGTACAGAGTTTTCAGACTTCTTAAAAGAGAATGGGATTCTCTCTCAGCTCACTCCTCCTTACACACCACAGCACAACGGTGTGTCAGAACGGAGGAATCGTACCCTATTAGATATGGTACGGTCCATGATGTGTGATGCTGAGTTACCGCTTTCCTTTTAGGGGCATGCTTTGGAGACAACAATGTATCTGTTAAACAGGGTTCCAACCAAGACCATGTCTAGCACTCCATATGAGATATGGAGTGGAAATAGACCATCTCTTAAAAGAGTTAGGATATGGGGTTTCTGGCTTTTGTCAAAAAGCAGAATCCAGACAAACTTGAGACACGATCGGTCATGTGTAAATTTGTGGGATATCCAAAACATTCGTATGGATATCTATTCTACCACAAGGAGGAATAAAAGGTGTTTGTTTCTCAACATGCCACATTTTTAGAAAATGAAGTTTTTGTTAGTTGTATATATGCCCTAGAGGCCATTGTTGTACATATGATGTATATTATATTGGATGCTTGGATATATATAGAGAGGACTTTCTTGCTCGATATGATAGTATGCTATCTGGTTTCACTTTATCTTAACATGTTGACTTGTATTGGTTTACTGTCTTTCTCTCACATGTTGATAAAGCCCTTAGGATATGTACTCGATTACTGGGATTATGATGCAGATTATACTAGTGGGGCAGGGTAGTCCAAGAGTACATCCTATAACTGTTCCTAGTCGAGGGTGTATCGAGACAGGGCATCGATACACCAGAGTGGACTAGCGTATACGCATCTTGACCCATATGATGGGCGATGGATGATCCCATATCCATCGGTGTTTGACATCAAAGATGGTGTACGGGTCCTCAGTAGAGTCTGGGTACACTGAACGGACTCGCCGAGAACTCCTAGAAGCTATTATACCTATCGTCAGATAGCAGTTCTTTGGTGACACTGGTACAGGTTAGTCTGTAGACCCGAGATCGTCATAGAGTCTTGTATGATTCCCACTGTGCTTTGATTTCCACCTTACCACATCCAAGAGGGCGTGCAAAATGGTGGCTTTTGGGCACAGTCCTGAATCACATGGAGGCAATGAGCGATAGGAGGGCTTTCGTCTCTCCCGGTATTGGGAGTTGATGTTGCGCTGTGTTCGATTGGCTATAACTAGAAGTCCCTGGCCAGGGCTGATATGGAGTGCTACTGGTAAGAGTTATCAGTAGTTTCTCGACCCGTTATTAGCCTCACATCGACACGACTTATCGGTTACTGGGGTCTGACGTTTACCACCCCTAGACTGGATATGCGACATATGAGACGAAGAGACCGAACTGTACGGTAGTGTTACTGATTGGCTCGACGGGAGTTTTGACAGCTTTGCCGGTTTTCTTCTGATCGCTCAATACCCGGGTGGCCGTTACGTTTAACTGACCGCTTGCGGCTTGTGCGTGGTTGATATGATCGTCACCTACTGCCGGCGTATTGGCGAGTCTTAGAGTCCCACACATGAGTTTCCTAGCTCATGCGAAACGATATGGTGTGCATATGAGATATGCGCGGGGACCCGATTGAATGCGAGTATGTGATATCGTATGTTAATCGGGCGTTTTTCTATTGGTCGGCTCGTATGTGATATAACCGGTTTGTTAAATCAAGTGTTGATTTAACATTTGACTTTTAGTTTAATTCTTTATTTAAACCCTTTTCTTTGTTGAAGATGTATGCATGCATGTATGCACATGTTGATGTGCATGGACACATACATGCATACATGGATAGTTATCATGGTTGATGATACACTATATGGTGGCAGTGCAAGACTCACATGGTAGTTAATATACATATATATTTATTTTTGAGTTAAGTTTAAATATAATTCACTCATGGTTAATGTTTATCTTGCTTTAACTTTTTGACCATTCTTGACCTAACTTTTAACCATGGTTTAATTCTCTTTTGTCTATTTAACTCAATGTAAAATATCTAGATATTAACTAACCATGGTTTGAGAAGAGAAGGATTTAAAATGATTATTTCATTCTCATCTCAATTTAGTTTTATTATTCATCACAAAAGCTTTTAAGCTAGAGCTTTGCCATCATCTTCTTCTTCCTCCCTTTCTTGAGTTTTCATTTGAGTGAGTTAGTTAAAAAGAAAGGGTTTTGATTAGAGAAGACAAACCATCTCATCATTCTACACACATCTAGCTTATTTGTGTAGGTGTTTGCTACACTTCTTCCATGGATCAAGTAAAGGAAGGAGCTTTGGGCAAAAGGACTTCGGGTGGATCATCGTGGACTTGGAAGGTTGCTAGCGATCCGTTCCAAACTCTCAACGGTCCAAGGAGTCACCAAAGAGAGACTATAAAGGTTGTAATCTCTACTCCTAGTGATAGATTGTTCTTTGTATGTGATACAAAACTTGTTACCCTAAATATTCTAGGTAAGATTCATGGTTTGTTTGCTCTGCACCTCTCTAAATTTTAAAGTGGCATGAATGATGCTACGAAACCCTAGACTAGGTGCAAGGGAAACCAAATAGTGGTATCATAGCCAAGCTAGAATTTTATACACGGTGTTAAAACAAATACGAAAATGAAATCGACTCCGAAAATACGGTATTATGAAACCCTAAAATTGCTCTCTGGAAATTTTCTAAAAAGTCGTTTTAAAATTTTGCAAACAGGTGCAGAACATTGTATAGGAGAACCTAAGAACATGGGTGAAATACGGGGAGTGGTGCTCGGATTTTGGCCGAGCACCAGGCCAGAAATTCCGGCCTGGCCGGCCCCCTTACCCCCTCTGCACTCCGTATTTCTCCTGTGCTCTTATTTTCTGTATTTGGGGTTTCTAGTATTGTTTGCTTAGCCCAATTTTCATGTGATGATTATTTTGACCTGGGGCTAATTCGTAGTGTTTCGTAGTCATATAATTTAACACTATATTGGTAACCTTGACAATGTTTAGCAGTTCGAACGAACTTCGAACACCACATTTTGTACCCCGCTGAAATTTCCAAGTGTTGTGATTTTCCTTAGTTGATTGTATTCGTAAAATCATGCAAGTACCCCAATGGACCCTCTAGAAGAACATACTAACCTTAACTTGATTCTATGCCCACGGAACCGCGATCGAACCCTAGGGTTTGCCGTAGTTCCGTGGTGTCATAGGTGAGGCATTGGTTAACTCCTTCTACGGCTGCTCCATAGACACTGTGGCACGGTTTTTGAGTATTTTTTACTTTCCTCAAGTGTTGAGCTCACAGGGTAATTTGTGAGTGTATGTTGATTCGATCGAAACGTTAAACATTGTCTTGATATATCTGTAATGTGATACAATATGTGGAATTCATAGAGTTAGGCATGAAATCTGCAATATGTGATATTTCGGCTGTACGATGTCTAAGATGATTTTGGATTCCAAATATTGTAGTTTTTCACTTTCTTTTATGCGACCGTAAGTGTAGTATGTGGGGTATCGCCGATTTCGTTGCTATACATCAACGACAATCGGGATACGCATACTTGCTTACGTTGATGATATGAGATATTATGTGTTGCTGTGATATGTCATATTGGATCGTCGTGTTTTGAATAGCCGGGGGTTTTATGTGAGATGAGGGTTTTTATTTTCATTCATGTAAAATTCATTGTATGTAATATTCTTTTATTGGGGCACTTCCGGGTTGAGGATGATGTCATCATTGTATATTATTTACTTTTCCGCATTAGGATAGACCCAAGGAGGGGAGCACAAGTAACCGGGTTCTAGGGTCCAGTGGGAGGCCATCTCGAGGAGTCGGGACCAGGTCTCCTAACCCTAGAATTGGCAGCGTTACTTGTCGCTCTCGTAGGGGTCTATGGATGTGGGTTTGGCTATTCATCGCGACCGTGGAATCCGTGTTTTATTCAGGCTCAAAATAAAACACGGACCTCCTAGTATATCCAATATTTCATATGTTTCTTCTGCTGCTGATATACTGTGATGTGATCATATTATATGCGTGAGACGAATGCTTTATTATTGTATATATGATATATAATAAATGTTGCTTATGTTTTACACCCGTGCTAGTCCCGTCCCGTTATGCCGTTTGTTAAGTAACCTAACGGTGCATAACGGGACACTTTGGCAAATGCAGATGACATAAGCGTACGTTGTATTTTTGTTTCTTCTGTGATGCTTAGGAAGCATAAATGATGGGATTCATTAATGAGATAATGAAAGAAAAGAAACCTAAAAGATGTTGTAGAATCAAATCTATAAAAAAAAGGGGTAGCTCTAGTTTTGCTTTGCATAGAGGTATTCCTTGTAGAATATCCAGCACCTTATTCGATAAGGAAAGAGCCGAGATCCCTTCACCGGGAGTGACCTCTTTAGCAATACTAGCAGATGCTACAAACTCATGGTTTAGTTTTTGATTGCTTCTATAGTTATTTCTTTGCACAGCGGTATTTGTGAAATATCCTGCACCTTATTCGATAAGGAAAGAGCCGAGTTCCCTTTACAGGGAGTGACCTCTTTAGCGAAACTAGTAAAAGCCTTAAAAACACTCCTTTTCAAAATCACTTGTTTCTACAACGATATCAAGTTCCTTACGCTCATGGTCTCTGAAAAACCTGCGTAGCCCTCCGTCATTTCAGATAAGTAATACTTAGTATTTGTGCTACGTTTGTTGACTGTGTTAAGGCGTAGTGTGCAGTAGCTAATTAGTGCTTATCTGCTAAAACATGAGATGTGATTAGATTAGGGTAATCGTACGACTTTGTTGACTATGTTAAGAGTCGTGCGGGTGGGTTTAATTCATTCGGGAAATGACGGGTTGAACTTGGCTAGCAATTATGATTTGTTGACTATGTTAAGGTCATAAGTTGCTAGGGGCAAAAGTATTATCAGGAATTTCAAGAGTTGAAATTTGCAATGAGATTGCATACCTTCTATAAGATAGTTGGATCCTAATACCCACTGCGAGTAAGAGTTACTCCTGGGAGAGTTTTACACAGGACAATTAGCCAATCAAGTAGGTGACTAGAAAGGTGTTAACGGGGTTATGCCTATGAAAAAACCAGGTTTATTTTAATTAGGTCCGTGTGAAAGCATGGGGAACCTCCCTAAAAATACCAACTCTCGTCTGGCTGAAAGATTGGCGAACTTGTAAAGTGTAATTAATCCCGGCTAATCTTACCTTTTAGGGTTTGAAGGAAGATTTGATAAAAACCAGTGGGAGCCATCCTGATTAGATAAGATAATAACCAATCTAATCTTGCAAGAGCATACGCTAAAGTGTTTTCTTCTCTCTCTCTCTAGGTAGCGACCATGTCAGGCGTTAATCAAGATAATAATATGGATGTATTGACCGAACCCGCTTATAATACTGAGTAGGGGAATGTTGGTCCCGTTCTTTCTTATAATTGTTATAAGACAGAGCAGGGAATAAGAGAATATTCGGATTCTCACGCAGCCTAAATGAAGAAAAAGCATGCTGATGCATCTTCTTCGGGTGTGTTAGTTATCAAGAACTGTTTCTCAGTTCACTCTACGTCCTGGGTATTAGATACCGGATCGGGATCCCATATATTTAATATGTTACATGGGCTACGAAAAGGTAGAGAACTGGGAGAGGGTGATCATTTCGTAAGAGTAAGGAATGGTGCAAATGTTGCAGCCAAAGCTATTGGCGAATATCACCTTCTGTTACCAAATGGTAATATATTGATTCTGAACGAATGCTATTACATTCCGACCTTGATATGCAATCTTATATCAGTTTCTTTGTTGAGTAAAGAAGGATATAATTTTGTAGTACATGATAATGTTATGAACATCTTCCTGAATCAAAAGTTGATTGGATCAGGCTCGTTAAATAATGGCATATACGTTCTCAATCAAACTACAGTTCTTAATGTGCAAAACACACACAAGAGGAAGAGTTCAGAAATGAACGAATCCTTCTTGTGGCATTGTAGACTTGGTCATATCAATGCGACATGACTAGCTAAGTTGCATAAGGATGGATATTTGAATCCGTTCGAATTTTCATCTTATGACACTTGCCAGTCATGTCACAAAGGAAAAATGACCAAAACTCCGTTTAGTGGATACGGAGAAAGAGTTACGGAACTCTTAGGACTGATACATAGTGATGTATGCGGTCCCATGTCTACACATGCAAGGAACGGTTCCTCGTACTTCATTACATTCACTGACGATCTCTCAAGATACGGACATGTGTTCCTATTGAAACACAAGTCTGAACCTTTTGAGAAATTCAGAGAATATAAGCAAGAAGTAGAGAACCAAACGGGCAAAAGTATTAAGATCCTTCGATCTGATCGAGGAGGAGAATACTTGAGCAATGAGTTCATGGATTATCTAAAAGAGAATGGGATTCTCTTTCAGCTTACTCCTCCCTATACACCACAGCACAATGGTGTATCGGAGAAGAGGAATCACATCTTATTAGATATGGTGCGCTCTATGATAAGTGCCGCTGAGTTACATATTTCCTTTTGGGGTTATGCGCTTGAGACAACAGCATACCTATTGAATCAAGTTCCATCTAAATCTGTACCTACCACACCATATGAGATATGGATTGGGAAGAGACCATATTTTAAACGAGTTAAGATATGGGGTTGTCTGGTCTATGTCAAAATGAAAAATCCGGACAAACTCGAGGCACGATCAGTTCTTTGCAAGTTTATGGGATATCCTAAGAATTCCCAAGGATATATTTTCTACCACGCTGAGGAGCAAAAAGTATTTGTTTCTCAATACTCCACCTTTTTAGAACATGAATTTCTTAATAATGAAATTAGTGGTAAAGAGGCAGAGCTGGAAGAAGTTCCAGCAGCACAAACTACAACTGAAGATTTAGTGGAACCAGAGAATTTGATAGTTCCCGACGAACCCCAGCCTCTCTGCCGATCTAGTAGGGTTCCTGACCCACCTGAGAGATACTACGGTTTTCTCATTTATGGTGGGAGCGAGGATTGCATCATGGAAGATGATGACCCGACTAGTTTTGAGCAGGCCATCACGAGTGGGGACTCTGTGAAGTGGCTGGATGCAATGTGATCTGAGATGGAATCCATGTACACCAACAAAGTATGTACTTTAGAAGTTTCTCCTAAAGGGGTAAAACCCATTGGAAGCAAATGGATCTTTAAGAAGAAACTTGGTGTAGATAGAAAAGTTGAGACTTTCAAAGCTAGACTTGTTGCAAAGGGTTTTCGTCAACGACCAGGTGTGGATTATGACGAAACCTTTTCTTCAGTGGCTATGCTTAAATCCATCCGGATCCTACTTGCCATTGCTGCATACCATGACTACGAAATCTGAAAAATGGATGTTAAGACCGCCTTTCTAAATGGTGATTTGGACGAGTTCATGTACATGACTCAGCCAGAGGGCTTCGTGGATAGTGGGAGCAGCGGAAAGGTGTTCAAGCTGCTTAAATCTATCTACGGGTTAAAGCAAGCATCGCGGAGTTGGAACATCTGCTTTGATGTGGTAATTAAAGAGTTTGACTTCATCAATAACGTAGATGAACCATGTATATACAAGAAGGTTGCAGAGAGTAAGGTTTTCTTCCTCGTATTGTACGTGGACGACATACTCTTGATAGGAAATGATGTTCTTATGCTGCACCCGGTCAAGCTCTTCTTATCAAATAGATTCTCAATGAAAGATCTAGGTGATGCCTCCTGCATTTTGGGGATTAAGATCTATAGAGATAGATCTAAACGGATACTGGGATTGTCCCAATCCAGGTACATTGACACCATACTAAAGATATTTAGTATGGAAGAATCCAAGCGTGGGAACCAACCCACGATCTCCGGACTCACTCTCTCCAAAGAGATGTCTCCTAAGACTGATTTGGAAAGAGCTCGCATGCAAGGGATACCCTATGCTTCGACAGTAGGCTCTATCATGTACGCGATGCTATGTACCAGACCCGATGTAGCATACTCACTAAGTGTAGTGAGTAGGTATCAAGCAGATCCAGGAGAGAGTCACTGGACAGCTACGAAGAACATTCTCAAGTACTTGAGAAGGACTAAGGAGATGTTCTTGGTGTTTGGTAATGGAGAACTCTAGGTGGAGTCCTTTACCGATTCAAGCTTCCAAAGTGATATGGACGACTCTAAGTAGCACTCGGGATTTGTTTTTACTCTAAATGGATGGGCGGTTTGTTGGAAGAGTTCCAAGCAAGAAACCATGGCAGACTCGATGATGGAGGCTGAATACATCGCTGCCAACGATGCTGCCAAAGAGGCTGTCTCGATGAAGAAGTTCATCACTGGACTTGGTGTAGTTCTGTCCATTGAGCATCCAATACCTTTGTATTGTGATAACAATGGAGCTCTGGCTTTGGCCAAGGAACCCAGGTCCCATCAGAAGTCCAGACATATTCTGAGGCGGTATCACCTGATCCGGGAGATAGTTGATCGCCGCGAGATCGAGGTCAGGAGAGTTGACACGAAGGATAACACTGTGGATCCACTCACGAAGGCCATACCCCAGATACAATTTGAGAGACTCTTTGGGATGTTGAGTATGAGATACTACAACAGCTGGCCTTAGTGCAAGTGGGAGATTGTTAGTTGTCTATATACTCTAGAGGCCATTGTTGTATATATGATGTATATTATAATAGATGCTTAGATATGTATAGAGAGAACTTTCTTGCTCGATATGATAGTATGCTATCTGGTTTCACTTTATCTTGACATGTTGACTTGTATTGGTTTACTGTCTTGCTCTCACATGTTGATAAAGCCCTTAGGATATGTACTCGATTACTAGGATTATGATGCAGATAGAACTAGTGGGGCCAGAGTAGTCCAAGAGTACATCCTATAACTGTTCCTAGTCGAGGGTGTATCGAAACAGGGCATCGATACACCAGAGTAGACTAGCGTATACGCATCTTGACCCATATGATGGGCTCTGGATGATCCCATATCCATCGGTGTTTGACATCAAAGATGGTGTACGAGTCCTCACTGGAGACTGGGTACACTGAACGAACTCGCCGAGAACTCCTAGATGGAATTATACCTATTTTCAGATAGCAGTTCTCTGGTGACACTGGTACATGTTAGTCTGTAGACCCGAGATCGTCATAGAGTCTTGTGTGATTCCCACTGTGCTTTGATTTCCACCTTACCACGTCCAAGAGGGCATGAAAAATGGTGGCTTTTGGGTACAGTCCCGAATCACATGGAGGCAATGAGCGATGGGAGGGGTTTTGTCTCTCCCGGTATTGGGAGTTGATGTTGCGCTGTGTTCGATTGGCTATAACTGGAAGTCCCTGGCCAGGGCTGATATGGAGTGCTACTGGTAAGAGTTATCAATAGTTTCTCGACCCGTTATGAGCCTCACATCGACACGAATTATCGGTTACTGGGGTCTGACGTTTACCACCCCTAGACTGGATATGCGACATATGAGACGAAGAGACCGGACTATACGGTAGTGTTACTGATTGGCTCGACGGGAGTTTTGACAGCTTCGCTGGTTTTCTTCTGATCGCTCAATACCCGGGTGGTCGTTACGTTTAGCTGATTGCTTGCGGCTTGTGGGTGGTTGATATGATCATCACCCACTGCCGGCGTATTGACGAGTCTTAGAGTCCCACACAGGAGTTTCCTAGCTCATGCGAAACGATGTGGTGTGCATATGACATATGCGCGGGGACCCGATTGAATGCGAGTATGTGATGCCGTATGTTAATCGGGCGTTTTTCTATTGGTCGGGTCGTATGTGATATGATCGGTTTGTTAAATCAAGTGTTGATTTAACATTTGACTTTTAGTTTAATTCTTTATTTAAACCCTTTTCTTTGTTGAAGATGTATGCATGCATGTATGCACATGTTGATGTGCATGGAAACATACATGCATACATGGATAGTTATCATGGTTGATGATATATTATATGGTGGCAATGCAAGACTTACATGGTAGTTAATATACATATATATTTATTTTTGAGTTAAGTTTAAAGATAATTCACTCATGGTTAATATTTATCTTGCTTTGACTTTTTGACCATTCTTGACATAACTTTTAATCATGAGTTAATTATCTTTTGTCTATTTAACTCAATGTAAAATATCTAGATTGGTTTGAGAAGAGAAGGATTTAATATGATTATTTCATTCTTATCTCAATTTAGTTCTATTATTCATCACAAAAGCTTTTGAGCTTGAGCTTTGCCATCATCTTCTTCTTCCTCCCTCTCTTGAGTTTTCATTTGAGTGAGTTAATTAAAAAGAAAGGGTTTTGATTAGAGAATACAAACCATCTCATCATTCTACACACATCTAGCTCATTTTTGTAGTGTGTTTGCTACACTTCTTCCATGGATCAAGTAAAGAAAGGAGCTTTGGGCAAAGGGACTTTGGATGGATCATCGTGGACTTGGAAGGTTGCTAGCGATCCATTCCAAACTCTCAACGGTCCAAGGAGTCACCAAAGAGAGACTACAAAGGTTGTAATCTCTACTCTTAGTGATAGATTGTTCTTTGTATGTGATACAAAACTTGTTTCCCTAAATATTCTAGTTAAGATTCATGGTTTATTTGCTTTTCACCTCTCTAAATTTTAAAGTGGCATGAGTGATGCTACCAAACCCAAGACTAGGTGCATGGGAAACCCAACAGTTCTTACAAATAGTACTGATGGAAATGCTGTAGAACTAGTGTAACGTTTTAAAAATAATTAAATAAATAATTAGATAAATAAAATCCTTTAGGTGAATTTTCTGGTAATCGGTAAAATAAACCGTATTTTCCGTAAAACTTACATTAATTATTTTTTTATATAGATTTAAATACGCCTATTTTAACTAGGTAATTACTAATATTTGGTATTTATTTAGTCACTTATAAATTATTAGTTTACTTAAATATTTTTCCTTAATTAATTATTTCTAATATTAATATAAGCTTTTAATTATACATTAAATTGGTGCAAATTACAAATTGCAATGGGTTAATTTGATAAATGTGAACCATGACATATTAGAATTAAGATTTTTGCATTATCTTCTCTTCTTGATTTTTCGTCAAATTCTAGAGAATTCTAGGTTTTATTTAGATAAGAAAATAAATTAAAATATATAATTAGTGAAATGACTTAATGGAGATGATTAATTAAAGAGGTTTCTACACCATTCTACACTCTTTTCTCTCTCTCTTTTCCTCCCTAGGTTTGGCCGAACCCTCATTTTTGGATGCCCAAAATTTTCCCCATTTCACTTTGCTTCAAAAATCTCCAAAAATTCATCAAAAATCCTAAATAAAACATCATAAATTCCTAATTTATCCTATACCCACTGTTCTTTGTTCATCTAGCATGGATCTTGGAGCAAAGTTAACACCTTTGGGAGGCTTGGGTGCATGTTTGATCTCATGTTTAGTGAGGTATAATCCTATCCCTAGTGTTAATTATAGGTTAATCACTTAAATTGAATGGATTTCGGTGTTTAATTAGGGTTCTAGTTTCTAAATTAAAAATTCAAGAAAGGGTTTGTGATCAAGCTAGGGTTTTCATAAATTGTTCATGGTTTTAATATGTAGCTTAACACATAAAGACATGTAAAATCTAATCTAGATTGTTAAGTTACTAATTGTTACAACTAATTTGTCCAAATTGCTTAATTGCTGCAAACTAGGTTTTTGTAAAATATATATGTATGTGAGATAAAATTCTAGTGAGGGTTTTTATCATTAGATTATGGTTTTAGTGAGTAGATTAACATGTTAATGGAATGCAAAACATAATCTAGTTACTAGTTTGCTAATTTTTACCTTAAAATTTTGATAATTATGCTATTTTGCAAACTAGGTTTTTGGAAATTGATTAAATAATTGAGATAAAAATCTAATTAGGGTATTCATGAAATTATTAACAATATAAGTTATAGTTTAATACTTTAGATCATGTAAAATCAAGCTTAATTGTTGTTTGTGCATTTTCACTATGAAATTGTTAAAATTGGATAAATTTGCAAACTAGAATTTTGGGTTTAATGAAAATTTATGAGATTAAGTTATGGTAATGGTTTGTATGACTTAGTTATGGTATTTAGTGAATATAATGGCCATTAGTTTTGTTAAAACATCAAGTTTCGAATTAAAACGAAAATTTAGTGCTTTCTAGGTTTTCGGAAATAAATCGATTTGATTTATTTTGAGGTTTTGATAAGTTGCAATCTATTTCATATTATAATTAGTGATTTGTGAAACCATGATTGGTGTGTTTGGATTTTTCTCGAACAATCGGCGTTTGTACGCCGATGTTGAGGGTTACTGGGTTCTTTTGCATGAGCGGGTCATAGGTTTTAACCTATGCGCGTTTCGTGCGCCGTTTTGGTTTTGTCCGCGATTTCGGTTTACGATATCATATATGTTTGCGTATAGGTACCCCTCACGTGGACTTCGGACGATGAAGAAGAGGATGGCGGCATCGACTTCGGCAGACAAAAACCAGGTGAGTAGATGTATATCTATCACGAGCCGAAAGAGCACGTGACTGGCCCTTGAACCATATGAAGTCTATAGGACTCCATCTGATCCAAGTAAGCCAAAAGCCCAGAAATCTAAAACCATATTAAGGATAAACAAACAAACAAGAAATATACTATACAACGCCGAAAGGCGAGGATAAAAATTCAAAAGAAACCCAGATAAGCATGAAAACTGTAACACTACTAAGCGTGACTCTAAGGTCGAAATAATACATCACTAGTGTCTGAGTCTGAAACAATATACAAGTTTTGGTTGATGGAATTTCTAGATACAAAAGAATAATACATCAACAAGGGTGGTCCTGATACAAAAGGACCCACCTACCCAAGCAAGTCCCCCATATGGAAGCAGTGTGCCAGAAATGCCGCTACGGAACCTGCACGGCAAAACCGTGCAAGAACTGTGGCACAACGGGGGTGAGTTGCCAACTCGTGAATAGAAAATATCTTCAAGCAGAAATCAAATGCAAGACATAATCCTAGGTCAAAACGATCAGTAAATAATATAACCCTCAAGAGTAAGTCTGGAGCATGAAAAATGTGGCAGTGTAACATCTAATCATGTAGGTAGTGCAAGTACTCATGCCAGTGCCTCAGATAATAACATGTCATAATGTAAGGTATGTATGCATGAAGTAAACATGATGAAGTATCAATGGATATCAATACACATATATTAGCGTCCCATTCCACTAATATTGGTGTAAGGGTATATATAACAGCGCCCTCGTACCTCGTTATATATACTAATGAAGTGTGATCAATGTAGTCAAGTCTGTATGTAATCAATGTCTGTATGTAATCAATGTCTGTATGTATATGTGAATCCCGTCCACCTGTCACCCAATGTTAATACGCATCATACATGCAAATATGAGGATATAATCAAAATCATGGAGATCATCATGAAACCCGTGCCTAGCATCGACACGTAAATCCTCATCTATCGGGCTCCGTCAGTCCGGATCAGCCCACGGGCTATGTCTGCGGAATCGGCCCTCGGCCCCGGAAGTACGCCCATATCCATCTATCGACTCTGGTCAGTATCCTCAGAATAACCGACAGGTCCAACCAATCACTGGTAGGTAGTGGTCCCACTGCCAGGCTCACCGTCTACTACACAGCGAAACCGTTCTCGCCCCGGGGTACCATACCGGGTCCACCATGTACCCGTAATCGGCCTCATCCAACTCCTCGATTTGGGTTCACATATATCACTTTAGCACCGAGAAAACACATGGTGGACGCACCGAAATATCATATCAAGGGAAACCGGGTTTTTAAATAATTAACTATTCTCTTTTGAAATATCCACGGTTCTCCAAATCCAGAATTAACATGGAAACAACATATCTCAATGCGTAATCTAAGCAAGTATGTAGATATCAATGTATGTGTGCACTGGTATGAATATACAGTGTGCATGCGCGCAGGTATGAAGATATCAATATATGTGTACAAGTATGGGTATGTGACATATAAATAAAATGCAAGTATATCATGCAACATGGAAATAATAGTATGCACATATAAGGTCATATCCTGATGCAATAATGCTACTGTGTAGTGACATGGTAATTATCGATGATGAAGTGTGTGAGCCGGCAAGCAAGTGTACGTGGAACATACGCATCATCGATAATGGTGCTGGTGTCCTAGCAACATGATAGTAATATAGCAATAAACATATGCAAAGCAATGTGAATAGCATGAATATGCGGAAATCAAATAATCAACACCACAGTGAAGAATCTACTATGCAAACTACAGATCTAAGTATCAAGTCAATCGGGAGGGGTATGGAAATCACCTAAATCTGAGTCGATATGTATATATATAGTAGTCGGTGATCCCGCCTCAGTAGTATCGCGTACGATACAGTATATCATTTGACATCCTCAAGTCATGAGTGCGGATCTATCATCAATATAAAGCTCGTACGGTAAATCGTCGTACGGCATCCCAATAGCTGGGTACGGGTCAGTATCACATTCCTCTCATCAAAATTCAGGTATGATTATCATCATATCACATAATCTGAGGTACCGATCTAAGTCTAGTACAAATCGATACCATCTATATAAGTATGAAAGCGGGGGTAAAACACATGCCCAACGGCCCGCTAAGATCACATGTCGCATCGCAAGTACGAACCACATCACATCACCGATCTCACGGCACAATGCCCAAAATCATCGACTCATCTCCAATGTCATCCAGTATCATCATCAACACAGTGTAAGTATAGTGAATATGCAAGATGGTACGTGTGGGTGTAAACCTATTCTAGGGTTCGCGACTGTGAACTGTACTAGTTTACTTCTAACCCGAAGCTATCCATAATATACCTAACACAAAATCCATGACACACTATAACTATCATGTATATTATATAGTATATCAACTACGGACTGCGGGGGTGCTATATGCCATCCACCCGACTTCCCCCTGTAGATATAATCTACTCACCTTGTGTCTTTATTTGTCGATGTCGCCACGCGCTTGCTTCCCGTCCCGAAGTATTCATGGGATACCTACACGTCAAAGTATCGTAATGCGCATTAAAACCAAATCAAATCTAAAACGGCACACGAAACCCAAAACGATACGATAAGGGGCCTATAGATTAGAACCTATGGGCACGCCTTTAAAACCATCAATCAATTCTCGATATCGCCGTATAAACGCCAAATAGTCGAGGTAAAACACGGATACACAAATTCCAGATTTCAAAATACGAGATACAGAAACAGAATCAAAACAGCAACTGGAGAAAAGGGTCCCAGATTTTACCCTAGGTCAAATTAGACAAATCTATACATGCCAGGGGTCTAATCTATACATGTAGGAGCAGCAGAACCAAAACGAGGCCAAATGGGGCAGGTATGGCCGCAAATTGCGGCCAATTGGAATAAATCTGCGGCCGGATTAATGAGTTAGGGGCCGGGTTCTTGTGTGGTGGTTCTAGGGTGCTTGCACATCTCACTGTCCAATCAATTTTATTTTAGGATGTCTCGGGTGATAGCAGATTCCCAAATACAATCCCAGAATTGCAGTTTTTCCCGACATCGTCTCATAAATCCGTATTCTGGGTTAAAGCTTCAGGTTAGGGTCCAATATAACATCACACCAAGATTCTAAGGTCATACCAAGTCCTAGTTTCACTTCACAACTCAATTTTTCCTCAAACCCTAACTAGGTTATCCTCAAATCCACAAAAACACACAATATCGATATGAAACTTGAATCGGAGCTTAAGCACAAGAAATACCACTCTAATCGTGAAGGAATTACCTCATAAGACCCACATGAATCCTCAACAGCGCCAAAATGAAAGCTTTCTTGGTCCATCCTATAGCTTGCAAGCTTGTGCACATTTTTTTGTGAAATGAGAGTGGGGTTTTGGAGTTGTTTTCATGGTGATTTGAGGAGTTGAAGAGGGGAGGGAGGTGAGGAGCAGGAGCAGCAGCAACAACAAGAGGGAGAGGGAGAGAAATGAGTGAAGGTTGAAGAGGAAATGGCTAAGTCTTTAGTCAAAGAAGCTCATACCTCTCTCTCTCTCACACCATACCTCATATAATAATCCTTTTCCATTTTCTTTTCTTTTCTTTTTCTTTCCCTCTAAATTCCTTCTCACTAGAATAGTAAACCCAAAAGAAACATGGTGGAAAAATGCACAAGTGTAAGAAAATGATATGTGCATGTTTTGCACAAAATTGCTAAAAAACCGATTAGTGATTTTTAATCGCGATTAGCACTAAATTAGCATATAACTAATCATTAAAAACCTAAAAATGGCATAATACCATAAAATAACCTATTTTAGAATTTTCCCTAATTTCCCCCCATTTATTTGTATTTAATTATACCGAATTATTAAAATATTCAATAAAATAATATTAATTTATAAATTTCCCCAAAAATATTATTTTATTATTTTGAAGTGTTACAATATCTACGGGGGAAGTCGGGTGGATGTCGTATAGCACCCCCGCAAACGTATAATAAGAATATTATGAACTATTATTAGGAAGTCGGACGTGACTTTAGATTATTGGCGAGTAGGGTACTATTGAAGACTTTAAATTGGATTAGACTGATTTAGAAAGACTTAACCAGAGGATGATTGCCTTGGAGGGAATTCGTAGGTTTCATGTAGACACACACACACACACACACACATAAACTTGACTTGGTGTATATGTGTGTGTGTGTGTATAGGAATGTGTGTAGGTGTGTGTGTGTGTGTGTGTGTGTGTGTGTGTGTGTGTGTGTAATATACATGTGATACGAGGATGTTATATGATACTTGGGGATGAGTCGATATGATCAGGCATGATGCCGTGAGATATTTGATATTATAGCGGATCGTTGGGCAATGAGAAAATATATACCTATACGATGAAATCTTTGATGACATTGGCATGTATGAGACTTAAATCAGTAACCAGATCATGATATTGTTTGACGATGATACCATGTGTATGATGATATATATATATATGATAGTCGACAATTGATCGAGATGTGATATGAGATATGGTATGATATTTATAATGGATCGTTTGGGCGATGTGCATTCATATATGATGATTTGTGTTGATGACATCGGAATATACGAGACTTTAGAATAGTACCTAGATTGTGATATTGATTGATGATGATACCCAAATGAATGACCTATATATGATAGCTGACCCGTACCCCAATTTTGGGATGTCGTACGATGGATTTTACCGTACGAAGTATAGATGTGATGATTAATCCGCACTCTTGACTTGAGGAAGTCGTACTTTGTGCATGACACTAATGAGGCTGGATCGCTGACTACTAGAGATATCGACTCAGACTTTAGGTGGACTCATCTTACCTATCGACTAGCTTCTTTAGTTCAGTCCCTTAGTTGGTTAGATAGATACTGGTTAAGACTCGAGTCATACCTATTTTTCAAAACTAATGAATCGTGAGCATTTTTAAAGACAGCCTGGGGGATACTACGGATTTTTCAAAGGACACATCTTTTCTATAAAACCCCATAGCCCCTATTTTTCTGAAAACCACGATTCGTGCTATTTCAAACGCCAAACTATATGACTCGTAGTTGGATAATGTATATTCTTCAGTGTTATGGTTACTTCATCATTCTTCGTATGTTCATGTTGCTCTTATCGCATTTTATGCTTATGCACGTGTTTTCTTTTATAATTATGAACCCTGCTTGTTAGGACACCAGCACCATTACCGATGATGCGCATGTTTCGCATACACTTGTTTGCCGGCTTACACACATCATCATCGGTAATTGCCATGTCACGTACACTTTAGAACATATTATCTCATTGATATAATCAGCTAAATGCTAGTTACTACATAATATTTGCGTGATTGCTCTCATGTTTTAACTTAGAAATTGCATTCTTTACATAGATACTTCATGCATTCATGTATTCATTCATGTACTATCCTGGGGCTTTATGCCGATATCCACTATTTACTTACTCTGGATTCTTAGATTTCGGATTTCCATGAGATTTCTAGATTTTGGGGGAAAACCGCAAGAATTTTATAAAACTTTATCATTATTTAAAAATAGAAATTTATGGTTTTCTCGTGATATGATGTGTGTGGCGTCTACCATGACTTTTCTCAGTTCTTGAGCTATATATATACCCGATTCGAGGAGGGGGATGCACCGTCTACGGGTACATGGTGGACCCGGTGCGGTACCCCGGGACAAGAAGATCGCAGATGATGGCGTTGAGCCCAGCAGAGGAGTACTACCGACCGGTTATTGTTGTTGTTTTTGGACGCGGCGGATATCCGGAGGATACTGACTGTAGTCGTGAGATTGGATGATAGGGGCCGATTCGGACTGCCGGAGCCCGAGATACAGAGATATTGAGATTTGAGATACAGAGGTATTTAGATTTGAGATACAGAGATATTGAGATACAAAGATATGAGATATTGAGATTTTTTGATATACCTATTTTGCGTCGATGCTTGACACGGATTTCTGTTGATTTCACTGATGAGGTTTCAGTCTTATTATACAAGATTCATTGATGTTTTTCTTATATAAGATTATTCAGATTTCGTGGTTGATTTTCTCATTCATGATGCATTCATACATCAGATATGTTGCTCATTACTGTTTAGTGACACTGACACGATGCACTGAGTATTGCACTTATGCATAGATTATTACCCTGTCACTACTAGATATCTAGTGTTATATATGTATATTATTATGACCTAGGAGATCGTCGTGCATGCTATTTCTACTCACAGATGTCTTCTACTCACGAGTTGGCAACTCACCCCCGTTGTGCCAAATTTTCTTACAGGTTTCGATGTACAGGTTTCCTTGGCAGCTTGCTGGCACAACATTTCAATCAGGGTGATTGCTTGGTAGGTTGGTTCACTTGTATCAGGACCGTCGTTGTACTTTTATCATTTCATTTGTATCTAGTAAGCTCCATCAACCATACTTGTAATATTTGATAGATTTAGAAAACCAGTTATTTTTCTTTCGACCTTAAAGTCGCGCTTGCATTATTATGGTTTTTTGGTGGATTTTGGTTTTCCTTTTAGTTTTGTTCCTCGCCCTTCGGCGTTGTATATTATTTTGCTTGTGTGGTTGTTTCCGCTATTTGGCGTACAGTTAGCTCCCGCTTGGGGATGCCTTTTTATTGCTTGTATATATTATTCTTGTTTGTACCCGTTTGGTGCCAGTTTTTACAAAGGAGACTCTGCCGAAATTTTTGAGAAAATTTGATGTTGCTTTTAAACTTGTTTTCCTACACTTCTTTTTTTAAATGGTTTAGATTTCTGGGCTTCGGCTTACTTAGATTACGTTACGCCTTTAGACGTTTCGTAATTTAAGTGCCGGTCACGTTCCATACCTTCGGGTCGTGACAACTAGAAGAGGTTCTAGAAACACAAATTACTCAGGACGAATTGGTTGAAACTGATATTGCAGCAGAATTTCAAGAACCTCAGCCGCTCCGGAGATCTAGTAGAAATTCTCGCCCACTAGAGAGATACTATGGTTTTTTCATTGATGGTGATAGAGAAGATTGCATCATGGATAATGATGACCCTACTAGTTTTCAGCAAGCTATCATGAGTGGTGACTCAGTGAAGTGGCTAGAACCCATGAGATCCGAAATGGAGTCCATGTACACTAACAAAGTATGGACTTTGGACGTTGCACCTCTTGGGATAAAACCCGTTGGGTGCAAATAGATCTTTAAGGGAAAGATTGGTGTAGATGGATAGGTGGAGACCTTTAAAGTAAGGCTTGTAGCGAAAGATTTTCGTCAAAGACCCGGATTGGATTATGATGAAACCTTCTCTCCAGTAGCAATGCTTAAATCCATTCGGATCCTATTTGCTATTGCTGCTCACTATGATTATAGAATCTGGTAGATGGATGTTAAAACTGCATTTCTAAATGGTGATTTAGAAGAATGCGTTTATATGGATCAGCCAGAGGGCTTCATTGACAGTGGGAGCAGCGGGAAAGCATGTAGGTTGCTTAAATCCATTTATGGATTAAAGCAGGCCTCACGGAGCTGGAACATTTGCTTTGATGACACAATCAAAGAGTTTGATTTTGTTAAAAATATAGATGAACCATGCATTTATAAGAAGATTGCAGGGAGTACTGTCACATTCCTCGTATTGTACGTGGATGACATTCTCTTGATAGGAAATGATATTCCTATGCTACAATCGATCAAATTATTCTTATCGCAAAGGTTCTCCATAAAGGACCTGGGTGATGCCTCCTGCATTTTGGGCATAAGGATCTATAGAGATAGATCAAGAGGTTATTGGGATTGTCCCAATCAAAGTACATTGACACCATCCGACAAAGGTTTGGTATGGAAGATTCCAAGCGTGGTGCCTTGCCCGCTTGTCATGGAATCACTCTCTCCATGGACTTCTGTCCGAAGACTGATGAAGAGAGAGCTCGCATGAGCATTATACCTTACGCTTCAGCCGTAGGATCTATAATGTATGCGATGTTATGTACTCGCCCTGATGTAGCTTACGCACTAGCTGTAGTAAGTAGGTATCAATCGAACCCAGGGAGAAACATTGGATAGCAGTGAAGAACATTCTTAAGTACTTACGAAGGACTAAATAATTGTTCTTGGTGTATGGTAATGGGGATCTCCAAATGGAGGCCTTTACTAATTCCAACTTCTAAAGTGATAAGGATGACAGAAAATCTATCTCAGGGTTTGTATTTACCCTCAATGGAGGGGCGGTTAGTTGGAAGAGTTCTAAACAGGATACCGTTGCAGACTCCATGATGGAAGCTGAGTATATCGCTGCAAATGATGCTGCCAAGGAAGCCGTCTGGATGAGGAAGTTCGTCGCGCTAGGAGTAGTTCCAACCATTGTTGATCCAATACCATTGTATTGTGATAATAATGGAGCTATGGCGTTAGCCAAAGAACTAAGGTCCCATCAGAAGTCCAGACATATCCTAAGGCGATATCATTTGATCCGGGAGATAGTAGATCGCCAGGAGATCGAGATTCAGAGAGTAAATATAAAGAATAACACCGCGGATCCACTCACCAAGGCCCTTCCACAGCCGCAGCATGAGCGACTTTTTGAGATGTTGGGTATGAGATACGCCAATAATTGGCCTTAGTGCTAGTGGAAGATTGTTAGATATATATATATGCCCTAGAGGCCATTTGTAACGTTTCAGAAATCGTTTTCCGAATTTTTCCGTTTTAGAGCAAAATTGTCGGTATTTTCCGTTTTAACCCGATTTTGATCAAACGTCCGGAGAAACTTGCCGGCACCTAGTTTAGCTAAAATAAAGCTAGTGCGCGAGTTTTGGGGGGTCTATGAGAAGTTTTGGTTCACATAGATTTTTCCCTATTTAAATTATTATGTTAATGCTTTATTTGGGAATTTTATTTGTGGTAATTTTTTTTTACGCGGGTAAATTACTACAAAAGGGTTTTTATGCTAAACTAATCATTAGAATTGTGTTTAGAACCTTCTCTCCAAATCTTGATTTTTGGTGGAATTAATGGATTTTTTTAAAAGAAAATGGTGAATAATGCTATTTTTTGTTTTATTATGCAAATTGTTGTATTTTTTCCTTCTCAAAATTTCCACACAACTCCACACAAACCCTATCTTCCTCTTTGGACGGCCACAATCATTCCCTTGCTGCCCTTCATCATTTTTGCTTCATTTCTTCTCTTTTTGCTTCAAATAAATCATGGAAAATCCAAATTAATTCATAGAAATTCAAATAAAATCGAAAACCTTCATTCCTCTTTACAAAAGTTGCTTGGATCTTCATTCTAGTGAGGATTTTGGAGGCTAAAGTTTAATTTTATTCTTGATTCAAGTGGTGTTCTTGAAGGTATAAAACCCTAACCCTAATCTCTAATTGTTACTTAATACTTTATGCTAGCTTAATTAGATGTTAATTTAAGCTTTAAATTTCATGTATTCAAAATTCTAGAAATGGTTTTTGTGGATTAATTTTTTCTAATTAGTGATGTTTGTAAATTCTAGTTTTGGTAAACTTGTAGTTTTGTGCTAAAATGATAATTATTGTTAATTACTACTTTGTTTAATTAAGGATTTTTTGCTTACTAGGTTTTTGCTAAAACTTAATTAAGCAAGTTTAAAAATAAGGAATTGGTTTTGATAGCTTAGTTAAGCTATTATAAGTTGTTTGTGAGCTCTAGATTTGTGTTAGCTTGATTCTAGTGCGAAATATTGCGATAAGTTGTTTTCTAGGTTTCGGGGTTTATCCGACGTGGGTTCGATTAGTTGTTTCGAGATTATATCTATTATATTCCTCGTATTTATTATATTGTGTTGCGCAATCGGGACGATCGGAGTCTGGACTTGGTATTTCGTAGTTTAGCGACCCTAGTTAGTGTTTTTGGCCGATGTCGTGTGCGAGAGATGCGCTAAGTGCGCAGTGCATTTTTCAGGGCGTTATCCTTGCGTTTCGTTGTCTTTTCATCGTTTCAGGATATTTAGCTTATGTGATATATTTGTGAAATTTTAGGTTCGCTGGAGGGGACTTCGGACGCTACGACAAAAGGAAAACAGGTGGTAGGCTTCACTTAGCCAGGAGCGTTGGTGAGTAGATTTAACATCTACAGGGGAATCGCCCGCATGGCGTTATGCATCTGGGCTAGAAATGACTTGACTTGTCGCATATTCTATTTCATATTTAGAATTGCGCATTCACCCTACTACTTAGTTAATTGTTGTGCTTGGACTAGTATCCTTAGGACACTGCACAATTATTGACTGCTCATGTTGCACGAGCACTGATTGTATGTCACACACACCGTCAATAACTGCCATGTCACACACAACCCGCTTATAGATGTGATATTGTTTGGTTAGGAACATTGGGACATTGATTCATACTTCTTATCGCATATGATATATATATAGCATTTCTGGATACCTACATGCTTACACATATGCCCTGACATGCTTACATGCTAGTTACCCATATACTTATAGGATAGTATACCTTTAGTGATAGGTATATACATATATGAGACATAGCTACATGTACATCTTGCATACATACATAAACCTGGAGGGTATTATGGATAGGTATAGAGACATACCTCGCTACAGATACTTTTACATCATACATACTTACATATGGACACACATATCTTGCTATACTGACATGGTTACGCTTACCTTGTTATAGCTACATGTTCACCTGTATATGATGTTGCATCTGATTTCGGAGAAATCAGGAACCGCATGATATATTTAATAACTTGTTGCAGTTAAATAGCGGTTTTCCTTTATATGATCATATTACTGTTTCATGTTTGCATATATTACATTCATGAATTTTATATGTTGTCTCTGATATTTTTACTCATGTATATATAACAGTGGAATGGGACGCTGTTATTTATGCCCTTATACCAATATTAGTGGAATGAGACGCTAATATATGTGTATTGATTCATGCATTTATACTTATTCATTACTTGATGTTTTCTGGAATTGAGGATTGTGGTTGTTTCATGAAATTATGCAAGTATTCTTATTCTTTACTTGATATTTGGATGCATCCACTCAGAGATTTGTTTTATACCGATACGTGGATCACGGGTGTCGATACCGGACACTTACGATTCGAGAAACGTATATACCGATACGTGTGTCACGCCCCGCTTCCCAGAGTGCGCACGATTGGGCACGCGACATAGCCAACCATGCTACCTGTGGGTAGGAAATATCCATCCACAGTCACATTACGGTTGTAAAGATATCAAGAACAAAATAATAACTAATCTAATACATGTCCAAATCCATAATAACAAGAATCAATAAACAATGAGTGCGGAAGCAAATGATCCAATACAAAAAATAAACAGTACGTCCCATAATGCGGGCTCACATCTGGAAATGAAATCAAAATAAATACACTAAACCCTAAGGAACTCACAGTTCAGCCTGCTGGCTGAAGTACTCCTGCTCGGTCGTCGATAGTGGTAAGGAATCTGGGCCATGCAAAACCCAGACGTCAGCGCGTCATGTCAACCAAATAATATAATATAAACATGGTAATAAGCAATGCAGGTATGAACATGAATAAAGCAGTACTAAGAAATAACAGAGCAGGGTAATGTGCAGTGGTGACTAAACGGTCCTATCAGGTTTCTACTCTATAGTCTTTGAAATCAATTGATGAATCGTCGATGTAACTCAATAGTATCCCGTGTGTGCCCGGGACCACGGTCAAGGTTCTCGAGGCTGAAACCGAGACGTGCCGCTAGGCAGTAAAAATAGGTAGTAGGATGGACGAGTGATGTCAGCATCATCACTCCTGGACTGGCCAAGCCCGTAAGACTGATCAGAACAGGTATCGAACTGTTGAGTTACAAGTCGGTTTCACCTTTGATTTCCCCATACCCCCAAGTTATGTATGTCAAGTCAGGTATTCAATAATAAAGGATTAATGTCAACACAGAATCAGGTAAAAGCAGGTATGTCTGGTTAGACAGCAGGAATGGTCCATGAGGACCCCAAGTCAGGTTTATTGGCATTAGGCATGAGATCATGTAATAAGTCAGGTTGTAGTCCAATAGGTTGAGTCAGTATGTATAGGGTGTCATGTCCGGTGTATCAGTACATGTGTCAGGTGTATCAAGATCGGTCAATATGTAATGCAATCAAATGTATGCTGATAACAGATATAGTAACGAATAAGGAACAACAGCAGGAACAGCAAATAACAATAGTATTCCATATAAACACAGTGATGCTTTGTATTCTCTTATTAACGGGTTCAAGCACCCTTGGGGTGCAATAATCACAGTGTAGCGCAATATTAATAACAGCAGGCAATAAAGGTATATGTGTGCGACTATTATCCTCTAAAATAGTAAAATGATTAGCAGGTAGTTGTTATTAAGGTTACGGTGGCAAAATACGATTTAGGTGGCAGTATTATAATGTACATCATATTTCGTCCAATGAGATAAGTAGCAATACTTAGTTAATATAGCAAGTTTGTGAGTCAAACATTTAATTAGTTTAACGTAGCATATAGCAAGAAATCTTGCCTCGACGGTTTCGCAAACCGGAAAGCACGGATGCAATGTCGGCGGAAAACACGAGACGGGTGCACGGGCCACGGATCGAGTCCCAACAGCGAACAGCGGGACCACACGGACCAGGGTACTTCGCTGGAGCTTCGGGTCCAAACGACGGCACGGTCGGAATCCGGCAAAAGTCAAACGGCAACACGTTAGCAAAAATGATATATGCATATATATACAGATCAGCGGGGGGATTTAGCACACAAGGAAAGATAAAGGGACGCTTACAGGGAAGAACCAGGGGCAACTACGACGGCCCGACGGCGATGGGCGCGCCGGCGGCAAATAGGAAACGCGACTGTAGTGCTGGAGGCGGCTTGGTCGGGTCGTGCTGTGAGTAGGGGGAGGTAGAGGCCTGGTTTGGGTTGCAGGGGGAGAGGAAGTGGTGGGCGGTGGCGCAGGCAACGACGACGAGGGTCGATGGGGCTTCTCCGGCGAACTAGAGGGTTAAGCGATGGGGTTGGGCTCGGGTTCTGATGTAGCGCCGGCGAGGGAAGGAGGAGGGAGGAAGACGATGACGAGGTCGGGTCGAGGGTGAAGGGAGGAGGATTCTGATGTCGTCGGCGATGGGAGGCGGTGGCGACGGCGAGATCGTGGGGAGGTCGACGGCGATGTCCGGAGGTGGCTAGGGTTAGGGTTCGGGGTTCTCGTGAGATGGGGAGGAGACGAGGGGCTACGTAAAATATATAGGGAGAGAGAGAGAGATTGGTAGAAAGAGAGAAAGATTTTAGAGAGAGAGAGAAAGAGATTAGAGAGAGATAGAGAGAGACGGAGAGAGAGAGAGAGAGTGAATCGGGGGCCCACGAGGGAAAACAGGCGCTCGCGATTGGCTGGGAGGCGTACGGGGAGGTAAAAAATATTTAAAAGATTTTTAAAAAGAATTTAATCGTTGATTTTAGTAACGAAATTATATGTTATAGTTATTAAATATATTTGATTAAATGGGCTTTTCGGCGCTAAATGAAACATTTTCAAATCGCGCCCGGGTTGCACCCAAATGCTCCAAATTCAAATTATAGGATTTTAAGCGAGTTCCAAATTTTGAAAAGAGGTGTTTAATGATTAAAATGCATGCCCCCAAGTCGGACACTTGCACGCGCGCGTAGACGTCCAAACTTGCCCGTTTCGCCGAACGGGACGGAATCTCGACACGCGGACGCTACCACGCGACTAGTGGCGACGAGTAGGCCAACATGAATATTTTTAATTTCATTTTAGGTGTTAAAATTTGTTATGTGCCAAAAATGACTTAACCGGTTAAAATTTAGCAATAAGCACCAAACCATCAGGATAATCGAAATGAGCAACGTATAACACTCAACTAGAACCAGAAATAGTATTATTGGGCTCGGGTGTTACATCATACCCAACTACAAAAAGAATTTCGTCCTCGAAATTCCGAGAATACAAGATAGCTAACTATAGGAAAAGATGAGGAAATTTCTGCCGGATCTCGTCTTCTCGCTCCCAAGTGGTTTCTCCATGCAATCGATTTCCCCAAGAAACTAACACAAGAGGGATAACCTTGTTCTTAAGAACCTTTTCTCTTTGATCCTTGATTTCAACAGGTCGCTCCTAAAAAGTTAGGTCCTCCCGTACAGTCAACTCCGAATGATCCAAGACGTGGGTTTCATCACGAACATACCTCCGTAGTTGAGACACATGAAACACATCGTGCACTCCTGCCAAGGACTGTGGTAACGCCAAACGGTACGCTACCTCTCCAACACGCTCCAATATCTCAAAAGGTCCAACGAATCGAAGGCTAAGCTTTCCCCGACTTCCAAAGCGAATCACCCCTCTAGTCGGTGATATCTTCAGGAATACCAAATCACCCACGGCGAACTCTAGAGGTCTTCTTGACGTGTCGGCCCAACTTTTCTGTCTGTCTTGAGCTGCCTTCATATGCTTCCTGATTGTATTCACCTTCTCGACTGTCTGTACCACCAAATCTGGTCCTAGTAATCTGCGTTCACCAACGTCATCCCAACAAACGGGTGATCGGAACTTACGACCATACAACGCTTCAAACGGAGCCATCTGAATAGTCGCTTGGAAGCTGTTATTGTATGAAAACTCCACCAGGTGTAGATGATCTTCCCAAGAACCTTTGAAGTCCAACATGCAAGCTCTCAACATATCTTCAAGGGTCTGGATCGTTCTCTCCGATTGTCCATCAGTCTGAGGATGATAAGCTGTGCTAAACTTTAATCGAGTCCCCAAACTTTCTTGTAAACTCCTCCAGAAGTGCGACAAGAACCGAGTGTCCCGATCGGACACGATGCTCACCGGTACTCCATGCAATCTTACAATCTCCTGCATGTACCGCTCTGCCAAAGTCTCTGTCGATTGACCAACCCTGGAAAGGAATAAAGTGAGCTGCCTTGGTCAACCGATCGACAATCACCCATACTGCATTGTTGCCCTTTGGACTCCGCGGTAGAGCCGTCACGAAATCCATGGTTATATGTTCCTACTTCCACTGAGGAATCGGAAATGGTTGCAACAAACCAGCAACCCGTTGGTGTTCGGCCTTAACTTGCTGACACACCAAGCACTTAGCCACGAAGCGAGCAACCTCTCGTTTCATACCTTCCCACCAGAAGTGCTGTCGAATATCTCGGTACATCTTTGTCCCTCCTGGATGTACAGAGTAAGCTGAACTGTGTGCCTCCTTCAAAAGCTCTTCACGTACATCCCCTTTTGGCACACACACACGGCTACCATATCTCAACGAACCATCTTCATGGATCAGTAAATCGGTTCGTAGTCCGGCTTCAACCTGCTCTCGAAACTTTTGCAGTCTAAGATCCTGCAATTGTGCCGCTTTAATCTTCTCAACTAAGGACGACTGTACTTGCAACTGCATCAACTGTCCCGTAGCATGTGGTAGCACAACCTCCAAATCGAATCTCTGAAAATCCACAATGATCTCCCTTTGTGCGGTCAATACCTGAATCGCTGGTAACCGACTAAGCGCGTCCGGCACGACGTTAACTTTCCCCGGATGGTACTTAAGATCAAGGTCATAGTCGGCCATCAGCTCCAACCATCTGCGTTGCCTCATGTTCAACTCCTTCTGAGTGAACACATACTTTAAACTCTTGTGATCTGTAAAGACTTCGACTCTCTCGCCCAAAAGGTAGTGTCTCCAAATTTTCAAGGCGAAGATCACGGCCGCAAGCTCCAAGTCATGAGTCGGATAATTCTTCTCATGAGTCTTCAGTTGTCTCGATGCGTAAGCGACGACCTTCCCATTCTGCATCAAAACACATCCCAATCCTTTTCCAGATGCGTCGCTGTGAATCACCAGTCCTCCTGAATCATCCGGTACGGTCAGGATCGGGGCGGTTATCAATTTTTGCTTCAACGTCTCGAAGGCCAATGTACATCCATCCGTCCAAACAAACGGTACCTCCTTACGCGTAAGCTTGGTTAACGGCTCTGCCAAACGAGCGAAGTTCTCCACAAATCTTCTGTAGTAACCGGCGAGTCCAAGAAAACTTCTTATCTCCGCAACATTCTTTGGAATAGGCCAATCTCGAACTGCTGCAATCTTTTCGGGATCGACGGCGATTCCGTCGCCTGACACGACATGCCCCAGAAACTTCACTTCTTTTAGCCAGAATTCGCACTTACTCATCTTCGCGAATAATTTCTCCTGTCTCAACGTCTGTAGTGCGATCTTTAGATGCTCAGCATGCTCCTCCGGAACCTTCAAGCATACCAGCATATCGTCAAGTACATCCACAAAGTCGCGAACAACTGCCGACTCTTCATTACTATCCACTACCATAGCCGCAAGAACATTGTTCGTCGGCCTAGCCCTAAACTCGACTGGTCCGACAGAATTGCTTCCTCCAGTGAAAGTAAACTCAGGGTGTCCGGGAATCTGGAAAATTACCTTCCTTGCCCTACAGTCAATGTGTGCGTGGAAAGTGCCAAGAAAATCCATTCCCAAGACTACTTCATAACTGCCCGTATCTATCACCAAGAAATCTGCAAGGAGCTCTCGTCCGCAAACAACAACTGTACAATCTCTACACTCCTCACTAGCTATGATTTTCCCATTCCCAGTGTGTATGTCCCAAAACTAGACAGGGTCGTGCAGGTAATCGAGTGTGTAGTTATAAATTTGGATGACATAAAACAGTGGGATGCTCCGGAATCAAATAATGCCAATGCGGGAAAACCATGAACGAGCAAAGTACCTGAAACCACTTCTCCTGATGCCTTGGCTTCCTCAGCTGTCAACGTGAAAACTCGGGCCTGCTTTGGTCCTTGAGTCAGCTGTTTCTGCCCTTGGAACGGTCTCTGCGGAGGCTTCTGTATATCATCCCTTGTACGAAGCTTCAACGGACAAGCACTAATGGCGTGATCTGCCGCTCCACATCTAAAACAGAGTCCCAGCCTCTTACGACACTCCTTTCGCACATGTCCGGGTACATGGCAGTAGTTACAAATCACGCTCCCTTTCCGATCACCCACAATTGTTTTCTTCATTGGTGCTACGCTGCGCGTGTTCACCGGAATACTTCTACGTACAGACGTTTGTTTCAGTGCAGATGCCGGTTCCAGCTCGGTCTGTTCCTTTAGATTCTCCAGCAATCCCCTTATCACTCTACGCCTGGCGGCTAAGACCGCACGTCTTTGGTCCATCTTCAAATTCTTACCGGCCATATTCCTGGAAATCAAAGTACCCAACATTAGCATGATGATAGATTCTGAGTATAGATCAAGGCTAGAACTCCAAGATACTTAAATAGAGTACTGTATTGTAGCTATGCCGCGGTATCATAGCCGCAATTACTTAACTCCACCCAAGTCGCCTAAGTCCTAGAGATAGCAAGAATTTAGGTTTTCGAGTTGACAATGCAAAGTAAGTTTGCATGTCGACATGATCCGGAAGAATGATTCAAGGATGGTAAAACGGTCAAGGTGGCAGGACATGTTTCCTAATTACGCGTATTGTGATTCGTGTATTGGGTACAATACCCAACTACAAAAGAATCAACCCGACTATCCTATGGCTCTGATACCAAAAGAACCATGTCACGCCCCGCTTCCCAGAGTGCGCACGATTGGGCACGTGACATAGCCAACCATGCTACCTGTGGGTAGGAAATATCCATCCACAGTCACATTACGGTTGTAAAGATATCAAGAACAAAATAATAACTAATCTAATACATGTCCAAATCCATAATAACAAGAATCAATAAACAATGAGTGCGGAAGCAAATGATCCAATACAAAAAATAAATAGTACGTCCCATAATGCGGGCTCACATCTGGAAATGAAATGAAAATAAATACACTAAACCCTAAGGAACTCACAGTTCAGCCTGCTGGCTGAAGTACTCCTGCTCGGTCGTCGATAGTGGTAAGGAATCTGGGCCATGCAAAACCCAGACGTCAGCGCGTCATGTCAACCAAATAATATAATATAAACATGGTAATAAGTAATGCAGGTATGAACATGAATAAAGCAGTACTAAGAAATAACAGAGCAGGGTAATGTGCAGTGGTGACTAAACGGTCCTATCAGGTTTCTACTCTATAGTCTTTGAAATCAATTGATGAATCGTCGATGTAACTCAATAGTATCCCGTGCGTGCCCGGGACCACGGTCAAGGTTCTCGAGGCTGAAACCGAGACGTGCCGCTAGGCAGTAAAAATAGGTAGTAGGATGGACGAGTGATGTCAGCATCATCACTCCCGGACTGGCCAAGCCCGTAAGACTGATCAGAACAGGTATCGAACTGTTGAGTTACAAGTCGGTTTCACCTTTGATTTCCCCATACCCCCAAGTTATGTATGTCAAGTCAGGTATTCAATAATCAAGGATTAATGTCAACACAGAATCAGGTAAAAGCAGGTATGTCTGGTTAGACAGCAGGAATGGTCCATGAGGACCCCAAGTCAGGTTTATTGGCATTAGGCATGAGATCATGTAATAAGTCAGGTTGTAGTCCAATAGGTTGAGTCAGTATGTATAGGGTGTCATGTCCGGTGTATCAGTACATGTGTCAGGTGTATCAAGATCGGTCAATATGTAATGCAATCAAATGTATGCTGATAACAGGTATAGTAACGAATAAGGAACAACAGCAGGAACAACAAATAACAATATTATTCCATATAAACACAGTGATGCTTTGTATTCTCTTATTAACGGGTTCAAGCACCCTTGGGGTGCAATAATCACAGTGTAGTGCAATATTAATAACAGCAGGCAATAAAGGTATAAGTGTGCGACTATTATCCTCTAAAACAGTAAAATGATTAGCAGGTAGTTGTTATTAAGGTTACGGTGGCAAAATACGATTTAGGTGGCAGTATTATAATGTACATCATATTTCGTCCAATGAGACAAGTAGCAATACTTAGTTAATATAGCAAGTTTGTGAGTCGAACATAATTAGTTTAACGTAGCATGTAGCAAGAAATCTTGCCTCGACGGTTTCGCAAACCGGAAAGCACGGATGCAATGTCGGCGGAAAACACGAGACGGGTGCACGGGCCACGGATCGAGTCCCAACAGCGAACAACGGGACCACACGGACCAGGGTACTTCGCTGGAGCGTCGGGTCCAAACGACGGCACGGTCGGAATCCGGCAAAAGTCAAACGACAACACGTTAGCAAAAACGATATATGCATATATATACAGATCAGCGGGGGGATTTAGCACACAAGGAAAGATAAAGGGACGCTTACAGGGAAGAACCAGGGGCAACTATGACGGCTCGACGGCGATGGGCGCGTCGGCGGCGAACAGGAAACGCGACTGCAGTGCTGGAGGCGGCTGGGTCGGGTCGTGCTGTGAGTAGGGGGGAGGTAGAGGCCTGGTTTGGGTTGCAGGGGGAGAGGAAGTGGTCGGCGGTGGCGCAGGCAACGACGACGAGGGTCGACGGGGCTTCTCCGGCGAACTAGAGGGTTAAGCGATGGGGTTGGGCTCGGGTTCTGATGTAGCGCCGGCGAGGGAAGGAGGAAGGACGAAGACGACGACGAGGTCGGGGCGAGGGTGAAGGGAGGAGGATTCTGGTGTCGTCGGCGATGGGAGGCGGCGGCGACGGCGAGATCGCGGGGAGGTCGACGGCGATGTCCGGAGGTGGCTAGGGTTAGGGTTCGGGGTTCTTGTGAGATGGGGAGGAGACGAGGGGCTGCGTAAAATATATAGGGAGAGAGAGAGAGATTGGTAGAAAGAGAGAAAGATTTTAGAGAGAGAGAGAGAGAGAAAGAGATTAAAGAGAGATAGAGAGAGACGGAGAGAGAGAGAGAGAGTGAATCGGGGGCCCACGAGGGAAAACAGGCGCTCGCGATTGGCTGGGAGGCGTACGGGGAGGTAAAAAATATTTAAAAGATTTTTAAAAAGAATTTAATCGTTGATTTTAGTAACGAAATTATATGTTATAGTTATTAAATATATTTGATTAAATGAGCTTTTCGGCGCTAAATGAAACATTTCCAAATCGCGCCCGGGTTGCGCCCAAATGCTCCAAATTCAAATTATAGGACTTTAAGCGAGTTCCAAATTTTGAAAAGAGGTGTTTAATGATTAAAATGCATGCCCCCAAGTTGGACACTTGCACGCGCGCGTAGACGTCCAAACTTGCCCGTTTCGCCGAACGTGACGGAATCTCGACACGCGGACGCTACCACGCGACTAGTGGCGACGAGTAGGCCAACATGGATATTTTTAATTTCATTTTCGGTGTTAAAATTTGTTATGTGCCAAAAATGACTTAACCGGTTAAAATTTAGCAATAAGCACCAAACCATCAGGATAATCGAAATGAGCAACGTATAACACTCAACTAGAACCAGAAATAGTATTATTGGGCTCGGGTGTTACAACGTGGATCACGAGTGTCGATATCGGACACTTACGATTCGAGGAACGTATGAATATGAGAAAGACCGATACGTGGATCACGGGTGTCGATACCGGACACTTACGATTCGAGAAACGTATGGATTTGAGTATTTCTATGTCGATACTTGACACTTGTTTCATGATGTTTTTGGGCGTTAATGCTGGACACTCACTTTATATGAAACTTACTGGATTCAGGATATATAAGATTCACTTGATGTTGGATTCAGGATATATGAGATTTATTTGATATTATACATTCAGGATATATGAGGTTCACTTGATATTGGATACAGGATATATGAGATTTAATTGATATTATACATTTAGGATTTGTGAGACTTACATGATATGAGAGCCAATTTGGGGGCTGATTTGAGGAATTGGGATTTGGATTGTCTTGATGGATTGTGATCCTACCACGATGTCAGGATTCCGTGGAAATGACATGTTTCATTCCATACTCCACATTTATTGTTTATGCACTGCTTCATGTATTAGTTATCCCTGATAGAGTACCTTTCATGACTGTTGCATTTACATACCTTTATTTATGTGCATTTCTTCATGTGTTAGTTGTACCTGTTAGAGTACCTTTCATGACTGTTGCATATATACATTGTCATATCATTACTTCATGTATTAGTAGTACATGATTTAGTACCTTACATGATTGTTGCATACAGATTGTCATATTATTGCTTCTTGTATTAGTTGTACCTGCTAGTGTACCTTTCATGATTATCGCATTCATATGACCTTTTACTGCTTTTAGCTTACATATTTAGATTCGCGCTGTACGTGCATATTTACGATTACCTGCATATGTTTTTACTATTCACGAGTTGGCAACTCACCCCCCGTTGTGCTACAGGGTTTTGCAGGTTGTTTCCCCAGAGTAGTCGAGACAGGCTATTCATCTATCACATCATCTTTTGCCGTGGATACCGTTTTGGCTCACGGTGTGCAGTTTTGCTTAGGTGGGTTTTGCGGTTATCCAAGGTTGTTTAGTTTATATTCGTTGTATCCTGTACTCTCCATCTACCATTATCTTGTATGACTTAGAGACTTGATGTGAGGACGATATTGTATATTTGGTGACTTGGATGTCTTTTATGCAGTTTTACTTCTATCGTCTTTTATTTCTTCGCTACGGCGTCGTATATCTGTTGTGGTGGTTGTTTTTCGCCGTTGAGCGTGGATTTGCTCCCGTTGGGGATGCTTTACTTTATATTTATGTTTTACCCATTTTTGGGGTTGGTTCTTACAAAGGAGGTGCTGCCGAAATTTTCAAAAAAGTAAATTGGACTTATATAATTTATACTTGAGATTTTCAAAAGTTTAAACAATGTTTCTTATCTTTTCTTGTCTTTTAATGGTTTAGATTTCTGGATTTTGGCTTTCTTTTACTGCGTTACGCCTATAGACGTTGTGTAGTATTAGGGCCGTCACGTGCCAATTTCGGGTCGTGACAAAGTTGGTATCAGAGCGCTAGGTTTTTCCTTTCGGAGTGTAGGATGGCCTTCGTATGATGGAGCAGGTAGCTTAAGCAGAGTAACGTAGTGTGTGTATATCCGCGGCATACTCACGATGCGGTACTCCGCCTAAAGTGACCTAAGTACAAATTGCTTGAAATTCCTTCCTTGATGACATATCCTTGTGATTCGATTTCCGTTTTCATATCGAATCTTATTTCTATTTATAGCCTTTTCCGCCGATGACTATGGGGACTCAGAGTGATGCAGCGAGGGCCGAGGTCAGGATTGACTCGGGTAAGACGAGGACTGACCAGGATGGCACGCTCGTTGCACAGGTGCAGATGGATTTGCCTTCGACAGATAGTATCGCTAGGCTTGCGGCAGAGATGCAGGACATGCGCCAGACTATGAGTTCATTGGTTGAGGCCGTTCGAGCGCAGCGACAGGAGTTTGTCACCCCTGTTACCCAGTTGTTCCTTGCAATTAGCATGCAGCATTCCGTCACCTACATAGCACCAGTGGATGCAGCCCCAGTTGACGAGATACGTATTCCAGAGACTTTGAGAGTTCCAGAATCGTGGAGGACTCGTACCGGTGTACCAGCCCAGAGACAGAGGCTTAGTCGTCTTGACAGATTTCGTGACCGTCGCAGGAGTAGCTGAGGCTTGAGACGAGGAAAGTCGTTCAGCTCTCATCCCCAGGAGGGTCAGCAGTCATCGCGTGGATGTTTTCGATGCGGGAGCCTTCATCACTTCGTCAGACATTGTTCCTTAGCACCGCGTCAGGCTTATGTGCAGAGAGGTCATGGTCGCAGAGGATTCGCTCAGAGGGGACAGGTTGGCAGAGAAGGATTTCATCCAGTTGCGGGTAGGGGGCACACACGAGTGTTTGCTTCTACTCATCGGGATGCACGGGCGTCCAATGCAGACTTTTCAGGTATTCTAAATTCGTATGTTCTGTTGATGTACTTGTTTGTTTTACACACTTGTGCCATGGTTGGGACGAGAGTCGGTTAGCTAGATTAGCCGTTTGATGTGTTAATTTCTGTCAACGATTCTTTTGTTGCGTGACACGGAATTCAGTCGTGTGCCAATCGGATAGGAGATAGAGATTCGTCCGTCGTTTTGATCCTTCTAGAGATGTTGGATTTGACGTTCTCCTGGGTACGGATTGGTTACTTATGTGCTATGCGTCTGTGGACTGTCATGAGAAAACAGACAGGGTTTGTTTTCCCGGCGAGTCAGTTCTTACTGTGCATGGGAGGGCAGTGGTGCCGCCTCACACAGCTTGAATTCAGCCTTTTTCGCTAGTCGGCTTTTGAGGAGAAGATGTCGAGGATTCTTGGCGTTCATTCTTGATACCGGAGAAACGGTGGGTTTGTTGGATTAGCTTCCCTTCGTGCGAGAGTTTTCCGACGTTGTTCCAGATGAGCCGGCGAAGTTTAGGGAGCTTAAGGATCAGCTGCAGAGTTGTTTGTTGGGGGGCTTGTGCGTCTGAGTGTTTCGCATTGGGGAGCTCCCATTCTGTTTGTCAGGAGAAGGACGACAGTTGAGGTTGTGTATCGATTGATCGTCAATTTAACCGGCTTACGGTGCGGATAGGTATCCTTTACCTCGCATTGACGATTTCTTCGATCAGCTCCAGAGTGCGAGATATTTTTCTAAGTTTTTTCGGGATTAGGTCATAATTGTTGCGGGTTTGGAGTGATGACATTTCGAAGATTGCCTTGTGCATGCTACGGGCTTTGTGTGTTTTGGTGGTGTCACTGGACTCACCAATGCCCTAGCAGCATTCGTAGATATGATGAACCAGATTTCCTCAGGCCGTTCCTCAACCAGTTATTGTTGTGTTATTGATGACATCCTGGTCTATTCAATGTGTCGTGAAGAACAGGTGCAGCACTTGAGGATTTGTTTTGCAGACATTGGGAGAGCGCCGGCTATTTGCTAGATTCTTCGAGTGTTCCTTCAGGCTTGTTTGTGTTGACTCCTAGGTCTTGTAGTTACGGGAGACGGTTTTTGTATGGTCCCGAGGAAGATCGAGGCCGTACAGCTTTGGCCCAGACTTGTGTACGGACAGAGTTCCGCAGATTTTTGGGCTTAGCAGGTTTTTACCGCCGTTTCGTGCAGTATTACTAGTGTATCGCTGCACCGTTGACTGGACTGACCGGAAAGGAGGTTCCTTTTTCTTGGACTGAGGCATGCGTGCGGAGTTTTCGGCAGTTGAAGACCTGGTTAACAACTGCATCAGTTCTTTCTTTGCGTCTGGTTCGGGCGACTTTGTTGTTTAACTGTGATGTTTCGTGAGTGGGGCTCGACTGTGTACTGAGGTGACACTATAGAGTTATCGCTTTTACTTCCCGACAGTTGGAGGAAGTACGAGAAGGATATCCCACTCATGATCTAAATATGGCCGCGGTGGTTTTGCGTTGGAAATTTGGAAAACACTACTTGTCCGGAGAGTCGTGGCAGATTTTCACGGACCACCAGAGCTTAATGTATATCTTCCTGCAGCGGATTCTGATTGTTGAGATAGTATTCTGCAGATTTACAGTTCTTGTTCGATCGTTGAGTACAGCTTAAGTTCGCCTCTACCGAGGGGACAGCTTGCACATGTCCGCGCCCGACCACTTTTCCTTAATCGCTTTGGCGAGGCACTGCCCGCCGATGCTCGTTCGTCAGAGATACTTGAGCATACTTGGCTGGGTAATGATTCGGAGTCTTTGGTTTGTGACCAAGGTGTGCTACGTTTAGGGACGCGTTTGTGCACCTGTTGCTGATGGGCAGAGACGCGAAATCCTAGAGCATGCACATCAGTCAACTTTCGGTGTTCATTCAAGTTCCACCAATTTGTGGCGTGACTTATGAGATAGTTACGGGTGGGCAGGTGTGAAGAGTGAAGTTTCGAATTTCATTTCAGGGTGTCTGTCTTGTTGCGTGCTAAGGTTGAGCATTTGAGACCGGCTGGAGAGTTGCAACCTTTAACCGTTCCGAAGTGGAAATGGGAGCAGATCTCCACGAATTTCGTTGTGGTGTCTACCCCGGTCTAGACAGGGTGTGACTCCATTCGGTGTTTGTTGTTCGGTTATTCTTAGTTTGCTCAATTGTTCTTTGTTAATTTATGCATTGCACGGAGTTCCTTCATGGGTCGTATCCAAATAGGGCACCCTATTCGCTTGCCATCTTGGGCAGGAGCTTCAGAAAGCCTTGGGTACTAGTTGAGCTTTAGCTCCGCCATTCCATCCGCAGGATGATGATTTTGTGAGAGCGGCATATACCGACTCTGGAGGATATGCTTGTGCGTGCGTACTAATTGTCGTCGGCGGTTGGGATCGTCACTTTCCATTGTTAGGGTTCTTCTTCAATAGCAGTTATCAGCAGGCACTCCAATTGGCAACCTTTAAGTTTAGTTGTTAGGTCGTGTCGATCGCCATTCTATTTTTTTTACTCTGCGTAAGTAGGATTTTTGGACCCCAGCTAGTCTAGAGACTTCGGAGATGATCCAGTTGGTTCAGGTCAGGATGAGAGTAGCCCAGTGCAGACAGAGATCTTATGTCGACTGTAGTGGTCGCAGACTTGAGTTCGTACTAGGAGATCATGTATTCCTTCGGGATTTTCTGATGAATAACGTGTTGAGTTTTGGGAAGCTTATCCCAGAATTGTAGGTCCTTTTAAGATCCTTAAAGCGAGTTAGTTCCGTTGCCTTTAATTTGGCACTTCCGCCCAAAGTTTTGAGTATTCACCCCGTATTCCTTAGGTCGATACTTCGCAATTATCTTCATGACCTTTTTCACATGTTTCAGTATCAGACCAATTAGCTTGGACGCAATCTTTCATTCACCAGCAGCCGCTAGTTATAGTGGATCGGCAGGTGGAGGAACTTCGGTCAAGGGTCTTGCCGTCTGTGAGGGTTCTTTGGCATAGCTGTATAGTGAGGTGATCACTTGGCAAGCTGTGAGCGAGATTTGGGAGTTTTGTACTCATCTTCTTGAAGGTACGCGTAGATGAATTTTAATTCGGGGACCGAATTTCTTTAAGGGGGGGGGGAAGATTGTAACGTTTCAGAAATTGTTGATCCAATACCATTGTATGAGGAAGTTCGTCGCGCTAGGAGTAGTTCCAACCATTGTTGATCCAAAAGCATTGTATTGTGATAATAATGGAGCTATGGCGTTAGCCAAAGAACTAAGGTCCCATCAGAAGTCTAGACATATCCTAAGGCGATATCATTTGATCCGGGAGATAGTAGATCGCCAGGAGATCGAGATTCAGAGAGTAAATATAAAGAATAACACCGCGGATCCACTCACCAAGGGCCTTCCACAGCCGTAGCATGAGCGACTTTTTGAGATGTTGGGTATGAGATACGCCAATAATTGGCCTTAGTGCAAGTGGAAGATTGTTAGATATATATATGCCCTAGAGGCCATTTGTAACGTTTCAGAAATCGTTTTCCGAATTTTTCCGTTTTAGGGCAAAATTGTCGGTATTTTCCGTTTTAACCCGATTTTGATCAAACGTCCGGAGAAACTTGCCGGCACCTAGTTTAGCTAAAATAAAGCTAGTGCGCGAGTTTTGGGGGGTCTATGAGAAGTTTTGGTTCACATAGATTTTTTCCCTATTTAAATTATTATTTTAATGCTTTATTTGGGAACTTTATTTATGGTAATTTTTTTTTTACGCGGGTAAATTACTACAAAAGGGTTTTTATGCTAAACTAATCATTAGAATTGTGTTTAGAACCTACTCTCCAAATCTTGATTTTTGGTGGAATTAATGGATTTTTTTTTAAAGAAAATGGTGAATAATGCTATTTTTTGTTTTATTATGCAAATTGTTGTATTTTTTCCTTCTCGAAATTTCCACACAACTCCACACAAACCCTATCTTCCTCTTTGGACAGCCACAATCATTCCCTTGCTGCCCTTCATCATTTTTGCTTCATTTCTTCTCTTTTTGCTTCAAATAAATCATGGAAAATCCAAATTAATTCATAGAAATTCAAATAAAATCGAAAACCTTCATTCCTCTTTACAAAAGTTGCTTGGATTTTCATTCTAGTGAGGATTTTGGAGGCTAAAGTTTCGTTTTATTCATGATTCAAGTGGTGTTCTTGAAGGTATAAAACCCTAACCCTAATCTCTAATTGTTACTTAATACTTTATGCTAGCTTAATTAGATGTTAATTTAAGCTTTAAATTTAATGTATTCAAAATTCTAGAAATGGTTTTTGTGGATTAATTTTTTCTAATTAGTGATGTTTGTAAATTCTAGTTTTGGTAAACTTGTAGTTTTGTGCTAAAATGATAATTATTGTTAATTACCACTTTATTTAATTAAGGATTTTTGCTTACTAGGTTTTTGCTAAAACTTAATTAAGCAAGTTTAAAAATAAGGAATTGGTTTTGATAGCTTAGTTAAGCTATTATAAGTTGTTTGTGAGCGCTAGATTTGTGTTAGCTTGATTCTGTTGCGCCACGGCAGCGCCCCTGCCGTCTATTTCGAGGCCAAATTGCGGAATCAAAAATTTTCCTTACACGGAAACCGGCGCTACCGCGGACAAAGAAAACCCGGATCGATTACCATTAACCTAATGCTAGCAATCAAGAGAGGGGAAGAGAAGTATACCGAGTGATCCGAGTCCTCCGGTCTTCTTTCCATCGTCCCGATCTCCCGCGGAAAGTCTTGGCTCCACATCGTCGCCTCCTCGCCGGAAAAGGGCACCACATCGCCTTCGTCTTTTACGGGCTCCCGCCTCAATACCGAGGCAACTCGGGCATGAAGCCGGCAACTCGACATGCTCAAGATATGCTGTAGAATGTAGTAGTGTAGAGGCTATGTCTCATTTGGGGTTTGTTGCCATTTGAAGATGATGGAGGAAATGAGATAAGAAAAATGGTGCTTGCATTTTTCTAGCATGAATGAGATCAAGAAAGTGGAACTCTCAAGAATGAAGAACTCTCTCTTCTTCTTCTTTCTTTCAACCATTTTCATCAAGTGAAGAATAAGGTGGAGGAATGTAAGTAAATCAAACAAGAGGGAGGTGAGTGTAGGAGAGCAAGAAGGGTGACCACATCCTAAACCATCATCACAACCTCACATCAACTCTAATCAAAGATCAAATCCTTTCTCATCACTTCTAATCTTCATAAAGCATGAAAAGAATGACAGGAATGGTATCTAAATAAGTTATCATAATTAATCAACTTACAAGAAACCCCCTCCACAAATGTAATTTGCAAAACTGCAAATTACCCCCTCCATCAGAAAAGTCCGGCCGGGAAAGAACAAAGGAAAACCGGCCGGAACGGAATGCAAACTGGCAACTCCAGAAAACTGGTCCCGTAATCAATTACAGGAAAACCCCGATACTGTGCATACACACCCGCATCTGTATTCCGACCGGATACAAATGCAATGAGACAAAATCTACACTGTACTAAACTAGGACCGGCTTAAGCCAAAGCCGGCTAGTAAAATCCGTCCGATCCTGATCCGTGCAATACCGCACGTATCTGATCGAACCCTGCCATATAACTATACGGCCACTAGTACAAAACTGTCCGATCCTGATCCGTGCAATACCGCACGTATCTGATCGGACCCTGCCATATCTCCATATGGCCTCTACAGCGTTTCACCCGAAAGCTTGAGTAACTGAAAGTGTGGTGGACTCTAAAGACTCGTCAATACTATGGCTGTGGATTTAACTACTAGCACGTCAGAGGTATAAGCCAATACGTGACGGGCCACCAGCTATTGACCAAAAGGGACGTCGATGAGGAAGCTCACCCCGACACCCAACTGAGCCTGTCAGGGACAATATCCGTACAGTCCGGTCCGTTCGTCTATGAGCATCGCATGTCGGGCCTAGGGGGTTGGTAAAAGTCAGACCCCCAAAAGCGGTGCAAGTCGTGTCGGAGTGTAACCCAGAACGCCCTGAGATACTACTGGAATACCTACCAGTAAATCTCCTGCTTCGGCCGAGGGCTTTGCGTAATGGCTCTCCTAGACACAGCGCGACCTCACCCCCAATACCGGGAGAGACGAACCCCTGCAGATCCGCTCACTGTCTCCATATGGCTCGGGACTGTACCCAACTAAAACCTGTTTGCACGACTCCTTTGAGCCGTGGTAGGGTAGTAATCAAAGCACAGTGGGAACTCACACGAGACAAATGACGATCTCAGGTCGATGAACTAACCTGTACACATGTCACCAGGGAACTGCTATCTGACATCAGGTATAATCCCAACTGGCAGGTCCCCGGCGAGTCCTGTCCGGTGTACTCATAACCCAATGAGCACCTGCATACATCTTAGGTGAACCAACTGACACCAGTGGCTTGTGAGACCGGCCACCGCCCCTCGTCGGGGTCTCGACTGTATACACTAGTCTACTCTGGAGAATCGATGCCCTGTCTCGAAACTCCAACGACTAGGGACCATTTAAGGATGTGCTTATAGACTACCAGCTCCCACGTATATGATCGCCATCATACTGCTGGCAGTCAAGCAAGAATCCTAGGGGCTCTATCAACGTGTAATAGCGACATGCCAGGTCACATAAAGCAGTACACGATGATAAAGATAAACCAGATAGCATACTATCATCTCGAGTAAGACTGTCCTACCGGGATAGGTCCTCCCTCAATCATTGCAATCACGTGCCTGTGATCCAATAATTGACTCTGAGGGCACTATCTCCAACAATCTCCCACTTGCACTCAAGGCTAATTATTGCGATGCCGCATACTCACAGCCCGTGTGATACCGAACACCCAACTCCTTTACTAGTCAGTCTCGCAAAGCTCGTTTGCGAAACTATTGCGTTCGAGGAATAGCCTCAGTGAGTGGATCCGCTGTGATGTTCCTTTCTATGTCTCTCTATATCTCAAGTTCGCGGAGAAAGCCATCTCCCGAAATGAGCAATACCTGTCTTAGAATGTCTGGATGTCTGATGGGACCTAGCTCATAAATGAACTCCAAATCCAAACTTCTTAGACTGTATCGTCAACTGAACTTAATCAGTATCCTGCGCCATGCCACCCTCAGTATTGCCTTGGACCACCTGTCCAAAATACTGCCCCTCGTAAGAAGGAAAACTATAACTCTGACAACCTCCTTGTCGTCCATGTCACCTTGGAAGCCTGGAATGATAACTATCTCCCAAATGAGGCTGTCTTTATCATATCCCTAGAACATCCACTTATGTTCTAAGACTGCTTCCGGCTGTTTCTCCAGGATTGGATTAATATCAACTTATTGCATCTAGTGCAAGAACAACATCTGGTGTGGTACTTGACATCTCATGATTGACTCAATTGCCTAAGCAAGTGATCTGCCAATCATGAGTATCCCTCTCCCCTTTAGTCTATAAGACACCTTTAGAGAGGGTGACTCCATCAACTGCAGGTACACTACCGTGTCAGGAGTCGTCCATTCTAAATACTCATAGAATGCTGTCAAGGTACCCAGATTGGAAACTACCCAAATCTAGATCTAAAACCATAGATCTAGTTACCAGTATGTCTGATATAATATCCAAGTCCTATGTGGAGAAAACACTGTGTGACGACCAAAGTATAACCGATCGTAGTATAGGAATATCACTTCCTACTACCTTCTCAACAGATCCACCCCTTATTCTGATGACGTCAAACCTATGACTGTCACATCAGAAATAGATGATCTATCTCTGCTACATCTGCTTTAGTCTATAAATAGACATACGCCTGATGTCCACCAATGCTTCCGCTGCTCCCACTGACTACGACAACCCTCTGGCAGAGTCATATAGATGTGCACTTCCAAAGCTAGTTTAGAACGACGCTATACTCATCCTCCTGCCGAGTCTCGCAGCCTGGAACAACAGCAATGGCAAGTGTGGGTAAAACAAGAACTTCTTTGTCACCGTCCTTGAGGCTACCGGAGTACCTCTCGGGTGCCTGAAGTTTCCCACCGTATCTGCGGAGTGGCCAATGGAATGTCAAACCAGATTGAATCTTTAGGTTGCTTATCAAATCTTCAGTAATCGTTTGCGGTTCTGGAATCACTTCCAGTTCTACCATACTCCCACTACTTTTTCTGAAAAAATCCATTTTTAATAAAAACTGTGGCGAGTCTAGAACAATATTGCTATTGTTCATCCAGATGGTAGAAAGTCAACCCTCGTCATAGCCTGGGTCAACCCACAAACAGCCATTACAGAAACGTGCCTTGAGTTGTCCAGTGTCTGGTTTTAAGCATAAGCCGGACAACTCCCCGTACCTTAACAACGTTAAGATATGAACTGTTCTATATCCAATATAGAACCAGAGGCACTGATTTAATTGAACCAGATTCAAATCATGCAGCTGTCTCCAGTGCATGTCAACTAAATGGAAGGAGGTCGATCAGCGTTACTTAACTTAGGAATGCTTCCAATTATGAGTAACCTGAAAGAGAATCAATTTCTCTTTATCATTACTATCAACTGAACACCATACACAAGTATCTACATCTTCGATCTCTTTGAAGAATCCCGATACTTGCAATACCTGGTTCTCTACTTTATCCAAATACCTATAACTTCTCAAAATTCGGACCCTGCGTTTCTACGAAACACTTGTCTAAAAACTAGAGAAGTCATAAGTAAACCGAATATAGTACGAGGACCAACCCCTCTGTCCTAATAGACACTGGACAACATACAATACTCTGTATAAGTCCGCTGAGTCTAACAACTCTTTCACTGTGCGTCGTAGGTTGAAAACTGTACTTATGGTTAAGAAGAATTACACCGCTGTTTAATGCTCCTTACCTAACCATCCACTGATATAGGTAAATGTCATCGACATAATATCAAAAGGTATATCTCACTCTATGAAAATAGACGTACAGATATATCAATTTGAAATTGGTGCACAACAGCGGATATTCAAAACCAAATAATTGCCGTCCGGCAAACAACCCAGGTGACTTCCTCAAATAATGAGGATGATCACCTAATTCCCAATAACTTACTCCCACTCATCATCTGTAAAACCATACAGATGTGAGAATCATACCTGGTAAATACATACCCTGGAGTAAGTATCTAATCGGGAAATCAGTTTTCCATTAACAGTACACAGTGAAACTGAAACATTGAAATGTTTCGTTGGGATATCCTGGTATTCCTAGTAATGCCTCTTCCATTATCCAGATTCACAACTATAACCGTATAATTCTTTGCCACCTCTCCAAATCCCTTTATATGTCTTTAGTCATTACCTTCTGTACACCCCTTTAAGCCAAATGGTTTTCTTCCTTCCCTACCGTTCGGCACCAGCCTATGGTTTGGAAGAAGACTATCCAAAAAGCATAAAGGGTGTACTGTCCTAATCCTAGGAGCACTCGCAATGCGAGAGAAGGTGAAGAAAAAGACACCTGAATGTACTTTATTCCTATTTCTCCTGAACCAGGATCCATCCCCGAACTGGAACAAGTTCCTTTCGAGTTCGTATATAACCATACGATGGATTATCCAATAAAATGGGATCTTCGTAGTGATACGGAGTGTCCTGGAGAAATACAAAGGTGATTTAGGATTGGCGAAGAAATACTTGGTTTGGTCGTGAATAGCAGTCGCAACTTACTTTGCCCTCTTACTAATCCCTTGCTTTGTCTTAACTTAATACCTTCTGTACACCGTTTAGGCTAACTGGTTTTCTTCATTCCCTACCGGTCGGCACCAGCCTATGGTTTGGAAGAAGACTATCCAATTTGCGTAATAGGTGTACTACTCCTAAACCAAGGAGTACTCGCAACCTGAGAGAAGGTGAAAAGAAAAGACAACTGAATAGTCCTATTCGTTTTCTCCAGAACCAGAAACCATCCTCGAAGTCCTTCGAGTTCGTATCTAACCATACGATGGTTTTGTCCAATGGAAGTGGACATTCGCAGTAATACGGGGTGTCCTGGAGAAAAAGGGTAAAAGTAGGAGTGGCAATGAGGTCTGCAACTTTGACAATCCAAAAGCCAGTGTTAAGAAGGTTCGGTCAACTTGGTCACTGAGTCATAGTCCAGGGTCGGGTCAAAGGTCGCTGCCAAAGAGAGAGAGAGAAGAAACACTCAGCGTGCACTCTAACCTGGATCAGAATGGTTATCACTTTGTCTAATCTGGAAACCTCCCACTGTACCTCAAATTCTCCTCCAAACCTGAAAGAAGAATTAGTCGGGGTCACCCGAGGAGTAAAATAACTCATCAGTGGGAATCATGATCCAACTATCATCGCATGATAACTTGACGGAATCCACTCAAGTCACCACACTCCAGAAGGTATGCGCATGCCTGGCAAGTTTCAGTTCTTTTGAAACTCCCGATGTGATTTTTACCCCTAGGACCCAAGTGACCTTGACAATGCCAACATATCAAAGAGTCCTAGTCAAGTTCAGCCCGTCATTATCTTGATTGCATTAAACCCACCCGTACGAGTCCTTGACAATGCCAACATAACCGTACGACTGTCCTAACCAATCCACTTCTCCATGCGACAGAAAAGTATTACACAGCTACCGAACACTACGCCTCGGCAATGCACGACATACGTAGCACGAATACTAAGCAATACTAATCTGAAATGACGGAGGGCTACGGATAGTTTTTGGCGAAAAACTTTTAACGTAATGAACTTGATATCGTTGAAGGAACTGCATAGCCTTTTATAAAAATATAGTGACGAAAAACCTTTACTAAAGAGGTCACTCCCGGTGAAGGGATCTCGGCTCTTTCCCCGTAGAATGAGGTGCAGGATATTCCAACTGAATACCACGATGCAAAGCAAAAGTAATCGGCTATAGTGAAGTTAATGCCCTGACGCAAACTTTTCGTCCAAGGGGTCACTCCCGGTGAAGGGATCTCGGCCCTTGCCTCGTCGACTGAGGAGCAGGATATTCTAAATGAATACCACGATGCAAAACAAAAGAGAACGTCCTTGCAATAACAGCTTTTTGAAAAATGTTCCAACAACATCAGAATAGGTTTGTTTATCCTGCATTGATCCGAATCAACGCAGTCCCATCAATTAATCACACCACAAAGAATGAAAATATGCTGACGTACGTATATGCCATCCGCATTCGCCACTGGGTCCCGTCATCACCCGTTAGGATAGCTAACTAACGGCAGAGCGGGGACTGGACTAGCGCGGATGTAAAACATATACAACATCTACTAATATATATACCAATATATTATATTTCGCTCAAGGCGTGATAAAATGCAACATCACAGAAATGTACAGCATCACAGAACAATACAGATATCTGGAAGCCCCGGGTTTCACAGAGCCGCTGCTGAAACCCGACGTTCCCCTGGTCGTGTGGATAGCCTGTGCAATGAAATCCTAGACCCCTACGGGCGCGGCAAGTCACCCGCCAAAACCTGAAGCGAGGCAGCCCCCTCCAGCACCGTGAATGGACCACCCATCACTTCACGGAATCCGGTAACTTGGGCACCCCTCCTGGGTCAACCTGTACCCCCTACGAGTGCGGCGAATGGCCCGCCAATCCTAGAGTGAAGCCCCCTCCATCTCAATGCCATGAGATGCGGGCCTGTTGCCCCCTAGAACCTGGCTATCCGTGCACTCCTCCGCGGGGTAATCCTAGTACAGAAAGTAAAATATACATACACCGGGTACATCGACCGCAACCAGGTCGTGCCCCAAAAGAATAACACAATCAGGCAGTGACGGCAGTCCACAGGTCGGACGCTCGCCCCGCAATAACAAATGTACATAATACAACAAAACTGTACTAGCATTGCATCCAGGCTATCCCCCACGACCGATCCGCAACATCACAGCATAAACATAGAACATCAACGTGAAAGTCACGTTCGCAAATCCGTCTAACCGGGCTATAGCAGTTAGACCGGATTTACCGATCGAGTGACATTCACGGTCGCAGATATAATGTAAATACTGTGAAATAATGTGTTTAAAATTTTCCAATTGATCAAACCTTAACAAGTGGGCCCCAAACAAAACTGTAGCACTCACAGAAAACCTGGGCCCATTTTTAATATTCCAAAACCCCTAATTTAAGCCCACAAGACCACTGAGAAAAATTAGTGAAGTGAAGCCTACTTCTTGCGGCGGAAGCGCGGCCAATGAGGGGCTCAGGCCGCGCTTACGCGGTCGTACGGCATGATCACTTTACCAAATTTTTGCAGTATTCCTAGAACTCCCTGCACATCATTCTGAGACCACCTGAAAAATTTTTAAACTCCAAAAAATTTCGATAGAAACTAATGTGAAGGAAAAATACGGTTTTTGGAATTTCGGTCGATCGGAACTGAAAAACACATTAGAACAAGCTAGGAAAGGTTAATGGCGTGGCTCTGATACCATGTTGCGCCACGGCAGCGCCCCGGCCGTCTATTCCGAGGCCAAATTGCGGAATCAAAAATTTTCCTTACACGGAAACCGGCGCTACCGCGGACAAAGAAAACCCGGATCGATTACCATTAACCTAATGCTAGCAATCAAGAGAGGGGAAGAGAAGTATACCGAGTGATCCGAGTCCTCCGGTCTTCTTTCCATCATCCCGATCTCCCGCGGAAAGTCTTGGCTCCACATCGTCGCCTCCTCGCCGGAAAAGGGCACCACATCGCCTTCGTCTTTTACGGGCTCCCGCCTCAATACCGAGGCAACTCGGGCATAAAGCCGGCAACTCGACATGCTCAAGATATGCTGTAGAATGTAGTAGTGTAGAGGCTATGTCTTATTTGGGGTTTGTTGCCATTTGAAGATGATGGAGGAAATGAGATAAGAAAAATGGTGCTTGCATTTTTCTAGCATGAATGAGATCAAGAAAGTGGAACTCTCAAGAATGAAGAACTCTCTCTTCTTCTTCTTTCTTTCAACCATTTTCATCAAGTGAAGAATAAGGTGGAGGAATGTAAGTAAATCAAACAAGAGGGAGGTGAGTGTAGGAGAGCAAGAAGGGTGACCACATCCTAAACCATCATCACAACCTCACATCAACTCTAATCAAAGATCAAATCCTTTCTCATCACTTCTAATCTTCATAAAGCATGAAAAGAATGAAAGGAATGGTATATAAATAAGTTATCATAATTAATCAACTTACAAGAAACCCCCTCCACAAATGTAATTTGCAAAACTGCAAATTACCCCCTCCATCAGAAAAGTCCGGCCGGGAAAGAACAAAGGAAAACCGGCCGGAACGGAATGCAAACTGGCAACTCCAGAAAACTGGTCCCGTAATCAATTACAGGAAAACCCCGATACTGTGCATACACACCCGCATCTGTATTCCAACCGGATACAAATGCAATGAGACAAAATCTACACTGTACTAAACTAGGACCGGCTTAAGCCAAAGCCGGCTAGTAAAATCCGTCCGATCCTGATCCGTGCAATACCGCACGTATCTGATCGAACCCTGCCATATAACTATACGGCCACTAGTACAAAACTGTCCGATCCTGATCCGTGCAATACCGCACGTATCTGATCGGACCCTGCCATATCTCCATACGGCCTCTACAGCGTTTCGCCCGAAAGCTTGAGTAACTGAAAGTGTGGTGGACTCTAAAGACTCGTCAATACTATGGCTGTGGATTTAACCACTAGCACGTCAGAGGTATAAGCCAATATGTGACGGGCCACCAGCTATTGACCAAAAGGGACGTCGATGAGGAAGCTCACCCCGACACCCAACTGAGCCTGTCAGTGACAATATCCGTACAGTCCGGTCCGTTCGTCTATGAGCATCGCATGTCGGGCCTAGGGGGTTGGTGAAAGTCAGACCCCCAAAAGCGGTACAAGTCGTGTCGGAGTGTAACCCAGAACGCCCTGAGATACTACTGGAATACCTACCAGTAAATCTCCTGCCTCGGCCGAGGGCTTTGCGTAATGGCTCTCCTAGACACAGCGCGACCTCACCCCCAATACCGGGAGAGACGAACCCCTGCAGATCTGCTCACTGTCTCCATGTGGCTCGGGACTGTACCCAACTAAAACCTGTTTGCACGACTCCTTTGAGCCGTGGTAGGGTAGTAATCAAAGCACAGTGGGAACTCACACGAGACAAATGACGATCTCAGGTCGATGAACTAACCTGTACACATGTCACCAGGGAACTGCTATCTGACATCAGGTATAATCCCAACTGGCAGGTTCCCGGCGAGTCCTGTCCGGTGTACTCATAACCCAATGAGCACCTGCATACATCTTAGGTGAACCAACTGACACCAGTGGCTTGTGAGACCGGCCACCGCCCCTCGTCGGGGTCTCGACTGTATACACTAGTCTACTCTGGAGAATCGATGCCCTGTCTCGAAACTCCAACGACTAGGGACCATTTAAGGATGTGCTTATAGACTACCAGCTCCAACGTATATGATCGCCATCATACTGCTGGCAGTCAAGCAAGAATCCTAGGGGCTCTATCAACGTGTAATAGCGACATGCCAGGTCACCTAAAGCAGTACACGATGATAAAGATAAACCAGATAGCATACTATCATCTCGAGTAAGACTGTCCTACCGGGATAGGTCCTCCCTCAATCATTGCAATCACGTGCCTGTGATCCAATAATTGACTCTGAGGGCACTATTTCCAACAGATTCTAGTGCGAAATATTGCACTAAGTTGTTTCTAGGTTTTGGGGTTTTTCCGACGTGGGTTCGATTAGTCGTTTCGAGATTATATCTATTATATTCATCGTATTTATTATATTGTGTTGCGCAATCGGGACGATCGGAGTCTAGACTTGGTGTTTCTTAGTTTAGCGACCCTAGTTAGTGTTTTTGGCCGATGTCGTGCGCGATAGATACGCTAAGTGCGCAGTGCATTTTTCAGGGCGTTATCCTTACGTTTCGTTGTCTTTTCGTCATTTCAGGATATTTAGCTTATGTGATATATTTGTGAAATTTTAGGTTCACAGGCGGGGACTTCGGACGCTACGACAAAAGGAAAACAGGTGGTAGGCTTCACTTAGCCAGGAGCGTTGGTGAGTAGATTTAACATCTACAGGGGAATCGCCCGCATGGTGTTATACATCTGGGCTAGAAATGACTTGACTAGTCGCATATTCTATTTCATATTTAGAATTGCGTATTCACCATACTGCTTAGTTAATTGTTGTGCTTGGACTAGTATCCTTAGGACACTGCACAATTACTGACGGCTCATGTTGCACGAGCACTGATTGTATGCCACACACACCGACAATAACTGCCATGTCACGCACAACCCACTTATAGATGTGATATTGTTTGGTTGGAAACATTGGGACATTGATTCATACTTCTTATCGCATATGATATATATAGCATACCTGGATACCTACATGCCCTGACATGCTTACATGCTAGTTATCCATATACTTATAGGATAGTGTACCTTTAGTGATATGTATATACATATATGAGACACAGCTACATGTAAATCTGGCATACATACATATACCTGGAGGGTATTATGGATAGGTATAGAGACATACCTTGCTACAGATACTTTAACATCATACACACTTACATATGGACACACATATCTTGCTATACCGACATGGTTACGCTTACCTTGTTATAGCTACATGTTCACCTGTATATGTTGTTGCATCTGATTTCGGAGAAATCAGGAACTGCATGATATATTTAATAACTTGTTGCAGTTAAATAACGGTTTTCCTTTATATACTCATATTATTATTTCATGTTTGCATATATTACATTCATGAATTTCATATGATGTCTCTGATATTTTTACTCCTGTATATATACTCCTGTATATATAACAGTGGAATAGGACGATGTTATATATGCCCTTACACCAATATTAGTGGAATGAGACGCTAATATATGTGTATTGATTCATGCATTTATACTTATTCATTACTTGATATTTTCTGGATTTGAGGACTGTGGTTGTTTCATGAAATTATGCAAGTATTCTTATTCTTTACTTGATATTTGGATGCATCCACTCAGAGATTTGTTTTATACCGATACGTGGATCACGAGTGTTGATACCGGACACTTACGATTCGAGGAACGTATATACCGATACGTGGATCACGGGTGTCGATACCGGACACTTACGATTCGAGGAACGTATGAATATGAGAAAGACCGATACATGGATTACGGGTGTCGATACCGGACACTTACGATTCGAGGAACGTATGGATTTGAGTATTTCTGTGTCGATGCTTGACACTTGTTACATGATGTTTTTGGGTGTCGGTGTTGGACACTCACTTTATATGAAACTTACTGGATTCAGGATATATGAGATTCACTTGATGTTGGATTCAGGATATATGAGATTTATTTGATATTATACATTCAGGATATATGAGATTCACTTGATATTGGATATAAGATATATGAGATTTAATTGATATTATACATTCAGGATTTGTGAGACTTACATGATATGAGAGCCAATTTGGGGGCTGATTTGAGGAATTGGGATTTGGATTGTCTTGATGGATTGTGATCCTACTACGATGTCAGGATTACGTGGAAATGACATGTTTAATGACATGTTTCATTCCATACTCCACATTTATTGTTTATGCACTGCTTCATGTATTAGTTTTACCTGATAGAGTACATTTCATGACTGTTGCATTTACATACCTTTATTTATGTGCATTTCTTCATGTGTTAGTTGTACATGTTAGAGTACCTTTCATGACTGTTGCATATATACATTGTCATATCATTACTTCATGTATTAGTAGTACCTGATTTAGTACCTTACATGATTGTTGCATACAGATTGTCATATTATTGCTTCATGTATTAGTTGTACCTGCTAGTGTACCTTTCATGATTATCGCATTCATATGACCTTTTACTGCTTTTAGCTTACATATGTTAGATTTGCGCTGTACGTGCATACTTACCATTACCTGCATATGTTATTTACTATTCACGAGTTGGCAACTCACCCCCGTTGTGCCACAGGGTTTTGCAGGTTATTTCCCCAAAGTAGTCGAGGCAGGCTATTCATCTATCACATCATCTTTTGCAGCGGATACCGTTTTGGTTCACGGTTTGCAGTTTTGCTTATGTGGGTTTTGCGGTTATCCAAGGTTGTTTAGTTTATATTCTTTGTATCCTATATTCTCCATCTACCATTATCTTGTATGACTTAGAGACTTGATGTGAGGACGATATTGTATATTTGGTGACTTGGATGTCTTTTATGCAGTTTTACTTCTATCGTCTTTTATTTCTTCGCTACGGCGTCGTATATCTGTTGTGGTGGTTGTTTTCTGCCGTTGGGCGTGGATTTGCTCCCGTTGGGGATGCTTTACTTTATATTTATGTTGTACCCATTTTTGGGGTTGGTTTTTACAAAGGAGGTGCTGCCGAAATTTTCAAGAAAGTAAATTGGACTTAAAGAATTTATACTTGAGATTTTCAAAAGTTTAAACAATGTTTCTTATCTTTTAATGGTTTAGATTTCTGGGTTTTGGCTTTCTTTTACAGCGTTACGCCTGTAGATGTTACGTAGTATTAGGGCTCTCACGTGCCAATTTTGGGTCGTGACATCATTATATGTATAATGGATGCTTGGACATGTATATATGTGTGTAGATGACTTTCTTGCTCGACATGATAGTATGCTATCTGGTTTACTTTATCTTGACTTGTTCATTTGATCATGCATTTTATTCATTTGGTACATGTTGATAAAGCCCTTAGGATATTTGCTTGACTACTTGGACTGTGATGCAGATCATACTAGTGGGACACGTGTAGTTTATAAGCATATCCTTGAACTGTTCCTAGTCGTAGGTGTATCGAGACGGGGCATCGATATTCCAGAATAGACTAGCTATACCATTCTTGTCCTATATGATGGGCGATGGATGATCCCATATCCATCTGGTGTGATGACACAAAAGATTCTATGCGGGTGCTCAGTGGAGACTGGGTACACTGAGCAGACTCGCCGAGAACTCCTACGTGGTATTATATCTATCGTTGGATAGCAGTTCTCAGGTGACACTGGTACAGGTTAGTCTGTAGACCCAAGATCGTCATATAGTCTTGTGTGTCCTCCCACTGCACTTTGATCTCCACCCTACCACGGCTCTACTGAGTCATGCAAACAGGTGGATTTTGGGTACAGTCCCGAGGCACATGGAGGCAATGAGTGATAGGAGGGGTTTCGTCTCTCCCGGTATTGGGGGTTGATATTGTAGGGTTTCGGGCACACTAATGAAGTCTCACAGGTGATCAAACATGGCCAATTAAAATTTTACAAGTGCCGAGAAACCCTAATACGGATCGTTAACTAGATGTATAGGCGATGCAATGCAAATAAACGAATTTATAGCTAAAGAGAAGGGGCTACAACCTTTGTAGATCCGGTCCTCTACCTCCATGGCTCCGTGATGAAGTCCCCTCGCTGTCCATATCGGATCCCGGACTCTAGCATCGGCCTCATTGGAGAAATGGGCGGGCTAGGTCGTCGGCTTCGATGCCGAAGATGATCTACGTCGAGGAAACACAAGATCAAGCTCCAACTTCACCAAGTCATGAAACTTGTGAAGAAAACATCCTATACTACTTGGCAAGAGGTAGAGGATGAAGAAATAGGAGGTGGGTTCACTTTAGAATTGGATTTCTCACTCTTTTTCACAAGTTGCCATTGATGAAGGCAAGGTTTTCTTCTTGTTGAAGATGAAGAAGAAGAAGAAAGAATATGATAAGTATATTCAAAATAGAAAATAATATGAATACTTATCATATACCAACCATGGTTAGGTGTAGAGAATAGACTATGGTTAGTTTGATTGGTTAGGGTTAAGCATGAAGACAAAATGGTCACTTAGTCAAAGCTTCATGAAGCTTCAACAACAAACAAAGAAAGCCACCATTTTCTCTTAATCTTTTCCAAAATAAATAAATAAATGAATAAGTAAATCAACAAAACCCTAACCATTCATATAACCATGGTTTAATTCTTTACACAAACCCAAGTGAGTATGTATCATCAAACATGATACAAACAGGTGCACAAAAATATATCACATATACGATGTGCATTTCAAGTGAGAAAATCCATTTAAAGTGAACCAATACTAGTTAATGCAAAGTAATATATCAAATATATAATTATATATTAAATCATTAAATCAACACTTGATTCAATGATCCGGTCATGTCGCATATAACCGACTAGTATCCAATGTATCGACTTATCGAATCAATCTTCGATTCGATAACTAGGTTATATCGCATACAACCAATCGATACATTCATCGCGAGAATGGAATACGGTATCACATACACGCATTATTCTCGGTCCCGCACATATCTCATATGCGCTCCTATTTCGTTTCGCTTGAGCCAGGAAAACTCTGTGTAGGACTCTAAAGACTTGTCAATACGCCGGCAGCAGATGATGATCATATCAAGCACCCACAAGCCGCAAGCGGTCTGCTAAACATAACGGCCACCCGGGTATTGAGCGATCAGAAGATCGACGAGCAAGCCCGCTTACACTCCTGTGAATCCAACCAGTAACACTTACCGTATAGTCCGGTCTGTTCGTCTGATATGTCGCATATCTCGCTTAGGGGTGGTAAACGTCAGACCCCAGTAGCTTGATAAGTCATGCCGACGTAAGGTCCATAACATTCGTGAAACTACTGATAACTCTTACCAGTATATCACTGTAACCCTGGCCAGGGATTTCCTGTTATGGCCAGTCGAGCATAGCGCAACATCCAACCCCAATACCGGGAGAGACGAATCCCCTCCTATCGCTCATTGCCTCCATGTGAATCGGGAATGTACCCAAAAACCACCTGTTTGCATGACTCAGTAGAGCCGTGGTAGGGTGGAAATCAAAGCACAGTGGGAGACACACAAGACTCTATGACGATCTCGGGTCAACAGACTAAGCTGTACCAGTGTCACCAGAGAACTGCCATCTGACGTGAGGTATAATACCATCTGGGAGTTCTCGGCGAGTCTGTTCAGTATACCCAGTCTCCACTGAGCACCTGCATACCATCTCTGATGTCAAACACCAATGGATATGGGATCATCCATCGCCCATCACATGGGTCGAGAAGATATACGCTAGTCTATTCTGGAATATCGATGCCCCGTCTCGATATTCCCACGACTAGGAACAATGAAGGATGTACTCATTGACTACCCAGGCCCCACTAGTATGATCTTCATCATAGTCCTGGAAGTCGAGTACACATCCTAAGGGCTTTATCAACATGTAATCAGAGAGACAGAAAGTATACATGTTAAGATAAAGAGCAACCAGATAGCGTACTATCATGTCGAGCAAGAAAGTCCTACCTATATATGTCCCAGCATCCACTACAATATACATCCTATGTACAGTAATGGCCTCTAGGGCATACATATAACTAACAATCTCCCACTTGCACTAGAGCCATCTGTAGCAGTGGTTGCAGTATCTAATACTCAACCATCCCATATGAGTCTCTCTCTGGGAAAAGCCCTTCGTGAGTGGATCCGCCGTGTTGTCCTCTGAGTCTACTCTCCTAACCTCGATCACCCTGGAGATCAACTATCACCATGATCAGGTGACGCTTCCTCAGAATATGTCTGGGTCACTGATGGGATCGGGGTTCCTGGGCCAAAGCCACACTTCCATTGTCATACAATGGTAGGAACCTAGTTCATCTTATGAACCAATATACACCCAAACTGTCTCTTTGGTAGTATCCATAATAGCGATGTTACCAGCCTTTATCGTCTAGTTTGCCACGGTATCTAGCTTGGAACTCTTCCAACATACCGTCCCTTCACTGAGGGTAAAGATAATGCCCGTGACTGACATCCAGTCGTCCTTATCACCCTGAAACCTTTCCAGTGATTCTCCCCAGGATCAACTGATACAATCTCACTGCAATTAGTGAGAATCCTAACATCCATTTAGATCTATCTCATAGACCCAAATCTCAGGATTTAGGAGGTATCACTTTGATCCTATATGGAGAATCTATGTGATAAGAGGAGATCGACCGATCATAGCATAGGAAACTCCTTTCCTATCAAGAGTATGTCATCCATGTACTCTACAAGGATCATTACCATACTCCATACTACCCTTTTGTACATACAAGGTTCATCTACCATTTTGATGAAGTCAAACTCTTTGACTACCACATCAAAACAGATGTTCCAACTCCGCGATGCCTGCTTTATCCTGTAAAGCAACTCACATGTTTCCGCTGCTCCTACTGTTTACGAAGCCCTTTGGCTGTGTACTTATAGACTTTCTATTCTGAATCAGTATTTAGAAAAGCAGTCATGACACCCAACCACCAGATATCGCAGTCATGGTATGTAGCAATGGTAAGTAGGATCTGGATGGACTTAAGCATAGTCCCTGGAAAAGGTTTCATCATTATCCACTCTTGGTCGATGACGAAAACCTTTAACAAGTCTAGCTTTGAAAGTCTCAACTTTTCCATCAACACCAAGTAATCTTCTCAAGATATACTTGCTCCTGATGGGGATTTAACCCTTCAGATATCGCAACCAAAGTCCATACTTTGTTGGTGTATATGGATTCCATTTCAGATCGCTATGCATCTAGCCATTCTTACAGAGTCCCTACTCTCGATGGCCTGCTCGATACTAGATGGGTCATCATCTCATGATGCATTCCTCGCTCCCACTGTCATCGAGAAACCGAGGTATCTCTCAGGCAGGTGAGGAACCCTACCAGATCGGCGGAGAGGCTATGGTTCGTCGGGGATTATTGAATCCTTTGGTTCTGTCAAATCATTAGCAGTTTTGTACGGCTGGAACCTTTCCAGTTCTACAGAACTGTCCTTGCCTCGATCTTGTCCGGATTTTGCTTTAGACATAGGCCGGACAATCCCAAATCTTAACTTACTTAAGAGATAGGCTCTTCCCATACCATATCTTATATGGAGTGGTAGGCACTGATTTGATTCGAACCTAATTCAATAGGTATGCAGCTTCTCAAGTGCACAACCCTAAAAGGAAATAGGTAACTCAGTAATAATCATCATAGAGCACACCATATCTAATATTGTGCGATTGCTCCACCCCGATACACCGTTGTGTTGTGGTGTATTCAGAGGAGTAATACTGAGAGAGAATCTCATTCTCCTTTAGAATAGTCCAGGAATTCTATGCACAAGTATTCTCCTCCCTGATCTCATCATAGGACATTATACTTATACCCGGTTATTGGTTCTCTACTTCTAACTTATATTCTGTGAATATCTCAAAAGGTTCGGACTTGTGTTTCAACAGGAACATATGTCTGAATCTTGAGAGATTATTAGAGAATGTAATGAAATACAAAGAACCAGTCTTGGCATGTGTAGACAGGATACCTTACATACATCATCATGTATCAGTCCCAATAGTTTACTAACTCTTTCTCTGTTTTCAGTAAACGGAGCTATGGTCATCTAATCTTTGTGACATGACTGTCAAGTTTCACAAGATGTAAATTCAAACTGATTTAAATATGCATCTAAAATGTAACTTCAGGCAGTCAGGTCGCATTGATGTGACCTAGTCTACAATGCCTCAAGAAGGATTCGTTCATTTCTGAACTCTTCCTCTTGTGTGTGTTCTGTATACTAGGAACTGTAGTTTGATTTAGAACGTCAATTCTTTTAGATAACGTGCCTGAACCGATCAACTTTTGATATAGGAAATGTTCAAAACATTATCCAGCAATACAAAATTTTATCATTACTTTAATAAATAAAGAGATTGATATGATTTTGTATATCAGGTTCGGTATCTAATAGCATTTGTTCAGAATCAATGTATTGGTAATACATGGTGACAGTGACCAATAGACTTGGCTGCAACACTTGCCCCGTTTTCTGTCTCATGAAACTTATCACCCGTTCTCAGTTTTTCTACCTTTTTGTAGCCCTATGTAACAGATTACATATCTGGGATCCTGATCCTGTATCAAATACCCAGGATGCGGAGGATACTGAGTAACAGTTCTTTGTAATGAACATACCCGAAGGAGATGCATCATATGCACTTTCTTCGTTTGGGCGGCATAGGAATTCTGGTATTCCCCTATTTCCTGCTATGTCTTATAACAATTATAAGTTGGAGCGGGACCAACGTTCCCCAGCTCAGTATAACAAGCGGGTTCGTTCAATTCATCCATATTATTATCTTGATTAAGGCGTGATATGGTCGCTACCAGGAGAGAGAGAAAAAAAAACACTCTGCGTGCGCTCTTGCAAGATTAGATTGGTTATTTATTTTATCTAATCAGGATGGCTCCCACTGTTTTTATCAAATCTTCCTTCAAACCCTAAAAGGAAAGACTAGCCGGGATTAATTACACTCTACAAGTTCGCCAATCTTTCAGCCAGGCCAGTGTCGGTACTTTGAGGGAGGTTCCCCGTGCTTTCGCACGGACCTAATTATAGTAAACCTCGTTTTCCCAGAGGCGTAACCCCGTTGACACCTTTCTAGACACCTACTTGATCGGCTAATTGCAAAGTGCAAAACTCTCCCAGGAGTAACAATTACTCGCAGTGGGTATCGGGATCCAACTATCATATAGAAGGTATGCAATCTCATTGCAAATTTCAACGCTTGAAACTCCCGATAAAGGTTTTTACCCCTAGCACCTATGACCTTAACTATGGTCAACAAATCATAAAACTAGTCAAGTTCTACCCGTCATTTCGTGATTAATTAGACCCACCCACATGACCCTTAATTAAGGTCAACAAAGTCACGCGACTGTCCTAACTAATCGTATCATATGTGGTGTAGGAAGACATCACTTAGCTACTGTACACTGTGCCTTGACTATGGTCAACAAACACAGCACGAATACTAAGTACTCTACTTCCTAAAATGACGGAGGGTTGCGGCTGGTTTTTTATGAAAACCTTTAACGTTTTGAACTTGATCTCGTTGCGGAATCAAATAGTTTTAAATGGAATGTTTTTGAGGCTTTTCTAGTTTTGCTAAAGGGGTCACTCCCGGTGAAGGGATCGTCGGCCCTTTCCTCGTCGAATGAGGTGCGGGATATATCATATATATCATTGTGCAAAGCAGAAACTATAGAAGCAATCAAAAGACAAACCGGGTGTTGTAGCATCTGCCAGTTATTGCTAAAGGAGTCACTCCCGGTGAAGGGATCTCGGTCCTTTCCTCATCGAATAAGGTGCAGGATGTTCTACAAGGAACACCGCATGCAAAGCAAGAACTGTAGCTACCTGTTTTTATTTGGAAATTCGATTCCACAACATCAATTAGGTTTATTTTCTTTCATTAATCTCATTAATGAATATCTCATCTTTTAAGTCCACCTAATCATCACAGATAAATATAACGTACGCTTATGCCATCCGCATTCGCCTCGATGTCCTGTCTGCACCGTTAGGTTAGGTAACTAACGGCAGAGCGGGGCAGGGCTAGCACGGGTGTAAAACATAAGCAACGTCTATATAATATATCATATATACTATATACTATATCTATCTGAACACATCACAGATAACGCAGCAGAAGAATCATATGAAACATTGGATATACTAGGACGTCCGTGTTTTTAATACGAGCCAGTATAAAACACGGATTCCACGGTCGTGATGAATAGCCAATCCCACACCCCGAGACCCCTACGAGAGCGGCAAGCAACCCTACCAATTCTAGGGTTAGGAGACTCGAACTCGACTCCTCGAGATGGTCTCCCACTGGACCTTAGAACCCGGTTACTTGTGCTCCCCTCCTTGGGTCTATCCTAATGCGGAAAAGTAAATAATATACAATGGGTGACATCTTCCGCAACCTGGAAGTTTCCCAATAAAAGAATATTACATACAAGTTTTTACATGAATGAAAATGAAAAAACACTCATCTCACATAAAACCCCCCCGGCTATTCGAACACGACGATCCAATATAACATATCCAGCAACACATAACATCACATGTCATCAACGTAAGTAAATATGCGCATCCCAATTGTCGTTGACATATAGCAACGAAACCGGCGATATCACATATTACACTTACGGTCACAGAAAAGAAAGTGTAAAACTACAACAGGTGGAATTCGCAAACTCTTTAGACATCGCATGCCTAGCCAAATGAATTGCTTAGACATCGCATGCCTAACAAATATAAACCCCGCATTTTAGTCTCATTATCGAAAATACTTTTCAATATCAAGTCGTGCAATTCAACAGGATTCCCGACATTCTGATCGAATGCTCGTCGCAAACTTTAGTAGGCGGCCGCACCCCCGACGCCGTCTACAAAGTGCACCAAGGCGGAACACCGCTGCCGCGAGCATCCGGACAGATGCTTTCGGCGACGGGGTTCTCCTACAGTCACTTGGTCGGGGCTGTGGAGTGAGGCTGTCTATTAAGTTTACCCGGCGAGTATCCGCGTACGCTTCCCGATTGCGACGGACTTTTGATCACATCAAAATTCCGTGGCAACCGATAAAGTGAGACTAAACCGCTAGATTTATAACATTTATTCAGTTATCTCATAACTACTTGTGAATTCCAATTATTGTATCACATTCCGGATAAATAGAAAAATGTTAAACTTTCCGATCGAACAATCGATCGCCCAAGTTTTCCCGATACAGCTCAACATATGAAATAAGTTTAAAAACATTCACTTCGTGTCTCAGTACCAACGGTCCAGCCGTAGAAGGGTCAAGCCAACGCCTCACATGTGGCACGCCGTACTGCCCCAAACCCTAAGGTTCAAAGGGCAGTTCAAGATGGTCACATAATCGAGTTAAGGTTTGTTGTCTTCTAGAGGGTCCATCGCGTTACTTGCACTACTTAGAACGTGATTAAACTACAGAAATATCCAACAATTGGAAATTTCCCGGCAGGGGAAAAAATGGGTATTTATATCCGGTCGAACTTTTTAACATATTCTAAAATTATCCGGAAAAACACATAGACAAAATTAGATAATCCGATCGAATCTGTAAACTCCCAATACAACCCAGAAAACTCAACTCTTTAGTATAATTTAAAAATTCCCATAAAACTCAGCACTAACAGATAGGAATTACTGTGCAAAGAAAAAGACAAGAAGCTCCTATATGGCCGCGGAACCGCCGCACATACCATGCTCATGCCGCGGTTCCGCGGCCACGTGGTCGAGTTACCCTCACGTGCTTCACAGTAATTCATGAAAAAGCCTGCTGAATTTTCTGGATATTTTTAATTGACAAAAATCCACAATTTACAAAAATGTATAGAGAGTGGATTTATTATTAGGGTTTCGGTTCGATCGGACTTCTAACTCCGTCTACTCATCGCCTAAGGCTCTAGCTAGGCTCTGATACCACTGTAGGGTTTCGGAAACACTAATGAAGTCTCACAAGTGATCAAACATGGACAATTAAAATTTTACAAGTGCCGAGAAACCCTAATACGGATCGTTAACTAGATGTATAGGCGATGCAATGCAAATAAACGAATTTATAGCTAAAGGGAAGGGGCTACAACCTTTGTAGATCCGGTCCTCCACCTCCATGGCTCCGTGATGATGTCCCCTCGCTGTCCATATCGGATCCCGGACTCTAGCATCGGCTTCATCGGAGAAATGGGCGGGCAAGGTCGTCGGCTTCGATGCCGAAGATGATCTACTTCGAGGCAACACAAGATCAAGCTCCAACTTCACCAAGTCATGAAACTTGTGAAGAAAACATCATATACTACTTGGCAAGAGGTAGAGGATGAAGAAATATGAGGTGGATTCACTTTAGAATTGGATTTCTCACTCTTTTTCACAAGTTGCCATTGATGAAGGCAAGGTTTTCTTCTTGTTGAAGATGAAGAAGAAAGAATATGATAAGTATATTCAAAATAGAAAATAATATGAATACTTATCATATACCAACCATGGTTAGGTGTAGAGAATAGACTATGGTAAGTTTGATTGGTTAGGGTTAAGCATGAAGACAAAATGGTCACTTAGTCAAAGCTTCATGAAGCTTCAACAACAAACAAAGAAAGCCACCATTTTCTCTTAATATTTTCCAAAATAAATAAATAAATGAATAAGTAAATCAACAAAACCCTAACCATTCATATAACCATGGTTTAATTCTTTACACAAACCCAAGTGAGCATGTATCATCAAACATGATACAAACAAGTGCACAAAAATATATCACATATACAATGTGCATTTCAAGTGAGAAAATCCATTTAAAGTGAACCAATACTAGTTAATGCAAAGTAATATATCAAATATATAATTATACATTAAATCATTAAATCAACACTTGATTCAATGATCCGGTCATGTCGCATATAACCGACTAGTATCCAATGTATCGACTTATCGAATCAATCTTCGATTCGATAACTAGGTTATATCGCATACAACCAATCGATACATTCATCGCGAGAATGGAATACGGTATCACATACATGCATTATTCTCGGTCCCGCACATATCTCATATGCGCTCCTATTTCGTTTCGCTTGAGCCAGGAAAACTCTGTGTATGACTCTAAAGACTCGTCAATACACGGGCAGCAGATGATGATCATATCAAGCACCCACAAGCCGCAAGCGGTCTGCTAAACGTAACGGCCACCAGGGTATTGAGCGATCAGAAGATCGACGAGCAAGCCCGCTCACACTCCTGTGAATCCAACCAGTAACACTTACCGTATAGTCCGGTCTGTTCGTCTGATATGTCGCATATCTCGCTTAGGGGTAGTAAACGTCAGACCCCAGTAGCTTGATAAGTCATGCCGACGTAAGGTCCATAACATTCGTGAAACTACTGATAACTCTTACCAGTATATCTCTGCAACCCTGGCCAGGGATTTCCTGTTATGGCCAGTCGAGCATAGCGCAACATCCACCCCCAATACCGGGAGAGACGAATCTCCTCCTATCGCTCATTGCCTCCATGTGAATCGGCACTGTACCCAAAAACCACCTGTTTGCACGACTCAGTAGAGCCGTGGTAGGGTGGAAATCAAAGCACAGTGGGAGACACACAAGACTCTATGACGATCTCGGGTCAACAGACTAAGCTGTACCAGTGTCACCAAAGAACTGCCATCTGACTTGAGGTATAATACCATCTGGGAGTTCTCGGCGAGTCCGTTCAGTGTACCCAGTCTCTACTGAGCACCCGCATACCATCTCTGATGTCAAACACCAATGGATATGGGATCATCCATCACCCATCACATGGGTCGAGAAGATATACGCTAGTCTACTCTGGAATATCGATGCCCCGTCTCGATATTCCCACGACTAGGAACAATGAAGGATGTACTCATTGACTACCCAGGCCCCACTAGTATGATCTTCATCATAGTACTGGAAGTCGAGTACACATCCTAAGGGCTTTATCTGTTAGTGTATATGCCCTAGAGGCCATTACTGTACATACTAGTTTGTATATTACTTAATGGAAGCTTGGGATATTCACCTTGTATAAACAATCTTGCTCAATATAGTAGTATACTACTTGGTTTGTTTCTACTTCAATGTGTACATGTGTTTATTTTAGTATATCACCTATACACATTAGTGGAGCCCTTAGGATCTTTGCTTGATTACCAGCGTTGTGATGGCAGTCACACTAGTGGGGGCTGGGTAATCTATAAGCACATCCTTATGCAGCTCCCTAGTCGCAGGACTATCGAGACAGGGCATCGATACTCCGGAGTAGACTAGCGTATGCGCTTCTCATCCCGGTGTGGGAGATGGTCTGTCCCACAGCCATCAGTACGTCGTACTGGAGATAGTATACGGGTGCTCGTTAGGTTACGAGTACACTGGACAGGACTCGTCGGGAACTGACCGGTTGGTACTATAACAATCGTCAGTTATCAGTTCCCAGGTGACATGAGTACAGCTTAGTCCGCTGACTTGACACTGTCACTTCGCCTCGAGTGTGTTCCCACTGTACTTTGATTACTACCCTACCACGGCTCAAAGGAGTCGTGCAAACAGGTAGTAATTGGGTGCAGTCTCGAAGCGCTTGGAGGCAGTGACGGTTAGACAGGATTCGTCTTTCCCGGTATTGGGGGTTGACATCGCGCTGTGTCTAGGAGAGCCATTACACGAGTAGTCCCTGGCCAGGGCAATCGAGATATACTGGTAGGCTTCCAGTGTTATCTCAGGGTGTTATCTCAGGGTGTTTTGGGCTTCACTCCGACACGACTTGTACCGCTATTAGGGGACTGACGTTTACCGTCCCCCTAGGCCCGCCATGCAATGTATCAGACGAACTGGCTGGACTGTACGGAGATTGCCACATTCAGGCTCAGTAGGAGTTCAGATGGGTTTCACCTCGTCAGTCTTCTTGTCGGCTTCTACCTGGGGACCGTTACGCACAGCTAGTGCCGCTTGCGGTCTGTGGTTAAACCCACTGCCAACGTAGTGTCGAGTCTTTAGAGTCCCACACAAAAAGCTATTCGCCTTTAGGCAAAAGAGTAGAGGTCGCATGGTTTTGCGACAGGTCGCATGGTTTTGCGACAGGGTTCGGTCACATCCGTGCACTTATGCACGTACAGTGTCCGGACAGTTAACACTAGTGGGCTTTGGTTTAAGCCAGATCCTAGTGTACGTTTTGGGATTGGATTTATCCAGTATGTATTCGTGTTCCTCGGAACGCGGATGCGGGTGTGTATGCACAGTTGATGGAGAGACAGAGGCAGAGGATTCTCATTAGGGTTGTTGACTGTTGACTATTGACTTTTTGCTCAACCCTAATGAGAATATGATATATGATTAACAATAATATTAATTAAGTATTATGGTGACATGGTTGTTGAGGGGTTGACTTTGTTGACTTGTTGACTTTGTTGACCGGTTGACTAGGTTTGACTAGTTGACCATCATGATGACAATGGCTATCATTTCATGGCAAAGACTTTTTACTTGCTTGTTTCTCTTGTGAGAAATGAGTGCATGAAATGATATGGCTATTGTAGCTTAAACCATTTACACAATACTTGATTACTATTTTTGTGATGATGGCTTTGGATTATGAGAGCCAAGAGAGAAAAGTCTTTCTCATTCTATCATTTTCATTCTCTCTCTTGAGTTCTTGAGCTCTCATCTTCTTCCTCTTGCTCTCCTCTCTCTTAGTCTATGGTTCACTTGTCTCATGTGTTGAGAACCAAGAACCATAGAGAATATCCCGACACACTCTTCTCTACTCACTCTAGTTCACAAGGTTTAGCAAACCAAGTGAACTAGTTTCTTCAAAGATCGAAGAAGAAGCCAAAGGTAGAAGCTTTCGAGGTGGATCTATCTTCGGCGCAAGGAGACGACGGAGTGAAGCCGATCCGGACAACCATCGAGGCTTGAAGACGAAGGAGATCAAGAAAGAAAGGTATAACCCCCCAACCGAGTAGTTAACAACTCCTAGTTAGGTTGTTAGTTAGATGTTTAACAAAGATCCGGTTTTGAGTCCATGTTACCACCTCTAGAAAATTGTTTTTCACCAAATTCCGCATGCCCGAAAGTACCGGGAGAGGTAGCATGGACTTACAGTGGTATCAGAGCCTAGTTAAACTCTAACTAACATGTTAGCAAAGTAGCTAGAAGATCGATCAAAGAAAAAGTCACGAAACGAACCCGATATGTCAAGTTTCTGCCGATTTTTATTCTGTTCAAAAATTGATAAATTTCATCTTAAAAATTGGCTCAGGGTTTTGTTTGAATAACCACAAAATTTGGTCCCACGAACCGTTCAAAGCGCCGCGGAAACGCGGCGAGAGCATGCTCCCGCCGCGGTTCCGCGGCCGAGTTGACTCGGCCGAGGTCCAAATTTAGCGCAGTGTATTTTTGGGGTTGTTTTGGGATTTTTGGAATATGTATTTTCTGCCCAGATTTTCCAGAACGAAAATTTTGTGTTTGGGGCCTATAAATCCGTATTTTTGATCGAACTTCTAAAAGACTTAAGCTGACGGGTTTTTCTGTGATGTGATATTTGTATTGAATGTCTGCTAATCGCTATATGTCGATTAGTGGGGGTTATACAAATCTGTGATCTGTAATGTTATTGGTTTGTGTATATGAATTCATTGGATTGTCGCGGGTGAATAGCCGGGGGTTGTGAGACGAGAGTTTTCTTTTCTTTCAATTCATGTAAATTTGTAAATTGATGTAATAATTATTTGTATGGCCGCACAACCGGGTCGGGGTTGTAGCCGTCATTGTATAATTTCTTTTTACTGTTTTTGCTCCTAGGATAGACCCATGGAGGGGGTGCACAAACTACCGGGTATGCCGAAGTGCCGAGTGGCCTACTCACGGGGTTGAGGGAGGTTGCTTCGCTTCGGGTACTTGGCAGGTAGTTTGCCGCACCCGTAGGGGTCTTGGGTAGGGTTTTGGCTATTCACCGCGACCGGGTAATCTGCTTTTCATTACAGGCTCGTACGAATTGCGGGTTCCTAGTATATCCAATGTGTTCATCTGTGATCTGAAATGGCTATCATTGCAATGTATATCTATATATGATATTATTTAGGCATTGCTTGTGTTTTACAGCCGCGCTAGCCCAGCCCCCGCTCTGTCGTTAGTTAAGTAACCTAACGGGTAATGACGGGGCCCCGTGGCGAATGCGAATGGCATAAGCGTACGTCATATTTTGGTTGTTTTCTGCAATGGTAGGATTAAATGATGGGACGCATTAAAAGAACTAATGCAAGAATATCACGCATTAAAAGAACTAATGCAAGAAAATAAACCAAGTAAAAGTCGTTGGAACACTTTCGAAAAACCACTCGGTTCTTTTCAAAACTAACTTTTAAATGCGGAGTTTGAGCCACTCCTTTTAAAAGCTATCTCGTTCCATCGACTATATCAAGTTCACTACGTTCACGGTTTCGCCAAAACCATTCGTAGCCCTCCGTCGTTTCACATAAATAGTCAATAGTATTCAAGCTATGTATGTTGGCCAAAGTCAAGGCATAGTGATTGGTAGCTATTGGGTATTCATGTGTAGCATAGATATATGCGTTGGTTTGGGACAGTCGTACTGCCATTTTGGCCAAAGCTAAGGGTAGGTACGGGTGGATCCAAATTAACCTGGAGAATGACGGGTAGAACTTGACATGTGACTTATGATATTTTGGCCAAAGTCAAGGTCATAAGAGCATGGGGCAAAAATCCACATCGGGAGTTTCAAAAGAACTGAAACTTGCTAGTGTTGCATACCATTTGGAGTGTGATGATTCTGGTAGGATTCCTTCAGTTTCGTCACGCGATGATATTTGGATCCCGATCCTACTGTGAGTATATGCTACTCCTTGGGAAATTTCTCACTTAACGATCAATGCTATAAACCTAGTAGGTGTCTAGAAAGGTGTTAGCGGGGCTACGCCCCCAGGGAAAAGTGGTTCTTAAATTAAGGAACTTCGCGAAAGCGTTGGAAAACCTCCCTCGAAGTACCGACACCAGCCTGGCCGAACGGTTAAGCAAGTATTGTACGGTGAGATTGATCCTGACTAATTCTTCCTTTTTGGTTTGAGGAGGGATTCGAGAAACAGTGGGAGCCATCCTGTTTAGACAAACTAAAAACCACTCTAAACTTGCAAGAGCATCATGCTGAGTGTTTCTTCTTCTTTCTCCTAATTGCAGCGACCAATCGACATGACTGGACTTAAGTTATTTCTAGATAAAAACATACTGACAGGGCCAAACTATAAAGATTGGCTCAGGAATGTCAAAATGGCAATCACTTACGACAAGCTGGGGTATCTTCTTACCACCAAAGCTCCCCCTGTCCCAGGTCCCACCTCCAGCGTCGCGGATAAGGAAATCCGTAAGACTTGGGAGATTGATAGCGCGAAGGCCAAATGCTTCGTACTTGCCTCTATGGACAACGAACATCAGAGGAGGCACGAGAATATGGACCTTGAGTCCATATTTCTCCATACAAAAGAACTGTATGGAGAGCAATCTCGTATCGCAAGATACGAAGTGTCGAAGAAGTTATTTTCGGCAAGATTGGCCATTGGATCATCGATAGCGGAACACGTGCTTAAGATGATTGGCTTCATTGAGGAGCTCGGGGAACTTGGGACCATGTTAGAGAACGAGCTCTATACGTACTTGATTCTCCAGTCCCTTCCTTCCACTTACGCCCAGTTTATCTTGAACTTCAACTTACAAGAAAAAGAAGTTGAACTTTCAGAACTCCTCAACATGCTGAAGAGTGCAGAGGGCACCCTACAGAAAGGTAGGGAAACATCCAGTTTGTTTGTAAGAGGATCTTCCTCTTCTAGGTCCAAGGCGAAAGCCAAGGGAAAGAAGAAGAAAGCCCCCGCCAAACCAAGGGGCGGTGTTGGTAAAGTGGATACGAAGGGAAAAGCAAAGGCAACAAAGAAAGCGGGGCAGCTTGTGGATAAAGAAGAATACTTCTATTGTCATATGAAAGGACACTGGAAGAATGATTGCAGGGCTTGGAAAGCCAGGACACAGGAATTGAAGCAGGTTGCGGCTTCAGCTTCAGGCGTTGAGAAACCGTAGGGTTTTGAAGGCAGGTGACATGACCCTCAAAGTTGCAAATGGAGCTAGCATGGATGCTAAAGCCGTGGGGGACTATCACCTGGGAATGTCAGATGGACATGTTTTGGTTTTGCGTAATTGCTTTTTTGTACCCAACGCAACTTGTAATATCATTTCAGTATCTTTAGTTTCTAAAGAAGGTTATAAATTTGCGTTTGTAAGTAATGTTGTAAACATTCACCTTAATCAAGTTTTGATTGGGTCAGGTACATTGAGCAATGGTATATACGTATTAAACCAACCACAGATTTTCAATGTCCAGAATACACACAAAAGAAAGTCTCCGGAAATAAATCAGACTTTCTTATGGCATTGTAGACTGGGTCACATCAATGAGAGAAGGTTGACGAAGTTACATACAGAAGGATATTTGAATCCGTTTGAATATCAATCGTATGCCACTTGTCAATCCTGTCTCAAAGGAAAGATGACAAAGACTCCGTTCACTGGACACGGAGTAAGAGCGAGCGAGCTCTTAGGACTCGTACACAGCGACGTGTGCGGTCCAATGTCTACACATGCGCGAAGCGGTTATTCTTACTTCACTACTTTTACGGATGACTTTTCAAGGTACGGTTATGTCTTCTTAATGAAACATAAGTCCGAAGCCTTTGGAAAATTCTAAGAATATAAGAATGAAGTAGAAAAACAAACCGGCAAAAGTATTAAGATTCTAAGATCGGATCGAGGTGGAGAATACTTGAGTACCGAATTCCTGGACTATTTAAAAGAGAACGGAATTCTCTCTCAGCTTACTCCTCCATACACTCCGCAACATAATGGTGTATCGGAGTGACGGAACCGAACCCTATAGAATATGGTACGGTCCATGATGAGTAACGCTGAGTTACCGCGATCATTCTGGGGGTATGCGCTAGAATCAGCTGCATACCTTTTGAACCGAGTTCCTACTAAGACTGTGCCTACTACGCCATATGAGATATGGTGTGGGAAGAGACCCTATCTTAATCACATTAAGACATGGGGAAGTCCAGCTTTTGTTAAAAAGCAGCATGCGGACAAGCTCGAGGCACGCTCAGTACAGTGCAAGTTTGTGGGATATCCAAAGAATTCCAAGGGATATTTCTTCTACTGCGAAGAGGAACAAAAGGTTTTTGCTTCTCGTCATGCCCACTTTCTAGAACACCAGTTCTTAGAAAAAGGAATTAGTGGGAGCGCAGTAGAACTAGAAGAAATTCCAGAACCACAGACTATTACTAAAAGCTTAGTGGAACCAGAGGGTTCAAAAGAACAGGACATTCCTACGCCGCTCCGCAGGAGTAGTAGGCAGTCTCATCCGCCCGAGAGATACTACGGTTTTCTCATAGACGGGGATAGAGAGGATTGCATCATAGATTATGCTGAGCCTACTAGCTTCCAACAAGCCGTTCAGAGCGTCGACTCGGTAAAATGGCTGGATGCAATGTGGACCGAAATGGAGTCCATGTACACCAACAAAGTATGGACGTTGGACATTGCTCCAGACGGGGTAAAACCCGTAGGATGCAAGTGGATCTTCAAAAGGAAGATTGGTGTAGATGGACAGGTTGAGACCTATAAAGCTAGACTGGTTGCAAAGGGTTTTCGTCAAAGACCTGGTTTGGACTATGACGAGACCTTTTCTCCAGTAGCTATGCTGAAATCCATTCGGATCCTTCTTGCCATTGCTGCCTTCTACGATTATGAGATTTGGCAGATGGACGTAAAGACCGCTTTTCTAAATGGTATTTTAGAGGAGTGTGTCTATATGGACCAGCCAGAGGGTTTCATTCAGAGTGGGAGCAGCGGAAAGGTGTGCAAGTTGCTTAAGTCCATTTACGGACTAAAGCAGGCATCGCGGAGTTGGAACATCTGTTTTGATGAGACCCTCGTGGCTCATAAGATGCAAAAGTCTTAGAAAGCAGATCTTAACCCTGAATCCTGAGCCATCGCTGTCCTGCGAAGAGATCAAGATAAATTGTCCGCAGAATGCACTCAATGAAAAGGGGACACACCATTAAAGAGAAAAATATGTCTTCATTTATAAACCTCCCTTCGACAACAATACTCAGTCTAAGGCCAGTGCAAACCACCCGATACGGGAGATAACGAGGCAAGTTTCCGATCTATATCCTATCAGGCGCGCATTTGCAACTGTACGAATGTTTAAAAGGAAATGTTGCCCGAGGCACTGATGTGCATGCAACGTAATGATGGTGCTCGTAATTAAAGAAAAATAGACGGCTCATTTACGCAAGCGAGACACACGTACGACTATCTGACAAGCATGAAAATTCAACAGAAACAGGCAAACCACCAATAATTAAAGGAGTGCATTGATTCAAACATGCTACATTGGGGGGAAAAGGTCACCAAACACCGGATCAATGGCACAAGGGTTAACAAAGCAAAGAACAAAATTCTCCATCTCCCTCTCCGCTCTCTCTAGCACATCAAAGCGACGATTCTCGCGAGAAGTCGCTCCCCATCGGTTGGCGCCATGCTCGTCCGCGAAAGCAAACATAATAGCTCGCCGGGCCTTTATCTCGCTCAGCAGATGAATTGAGTAGTCCTTCAAGGCCTGAGTAATCAGGCGTGCTTCATGAAGGCCCTCGAGCTTTTCTTCGGCCACGTCAAGTGTCTCCAAGGTCATCTCTGCCGGGTGAGGAGGGATGTCGGCAAGCACGGCCGCGAGAATCATCCGGAGCCAGAGGGAACCCATCGGGAGGGGAGACCCTCTACGGATCGAGAGCTCGTGCATGGCCAAGTCACATTCGTTGTCAGAAAGGAGGGGGTCCACCAACCGAGCGGCAAAGCGAGGGATCATCTCCTCAAGAGGAACTTCCTATGGCTGTCGACGAACATGAGGGCGATTACAAGCCATGGCACTCGTTTCTCCATCAAGAAAAAAATATATATATATGTGATATGAATCTCTCTGTGAAAGGAAAAGAAGGCTATAGCCTCATATATAATGAAATGCATTAAGCGCTGTGCGCGGAAAATCTTGCATGGTGAAATTATTTCCAAGGCCTAAAAAAGGAAAGGCACCGAAAATCAAGGAGATGGAGCTATTTCCAAGGCCCTTTTTCTGCACCTAACATTGTGCACTGAAAATATGGCATGAGGAAAATCTTGTGAACAGCCACATCAAGGGATCCCACGTGTAGAACACGTGAGGCCTAAACCTGATGTGCATTTAAAAGGAAAATATGGAGTGGTACCCTGCATGTTAAAAAGCACAAACAACAACAGTAGAAAAATAATAAAATCTCAGAGAAAAAGCATGCAAACATACAAGGACATAACAAAACTTATCATCCAGACTTCAAGAAGGCGACACAAAATAAAAAGAAAAACTTTTACAATGGTAAGGCTTCAGACGCGGGGCATGGGTTGAGAAACTCGAAATTAACTTTATTCAAGATCTTCCAAGCATTTCGAACCTCCCGAGTATGCTTTCTCTCACGGTCACAAGCATCGGGGTCCCCGCGGATGTCCTCTACCCTCCGGTAGGCGCCCAGTATGGCTGATTGTTGAAAAATCTGATGAAGGAGATCAATGAGATTATCCCGCCTCCTCTTTGAGATCAAGCCCATAAGGTACACCGAATGCACCTTATCCTCGGCAGTGTCCAAGGCCCCGAGCGGTATGCCGGCGCAAAAAAAAGGAAGTGCCTCCCGAATCGCCAGCACGATCAGCCTCAGAAGAGAAGAGCGGCGGGGGAGTAGCCTATGGTTGTACTCGTCGAAGCGGCTCATGATCTCGGCACACTGAGTATCGGTGAACTCCTGGTTCTGACTGCGGCCCAGCGCACGAATATTCCCATAGGAAATGATCTCGTCAAGACTATACAGATGGGCGTCCATGATACCTGAAATAAAAGTCACGAGAATCATTACAAAACCCCGTTGCATTAATGGCAGGAAGAACAACCTGGGGCCAAGAGACCCCAGAAAGCCTCCGCGTGAAGAAACCGAGTTCTTCATTGGAATTAAATTCCTTATTAAGAAGAGGGAGTTAAATTCCCAGAAATATTTTTGGATGGAATTAAATTCCATGGGGTCGAAACGCCATCATTGTTTCCCCGAAGAGCATCTAGACCCTAAGAGATCTACGGTTTGAAGATTAAGCGGTTTTCATGTTCTTATGGAAAATATGAAGGAGAAAGGGTGAAAACCTTTGTTTTAGATCTAAAATCCGGAGAAATGTGAAGGTCCATCGTCGTCCAAGAACATTACCTGAGAATAAGGGTTCTTTTCGAACAGAATTAAACCCTGAAGACTGTTTCAAGACAGAGAACTAAGCTCTGGAAGCGAGAATTAAAATTCTCAAAGAGGAAGTTCTCGGAGGAAGAAGATGAGCAAAGTGAAGGCTCTAATGAAGAGACAGCGGTATTTATAGAAGACAATGGAAACTTTTCATCTCCCAAATCCCTAAATGAATCTAACGGTCACAGAGATGACAGCGTTGCACTCACGTGCAGACACGTGAGAACAACGCTGTGGGGGCATTTGTTTCCTGATTTAAAATCAGAAAAGCTTATGAGAAAAGCTTCGGAAAGAGGGGCCACGTGCTCACACGTGATCAGCAGTCACGTGTTGACACGTGACCTATGAAAGCAGTGGAAAAGGGCTCATTGATTCCCTGATCAAATCAAAGAAAAGGTTCCCTGATCAAATCAAAGAAAAGGTTCCCTGATCAAGTCAAGATAAAAGGCTTCAGAAGAGGTCACGTGTTGGCGCGTGACGCTTGAAGCAGCAGACCGGTCCCTCAGTCGAATAAAAAAGAAGGAGGCTCCTAACAGGAGTCACGTGTTCACACGTGACCAATGGTCACGTGTTGACACGTGATGACTAAACAGCAACCAGAAAACAGCGCAGAAAGAAAGAGGATCCTTCGTCCCAAAGAGGGTCACGTGTCTACACGTGACCATGGGTCACGTGGTCACACGTGACCGGCTTTCAAAGCCCATTTTTTACGACAGAATTAAATTCTGAAGGAAATTTGAATCTTTCCAAAGGAAAGTGATTATCTGGGACCAATCAAATTAAAGATTCAGAGATGATTAAATATCATCTATCTATGGAAAATCTCGGGTTTGGAAAGATTTCCCCCTTAAATCTAACCAAAATAACAAAGGAAAATCTCTGGATTTAAAATCCAATGGTGAATAAAATTCACCTAATAATCCAAAGGTCCAGAATGAATGAAGGATGCAAATCAAATATCTCATGAAGATTCGTCAAAAAACTAATTGATTCGACTGCTTCTCCTATAAATAGGAGCCTGGGGACACAAAAATAGATATACATACGCAGGGGGAAGAAAAAAGAGAGAGCCTTGATACTTTGAAGGAACTTGGATCTTCTGCAAAAGAAAACCCTAGGTAAGAAAGGGAAGGCTTTCTGAAAAGAAGGAGAATTTAATTCTCAACAGAGTTTAACTCTGGTATATAAAACAGAAGAACTTATTTCTTCTCTCTTTGATAGAGGATCTGCAAAGAGCACATCTCCCCTTGAAGTTGAGAATTTAATTCTCGATGGGTTGAGATCCTGCCATGCAGATCCAAAACATAGAGAGGGAATGCAAGCATGAGAATTCAATTCTCGCAGAACTATAGGAATTTAATTCCTTTAAGATAAAATTAGGGCTTGACCCTGTATCATGGGAATTTAATTCCTTCAGAACAAAGAGAAACAGGGTTTAACCCTAATTAAGAACCTAGTTCTGTTGAAACAGCGGGAATTTAATTCCCTTAATCATAAATTAACAGAGAATGGGAGTTCAATTCCTTAAAAGCCTTTATTAGGGTTTAACCCTATTCAGTTCTTCACATATATAAGGAATTTAATTCCTACAGAAAATTCAGAGTTCAACTCTTCAAAAGAAACTAGGAATTTAATTCCTTTGAAATTATTGTCAGGGTTCAACCCTACGAGGAATTTAATTCCTGAAAGGGATTAACACATCTTCTAACAACCACAGAAAAGAAGAGTCACGTGTCACCACGTGACCCCCCCAAAAGATCTACAGAAAGCCCTTGGAGGCAGTCCCCCACGTGACCCACGTGACCCCTGATAGAACCTCTAACACATAGGCATATGAATGCCCGTCACGTGATGGCACGTGATGCTCTGAAAGATGCAGTAATCTCAGCAGAATAAATGAAGGGAGGGCGCTCTCACGTGTCACCACGTGACCCCTCTTGCTTTAGTGTCTAAACACTAAATTGGAACTCCCGAATCCAGTGTTAAAACACTGTTGGGCCTTAGTGTTCAACACTAATCAAAAAACTTTACTTGCAGTGTTCAACATTGACTACCTTAGTGTTTAACACTAATTTGTGGGCTCAGTTGTCAGTGCTTGATGCCGATCTGTTTTAGTGTTTAACACTAATTTAAAAGCCTTGTCGTTTAACACCAATTATCTTCTAGTGTTAAACACTAACTTGTCAACACCATTCCCAGTGTTCAAACACTGATTACTCTGTAGTGTTTAACACCAGGCTTTGACCCAATTGGCCAAATGGATGGAGGCAAAGCCTCTCCTGACTGGACTTAGCCCAAGCTGGCCACAAGTCTTCAATTCGTAATTAACTGGGCTAATGGGCTCATAACATAATTAATTGGTCTTGATCCCAAATTGGGCCAAGAACTACTTAAGCTATTCCGGTTCTAGGGTACATCTCTTCACTCCTTTGATACTTGGCATTGTAATCCCTCAATGTCTTCAAAGAGGTGACGGGTCCCGATGACCACTCATGATATGGACTGTGGGGTCCTTAAACCCATGTCTAATGCAAAATTCCTGGTTACGTGGAACGCGGATAACGTCACTCTTTGACCCCGTGTGAAGCATCCAGAGCGGAGCCTAGTCCTCGCCTAACGCGGCAGTGAACCCGTGTGAAGCATCTAGTGCAAAATTCCTGGTTACGTGGAACGCGGATAACGTCACTCTTTGACCCCGTGGTAAACATCCAGAGCGGAGCCTGGTCCTCGCCAAGCACGGCAGTGAACCCGTGTGATGCATCCAGAGCACATACCGGACTGTGGAGTCCTTAAACCCATGGACTATGAGGTCCTTAACCTTGACCGTGATGTCTTAAAACTAACAAGGGACCGCAATGTCCTTAAACTACCCATGGACCGCAATGTCCTTAAACTACCCACGGACCGCGATGTCCTTAAACTACCCACGGACCGCGATGTCCTTAAAATACCCACGGACCGCGATGTCCTTAAACTAGAGCAATAGAGCCCCTATATGCTCTTTTGTCGGATCTAAACGGTCCCGTTTAAGTTGATCTTAGCCCCAAGACGGCTAACGAATCCTTAAACCCTTAAACAGACTGGACTACGAATTCCCTCAATTAACTCTTGCTCGAGGGTACGTCTCTGAACTCCTCTGACACCCGTCGTTGTAATCCTTCAACGTCGTCAGAGATGTGACGGGTCCCGACGGCCACACACATAAGATGGACCATTATGTCCCTAAAACTGGAACGACGGAGTCCAAACGCTCCTTTGTCGGATCTAAACGATCCCGTTAAGTTGATCTTAGTCTTAAACTGGACTAACGTGTCCTTAACAAATGTTTGAGTTGATCTTAGCCCCAAGCATGGCTAACGTATCCTCAAACCAAACCCCCAAACCCAAATCTAAGATAACTCGGATTTGGACTGGTCCACGCCCTACAGGCGACGACATAACTCGGTCTCCGTAAACGATCCACGGGCAATAAAACATAAAACAAAAACACACGACACGAAGTGACCATCTGGAGAAGGAGAAAGTTGTTACCGCGATGCGGTAGCGTAATTAACTGCAGGGGCTTGCGCCTGCAGGGAAGAGCGTCCCCACAATCAAAAACCCCTCAAACGAGGGGGAATCTGACGAAGTCTGCTACATCGGACGCATCCGTCTAAACCTCCTATACACGGTGCCATAAATCAACTTGGCATCCTCGGAGGGGCAGGCGGATAGCACCAATTAGCATCTGCCCCGAACCTCAGGCGAGACGTCCCCGCGTCCCGCGTTTCTTTCGGAGGGGAACAGATTCTGGCACGCCCGGTGGGACCTTTTCCTCTTTCCACTCCACACTTCGTATTTCGTGATTCGCGAACCAATCGCGGTTCGCTAATAGTTGCCCTTGGTTTACAAGATACTAAGAATTGGCGCCTTGCTTATTGCAGAAAGCAAAGGATCGATGGCTTCTACTTCTGCGAAATCCTCCAACTACTCAAGCTGTAATTGCGACCAACGCTTTGCCTCACCAGGAGGTATAGCCTATGGACCTCAAGCTGCTTCGTTGTTCACAATGCCGGTGGACCAGGTGACTCAAGCCACTACTGGATTGTTCTTTGGGACTATACTCCCACCATCAAGCTTCGCGGCGCCGGTAATGACAAAGGAAGCTCTCAAGAAGTCGGTCTTTGACCGTCTTGCCCCTGCCGCGGCTCCTCTCAACGAGTCGCCCAATGTCAACGTCTCGGTCTTCTCTAGATTGGGCCAGAAATCCTGCGAACTCATCACGGGACCTACGATCTTAGAGAAGGCTGCTTCTAAGAAAGCGGTCGCTCCTGCCTCCGAAATTGCCAAGGTGGCTTCCCCTGCCACAAAGTCGGTCTTTACAAGGTCGACGGCTTCAGCTCCCGCTCCCGCTGCACAAAGGACATCGGTCTTTGACAGGCTAACACCAACAGCGACCCCCCACCTACACAGGGGGCAAGACAAAGCCAATCTCACCGCTGAACCAACACCGTCCGCTCGACGCGCTCGACGCCGTCATTGGCGCCGAATAAGGAAGGCTGGGGGCAACTCCCCCTCCGGATTGACTCCACCAGCCCCGGTGGTAGAAGTTAATGCTGCTGTTCCAACTGGGAACAGCTTTGAGATGCTAAATAAGGTGCGAAGGAATTCCCCTACTGCAGTGCTAAAGAGGTCTCCTCCCTCATTAAAAAAGGTTGTGGAAATAGAATCAAAACAGCCCCGATCTCCTCAACTGCTGTCTTCCAAAATCTATAAGGTTTGGCGGCAGGCCCGAGACTCGATCGTCGATCCAAACTTCTCCCGCCAGCATAAGAAGCTGAAAATCCAACCGGAAGCTGGTCACCAGGCTGAACCCCGAAAGGCTGTCGGGACGCCCACCTCAGCGGCCCCCTTAACCTCCATGGCTCATAAAAGGAGGAGGCCAGAGAAGACCCCCCAACGTGCAACGACGGCTAAAAGCACTGAGCCCAGACGCCCTAAGTCTGGGGGCATGATGGTCCACACCGTATACATGGCCTCTGGAAAGGAGGAGAGCTACACTTCTACAGGCCACCGACCACTTACCCGATCCGTGACGAAAGCCCAGGAGCAACAGCAAAAGCTCCAAGAAATGATGAATGCTATGGCCGCACTTACCGGGCCAAAAGAAAGCCCAGAAACGTCCTCAGACGTACGCTAGGAGGAGGAAACCGACGCTGAATTCCTTCGCCGGATACTGGAGAAAAAAGACAAAGAGGCTGCTGAACAAGCAGCCAACATACAACGTATGGGCCTTCTCTTCCAAGATATGATAGGAATGATGATCCAGCAGGACTTGCCCGCCGAAGATCCCCCAATCGTTCTTGAAGACGACCGAGGAGAAACGTCGAATCCACTGCCGGCCCTCTCAACGGCCAAAGAGGAAGCAATCTCTAAGGCGGACTTGGCTGACTACATAGCCCAACAAATCCGGGTCCATCATGCGACTGAGGCAGCTGGTCAAGTCGTGAAGACAGGGCGGCCGTATCCAAGCTGGTACGACCAAATCAAATATCCGCAAGGCTATACGATACCAAAATTCCACGTATACAAGGGGACCGGCAATCCCCATCAACATGTCGCCTAGTTCCGGGCCCTCTGCGGTAACACCGGCGGGGATGATAAACTGTTACTCCGTCAGTTCGTTGGCAGCTTATCAGAAACAGCGTTCGAATGGTATTCGGAACTCCCGAACGATTCCATCAAAACGTTCGCTGAAATGGAGTTGTTATTCACTCAGCGGTTCGCAAGTGCCAGCGAGCGCACTCCAATAACTGCTTTGATTAACGCCAGGGTAAAACCAGGCGAAACCTGGGTCCAGTATGCTATACGCTGGCGGAATTTGTGGTCGAGATGCGAACAACGCATTGAGGAGGCACCCGCAGTAGGCATGTTCGTGGGAACCCTAGACCCCCACGCAACTATCAATCAGTTTATGATGTTCTTTAAGCCAACCACATTCCAGGCTTTAATCGACAAGTCGGAACCTCGGAATGACAAGGGTAAAGGGAGGGCGACCTTCGTCGCAAATGCCCAACAGCAACCTAACGCCCCGAAATCGGCAGATCAATTGGAAGAAAGACGCCGATATTATAATGAGAAGATGAAACGTCCCTACTCGTTCCCGCGAGACAAGACGAAACGGTTATTTGAGCTGGCAATACGCAACAAACTTATAAACCTGCCGAATCCAAGGCTTTAATCGACAACGCATTGAGGAGGCACCCGCAGTAGGCATGTTCGTGGGAACCCTAGACCCCCACGCAACTATCAATCAGTTTATGATGTTCTTTAAGCCAACCACATTCCAGGCTTTAATCGACAAGTTGGCTCAGATGGACCAGATGGGTCATAGACCACCTCCCCCGAAGTCGGAACCTCGGAATGACAAGGGTAAAGGGAGGGCGACCTTCGTCGCAAATGCCCAACAGCAACCTAACGCCCCGAAATCGGCAGATCAATTGGAAGAAAGACGCCGATATTATAATGAGAAGATGAAACGTCCCTACTCGTTCCCGTGAGACAAGACGAAACGGTTATTTGAGCTGGCAATACGCAACAAACTTATAAACCTGCCGAATCCAAGGCTTTAATCGACAACGCATTGAGGAGGCACCCGCAGTAGGCATGTTCGTGGGAACCCTAGACCCCCATGCAACTATCAATCAGTTTATGATGTTCTTTAAGCCAACCACATTCCAGGCTTTAATCGACAAGTTGGCTCAGATGGACCAGATGGGTCATAGACCACCTCCCCCGAAGTCGGAACCTCGGAATGACAAGGGTAAAGGGAGGGCGACCTTCGTCGCAAATGCCCAACAGCAACCTAACGCCCCGAAATCGGCAGATCAATTGGAAGAAAGACGCCGATATTATAATGAGAAGATGAAACGTCCCTACTCGTTCCCGCGAGACAAGACGAAACGGTTATTTGAGCTGGCAATACGCAACAAACTTATAAACCTGCCGAATCTAAGGCTTTAATCGACAACGCATTGAGGAGGCACCCGCAGTAGGCATGTTCGTGGGAACCCTAGACCCCCACGCAACTATCAATCAGTTTATGATGTTCTTTAAGCCAACCACATTCCAGGCTTTAATCGACAAGTTGGCTCAGATGGACCAGATGGGTCATAGACCACCTCCCCCGAAGTCGGAACCTCGGAATGACAATGGTAAAGGGAGGGCGACCTTCGTCGCAAATGCCCAACAGCAACCTAACGCCCCGAAATCGGCAGATCAATTGGAAGAAAGACGCCGATATTATAATGAGAAGATGAAACGTCCCTACTCGTTCCCGCAAGACAAGACGAAACGGTTATTTGAGCTGGCAATACGCAACAAACTTATAAACCTGCCGAATCCAAGGCGACCGCCACAACCCACCGAGGTGAATAACCCTAGCTATTGCCCTTACCATCAAACGGTAAGTCACCCGATTGAAGATTGCTTCGTCTTCAAAGGATGGATTGAAGATCAATACCTCCAGGGGAAGTTTGTACTGTCCGAGAAGTGGAAGGTGAGCCCACCACAACCGCATACTCCTAAGAAAACAGATACACCGGGGGCAACTTGCTCCTTTATTGAAGAAGTCCCTGGGAGGTCGTACTATCAACTAAAACCAAAAGAATGCTGAGAGACCTTCATGCGTGCCCTGCGATCGAATGGAAGGACCCTCTTGAACCTCAAATTATTGAAGGGATGTTGAGGCCCCGCCCAACTACGAAGACTCGTGATAAGGACCCGAATACTCACGCCCAGCCGCCAAAAGCTTCGAAGAAAAAGAAGAAGAAATCCAAGAAGCCCACGAAGCTTGGAGACGAGCGCACGAAATTGCAAAAGCAAATCGACGCGCTGGAAGAATACAATCAAAAGGCGCGAACACCTGTCACACTGCAAGAGTTCCTCAACCATATCTTCCAAGAGGGAGATGATGAAGAGAGCTCATCGGATGAATCCGAAGAGTATGTGGCGAGTTGTAACGTAATCTCCCATTCGTTTACCGATGATGAGAAAACTCCTGACACTAAGAAGCTGGAGGCAAAACCTGAACCAGAGCGTGCGTGGCTGACAAATGAAATGATCAATGCCTTTCTAGACGAGATTCGTCTAAAAAGTAAAGCGGATCAGGAGCGTGAGATGGCAACGTCAGAAGGAACCAAATGCAGGCGACTGAATGAAAGAGTTGAACTACCCCCGCCAGATCAAAAGGCATCCGAAGTAGACAGGAAGATATTCAAGACGAGGAAAAGGTTCGCCAAAGCCATGTCAATGGGAATGAAGCTACCACCCTCAGAAGGAAATACACACGATGGGGCGGAGAGGCACCCTAATTACTGCACATATCATCGGGGAATCTCACACCCCACAGAGGAGTGCGACGCCTTTAAGATATGGTGGCAAGGGTATGTCGCTCGTCGGCAACATTTCAAGCGCATGAAACGCAAGAGCCGTCGGGAACGAAGAAGCACTGTCGACAGGCGCAACAGAACTACTGGCAGCTGTGACATGGTTAACGTCGGAGGGTCACAAGTTCTCACCTTTGGGAGCGACTCTGATGAAGAAATGACTCTGGGCCCTCTCTTTAAAGAATCCGTGTTAGGGAAAGAGGAGGAATCAGAGGCCTGCGAGAGCATTCAGCTGCGCAATCGCACACTCCCAGAAAAGAATCTCGGGCCCGTGAGCAGAAAAGATAAGGGAAAGGAAAAGGTCATTGAAGATATCACTTTAGATGACCAAGTCACGAAAGAACTAACTACCAGAGACCCTCCTAAGAAGGGTAAGGTGGACTATAACATCCTCGCGCACTTAAGGAAGCTACCTTCTCAGCTTAGCATCCTTGATGCCCTCCTATTGTCAAAAGAATCGCGAGACTCACTAATTAAGGCGTTGCAAGAACCTGAACAATTCCAAGCCTTCCTCGCCACTGAAAAGATGAAGGACGAACTGGAGGAAGTTCATACGGCCGACGTCACTTTCGGTGATGAAGACCTCCTTCTCGGGACGTGCGACTATAACCGTCCCCTATATGTCTCCGGATACTGCCATGATATCAAGATAGGCAAGATCCTGGTGGATAATGGATCCTCCGTCAATCTCCTTAATGTTCGGGTGTTGAAGGAGATCTGCATGAGTGTGCAACATCTCGCTCGTGACAAAATTACTATCTCCGGTTTCGATTCACAATCGTCACGGACTCTCGGATCTGTGATACTAACATTACGCTTTGGACTTCTCGTCACAGACATCAAATTTCATGTCATTGACGCCAAAACCTGCTACAACGCCTTGCTCGGTCGTCCTTGGCTACATGAATACAACATCGTCCCTTCTACACAACATCAGTGTATGAAGTACTTTAAGGATGGTTTCGAGTATACCGTAACAGGAGAGTTAAATCCATTCTCCGTGAACGAAGTCCGCAAATACGAAGATGCGAAATACTTTTTGCCAGACTTCGAAGATACAGAAACGTGTCGCGACCCGGAGAACAAAGCCGTCGCCACCATCCCTGTTTTCGGAAGCGATACCGAAGAAGAGGAAGAGATAGTTTATACAGGGCCATCTCAGCGTAACAACCCGGGAACGTCCGTCCCCATACTGGTCTTCGGAAGTGATTCAGAGGATGAAGTTAATGCTGTGTTCTCCAATCGGCTGTCAATACAAACACCTCCTGGAGATGACCATAGTTTGCAAATCACCATGGTACCGCGAGAACACTACAAGGATCTCGACACGCTTCAAGCTCACAATGTGCAGGACCTGCAAACGTTTTACGTCCCTCCCAGGCAAAGGGGTGAGAAGGTGATCCTATTCTACCGATCCTCAGAGTCGAGAATAGAGAAAGAGATCTGGCATGGCGCGGACGCTACACTTGACAGGCTCCAACCCATCCGTCTGCCCAGATACTATACAAATGGATTAAAGAAGCTATTGAAGCGTCAAGGGGTACCCTTAAAACAAACTGTTCGACAGGCTCGGTTCTACAACAGGATTTGGGATGTCCCTGGAACCCAACGCAAATTGCCCAACGGGAAGATGGAAACACTTGGGCTTGGATACGCGAGAACCGGAAAACGGGAGCGGGCCCACAGCAGCTACGCTATATATACCTTTGATGAAGAAGAGGACGCCCTGTCAGGAGATGCCGATCCCTCATCAAAACCAGACCCTGCGATTGAAGCACCAAGTCCGTCGTTTGAAGAACAAATGGGCAAGCCTATAAGGAAAGTGGGTCAGAAAGCTCGGGAAGACCACAACCGCGAAACGACCATCTATGAGAAGGCCATGACGCAACGTCTATTTCAACAGATTGCAAGAGACAAAGATGTTCATCCTCGTCAACCCATCATGCGAAAGGCCCGAAGCGGAGGCGGGAATAAGTCAAGGTGCGAAAAGAAGAGCCGACGACAACGACTTAGGATTAGAGGGTTACAGGTACTGCGCGGCTCGGATTCGCCCCTCATGGAAAAGACGAGTCGAGCGTACTCCTTCCCCCGAGACAAGACGGAGAAGTTACTCAAGCTCGCCTTAAAACATCAAATGATCGTGCTTCCAGAGTCTAGACACCCTGAGCAAGCCAACAAGGCTTCTCGTTCGAGCTATTGCTCTTATCACCGAGCCATAGGACACCCCACCGAAGACTGCTTCACCTTCAAGAACTAGGTCGAGGACCAGTACCGATGGGGCAGATTCGCTTTATCCAACAGCTGGAGGGTAACGCCGCCCCGAAAGCACGAGCCCAAGTCCGCAAGAGCAAAACCGGATCCACCTCAGTCCTGGGAGCGGATTTTCACCTGTTATACGATCGCAATATTAAAAGAAGGGCGCGAGAACGTGGATGACCTTCCCCGGTGCTTTGAGAACAGCGATGATGAGGTGATCTCAGAATTTCCGCCCGCTCCGAAAGAACTGGAAGACGGTATACATACTACGGCAGACAACCTTAGGAAGATTGAGTTGGGATCGGCAGATGACCCGCGACCGACATTTGTCAGCGAGCTACTCTCTGAAGAAAAGGTGGCCGCGTTAAAGAACGTGCTTCTACGGCATAAAGACTGCTTCGCGTGGAGCTACTCCGAGATGCCAGGATTAGATTCGGAAGTTGCTGTGCATAAATTAGCAATATCCCCAGATATCAAGCCAGTCAAGCAGGCGCCAAGAAGGATGCGACTCGAGCTAGAGATGAGCATCAACGCCGAAGTCAAGAAGCTGATCGATTCTGGATTTATTCAAGAAGTTCAATATCCCGACTGGATCGCCAATATCGTCCCAGTAATGAAGAAGAATGGGACGGTACGCATATGCGTGGATTTCAGGGATCTCAATAAAGCCTGTCCAAAGGATGATTTCCCAGTACCGGTAACCGAGCTAATGATAGATAACACGTCCACTCACGAGGTTTTCTCCTTTATGGACGGTTCGTCAGGGTACAATCAGATAAAGATGCATCCCGAAGACCAGAAGCACACCGCTTTCCGGACCCCTTTGGGTATATTTTGCTACAGGGTTATGCCCTTTGGTCTAAAGAACGCTGGCGCTACCTATCAAAGGGCCATGACAAAGATCTTCGATGACCTCATACATGACATCGTTGAGTGCTGTATCGATGACCTCGTAGTAAAGAGCATGTCATACGAAGAGCATTTAAAGCATCTGGAGACTGTGTTTCAACGCCTCCGGCAATATAATTTGAAAATGAATCCCCTCAAATGCGCGTTCGGAGTCTCCTCGGGCAAATTCCTGGGATTCATCGTTCGACACCGAGGTATTGAAATAGATCCGTCAAAGATTAAAGCGATCATGGAAATGCCTCCGCCAAGAACCCTCAAACAGTTGCGGTCTCTCCAAGGGAAGCTCGCATACATCCGGCGATTTATCGCAAATCTTTCAGGCAAATGCCGCCCCTACAGTCACCTGATGAAGAAGGGAACCCCATTCGTCTGGGATCAAAAATGCCAAGGTGCACTAGACGAGATCAAGCAGTACCTGCAGAACCCGCCAGTATTGGCTGCGCCGGTCAAGGGAAAACCCCTCATTCTTTATACAACCGCCCTCGAAGGTTCCTTGGGCGCATTATGGGCGCAAGAGAACGATCAGGGGAAAGAGAGAGCACTTTACTACTTAAGTCGAGTTCTACTGGGGGCAGAAAGCAATTACTCTCCCATTGAAAAACGTTGCTTGGCATTAATCTTCGCGATAACAAAGCTCAGGCACTATGCGTTGGCACACGAAGTCTGCCTCATCTCGAAGGTGGACCCTCTTAAATATCTGATGTCAAAAGCCATATTGACGGGACGACTCGCTAAATGGGCCCTGCTCTTGATGGAGTTCTCGATAATCTATCAACCTCTCAAGGCAGTGAAAGGCCAGGCCATTGCTGACTTCCTCGCTGAGCACCCGATACCGGCCGATTCTCCTCTGAATTGTGATTTGCCAGAAGAGCATGCATTTGATGCGATTAGCGGCGGAAGCACCCGATGAGAACTCTACTTCGACGGAGCGTCCTCCGTAAAGAAACAGAAACAAGGTATCCCAATGATCAAATCAGGGATAGGCCTCATCTTTGCGACTCCACAAGGAGGGATAATGCGCTTCGCCTTCTCCTTAACAGAGCCGAGGACAAACAATGAGGCTGAATATGAAGCTCTGATAGCAGGCCTCGAAATCGCCATCGATATGGGAATTGAAGACCTCCTTATATACGGGGATTCTCAGCTAGTCGTTAGTCAAGTAAATGGTGACTACCAAACGTGCAAGCCGGAGTTGGTAAAGTACGGCGAAAAGGTGCAACAACTGTTGGCCCAAATTCCCTCCTATATTTTAGAGAACATACCGCGCGCGGAGAACAGCAAAGCAGACGCGTTGGCCAAACTTGCTAAAGAACTGGCTGACGAGAACCTCGATGATGTCAGAATCGTGGTACAAAGCCGTCGAGTGCTCACCCCGGCAGAAATACCCCCGGAATTATATAAAGAGGGAGCGACTAAGCAGACGACCCTACAAATAAAAGACCAAGAGAAGGCCGAGGACTGGAGGGAAGTCTTCATAGACTACTTTAAGTCCCGCCGAATGCCCAAAGAAGCGTCCTCAAGACATCAGCTCATGAAACGAGCCCTATCTTTCGCTCTCGTCAACAATACTCTATACAAGAGATCGTTTGATTCTCTGTGGCTGAGATGCTTAGGATCTGACGAAGCAGAAAGAGTCATTCAGGAAGTTCATGACGGACTTTGCGGTTCTCACCAAGCAGGCCCGAAGATGAAGTTAAAGATTAAACGAATGGGCTACTACTGGCCCACGATGATCCAGGACTGCCTCGTGTATGCGAAGCAATGCCACTTATGCCAGATTCATGGAGACTTCATCCACCAACATCCGAATCCATTACACCCAACGGTGGCCAGCTGGCCATTCGAGATGTGGGGGACTGACATAGTCGGCCCCATTGAGCCAGCCTCATCTCGGGGACATCGTTTTATCCTGGCGACAACTGATTACTTCTCCAAATGGGCAGAAACAGTACCACTGAGGGAAGTGAAGACGGAGAATATCCTCCATTTCTTCAAGACGCACGTCATCTATCGGTTTGGAACCCACGGCGGATTATCTCCGATAACGGGCCAGCCTACAGAAGCCATAAGATTAACCGCTTCGCGCAGCAGCACAATATAAACTGGAGGTATTCTTCAGTTTACAACCCACGAGCTAACGGTCTGGCCGAGGCCTTCAATAAGACCTTGACAAAGATCATAAAAAGACCGTTTCCCGGAATAAGAGAGACTGGCACGAGAGGCTGCAAGAGGCCCTTTGGTCTTATCGAACTACATTCAAGACAGCCACGAACACAACGCCGTACGCATTGGTATTTGGGACGGAAGCAGTGCTCCCCCTCGAGGTAGAATTACCCTCTCTATGAGTGGCAGTCCACCACGAGCTGACGGACGAAGAAAATGCTCACCTTCGGCTTGAGGAGCTTGATGCCCTCGACGAAACCCGACTCATAGCGCAACAACATCTAGAAGCCTACAAAGCAAAGATGACGCGTTCGTACGAAAGATTGACCAGGCCGAGGGCATTCCGCCAAGGCGAACTCGTGCTAGTGGTCAAGGGACCTATGATCCCCAATCGTGCCAAACGGGGAAAATTTGAGCCAAACTACGAAGGCCCTTACATCATAGACAAGGTCTACCAGGGAGGAGCCTATCTACTCATGGACATGCACGGTGAAAGACCTTTCAGGCCAATAAACGGCCGTTTCTTAAAGAAATACTACGCTTAATAAGCCATAGCCTGGGTCAATGATGGATGACGACGACTATGTCCGCTCGCTATCTTCCTAAGCTCAGACTTTACAAGCAGCAGCCGGCCTTCCTGTAACAACGGACCGAAACGTCCTTAAACTAAAGACGGACCGAAACGTCCTTAAACTAAAGACGGACCGAAACGTCCTTAAACTAAAGACGGACCGAAACGTCCTTAAACTAACGACGGACCGAAACGTCCCTAAAACTACTACCGCAGCATCGTCAGGCTGACGAGATAAAAAAAAAAATAATATGAAAAAGAATAAAAGAAAAACGGTATGTCCATAAGCAAAATGGGCACGGATGAAAACCCGAAAGGGCTCCGTGAGTAAAAACAGCAGGACTACCGGCGAGTGTTTGTGAAAACCCGAAAAGGGCGCAACCTCGTTAAAAGACACTTATAGGGTCCTCTCGACCTTGTAAGGAGAAACCATCCGCGTGAGATCCTTACGACTCACAAAGGAGCAACACACTTAGGAACCCTCACGATTCCTAAGGAGAAAATGCACTTACGAGATCCTCACGACTCGTAAGGAGAACTCTCTTATGGGACCCTCACGGCTCATGAGACTTGAAAGTCTTAAGTTACAGAAACCTAAACCTGTTCTTAAGCAAATCCTCCACAATCTTCGATATTTCCCTACAAGCGGCTCGTACTGACCCTTGTATACAATCCACGGGCGCGAATAAACATTTCCCCAGCAAAGTCCAACCCTTGTAGGTCCTCTCGATCCATAAGGAGAAAGCCCTCTTGTAGGATCCTTACGACTTACAGAGGAGCACACACTTAGGAATCCTCACGATCCCTAAGGAGAAAAATACACCTGCAAGATCCTCACGACTTGTAGGGAGAAACACCTTTGTGAGACCCCTACGGCTCATGAAGTCAAAGCCTTGGTCGACAGGACCCTTAACCCTGTTTGCTGAGCCACCTTTGTTTATCATCAACAAAGGCAGATGATGATTTGCTCCTGGCAACATTCCAGTTGTAGCGATGCTGATGCTGAAACCGGTATCTAAAAATCCAAGCTTACAGCGAAAAAGCTAGCAAGCCACACATGCATGCGAAATAGCCGAAATGATGTGGCGACTTGCAATAAAAAGCAGCAAGTAAAAGTGTATGCATGACAAAATAGCCGAAATGATGGGGCAACTCGCAATAAAAAACAGCGAGTGAAAATAAATAAATAGCCGAAATGATTGGGCACCGCGAAAAAATAGCCGAAATGATGGGGCAATCGCGACCTTCGCGATATAAAGGCTGAAATGATAGAGCATCGCGGAAAAAGAAATAAAATAAAAGTGAAATCCTCGCCCTACAGGTGATGTTACATCTAACCCTATATACAATCCATGGGCGCAATCAAAGAAAGGATCATACTCCTCCCCCGAGTTTCATCATAAGGAGAAGCCAAATCTCGGCGGTTCACAGATAGCCTAGTGATCACCACCGCGGCATTCGTCTCGATACAAAGGACGCAATGCCAGCAAACGAAGCGAAGGCCAAATTCCTAGCTTCAACGTCTTGACGACACAACATCAAGCGAAACGGAACAGCGGCAACCCCAAGTTCCATGGCTCGGCGATACATATCACCAAGAGTCAAATCTCCATCCCGTGAAATGCGGATACAATCAACAAACTTCCTGGTTACGTGGAAAGCGGATAATGTCACTCTTTGACCCCGTGGAAAATGTCCAGAGCGGAGCCTAGTCCTCGCAGAGCACGGCAGTGAACCCGTGTGAAGCATCTAGTGCAAACTTCCTGGTTACGTGGAAAGCGGATAATGTCACTCTTTGACCCCGTGGAAAACGCCCAAAGCGGATCCTGGTCCTCGCAGAGCACGGCAGTGAACCCGTGTGAAGCATCCAGAGCGAAGCCTAGTCCTCGCCGAGCACGGCAGTGAACCCGTGTGAAGCATCTAGAGCAAAATTCCTGGTTACGTGGAAAGCGGATAATGTCACTCTTTGACCCCGTGGAAAACGTCCAGAGCGGATCCTGGTCCTCGCAGAGCACGGCAGTGAACCCGTGTGAAGCATCCAGAGCGGAGCCTAGTCCTCGCCGAGCACGACAGTGAACCCGTGTGAAGCATCTAGTGCAAACTTCCTGGTTACGTGGAATGCAGATAATGTCACTCTTTGACCCCGTGGAAAACGTCCAGAGCGGATCCTGGTCCTCGCAGAGCACGGCAGTGAACCCGTGTGAAGCATCCAGAGCGGAGCCTAGTCCTCGCAGAGCACGGCAGTGAACCCGTGTGAAGCATCTAGTGCAAACTTCCTGGTTACGTGGAAAGCGGATAATGTCACTCTTTGACCCCGTGGAAAACGCCCAGAGCGGATCCTGGTCCTCGCAGAGCACGGCAGTGAACCCGTGTGAAGCATCCAGAGCGGAGCCTAGTCCTCGCCGAGCACGGCAGTGAACCCGTGTGAAGCATCTAGTGCAAACTTCCTGGTTACGTGGAAAGCGGATAATGTCACTCTTTGACCCCGTGGAAAACGTTCAGAGCGGATCCTGGTCCTCGCAGAGCACGGCAGTGAACCCGTGTGAAGCATCCAGAGCGGAGTCTAGTCCTCGCCGAGCACGGCAGTAAACCCGTGTGAAGCATCTAGTGCAAACTTCCTGGTTACGTGGAAAGCGGATAATGTCACTCTTTGACCCCGTGGAAAACGTCCAGAGCGGATCCTGGTCCTCGCAGAACACGGCAGTGAACCCGTGTGAAGCATCCAGAGCGGAGCCTAGTCCACGCCGAGCACGGCAGTGAACCCGTGTGAAGCATCTAGTGCAAACTTCCTGGTTACGTGGAAAGCGGATAATGCCACTCTTTGACCCCGTGGAAAACGTCCAGAGCGGATCCTGGTCCTCGCAGAGCACGGTAGTGAACCCGTGTGAAGCATCCAGAGCGGAGCCTAGTCCTCGCCGAGCACGGCAGTGAACCCGTGTGAAGCATCTAGTGCAAACTTCCTGGTTACGTGGAAAGCGGATAATGTCACTCTTTGACCCCGTGGAAAACGTCCAGAGCGGATCCTGGTCCTCGCAGAGCACGGCAGTTAACCCGTGTGAAGCATCCAGAGCGGAGCCTAGTCCTCGCCGAGCACGGCAGTGAACCCGTGTGAAGCATCTAGTGCAAACTTCCTGGTTACGTGGAAAGCTGATAACGTCACTCTTTGACCCCGTGGAAAACGTACAGAGCGGATCCTGGTCCTCGCAGAGCACGGCAGTGAACCCGTGTGAAGCATCCAGAGCGGAGCCTAGTCCTCGCCGAGCACGGCAGTGAAACCGTGTGAAGCATCTAGTGCAAAATTCCTGGTTACGTGGAACGTGGATAACGTCACTCTTTGACCCCGCGGAAAACGCCCAGAGCGGAGCCTGGTCCTCGCCAAGCACGGCAGTGAACCCGTGTGAAGCATCTAGAGCAAATACCGGACTGTGGAGTCCTTAAAATCCACGGACTATGACGTCCTTAACCTCGACCGCGATGTCTTAAAACTAACGATCAACCACCCCTATTCCTTACAGATTTTTGTCTCGGTTTAAGGGTACATCTCTTCACTCCTTTGATGCCTGGCGTTGTAATTCCTCAACGTCTTCAAAGAGGTGACGGGTCCCTGCAACCAAACATCGGACTGTGGAGTCCCTAAATCCACGGACTATGAGGTCCTTAACCTTGACCGTGATGTCTTAAAACTAACAGCGGACGGTGGAGTCCCTAAATCCACGGACTATGAGGTCCTTAACCTTGACCGTGATGTCTTAAAACTAACAGCGGACGGTGGAGTCCCTAAATCTACGGACTATGAGGTCCTTAACCTTGACCGCGATGTCTTTAAACTACGATACCCGGAGCAGCCTCTGACCCCGTGAAACACGGATAAGGGTGACCACATCCAGCACTTGCAGGTCCTCACGACCTGTAAGGAAGAAAAAACTCCCTTGTGAGATCCTTACGACTCTCAAGGGAAAACCCGCTTCAAGTCCTCACGATTCTTAAGAAAAACTTACGCCTATGGGATCCTCTCGACCTATAGGGAGAAAAACTCTTCATGAGACCCTCGTGGCTCATAAGATGCAAAAGTCTTAGAAAGCAGATCTTAACCCTGAATCCTGAGCCATCGCTGTCCTGCGAAGAGATCAAGATAAATTGTCCGCAGAATGCACTCAATGAAAAGGGGACACACCATTAAAGAGAAAAATATGTCTTCATTTATAAACCTCCCTTCGACAACAATACTCAGTCTAAGGCCAGTGCAAACCACCCGATACGGGAGATAACGAGGCAAGTTTCCGATCTATATCCTATCAGGCGCGCATTTGCAACTGTACGAATGTTTAAAAGGAAATGTTGCCCAAGGCACTGATGTGCATGCAACGTAATGATGGTGCTCGTAATTAAAGAAAAATAGACGGCTCATTTACGCAAGCGAGACACACGTACGACTATCTGACAAGCATGAAAATTCAACAGAAACAGGCAAACCACCAATAATTAAAGGAGTGCATTGATTCAAACATGCTACATTGGGGGGAAAAGGTCACCAAACACCGGATCAATGGCACAAGGGTTAACAAAGCAAAGAACAAAATTCTCCATCTCCCTCTCCGCTCTCTCTAGCACATCAAAGCGACGATTCTCGCGAGAAGTCGCTCCCCATCGGTTGGCGCCATGCTCGTCCGCGAAAGCAAACATAATAGCTCGCCGGGCCTTTATCTCGCTCAGCAGATGAATTGAGTAGTCCTTCAAGGCCTGAGTAATCAGGCGCGCTTCATGAAGGCCCTCGAGCTTTTCTTCGGCCACGTCAAGTGTCTCCAAGGTCATCTCTGCCGGGTGAGGAGGGATGTCGGCAAGCACGGCCGCGAGAATCATCCGGAGCCAGAGGGAACCCATCGGGAGGGGAGACCCTCTACGGATCGAGAGCTCGTGCATGGCCAAGTCACATTCGTTGTCAGAAAGGAGGGGGTCCACCAACCGAGCGGCAAAGCGAGGGATCATCTCCTCAAGAGGAACTTCCCATGGCCGTCGACGAACATGAGGGCGATTACAAGCCATGGCACTCGTTTCTCCCTCAAGAAAAAATATATATATATATGTGATATGAATCTCTCTGTGAAAGGAAAAGAAGGCTATAGCCTCATATATAATGAAATGCATTAAGTGCTGTGCGCGGAAAATCTTGCATGGTGAAATTATTTCCAAGGCCTAAAAAAGGAATGGCACCGAAAATCAAGGAGATGGAGCTATTTCCAAGGCCCTTTTTCTGCACCTAACATTGTGCACTGAAAATATGGCATGAGGAAAATCTTGTGAACAGCCACATCAAGGGATCCCACGTGTAGAACACGTGAGGCCTAAACCTGATGTGCATTTAAAAGGAAAATATGGAGTGGTACCCTGCATGTTAAAAAGCACAAACAACAACAGTAGAAAAATAATAAAATCTCAGAGAAAAAGCATGCAAACATACAAGGACATAACAAAACTTATCATCCAGACTTCAAGAAGGCGACACAAAATAAAAAGAAAAACTTTTACAATGGTAAGGCTTCAGACGCGGGGCATGGGTTGAGAAACTCGAAATTAACTTTATTCAAGATCTTCCAAGCATTTCGAACCTCCCGAGTATGCTTTCTCTCACGGTCACAAGCATCGGGGTCCCCGCGGATGTCCTCTACCCTCCGGTCGGCGCCCAGTATGGCTGATTGTTGAAAAATCTGATGAAGGAGATCAATGAGATTATCCCGCCTCCTCTTTGAGATCAAGCCCATAAGGTACACCGAATGCACCTTATCCTCGGCAGTGTCCAAGGCCCCGAGCGGTATGCCGGCGCAAAAAAAAGGAAGTGCCTCCCGAATCGCCAGCACGATCAGCCTCAGAAGAGAAGAGCGGCGGGGGAGTAGCCTATGGTTGTACTCGTCGAAGCGGCTCATGATCTCGGCACACTGAGCATCGGTGAACTCCTGGTTCTGACTGCGGCCCAGCGCACGAATATTCCCATAGGAAATGATCTCGTCAAGACTATACAGATGGGCGTCCATGATACCTGAAATAAAAGTCACGAGATTCATTACAAAACCCCCGTTGCATTAATGGCAGGAAGAACAACCTGGGGCCAAGAGACCCCAGAAAGCCTCCGCGTGAAGAAACCGAGTTCTTCATTGGAATTAAATTCCTTATTAAGAAGAGGGAGTTAAATTCCCAGAAATATTTTTGGATGGAATTAAATTCCATGGGGTCGAAACGCCATCATTGTTTCCCCGAAGAGCATCTAGACCCTAAGAGATCTACGGTTTGAAGATTAAGCGGTTTTCATGTTCTTATGGAAAATATGAAGGAGAAAGGGTGAAAACCTTTGTTTTAGATCTAAAATCCGGAGAAATGTGAAGGTCCATCGTCGTCCAAGAACATTACCTGAGAAGAAGGGTTCTTTTCGAACAGAATTAAACCCTGAAGACTATTTCAAGACAGAGAACTAAGCTCTGGAAGCGAGAATTAAAATTCTCAAAGAGGAAGTTCTCGGAGGAAGAAGATGAGCAAAGTGAAGGCTCCTATGAAGAGACAGCGGTATTTATAGAAGACAATGGAAACGTTTCATCTCCCAAATCCCTAAATGAATCCAACGGTCACAGAGATGACAGCGTTGCACTCACGTGCAGACACGTGAGAACAACGCTGTGGGGGCATTTGTTTCCTGATTTAAAATCAGAAAAGCTTATGAGAAAAGCTTCGGAAAGAGGGGCCACGTGCTCACACGTGACCAGCAGTCACGTGTTGACACGTGACCTATGAAAGCAGTGGAAAAGGGCTCATTGATTCCCTGATCAAATCAAAGAAAATGTTCCCTGATCAAATCAAAGAAAAGGTTCCCTGATCAAGTCAAGAAAAAAGGCTTCAGAAGAGGTCACGTGTTGGCACGTGACGCTTGAAGCAGCAGACCGGTCCCTCAGTCGAATAAAAAAGAAGGAGGCTCCTAACAGGAGTCACGTGTTCACACGTGACCAATGGTCACGTGTTGACACGTGATGACTAAACAACAACCAGAAAACAGCGCAGAAAGAAAGAGGATCCTTTGTCCCAAAGAGGGTCACGTGTCTACACGTGACCATGGGTCACGTGGTTACACGTGACCGGCTTTCAAAGCCCATTTTTGACGACAGAATTAAATTCTGAAGGAAATTTGAATCTTTCCAAAGGAAAGTGATTATCTGGGACCAATCAAATTAAAGATTCAGAGATGATTAAATATCATCTATCTATGGAAAATCTCGGGTTTGGAAAGATTTCCCCCTTAAATCTAACCAAAATAACAAAGGAGAATCTCTGGATTTAAAATCCAATGGTGAATAAAATTCACCTAATAATCCAAAGGTCCAGAATGAATGAAGGATGCAAATCAAATATCTCATGAAGATTCGTCAAAAAACTAATTGATTCGACTGCTTCTCCTATAAATAGGAGCCTGGGGACACAAAAATAGATATACATACGCAGGGGGAAGAAAAAAGAGAGAGCCTTGATACTTTGAAGGAACTTGGATCTTCTGCAAAAGAAAACCCTAGGTAAGAAAGGGAAGGCTTTCTGAAAAGAAGGAGAATTTAATTCTCAACAGAGTTTAACTCTGGTATATAAAACAGAAGAACTTATTTCTTCTCTCTTTGATAGAGGATCTGCAAAGAGCACATCTCCACTTGAAGTTGAGAATTTAATTCTCGATGGGTTGAGATCCTGCCATGCAGATCCAAAACATAGAGAGGGAATGCAAGCATGAGAATTCAATTCTCGCAGAACTATAGGAATTTAATTCCTTTAAGATAAAATTAGGGCTTGACCCTGTATCATGGGAATTTAATTCCTTCAGAACAAAGAGAAACAGGGTTTAACCCTAATTAAGAACCTAGTTCTGTTGAAACAGCGGGAATTTAATTCCCTTAATCATAAATTAACAGAGAATGGGAGTTCAATTCCTTAAAAGCCTTTATTAGGGTTTAACCCTATTCAGTTCTTCACATATATAAGGAATTTAATTCCGACAGAAAATTCAGAGTTCAACTCTTCAAAAGAAACTAGGAATTTAATTCCTTTGAAATTATTGTCAGGGTTCAACCCTACGAGGAATTTAATTCCTGAAAGGGATTAACAGATCTTCTAACAACCACAGAAAAGAAGAGTAACGTGTCACCACGTGACCCCCCCAAAAGATCTACAGAAAGCCCTTGGAGGCAGTCCCCCACGTGACCCACGTGACCCCTGACAGAAGCTCTAACACATAGGCATATGAATGCCCGTCACGTGATGGCACGTGATGCTCTGAAAGATGCAGTAATATCAGCAGAATAAATGAAGGGAGGGCGCTCTCACGTGTCACCACGTGACCCCTCTTGCTTTAGTGTCTAAACACTAAATTGGAACTCCCGAATCCAGTGTTAAAACACTGTTGGGCCTTAGTGTTCAACACTAATAAAAAAACTTTACTTGCAGTGTTCAACATTGACTACCTTAGTGTTTAACACTAATTTGAGGGCTCAGTTGTCAGTGCTTGATGCCGATCTGTTTTAGTGTTTAACACTAATTTAAAAGCCTTGTCGCTGGTGTTTAACACCAATTATCTTCTAGTGTTAAACACTAACTTGTCAACACCATTCCCAGTGTTCAAAGACTGATTACTCTGTAGTGTTTAACACCAGGATTTGACCCAATTGGCCAAATGGATGGAGGCAAAGCCTCTCCTGACTGGACTTAGCCCAAGCTGGCCACAAGTCTTCAATTCGTAATTAACTGGGCTAATGGGCTCATAACATAATTAATTGGTCTTGATCCCAAATTGGGCCAAGAACTACTTAAGCCATTCCGGTTCTAGGGTACATCTCTTCACTCCTTTGATACTTGGCATTGTAATCCCTCAATGTCTTCAAAGAGGTGACGGGTCCCGATGACCACTCATGATATGGACTGTGGGGTCCTTAAACCCATGTCTAATGCAAAATTCCTGGTTACGTGGAACGCGGATAACGTCACTCTTTGACCCCGTGTGAAGCATCCAGAGCGGAGCCTAGTCCTCGCCTAACGCGGCAGTGAACCCGTGTGAAGCATCTAGTGCAAAATTCCTGGTTACGTGGAATGCGGATAACGTCACTCTTTGACCCCGTGGAAAACGTCCAGAGCGGAGCCTGGTCCTCGCCAAGCACGGCAGTGAACCCGTGTGAAGCATCCAGAGCATATACCGGACTGTGGAGTCCTTAAACCCCTGGACTATGAGGACCTTAACCTTGACCGTGATGTCTTAAAACTAACAAGGGACCGCAATGTCCTTAAACTACCCACGGACCGCAATGTCCTTAAACTACCCACGGACCGCGATGTCCTTAAACTACGCACGGACCGCGATGTCCTTAAACTACCCACGGACCGCGATGTCCTTAAACTAGAGCAATAGAGCCCCTATATGCTCTTTTGTCGGATCTAAACGGTCCCGTTTAAGTTGATCTTAGCCCCAAGACGGCTAACGAATCCTTAAACCCTTAAACAGACTGGACTACGAATTCCCCCAATTAACTCTGGCTCGAGGGTACGTCTCTGAACTCCTCTGACACCCGTCGTTGTAATCCTTCAACGTCGTCAGAGAGGTGACGGGTCCCGACGGCCACACACATAAGATGGACCATTATGTCCCTAAAACTGGAACGACGGAGTCCAAACGCTCCTTTGTCGGATCTAAACGATCCCGTTAAGTTGATCTTAGTCTTAAACTGGACTAACGTGTCCTTAACAAATGTTTGAGTTGATCTTAGCCCCAAGCATGGCTAACGCATCCTCAAACCAAACCCCCAAACCCAAATCTAAGATAACTCGGATTTGGACTGGTCCACGCCCTACGGGCGACGACATAACTCGGTCTCCGTAAATGATCCACGGGCAATAAAACATAAAACAAAAACACACGACACGAAGTGACCATCTGGAGAAGGAGAAAGTTGTTACCGCGATGCGGTAGCGTAATTAACTGCAGGGGCTTGCGCCTGCAGGGAAGAGCGTCCCCACAATCAAAAACCCCTCAAACGAGGGGGAATCTGACGAAGTCTGCTACATCGGACGCATCCGTCTAAACCTCCGATACACGGTGCCATAAATCAACTTGGCATCCTCGGAGGGGCAGGCGGATAGCACCAATTAGCATCTGCCCCGAACCTCAGGCGAGATGTCCCCGCGTCCCGCGTGTCTTTCGGAGGGGAACACACAGGTTCTCCATGAAAGACCTGGGTGATGCCTCATACATCCTGGGGATCCGGATCCATCGTGATAGATCCAAGAGGATATTAGGACTTTCACAGTCCAGGTACATCGACACCAGACTGAAAAGATTCAGTATGGAAGATTCCAAGCGCGGTAACCTACCGACTTGTCACGGGATCACCCTCTCCAAAGAGATGTCTCCCAAGACTGATTTGGAGAGGGATCGCATGTCTATTATACCTTACGCTTCTGCGGTAGGCTCTATAATGTATGCGATGTTGTGTACCGGACCGGATGTAGCTTATGCACTGAGTGTGGTAAGCCGGTATCAGTCAAACCCTGGGGAGAAACACTGGATAGCGGTAAAGAACATTCTCAAGTACCTGAGAAGGACTAAGGAGATGTTCTTGGTGTATGGCGGAAAAGACCTCCAGATCGAGGCCTTTGCTGACTCCAGCTTCCAGAGTGTCAAGGATGATTCCAAGTCCATGTCGGGTTTTGTCTTTACCCTCAATGGAGGGGCGATGTGTTGGAAGATTTCCAAACAGGAAACTGTTGCAGACTCGACGATGGAAGCGGAATACATCGCTGCATCTGATGCCGCAAAAGAAGCTGTCTGGATGAGGAAGTTCTTGAAAGAACTTCAGGTGGTTCCGTCCATTGTTGATCCAATACCTCTGTATTGTGATAACAACGGGGCTATAGCTTTAGCGAAGGAACCCAGGCCCCGTCAGAGATCCAGACACATCTTGAGGCGGTATCACCTGATCAGGGAGATCGTGGATCGCCAGGAGATCGAGGTTCGGAGGGTCGCTTCAGAAGATAACACTGCGGATCCATTCACCAAGGCCTTGCCCCAGACTCAGTTCGAGCGGCTGATCGAGATGATAGGTCTTCGATACGCCAGTACATGGCCTTAGTGCAAGTAGGAGATTGTTAGTGTATATTCCCTAGAGGCCATTACTGTATCATACTAGTTTGTATATTACTTAATGGAAGCTTGGGATATTCACCTTGTATAAACAATCTTGCTCAATATAGTAGTATGCTACTTGGTTTGTTTCTACTTCAATGTGTACATGTGTTTATTTTAGTATATCACCTATACATATTAGTGGAGCCCTTAGGATCTTTGCTTGATTACCAGCGTTGTGATGGCAGTCACACTAGTGGGGGCTGGGTAATCTATAAGCACATCCTTATGCAGCTCCCTAGTCGCAGGACTATCGAGACAGGGCATCGATACTCCGGAGTAGACTAGCGTATGCGCTTTTCATCCCAGTATGGGAGATGGTCTGTCCCACAGCCATCAGTACGTCGTACTGGAGATAGTATACGGGTGCTCGTTAGGTTACGAGTACACTGGACAGGACTCATCGGGAACTGACCGGTTGGTACTATACCTATCGTCAGTTATCAGTTCCCAGGTGACATGAGTACAGCTTAGTCCGCTGACTTGACACTATCACTTCGCCTCGAGTGTGTTCCCACTGTACTTTGATTACTACCCTATCACGGCTCAAAGGAGTCATGCAAACAGGTAGTAGTTGGGTGCAGTCCCGAAGCAATTGGAGGCAGTGACGGTTAGACATGATTCGTCTCTCCCGGTATTGGGGGTTGACATCGCGCTGTGTCTAGGAGAGCCATTACACGAATAGTCCCTGGCCAGGGCAATCGAAATATACTGGTAGGCTTCCAGTGTTATCTCAGAGTGTTTTGGGCTTCACTCCGACATGACTTGTACCTCTATTAGGGGACTGACGTTTACCGCCCCCCTAGGCCCGCCATGCGATGTTTCAGACGAACAGACCGGACTGTACGGAGATTGTCACATTCAGGCTCAGTAGGAGTTCAGATGTGTTTCACCTCGTCAGTCTTCTTGTCGGCTTCTACCTAGGGACCGTTACGCACAGCTAGTTACGCTTGCGGTCTGTGGTTAAACCCACTGCCAGCATAGTGTCGAGTCTTTAGAGTCCCACACAGAAAGCTATTCGCCTTTAGGCAAAAGAGTAGAGGTCGCATGGTTTTGCGACAGGTCGCATGGTTTTGCGACAGGGTTCGGTCACATCCGTGCACTTATGCACGTACAGTGTCCGGACAGTTAACACTAGCGGGCTTTGGTTTAAACCATATCCTAGTGTACGTTTTGGGATTGGATTTATCCAGTATGCATTCGTGTTCCTCGGAACGCGGATGCGGGTGTGTATGCACAGTTGACGGAGAGACAGAGGCAGAGGATTCTCATTAGGGTTGTTGACCGTTGACTGTTGACTATTGACTTTTTGCTCAACCCTAATGAGAATATGATATATGATTAACAATAATATTAATTAAGTATTATGGTGACATGGTTGTTGAGGGGTTGACTTTGTTGACCGGTTGACTAGGTTTGACTAGTTGACCATCATGATGACAATGGCTATCATTTCATGGCAAAGTCTTTTTACTTGCTTGTTTCTCTTGTGAGAAATGAGTGCATAAAATGATATGGCTATTGTAGCTTGAACCATTTACACAATACTTGATTACTATTTTTGTGATGATGGCTTTGGATTATGAGAGCCAAGAGAGAAAAGTCTTTCTCATTCTATCATTTTCATTCTCTCTCTTGAGTTCTTGAGCTCTCATCTTCTTCCTCTTGCTCTCCTCTCTCTTAGTCTATGGTTCACTTGTCTCATGTGTTGAGAACCAAGAACCATAGAGAAAATCCCAACACACTCTTCTCTACTCACTCTAGTTCACAAGGTTTAGCAAACCAAGTGAACTAGTTTCTTCAAAGATCGAAGAAGAAGCCAAAGGTAGAAGCTTTCAAGGTGGATCTATCTTCGGCGCAAGGAGACGACGGAGTAAAGCCGATCCGGACAACCATTGAGGCTTGAAGACGAAGGAGATCAAGAAAGAAAGGTATAACCCCCTAACCGAGTAGTTAACAACTCCTAGTTAGGTTGTTAGTTAGATGTTTAACAAAGATCCGGTTTTGAGTCCATGTTACCACCTCTAAAAAATTGTTTTTCACCAAATTCCGCATGCCCGAAAGTACCGGGAGTGGTAGCATGGACTTACATTATCAACATGTAATCAGAGAGACAGAAAGTATACATGTTAAGATAAAGAGAAACCAGATAGCGTACTATCATGTCGAGCAAGAAAGTCCTACCTATATATGTCCCAGCATCCACTACAATATACATCCTATGTACAGTAATGGCCTCTAGGGCATACATATAACTAACAGATATTGTGCTATACTCGATTGGCTATAACCAGAAGTCCCTGGCCAGGGCCGCTGAGATTTACTGATAAGTGTTATTAGTAGTTTCTTGATCTGTTATGAGCCATACACCAGCATGACTTATTGAGTTATTGGGGTCGACGATACCATCCCAAGACTCGATATGCAACATATCTGACGAAGAGACCGGACTGCACGGTAAGTGTTGCCAGTTGACTCGATGGGAGTTTTGACAGCTTCGCTGGTTTTCTTCTGATCACTCAATACCCGAGTGGCCGTTACGTTTAGCTGACCGCTTGCAGCTTGTGGGTATTTGATATGATCATCACCTACTGCCGGCGTATTGACGAGTCTTAGAGTCCCACAAAGGAGTTTCCTAGCCCAGGCAAAACTATGTGGTGTGCATATGAGATATGCACGGCGACCCGATTAAATACGTGCATGTGATACCGTATATTAATCGGGCGTTTTACTATTGGTTGGGTCATATGTGATATAACCGGTTTGTTAAATCAAGTGTTGGTTTAACATTAACTTTTAGCTCATTTCTTGTAAACCTATTTCTTTGTTGTATGCATGCTTGCATGCATATGTTTATGTTGATGCACATGATGATGTGCATGCACACATACATGCATACATTCTTGTGTGTCATGATTTTTGATACACAAGTGGTGGAAATACAAGACTCACATGGAAATAATTATCTATATATTTATTTTTGAGCAAAACAAATGGAAAATAAACTCATGGTTGAAATTTGCTCATATCTCTTCACATAACCTTTCCTTTAACCATGAGTTACTTTCCATGGTTGTTGTTACTCCAAAAGAAATATCTAGATATTTATTAACACATGGTTAAGTATGAGAATGATTTAATATATAGATATTATTCATTCTCATTTTCTTTATGCTTATCATTTTGAGCTCTTAAGTTTGCCATCATCTTCTTCCTCATTCTCTTGCTCTCTTGAGTTTTCAAAAGGAGTGAGTTAGGAAAAAAGATTGGGTTTTGAAGTGAGAAAACACACTACCTCATCATTCTACTCTAATCTAGCGAATTAGTTTAGAGTGTTAGCTTCATCTTCTTTTTTGATCAAGTGGAGCTAGGAGCTTGGACAAAGGGACTTCGGGTGGATCATCGTAGACTTGGAAGGCCTCCATAGATCCGTTTCAAACTCTCATAGTGCCAAGGAGTCACCAAGGGAAGTCTACAAAGGTTGTATTCTTTTCACTTAGTGATAATATGTTCATAGTATGTGATACTTTAGATGTTACCCTAAACTTCTAGTTAAAGATCCATGTTTTGTTTGCTTAGCACCTCTATAAATTTTAAAGTGGCATATGTGATGCTTCCATACTCTACAGTAGGTGCTAGGGAAATCTAACAAAAACAACACCGAGTGTACCAAGTTGTATGAAATCAAAAACGTGTGCAACTATGTGCACAAAACATGTATCAATGCACTGCAAGCACATTTAAGCTATACCGAGTGCAAAAACCAAATCGAGCACATACCAAATGCGCGAATAAAATCCCAATCAACCGTATGAAATCCACGAAATCATTAACACATGTAGCCAAGGCACAAAATTGACATCAAGTGCAATGAATATGCACAAATCGCAAACCGATGTAGCAGTGTATAAACTTAAATCAAGTGCAATAACTGTGCATAAAATGCAAATACCCAGTAAGTGCAGCCTTGGTGAATGAAATCAATATCAGGAAACTCATCATCCAAACTCAAATCCAAGCGATATAAGCGTGATACTCGGATCACAAACGCAAATTGCAATAAATGACATCGAGGTACACCTCCTACAATGTCGAAAAAGTCGGTGCGCCCCAAACTAGAAGAGCAAGAACATCTGCTTGCCTCCTACTCACGGAATGGCATACTTTGTCTCTGGGTCTTCATTTCCATGTGGATTACCGATCTAGCAATCCATCGGCCCGTCGGCTCAGTCAGGTGTACTAATAGAAACGATTCCGCTTTGGCATTCTCTGGTCATCTCTCGGCCAATTATCATGACCACTCGTAAAGCAGAACGTCACTGGCGTCGGCCTCTAGCCCTCTGAATACTCATGACACAACTGATCCTCGGTGCAAATCTCATAGCAGCAGTGTCCTGGGAGGAACCTGCTCAAGGTCTCTTCCGACCTCGCCTATGCCGAACTGTACGGAGGCTGGTACCTTACCTAATCTTTTCTCGTCTTCTGGACATCTGCATTCCCCGCACCACATTTCCTTAGGAACTGGTCGTATCTCACATCTCTATATACATATCAGATCTCTAATCTCGACGGGGAGTAAAAACAGGTCGTTAAAATCTCGCATGAACTTCCTGTTCCACTCGTCTTTATCATCGTCCACTTTGACGTCACGTCACGCTATCTGCTACTGCAATAGTTCTCGGCTACAGTCAATCCGGAATCTCTCACATGGACCTGAAATTGCGAACTCGGTATTCTCATCACTCTGTAGAAGATCTCCAGCCGAACACGTCCTCGGGAACCTGTCCCAACCATCGGAGAAAAAATCAACACTCGTCCGCTCTCGATCAACTCAAAACACATCTGGGTGAGGTCCTCTATCCGTAGCTGGTCAGCTTGCTGATCTCTTATCACTTGATATCCGAACGACATTAAACGTTTTGATCGATTCATCAAAATCCCATAATTTCCCAAAAGCTCAAACCTGAGCACAGTCTAATAATATCCAGTACATGCCACAGTACCTATGGACCAATCGTAGAAAAGCAAACCCAAGCCTCACTGATGGCACTGCTAAACTGCTGCAAACCCTAAGGTTCAGAAGCGGTTCCATGGTCATTATGTAGAGTTAGGGTTTCATTCTTCTAGAGGGTCCACAGAATTACTTGCATATTCCTTCGAATACTTTAAACTTGGAAAAATGGGTGTCTGACATTCATTCGAACTTTTTAACCTCCCTTAGACCACACGTGAATACCCTTCGTCCGCATGCTAAACAATGCCTCAATCCTCCAAGAAAGACGATACATCAACGGTCATCTCTGGATCGGTCTACTCTAGATCTGAGTAAAACTCTCCACACAGGAAATCTTCAAGTCAACTGGGCCTGCATCGGCACATCAATCTGATGAATCACCTTCGCCTCTCAACCCTGGGTAGACTGGCTATCATTTGTCGCATTTCTGCCTGGAAGCTCCAGCGATCTCAGCTCGTAAACTCTGGAAGCTACATCACATGAATCTCAACAACAGCTAGGTCATCTGTCCACATGGTAGACGACATCACAATCTCTGAGGTAGGCTGTACATCAACAGTCCTCTCAAAACAGGCAGCGCTAACAATGGCCCGATCATCCAAGGTAAAACAAAACCTCGCCTCAACAAGAGGTAACAACACAAACACTACATCGAGGCGTTCCCGTGTCACCAGAAAAACATGACGGTCAGTCCTCATCCCAGACGAGCTCGCCCTGACTGCATCACAAGCAGCAGCTCAATCTGCGCTCAAACTATGGTGACAGGAACCTCAAGCGTGTGTCGACGAAAACAGATCAAGGGCATGAAAGGAAGCGACAGATCCAGAATGGATACATGATCATAAGAAGAAACAGCATCAATGAAAGTATGATCATGGAACGAACAAAATACAGGATCTCAAATAGTTGTATAATCATGGGTACGAAGAGAATCACAGATCTCAAAATATGTACATCCTAAGGTTTCTTAAGTGGAGTATCGTATCGTAAATATACCACGGAACATACGTTCGGTACGTCACTCTACTCAAGCTACCTGCTCCATCAATTAGGGTCAGCCTATGAAACGAAAGTTCGGGTCTAATACTCCCCGTTCAAGTCTAAGTTCCGTAAGGTCAAGCCTAGGTTCCGAAATACATACCCGCCCTAGACTCCGCATAGTCAAACATAGACTCGAACCAAGGTTAAACCTAGCGCTCTAATACCAACTTTGTCACGACCCAAAATATTAGCTCGTAACCGGCACTTAAATCACGCAACGTCTAAAGGCGTATCGTAATTCAAGTAAGCCAAAACCCAGAAATCTAAACCTTTTTAAGAAAATAAAAGAGGTGACGTTTTGAAATAAAGGTATAATGAAATCAAGTTTTCTTGAAAGCATAGAAAGGGAACATGAAAAATGCAAGCAGAATTTATTAATTGAAAACATATTTCGTCTTTTAAAAATTTGGACAGCACCTCTTTTGTATTTTTGATCCAAAACCATAATGCATGAAAATATAAAGGCATCACCAAGCGGGAGCTAGCTCTTCGCCAATCGGCGGATCCACAACCACACAAAGCATAAATATAAGTATACGGCGCCCAACGACGAAGTTCACCACAAAAGATAAAGAAATAAACAAGACATCAAAACCATAAGTAGCGGAATACTGAAGGGTCCCGGCAGCGCCCCGGCCATCGAAACGCGGCCAAAATGCGGAACAAAAATTTTCTAAACTGGCGCTACCGCTACCCGAATCCCGGATCGACCTTAAACCCTAAACTAGAAAACTAACTAAGAGTTAGAATCTTTATACCGAGTTGATCCGTGTCCTTCGGTCTTCATTCCAAGCTCCTAGTGGTCCTTTGATGATGTTTGGTTGCCGGTCTTCCTCCATCTCCGATGATCCACCCGAGGAAAATGGTGTAGGGTTGCTAGGCACACGCACAAGGGTCTACGAGGCATCAACCATGCCCGATTTAAAATTTAGCCGTGCCGAACAACCCAAAGCAGGATCTTTAAACTAGAGTTTAGGCGAAAACAAGCATGTTAAACAGTTTAACACTAAGTGAGAGGGATTACAACCTTTGTAGATTCGGTCCTTCACTTCATAAGCTCTGTGTTGTGGTCCCTTCGCTGCGATCATCGTGTTCCGGACTCTCGAGAGACTCCACGAAGAGAAAGATGCAGTCTTGCTTCCGATCTTCGATAACATAGATGATCTACCTTGAAGTTTCATTAATACAAACTAACACTCACTAAATGAAGTGAACACCCTCATCTAAATGGCAAGGATAGATGAGGATGATAAAGTAGGATTTTTTCTCTCATTTGTTTTCTTATTCTCACTCATTTTTCATCACTTGGAAAAAAGCTAGAAATCTTTTTCCATGAAAGAAAGAAGAAGGAAGAAGAAGAAGCCTTAAACCTTTTGTGATGAATAATGATAAGAAGATAATGATGAATAATGCAACCATGGTTGCTAAACCTTTGTAGAGAATTAACCAAGGGTGAAGGGTTTGAGTTAGGTTAAAGATGAGTCACTTGTAAATATCTTTGCAAAAACAAAAAGAAACCTTCTAGAAGGTTCATGAATGCACTAACCCAAATCAAACCCTAATCTTGTTTAATCTCCACTAAATATGTTGCATTAGTAATCATATCATGTTACAATATTATATATCACATATATAATATTTATTGTAACAAAATAAAATAATACATTTAACATATATCGCATATATATCAATGTATTACCCGAGTGAGAAAAAGAATCTTTTAGTGAGCTAATATTAGTTAATATAATTTAATATATCATATATATTATTATACATTAAATTATCGAATCAACACTTGATCCGACAATCCGGCTATATCGCATATAACCGACTAATATCTCATTTACCGATTTATCGAATCAACACTTGATCCGATGACCCGGCTGATATCAAATATCGAGAGAATATAATACGGTATCTCATATCGCATTATCCTCGGTCCTGCACATATCACATATGTGCTCCTACTCCGTTTTGCCTAAACCAAGAAACCTCTGTGTAGGACTCTAAAGAATCGTTAATACGCCGGCAGTAGGTGATGATCATATCAAACACCCACAAGCTGCAAGCGGTCAGCTAAACGTAACAGCCACCCGGGTATTGAGCGCTCAGAAGATCAAAAAGCAAGCCAGTACATTCTCCTGTGAATCCAATCAGTAACACTCCCGTACAGTCCGGTCTCGTCATCTGATATGTCGCATATCTCGCCTAGGGGTGGTAAACGTCAGACCCTAGTAGCTTGATAAGTCGTGTCGATATGAGGTCTATAACAGTTCGAGAAACTACTGATAACACTTACCAGTAAATCTCAGCAACCCTGGCCAGGGATTTCCAGTTATAGCCAATCGAACATAGCACAACATCAACTCCTTATACCGGGAGAGACGAATCCCCTCCTATCGCTCATTGCCTCCATGTGATTCGGGGCTGTACCCAAAAGCCACCTTTTTGCACGCCCTCTTGGATGTGGTATGATGGAAATCAAAGAACAGTGGGAATCACACAAGACTCTATGACGATCTCGGGTCAACAAACTACTCTGTACCAGTGTCACCGGAGAACTGCCATCTGACGTGAGGTATAATACCATCTGGGAGTTCTCGGCGAGTCCGTCCAGTATACCCAGTCTCTACTGAGCACCCGTACACCATCGTTGATGTCAAACACCGATAGATATGGGATCATCCATCGCCCATCATATGGGTCAAGATGCGTAAACGCTAGTCTACTCTGGTGTATCGATGCCCTGTCTCGATACACCCTCGACTAGGAATAGTTATAGGATGTACTCGTCGACTACCGTGGACCCACTAGTATGATCTCATCATAGTCCCAGTAGTCGAGTACATATCCTAAGGTCTTTATCAACATGTAACATAGAGACAATCAGAGTACATGTTAAGATAAAGTACAACCAGATAGTATATTATCATGTCGAGCAAGATAGTCCTCCCTATATATGTCCAAGCATCCATTAAAATATACATCGTATGTACAGTAATGGCCTCTAGGGCATACATATAACTAACAATCTCCCACTTGCACTAGGGCCATCTGTTGTGGTATCACATACCCAACAATTAGCTGTGGTTGAAGTATATCATACTCAACCATCCCATAAAAGTCTCTACTGGGAAAGAGGCCTTTGTGAGTGGATCCGCGCTGTTGTCCTCTGTGTCTACTCTCCTAACCTCGATCTCCCTGAGATCAACCATCTCCATGATCAGGTGATACTGCCTAAGAATTATATCTGGATTTCTGATGGGATGGTAGTTCCTTGGCTAAAGCCACAACTCCATTGTCACACAATGGTAGGAACGATGTTCATCTCAAGAACTTATATATATCCAGACTGCCTCTTTGGTAGCATCCTTGGTAACGATGTATCTTGCATTTAATCGTCTAGTAAGTCACGGTATCTAGCTTGGAACTCTTCCAACATACCGTCCCTCCACTGAGGGTAAAGACAATGCCTGCGACTGACATTCAGTCTTCTTTATCACCCTGGAACCTTTCCAGTGATTCTCCCCAGGATCGATTGATACCATCTCACTACAACTAGTGAGAATCCTACCATCCAATTAGATCTATCTCATAGATCCAAAACCCAGGATTTATGAGGTATCACTTGATCCTATATGGAGAATCCTTGTGATAAACGGAGATTGACCGAGCGTAGCATAGGAAACTCCTTCCCTATCAAGAGTATGTCATCCACGTACTTTACGAGGATCACCACCATACTCCCTACTACCTTTTTGTATATACAAGGTTCATCTACCATTTTGATGAAGTCAAACTCTTTGACTACCACATCAAAACAGATGTTCCAACTCCGCGATGCCTGCTTTATCACTTAAAACATCTTGCACACGTTTTCGCTGCTCCCACTGTCTACGAAGCCCTCTGGCTGTGTACTTATAGACGTACTCTTCTAAAACTTCATTTAGAAAAGCAGTCATGACACCCAACCGCCAGATATCGTAGTCATGGTATATAGCCGTGTCAAGTAGGATCTGGATGGACTTAAGCATAGCTTTGAAAGTCTCAACTTTTCCATGTACACCAAGTAATCTTCTCAAGATATACTTGCTCCTGATGGGGATTTAACCCTTCAGATAAAGCAACCAAAGTCCATACTTTGTTTGTGTATAAGGATTCCATCTCAGATCGCTAAGCATCCAGCCATTCTTACAGAGTCCCACTCCTGATGGATAGCTCGAAACTAGTTGGGTCATCATCTCATGATGCAATCCTCGCTCCCACTGTCATAGAGAAAACCGAAGTATCTCTCAGGTGGGTGAGGAACCCTACTAGATCGGCGGAGAGGCTGAGGTTCATTGGAAACTATTGAATCCTTTGGTTCTACCAAATCATCATTTGCAGTTTGTATAGCTGGAATTATTTCCAGTTCTACCTCATGACCACTAATTTCTTCACAAGAAATTCCCTTTCACAAAGGTGGCATGTTGAGAAACAAAATATCTTTTGTTTCTCGTGTAGGGTTCCTAGGCACACTAAGGAGGTCTCACAAGGCCTCAACCATGCCAATTTCTAATTTAACGGGTGCCGAGAAACCCTAATACGGATCGTTGACTAGAGATTAGGCGACATATGAAACTAGCTAACTACTTTAACTAAGTGAACGGAAATACAACCTTTGTAGATCCGGAGCTCCACCTCCATAGCTCCGCAATGATGTCTCTCCGCTGTCCAAAATGAATCCCGGACTCTAGCATCGGCTTCATCGGAGAAATGGGCGGGCAAGGTCGTCGGCTTCGTGCCGAAGATGATCTACGTCGAGGCATCACTAGATCAAGCTCCACCTTCACCAAACCATGAAAACTTGTGAAGGAAACACCCTATACTACTTGGCAAGAGGTAGAGGATGAAGAAATAGGAAGTGGGTTCACTTTAGAATTGGATTTCTCACTCATTTTCATCAATCACCATTGATGGAATCTAGTTTTTCTTCTTGAAGAAGAAGAAGAAGAAGAAGAAGATGATAATGTTATGATAAGAATAATCAAAATAGAAAAGAAAATGAATTCTTATCATAATTTTAATCATGGTAAAGTGTAGAGAATTAACTTGAGTTAGGTTGAATGGTTAGGGTTAGAGAAGAAGACAAGAATGGTTGCTTTGGTCAAAGTTGCATGAAGCTTCAAGAAGCATCATGAATGAAAGCAACCATTATCTTTTCATTTATCATTTCTTTTAATCCAAATTATAAAGATAAATGAATAAATAAATAAGTAATGGATAAACAAATAAAAACCCTAACCATTTATTTAACCAAGGTTTAATTCTTTACACAAACCCTAGCAATCATATATCATCAAACATGATACAATCAAGTGCACAAAATATATCACATATACAATGTGCAAAAGTGAGTGAGAAAAGCCATCTTAAGTGAACCGATACCAGTTAACGCAAAGTAATATATCAAATATATAATTATGCATTAAATCATTAAATCAACACTTGATTTAATGATCCGGTCATATCGCATATAACCGACTAATATCTACAGTAACAACTTATCGAATCAACACTTGATCCGATAACCCGGCTATATCGCATATAATTGATCAATGTAACAAATCGCGAGAATCGAATACAGTATCACATACTGGTATCATTCTCGGTCCCGCACATATCTCATATGCACTCCTATTTCGTTTCGCTTGAGCCAGGAATCCTCTGTGTAGGACTCTAAAGACTCGTCAATACGCCGGCAGCAGATGATGATCATATCAAACATCCACAAGCCGCAAGCGGTCTGCTAAACGTAACGGCCACCCGGGTATTGAGCGATCAGAAGGTCGACGAGCAAGCCCGCTCACACTCCTGCGAATCCAACCAGTAACACTTACCGTACAGTCCGGTCTGATCGTCTGATATGTCGCATATCTCGCCTAGGGGTGGTAAACGTCAGACCCCAATAGCTCGATAAGTCGTGTCGATATGAGGTCTATAACAATTCGAGAAACTACTGGTAACACTTACCAGTAAATCTCAGCAACCCTGTCTAGGGATTTTCGGTTATAGCCAATCGAACACAGCGCAACATCAACTCCCTATACCGGGAGAAACGAATCCACTCCTATCGCTCATTGCCTCCATGTGATTCGGGACTGTACCCAAAAGCCACCGTTTTGCACGCCCTCTTGGACGTGGTAAGGTGGAAATCAAAGCACAGTGGGAACCACACAAGACTCTATGACGATCTCGGGTCAACAGACTACTCTGTACCAGTGTCACCAGAGAACTGCCATCTGACGTAAGGTATAATACCATCTGGAAGTTCTCGGCGAGTCCGTCTAGTGTACCCAGTCTCTACTGAGCACCCGTATATCATCTCCAATGTCAAACACCAATGGATATGGGATCATCCATCGCCCATCTGTATGGGTCGAGAAGGTATACGCTAGTCTACTCTGGTATATCGATGCCCCGTCTCGATACACCCACGATTAGGGACCTTGAAGGATGTACTTATGGACTATCATGTCCCCACTAGTATGATCCGCATCATAGTCCAGGTAGTCAAGTACACATCCTAAGGGCTTTACCAACATGTAACAGAGAGACAATCAATGTACACGTTAAGGTAAAGAGTAACCAGATAGCATATTATCATGTTGAGCAAGAAAGTCCTCCCTATATATGTCCCAGCATCCACTATAATATACATCCAATGTACAGTAATGGCCTCTAGGGCATACATATAACTAACAATCTCCCACTTGCACTAGGGCCATCTGTAGCAGTGGTTGCAGTATCTCATACTCAACCATCCCATAAAAGTCTCTCTCTGGGAATAGGCCTTCGTGAGTGGATCCGCAGTGTTATCCTCTGAGTCTACTCTCCTAACCTCGATCACCTTGGAGATCAGCCATCTCCATGATCAGGTGATACTGCCTTAGAATATGTCTGGATCACTGATGGGACGGACGTTCCTTGGCATAATACACAACTCCATTGTCACACAATGGGAGGAACTAAGTTCATCTCATGAACAAATATACATCCAGACTGCCTCTTTGGTTAGCAACTTAAGTAGCGATGTATCCAGCCTTTATCGTCTAGTATGCCACGGTATTTAGCTTGGAACTCTTCCAACATACCATCCCTGCACTGAGGGTAAAGACAATGCCTGTGACTGACATTCAGTCGTCTTTATCACCCTAGAACCCTTCCAGTGATTCTCCCCAGGACCAATTGATACCATCTCACTACAACTAGTGAGTATCCTAATATCCAATTAGATCTATCTCATAGATCCAAAACCCAGGATTTAGTAGGTATCACTTTGATCCTATATGGAGAATCATTGTGATAAGCGGAGATTGACCGAGCGTAGCATAGGAAACTCCTTTCTTATCAAGAGTATGTCATCCACGTACTCTACGAGGATCACTACCATACTCCCTACTACCTTTTTGTTTATACAAGGTTCATCTACCATTTTGATGATGTCAAACTCTTTTACTAAGACATCAAAACAGACGTTCCAACTCCGCGATGCCTGCTTTATCACATAAAACATCTTGCACACGTTTCCGCTGCTCCCACTGTTTACGAAGCCCTCTGGCTATGTACTTATAGACGCACTCTTCTAAAACATCATTTAGAAAAGCAGTCATGACACCCAACCGCCAGATATCGTAGTCATGGTATGTAGCCGTGGCAAGTAGGATCTGGATAGACTTAAGCACAACTACTTGAAAAAGGTTTCATCATAATCCACGTCTGGTTAATGATGTAAACTTTTAACAAGTCTAGATTTGGAAGTCTCAACTTTTCCATCTACACCAAGTAATCTTCTCAAGATATACTTGCTCCTGATGGGGATTTAACCCTTCAGATATAGCAACCAAAGTCCATACTTTGTTGGTGTATAAGGATTCCATCTCAGATCGCTAAGCATCCAGCCATTCTTACAGAGTCTCACTCCTGATGGCCAGCTCGAAACTAGTTGGGTCATCATCCCATGATGCAATCCTCGCCCCCACTGTCATAGAGAAACCGGAGTATCTCTCAGGTGGGTGAGGAACCCTACTAGATCGGCGGAGAGGTTGAGGTTCGTTGGAATCTACTGAATCCTTTGGTTCTATCAAATCATCTGCTGTAGTCTGTATAGCTGGAACTTTTCCAGTTCTACATTACAGACTTTGCCTCGAGCTTGTCCGGATTATGCTTTTAGACATAGGCTGGACAACCCCAAATCTTAACTAACTTAAGATATGGTCTCTTCCCTTTCCATATCTCATAAGAAGTGGTAGGCAACTGATTTGATCGTGACCCTATTCAATAGGTATGCAGCTTCTCAAGCGCATAACTCTCTAAAGGAAATAGGTAACTCAGCAGTACTCATCATAGAGTACACCATATCAAATAGGGTGTATCTGCTCCGCCCCGATATACCATCGAGCTATGGTGCATTCGGAGGAGTATTGCTGAGAGAGAATCTCATTCTTAGAATAGTCCAGGAATTCCATGCTCAAGTATTCTTCTCCTTGATCTCATGAAAGGATATAATACTTATACCCGCATTTTGGTTCTCTACTTCTAACTTATATTCTGTGAATATCTCAAAAGGTTCGGACTTGTGTTTCAACAGGAACATATGTCTGAATCTTGAGAGATTTATCAGAGAATATAATGAAGTACAAAGAACCGTTCTTGGCATGTGTAGACAGGGGACCTACATACATCAACATGTATCATCCTAAGAGTTCACTAACTCTTTCTCTGGATCCAGTAAACGGAGCTATGGTCATCTTATCTCTGTGACATGACTGGCAAGTTTCATAAGATGTAAATTTAAACTGATTTAAATATGCATCTAAATGTAACTTTAGCTAGTCGGGTCACATTGATCTGATCTAGTCTACAATACCTCAAGAAGGATCAGTTCATTTCTGAACTATTCCTCTTGTGTGTGTTCCGTATACTAAGAACTGTAGTCTGATTTAGAACATCAATGCTTTTAGATAACGTGCCTGAACCGATCAACTTTTGATATAGGAAATATTCAAAACATTATCCAACAATACAAAATTTTATCGTTTCTTTACTAATAAAGAGACTGATACGATTTTGTATATCAGGTTCGGTATCTAATAACATTCGTTCAGAATCAATGTATTTGTGATACAGGGTGACAGTGACCAACAGACTTGGCTGCAACATTTGCCCCGTTTTCTGCCTCATGAAACTTATCACCCGTTCTCAGTTCTTTACCTATCTGTAGCCCATGTAACAGATTACATATCTGGGATCCTGATCCGGTATCATATACCCAGGACGTAAAGGACATTGAGAAACAGTTCTGTATAATGAACACACCCGAAGATGATGCATCAGCATGCACTCTCTTCGTTTGGGCGGCATGGGAAATCTGGTATTCCCCAATTTCCTGCTCTGTCTTATAACAATTATAAGTTGGAGCGGGACCAACGTTCCCCAGCTCAGTATAACAAGCGGGTTCGGTCAATATTCCGTATTATTATCTTGATTAAGGCGTGATATGGTCGCTACCTGGAGAGAGAGAAGAAAACACTCAGCGTATGCTCTTGCAAGATCAGATTGGTTATTATTTTATCTAATCAGGATGGCTCCCACTGCTTTTTTATCAAACCTTCCTTCAAACCCTAAAAGGAAAGACTAGCCGGGATTAATTACATGCTACAAGTTCGCCAATCTTTCAGCCAGGCCAGTGTCGGTACTTTGAGGGAGGTCCCCCGTGCTTTCGCACGAACCTAATTAATGTAAACCTCGTTTTCCCAGAGGCGTAACCTCGTTAACACCTTTCTAGACACCTACTTGATCGGCTAATTGTAATGTGTAAAACTCTCCCAGGAGTAACTCTTACTCGCATCGGGTATCGGGATCCAACTATCTCATAGAAGGTATGCAATCTCATTGCAAATTTCAACACTTGAAATTACCAATAATGTTTTGCCCCTAGCAGCTATATGACCTTAACATAGTCAACAAATCATAAGTGCTAGTCAAGTTCAACCCGTCATTTCCCGATTGAATTAAACCCACCCGCACGACCCTTAACATAGTCAACAAAGTCGCACGACTACCCTAATCCAATCGCATCATATGCTTATACAGATAAGCACTAATTAGCTACCGCACACTACGCCTTAACATAGTCAACAAACGTAGCACGAATACTAACTAGTACTTATCTGAAATGACGGAGGGCTACGACAGGTTTTTCTGAAAACCTATTGCGTAATGAACTTGATATCGTTGTAGAATCAAATGATTTTAAAATAGAATGTTTTTTAGGCTTTTCTAGTTTTGCTAAAGGGGTCACTCCCGGTGAAGGGATCGTCGGCCCTTTCCTCGTCGAATGAGGTGCAGGATATATCATATATATCAATGTGCAAAGCAAAAACTCTTAAAAGCAATCAAAAGACAAACCGAGGGTTGTAGCATCTGCCAGTTATTGCTAAAGGAGTCACTCCCGGTGAAGGGATCTCGGTCCTTTCCTTATCGAATAAGGTTCAGGATATATCATATATACCGCTGTGCAAAGCAAGAACTGTAGCTACCTGTTTTATTTTGAAATTCGATTCTACAACATCTTAGGTTTCTTTTATTTCCTTAATCACATTAATGAAGTCCCATCATTTAAGTACCTAAACATCACAGATAAATACGACGTACACTTATGCCATCCGCATTCGCCTCGATGTCCCCTCGAGCACCGTTAGGTTAGGTAACTAACGGCAGAGCGGGGCAGGGCTAGCGCGGGTGTAAAACATAAGTAACGCCTATATAATATATCATATATACTATATACTGTATATATCACAGAACATCACATGATCACATCACAGATATCGCAGCAGAAGAAACATATGAAATATTGGATATACTAGGACGTCCGTGTTTTCAATACGAGCCAGTATAAAACACGGATTCCACGGTCGTGATGAATAGCCAAACCCACACCCCTAGATCCCTACGAGAGCGGCAAGCAACTCTACCAATTCTGGAGTTAGGAGACCCGGACTCGACTCCTCGAGTTGGTCTCCTACTGAACTCCAGAACCCGGTTACTTGTGCTCCCCTCGTTGGGTCTATCCTAGTGCGGAAAAGTAAATAATATACAAAGGGTGACAACTTCCGCAACCTGGAAGTGCCCCAATAAAAGAATATTACATACAAGTTTTTACATGAATGAAAATGAAAAACACTCATCTCACATAAAAAAAACCCGGCTATTCAAACACGACGATCCAATATAACATATCCAGCAACACATAACATCACATGTCATCAACGTAAGTAAATATGCGCATCCCAATTATCGTTGACATATAGCAACGAAACCGGCGATATCACATATTACACTTACGGTCACAGAAAAGAAAGTGTAAAACTACAACAGTTGGAATCCGCAACCCCTTTAGACATCGCATGCCTAAACAATGAATTCCTTAGACATCACATGCCTAACAATTATAAACCCCGCATTTTAGTCTCATTATCGAAAACACTTTTCAATATCAAGTCGGGCAATTCAACAAGATTCCCAACATTTTGATCGAATGTTCGTCGCAAACTTTAGTAGGCGGCCGCACCCCTGATACCGTCGACGAAGTGCACCAAGGCGGAACACCGCCACCGCGAGCACCCGAACAGATGCTTTCGGCGACGGGGTTCTCCTACAGTCACTTGGTCGGGGCTATGGGGTGTAGCTGTCTATTAAGTTTACCCGGCGAGTATCCGCGTACGCTACGTGATTGTGACGGACTTTTGATCGCATCAAAATTCCGTGACAACCGATCAAGTGAGACTAAACTGCTATGTTTATAATATTCATTCAGTTATCTCATAACTACTTGTGAATTCCAATTATTGTATCACATTCCGGATAAATAGAAAATGTTAAACTTTCCGATCGAACAATCGAACACCCAAGTTTTCCCGAAACAAATCAACACATGAAATAAGTCTAACAACATTCAGTTCGTGCCTCAGTACCAACGGTCCAGCCGTAGAAGGGTCAAGCCAACGCCTCACATGTGGCACACCGTACTGCCCCAAACCCTAAGGTTCAAAGGGCAGTTCAAGACGGTCACATAATCGAGTTAAGGTTTGTTGTCTTCTAGAGGGACCATCGCGTTACTTGCACTACTTAGAACGTCTTTAAACCACGGAAAAATCCAACACTTGGAAATTTCCCGACAGGGGAAAAATTGGGTATATATATCCGGTCGAACTTTTTAACATATTCTAAAATTTATCCGGAAAGACACACAGACAAAATCTGATACTCCGATCGAAACACCGAATCCCCAAAACAACCCCAGAAAATGCAACTCTTGAATAAAATTTAAAAATACCCAGAAATTCCAGCATAATATACTAGAAGTTACTGTGCAAACAGGTGATGATGACGTCATCAACTTGCCGCGGAACCGCCGCAGAAGCCAGGCTTCAGCCGCGGTTCCGCCGCGGTTTGAACTGTTCATGCGAAAAAATTGCACCGTAATTCTTATAATTCCCTGCTGAATTTTTTAAGCATTTTTAATCTGGAAAAAACCCAGTTTTTAGAAAAAGTCCAGAGAGCATGGTTTGTGTTAGGGTTTCGGTTCGTTCGGGTTTCAAACTTCGTCTAGACTTCGCCTAAGGCTCTAGCTAGGCTCTGATACCACTGTAGGGTTCCTAGGCACAAGAAGGAGGTCTCACAAGGTATCAACCATGCCAATTTCTAATTTAACGGGTGCCGAGAAACCTTAATACGGATCGTTGACTAGAGATTAGGCGACATATGAAACTAGCTAACTACTTTAACTAAGTGAACGGAAATACAACCTTTGTAGATCCGGTGCTCCACCTCCATAGCTCTGCAATGATGTCTCTCCGCTGTCCAAAATGAATCCCGGACTCTAGCATCGGCTTCATCGGAGAAATGGGCGGGCAAGGTCGTCGGCTTCATGCCGAAGATGATCTACGTCGAGGCATCACTAGATCAAGCTCCACCTTCACCAAACCATGAAAACTTGTGAAGGAAACACCCTATACTACTTGGCAAGAGGTAGAGGATGAAGAAATAGGAAGTGGGTTCACTTTAGAATTGGATTTCTCACTCATTTTCATCAATCACCATTGATGGAATCTAGTTTTTCTTCTTGAAGAAGAAGAAGAAGAAGATGATAATGTTATGATAAGAATAATCAAAATAGAAAAGAAAATGAATTCTTATCATAATTTTAACCATGGTAAAGTGTAGAGAATTAACTTGAGTTAGGTTGAATGGTTAGGGTTAGAGAAAAAGACAAGAATGGTTGCTTTGGTCAAAGTTGCATGAAGCTTCAAGAAGCATCATGAATGAAAGCAACCATTATCTTTTCATTTATCATTTCTTTTAATCCAAATTATAAAGATAAATGAATGAATAAGTAAGTAATGGATAAACAAATAAAAACCCTAACCATTTATTTAACCAAGGTTTAATTCTTTACACAAACCCTAGCAATCATATATCATCAAACATGATACAATCAAGTGCACAAAATATATCACATATACAATGTGCAAAAGTGAGTGAGAAAAGCCATCTTAAGTGAACCGATACCAGTTAACGCAAAGTAATATATCAAATATATAATTATGCATTAAATCATTAAATCAACACTTGATTTAATGATCCGGTCATATCGCATATAACCGACTAATATCTACAGTAACAACTTATCGAATCAACACTTGATCCGATAACCCGGCTATATCGCATATAACTGATCAATGTCACAAATCGCGAGAATCGAATACAGTATCACATACTGGTATCATTCTCGGTCCCGCACATATCTCATATGCACTCCTATTTCATTTCGCTTGAGCCAGGAAACCTCTGTGTAGGACTCTAAAGACTCGTCAATACGCCGGCAGCAGATGATGATCATATCAAACACCCACAAGCCGCAAGCGGTCTGCTAAACGTAACGGCCACCCGGGTATTGAGCGATCAGAAGGTCGACGAGCAAGCCCGCTCACACTCCTGCGAATCCAACCAGTAACACTTACCGTACAGTCCGGTCTGATCGTCTGATATGTCGCATATCTCGCCTAGGGGTGGTAAACGTCAGACCCCAATAGCTCGATAAGTCGTGTCGATATGAGGTCTATAACAATTCGAGAAACTACTGGTAACACTTACCAGTAAATCTCAGCAACCCTGGCCAGGGATTTCCGGTTATAGCCAATCGAACAAAGCGCAACATCAACTCCCTATACCGGGAGAGACGAATCCCCTCCTATCGCTCATTGTCTCCATGTGATTCGGGACTGTACCCAAAAGCCACCGTTTTGCACGCCCTCTTGGACGTGGTATGGTGGAAATCAAAGCACGGTGGGAACCACACAAGACTCTATGACGATCTCAGGTCAACAGACTACTCTGTACCAGTGTCACCAGAGAACTGCCATCTGACGTAAGGTATAATACCATCTGGGAGTTCTCGGCGAGTCCGTCTAGTGTACCCAGTCTCTACTGAGCACCCGTATATCATCTCCGATGTCAAACACCAATGGATATGGGATAATCCATCGCCCATCTGTATGGGTCGAGAAGGTATACGCTAGTCTACTCTGGTATATCGATGCCCCGTCTCGATACACCCACGACTAGGGACCTTGAAGGATGTACTTATGGACTATCATGTCCCCACTAGTATGATCCGCATCATAGTCCAGGTAGTCAAGTACACATCCTAAGGGCTTTACCAATATGTAACAGAGAGACAATCAATGTACACGTTAAGGTAAAGAGTAACCAGATAGCATACTATCATGTTGAGCAAGAAAGTCCTCCCTATTTATGTCCCAGCATCCACTACAATATACATCCAATGTACAGTAATGGCCTCTAGGGCATACATATAACTAACACCTCGGTTAGGTAGTAGATATTCCCTTGTGAATGCTTGGGATATCCAACAAACTTCTACAGAACTGACTTTGCCTCGAGCTTTTCCGGATTATGCTTTTAGACATAGGCTGGACAACCCCAAATCTTAACAAACTTAAGATATGGGCTCTTCCCATTCCATATCACATATGAAGTGGTAGGCAACTGATTTGATTGGAACCCTATTCAATAGGTATGCAGCTTCACAAGTGCATAACTCCCAAAAGGAAATAGGAAACTCAATAGTACTCATCATAGAGCGCACCATATCAAATAGGGTGTGATTGCTCCGTCCCAATACACCGACGTGCTGTGGTGTATACGGAGGAGTAATGCAGAGAGAGAATCTCATTCTCTTTTAGAATAGTCCAGGAATTCCGTGCTTAAGTATTCTCCTCCTTGATCTCATCAAAGGACATAATACTTATACCCGTTTTTGGTTCTCTACTTCTAACTTATATCTAACTTATATTCTGTGAATATCTCAAAAGGTTCGGACTTGTGTTTCAACAGGAACATATGTCTGAATCTTGAGAGATCATCAGTGAATATAATAAAGTACAAAGAACCGGTCTTGGCATGTGTAGACAGGGGACCTTCATACATCAACATGTATCAATCCCAAGAGTTTTTTAACTCTATCTCTGTTTCCAATAAACAGAGCTATGGTCATTTATCTTTGTGACATGACCGGTAAGTTTCACAAGATGCAAATTTAAACAGATTTAAATATGCATCTAAATGAAACTTTAGCTAGTCGGGTCGCATTGATATGACCTAGTCTACAATGACTCAAGAAGGATTCGTTCATTTCTGAACTCTTCCTCTTGTCTGTGTTCTGTATACTAAGAACTGTAGTTTGATTTAGAACGTCAATGCTTTTAGATAACGTGCCTGAACTGATCAACTCTTGATATAGGAAATGTTCAAAACATTATCCAACAATACAAAATTATATCCTTCTTCACTAATAAAGAGACTGATATGATGTTGTATATCAGGTTCGGTATCTAATAACATTCGTTCAGAATCAATGTATTCTGGTAATACAGGGTGATAGTGACCAACAGACTTGGCTGCAACACGTACACCGTTTCTATCTCATGAAACTTATCACCTGTTCTCAGTTCTCTACCTATCTGTAGCCCATGTAACAAATTACATATGTGGGATCCTGATCCGGTATCAAATACCCAGGACGTAAAGGATACTGAGAAACAGTTCTGTGTAATGAACACACCCGAAGAAGATGCATCAACATGTACTTTCTTCGTTTGGGCGGCACGAGAAATCTGGTATTCCCCAATTTCCTGCTCTGTCTTATAATAATTATAAGTTGGAGCGGGACCAACGTTCCCCAGCGCAGTATAACAAGCGGGTTCGGTCAATACATCCGTATTATTATTTTGATTAAGGCATGATATGGTCGCTATCTGGAGAGAGAGAGAAGAAAACATTCAGCGTATGCTCTTGCAAGATTAGATTGGTTATCTAATATATCTAATCAGGATGTCTCCCACTGTTTTAGTCAAATCTTCCTTCAAACCCTAAAAGGAAAGACTAGCCGGGATTAATTACACGCTACAAGTTCGCCAATCTTTCAGCTAGGCCTGTGCCGGTACTTTGAGGGAGTTCCCCCGTGCTTTCGCACGAACCTAATTAAAGTAAACCTCGTTTTCCCAGGGGCGTAACCCCGTTAACACCTTTTAGACACCTACTTGATCGGCTAATTATAATATGTAAAACTCTCCCTGGAGTAACTCTTACTCGCAGCGGGTATCGGGATCCAACTATCTCATAGAAGGTATGCAATCTCATTGCAAATTTCAACACTTGAAATTCCCGATAATATTTTACCCCTAGCGTCCTATGACCTTGACGAATGCCAACAAACTATAGGCTGCTAGTCAAGTTCAACCCGTCATTTCCCGATTGAATTAAACCCACCCGTATGACCCTTGACGAAAGCCAACAAAGTCGCACGGCTACCCTAACACAATCGCATCATATGCTTATACAGATAAGCATAAATAGCTACCACACACTACGCCTTGACGAAAGCCAACAAACGTAGCACGAATACTATGAAGTACTTATCTGAAATGACGGAGGGCTACGTCAGGTTTTTAAGAAAACCCTTTGCGTAATGAACTTGATATCGTTGTAGAATCGAGTGATTTTAAATGGAGTGTTTTTTAGGCTTTTCTAGTATTGCTAAAGAGGTCACTCCCGGTGAAGGGATCGTCGGCTCTTTCCTCATCGAATAAGATGCAGGATATTTCATAAATATCACTATGCAAAGCAAGAACTATAGACGCAATCAAAAGACAGACCGAGTTTGTAGCATCTGCTAGTTTCACTAAAGAGGTAACTCCCGGTGAAGGGATCTCGGCTCTTTCCTTATCGAATAAGGTGTTGGATGTTCTACAAGGAACACCGCTATGCAAAGCAAGAACTATAGCTACCAGTTTTTAAACAAGTTTCTACAACATCTTAGGGTTTCTTTTAGTTTCATTAATCTCATTAATGAAGTCCCATTTTATTATGCTTCACAAGCATCACATTTGAAACGAAATCTGCAATATAACATATATCTCATATATATAATATAAACATTCGTCTCAGGCAGTAATATGATCTCATCACAGAACATTGCAGCAGAAGAACATATATGAAATATTGGATACACTAGGACGTCCGTGTTTTAGTATGAGCCTGTATAATACACGGATTCCACGGTCGCGATGAATAACCAAACCCACATCCCTAGACCCCTACGAGAGCGGAAAGCAACACTGCCAATTCTAGGGTTAGAAGACCCGGTCTCGACTCCTCAAGATGGTCTCCCACTGGACCCTAGAACCCGGTTACTTGTGCTCCCCGTCTTGGGTCTACCTAATGCGGAAAAGTAAATAATATACAATGGTGACATCATCCTCAGCTCGGAAGTGCCCCAATAAGAGAATATTACATACAAATGAATTTTACATGAATGAAAAAGAAAAACTCTCATCTCACATAAAACCCCCGGCTATTCAGAACGCGACGATCCAATATAACATATCACAGCAACACATAATATCATATATCATCAACGTAAGCAAGTATGCGTATCCCGATTGTCGTTGATGTATAGAAACGAAGCCGGCGATACACCACATACTACGCTTACGGTCATAAAAAGAAAGTGTAAAACTACAACAGTTCGAATCTGCAACCTCCTTAGACATCGCATGCCTAACAATTATAAACCCTGCATTTTAGTCTCTTTATCGAAAACACTTTTCAATATCTAGTCGGGCAATTCAACAAGATTCCCGACATCCAGATCGAATGCTCGTCGCAAACTTCAGTAGACGGCCGCCCCCCTGATGCCGTCGATGAAGTGCACTAAGGAGAAACACTGCTGCCGCGAGCACCCGAACGGATGCTTTTGGTGACGGGGTTCTCCTACAGTCACTTGGTCGGGGCTATGGGGTGTGTCTGTCTATTAAGTTTACCTGGCGAGTATCCACGTACGCTACGTGATTGCGACGGACTTTTGATCACGTCAAAATTCCGAGGCAACCGATCATCTGAGACTGAACTGCTAGATTTTTAACATTCAAATTAGTTATCTCATAACTACTTGTGGATTCCAAATATTGTATCACATTCCAGATAAATAGACAATGTTAAATTTTCCGATCGAATAATCAAACATTCAAGTTTTCCCAAATAGTTCTCAACACATGAAATTAGTTTAAAAACATCTATCACATGCTACAGTACCAATGGTCCAGCCGTAGAAGGGTCAAGCCAACGCCTCACATGTGGCACGCCGTACTGCCACAAACCCTAAGGTTCAGAGGCAGTTCAAGACGGTCACATAATCGAGTTAAGGTTTGTTGTTTTCTAGAGGGTCCACCGCGTTACTTGCACAACTTAGAACGTTCCTAAACTACGAAAAAATCCAACGCTTGGAAATTTTCCGGCAGGGGAAAAAGTGAGTTATTGATATTCGGTCGAACTTTTTAACACGATCTAAAAATTACCCGGACAAACTAAACAAAGTTAAATTATCCGATCGAATCAACGAGTCCCCAATACAACCCTAGAAAACTCAACACTTGAGTGGAATTAAAAATTCCGAGTAAACAATGACAAGAAAGGACCTAAGAATAAATATATGAAGTATGAGGGACTAAGTCATAATTTTGGCCGCGGAACCGCCGCCAAACCCTTGGTTTGGCCGCGGTTCCGCGGTCATATAAGAGCATTAGTGGGCCGTACTTCACAGTAATTCTTAGTTTTTCCTGCTTAATTTTCTGAGTATTTTTAATTCATAAAAAAACACATTTTTGAAAATTGTCCAGAGAAGGGTTCGTATCAGGGTATCCGGGTTCGATCGGACTTTAAACTTCGCTCAGACTTCGTCGAAAGCTCTAGCTTGGCTCTGATACCACTGTAGGGTTGCTAGGCACACGCACAAGGGTCTACAAGGTATCAACCATGCCCGATTTAAAATTTAGCCGTGCCGAACAACCCAAAGCCGGATCTTTAAACTAGAGTTTAGGCGAAAACAAGCATGTCAAACAGTTTAACACTAAGTGAGAGGGATTACAACCTTTGTAGATCCGGTCCTTCACTTCATAATCTCCGTTTTGTGGTCCCTTCGCTGCGATCATCGTGTTCCGGACTCTCGAGAGGCTCCACGAAGAGAAAGATGCAGTCTTGCTTCCGATCTTCGATAACATAGATGATCTACCTTGAAGTTTCATTAACACAAGCCAACACTCACTAAATGAAGTGAACACCCTCATCTAAATGGCAAGGATAGATGAGGATGATGAAGTAGCATTTTTGCTCTCATTTGTTTTCTTATTCTCACTCATTTTTCATCACTTGGAAAAAAGCTAGAAAGCTTTTTCCATGAAAGAAAGAAGAAGGAAGAAGAAGAAGCCTTAAACCTTTTGTGATGAATAATGATAAGAAGATAATGATGAATAATGCAACCATGGTTGCTAAACCTTTGTAGAGAATTAACCAAGGGTGAAGGGTTTGAGTTAGGTTAAAGATGAGTCACTTGTAAATATCTTTGCAAAAATAAAAAGAAACCTTCTAGAAGGTTCATGAATGCACTAACCCAAATCAAACCCTAATCTTGTTTAATCTCCACTAAACATGTTGCATTAGTAATCATATCATGTTACAATATTATATATCACACATATAATATTTATTGTAACAAAATAAAATAATACATTTAACATATATCTCATATATATCAATATATTACCCGAGTAAGAAAAAGAATCTTTTAGTGAGCTAATATTAGTTAATGTAATTTAATATATCATATATATTATTATACATTAAATTATCGAATCAACACTTGATCCGACAATCCGGCTATATCGCATATAACCGACTAATATCTCATTTACCGATTCATCGAATCAACACTTGATCCGATTACCCGGCTGATATCAAATATCGCGAGAATATAATACGGTATCTCATATCGCATTATCCTCGGTCCTGCACATATCACATATGTGCTCCTACTCTGTTTTGCCTGAACCAAGAAACCTCTGTGCAGGACTCTAAAGAATCGTCAATACGCCGGCAGTAGGTGATGATCATATCAAACACCCACAAGCTGCAAGCGGTCAGCTAAACGTAACAGCCACCCAGGTACTGAGCACTCAGAAGATCAACAAGCAAGCCAGTACATTATCCTGTGAATCCAATCAGTAACACTCCCGTACAGTCTGGTCTCGTCGTCTGATATGTCGCATATCTCGCCTAGGGGTGGTAAACGTCAGACTCCAGTAGCTTGATAAGTCGTGTCGATATGAGGTCTATAATAGTTCTAGAAACTACTGATAATACTTACCAGTAAATCTCAGCAACCCTGACCAGGGATTTCCAGTTATAGCCAATCGAACACAGCACAACATCAACTCCCTATACCGAGAGAGACGAATCCCCTCCTATCGCTCATTGCCTCCATGTGATTCGGGACTGTACCCAAAAGCCACCTTTTTGCATGCCCTCTTGGACGTGGTATGATGGAAATCAAAGCACAGTGGGAATCACACAAGACTCTATGACGATCTCGGGTCAACAAACTACTCTGTACCAGTGTCACCGGAGAACTGCCATCTGACGTGAGGTATAATACCATTTGGGAGTTCTCGGCGAGTCCGTACAGTGTACCCAGTCTCTACTGAGCACCCCTACACCATCCTTGATGTCAAACACCGATAGATATAGGATCATCCATCGCCCATCATATGGGTCAAGATGCGTATACGCTAGTCTACTCTGGTGTATCGATGCCCTGTCTCGATACACCCTCGACTAGGAACAGTTATAGGATGTACTTGTCAACTACCGTGGCCCCACTAGTATGATCTCATCATAGTCCCAGTAGTCGAGTACATATCCTAAGGGCTTTATCAACATATAACATAGAGACAATCAGAGTACTTGTTAAGATAAAGTACAACCAGATAGCATAGTATCATGTCGAGCAAGAAAGTCCTCCCTATATATGTCCAAGCATCCATTACAATATACATCGTATGTACAGTAATGGCCTCTAGGGCATACATATAACTAACAAACGGTGCAAGCTCCAACCCCGTCGAACGAGGTAACCGGCGCTCCAAAGTCGCTAGCGATGGAGAGTCGAGGTGTATGGAAGTGTCACTACATTTTCTCTCATCCCTTGAGCTCAAGAGAGCATCCATGGAAGATGAATGAAGGTGATGATGAAGACTTGGCATGAGCAAGAATAATGCTAAGTGTTTTTTATGCATGAGAGTGTGAGAGTGAGGAGGCTTGCATAAATGTGTAATCATGAGACGAAATGAAATTAACCCCATGCCCCAAAAATAGTGGCCGGCCCCCTCTCTCTCTCCCATCATAGAAAAAATCATTTCCAAATAAACAAAGCCAATAAATCACAACCATACCATACACTATGCTTGATTCATGCCCATGCCTTTAATCAAATCACCTTTTCCACCTCATTAAAAAAACAAATGAATTTCCATAAATGGAGAAACATATATATGAGGTGGCATCTTCTACTAGAAGCTATTCCGTACAAAATACGGAATACTTCCCGGTACATGTACCGAAATACATATACGCGTATTCGTACCAAAATACGAATAGCCGAGAGCGAAAAAGAATAGTGAACAATAATACTAGAATACGTATATACTAATACATATATAAATTATTAAATCAAAACCTAATTTAATAAACTGGCTTAATCCTAAGCCGATAGTATTATCAACCGTCCAATTAAAGTCTGCGCAGCAAGTGAACATATTTAATCGGACATTTGTATGTATCAACATACCTCATGTACACCATATCGCCTAAACCGCGAAAACCCTCTGTGTGGGAATCTAAAGACTCTTCAATACGCTGGCAGTGGGTTTAACCACAAGCATGTCAGCGGCACTAGCTGTACATAACGGCTAACCAGGTATTGAGCGAAAGGGAGGCCGACGAGCAAACTCATCCTGAACCCCCTACTGAGACTGTCAGTGATAATATCCGTACAGTCCGGTATGTTCGTCTAAGAGTATCGCATATCGAGTCTAGGGGGGTGCATAAAGTCAGACCCCTAACAACGCGATATTTAGTGTCGGTATATAACCCATCACCTCCTGAGAAACTATCGATCCTGGATCGGTAATCCTCGTCTACCATGGCCATGGATTTGTGGTGATGGCCACCCGTACACAATGCGACATCAACCCCCAATACCGGGAGAGACGAATCCCCGACGATCCGATCACTGCCTCCATGTGGCTCGGGACTGTACCCAACTAAAACCTGTTTGCACGACTCTTTTGAGCCGTGGTAGGGTAGTAATCAAAGCACAGTGGGAACTCACACGAGTCAAATGACGATCTCAGGTCGACAGACTAACCTGTACACATGTTACCTGGGAACTGCTATCTGACAATAGGTATAATACCAACTAGCAGGTTCCCGGCGAGTCCGTCCAGTGTACTCATAACCTAATGAGCACGTGTATACTATCTTAGGTGAACAAACTAACACCAATGGATTGTGAGACCTGGCCACCGCCCCTCGTCGGGGTCTCGATCAGTATACACTAGTCTACACTGGAGTATCGATGCCTGGTCTCGATACTCCTACGACTAGGGATATTTAAGGATGCGCTTATAGACCCCAGCTCCAACATATATGATCGCCATCATAATGCTGACAGTCAAGCAAGAATCCTATGGGCTCTATCAACATGATGATAATGACAAACCAGATAGCATACTATCATCTTGAGTAAGACTGTTTTATCGGTATAGGTCCTCACTCAATCATCATAATCACAAGTCCGCGAGTATGATAATTTCCTTGAGGGCACTATAGCCAACAATCTCCCACTTGCACTTAAGGCCAATTATTGCGATGTCGCATATTCACATCCCGTGTGATACCGAACACCCAACTTCTCTACTAATCAGTTTCGCAAAGCCCGTTTGCGAAAATGATCGCGTTCAAGAAATAGCCTCAGTGAGTGGATTCGCTCCAATGTTTCTTTCTGTAACTCTCTTAATCTCAACTTCGCGGAGAAAACTATCTTCCGAAATGAGCAATACTTGTCTTAGAATATGTCTGGATATCTGATGGGACCCAGTTCATAAAAGAACTCCAAATTCAGCAAACTACTTAGACTGTATCGTCCACTGAATTAAATCAGTATCCTGCGCCATGCCTTTCCTCATTATCCGCATAGACCACCTGTCCAACATACTGTCCCTCAAAAGAGGGAAAACCATAACTCTTACAGCCACCTGTCATACAGGTCACCTTGGAAGTCTGATATGATAACCGTCTCTTGAAGGAGGCTGCCGTTACCATATCCCAAGAACTTTCACTTATGTTCATAAACTGCTTCCCAATGTTTCTCCAGGGTTAGAATAATATATCTGCTTATTGCATCTAGTGCAAAAGCAATATCGGGTGTGGTACTTGACATTTCATGATTAACTCAATTGCCTAAGCAAGTGATATGCTAATCATGCAGATCCCTCTCCCCTTTAGTCTGTAAGACACCTTTAGAGAGGTTGACTCCATCACTTGCAGGTACACCACCATGCTAGGAGTCATCCATTTAATATCAAAGTACCCAGATTAGGATACTTCCTAAATCTAGATCTAAAACCATAGATCTAGTAACCAGAAACCTGATATTATATCCATATCCTATGTGGAGAAACAACTTTGTGACAACCAAAGTACAACCGATCGCAGTATAGGAATATCTCTTCCTATCAAGTGCATGTCAACCCAATACCTGGACATCACTCTCTACTACCTTCTTACCAGATCCATTTCCTATTCTGATAAAGTCAAGACCTATGACTGTCACATCAAAAATAGATGATCTATTTCCTCTATACCTGCTTTAGTCTATAAATAGAAATAAGCTACTTGCCCATTATGCTTCCGCTGCTCCCACTGACTACAACAACCCTCCGGCAGAGTCATATACACGTACATTTCCAAAACTAGTTTAGAACGACGCTATATTTATCCTCTTGCTGGGTCTTCTAGTCTAGAACAGCAGCAATGACAAGTCTGGGTAAACAAGAACCTCCCTGTCAGCGTCTCTGAGAAGACCGAAGTACCTCTCGGGTGCCTAAGGTTACCCACCAAAATCTGCGGAGTGGCTAATGGAACGTCAAAAACAATTGAATCCTTTTGTTCTATCAAATCTTCAGTGATTGTTTGTGGTTCTGGAATCACTTCCAGTTCTACCATACTCCCACTTTTGTTTTTCTGAAAAAGTCCATTTTACTAAAACTGTGGCGAGTCAAGAACAATATAAATATTGATCTTCCTGATGGTAGAAAGTTAACCCTCGTCAAAGCCCGGGATAACCCACAAACAGCCATTACCGAAACGTGCCTTGAGTTTATCCGCATTCTGGTTTTAAGCATCAGCCGGACAACTCCCTATACCTTAACATCGTCAAGATATAAATTGATTCTATATATATCTGATATAGAAACAAAAGCACTAATTTAATTTGAATCAGATTCAAAATCATGCAGCCGTCTCCAGCGCATATCAACCAAATGGAAAGAGGACAATCAACATTACTCATCTAGGAGTGTATCCATATATGAGTAACCTGAAAGAGAAGCAAGTTCTCAAAACCATTACTATTAACTGAATACCAAACTCAAGTATCTACATCTTCGAATACTTCGAAGAATCCCGATACATCTAATAAATGGTTCTCTACTTTATTCTTATACCTATAACTTCTGAATATCTGGACCTTGCATTTCAACGAAATACATGTCCACAACTAGAGAAGTCACAAGTAAACACAATATAGTATGAGTACCAACCCCTTTATCCTAATGGACACTGGACAACATACAATACTTTGTATAAGTCCCCTGAGTTCAACAACTCAAACCCTGTGCGTCGTAGGTCAAAAAACTGTAGTATGGTTAAGAAGAATTACACCGCTATTGAATGCACCTTACCTAATCACCAACCGATATAGGTAAATGTCACAGACATAATATCAAAAAGATATATCTCACTTTATAAAAATAAATGTACAGATATATCACTTTGAAATTAGTGCATAACAATGGATATTCAAAACCAAATATTTGCCATCCGGCAAAATCCAGATGATTTTCTTAAATATCACCAATTACAACGAATTCCGATATAATGAGGATTTAATCACCCAATTCCCAATATCTTACTCCCACTCACAATTTGTAATAACATACAGATGTGAGAAACTGATCTGGTAAATATATACCCTGGAGTTAGATTCCAATCGGGAAAACAGTTTTCAATTAACATTGCACAGTGAAACTGAAACATGAAAATGTTTCGAAGGGGTAACCGGGTATTCCTAGTAACGCCTCTTCCACTATCCTGATTCACGACAGTAACCATATACTTTACCTGCCCTCACTCCAATCCCTTTATTATGCCTTTACTTATTACCTTCTATACACCTATTTTACGCTAATTGGTTTTCTTCATTCCCTACCCTTCGGCACCAGCCTAAGGTTTGGAAGAAGACTATCCAATAAGCGTAATAGGTGTACTCTCCTAATCCTAGGAGCCCTCGCAACCTGAGAGAAGGAAATGGGAAAAGACATCTGAATAATCCTATTCAATTTCTCCTGAACCAGAATCCATCCTCGAAAAAAAAATTCCTTCGAGTTCGTATATAACCATACGATGGATTTATCCAATGGAAGTGGATATTCGTAATAATACGGGGTGTTCTAGAGAAATGCAAAGTGGATGTAGGAGTGGCATGGGTATACACGGTTTTTATTGTGAAAGATGGTGATCGCAATTTCCTTTGCCATTATTCTAATCCCTTTATATGTTTTTACTTATTACCTTCTGTACACCACACTTAAGCTTAATTGGTTTTCTTCCTTCTCTACCGTTCGGCACCTGCCTATGGTTTGGAAGAAGACTATCCAATAAGCTCAATAGGTGTACCCTCTCCTAATCCTAGGAGCCCTCACAACCTGAGAAAAGGTAAAGGGAAAAGACAACCGAATAATCATATTCAATCTCTGCAGAACCAGAATCCATCCTCGAAAAAGTTCCTTCGAGTTCGTATATAACCATACGATGGATTTGTCCAGTGGAAGTGGATGTTTGTAATAATACGGGATGTTCTGGAGAAATGCAAAAGTGGTATAGAAGTGGCAATGATGTATGCGATACCATGGCATTCCAAAAGCCAAAGAGTTTTAAGAAGGTTCGGTCAACTAGGTTTCATGAGTTTTATTCAAAGGTCGGGTCATAGTCACAGCTAGAGAGAGAGAGAAAAGAAACACTCAGCGTGCACTCTAACCTAGATCAGAATGGTTAATCATTTTATTTAATCTGGATGGCTCCCACTGTTTCCTCGAATTCTCCTCCAAACCTAAAAGGAGAATTAGTCAGAATCACCCGAGGAGTAATCCAACTCATCAGTAGGAATCGGGATCCAACTATCATCGCATGATAACTTGATGGAAGCCACTCAAGTCACCACACTCCAGAAGGTATGCACAATCCTGGCAAGTTTCCTGTATGTTTGAAACTCCCGATGTGTGTTTTACCCCTTGGACCCAAGTGACCATGACACAGTCAACATATCAAAAGGTCCTAGTCAAGTTCAACCCATCATTATCTTGATTGCATTAGACCCACCCGTACGAGCCCTTGACACAGTCAACATGACCGTACGACTGTCCTAACCAATCCACATATCCATGCTACAGAAAAGCATTACAGAGCTACCGCACACTACGCCTTAACACAGTCAACATACGTAGCACGAATACTAAGCAATACTAGTCTGAAATGATGGAGGGCTACGGCTGGTTGTTGGCGAAAAACCTTTAACGTAATGAACTTGATATCGTTGAAGGAATCCAAGTGGTTTTATAAATATATAGTGGTGAAAACGTTTGCTAAAGAGGTCACTCCAGGTGAAGGGATCTCGGCTCTTTCCCCATCGAATGGGGTGCAGGATATCCCAAACTGAATACCACGATGCAAAGCAAAAGTAATCGACTATAGTAAAGTTATTACGTTGACGCAAACTTTTACCCAAGGGGTCACTCCCGATGAAGGGATCTCGCCCTTGCCTCGTCGAATGAGGTGCAGGATATTCCAAATGAATACCACTGTGCAAAGCAAAAGAGAACGTCTGTAATGTCAGTTTTTAAAAGCCTGGTTCCAACAACATCATAAATATGTTTGTTTTATCCTTGCATTGATAAGAATCAATGCAGTTCCATCAATTAATCACACCAGAAAAGAACGAAAATAAAATGTACGTATATGCCATCCGCATTCGCCACTGGGTCCCGTCATCACCCGTTAGGTTACTTAACTAACGAAAGAGCGGGGACTGGACTAGCGCGGGTGCAAAACATATACAACATCTACTAGTATATATAAATATATATAACAATAGTCCCAGGCATGATATAAAGCAACATCACAGAAGCAACACACAATGGTGGATAATTTGGAGCCCCGGGTTTCACTTGAGCCGCAAGTGAGACCCGACGTTCCCTGTCGTGTGGATAGCATGTACAATGAAACCTAGACCCCTACGAACGTGACAAGTTACTCGCAAAAACCAGAAGTGAGGCTGCCCCCTTCAGCAACGTGAATGGACCACCCAGCACTTCACGGAATCCGGTAACTTGAGCACCCTTCCTGGGTCAACCTATACCCCCTACGAGTGCGGCGAATAGCCCGCCAATCCTAGAGTAAGGTCCCCTCCGTCTGAATGCTTTGAGATGCGGACCAGTTTCCCTCTAGAACCCGGCTATTCGTGCACTCCACCTCGGGGTAATCCTAGTACAGAAATTAAAATAATATACAAGGGTGACATCGACCTCAGCCCGGTCGTGCCCCAAAAGAATAATATACAAACTGGCAGTGACGGCAGTCCACATGTCGGACGCTCGCCCCGCAATATCAAATGTACAAATGAAATAAAACTGTACTATCATTGCACCATTGCTATCCACCACGACGATCCAACCAGCATCACAACATATCACAGAACATCAACGTGAATGTCACGTTCGCAAACCCGTCTAAAAGACATATAGCAATTAGACGAGTTTACCGATCAAATGACATTCACGGTCGCAGAATATAATGTATGTACTGTCAAACGCACGCTTAAAATATTGATCGACAAAGTTCCAAATTAGCCCCAATAGAAAAACAACACTTCACTGAAACCTGGGCCAAAACAGAATATCACAAAAATCACATTTCCAAGAAAATGGGATACAGAAAAAATTTGGTAGAACCGCCGCCAATATGGGCTTAGTGCGGCGGATCCGCGGCGCTTTTGTAGAATCACGAGCCCAAATTTTTCCAATACCTTTAAAATTGACTGCACGGATTTTTAAGATGTGTGAAATAATTTTTTGACCACTTTGAAAATCGATAGAGAACAGACAATTGGAATCGTATTTTTGGTAAAATCCGTCGATCGATCTTTTAAGCACGTCTAAACAAGCTAGTAAGGGGTTTAAATGGTAGATCTGATACCATGAAGGGTCTCGGCAGTGCCCCGGCCATCGAAACGCGGCCAAAATGCGGAACAAAATTTTTCTAAACTGGCGCTACCGCTACCCGAATCCCGGATCGACCTTAAACCCTAAACTAGCAAACTAACTAAGAGTTAGAATCTTTATACCGAGTTGATCCGTGTCCTTTGGTCTTCATTCCAAGCTTCTAGTGGTCCTTTGATGATGTTTGGTTGCCGGTCTTCCTCCATCTCCGATGATCCACCCGAGGGAAAGGGCGCAAGCTCCAACCCCGTCGAACGAGGTAACCGACGCTCCAAAGTCACTGGCGATGGAGAGTCGAGGTGTATGGAAGTGTCACTACATTTTCTCTCATCCCTTGAGCTTAAGAGAGCATCCATGGAAGTTGAATGAAGGTGATGATGAAGACTTGGCATGAGCAAGAATAATGCTAAGTGTTTTGTGTGCATGAGAGTGAGAGAGTGAGGAGGCTTGCATAAATGTGTAATCATGAGACCAAATGAAATTAACCCCATGCCCCAAAGATAGTGGCCGGCCCCCTCTCTCTCTCCCATCATAGAAAAAATCATTTCCATATAAACAAAGCCAATAAATCACAACCATACCATACACTATGCTTGACTCATGCCCATGCCTTTAATCAAATCACCTTTTCCACCTCATCAAAAAAACAAATGAATTTCTATAAATGGAAAAACATATAAATGAGGTGGCATCTTCTACTAGAAGCTATTCCATACAAAATACGGAATACTTCCCGGTACATGTACCGAAATACATATACGCGTATTCATACCAAAATACGAATAGCCGAGAGAGAAAAAGAATAGTGAACAATAATACTAGAATACGCATATACTAATACATATATAAATTATTAAATCAAAACCTGATTTAATAAACTGGCTTAATCCTAAGCCGCTAGTATTATCAAGTCCAATTAAAGTCCGCGCAGCAAGTGCACATATTTAATCGGACATCTGTATGTATCAACATACCTCATGTACACCATATCGCCTGAACTGCGAAAACCCTCTGTGTGGGACTCTAAAGACTCGTCAATACGCTGGCAGTGGGTTTAACCACAAGCACGTCAGCGGCACTAGCTGTACGTAACGGCTACACAGGTATTGAGCGAAAGGGAGGCCGACGAGCAAACTCATCCTGAATCCCTACTGAGCCTGTCAGTGACAATATCCATACAGTCCGGTCTGTTCGTCTAAGAGTATCGTGTAAGTCCATGTCATGCATCCCACGAACTTGCGGGGAGGCGGAATATATGAAAAACGATTATCAAAGCTTCGTAACACGGACTTGAGCGCATGAATCATATCCAAACCGTTACTAGCAAACTACGAGAGGTTTAACTACTCGGATTCGAAGTTATACCTCACGTTACTTGTCCTTCGGGTCTTCATCGCCGTCCTCCACTCCTCGTAAGCTCCTTGGAACATCGGCACCTCAATGGCCTCCTCGAGTCAAAGACGATCCACCCGAGAGCTCCTACGCCAAGCTTGATCTCTAACTTGAGATAACTAGGTTGCTCAAAATGCTAATCTAAGCTACCTAGGGGATATAGGGTGAGTTTATGGATGTATTAGTCTATCTAATCCTTGATCTCAACACATGAGAGAGGATGATTAGGGTTTTAAGAGAGAGCTTGAGGAGAGAGAAGATGAGCATAAGTTATGAATGAAAAAGCTTCTCACTTCTAATATATTATGAAGCATAAGAAAATCAAAAAGAATAAATCAAAATGCATTATCAACATGCTTCATTAATCATATGCAATGAATCATCAAGTGAGTCATTAAGAAATAAATGCTTCATTAACTCACTTGAATGATTCATCTAAGTGAGCTACAATTTCATTAAATGTTAATGCCACCTTACCCTCCATGTCATCATCTATCTAGAAGCTTCTCGATAAATTACGAGAACGCCCCCCTTTCCGTGAAAACACGGAAAAACTTTAGACTGTATAAATCCAATAACCTGATACTAGAATCTGGCTTAAACCAAAGCCGACTAGTAAAAACTGTCCGAACGTCGTACGTGCGTAAACACACGTATGCGTCCGAACCCTTGTCGTAAAACCATACGACCTCTATATCGTTTCGCCTGGAGCAGGGAAACTCTCTGTGAGGGACTCTAAAGACGCGACACTACGCTAGCAGTGGGTTTAACCACAGACCGCAAGCGGCACTAGCTGTACGTAACGGTCCCCAGGTAGATGTCGATAAGAAGGCTGATGAGGAAACCCATCCGAACTCCTACTGAGCCTGATATGACAATCTCCGTACAGTCCGGTCTGTTCGTCTAAGACTATCGCATATCTATCCTAGGGGGCGGCAAGCGTCAGTCCCCTAATAGCGGTATAAGTCGTGTCGGAGCGTAGCCCATTACACCCAGAGAAACTACTGGAACCTACCAGTAAATCTCGCTTGCCCTGGCCAGGGACTTTGCGTAATGGCTCTCTGACACAGCGCGATATCAACTCCCAATACCGGGAGAGACGAATCCTGTCTAACCGCCACTGCCTCCAAGTGCTCGGGACTGCACCCAACTGCTACCTGTTTGCACGACTCCTTTGAGCCGTGGTAGGGTAGCAATCTAAGAACAGTGGGACACACTCGAGGCGAAGTAGCAGTGTCAAGTCTGCGGACTATGCTGTACTCATGTCACCTGGGAACTGTTAACTGACGACGGGTATAATACCACCCAATCAGTTCCCCTGCGAGTCCTGTCCGGTGTACCCGTAACCTAACGAGCACTTGTATACTATCTCCAGTACGACGTACTGATGGCTGTGGGAGAGACCATCTCCCTAACTGGGATGAGAAGCGTACACACCAGTCTACTCTGGAGTATCGATGCCCAGTCTCGATAATCCTACGACTAGGGACAAGTATAGGAAATTGCTTATAGACTACCCAGCCCCCACTAGTGTGACTGCCATCACAACGCTGGTAATCAAGCAAAGATCCTATGGGCACTACTAATATGTATAAATGATACGTTACAAGAAACATATGCATATATTAAAGTAGACACAAACCAAGTAGCATACTACCATTTTTAGCAAGAATGTATATACAACTGTGAATATCCCAAGCTTCCATTAAGTAATATACATACAAGTATGATACAATAATGGCCTCTAGGGAATATACACTAACAATCTCCCACTTGCACTAGGGCCATGAGCTGGCATATCGTAGACCTATCATCTCGAATAGCCTCTCGAACTACGTCTGAGGAATGGCCTTTGTGAATGGATCAGCAATGTTATTCTATGTCTCTACTCTCTTTATCTCGATCTCCCGGCGATCTACAATCTCCCTGATCAGGTGATACCGCCTTTAGTTGTGTCTGGATTTCTGATGGGACCTGGGTTCCTTCGCTAAAACTATAGCGCCGTTGTTATCACAATACAGAGGTATTGGATCAATACTGGTAGGAACCACCTGAAGTTTTGTGAGGAACTTCTTTATCCAGACAGCTTCTTTGGCGGCATCGCAAGCAGCTATGTACTCCGCTTCCATCGTTGAGTCAGCAACGGTCTCCTGTTTGGAACTCTTCCAACAGACCGCCCCTCTATTGAGGGTAAAGACATAACCTGACATGGACTTGGAGTCATCTTTATCACTCTGGAAGCCGGAGTCGGTAAAGGCCTCAATCTGGAGGTCTTTTCCTCCATACACCAAGAACATATCTTTAGTCCTTCTTAGGTACTTGAGAATGTTCTTTACTGCTATCCAGTGATTCTCCCAAGGGTTTGCCTGATACCGGCTTACAACGCTCAATGCGTTTGCTACATCTGGTATGGTACATAACATCGCATACATTATAGAGCCTACCGCTGAAGCATAGGGTATAATCGACATGCGATCCCTTTCCAAATCAGTCTTGGGAGACATCTTTTTGGAGAGGGTGATTCCGTGACAAGCCGGTAGGTTACCGCGCTTAGAATCTTCCATACTGAATCTTTTCACTATGGTGTCTATGTACCTGGACTGCGAAAGTCCCAACATCCTCTTTGATCTATCACGATTGGATCCCTAGAATGTAGGTGGCATCACCCAGGTCTTTCATGGAGAATTTCTGTGATAAGAATCTTTTGACTGACTGTAACATAGGAATATCATTTCCTATTAGGAGAATGTCATCCACGTACAAGACGAGGAATACTACAGCTCTCCCTACAATCTTACTGTATATGCAAGGTTCATCTGGATTTTTGATAAAGTCGAATTCTTTGACAGCATCATCAAAACAGATGTTCCAACTCCGCGATGCCTGCTTTAGTCCATAAATGGACTTAAGCAACTTGCATACTTTACCGCTGCTCCCACTCTGAATGAATCCCTCTGGCTGATCCATATAGACGTTCTCTTCTAAATTACCATTTAGAAAGGCCGTCTTTACGTCCATCTGCTAGATTTCATAATCGTGGAAGGCAGCAATAGCAAGAAGGACCCGAATGGATTTAAGCATAGCCACTGGAGAAAAGGTTTCGTCATAGTCCAAACCAGGTCTTTGACGGAAACCCTTTGCAATAAGTCTAGCCTTGTAGGTTTCAACATGTCTATCTACACCAATCTTCTTTATGAAGATCCATTTGCATTCTACGGGTTTTACCCTATCTGGAGCAATGTCCAAAGTCCATACTTTGTTAGTGTACATGGACTCCATTTCGGTCCGCATTGCATCCAGCCATTTTACCGAGTCAGCGCTCTGAAGGGCTTGCTAGAAGCTAGTAGGGTCATCATCATTAATGACGCAATCCTCTCTATCCCCATCTATGAGAAAACCGTAGTATCTTTCAGGCGGATGAGATTGCCTACTACTCCTACGGAGTGGCGTCGGGATGTCCTATTCTCCTGAACCTTCTGGTTCTTCTAAGCTTTCAGTAATAGCTTGTGGTTCTGGAATTTCTTCCAGTTCTACTACGCTCCCACTTGTTCCTTTTTCTAAAAACTGATGTTCCAGAAAGTGGGCATGACGAGAAACAAAAACCTTTTGTTCCTCTGCGCAATAGAAATAATATCCTTTGTAATTCTTCGGATATCCCACAAACTTACACTGTACTGATCGTGTCTCGAGCTTGTCCACATGCTACTTTTTTACAAAAGCTGGACATCCCCATGTCTTAAAATATTTTAGACAGGGTTTGGTCCCACTCCACATCTGATATGGTGTGGTAGGCACAGTCTTGGTGGGAACCTGGTTCAAAAGATATGTAGCTGTATCTAGTGCATATCCCCAGAATGATCGCGGTAACTCAGCGTTACTCATCATGGAACGAACCATATCTAATAGGGTTCGATTCTTCTTTTCTGATACACCGTTGTGTTGTGGTGTGTATGGAGGAGTAAGCTGAGAGAGAATTCCATTCTCTTTTAAGTAACCCAGGAACTCGGCACTTAAGTATTCACCACCTCGATCAGATCTCAGTGTCTTTATACTCTTGCCTGTTTGTTTTTCTACTTCATTCTTGTATTCTTGGAATTTCTCAAAGGCCTCGGATTTATGCTTCATTAAGAAGACATATCCAAACCTAGAGAAATCATCCGTAAAAGTAATGAAGTAGGAATAACCACCTCGCGCGTGTGTAGACATTGGACCACATACGTCACTGTGTATGAGTCCCAAGAGCTCGCTTGTTCTTACTCCGTGTCCAGTGAATGGAGTCTTTGTTATCTTTCCTTTGAGACAAGATTTACAAGTAGCATAAGATTGATATTCGAACGGATTCAAATATCCTTCTCTATGTAACTTAGTCAACCTTCTCTCATTGATGTGACCAAGTCTACAATGCCATAAGAAAGCCTGATTTATTTCTGGAGACTTTCTTTTAAGTGTGTTCTGGACATTGAAAACCTGAGCTTGACTCAATACGTATATACCGTTATCTAATGTACCGGACCCAATCAGAACTTGATTTAGGTGGATGTGAACTACATCACTTGCGAATGTAAAATCATATCCCTCTCTTGAAAGTGAGGACACTGATATGATATTACAAGTCATACTAGGTACATATAGACAGTTACGTAGAATCAATATCTGCCCACTTGTCAAACCTAGGCGATATTCTCCCACGGATTCAGCGTCCACGCTCATTCCGTTTGCAACTCTGAGAGTCCAATCACCTATTTTTATAACTTTACGGTTTCTCAAAGCATGTAATGAATTAAAGATATGAGATCCTGCTCCGGTATCAAGTACCCAGGAAGTAGAGTTAATTGACAAACAGTTCTCAATTACTAACACACTTGAGGCTGAAACCACAACATGCTTCGTTTCCCGGCTACTGGTTTCTAAAGCCCTGCAATCTTTCTGCCTATGCCCAATCCCATAACAACAGGAACGTCCCTCCTTTACTATATCCAGTCCCGAAACTTTTGCCCTTCTCTTTCCTTCCACTCCCCTGGTTTCCTTCAGGGTAGAAGGTAGAGACTGTAGAATCAAGTCAGTATCTGACTCATTCTCCAACGTGGTCTTCAGGTCCTTGAGCTGATCAATACAGCTAGTCATTGTAAGGACGTTGTCCCCTACAGATGACCCGACGGCCAACCTCGCTTGAATTAATTCGGTCGAGGTCTCATATCTTGTGATATGAGATTGCTCTCCATATAAATCTTTGTTATGGAGAAAGATGGAAACTGAGTCCATCTTCTCTTGCTGCTTCTGGTATACACCATCAACTGAAGCTAACACGAGGCACTTGGCTTTTGCTATATCTTTTTCCCTTGTCTGGCGGATATCCATATCCTTGACGGTGGAAACTGGACCTGGGACGGCGGGATCTTGAGTAGTAATAGGGTGGTCCAGCTTGTCATAGGTAATGGACATTTGGACAGACCTTTGCCAGTCATATAAGTCACATTCAGTCAATTTGTTATCTAGATATAACCTATGTGTGGTCACAAGGTCGCTGCAATTTAAGAGAGAGAAGAAAATACTATTAGCATGATGCTCTTGCAAGTTTAGAGTGGTTTTTAATTTATCTAAACAGAATGGCTCCCACTGTTTCTCGAATCCTTCCTCAAACCATAAAAGAAGAATTAGCCAGGACTATTCTCACCGTACAATTCTTGCTTAACCGTTCAGCCAGGTCAGTGTTGATACTTCAAAGGAGGTTTTCCAACGCTTTCGCGAAGTTCCTTAATTAAATAACCTCTTTTCTCTAGGGGCATAACCCCTCGGACACCTTTCTAGGCACCTACTTGGTTTATAGCATTGATCGTTAAGTGACGAATCTCCTGAGAAGTAGTATATACTCACAGTAGGATCGGGATCCAAAATATCATCGTATGATAATGTTGAAGGAATCCTACCAACTTTCATCAAACTCCAAAATGGTATGCATCTCTCTGCAAATTTCAGTTCCTTTAGAAATTCCCGATATGGATTTTTGCCCCATGCACTAATGACCTTGACTAAGGGCCAAAATGTCATAAGTCACATGTCAAGTTCTACCTGTCATTATCCAGGTTAATTTGAACCCACCCGTATATACTCTTGACTAAGGGCCAAGAAAAGTAATAAGACTGTCCCAAACCAACGCATCTATCTATGCAACAAATGAATACCCCAGCAGCTACCAAACACTATACCTTGACTAAGGGCCAAAATACATAGCTTGAATACTACTGAATACCTAAATGAAATGACGGAGGGCTACGAACGGTTTTGGCAAAACCGTGAACGTAGTGAACTTGATATAATCGAAGGAACCTGATACTTTTTAAAAGGAGTGGTTAAAGCTCCGCAATTAAAAAATCTGATCCTTTTTAAAATAACCGCGTGGTTTCTTTTAAATTTGTTCCAACGATTGAACTTTGGTTTATTTTCTTTGCATTATAATAATGTGTCCCATCTTTTATCCTATCATTGCAGAAAACAATGAAAATACCACGTCCTCTTATGCCATCCGCATTTGCCACGGGATCCCGTCATCACCCGTTAGGTTACTTAACTAACGACAGAGCGGGGGCTGGGCTAGCGCAGGTGTAAAACATAAGTGACGTCTAATATCCATCATATATAGATATTGTACATTCGTCAGACGCAATAATAAGCATTCCATATCACTGATGAACTTTATTGGATATACTAGCAATCCGCATTTGCTTTGAGCCTGCAATAAAAGACGGATTACACAGTTGTGATGAATAGCCATTACCCCAACCCTAGACCCCTACGGGTACGGCAAACTACCCGCCAAGTACCCGAAGTGAAGCGGTCTCCCTCAACAATGTGAGTAGGCCACTAAACACTTCAACGTACCCGGTAGTTTGTTTACCCCACCTGCAGGGCTAGCCTAGAACCTCGTCAAGGGTTCGGTAGCATCACATATGCCATAATCAAAATTTTAGAGGTGCTAAGTTAATTCGACAAGAATCGAAACTAGAAGTTTTAGGGATTCAGACAACTAAGCATCACATGCAAATGTAAAACTATCACTAAGAGGAAAGATTACAACCTTTGTAGATCTTCCTCGGTGACTCCTTGGCACTATGAGAGTTTGAAACGGATCGATGGAAGCCTTCCTTGTCCACGATGATCCACCCAAAGCTCCTTACCTTACTTGTTTCGCAAACGAAGTAGAGTAAACACCCTACACAAATCGGCTAGATGTGTGTAGTATGATGATGTGGTTTATGCTCTTCAATTGAAATCCTTTCTTTTGTCAACTTTCACTCAAGTAAGAAATCAAGAGAGGAAGAAGAAGATAATGGTGGCTTGAATTGAGCTTTCTATCATATCACATATGATAACTAGTTTTCACACCCTTGTGTTATTGTTTCATTGTGTGTTTCTTCATATCACATATGAAGCTATTTATAGTGATGAGAAAGGAATAAACATCTTTATTCCACCTCCACTATAATTATGGTTGCAAATTCTTTTAATAAAGAATTAAGCATGGGTGGAAATTCTTTTCATTAAGTTAAGTAAAGCATACCCACTAAAGAATAAAGGAGCATGTGTAGGTTTTCTTTTCATTAACTTAAAATGAAAAGATATAAATAAAAGCTTCAATATAAGTCTTATATTGCCACCATTCTTGTATCAACAACCATGATACAATGTATGCATGTATGTGTCCATGCACATCATCATGTGCATACATGCATGCATACAAAAGGATTTACTTAAAGAATTAATCTAAATGTAATTTGTTAAATCAACACTTGATTTACCAAACCGGTCATATCTCATACGATCCGTCAAATAGAAAATGCCCGATTAATATACGTTATCACATAACCGTGTTTAATCGGGACCCGCGCATATCTCATATGTACACCACATCTTTTTGCCTGAGCGAGGAAACTTCATTGTGGGACTCTAAGACTCGTCAATACGCCAGCAATAGATGATGATCATATCAAACATCTACAAGCCGCAAGAGGTCAGCTAAACATAACGGCTACCCGGGTATTGAAACGATCAGAAGAAAACCAGCAAAGCTGTAAAAACTCCCGTCGAGCCAACTAGCAACACTTACCATACAGTCCGGTCTCTTCGTCTGATACGTCGCATATGAAGTCCAAGGGTGGTAAATGTCAGACCCCGGTAACTTTATAATTCATGTTGATTTATGGCTCATAACAGGTCGAGGAACTACTGATAACACTTATCAGTAAACCTCGAGAACCCTGGCCAGGGATTTAGGTGTTATAGCCGATCAAACATAGCGCGACATCAACTCCCCATACCGGGAGAGACGAAACCCCTCCTATCGCTCACTGTCTCCATATGATTCGGGACTGTACCCAAAATCCACCTGTTTGCACAACTCAGTAGAGCCGTGGTAGGGAGGAAATCAAAGTACAGTGGGAATCACACAAGACTCTATGACGATCTCGGGTCTACAGACTAACCTGTACAAGTGTCACCAGAGAACTGCTATCTGACAATAGGTATATATACCATCTAGGAGTTCTCGGCGAGTCCGTTCAGTGTACCCAGTCTCCACTGAGCACCCGTACACCATCCTTGATGTCAAACACCGATGGATATGGGATCATCCATCGCCCATCATATGGGTCAAGATGCGTATACGCTAGTCTACTCTGGTGTATCGATGCCCTGTCTTGACACACCCTCGACTAGGAACAATTATAGGATGTACTCATAGACTACCGTGGCCCCACTAGTATGATCTCATCATAGTCCCAGTAGTCGAGTACAAATCCTAAGGGCTTTATCAACATGTAACAAAAAGAGACAATCAGAGTACATGTTAAGATAAAGTACAACCAGATAGAGTACTATCATGTCGAGCAAGAAAGTCCTCCCTATATATGTCCAAGCATCCACTACAATATACATCGTATGTACAGTAATGGCCTCTAGGGCACACATATAACTAACAATCTCCCACTTGCACTAGGGCCATTTGTTGTGGTATCACATACCAAACAATCAGCTGTGGTTGAAGTATCTCATACTCAACATCCCATAAAAGTCTCTACTGGGAAAAAGCCTTAGTGTGTGGATCCGCTCTGTTGTCCTCTGTATCTACTCTCCTAACCTCGATCTTCCTAGAGATCAACCATCTCCATGATCAGGTGGTGCTGCCTAAGAATTATATCTGGATTTCTGATGGGACGGTTGTTCCTTGGCTAAAGCCACAACTCCATTGTCACACAATGGTAGGAACGAAGTTCATCTTATGAACTTATATATATCCAGACTTTATCTTTTGTAGCATCTTTAGTAATGACGTATCTTGACTTTCTAGTATGTCACGGTATCTAGCTTGGAACTCTTCCAACATACCGTCCCTTTACTAAGGGTAAAGACAATGCCTGCGACTGACATTCAGTCGTCTTTATCACTATGGAACCTTTCCAGTGATTCTCCCTAGGATCAATTGATACCATCTCACTACAACTAGTGAGTATCCTAACATCTATTTGTATCTATCTCATAGATCAAAAACTCAGGATTTAGGAGGTATCACTTTGATCTTATATGGAGAATCTTTGTGATAAGCGGAGATTGACCGAGTGTATCATAGGAAACTCTTTTCCTATCAAGAGTATGTCATCCACGTACTCTACGAGGATCACCACCATACTCCATACCACGAGGTTCTACCATTTTGATGAAGTCAAACTCTTTGACTACCACATCAAAACAAATGTTCCAACTCCGCTGTGATTTTCCCCAGGATTAATTGATACTATCTCACTACAACTAGTGAGTATCCTAATATCCATTTAGATCTATCTCATAGATCCAAAACCCTGGATTTAGGAGGTATCACCTTTGATCCTATATGGAGAATCTTTATAATAAGAGGAGATTGACCGAGCGTAGCATAGGAAACTCCTTCCCTATCAAGAGTATGTCATCCACGTACTCTACGAGGATCACTACCATACTCCTTACTACCTTTTATGTATATACAAGGTTCATCTATTTATTTTGATGAAGTCAAACTCTTTGACTACCACATCAAAGCAGATGTTCCAACTCCGCGATGCCTGTTTTATCACATAAAACATCTTGCACACTTTTCCGCTGCTCCCACTGTCTGCGAAGCCCTCTGGCTGTGTACTTATAGACGTTCTCTTCTAAAACTTCATTTAGAAAAGCAGTCATGACACCCAACCACCAGATATCGCAGTCAAGGTATGTAGCAGTGGCAAGTAGGATCTAGATGGACTTAAGCATAGCTTTGAAAGTCTCAACTTTTCCATGTACACCAAGTAATCTTCTCAAGATATACTTGCTTCTGATGGGGATTTAACCCTTCAGATAAAGCAACCAAAGTCCATACTTTGTTGGTGTATAAGGATTCCATCTCAGATCGCTAATCATCCAGCCATTCTTACAGAGTCCCACTCCTGATGGCCTGCTCGAAAATAGTTAGGTCATATCACTTTGGTCAGGCAACAACCCCATCCCATAGGGTCGCCGCGGCACCAAAAGGTCCCTCAGCAGCTACTCTCTATGCAGTCCCCATTGCGAGGACTACAACCCGCCGGAACACCTTCCGGTCTCGGGAAACGCTGGGGTAATATGAAATCCTCGCTCCCACTGTCATAGAGAAACCAAAGTATCTCTTAGGTGGGTGAGGAACCCTACTAGATCGGCGGAGAGTCTGAGGTTCGTTAGTGTCTATTGAATCCTTTGGTTCTACCAAATCATCTGCTGTAGCTGGAACTCCTTCCAGTTCTACCTCATGACCACTAATTTCTTCACAAGAAATTCCCTTTCACAAAGGTGGCATGCTGAGAAACAAAACAACTTTTGTTCCTCTGATAGGTAGAAGATATTCCCTTGCTAATGCTTGGGATATCCAACAAACTTCCACAGTTTTGACTTTGCCTCGAGCTTGTCCGGATTTAGGTTTTTAGACATAGGCCGGACAACCCCAAATCTTAACATCTTTAAGATATGGGCTCTTCCCATACCATATCACATATGGAGTAGTAGGCAACTGATTTGATTTGAACCCTATTCAATAGGTACGCAGCTTCGCAAGTGCATAACTCCCAAAAGGAAAATAGGAAACTCAGCAGTACTCATCATGGAGCACACCATATCACATAGGGTGCATTCGCTCCGTCCCGATATACCATCGTGCTATGGTGTATACAGAGGAGTAATGCTGAGAGAGAATCTCATTCTCTTTTAGAATAGTCCAGGATTTCCATGCACAAGTATTCTCCTCCTTGATCTCATCAAAGGACATAATACTTATACCCGTTTTTGGTTCTCTACTTCTAATATATTCTGTGAATATCTCAAAAGCTTCGGACTTGTGTTTCAACAGGAACATTTTTCTGAATCTTGAGAGATCATCAAAGAAAGTAATGAAGTACAAAGAACCGGTCATGGCATATGTAGACAGGGGGCCTTTCATACATCATCATGTATCAATCCCAAGAGTTCACTAACTCTCTCTGTTTCCAATAAACAGAGCTATGGTCATCTTATCTATGTGACATGACTGGCAAGTTTCACAAGATGTAAATTTAAACTGATTTAAATATGCATCTAAAATGTAACTTCAGCCAGCCTGGTCGCATTGATCTGACCTAGTCTACAATGCCTCAAGAAGGATCCGTTCATTTCTGAACTCTTCCTCTTGTGTGTGTTCTGTATACTGAGAACTGTAGTTTGATTTAGAACGTCTATGCTTTTAGATAACGTGCCTGAACCGATCAACACTTGATATAGGAAATGTTCAAAACATTATCCATCAATACAAAATTTTATAATTTCTTTACTAATAAAGAGATTGATATGATTTTGCATATCAGGTTCGGTATCTAATAGCATTTGTTCAGAATCAATGTATTGGTAATACAGAGTGATAACTGCCAACTTCTTGGCTTGCAACAATTGCACCATTTCCAACTCTTGAAAATTATCACCCGTTCTCAGTCATTTACCTTTCTGTAGCCCATGTAACAAATTACATTTGTGGGATCCTGATCCGGTATCATTATACCCAGGACGTAAAAGATACTGAGAAACAGTTCTTTGTAATGAACACACCCGAAGGAGATGCATCATATGCACTTTCTTTGTTTGGGCGGCATAGGAATTCTGGTATTTCCCTATTTCCTGCTCTGTCTTATAACAATTATAAGTTGGAGCGGGACCAACGTTCCCTATCTCAATATAACAAGCGGGTTCAGTCAATATATCCGTATTTATTATCTTGATTAAGGCATGATATGGTCACTTTCTGGAGAGAGAGAGAAGAAAACACTTTAGCGTATGCTCTTGCAAAATTAAGATTGGTTATTATCTAATCCAGATGTCTCCCACTGTTTTTATCAAATCTTCCTTCAAACCCTAAAAGGTAAGATTAGCCGGGAATAATTACACCCTATGATTTCATCAAATTGTCCTGTGTAAAACTTTCCCAGGAGTAACTCTTACTCGCAGTGAGATCGGGATCCAACTATCATATAGAAGGTATGCAATCTCATTGCAAATTTCAACCCTTGAAATTCCCGATATGGTTTCTACCCCTAGTCACTTATGACCTTGGCTATGGTCAACATATCATAAGTACTAGTCAAGTTCTACCCGTCATTTCGTGATTAGCCAGACCCACCCACATGACCCTTGACTATGATCAACATAATCACATGAATGTCCTGACTAATCGTATCATATGCTTTGTAGGAATACATCACTTAGCTACCGAACACTACGCCTCGGCTATGGTCGACATACGTAGCACGAATACTAAGTACTCTACTTCCTAAAATGACGGAGGGCAACGGATGGTTTTTATGAAAACCTTTAACGTTTTGAACTTGATCTCGTTGTAGAATCAAAACGGTTAAGAAAAGGAGTGGCTTAAGCTCCGCATCTTTTTGAAACTTGCAAAAAAGCCGAGTTTGTTTCAAATTTGATTCTGCAACATCATTAGGTTTCTTTTCTTTACATTAATCTCATTAATGTGATCCCATCATTTAAGTTCCTAAGCCATCACAGAATAGAACGTATACTTATACCATCCGCATTCGCCACTGTGTCCCGTTATGCACCGTTAGGTTACTTAACTAACGGCATAGCGGGGCGGGACTAGCGCGGGTGTAAAATATAAGCAACGTTTATTATATATCATATATATAATAATAATCCATTCGTCTCAGATACTAAGTAATCATATTACAGAATATCAACAGCAGAAGCATATAAAAGGATATCTAGGATGTCCGTATTTTGTATCGAGCCAACAATAGAAAATACGGATTCCACGGTCGTGATGAATAGCCAAGCCCACACCCCTAGACCCCTACGAGAGCGACAAGTGATCCCGCCAATTCTAGAGTTTAGGAGACCCGGTCTCGACTCCTCGAGATGGCCTCCCACTGAACCCTAGAACCCGGTCACTTGTGCTCCCCTCCTTGGGTCTATCCTAATGCGGAAAAGTAAATAATATACAATTGTTTTATACATGAATGAAAAATAAAACTCTCATCTCACATAAAAACCCCCGGCTATTCAGTCGCGACAATCCTACTCATCATATCTCAGCAACACATAATATCTCATATCATCAACGTAAGTAAGTATGCGTATCCCGATTGTCGTTGACATATAGCAACGAAAACGGCGATACACCACATACTACACTTACGGTCGCAGAAAATAAAATGAAAAACTACAACATTTGGAATCCACAATCACCTTAGTCATCATAAATTCGAAATATCACATACTTCGTATTTCATGCCTAACTATATGAATTCCACATATTGTATCACATTTCAGATAAATAGACAATGTTAAACTCTTCGATCGAATAAACAAACACCCAAGATTTCCCAAACTGCACAACACTTGAGCCGAGTTCAAAAGTTTCTAGAACATGCCACAGCCCCTTATGGACCAACCGTAGAAGGGCCAAACCAACGCCTCACATGTGGCAACGCTAAACTACCATAAACCCTAAGGTTCAGTGATAGTTTTGACGGTCACATAATCGAGTTATGGTTATGTTCTTCTAGAGTGTCCACAAATGCGCTTGCACGTTTTTCGAAAGTTTCGAACTAGGGAAAAATCCAACACTTGGAATTTTTCCAATACGGGAAAAAACTGTGTTTCTAATATTCGTTCAAACATTTTAACACGTTCTAAAAATCTGAAAATCTAACGAAATTAAACTTTTCCAATCGAATCACCAAATCCAATTTATCTCCAGAACACTCAACACTTGAGTGTATTTAAAATATTCCAGAGGCATGTCAAGAATTAATCAGGTTCTGTGCACAAATTATTTTTCTCTGAACCAATTGTACGGCCGCGGATGCGCGGCCAAAGCCATGCTTTGGCCGCCCATCCGCGGTTAACTGTAGAGATCATTAAAACATTTTTTTATGGTAATTATTAGATTTGCCTGCTGATTTTTTTAGGACCTTGTAATTTCAAAAAATCCAATTTTCAGAAAAATTTCCAGAGAGCGGTCCAAATTGATGTTTCGTGGTTCGATCGGACTTTTAATTTCGCCTACTCATCGCCTAAAGCTCTAGCTTGGCTCTGATACCACTGCAGGGCTAGCCTAGCACCTCGTCAAGGGTTCGGTAGCATCACATATGCCATAATCAAAATTTTAGAGGTGCTAAGTTAACTCGACAAGAATCGAAACTAGAAGTTTTAGGGATTCAGACAACTAAGCATCACATGCAAATGTAAAACTATCACTAAGAGGAAAGATTACATCCTTTGTAGATCTTCCTCGGTGACTCCTTGGCACTATGAGAGTTTGAAACGGATCGATGGAAGCCTTCCTTGTCCACGATGATCCACCCAAAGCTCCTTACCTTACTTGTTTCGCAAACGAAGTAGAGTAAACACCCTACACAAATCGGCTAGATGTGTGTAGTATGATGATGTGGTTTATGTTCTTCAATTGAAGTCCTTTCTTTTGTCAACTTTCACTCAAGTAAGAAATCAAGAGAGGAAGAAGAAGATAATGGTGGCTTGAATTGAGCTTTCTATCATATCACATATGATAACTAGTTTTCACACCCTTGTGTTATTGTTTCATTGTGTGTTTCTTCATATCACATATGAAGCTATTTATAGTGATGAGAAAGGAATAAACATCTTTATTCCACCTCCACTATAATTATGGTTGCAAATTCTTTTCATAAAGAATTAAGCATGGGTGGAAATTCTTTTCATTAAGTTAAGTAAAGCATACCCACTAAAGAATAAAGGAGCATGTGTAGGTTTTCTTTTCATTAACTTAAAATGAAAAGATATAAATAAAAGCTTCAATATAAGTCTTATATTGCCACCATTCTTGTATCAACAACCATGATACAATGTATGCATGTATGTGTCCATGCACATCATCATGTGCATACATGCATGCATACAAAAGGATTTACTTAAAGAATTAATCTAAATGTAATTTGTTAAATCAACACTTGATTTACCAAACCGGTCATATCTCATACGATCCGTCAAATAGAAAATGCCCGATTAATATACGTTATCACATAACCGTATTTAATCGGGTCCCGCGCATATCTCATATGTACACCACATCTTTTTGCCTGAGCGAGGAAACTTCATTGTGGGACTCTAAGACTCTTCAATACGCCAGCAGTAGATGATGATCATATCAAACATCTACAAGCCGCAAGAGGTCAGCTAAACATAACGGCCACCCGGGTATTGAAACGATCAGAAGAAAACCAGCGAAGCTGTAAAAACTCCCGTCGAGCTAACTAGCAACACTTACCGTACAGTCCGGTCTCTTCGTCTGATACGTCGTATATGAAGTCCAAGGGTGGTAAATGTCAGACCCCGGTAACTTTATAATTCATGTTGATTTATGGCTCATAACAGGTCGAGGAACTACTGATAACACTTATCAGTAAACCTCGAGAACCCTGGCCAGGGATTTAGGTGTTATAGCCGATCAAACATAGCGCGACATCAACTCCCCATACCGGGAGAGACGAAACCCCTCCTATCGCTCACTGTCTCCATATGATTCGGGACTGTACCCAAAATCCACCTGTTTGCACAACTCAGTAGAGCCGTGGTAGGGAGGAAATCAAAGTACAGTGGGAATCACACAAGACTCTATGACGATCTCGGGTCTACAGACTAACCTGTACAAGTGTCACCAGAGAACTGCTATCTGACAATAGGTATATATACCATCTAGGAGTTCTCGGCGATTCCGTTCAGTGTACCCAGTCTCCACTGAGCACCCGTACACCATCCTTGATGTCAAACACCGATGGATATGGGATCATCCATCGCCCATCATATGGGTCAAGATGCGTATACTCTAGTCTACTCTGGTGTATCGATGCCCTGTCTCGACACACCCTCGACTAGGAACAATTATAGGATGTACTCATAGACTACCGTGGCCCCACTAGTATGATCTCATCATAGTCCCAGTAGTCGAGTACAAATCCTAAGGGCTTTATCAACATGTAACAAAAAGAGACAATCAGAGTACATGTTAAGATAAAGTACAACCAGATAGCGTACTATCATGTCGAGCAAGAAAGTCCTCCCTATATATGTCCAAGCATCCACTACAATATACATCGTATGTACAGTAATGGCCTCTAGGGCACACATATAACTAACACCACCTTGGGTCTATCCTAGGAGCAAAAACAGTAAAAAGAAATAATACAACGGTGGCTACAACCGCAACCTGGATGTGCCCCGCAAAAGAATATTACATCATATTAAATTTACATCGAATGAATGAATATTAAACCCAACTGAAACCCCGGCTAATCATCACAACACTCCAATCAAGTCCATATACACAAACAGTAAACATTACAGAAATGTGCAACCCCCTGCCAACCGACATACTAGTAGTTAGGGGAGGTTTACGAACACATTAAACTTTACAGATAAAAACCCAATTAGCAAATATCTTAGAATATCGATCAACAACCATTTTTTGTGTCCACCCCAAAAGCAAGCCAGCACAGAAGTAACTTGGGCAGAAACAGAATATACTGGAAAACAAAACACCAAAATATATGAATAATAGAGAAAATCCGAGTCAACTCGGTGTTGACTCGGCGACGGATCCGCGGCCAAAAGCACCTTCTTGCCGCGGATCCGCGGCCGTCTTGCCGAGTTATGGGCTCGTATTTTCCCAGTATTCTTATATTTCCCTGCTGTGAATTTTAAGGCATATCATATAATTTTTTAGACATGTTTAAAATTAACAGAAACTGTTAGGGTTCCGGGGTTTCGTTTTCGTGTTTTCCATCGATCGAACTTCTAATTAGTTGCTAACAAGCTAGTAATGGTTTAGCCTGTCTTTGATACCACTGTAAGTCCATGTCACGCACCCCACGAACTTGCGGGGAGGCGGAATATATGAAAAACGATTATCAAAGCTTCGTAACACGAACTTGAGCGCATGAATCGTATCTAAACCGTTACTAGCAAACTATGAGAGGTTTAACTACTCGGATTCGAAGTTATACCTCATGTTACTTGTCCTTCGGGTCTTCATCGCTGTCCTCCACTCCTCGTAGGCTCCTTGGAACATCGGCACCTCAACGGCCTCCTCGAGTCAAAGACGATCCACCCGAGAGCTCCTACGCCAAGCTTGATCTCTAACTTGAGATAACTAGGTTGCTCAAAATGCTAATCTAAGCTACCTAGGGGATATAGAGTGAGGTTATGGATGTATTAGTCTATCTAATTCTTGATCTCAACACATGAGAGGGGAGGATTAGGGTTTCAAGAGAGAGCTTGAGGAGAGAGAAGATGAGCATAAGTTATGAATGAAAAAGCTTCTCACTTCTAATATATTATGAAGCATAAGAAAATCAAAAAGAATAAATCAAAATGCATTATCATCATGCTTCATTAAACATATGCAATGAATCATCAAGTGAGTCATTAAGCAATAAATGCTTCATTTACACACTTGAATGATTCATCTAAGTGGGTCACAATTTCATTAAATGTTAATGCCACCTTACCCTCCATGTCATCATCCATCTAGAAGCTTCTCGACAAATTACAAGAACGCCCCTCCTTTCCGTGAAAACACGGAAAAACTTTAGACTGTATAAATCCAATAACCTGATACTAGAATCTGGCTTAAACCAAAGCTGACTAGTAAAAATTGTCCGAACGTCGTACGTGCGTAAACACACGTATGCGTCCGAACCCTTGTCGTAAAACCATACGACCTATATATCGTTACGCCTGGAGCAGGGAAACTCTCTGTGTGGGACTCTAAAGAGTCGACACCACGCTGGCAGTGGGTTTAACCACAGACCGCAAGCGGCACTAGCTGTACGTAACGGTCCCCAGGTAGATGTCGATAAGAAGGCCGATGAGGAAACCCATCCGAACTCCTACTGAGCCTGATGTGACAATCTCCGTACAGTCCGGTCTGTTCGTCTAAGACTATCGCATATCTGGCCTAGGGGGCGGCAAGCGTCAGTCCCCTAATAGCGGTATAATTCGTGTCGGAGCGTAGCCCATTATACCCTGAGAAACTACTGGAACCTACCAGTAAATCTCGCTTGCCCTGGCCAGGGACTTTGCGTAATGTTTCTCTGACACAGCGTGATATCAACTCCCAATACCGGGAGAGATGAATCCTGTCTAACCGCCACTGCCTTCAAGTGCTCAGGACTTCACCCAACTGCTACCTGTTTGCACGACTCTTTTGAGCCATGGTAGGGTAGCAATCTAAGAACAGTGGGACACACTCGAGGCGAAGTAGCAGTGTCAAGTCTGCGGACTATGCTGTACTCATGTCACCTGGAAACTGTTAACTGACGACGGGTATAATACCAACCAATCAGTTCCCCTGCGAGTCCTGTCCGGTGTACCCGTAACTTAACGACACTTGTATACTATCTCGAATACGACGTACTGATGGCCGTGGGACAGACCATCTCCCCAACTGGGATGAGAAGCGTACACACCAGTCTACTCTGGAGTATCGATGCCCAGTCTCGATAATCCTACGACTAGGGACAAGTATAGGACGTTGCTTATAGACTACCCAACCCCCACTACTGTGACTGCCATCAGAATGCTGGTAATCAAGCAAAGATCCAATGGCTACTACTAATATGTATAAGTGATAAGTTACAAGAAACATATGCATATATTAAAGTAGACACAAACCAAGTAGCATACTACCATTTTTAGCAAGACTGTATATACAACTGCGAATATCCCAAGCTTCCATTAAGTAATATACATACAAGTATGATATAATAATGGCCCCTAGGGCATATACACTAACATATCGCATATCGAGTATGGGGGTGGATAAAGTCAGACCCCTAACAACGCGATATTTAGTGTCGGCATGTAACCCATCACCTCCTGAGAAACTATCGATCCTGGATCGGTAATCCTCTGTAGGGTTGCTAGGCATGCGCACAAGGGTCTACGAGGCATCAACCATGCCCGAATAAAAATTTAGCCGTGCCGAACAACCCGAATACGGAACTTTAAACTAGAGATTAGGCGAAAACTTGCATGCTAAACATTTTAACACTAAGTGAGAGGGATTACAACCTTTGTAGATCCGGTCCTTCACTTCATATGCTCCGTGTTGTGGTCCCTTCGCTGCGATCATCGGGATCCGGACTCTCGAGAGGTTCCACGAAGAGAAAGACGCAACCTTTGCTTCCGATCTTCGATACTAAGATGATCTACCTCGAAGTTTCTTTAACACAAGCTAACACTCATGAAATGATGTGAACACCCTCATCTAAATGGCAAGGGAAGATGAGGATGATGAAGTAGGAATTTTGCTCTATTTATTTATCATTTTCTCACTATTATTCATCACTTGGAAAAATCAAGAAAGGTTTTTCCATGAAAGAAAATGGAGGAAGAAGATGAACAATGATCATTATTCTTTTGTGATGAACAGGAAATGAAATAATATGATAGATAAAGCAACCATGGTCAAGCTAACACTTGTAGAGAATTAACTAGGGTTAGGGTTTGGGTTTGGTTAAAGCATGACTCATTTCAAAATATCTTTCACAAAACAAAATGAAAACCTTCTAGAAGCATCTAGAAAGTTTAACCCTAATCCAAACCGTAATCATGTTTAAACTCCACTAAATAAGTTGCATTATTTATCATATCTTGTTACAATATTATATATCACATATACAATATTTATCGTAACAAAATAAAATAATACATTTAACATATATCGCATATATATCAATGTATTACCCGAGTGAGAAAAAGAATCTTTTAGTGAGCAAATATTAGTTAATGTCATTTAATATATCATATATATTATTATACATTAAATTATCGAATCAACACTTGATCCGACAATCCGGCTATATCGCATATAACCGACTAATATTTATCCGTACCGATTCATCGAATCAACACTCGATCCGATGACCCGGATGATATCAAATATCGCGAGAATAGAATACGGTATCACATATCGCATTATCCTCGGTCCCGCACATATCACATATGTGCTCCTACTCCGTTTTGCCTGAGTCAAGAAACCTCTGTGTAGGACTCTAAAGAATCATCAATACGCCGGCAGTAGGTGATGATCATATCAACCACCCACAAGCTGCAAGCGGTCAGCTAAACGTAACAGCTACCCAGGTATTGAGCGCTCAGAAGATCAACAAGCAAGCCTGTACTTTCTCCTGTGGATCCAAACAGTAACACTCCCGTACAGTCCGGTCTCGTCGTCTGATATGTTGCATATCTCGCCTAGGGGTGGTAAACGTCAGACCCCAGTAGCTCGATAAGTCGTGTCGATATGAGGTCTATAACAGTTCGAGAAACTACTGATAACACTTACCAGTAAATCTCAGCAACCCTAGCTAGGGATTTCCGGTTATAGCCAATCGAACACAGCACAACATCAACTCCCTATACCGGGAGAGACGAATCCCCTCCTATCGCTCATTGCCTCCATGTGATTCGGGACTGTACCCAAAAGCCACCTTTTTGCTCGCCCTCTTGGACGTGGTATGATGGAAATCAAAGCACAGTGGGAACCACACAAGACTCTATGACGATCTCGGGTCAACAGACTACTCTGTACCAGTGTCACCGGAGAACTGCCATCTGACGTATGGTATAATACCATCTGGGAGTTCTCGGCGAGTCCGTCCAGTGTACCCAGTCTCTACTGAGCACCCGTACACCATCCTTGATGTCAAACACCGATGGATATGGGATCATCCATCGCCCATCATATGGGTCAAGATGCGTATACGCTAGTCTACTCTGGTGCATCGATGCCCTGTCTCGATACACCCTCGACGAGGAACAGTTATAGGATGTACTCGTCGACTACCGTGGCCCCACTAGTATGATCTCATCATAGTCCCAGTAGTCGAGTACATATCCTAAGGGCTTTATCAACATGTAACGTAGAGACAATCAGAGTACATGTTAAGATAAAGTACAACCAGATAGCATACTATCATGTCGAGCAAGAAAGTCCTCCTTATATATGTCCTAGCATCCACTACAATATACATCGTATGTACAGTAATGGCCTCTAGGGCATACATATAACTAACAATCTCCCACTTGCACTAGGGCCATCTGTTATGGTATCGCATACCCAACAATTAGCTGTGGTTGTAGTATCTCATACTCAACCATCCCATAAGAGTCTCTACTGGGAAAAAGGCCTTTGTGAGTGGATCCGCGCTGTTGTCCTCTGTGTCTACTCTCCTAACCTCGATCTCCCTGGAGATCAACCATCTCCATGATCAGGTGATACTGCCTAAGAATTATATCTGGATTTCTGATGGGACGGTAGTTCCTTGGCTGAAGCCACAACTCCATTGTCACACAATGGTAGGAACGGAGTTCATCTTATGAACTTATATATATCCAGACTTCCTCTTTGGTAGTATCCTTGGTAACGATGTATCTTGCCTTTAATCGTCTAGTATGTTACGGTATCTAGCTTGGAACTCTTCCAACATACCGTCCCTCCACTGAGGGTAAAGACAATGCCTGCGACTGACATTCAGTCGTCCTTATCACTCTGGAACCTTTCCAGTGATTCTCCCCAGGATCGATTGATACCATCTCACTACAACTAGTGAGTATCCTAACATCCAATTAGATCTATCTCTTGGATCCAAAACCTAGGATTTAGGAGGTATCACTTTGATCCTATATGGAGAATCCTTGTGATAAGCGGAGATTGACCGAGCGTAGCATAGGAAACTCCTTCCCTATCAAGAGTATGTCATCCACGTACTCTACGAGGATCACCACCATACTCTCTACTACCTTTCGTATATACAAGGTTCATCTACCATTTTGATGAAGTCAAACTCTTTGACTACCATATCAAAACAGATGTTCCATCTCCGCGATGCCTGTTTTATCATATAAAACATCTTGCACACGTTTCAGCTGCTCCTACTGTCTACGAAGCCCTCTGGCTGTGTACTTATAGACGCTCTCTTCTAAACATCATTTAGAAAAGCAGTCATGACACCCAACCACCAGATATCGTAGTCATGGTATGTAGCTGTGGCAAGTAGGATCTGGATGGACTTAAGCATAGCTTTGAAAGTCTCAACTTTTCCATACACACCAAGTAATCTTCTCAAGATATACTCGCTCCTGATGGGGATTTAACCCTTCAGATAAAGCAACCAAAGTCCATACTTTGTTGGTGTATAAGGATTCCATCTCAGATCGTTAAGCATCCAGCCATTCTTACAGAGTCCCACTCCTGATGGCCAGCTCGAAACTAGTTGGGTCATCATCTCATGATGAAATCCCCGCTCCCACTGTCATAGAGAAACTAAAGTATCTCTCAGGTGGGTGAGGAACCCTGCTAGATCGGCGGAGAGGCTGAGGTTCGTTGGTATCTACTGAATCCTTTGGTTGTACCAAATCATCTGCTGTATTTTGTATAGCTGGAACATTTCCAGTTCTACATAACAGACCTTGCTTCGAGCTTGTCCGGATTTTGCTTTTAGACATAGGCCGGACAACCCCAAATCTTAACAAACTTAAGATATGGGCTCTTCCCATTCCATATCACATATGAAGTGGTAGGCAACTGATTTGATTTGAACCCTATTCAATAGGTATGCAGCTTCTCAAGTGCATAACTCCCAAAAGGAAATAGGCAACTCAGTAGTACTAATCATAGAGCACACCATATCACATAGGGTGCTATTGCTCCGCCCCGATATACCATCTTTCTATGGTGTATACGGAGGAGTAATGCTGAGAGAGAATCTCATTCTTAGAATAGTCCAGGAATCCCGTGCTTTAGTATTCTCTTCCTTGATCACATCAAAGGACATAATACTTATACCCGTATTTTGGTTCTCTACTTCTAACTTATATTCTGTGAATATCTCAAAAGTTTCGGACTTGTGTTTCAGCAGGAACATATGTCTGAATCTTGAGAGATTATCAGAGAATGTAATGAAGTATAAAGAACCGATCTTGGCATGTGTAGACAGGGGCTTTCATACATCAGCATGTATCAATCCCAAAAGTTCACTAACTCTTTCTCTGTTTCCAATAAACAGAGCTGTGGTCATCTTATCTTTGTGACATGACCGGCAAGTTTCACAAGATGTAAATTCAAACTAATTTAAATATGCATCTTTATGCAACTTCAGCCAGTCGGGTCGCATTGATATGACCTAGTCTACAATGCCTCAAGAAGGATTCGTTCATTTCTGAACTCTTCCTCTTGTGTGTGTTGCGTATACTAAGAACTGTAATTTGATTTAGAACGTCAATGCTTTTAGATAACGTGCCTGAACCGATCAACTCTTGATATAGGAAATGTTCAAAACATTATCCAACAATACAAAATTATATCCTTTCTTTACTAATAAAGAGACTGATATGATTTTGTATATCAGGTTCGGTATCTAATAACATTTGTTCAGAATCAATGTATTCTTGTAATACAGGGTGATAGTGACCAACAGACTTGGCTGCAACACTTGCACCGTTTTCTGTCTCATGAAACTTATCACCCGTTCTCAGTTCTTTACCTATCTGTAGCCCATGTAACAGATTACATATGCGGGATCCTAATCCGGTATCACATACCTAGGACGTAAAGGATACTGAGAAACAGTTCTCTGTAATGAACACACCCGAAGAAGATGCATCAGCATGCACTTTCTTCGTTTGGGCGGCACGGGAAATCCGGTATTCCCCAATTTCCTGCTCTGTCTTATAACAATTATAAGTTGGAGCGGGACCAACGTTCCCCAGCTCAGTATAACAAGCGGGTTCGGTCAATATATCCGTTTTATTATCTTGATTAAGGCGTGATATGGTCGCTATCTGGAGAGAGAGAGAAGAAAACACTCAGCGTATGCTCTTGCAAGATCAGATTGGTTATCTAATATATCTAATCAGGATGTCTCCCACTGTTTTAGTCAAATCTTCCTTCAAACCCTAAAAGGAAAGACTAGCCGGGATTAATTACACGCTACAAGTTCGCCAATTTTCAGCCAGGCCAGTGTCGGTACTTTGAGGGAGGTCCCCCGTGCTTTCGCACGAACCTAATTAAAGTAAACCTTGTTTTCCCAGAGGCGTAACCCCGTTAACACCTTTCTAGACACCTACTTGATCGGCTAATTGTAATGTATAAAACTCTCCCAGGAGTAACTCTTACTCGCAGCGGGTATCGGGATCCAACTATCTAATAGAAGGTATGCAATCTCATTGCAAATTCCAACACTTGAAATTCCCGATAATATTTTGCCCCTAGCGTCCTATGACCTTGACGAATGCCAAACTACTCATAGTCCGCTAGCCAAGTTCAACCCGTACATTTCTTGATCGAATTAAACCTACCCGCACGACCCTTGACGAATGCCAAACAACGCCGTACGAATACCCTAATCCAATCGCATCATATGCTAGCAGATAAGCACTAGTTAGCTACCGTACACTACGCCTTGACGAATGCCAAACTACCGCAGCACGAATACTAACTAGTACTTATCTGAAATGACGGAGGGCTACGCAGGTTTTTAAGAAAACCATAAGCGTAATGAACTTGATATCGTTGTAGAATCGAGTGATTTTAAATGGAGTGTTTTTTAGGCTTTTCTAGTTTTGCTAAAGGGGTCACTCCCGGGGAAGGGATCGTCGGCCCTTTCCTCATCGAATAAGGTGCAGGATATATCATATATACCACTATGCAAAGCAGAAACTATAGAAGCAATCAAAAGACAAACCAAGTTTGTAGCATCTTCCAGTTATCGCTAAAGGAGTCACTCCCGGTGAAGGGATCTCGGTCCTTTCCTTATCGAATAAGGTGCTGGATGTTCTACAAGGAACACCGCTATTCAAAGCAACAACTAGAGCTACCAGTTTTTTTTATAAACAAGTTTCTACAACATCTTAGGTTTCTTTTATTTCATTAATCTCATTAATGAAGTCCCATTTTAATTATGCTTCGTAAGCATCTCTTTTTGAAACGAAATCTGCAATATAACATATATCTCATATATATAATATATAAACATTCGTCTCAGGCAGAAATATGATCTCATCACAGAACATTGCAGCAGAAGAAACATATATGAAATATTGGATATACTAGAACGTCCGTGTTTTCAATACGAGCCTGTATAAAACACGGATTCCACGGTCGCGATGAATAGCCAAACCCACATCCCTAGACCCCTACGAGAGCGGCAAGTAACACTGCCAATTCTAGGGTTAGGAGACCCGGTCTCGACTCCTCGAGATGGTCTCCCACTGGACCCTAGAACCCGGTTACTTATGCTCCCCGCCTTGGGTCTACCTAATGCGGAAAAGTAAATAATATACAACGGTGACATCTTCCGCTACCTGGAAGTGCCCCAATAAAAGAATATTACATACAAATGAATTTTACATGAATGAAAAAGAAAAACTCTCATCTCACATAAAACCCCCGGCTATTCAAACGCGACGATCCAATACAACATATCACAGTAACACATAATATCTCATATCATCAACGTAAGAAAGTATGCGTATCCCGATTGTCGTTGATGTATAGCAACGAAGCCGGCGATACTCCACATACTACGCTTACGGTCACAGAAAAGAAAGTGTAAAACTACAACAGTTGGAATCCGCAACCTCTTTAGACATCACATGCCTAACCAAATGAATTCCTTAGACATCGCATGCCTAACAATTATAAACCCCGTATTTTAGTCTCATTATCAAAAAATCTTTTCAATATCAAGTCGGGCAATTCAACAAGATTCCCGACGTCCTGATCGAATGCTCGTCGCAAACTTTAGTAGACGGCCGCACCCCCGATACCGTCGACGAAGTGCACCAAGGAGGAACACCGCTACTGGGAGCACCCGAACGGATGCTTTCGGTGACGGGGTTCTCCTACGGTCACTTGGTCGGGGCTATGGAGTGAGGCTGTCTATTAAGTTTATCCGGCGAGTATCCGCGTACACTACGTGATTGCGACGGACTTTTGATCACATCAAAATTCCGTAGCAACCGATCAACTGAGACTAAACTACTATATTTATAATATTCAAATCAGTTATCTCATAACTATTTGTGGATTACAATTATTGTATCACATTCCAGATAAATAGAAAAAGTTAAACTTTCCGATCGAATCATCAAGCACCCAAGATTTCCCCAATATATCTCAACACTTGAAATCAGTTAAAAAACGTTCATCACATGCCACAGTACCAATGGTCCAGCCGTAGAAGGGTCAAGCCAACGCCTCACATGTGGCACGCCGTACTGCCCCAAACCCTAAGGTTCAAAGGGCAGTTCAAGACGGTCACATAATCGAGTTAAGGTTTGTTGTCTTCTAGAGGGTCCATCGAGTTACTTGCACGACTTAGAACATTCTTAAACACGAGAAAAATCCAACTTTTGAAAAATTTTCCGATAGGGGAAAAATTGAGTTATTGATATCTGTTCGAACTTTTTAACAGTTTCTAAAAATTATCCGGAAAGCCAAATAGACAAAATTTGATACCCCGATCGAAACACCGAATCCCCAAAATAACCTCAGAAAATTCAACTCTTGAATAAATATTAAAAATTCCCAGAAAATCCAGTATAATTAAATAGAAGTTACTGTGCAAACAGTATCTGATGACGTCAGCATTTCGCCGCGGAACCGCCGCAGAAAGTATGCATCTGCCGCGGTTCCGCCGCGAGTTTTACTGTTCGTCAAAAACTTTTTGTACCGTAATTCTTAGAATTCCCTGCTGAATTTTTTGAGCATTTTTAATTTGGAAAAATCCACGATTTTAAAATCTGGACAGAGAGCATGTTAGGTTTGGGTTTTCGGGTTCGTTCGGACTTCAAATTCCGTCTAGACTTCGCCTAAAGCTCTAGCTTGGCTCTGATACCACTGTAGGGTTGCTAGGCACGCGCACAAGGGTCTACGAGGCATCAACCATGCCCGAATAAAAATTTAGCCGTGCCGAACAACCCGAATACGGAACTTTAAACTAGAGATTAGGCGAAAACTTGCATGCTAAACATTTTAACACTAAGTGAGAGGGATTACAACCTTTGTAGATCCGGTCCTTCACTTCATATGCTCCGTGTTGTGGTCCCTTCGCTGCGATCATCGGGATCCGGACTCTCGAGAGGTTCCACGAAGAGAAAGACGCAACCTTTGCTTCCGATCTTCGATACTAAGATGATCTACCTCGAAGTTTCTTTAACACAAGCTAACACTCATGAAATGATGTGAACACCCTCATCTAAATGGCAAGGGAAGATGAGGATGATGAAGTAGGAATTTTGCTCTATTTATTTATCATTTTCTCACTATTATTCATCACTTGGAAAAATCAAGAAAGGTTTTTCCATGAAAGAAAATGGAGGAAGAAGATGAACAATGATCATTATTCTTTTGTGATGAATATGAAATGAAATAATATGATAGATAAAGCAACCATGGTCAAGCTAACACTTGTAGAGAATTAACGAGGGTTAGGTTTTGGGTTTGGTTAAAGCATGACTCATTTCAAAATATCTTTCACAAAACAAAATGAAAACCTTCTAGAAGCATCTAGAAAGTTTAACCCTAATCCAAACCGTAATCATGTTTAAACTCCACTAAATAAGTTGCATTATTTATCATATCATGTTACAATATTATATATCACATATACAATATTTATCGTAACAAAATAAAATAATACATTTAACATATATCGCATATATATCAATGTATTACCCGAGTGAGAAAAAGAATCTTTTAGTGAGCAAATATTAGTTAATGTCATTTAATATATCATATATATTATTATACATTAAATTATCGAATCAACACTTGATCCGACAATCCGGCTATATCGCATATAACCGACTAATATTTATCCGTACCGATTCATCGAATCAACACTCGATCCGATGACCCGGCTGATATCAAATATCGCGAGAATAGAATACGGTATCACATATCGCATTATCCTCGGTCCCGCACATATCACATATGTGCTCCTACTCCGTTTTGCCTGAGTCAAGAAACCTCTGTGTAGGACTCTAAAGAATCGTCAATACGCCGGCAGTAGGTGATGATCATATCAACCACCCACAAGCTGCAAGCGGTCAGCTAAACGTAACAGCTACCCAGGTATTGAGCGCTCAGAAGATCAACAAGCAAGCCTGTACTTTCTCCTGTGGATCCAAACAGTAACACTCCCGTACAGTCCGGTCTCGTCGTCTGATATGTTGCATATCTCGCCTAGGGGTGGTAAACGTCAGACCCCAGTAGCTCGATAAGTCGTGTCGATATGAGGTCTATAACAGTTCGAGAAACTACTGATAACACTTACCAGTAAATCTCAGCAACCCTGGCCAGGGATTTCCGGTTATAGCCAATCGAACACAGCACAACATCAACTCCCTATACCGGGAGAGACGAATCCCCTCCTATCGCTCATTGCCTCCATGTGATTCGGGACTGTACCCAAAAGCCACCTTTTTGCACGCCCTCTTGGACGTGGTATGATGGAAATCAAAGCACAGTGGGATCCACACAAGACTCTATGACGATCTCGGGTCAACAGACTACTCTGTACCAGTGTCACCGGAGAACTGCCATCTGACGTATGGTATAATACCATCTGGGAGTTCTCGGCGAGTCCGTCCAGTGTACCCAGTCTCCACTGAGCACCCGTACACCATCCTTGATGTCAAACACCGATGGATATAGGATCATCCATCGCCCATCATATGGGTCAAGATGCGTATACGCTAGTCTACTCTGGTGCATCGATGCCCTGTCTCGATACACCCTCGACTAGGAACAGTTATAGGATGTACTCGTCGACTACCGTGGCCCCACTAGTATGATCTCATCATAGTCCCAGTATTCGAGTACATATCCTAAGGGCTTTATCAACATGTAACGTAGAGACAATCAGAGTACATGTTAAGATAAAGTACAACCAGATAGCATACTATCATGTCGAGCAAGAAAGTCCTCCTTATATATGTCCTAGCATCCACTAAAATATACATCGTATGTACAGTAATGGCCTCTAGGGCATACATATAACTAACATCCTCGTCTACCATGGCCATGGATTTGTGGTGATGGCCAGCCGTACACAATGCGACATCAACCCCCAATACCGGGAGAGACGAATCCCCGACGATCCGATCACTGCCTCCATGTGGCTCGGGACTGTACCCAACTAAAACCTGTTTGCACGACTCCTTTGAGCCATGGAAGGGTAGTAATCAAAGCACAGTGGGAACTCACATGAGACAAATGACGATCTCAGGTCGACAGACTAACCTGTACACATGTCACCTGGGAACTGCTATTTGACAATAGGTATAATACCAACTAGCAGGTTCCCGGCGAGTCCGTCCAGTGTACTCATAACCAAATGAACACCTGTATACTATCTTAGGTGAACAAACTAACACCAATAGCTTGTGAGACCTGGCCACCGCCTCTCGTCGGGGTCTCGATCAGTACACACTAGTTTACAATGGAGTATCGATGCCCGATCTCGATACTCCTACGACTAGGGACATTTAAGGATGTGCTTATAGACCCCAGCTCCCACATATATGATCGCCATCATAATGCTGGCAGTCAAGAAAGAATCCTATTGGCTCTATCAACATGATGATAAAGACAAACCAGATAGCATAATATCATCTTGAGTAAGACTGTTTTATCGGTATAGGTCCTCACTCAATCATCATAATCACTAGTCCGCGAGTATGATAATTTCCTTGAGGGCACTATAGCCAACAAATACCCCTCGCTCTAAGTCTCGCAACCACAAGTCTCACTAAGTCTCACTACTTATACAAATACTGGTTTGATTGATGGAGTTAACAAGATACAATATAAATAATAAATACAATAGGGTACGATCCAATATGTACCACCTACAAAAGCAAATCACCCGAAAGCAACTGTATGCCAGCGATGCCGCTACTGAGCCAAGAGAACCTGCAAGAACTGTGGCACAACGGGGGTGAGTTGCCAACTCGTGAGTAGAAAAACATCAACAAGTACAAATCGAATAAACAACGACTCCTAGGTCAACTGTATCATAAAGGTAATACTATGATATCTATGGTGACCGTATCTGCATATGTGCCAACTACATAAATAAACTCCTATCAGCATGTGGATATCATCCAACCATAAAATCAATGTATGTATGCATATGGATCCCGTCCACGTGTCAAACATTGACACAACAACATCATCCATGTAAATATCATAAAAGCATATGCATGAAAGCATGAGGATATAAATCAACGTGTGTCCCTCGCAACACATCAAAATCATGAAACCTGAGTGTCCAGTATCGACACTTGAAACATCATGAAACCTGTGTCCAGCATCGACACGTAAATCCTCATATGTCGGGCTCCGTCTGCGGGATCGGCCCGCGGGCTCCGGCAGAACGGGTCGGCATCCTCCGGATAACTGCCAGATCCAACCAATCACCGGTAGGTAGTGGTCCCTCAGCCAGGCTCATCATCATCTCCACGAAATCTCTCTCTCGCCCCGGGGTACCATACTGGGTCTACTATGAACCCAAAAACGGATCATCCGCCTCCTCGAATAGGGTTTCACGTATCACACGTCTCAGAACGAGAAAACGCATGGTGGACGTATTGAAATATCATATCAAGAGAAACCGGGTTTTTAAAAAAATACGTACTTTCTTTCGAAATAACCATGGTTTTCAAATCAAGAAATCTCATGAAAACAACATATCTCAATGCGTATAATCGTAAAGCATGATGTATGCGACATATAACAGAAATGTAAGCATATCCATATATCATGCAACATGGAACAGTAATATGCACATATCAGGGAAAAACCGCTCTTTTAAATAAATTCAGTCTTTTAAATATATCATGCGGTTCCCAATTCTCCCAAGTCAAATGCAACATCGTATAAAGGTGTATATGTAACTATAGCAGGTAAATCATGCAAGGAGTCATATCATGATGCAGCAATTCTACTGTGTAGTGACATGGCAATTATCGATGATGAAGTGTGTGAGCCGGCCAATCTGTGTTCGTGTAACATACGCATCATCGATAATGGGGCAGGTGTACTAGCACAGGTATATGTAATGCAATGAGAGTGACATAAGCGTAGCATAAAGTAAATCGTATCCGAATGCTGACAGGTATACGTATCTAACATGACCGAGTCGGTGAATCTATCAATCGGCATCCAGCCTCACAACATCACTTATGGTATGATTCATCGTACGACATCCTCTAGTCAAGGGTACGGACCAATCGTCATAAAACTCATCACGTTTCGTACGACGACATTAAACCATCGGGGATCCTATCATCCTATATGACAATGAGGGGTACGGACCTATGTTGAGTTAGGGTTTTATTCTTCAAGAGGGTCCACAGAATTACTTGCATGTTCCTTCGAATACTTTAAACTTGGAAAAATAGGTGTCTGACATTCGTTCAAACTTTTTAACTTCGCCTAGACCATACGTGAATACCCTTCGTCCGCATACTAAGCAATGCCTCAATCCTCCAAGAAAGACGATACATCAACGGTCATCTTTGGATCGGTCTACTATAGATCTGAGTAAGACTCTCCACACTGGAAATCTTCAACTCAACTGGGCCTGTGTCGGTGCATCAATCTGACGAATCACCATCGTTTCTCAACTTGGGGTAGACTAGATATCATCTGTCGCATTTCTTCCTGGAAGCTCCAGCGATCTCAGCTCGTAAACTCTGGAAGCGACATCACATCAATCTCAGCAACAGCTGGGTCATATGTACACATGGTAGACGACATCACAATCTCTGAGGTAGGCTATACATCAACAGTCCTCTCACAACAGGCAACACTAACAATGGCCCGATCATCCGGTGTAAAACCAAACACTCGCCTCAACAAGAGGTCACAACACAAACACTATATCGAGACGTTCCCGTGTCACCAAAAAAACACGACGGTCAGTCCTTGTCCCAAATGAGCTCGCCCTGAACGCATCACTAGCAGCAGCTCAATCTGCGCTGAAACCATGGTGACAGGAACCTCAAGCGTGTGTCGACGAAAATAAATCAAGGGCATGAAAGGAAGCAACAGATCTAGAATGGATACATGATCATAAGAAAAAACATCATCAATGAAAGTATGATCATGGAAAGAACAGAATCAAGGATCTCAAATGGATGTATAATCATGGGTATGAAGAGAATCACAGATCTCAAAATATGTATATGCTAAGGTTTCTTAAGTGGAGTATCGTATCGTATATATGCCGCGGAACATACGTACGGTACGTCACTCTACTCAAGCTACCCGCTCCATCAATCAGGGTCAGCCTATGAAACGAAAGTTCGGGTCTAATACCCCCCGTTCAAATCTAAGTTCCGTAAGGTCAAGCCTAGGTTCCGAAATACATACCGGCCCTAGACTTCGCATAGTCAAACATAGACTCGAACCAAGGTTAAACCTAGCGCTCTGATACCAACTTTGTCACAACCCGAAATATTAGCTCATGACCGGCACTTAAATCACGCAACGTCTAAAGGCGTAACGTAATTCAAGTAAGCCGAAACCCAGAAATCTAAACCCTTTTAAGAAAATAAAAGAGGTGACGTTTTGAAATAAAGGTATAATGAAATCAAGTTTTCTTGAAAGCGTAGAAAGGGAACATGAAAAATGCAAGCGGAATTTATTAATTGAAAACATATTTCGTCTTTTAAAAATTTGGACAGCACCTTCTTTGTATTTTTGATCCATAACCAATATGCATGAAAATATAAAGCCATCCCCAGGCGAGAGCTAGCTCTTCGCCAATCGGCGGATCCACAACTACGCAAAGCATAAATATAAGTATACGACGCCCAACGGTGAAGTTCACCACAAAAGAGAAAGAAATAAACAAGACATCAAAACCACAAGTAGCGGAATACCCCTCGCTCTAAGTCTCGCAACCACAAGTCTCACTAAGTCTCACTACTTATACAAATACTAGTTTGATTGATGGAGTTGACTACATACAATATTATTAATAAATACAAGAGGGGCACGATCCAATATGTACCACCTACCAAAGCAAATCACCCGAAAGCAATTTTGTGCCAGCGATGCCGCTACTGAGCCAAGCGATCAACCTGCAAGAACTGTGGCACAACGGGGGTGCGTTACCAACTCGTGAGTGGAAAAACATCAACAAGTAGAAATCGAATAAACAACGACTCCTAGATCAACTGTATCATAAAGGTAATACTATGATATCTATGGTGATTGTATCTGCATATGTGCCAACTACATAAATAAACGCCTATCAGCCTGTGGATATCATCCAACCATAAAATCAATGTATGTATGCATGTGGATCCCGTCCACGTGTCAACCATTGACACAACAACATCATGCATGTAAATATCATAAAAGCATATGCTTGAATGTATAAGGATATAAATCAACTTGTGTCCCTCGCGACACATCAAAATCATGAAACCTGAGTGTCCAGCATCGACAGTCGAAACATCATGAAACCCGTGTCCAACATCGACACGTAAATCCTCATATCTCCGGCTCCGTCTGCGGGATCGGCCTGCGGGCTCCGGCAGAACGGGTCGGCATCCTCCGGATAACCGCCAAGTCCAACCAATCACCGGTAGGTAATGGTCCCTCAGCCAGGCTCATCGTCATCCCCACAAAATCTCTCTCTCGCTCTGGGGTACCATACCGGGTCCACCATGAACCCGTAAACGGATCATCCGCCTCCTCGAATAGGGTTTCACGTATCACACGTCTCAGAACCGAGAAAACACATTGTGGACGCATTGAAATATCATATCAAGAGAAACCGGGTTTTTAAAACAATACGTACTTTCTTTTGAAATAACCACGGTTCTCAAATCCAGAAATCTCATGAAAACAGCAAATCTTAATGCGTATAATCGTAAAACATGATGTATGCGACAAATAACAGAAATGTAAGCATATCCATATATCATGCAACATGGAACAGTAATATGCATATATAAGGGGAAAACCGCTCTTTTAAATAAATCCAGTCTTTTAAATATATCATGCGGTACCCAATTCTCCCAAGTCAAATGCAACATCGTATAAAGGTGTATATGTAACTATAGCAGGTAAATCATGTAAGGAGTCATATCATGATGCAACAATTCTACTGTGTAATGACATGGAAATTATCGATGATGAAGTATGTGAGCCGGCCAATCTGTGTACGTATAACATACGCATCATCGATAATGGTGCAGGTGTACTAGCATAGGTATATGCAATGCAATGAGAGTGACATGAGCGTAGTATAATGTAAATCGTATGCGAATGCTGACAGGTATACGTATCTAACATGACCGCGTCGGTGAATCTATCAATCGGCATCCAGCGTCACAACATCACGTACGGTATGTGTAAGTCCACGTTGCTAACCCCGGTTCTTACGGGGAGGCGGAAACTGTAAAAAACGATTTTTTGACACGAAGCAACATGGACTAAAAGAAGGATCTTTGCTAAACAACAAACTAGCAAACTACATGAGGTGATATCTACTATGCTATAGAGATTAAACCTCACGATACCGGTCCTTTGGGTCTTCTCTCCGCTGTCCTGCTCGTCCATCTGAGCTCCGAGGATCGATCCGGATCTTGATCACCTCCGCGGCCTTCTTGAGTCGAAGATGATCCACCCGAGAGTTGTGCTCCGAGCTCCACCTCGAGCCGAGGCAACTAGGGCAACAAGATCGCTAGCCTTGATGTCCTAGGTTGTGTAGAAGTAGTAGATGGATGTTTTTGTCAACTAGGATCCTTTTTCTCTCAACACATGAGATCAAAGGAAATTTTCAAGAGGAGGAAGATGAAGGAGAACAACCATGGAGCTTTTTCTTTTTCTTCTCAAGAGAGAGAATGAGAAAAGAATAATGAACCATTAACTAAAGAAAAACCACCATGGTTGCAATAATACACCAACATCATCATGACTAATCTTTTCAAGATAAAGTTGATGGCAACAATTGACTTGACCATTTTCATATCATAAAAAAAAAACCAAAGAAAACTCTAGACCTCTCATGAAGGTCCAAGTCAACTTTGGTCAAACGGTCAACAAAGTCAAGTATGCTCAAATGGTCAAAGCAATTAGCCATCACATAATTATCACTAAAAAGATTAGTAAATAATGTCCCCGGCTCATAATGGTTTTGACCGAACGAACTGCCAAAACCCTAATGAGTCCGCCTCAAAATGGTTTTGACTGAATCAACTGTCAAAACCCTATTGAGGCACCTCCTCCTTCTTCGCTCCTTAATGCTGTGCATACACACCCGCATCTGCATTCCGTAGAATGCAAATGCACAGAATTCAAAATAAATCCATCCGTGCAATACTAGGATCTGGCTTAAACCAAAGCCCACTAGTATTGCCTGCCCGAACAGCATACGCACACAAGTGCACGTAAGTGATCGTAGCCCTGCCGTAAAACTATACGGCCTCTACACGTTTCGCTCAGTGCAGGGAAACTCTCTGTATGGGACTCTAAAGACTCGACACTACGCTGGCAGTGGGTTTAACCACAGACCGCAAGCGGCACTAGCTGTACGTAACGGTCCCCAGGTAGATGTCGATAAGAAGGCCGATGAGGTAAACCCATCCGATCTCTTACTGAGCCTGAATGTGACAATCTCCGTACAGTCCGGACTGTTCGTCTGAGAATATCGCATGGTGGGCCTAGGGGGCGGTAAACGTCAGTCCCCTAATAGCGGTACAAGTCGTGTCGGAGTGTAGCCCAGAACACCCTGAGATAACACTGGAAACCTACCAGTATATCTCGCTTGCCCTGGCCAGGGACTACTATGTGTAATGGCTCTCCTAGACACAACGCGATATCAACCCCCAATATTGGGAGAGACGAATCCTGCCTAACCGTCACTGCCTCCAAGTGCTTCGGGACTGCACCCAACTACTACCTGTTTGCACGACTCCTTTGAGCCGTGGTAGAGTAGAAATCAAAGTACAGTAGGAAGACACTCGAGGCGAAGTGACAGTGTCAAGTCAGCTGACTAAGCTGTACTCATGTCACCTGGGAACTGATAACTGGTGATAGGTATAATACCAACTAACAGTTCCCGACGAGTCCTGTCCTGTGTACTCGTAACCTAACGAGCACCTGCATACTATTTCCAGTACGACATATTGATGGCTGTGGGACAGACCATCTCCCCTGCTGGGATGAGAAGCGCATACGCTAGTCTACTCGGGAGTATCGATGCCCTGTCTCGATAGTCCTACGACTAGGGACCTGTATAAGGATGTGCTTATAGATTACCCAGCCCCCACAAGTGTGACTGCCATCACAACGCTGGTAATCAAGCAAAGATCCTAAGGGCTCTACTAATATGTATAAGCGATATGCTAAAAAGAAACACATGCACATATTGAAGTAGAGACAAACCAAGTAGCATACTACCATTTTGAGCAAGATTGTCTTTACAACTGTGAATATCCCAAGCTTCCATCAAGTAATATACAAGCTAGTATGATACAGTAATGGGCTCTAGGGCATATACACTAACAATCTCCCACTTGCACTAAGGCCATGTACTGGCGTATCGAAGACCTATCATCTCGATCAGCCGCTCGAACTGAGTCTGGGGTAGGGCCTTCGTGAGTGGATCTGCAGAGTTATTCTCTGAATTTACTCTCTTCACCTCGATCTCCCGGCGATCTATGATCTTCCTGATCAGGTGGTACCGCCTCAAAATGTGCCTGGACTTCTGATGGGACCTGGGTTCCTTCGCTAAAGCTATAGCGCCGTTGTTGTCACAATACAGCGGTATTGGATCAACAATGGTAGGAACCACCTGAAGCTCCGTGAGGAACTTCTTTATCCAGACAGCTTCCTTTGCGTCATCGCAAGCAGCTATGTACTCCGCTTCCATAGTTGAGTCAGCAATGGTTTCCTGCTTGGAACTCTTCAAGCAAACCGCCCCTCCATTGAGGGTAAAGACATAACCCAACATGGACTTGGAGTCATCCTTGTCACTCTGGAAGCTGGAGTCAGCAAAGGCCTCGATCTGGAGTTCTTTTCTGCCATACACCAAGAACATCTCCTTAGTCCTTCTCAGGTACTTGAGAATGTTCTTTACTGCTATCCAGTGTTTCTCCCCTAGGTCCGACTGATACCGGCTTACAACGCTCAATGCGTATGCTACATCTGGTCTGGTACACAACATCGCATACATTTTAGAGCCTAGGTCAGATGCGTAGGGTATAGATGACATGCGAGCCCTTTCCAAATCAGTCTTGGGAGACATCTCTTTGGAGAGGGTGATTCCGTGACAAGCCGGTAGATTACCGCGCTTGGAATCTTCCATACTGAATCGTTTCAGTATGGTGTCGATGTACCTGGACTGCGAAAGTCCCAACATCCTCTTAGATCTATCACGATAGATCTGGATCCCCAGAATTTAGTTGGCATCGCCCAGGTCCTTCATGGAGAACCTCTGTGACAAGAATCATTTGACTGACTGTAGCAAAGGAATATCATTTCCTATTAGGAGAATGACATCCATGTACAAGACGAGAAATACCACAGTTCTCCCTATAATCTTACTGTAAATACATGGTTCATCTGGGTTTTTGATAAAGTCGAATTCCTTGACAGTATCATCAAAGCAGATGTTCCAACTCCGCGATGCCTGCTTCAGTCCATAGACGGACTTGAGCAACTTGTACACTTTACCGCTGCTCCCACTCTGAATGAATCCCTCCGGCTGATCCATATAGACGCACTCTTCTAAATTTCCATTTAGGAAAGCCGTTTTTATGTCCATCTGCCAGATCTCATAATCGTGGAAGGCAGCAATGGCAAGAAGGATCCGAATGGATTTGAGCATAGCCACTGGAGAAAAGGTCTCGTCATAGTCCAAACCAGGTCTTTGACGAAAACCCTTTGCAACAAGTCTAGCTTTATAGGTTTCAACCTGCCCATCTACACCAATCTTCTATCTGAAGATCCATTTGCAGCCTACGGGTTTTACCCCTTCTGGAGCAAAGTCCAAAGTCCAAGCTTTGTTGGTGTACATGGACTCCATCTCGGTCCGCATTGCATCCAGCCATTTTACTGAGTCACCGCTCTGAATAGCTTGCTGGAAGCTACTAGGCTCACCATAATCAATAGTGCAATCCTCTCCATCCCCATCTATGAGAAAACCATAGTATCTCTCGGACGGATGAGACTGCCTATTACTCCTGCGGAGTGGCGTTGGGATGTCCGTTTCTCTTGAAACTTCTGGTTCTTTCAAGCTTTCAGTAATAGCTTGTAGTTCTGTAATTTCTTCCAGTTCTATTGCGCTCCCACTTATCTGATTTTCTACAAATTTAGTTTCCAAGAAGTGGGCATGCTGAGAAACAAAAACCTTTTGTTCCTCTGCGGAATAGAAAAGATACCCCTTGGAGTTCTTGGGGTATCCCACAAACTTACACAGTACTGAGCGTGCCTCGAGCTTGTCCGTATGCTGCTTATTTACAAAAGCTGGACATCCCCATGTCTTAAGATACTTAAGACAGGGTTTCTTCCCATTCCACATCTGATATGGGGTAGTAGGCACAGTCTTGGTTGGAGCCTTGTTTAAGAGATATGCAGCTGTTTATAGTGCATAACCCAAGAAAGATCGCGGCAACTCAGCCTTACTCATCATGGAACGAACCATGTCCAGCAGGGTTCGATTCCGCCTTTCCGATACACCGTTGTGCTGTGGTGTGTATGAAGGAGTTAGCTGAGAGAGAATTCCATTCCCTTTTAAGTAGTCCAGAAACTCGGCACTCAAGTATTCACCACCTCGATCAGATCTCAGTGTCTTGATACTTTTTCCTGTTTGTTTTTCAACTTCATTCTTGTATTCCCGAAATTTCTCAAAGGCCTCGGATTTATGCTTCATCAGGAAGACATGTCCATACCTAAAGAAATCATCTGTGAAAGTAATGAAGTATGAATAACCACTTCGCGCATGTGTAGACATTGGACCACACACGTCACTGTGTATGAGTCCCAAGAGCTCACTTGCTCTTTCTCCGTGTCCAGTGAACGGAGTCTTTGTCATCTTTCCCATGAGACAAGATTCATAAGTGGCATAAGACCGATACTCGAATGGATTCAAGTATCCCTCTTTATGTAACTTTGTTAACCGTGTCTCATTAATGTGACCCAGTCTACAATGCCATAAGAAAGCCTGATTTGTTTCCGGAGACTTTCTTTTAAGTGTGTTCTGGACACTGAAGATCTGAGCTTGATTCAATACGTATATCCCATTTTCTAATGTACCTGACCCAATCAGAACTTGATTTAGGTGGATGTGGACCACATCGCTTACAAAAGTAAAATCATATCCTTCCTTAGAAAGTAAGGATACAAATATGATATTACAAGTCGCACCTGGTACATAAAAACAGTTACGCAGAATCAATATCTGCCCAGTTGTCAGTCCAAGATGATATTCCCCTACGGATTCAGCTTACATGCTCATTCCGTTAGCAACCCTGAGAGTCATATCACTTATCTTGATAACCCTACGGTTTCTCAGAGCCTGTAACAAATTACAGATGTGAGATCCTGATCCGATATCCAATACCCAGGAAGTAGGGTTAACTGACATACAGTTCTCTATTACAAACACACCCGAAGCCGAAGCCACAACATGCTTCGAATCCTGGCTACTGGCTTTTCTAGCCCTGCAATCCTTCTGCCAATGTCCATTCCCGTAACAATAGGAACGTCCCACTTTTACTACATCCAGTCCCGAAACTTTTTCCTTTCCCTTTCCTTCTACTTTCCTGGTTTCCTTCAGGGTAGAAGGTAGAGACTGTAGAATCAAGTCAGCATCTGACCCGTTCTTCAATGTGGTCTTCAGGTCCGTGAGCTCAAAATAGCTGGTCTCTGTAAGGACGTTGCCCCCTACAGATGACCCGATAGCCAACCTCGCTGGAAACAATTCGTTCGAGGTCTTATATCTTGTGATACGAGATTGCTCTCCATATAAATCTTTGTTATGGAGGAAGATAGAAACTAAGTCCATCTTCTCGTGCTGCCTCTGGTATGCACCATCATCTGAGGCTAACACGAGGCACTTGGCTTTCGCACAGTCTTTGTTCGATGTCCTACGGATATCAATATCAGTGACATGGGAAACTGGTCCTGAGACAGCAGGGGCTGGATTAGTTAGGAGGTGTCCCAGTTTGTTATGGGCAATGGACATCTGGACAGACCTTTGCCAAATATAACAGTCAGATTCAGTCATTTTACTATCTAGATGTAACCTATGTGTGGTCACTGGGTCGCTGCAATTAAGAGAGAGAGAAGAAAACACTCAGCATGATGCTCTTGCAAGTTTAGATTGGTTTTTAATTTATCTAAACAGGATGGCTCCCACTGTCTCTCGAATCCCTCCTCAAACCAAAAAGGAAGAATTAGTCGGGATCAATCTCACCGTACAATACTTGCTTAATCGTTCAGCCAGGCCAGTGTCGGTACTTCGTGGGAGGTTTTCCAACGCTTTCGCGAAGTTCCTTAATTAAGTAACCTCTTTTCCCTATGGGCGTAGCCCCGCTAACACCTTTCTAGACACCTACTTGGTTTATAGCATTGATCGTTAAGTGAGAAAGCTCCCAAGGAATAGCATATACTCACAGTAGGATCGGGATCCAAATATCATCGTGTGATAAAACTGAAGGAATCCTACCAGAATCATCACACTCCAAATGGTATGCAGCACTAGCAAGTTTCAGATTCTTTAGAAACTCCCGATGTGGATTTTTGCCCCATGCTCTTATGACCTTGACGAAGGTCAACAAATCATAAGTCACATGTCAAGTTCTACCCGTCATTGTCCAGGTTAATTTGAACCCACCCGTATATACCCTTGACGAAGGCCAACAAGGTAATACGACTGTCCCAAACCAACGCATCTATCTATGCAACATATAAATACCCAACAGCTACCAATCACTATACCTTGACGAAGGTCAACAAACATAGCTTGAATACTATTGAATATTCATATGAAATGACGGAGGGCTACGAATGGTTTTGAAGAAACCGTGAACATAGTGAACTTGATATAATCGAAGGAACGAGATAGCTTTTAAAAGGAGTGGTTCAAGCTCCGTATTTAAAAGTTGGTTTTTGAAAAGAACCGAGTGGTTTTGAAATAGTTCCAACGACTTTTCTTTGGTTTATTTTCTTGCATTAATTTAATGCGCCCCATCATTTAATCCTACCATTGCAGAAAACAACGAAAATATGACGTACGCTTATGCCATCCGCATTCGCCACGGGGCCCCGTCATCACCCGTTAGGTTACTTAACTAACGACAGAGCGGGGGCTGGACTAGCGCGGATGCAAAACATAAGCAACTCCTAAATCGATATCATATATAGATATATACATTCGTCAGATGCAATGATAGCCATTCCAGATCACAGATGAACACTTTGGATATACTAGGAATCCGTGTTTCGTTCGAGCATGCAACGAAAGACGGATTACACGGTCGCGATGAATAGCCAAACCCCACCCTAGACCCCTCGGGTGCGGCAAACTACCCGCCAAGTACCCGAAGCGAAGCAACCTCCCTCAACAACGTGAGTAGGCCACTCGGCACTTCGAGATACCCGGAAGTTTGTTCACCCCACCTTGGGTCTATCCTAGGAGTAAAAACAGTAAAAGAAATTATACAATGGCGGCTACAACCTCATCCCGGATGTGAGGCCATGAAATAATATTACATCAATTACAAATTTTACATTGAATGAAAGAAAAAGAATACTCTCATCTCACATTCCCCGGCTATTCATCTGCGACAATCCAACGAGTTCATATACACAAACCATCAACATTACAGATCACAGATATGTATAACCCCCACTAATCGACGTATAGCGATTAGCAGACGTTCAATATATATATCACATCACAGATAAAATCCTTTAGCCAAAGTCTACGGAATTTCGATCAGAATACGGATTTGTAACCACCCCAAACACAAATTTGTTCTCTGGAAATTCTGGGCAAAAACAACATATACTAAAAATCCTAAAACCTCCAACTAAGTACACTGCACCAAAAAAGAGCCACGGTCGAGTCAACTCGGCCGCGGATCCCCGGCAAGAAGCGCATTCTTGCCGCGGTTCCGCGGCGCTTTGATCGACTCACCGGATCATTTTTGGAGAGTGTTTTTAGAAAACCCTGAGCCGATTTTTCATGTATGTCAAATTATTTTTAGAGCAGTATAAAAAATCGGCAGAAAGTTGGTTTTTACGGACTTGTTTTGCGAATTTTTTCTGATCGAAATTCTAAATACTTTGCTAACATGCTAGTTTTCTGATACCACTGTAAGTCCACGTTGCTCACCCCAGTTCTTACGGGGAGGCGGAAACTGTAAAAAATGATTTTTTGACACGAAGTAACATGGACTAAAAGAAGGATCTTTGCTAAACAACAAACTAGCAAACTACATGAGGTGCTATCTACTATGCCATAGAGATTATACCTCACGATACCAGTCCTTCGGGTCTTCTCTCTGCTGTCTTGCTCGTCCATCTGAGCTCCGAGGATCGATCCGGATCTTGATCACCTCCGCGGCCTTCTTGAGTCGAAGACGATCCACCCGAGAGCTGTGCTCCGAGCTCCACCTCGAGCCGAGGCAACTAGGGAAACAAGATTGCTAGTCTTGATGTCCTAGGTTGTGTAGAAGTAGTAGATGGATGTTTTTGTCAACTAGGATCCTTTTTCTCTCAACACATGAGATCAAAGGAAACTTTCAAGAGGAGGAAGATGAAGGAGAACAACCATGGAGCTTTTTCTTTTTCTTCTCAAGAGAGAGAATGAGAAAAGAATAATGAGCCATTAACTAAAGAAAAACCACCATGGTTGCAATAATACACCAACATCATCATGACTAATCTTTTCAAGATAAAGTTGATGGCAACAATTGACTTGACCATTTTCATATCATAAAAAAAAAACCAAAGAAAACTCTAGACCTCTCATGAAGGTCCAAGTCAACTTTGGTCAAACGGTCAACAAAGTCAAGTATGCTCAAATGGTCAAAGCAATTAGCCATCACATAATTATCACTAAAAAGATTAGTAAATAATGTCCCCGGCTCATAATGGTTTTGACCGAACGAACTGCCAAAACCCTAATGAGTCTGCCTCAAAATGGTTTTGACTGAATCAACTGTCAAAACCCTATTGAGGCACCTCCTCCTTCTTCGCTCCTCAATGCTGTGCATACACACCCGCATCTGCATTCCGTAGAATGCGAATGCACAGAATTCAAAATAAATCCATCCGTGCAATACTAGGATCCGGCTTAAACCAAAGCCCACTAGTATTGCCTGCCCGAACAGCATACGCACACAAGTGCACGTAAGTGATCGTAGCCCTGCCGTAAAACCATACGGCCTCTACACGTTTCGCTCAGTGCAGAGAAACTCTCTGTGTGGGACTCTAAATACTCGACACTACGCTGGCAGTGGGTTTAACCACAGACCGCAAGCGGCACTAGCTGTACGTAACGGTCCCCAGGTAGATGTCGATAAGAAGGCCGATGAGGTAAACCCATCCGAACTCCTACTGAGCCTGAATGTGACAATCTCCGTACAGTCCGGTCTGTTCGTCTGAGAATATCGCATGGCGGGCCTAGGGGGCGGTAAACGTCAGTCCCCTAATAGCGGTACAAGTCGTGTCGGAGTGTAGCCCAGAACACCCTGAGATAACACTGGAAACCTACCAGTATATCTCGCTTGCCCTAGCCAGGGACTACTATGTGTAATGGCTCTCCTAGACACAGAGCGATATCAACCCCCAATACCGGGAGAGTCGAATCCTGTCTAACCGTCACTGCCTCCAAGTGCTTCAGGACTGCACCTAACTACTACCTGTTTGCACGACTCCTTTGAGCCGTGGTAGGGTAATAATCAAAGTACAGTGGGAACACACTCGAGCCGAAGTGACAGTGTCAAGTCAGCGGACTAAGTTATACTCATGTCACCTGGGAACTGATAACTGACGATAGGTATAATACCAACCAACAGTTCCCGATGAGTCATGTCCAGTGTACTCGTAACCTAACGAGCACCCGCATACTATCTCCAGTACGACGTACTGATGGCTGTGGGACAGACCATCTCCCCTGCTGGGATGAGAAGCGCATACGTTAGTCTACTCCGGATTATCGATGCCCTGTCTCGATAGTCCTACGACTAGGGACCTGTATAAGGATGTGCTTATAGATTACCCATCCCCCACAAGTGTGACTGCCATCACAATGCTGGTAATCAAGCAAAGATCCTAAGGGCTCTACTAATATGTATAAGCGATATGCTAAAAAGAAACACATGCACATATTGAAGTAGAGACAAACCAAGTAGCATACTACCATTTTGAGCAAGATTGTCTATACAACTGTGAATATCCTAAGCTTCCATTAAGTAATATACAAGCTAGTATGATACAGTAATGGCCTCTAGGGCATATACACTAACAGTATGATCCATCATACGACATCCTCTAGTCAAGGGTATGAATCAATCGTCATAAAACACATCACGTTTCGTACGGCGGCATTAAACCATCGGGGATCCTATCATCCTATATGACAATGAGGGGTACGGACCTAACGTCTCGTACAACATAACACTCATGATTCACAACATTTATAAATATTTATATACTTATGTCCCAGGTCACATCCATAACAAACTCATATCAGGGGACCGGCAAAGGTATCAATCATCTCAATCGACTTGCATCCGTATACCGACATATCAACCAAGTCATTATATCATCTCGTATATCCGTTTCATCACATTAATATATCATATCAAGTCATCTTACATATACATTCTATCCTATACATCAAATGTCATGCTACTCTAAAAATTCATACTATTCTAGTTCAACTACATATCTATAAGTTGTGATTCACATTCACCTTTCATATCCTTATAGCTATCATCTCATACCTCAATACACATATTCCATCATTCATATCATCTCTAACTATCTCTTTAACCATATCCCTAGTTTTCTAACCTAGGTTTCTATGACTGTATCCTATAGATCGGTTTCCATCAAATTTGCGGGGGTGCTATACGCCAACCACCCGACTTTCCCCTGTAGATATAGATCTACTCACATTGATCTTCGCTTGCCGAAGTCGATGTCGCCACGCTCGTCCTCGTTGTTCGAAGTCCGCCCGAGGGTACCTACATACGTACACACAAGATATCGTAAACCGAAATCGCACACGAAAACCAAATCGGCACGCGTATCACACATAGGTTAAAACCTATGATCTATGCATGCACGAATAACCAAACAACTCTCGACGATCGACGTATAAACGTGAATCGACCGAGATAAAACACAAATACAAAGTTCAGGTTATAAACAAGCACGAAATCAAAAACAGAATCTCAGAAAACATGCTCCAGATTTTACCGTAGGTCCAATTAGCCAATTTTGCACATGTGGATTGTCTAGTTTACTGGAAAAATGCCCTGGACCACGCACATACCTAATCCCCTCTACCCTGGCCACAATTTATGGCCAGATAGGATAAATCTGCGGCCAAGTTGATGAGTTGGGGTCCCGGGTCTTAGGGTTAGCATCTAGGTCACCTGCATGTATCACTGTATTTGCTAAATAATTCCTAGGGTCCCCGGGTGATAGCAGATATCAAAATGAACTCACAATTCTCAAAATTTTCCGATATCGGAGTTTCTAAGTTTGTGAAAAGGGGGTTTAGCCTCTACTTTTTCTTTAAACAAACACCACAGGGGTTTAAAGTCACTATTAAGCCTAAATTTCACCTTTGGATTCAACTCAAACCCTAATTCTCAACTTAGAATTTTCAAAGTTCACAAGACCTCATTTAACCCACTCTAAACTAATGTAGATACTAAAATGAATCAAATACAATACTAAGGGTGAAGAAAGTACCTCATTTGGCAACTCAAGAATTTTCTTGACTTTCCCCAAGTGCTCAAAATCCGATTTTTCTTTGTCCAAAGTGCTTGTAGGGAGCTTGTGCATGTTTTTAATGAAGTGGAGATGATATTTTGAGTTGTTTTGGGGTGTGTTGTGAGATGATAGAGGAGAGGGAGGGAGTGAGGCAGCCATGGAGGGAAGGGAGAGAGAAAGATGAAGATGATGAATGAAACAAATGGGTCTTGGTCAATGGAAGACCCCTCACCCTCACTCTCTTATGCCCATCCCTCCTTATTCTAATTCTTTTCTTTTCTAATCTTTTTCTTTTCTCAAAGAAAACACAAAACCATTCATAGAAAAGAAAAGCCATCATAGGAAAATGAAACAAGTGTAATATGACATGGTGCACTAGCCATGGAAAACTGTAGAAACACGGATTTGGCCTAATCATGATTAGCAGTGCACTAGTCGGTTTTTATCCAAACTGCATATAACAAATTTTAAAAATACCAAATCCGATAAATATATTTTAAATGAATAAATCATTTTAATTTCCAATTATTTCACAATTATTGGTATGTATTTATACCCTTTTTCGAAAACCCCAATTTCCTAAATCGAGCAGTTTTCGGGAAATATATTATTTTAATATTAAATTCCAAAAATAATATTTTATATTTTTTGAAATGTTACAATCTTCCTCCTTTAAATAAATTCGATCCCTGAATTTAAATTTAAATCCCCAAAATCTAAAATATTTTAATAATCGGCTCCAATCAACGGGGCTCCGAAATTACGGAAGATATAGAAATAACACAGCGCATCGCGTGCGCCTGAAAACGAATACAAAACTCAAATCGAACTCCGTCAAGCGCCATGCACATCATCGGATTTGCATGCATATCCTCGGAGTTACAATGGAGATACAGATCTCGAAATCCACTTCAGAAATCCAATATACACTAGTCAAATATTATAATACGTGAATAGTACGCATCTTTGGAAAACCTTCAAGAACTGAATAAAACTCATGCAAAATCCTTTCTGAATCGTCGTGTGATGCATAACTCACGGTAGAAGTGATGGACGCTCATTTGTAAAATAATAAATATAGTTTCGTATATGTTTTGCTCAGATATACGTCCCGTCCAGTTTGAAAATATCCCAAAAGGTTTTCCTTGTAAACGTTCGTGTCGCTCATGGACACGTAGGAAAATAGCGAGACTATAGCTCCTTTTCGAAAAACTATGGTTAAACTTTTTAATGCATGAAAAGTACTCAGGTACTGTCCTCAGATCAGTCGTGTTTGGCTACTACACAATATAGTGCCCATCATGAAGACAAAGTGCTCAAAAGCAAAATCAGCCTCAAAAAGTGTATCAAACAATCACGTGCGTCTGGTGCACATGGAAATCAAATCCAAATACAGGTGCCACAATATGCACAAATGCAAAAGTAAGTGCAATGGGTGTGCACGAAAGCATCTGTCCAGTGCAACGGGTGTGCACGACAACCACATCAAGTTCGTCTAGAGTGCATAAAAATCTCAATCCGGTGCAATTAGCATGCACGAATGAAAATCCCAATCGAGTGCATCCGGTGTGCACAAAATCACATCTCATATCATACGGCCAACAAGTGCGAAAATCCAAATCAAGTGCATCCGTCATGCATGAATGAAATCTAAATCAAGTGCATCCCACATGCACGAATAAAATCTAAAGTTAAGTGCATCCAACATGCACAAAAATACTAATCTGGTGCATCATGCGCATGAAATACAAATACGGTGCAACCCATGCACGAAAACTCATCAATAACACAAATGCGTATATCAAAACAACACCGAGTGTACCAAGGTGTATGAAATCAAAAACATGTGCAACTATGTACACAAAACACGTATCAATGCACTGCAAGCACATATAAGCTATACCGAGTGCAAAAACCAAATCGAGTGCATACCACATGCACGAATAAAATCCCAATCAACTGTATGAAATCCACGAAATCATAAAAACGTGTAGCCAAGGCACAAAATCGACATCAAGTGCAATGAATATGCACAAATCACAAACCGATATAGCGGTGTATAAACTTAAATCAAGTGCAATAACTATACACAAAATGCAAATACCCAGTAGGTGCAGCCATGGTGCACGAAATCAATATCAGGAAACCGATTATCCAAACTCAAATCCAAGCGATATAAGTGTGATACTCGGATCATAAACGCAAATCACAATAAATGACATCGGGGTACACCTCCTACAATGTCGAAAAAGTCGGTGTGCCCCAAACTGGCAGAGCAAGAACATCCGCTTGCCTCCTGCTCACGTTCCGGCATCCTCTATCTCTGGGTCTTCATTTCCCCGTGGATTACCGATCTCACAATCCATCGGCCCGTCGGCTCAGTCAGGTGTGCTAACAGAAACGATTCCGCTCTGGCATTCTCTGGTCATCTCTCGGCCAATTATCATGACCACTCGTAAAGCAGCACGTCACTGGCGTCGGCTTCTGAAATACTGAATACTCATGGCACAACTGATCCTCGGTGCAAATCTCATAGCAGTAGCGTCCTGGGAGGAACATGCTCAAGGTCTCTTCCGATCTCGCCTATGCCGAACTGTACGGAGGCTGGTACTCTTACTTAACATTTTCTCGTCTTCTGGACATCTGCGTTCCCCGCACCACATTTCCTCAGGAACTGGTCGTATCTCATGCCTCTGTATACATATCAGATCTCTAATCTCGACGGGGAGTAAAAATAGCTCGTTAACATCTCGCACGAACCTACTGTTCCACTCGTCTTTATCATCGTACACTTTGACATCACGTCACGCTATCTGCGTACTGCAATAGTTCTAGGCTACAGTCAATCCTGAATCTCTCACACGGACTCGAAATTGCGAACTCAGTATTCTCATCACTCTGTAGAAGATCTCCATCCGAACACGTCCTCGGGAACTCATCCCAACCATCGGAGGAAAACTCAACACTCGTCCGCTCTCGATCAACTCACAACACATCTGGGTGAGGTCCTCTATCCGAAGCTGGTCAGCTTGCTGATCTCTTATCACCTGATATCCGAACGACATTAAACGTTTCGATCGATTCATCAAAATCCCATAATTCCCCGAAAGCACAACACTTAAGCACAATCTAATAATATCCAGTACATGCCACAGTACCAATGGACCAACCATAGAATGGAAAACCCAAGCCTCATTGATGGCACCGCTGAACTGTTGCAAACCCTAAGGTCCAGAAGCAGTTCCATGGTCATTATGTCGAGTTAGGGTTTCATTCTTCTAGAGGGTCCATAGAATTGCTTGCATGTTCCTTCGAATACTTTAAACTTGGAAAAATGGGTGTCTGATATTCGTTCGAACTTTTTAACTTCGCCTAGACCACACGTGAATACCTTTCGTCAGCATGTTAAACAATGCCTCAATCCTCCAAGAAAGACGATACATCAACGGTCATCTCTGGATCGGTCTACTCTAGATCTGAGTAAGACTCTCCACACTGGAAATCTTCAACTCAACAGGGCCTACGTCGGCGCATCAATCTGACGAATCACCTTCGTCTCTCAACTCGGGGTAGACTAGCTATCATCTTTCGCATTTCTGCCTGGAAGCTCCAGCGATATCAGCTTGTAAACTCTGGAAGCGGCATCACATCAATCTCAGCAACAGCTGGGTCATTTGTCCACACGGTAGATGACATCAAAATCTCTGAGGTAGGCTGTACATCAACAGTCCTCTCACAACAGGCAACACTAACAATGGCCCGATCATCCGGTGTAAAACCAAACACTCGCCTCTACAAGAGGTCACAACAAAAACACTACATCGAGACGTTACCGTGTCACCAGAAAAACAGGACGGTCAGTCCTCGTCCCAAATGAGCTCGCCCTGACCGCATCACTAGCAGCAGCTCAATCTGTGCTCAAACCATAGTGACAGGAACCTCAAGCGTGTGTCGACGAAAACAGATTAAGGGCATGAAAGGAAGCGACAGATCCAGAATGGATACATGATCATAAAAAGAAACATCATCAATGAAAGTATGATCATGGAACGAACAGAATCAAGGATCTCAAATGGATGTATAATCATGGGTATGAAGAGAATCACAGATCTCAAAATATGTACATCCTAAGGTTTCTTAAGTGGAGTATCGTATCATAAATATGCAGTGGAACATACGTACGGTACGTCACTCTACTCAAGCTACCTGCTCCATCAATCAGGGTCATCCTATGAAATGAAAGTTCGGGTCTAATACCCCGCGTTCAGATCTAAGTTCCGTAATGTCAAGACTAGGTTCCGAAATACATACCGGCCCTAGACTCCGCATAGTCAAACATAGACTCGAACCAAGGTTAAACCTACCGCTCTGATACCAACTTTGTCACAACCCGAAATATTCTCATGACCGGCACTTAAATCACGCAACGTCTAAAGGCGTAACGTAATTCAAGTAAGCCGAAACCTAGAAATCTAAACTTTTTTATGAAAATAAAAGAGGTGACGTTTTGAAATAAAGGTATAATGAAATCAAATTTTCTTGAAAGCATAGAAAAGAAACATGAAAAATGCAAGCGGAATTTATTAATTGAAAACATATTTCGTCTTTTAAAAATTTGGACAGCTCCTCCTTTGTATTTTTGATCCATAACCACAATGCATGATAATATAAAGGTATCCCCAAGCGGGAGCTAGCTCTTCGCCAATCGACGGATCCACAACCACATAAAGTATAAATATAAGTATACGGCGCCCAACGGCGAAGTTCACTACAAAAGATAAAGAAAAAAACAAGACATCAAAACCACAAGTAGCGGAATACCCCTCGCTCTAAGTCTCGCAACCACAAGTCTCACTACGTCTCACTACTTATACAAATACTAGTTTGATTGATGGAGTTGACTAGATACAATATGAATAATAAATACAAGAGGGGTACGATCCAATATGTACCACCTACCAAAGCCAATCACCCGAAAGCAACTGTGTGCCAGCGATGCCGCTACTGAGCCAAGCGATCAACCTGCAAGAACTGTGGCACAACGGGGTGAGTTGCCAACTCGTGAGTAGAAAAACATCAACAAGTAGAAATTGAATAAACAACAACTCCTAGGTCAACTGTATCATAAAAGTAATACTACGATATCTAGGGTGACCGTATCTGCATATGTGCCAACTACATAAATAAACGCCTATCAGCATGCGGATATCATCCAACCATAAAATCAATGTATGTATGCATATGGATCCCGTCCACGTGTCAACCACTGACACAATAACATCATGCATGCAAATATCATAAAAGCATATGCATGAAATTATGAGGATATAAATCAACGTGTGTCCATCGCGACACATCAAAATCATGGAACCTGAGTGTCCAGCATTGACACTCGAAACATCATGAAACCCGTGTCCAGCATCGACATGTAAATCCTCATATCTCAGGCTCCGTCAGTCCGGATCGGCCCTCGGGCTCCGTCTGCGGGATCGGACCGCGGGCTCCGGCAGAACGGGTCGGCCCCTAACCATCTCTCGACTCTGGTCGGTATCCTCCGGATAACCGCTAGGTCCAACCAATCACTGGTAGGTAGTGGTCCCTCAGCCAGGCTCATCGTCATCCCTACAAAATCTCTCTCTCGCCCAGGGGTACCATACCGAGTCCACCATGAACCCGCAAATGGATCATCCACCTTCTCGAATCGGGTTTCATGTATCACACGTCTCAGAACCGAGAAAACGCATGGTGGACGCACTGAAATATCATATCAAGAGAAACCGGGTTTTTTAAACAATACGTACTTTCTTTTGAAATAACCACGGTTCTCAAATCCAGAAATTTCATGAAAACATCATATCTCAATGCGTATAATCGTAACGCATGATGTATGCGACATATAACAGAAATATAAGCATATCCTTATATCATGCAACATGGAACAGTAATATGCATATATAAGGGGAAAACCGCTCTTTTAAATAAATCCAGTCTTTTAAATATATCATGCGGTTCCCAATTCTCCCAAGTTAAATGCAACATAGTATAAAGGTGTATATGTAACTATAGCAGGTAAATCATGCAAGGTGTCATATTATGATGCAGCAATTCTACTGTGCAGTGACATAGCAATTATCGATGATGAAGTGTGTGAGCCGTCCAATCTGTGTACGTGTAACATACGCATCATCGATAATGGTGCAGGTGTACTAGCATAGGTATATGTAATGCAATTAGAGTGACATGAGCGTAGCATAGAGTAAATCATACGTGAATGCTGACCTGTATTCGTATCTAACATGACCGAGTCGGTGAATCTATCAATCGGCATCCAGCCTCACAACATCACGTACGGTATGATCCATCGTATGACATCCTCTAGTCAAGGGTACAGATTAATCGTCATAAAACTCATCACGTACGGAAAATCATCATACGGCGACATTAAACCATCGGGGATCCTATCATCATATAAGACAATAAGGGGTACGCACCTAACGTCTCGTACAACATAACACTCATGATTCACAACATTTATAAATATCTATATACCTATGTCCTGCAGGGTTACTAGGCACTCTCATAAGGGTCTACAAGGTATCAACCATGCCCGATTTAAAATTTAGATGTGCCGAACAACCCTAACCAAGATCTTTAAACTAGAGATTAGGCGAAACAAAGCATGCTAAACACTTTAACACTAAGAGTTTAGGATTACAACCTTTGTAGTCCGGTCCTTCACTTCTAAAGCTCCGTGTTGAGGTCCCTTCGTTGCAATCATCATGTTACCGGACTCTAGAGAGGCTCCACGAAGAGAAAGATGCAAGCTTGCTTCCGATCTTCGATAACTAAGATGATCTACCTTGAAGTTTCTTTAACACAAGCTCTCACTCACTAAATGAAGTGAACACCCTAATCTAAATGGCTAGGATAGATTAGGATGATGAAGTAGGATTTATGCTCTCATTTATTTTCTATTTCTCATACTAAATCATTACATAAAGAAAACCTAGAAAGCTTTCTCAAAGCTCAAGGAAGAAGAAGAAGAGTAGTCATCCTTTTGTGATAAATAATGAAAATTATTATATGATTACAAATGCAACCATGGTCAAAGATGACAAGGCTAACTCATGTAGAGAGTTAACTAGGGTTAAGGGTGTGGTTTGGGTAAGAAAAATATCTCACAAAATATCCATCATAATATCTCTGCAAGAAACAAAAGGAAACCTACTAGAAGGTTCATGAAAGAACTAACCCAAATCAAACCCTAACTTTGTTTAATCTCCACTAAACATGTTGCATTAGTAATCATGTCATGTTACAATATTATATATCATATATACAATATTTATTGTAACAAAATAAAATAATATAATTAACATATATCGCATATATATCAATGTATTACCCGAGTGAGAAAAAGAATCTTTTAGTGAGCTTATATCAGTTAATGTAATTTAATATATCAAATATATAATTATACATTAAATTATCGAATCAATACTTGATCCGATTATCCGGCTATTTCACAAATAACCGACTAATATAATCTGTATCAGTTCATCGAATCAACACTTGATCCGATGACCCGGCTATATCACATATACCTGGCCGATATCTCATATCGCGAGAATCTAATACGGTATCACATACACGTATTGTTCTCGGTCCCGCACATATCATATATGTGCCCCTACTCCGTTTTGCCTGAGCCAAGAAACCTCTGTGTAGGACTCTAAAGAATCGTCAATACGCCGGCAGTAGGTGATGATCATATCAAACACCCACAAGATGCAAGCGGTCAGCTAAACGTAACAGCCACCCAGGTATTGAGAGATCAGAAGATCAACAAGCAAGCCTGTACATTCTCCTGCGAATCCAATCAGTAACACTCCCGTACAGTCCGGTCTCTTCGTCTGATATGTCGCATATCTCGCTTAGGGGTGGAAAACGTCAGACCCTAGTAGCTTGATAAGTCGTGTCGATATAAGGTTTATAACAGTTCGAGAAACTACTGGTAACACTTACCAGTAAATCTCAGCTACCCTAGCCAGGGATTTCCAGTTATAGCCAATCGAACACAGCGCAACATCAACTCCCTATACTGGGAGAGGTGAATCCCCTCCTATCTCTCATTGCCTCCATATGATTCGGGACTGTACCCAAAAGCCACCTTTTTGCATGACCTCTTGAACGTGGTATGATAGAAATCAAAGCACAGTGGGAATCACACAAGACTCTATGACGATCTCGGGTCTACAGACTAACCTGTACCAGTGTCACCAGAGAACAGCCATCTGACGTGAGGTATAATACCATCTGGGAGTTCTCGGCGAGTCCGTCTAGTGTACCCATTCTTTACTGAGCACCCGTATACCTTCTCTGATGTCAAACACCAATGGATATGGGATCATCCATCGCCCATCATATGGGTTAAGATGCGTATACGCTAGTCTACTCTGGTGTATCGATGCCCTGTCTCGATACACCATCGACTAGGAACAGTTATAGGATGTACTCGTCGACTACCGTGGCCCCACTAGTATGATCTCATTATAGTCCCAGTAGTCGAGTACATATCCTAAAGGCTTTATCAACATGTAACATAGAGACAATCAGAGTACATGTTAAGATAAAGTACAACCAGATAGCATACTATCATGTCGAGCAAGAAAGTCCTCCCTATATATGTCCAAGCATCCACTACAATATACATCGTATATACAGTAATGGCCTCTAGGGAATACATATAACTAACAATCTCCCACTTGCACTAGGGCTATCTGTTGTGGTATCGCATACCCAACAATTAGATGTGGTTGAAGTATCTCATACTCAACCATCCCATAATAGTCTCTACTGGGAAAAAGGCCTTTGTGAGTGGATCCGCGCTGTTGTCCTCTGTATCTAATCTCCTAACCTCGATCTCCCTGGAGATCAACCATCTCCATGATCAGGTGATACCGCCTAAGAATTATATCTGTATTTCTGATGGGACGAGGGTTCCTTGGTATAAGCCAAAACTCCATTGTCACACAATGGCAGGAACGAAGTTCATCTCATGAAATAAAATATATCCAGACTGTCTCTTTGGTAGCATCCATGGTAATGATGTATCTTGCCTTTAATCGTCTAGTAAGTCATGGTATATAGCTTGGAACTCTTCCAACATACCGTCCCTCCACTGAGGGTAAAGACAATGCCTGCGACTGACATTCAGTCGTGCTTATCACCCTGGAACCTTTCCAGTGATTCTCCCCAGGATCGATTGACACCCTCTCACTACAACTAGTGAGTATCCTAACATCCAATTAGATCTATCTCATAGATCCAAAACCCAGGATTTAGGAGGTATCACTTTGATCCTATATGGAGAATCCTTGTGATAAGCGGAGATTGACCGAGCGTAGCATAGGAAACTCCTTTCCTATTAAGAGTATGTCATCCACGTACTCTACGATGAACGGCACCATACTCCCTACTACCATTTTGTATATACAAGGTTCATCTACCATTTTGATGAAGTCAAACTCTTTGACTACTACATCAAAACAGACGTTCCAACTCCGCGATGCCTGATTTATCACATAAAACATCTTGCTCACGTTTCCGCTGCTCCTACTGTCTACGAAGCCCTATGGTTGTGTACTTGTAGACGCTCTCTTCCAAATCAACATTTAGAAAAGCAGTCATGACACCCAACCGCCAGATATCGTAGTCATGGTATGTAGCCGTGGAAAGTAGGATCTGGATGGACTTAAGCATAGCTTTGAAAGTCTAAACTTTTCCATGTACACCAAGTAATCTTCTCAAGATATACTTGCTCCTGATTGGGATTTAACCCTTTAGATAAAGAAACCAAAGTCCATACTTTGTTGGTGTATAAGGATTCCATCTCAGATCGCTAAGCATCCAGCCATTCTTACAGAGTCCCACTCCTGATGGCCTGCTCGAAATAAGTTGGTTCATCATCTCATGATGAAATCCTCGCTCCCACTGTCATAGAGAAACCGAAGTATCTCTCAGGTGGGTGAGGAACCCTACTAGATCGACGGAGAGGCTGAGGTTCGTTAGAAACTATTGAATCCTCTGGGTTTACCAAATCATCAGCTGCAGTTTGTATAGCTGGAACTCCTTCCAGTTCTACCTCATAACCACTAATTTCTTCACAAGAAATTCCCTTTCACAAAGGTGGCATGCTGAGAAACAAAACATCTTTTGTTCCTCGGTTAGGTAGAAGATATTCCCTTGCAAATGCTTGGGATATCCAACAAACTTCTACAGAACTGACTTTGCCTCGAGCTTGTCTGGATTATGCTTTTAGACATAGGCTGGACAACTGTCACGACCCGAAATTGGCCCGTGACGGCCCTAATACTACGCAACGCCTAAAGACGTAACGCAGTAAAAGAAAGCCAAAACCCAGAAATCTAAACCAAGAAAAAAACACGAAAAAGATAATAAGTTTTTGAAACATTTGAAATCGCAACCCAAATTCTTTAAAAGTCCTACTTTCTTTCTTTAAAATTTTAGCAACACCCCCTTTTTGTAAAAACTAGCCAAGATGAATACAACATAAATATAAGACGCCGTAGCGAAGAAATAAAGACAATAGAGAGAAAGTTGTATATAAAATGCAACAAATCCACAATTAATATACAATAACGTCCTCACCAAGTCTCTAAGTCAACAACATACTAGTAGATGGAGAGTACAAGATACAACGAATGTACAATATGAAATACAGATAATCATCCAACCTACCTAAGCAAAATAGTACTGTGAGCTGATGCGATATCTGTAGCAAAGGATGATAGATGAATAGCTGAATAGCCTGCCTCGACTACTCTTAGGAACAACCTGAAACACCTGTGGCACAACGGGGGTGAGTTGCCAACTCGTGAATAGTAGATAACATATGCAGGTAATCGCAGGAATGTACGTACAGCATGAATCTAAGATATGCGATTACAGTAATAACATGTCATGTAAATGCCGAATAATGGAAAGTACACTAGCAGGTACAATCAAAATGTGAAACTATGCATAAAATAGATAAGTGTGAGGTAGGGGGTGGAATATGTCATTTCCACGGAAACCTGACATCGTGGTAGGATCACAATCCATCAAGACACTCAAATCCCAAATCCTCAAATCAGCCCCCAAGTTGGGCTCTCATATCATATGAGTCTCACATCTCCTCAATGTACAATATCGAATAGATCTCCTACATCCCGAATGTACAAATCAACAATCTCTTTCATATCCAATATCCAATCTCAGTGAATCACCTATATCCCAAGTCTGATCTCAAGTAATTTCTAACATCCTAAACATATATATATATATATGCAGAAATAAATATGATGGGGTCAATACACATATATTAGCGTCCCATTCCACTAATATTGGTGTAAGGGTATATATAACAACGGCTAAATCCCCTGTTATATATACAAAGGTATTAAAAGAAATATCATGAAAACAACGTGCCAAGCATCGACACAGAAATCCTGATCACGTATCATACGCTATCCCGAAAGCACGAGTGCCTAGCTCTGACCCTCGCCTTCCGACGTATGCATACGTACATGACTCCCAACGGTGTCTCCGTGATCCCCCGCCGAGTCATGGGTACTGTCACCGGTAGGTACTCGCCCGCCTCCAGGCTCAATCGGCAAAGTCCATCGATCTTCTTGCCGAGGGGAACCATACCGGGCCCCACCATGTACCCTCATACGGCAACCACACCTCGTATGGAGTATATAATCAGAACCGATGAATCTCATGGTGGCTGCGCAAATATCATATCAAGGAAACCGGGTTTTTCAATGTATGCGTAATTTCATGAACTCCCGCGGTTCCCAAATCCAGAAAACATCATGTAAAATCCAAATAAACAATGCGCAAATCCAGGAATAAATATATGCAATATATCTGAAATGCGAGCATATAAATGAGAATATGTAGCTGAAACCAGTTGTATGCGAAAACAATAAGGTACAGCTAATTATAGGTGTCTACCTATAAGTAAATGATGTCGTATACCCCCTGGGTATAAATACAATATGAGTAAGTTATACCTGTAGATGTATCGTAAAGGGTATGTGTACCTATCACTAACGGTACGATACTCTATAGGTATACGAGTATGGAAATGTCATATGTGATAAGCAGTACGAATCAATGTCACAAGGTCCCTAACCAAGCAATATAGTATCTATAAGTGGTTTGTGTGTGACATGGCAATTATTGACGGTGTGTGTAGCATATAATCAGTGCTCGTGCAACATGAATCGTCAATAATTTGTGCAGTGTCCTACGGCTACTAGTCACAGTCAACTATGTCTAAGTAAATAGGGTGAATGCGCAATTCTAACAATGACGTAGAATGTGCGACAAGTATTAGAATTCTAGCCCAGACGCATAACGCCATGCGGGCGATTCCCCTGTAGATGTTAAATCTACTCACCTACGCTCCACGCTAGGTGAATCCTACTATCTGCTCCCCCTGTAGCAGTGTCCATAGTCCCCGCCTGCAAACCTACAATTTAGACATGGAAAAATATATATAAGCCAAATATTCCGCAAAACGCGATATCGAAGCAAAACGAGAAACTCGTGTCGCGAACTAAACGTGCGTGTGCACGATACGCAGAATCGTGTGTATACGCGTCTAAAACCATCGCGACACGCCGCGATACGCTGGATCACAGAACCCACTCACGTATCGCGCGTATCGCGAAAACACAACGAACACCAAATACGATATATTGTCCCAGATTTTCCTACAGGTCAAATCTTACAAAACTATACATGCCAAAACACTACAAAATACTGCAGAGAACCCTAGCCAAGACCCCAACACCTAACTCCTCTTCCTGACCGCAATTTGCGGCCAGATTGAATTAATTGGCGGCCTGGGTAGGGAGAGGGTGGCTCGTGTTCTTGTGGTGGTATCTATACCTAGTGTACAAGCTCCAGTTTGCTCAATTTTGTCCTGAAGGGTCTGGGTCAATAGCAGATCACAGGATGTCACAATGTCGCTTTAAAAACACTAATTTTGCACAATATGGAAAACCTATGGTATTTTTGTGAAACCTGGGTTGAATATCCATTGAGGTGACCCTAACAACACTTAAATGGGTATGGTTTACCAACACAATCAAGACTTAACCAAATTTCCACATAAAACACCATAATCTAGCACTAAACCCACTATTTAACACAAACCGACACTAATTAGCACACAAGCTAAGCAAAAGAGAGATGGGTTCAGAAAATATACCCTAGAGAACCCTAAGAAGCAGGAGAAGAAGTGTATGGGGGAGGAAGAGCTTCTGCAAGTGCTGGGGCTCCTGTTGCTGCTGTTGCTGCTGCTTGCCTCTGCTGCTGCTACTCTCTGCTGCTGCTGCTCTCTGCTGCTGCTGCTCTCTGCTGTTGCTGCTGCTTACTTGTTGCTGCTGCCGCTCTCTGCTGCTGTTGTAGTTGCTAGTGTGTGTGTGTGTGTTTGAGAGAGTGAGAAAAATGAGAGGAGTGAAAAGGATGAGAGGAAAGAATGATAACACAAACAAGTCAACCCCCTTCCCTCTCTCTCTCTTCATTAATTGAAGCATGGCAAGGCCATCATGCCCCATCATGCACTCTCTCTCTCTCTCCCTCTCTCACATGGTCAACACTTCAACCCAAATTTAAATCCTTTTAAATTCATTTTTCATTTTAAAACAACCATCATGCTTAAAACCCATAACACTTAAAACAAAATTAGATTAGGGAATGGTTAAACCACCATGTTGCTAATCATGGTTAAACCCCAAAAAGCACCCTAGTTATCATGCACAAGTGGGTGCAAGCCTAGGAAAAATCTAATAAAATATTCATTAAATAGGATAAAATAATTAAAAACCAAATTGGTAAACCTTTTTATTAAAAACTATATATAAAAATGTAATTAGCCACAAAACACATTCTAAGGTGTTATAACAACCCCAAATCTTAACATACTTAAGATATGGGCTCTTCTTATTCCATATCACATATGAAGTGGTAGGCAACTGATTTGATTTGAACCCTATTCAATAGGTATGCAGCTTCTCAAGTGCATAACTCCCAAAAGGAAATAGGAAACTCAGTAGTACTCATCATAGAGCGCACCATATCTAATAGGGTGTGATTGCTCCCCCCCCCCCGATACACTGACATGCTGTGGTGTATACGAAGGAGTAATGCTGAGAGAGAATCTCATTCTCCTTTAGAATAGTCCAGGATCTCCGTGCTCAAGTATTCTCCTCCCTGATCACATCAAAGGACATAATACTTATACCCGTTTTTGGTTCTTTACTTCTAACTTATATTCATTGAATTTCTCAAAAGGTTCAGACTTGTGTTTCAACAGGAACACATGTGCGAATCTTGAGAGACCATCAGTGAATATAATAAAGTACAAAGAACCGGTCTTGGCATGTGTAGACAGGGGACCTTCATACATCAGCATGTATCAATCCCAAGAGTTCACTAACTTTTTCTCTGTTTCCAATAAACCGAGCTGTGGTCATCTTATCTTTGTGACATGACCGGCAAGTTTCACAAGATGTAAATTCAAACTAATTTAAATATGCATCTAAATGTAACTTCAGCTAGTCGGGTCGCATTGATATGACCTAGTCTACAATGCCTCAAGAAGGATTCGTTCATTTCTGAACTCTTCCTCTTGTGTGTGTTCTGTACATTAAGAACTGTGGTTTGATTTAGAACGTCTTATCTTTTAGATAACATGCCTGAACCGATAAACACTTGATATAGGAAATCTTCAAAACATTATCCAACAATACAAAATTATATCCTTCTTTACTAATAAAGAGACTAATATGATGTTGTATATCAGGTTCGGTATCTAATAACATTCGTTCAGAATCAATGTATTCTGGTAATACAGGGTGATAACTACCAACAGACTTGGCTGCAACACTTGCACCATTTCTATCTCATGAAATTTATCATTCGTTCTCAGTTCTCTACCTATCTGTATCCCATGTAACAAATTACATATGCGGGATCCTGATCCGGTATCTCATACCCAGGACGTAAAGGATACAGAGAAACAGTTCTCGGTAATGAACATACCCGAAGAAGGTGCATCAGCATGTACTTTCTTCGTTTGGGCGGCACGGGAATTCTGGTAATCCCCTATTTCCTGCTCTGTCTTATAACAATTATAAGTTGGAGCGGGACCAACGTTCCCTAGCGCAGTATAACAAGCGGGTTCGGTCAATACATCCGTATTATTATCTTGATTAAGGCGTGACATAGTCGTAACTAGGAGAGAGAGAGAAGAAAACACTCAGCGTGCGCTTTTACAAGATTAGATTGGTTATCAATTTATCTAATCAGGATGTCTCCTACTGTTTTAGTCAAATCTTCCTCCAAACCTTAAAAGGAAAGACTAGCCGGGATTAATTACACTCTACAAGTTCGCCAATCTTTCAGCCAGGCCAGTGCCGGTACTTTGAGGGAGGTTCCCCGTGCTTTCGCACGGACCTAATTAAAGTAAACCTCGTTTTCCCAGGGGCGTAACCCCGTTAACACCTTTCTAGACACCTACTTGATCGGCTAATTGTAATGTGTAAAACTCTCCCAGGAGTAACTCTTACTCGCAGCGGGTATCGGGATCCAACTATCTCATAGAAAGTATGCAATCTCATTGCAAATTTCAACTCTTGAAATTCCCAATAATATTTTACCCCAAGCGTCCTATGACCTTGACAGAGGTCAATAAACCATAGGCTGCTAGTCAAGTTCAAACCGTCATTTCCTGATTGAAGTAAACCTACCCGCACGACCCTTGACAGAGGTCAACAAGGTCGCACGACTACCCTAAATCAATCACATCATATGTTTATACAGATAAGCACTAATCAGCTACCACATTCTACGCCTTGACAGAGGTCAACAAACGCAGCACGAATACTAAATACTACTTATCTGAAATGACGGAGGGCTACGACAGGTTTTTAAGAAAACCCTTTGCGTAATGAACTTGATATCGTGGTAGAATCGAGTGATTTTAAGTGGAATGTTTTTGAGGCCTTTTCTAGTATTGCTAAAGAGGTCATTCCCGGTGGAGGGATCGTCGGCTCTTTCCTCATCGAATAAGGTGCAGGATATTTCACAAATATAACTATGCAAAGCAAGAACTATAGAAGCAATCAAAAGACAAACCGAGTTTGTAGCATCTGCTAGTTTCACTAAAGAGGTCACTCCCGGTGAAGGGATCTCGGCTCTTTCCTTATCGAATAAGGTGCTGGATGTTCTACAAGGAACACCGCTATGCAAAGCAAGAACTAGAGCTACCAGTTTTTAAACAAGTTTCTACAACATCTTTAGGTTTCTTTTATTTCATTAATCTCATTAATGAAGTCCCATTTTATTATGCTTCACAAGCATCACATTTGAAACGAAATCTACAATATAACATATATCTCATATATATAATATAAACATTCATCTCAGGCAGTAATATGATCTCATCAAAGAACATTGCAGCAGAAGAAACATATATGAAATATTGGATATACTAGGATGTCTGTGTTTTAGTACGAGCTTGTATCAAACACGGATTCCACGGTCGCGATGAATAGCCAAACCCACATCCCTAGACCCCTATGAGAGCGGCAAGCAACACTGCCAATTCTAGTGTTAAGAGACCCGGTCTCGACTCCTCAAGATGGCCTCCCACTGGACCCCAAAACCCGGTTACTTGTGCTCCCCGCTTTGAGTCTACCTAATGCGGAAAAGTAAATAATATACAATGGTAACATCATCCTCAGCCCGGAAGTGTCCTAATAAAAGAATATTACATGCAAATGAATTTTACATGAATGAAAAAGAAAAACTCTCATATCACATAAAACCCCCGGCTATTCAAAACACGACGATCCAATATAACATATCACTGCAACACATAATATCAGATATCATCAACGTAAGTAAATATGCGTATCCCAATTGTCCTTGATGTATAGCAACGAAACCGGCGATACACCACATATTACACTTACGGTCGCAGAAAAGAAAGTGTAAAACTACAACAGTTGGAATCCGCAACCTCCTTAGACATCGCATGCCTAACCAAATGAATTCCTCAGATATTGCATGCCTAACAATTATAAACCCCGCATTTTAGTCTCATTATCGAAAAATCTTTTCAATGTCAAGTCGTGCAATTCAACAAGATTCCCGACATCCTGATCGAATGCTCGTCGCAAACTTTAGTAGACGGCAGCACCCCCGGATGCCGTCGACGAAGTGCACCAAGGCGGAACACCACTGCCGCGAGCACCCAAACGGATACTGTTAGCGACGGTGATCTCCTACAGTCACTTAGTCGAGGCTATGGGGCGTGGCTATTTATTAAGTTTACCTGGCGAGTATCCGCATACGCTACGTGATTGCGACGGACTTTTGATCGCATCAAAATCCCATGTCAACCGATCAATTGAGACTAAACTGCTAGATTTATAACATTCAAATTAGTTATCTCATAACTACATGTGGATTCCAAATATTGTATCGCATTCCAGATAAATAGACAATGTTAAACTTTCCGATCGAATAAACAAACACCCAAGATTTCCCAAATAGCTCAACATTTGAGCGGAGTTCAAAAAATATCCATCACATGCCACAGTACCGATGGTCCAGCCGTAGAAGGGTCAAGCCAACGCCTCACATGTGGCAACACTGTACTGCGCCAAACCCTAAGGTTCAGAGGCGGTTCAGACGGTTACATAATCGAGTTAAGGTTTGTGTTCTTCTAGAGGGTCCACCGCGTTACTTGCATGATTTCCCGGAAGTTTCAAACTCGAGAAAAAATCCAACTTTTGAAAAAATTTCCGACAGGGGAAAATGTGAGTTATTGATATCCGTTCGAACATTTTAACACGTTCTAAAATTACCCGGGAAAAATTAAACGAAGTTAAACTTTCCGATCGAATCAACGAGCTCCCAATACAACCCAGAATACTCATCACTTGAGTAAAAATTAAAAATACCCATAAAAATGAAGAAACACCTACGGATAATACTGTACAAACACGTATCCCTAGTTCACTCTTTTGGCCGTGGAACCGCCGCAGCAAGCATGTTCTTGCCGCGGTACCTGTCACGCCCCGCTTCCCAGTGTACGGCGAAGAGGACGCGAAAAGGCCCGCTACGTATGTACTCAGAAGTACATACGCTAAGCGTAGCTAAGCAATATAAAATAAATCACAAGAGACGAATAATATAGAAATAACAGCAACTTTTATTAATAACATTCTTTGCATAATGCATGAAAAGAAAATACAACTGAAATGAAAAGCGATGCCTAAAAAGTGGCATAACAGAAAATGAAAAATACTGGAAAGAACAAGGTACAATTTTTAGAGCTCGGGATCTTCCTGGAATTGCTCCAAATCTTCACCGGTGGGCTCGATCTCAGCTTGGTCCAACGCACTTGACGACATTCAAAGAAGAAAGAAATAGAATGTCGTCAGCGAACAGGTCGCTCGGTAGTCCCAAAGATAAGGAAGAATTAGAATGACAGTGTAAAATTATTTTCTAAAGTATTACATTGTTGAATATGATGGAATATTGAGTTAACGCTGTTGTTTGTAGCTTGGTACAGAAGGATACCAGTGTATACGAGGGGGATCCCTATATGCTAGAGATCAGGGCAAAAGGAAGTACAAGGAACCGTTATGCCACGGTACAATAGCAATAGGATTCAGGTTAGGTGTCTTAATCTGACCAGCTCGTGCCACCTTTAACACCTTCCGTACCAATCTACCCCTTAAACCCCGTAATGTTTTAACAGTATTGTAGTATTGGAATATGTAAGTTGGGTGACTGACCAAAAGCATGATATCAGTAAACATGTTGTAACTGTATAATCGGGTAAATGGAATATCAGGATAATGGATGAATATCCATGGTTTGATTCAGTCAAAATGAATATATTGTTAACTGGATTCAGGGATTCATGTATTCAAATTGTGTTGGAATATAAAAGAATATAGATTGACTTGAATCATATTCAAGTCAGAAATAGTCAGACTCTAACCCGAGTCAGACTAAAAGAATGGTAATTTGAAATCAATATTAGTTAGGGGCCTTATTGTAATTTGTAAAACTTGAGGGGGTTTTATGTAAAAAGTACTTTTGTATAGTTTTCAAAATACACCTCAAGTATTTATTATTCGTCTTTATAATTATAATGAATGTGAATTTTATTTGTGTTATTCTAATGAATATATCCTAATAAAAGTATTAATTGTTTTATTAGAATTTCATGGTATTTTAATGTAACCTTTAATCTTGGAATTTTAGGAAAAAGTGGAAACTTTATATTATGATAAAATAGGTGTCTAAATGGTATTTAAATATATATTAATACAAGAATAATTTTAAATAAATATTTTAAATTTCCAAAATCACATTATTCTTAAATGCTGTATTTTAAACCTTTCGAGACCGAATGCTCCTTGCGGAGGTCTGAATCTCGCACTATTAGCCCGCGGGTGCACGATGAACCGTACTATCCCTAACGGGTTCCCTAAAAGTGGGTTGTAGCGGCGCTTTGCTTAGGTTTAACAAATACTATTCATTTAGGAAAACGGTTTTATAAATAAAAGGTATTTATTTGTAAATGGGTATAGATTTCCGTATTTTATTTTCTAGGGTTTCCTAAGCCAACTAGCCTATTTCTAAGATCTAAACGATAAGTCATTAGAAGCCTCAAATCGCCTCTTCACCGTCAATTGCGGCCAGGTAAAGTGCCAGGTAAGTGGGAAGGAACCACAGTCGTGGGCCTAATTAAAAACCACTAGCCTAGACACACTTGCCTAGACACCACAAGACAGTTTAGATAAACGATCGATGTCCATGACCTATCGTGCTTTCATTTTATTTAAATTTTTATACAACTTAAGCTTTCAAGTAAAGGTTATAAAGAATATGGTATTTTAGTGAAAAGTCCTGTAATGTCGTATTCTATGTTTTGACATTTATCAGTTAGGGTTATATTTGTGTGTGTGTAGAGGTAGGTCATTACCTCGTGACTTGTTTTAAGTTTTGATGACGTTTAGAGATAAAACATGACATGTTAAAGTTGAAGGTATTAAAGCGCAAGAATACGGTATTTGAAAACGTTATCATTTCATGTGTGAAAATTCATTCAATTTGATTTCTACACGTTTAGTGATCAAAATAAACTTATTTAAGAGTGAGGGAATTGATTAAACGAAGAAAAATGAACTTCATGGTATTTTTATGAAAAGAATACGATATTGTAAAGAAGCTATCATTTCATGTGAGAAAGTTTGTTTAAATTGGTTTATGGGTGATTAATAGTCAACATGAATATAGGTAGGTATTATGTATTAGGTGACAAGTGGAAATTTGCAGAAAAACCGAATCGGAAATCGTTTTGTTCCGATTTCCGTCGGGTTCCAAAAAGTCGTATTTTTATATTAAAGAGAAGAGAGATAGAAGAGATGGGACTTACGGGTTTGGACAAGCTAAGGAGGCTAAGGAAGGTGGTGGTTGTCGATGCGTCGAAAACGTCGTGAAGGTTCTAGTCCGGTCGTCGGAATCCGTCGTCGGTTTCGGCAGCGCTTCGTTTCTCGCTCTTTGTACCGAGTTCTCGAGAATTTGAGAGAGTGGACTTAGAGTGGTAAGGTGATATGGTAGAGGGTAGGGGTCTTTATATAGGGCTAGGCTAGGGTTAGGGTTAGGATTAAAATATATTTAAAAAAATATAAAAATCATTAAAATTTCATTAAATTTGGACTTAAAGGAGGTTTAATGAAAAATTGGTAACAGTACTAGGAAAATGGACCATGCAGGGGGGTTGACCAAGTCAACACGAAGATTTTTCGTGTTGACGACTCGGCCGACCGGCCGAGTCCGCCCGGCGGCACCGGCCGATTCGGCCGAGTCGCCCGCCGACTTGGCCGAGTCAGGGCCGAGTCGGGTCACGTCGGGTGTGGTTTTGTCTGGGGGGAATTTTGGTATACTTTATTTTTTATAAATTGCATTAATTTGAGAGTTATGGTTGTTTGACCGTTTGACCTCCCAAAAAATTAAAACAAAAATGATATAAAAATTATGTGGGGCATGGGATTCGAACTCTGGTGGCTTGGTTCAGCAGTGCAAGGTATTACCAATGAGCTACAAGCTCCTTCTTGTAATTATTGTAAGAAAGTAGATACTTAAAATGTTATCAGCCACATCAATACTCCAAGTATACTTCTAATTTTACATCAATTTTAGGTATACAAAAATTGGAGTTGTTACAGTTCCGCGGCTCTTTGAGAGCCATGGGGGCACGTATTTTAGGGTTATCCTTAGAATTCCCTGCTAATTTTTTTTAAGTATTTTTAATGCAGAAAAAATCAACTTTTGAAATTTTTTCCAGAAACTAGGGTTTTACGGGTATTCGGAGTTCGATCGAACTTTAAACTTCGTCTAGACTTCGCCTAATCCTCTAGCTTGGCTCTGATACCACTGCAGGGTTACTGGGCACTCTCACATGCGTCTACAATGCATCAACCATTCCCGATTTAAAATTTAGACGTGCCGAACAACCCTAACCAAGATCTTTAAACTGGAGATTAGGCGAAACAAAGCATGTTAAACACTTTAACACTAAGAGTTTGGGATTACAACCTTTGTAGTCCGGTCCTTCACTTCTAAAGCTCCATGTTGAGGCCCCTTCGCTGCAATCATCATGTTCCCGGACTCTAGAGAGGCTCCACGAAGAGAAAGATGCAAGCTTACTTCCGATCTTCGATAACTAAGATGATCTACCTTGAAGTTTTTTTTAACACAAGCTCTCACTCACTAAATGAAGTGAACACCCTAATCTAAATGGCTAGGATAATGAAGTAGGATTTATGCTCTCATTTATTTTCTATTTCTCACACTAAATCATCACATAAAGAAAACCTAGAAAGCTTTCTCAAAGCTCAAGGAAGAAAAAGAAGAATAGTCATCCTTTTGTGATGAATAATGAAAATTATTATATGATTACAAATGCAACCATGGTCAAAGATGACAAGGCTAACTCATGTAGAGAGTTAACTAGGGTTAAGGGTGTGGTTTGGGTAAGGAAAATATCTCACAAAATATCCATCATAATATCTTTGCAAGAAACAAAAGGAAACCTTCTAGAAGGTTCATGAAAGAACTAACCCAAATCAAATCCTAACCTTGTTTAATCTCCACTAAACATGTTGCATTAGTAATCATATCATGTTACAATATTATATATCACATATACAATAATTATTGTAACAAAATAAAATAATACAATTAACATATATCGCATATATATCAATGTATTATCCGAATGAGAAAAATAATCTTTTAGTGAGCTTATATCAGTTAATGTAATTTAATATATCAAATATATAATTATACATTAAATTATCGAATCAACACTTGATCCGATAATCCGGCTATTTCATAAATAACCGACTAATATAATCTGTATCAGTTCATCAAATCAACACTTGATCCGATGATCCAGCTATATCACATATACCCGGCTGATATCTCATATCACGAGAATCTTGTAAGGTTTGCCTAGCACCCTATGAAGAGTTTTGAAGCATCGCATGTCTCAAATTATGTATTTTTATGGTGCTAAACAAACACGTAAAGGAATCGATCCTAGAAAATTAGGGTTACTAAACTTTAAGCTAATAAAAATTAGGGTTTCGAGACTACAACCTGTGTAGCTCCCCTCTTGCTTGACTCCTTAGTCTCTTGGGTGTTGGAAGAAGGTCCACTTGTAGTCCTCTTACGTCCACGACGATCCACCCGGAGTTTCCCGTCCAAGCTTGCAACTTTGGAAAAACAAAGAGAACACTCTAATCAAGTTGGCTAAACTTGAGTAGAATGATGTTGTGGCTAAGGATCTCACTTCAAAAACCTTTCTTTAAGTGTGTTTAACTCACTAGAAAAACCTAGAGAGGAAATGGTGAAGGAGGATGAAGATGGTGGCTTTTTTTTTAGCAAGTGTAAAAGATAAAAGATGACCATAGAAAAAGAAATGAAATATAACCTTTTATATTTTATTCCTTCTTACAACCAACCATGGTTAAGTGATGGAGAGTTTATTTAACTTGAGTTTTAAATGATAAAGAGAAGGATAACCCAAGGTTAGTGGTAGGTGAGCTTGGTTAGGTTAGAAGAAGAATGTAGAAGCTAGTAAAGATTATCCTTCTCTTTTCTATTTTGTTTTAAATACAAAAACAAATAAATATCCATCATTTAACCTATGGTGTGAGTCTTATATTGCCACCATTTCCATGTGCTAACAACCATGATAGATGGGTGTATGTATGTATGCATGTATGCACATCCACGTGTGCATGAAACTAGAATGAAAGAAAGAAACACATGCATGCATGCATACATCCATCAAATACAAGAAAGGGTTTAAGTGAGAAAACTAATGGTTAAATGATAAATCAACACTTGATTTATCAATCCGGCCATATCACATATGACCCCACCAAAAGCAAGCCGCCCGATCAATGTTCGGTATCCGATACGCGCAATTTAATCGGGTCCATGCGCATATCGCATACGCGCACCACAACGTTTCGTCTGGACTAGGTAACTCCTGTCTGGGACTCTAAGACTCGTCAATACGCCGGCAGAGGGTAATGATCATATCAAGTACCCCCAAACCGCAAGCGGTCAGCTAAACGTAACGGCTACCCGGGTATTGAGCGATCAAAAGAAAACAAGCGAACCTGCTACAACTCCCGTCGAGCCAACCGGCAACACTACCGTACAGTCCGGTCTCTTCGTCAGATATGCTGCATATCGAGCCTAGGGATGGTCACGTCGACCCCAATAACTCAATAAGTCGTGCCGGTGAATGGTCTATAACAGATCGAGAAACTATTGATAACACTTATCAGCAATTCTCAGCAGCCCTGGCCAGGGACTTGCTGATATAACCAGTCGGGCACTGCACAGCATTAACTCCTAATATCGGGAGAGACGAAACCCCTCCTATCGCTCATCGCCTTCGTGTGTCTCGGGACTGTACCCAACGGCCACCTGTTTGCACGACTCGGTAGAGCCGTGGTAGGGTGGCAATCAAAGTACAGTGGGAGAATACACAAGACTCTATGACGATCTCGGGTCTACAGACTAACCTGTACCAGTGTCGCCTGAGAACTGCTATCCGACGATAGATATAATTCCATATAGGAGTTCTCGGTGAGTCCGTTGATATCGCGCTGTGTCTAGGAGAGCCATTACACAAAGTCTCTGGCCAGGGCAAGCGAGATATACTGGTAGGTTATCCAGTGCTGTCTCAGGGTGTTCTGGGCTACACTCCGACATGACTTGAACCGCTATTAGGGGACTGACATTCACCACCCCCTAGGCCCGCCATGCGATATTCTCAGACGAACAGACCGGACTATACGGAGATTGTCACATTCAGGCTCAGTAGGAGTTCGGATGGGTTCACATCATCAGTCTTCTTATCGGCATCTACCTAGGGACCGTTACGTACAGCTAGTACCGCTTGTGGCCAGTGGTTAAACCCACTGCCAGCGTAGTGTCGAGTCTTTAGAGTCCCACACAGAGAGCTATTCGCCTTTGGGCAAAACAGAGTAGAGGTCGCATGGTTTTGCGACAGGGTTTGTTCACATCCGTACACTTGTGCACGTTTGGTGTCCGGGCAGTTATTACTAGCGGGCTTTGGTTTAAGCCAGATCCTAGTATGCATTTTGGGATTGATTTTATCTCTTTGTATTCGTGTTCCTCGGAACACGGATGCGGGTGTGTATGCACAGTTGACAGAGACAGAGGCAGGGGATTCTCATTAGGGTTGTTGACTGTTGAATTTTTCTAAACCCTAATGAGAATAAGAAATATGATTAATAATAATATTAATTAAGTATTATTGTGCCATGGTTGAGTTGAAAGTTTGACTTTTGTTGACTTTGTTGACCGGTTGACTATTTTGGACTCATTGACCATCATCATTTCATGGCTATCATTTCATGGCTATGACTTTTGCTTGCTTGTTGTTCTTTACAAAATGAATGCATGAAATGATAATGGCCATTGATATGAACCATCACAAATACTTAATTATTATTATTATCATGATTATTTTCTTTTTGAGAGCATGGTTGTAAAAATTCAAGCTCATTTCTATCATTCTCATTCTCTCTCATCCAAGCTCTCCCTCTTCCTCTTCTTCATGGCTCTCATGTCTCATGAGTTGAGAAACATGAGACATTGAGATAAAACCCTAAAAACACTTCTCTACTCATTCTAGAGTACAAGGTCTAGCAAGCCAAGTACTTTAGTTTCCTCTCGGTTGAGGTAGGAGCCCAAGGTAGAAGCTTTCGGATGGATCCATCTTCGACAACAAGGAGACGACGAGGTGAGGCCGATCCAACCACTCCAAGGAGCAAGAAGAGAAGGAGTTCAAGACCTAGGTATAACCCCTTACATAGTAGTTAAACTTGTAGTTAGGTTACTAGATGTTTGTTTAGCAAAGATCCTGTTCTAGAGTCCATGTTACCTTCACCGTAAAAATCGTTTTTTTTTTACCGTTTCCGCATCCCCAAAAGAACCGGGACGGGTAACGTGGACTTACATCCAATCAGTAACACTCCCGTACAGTCCAGTCTCTTCGTCTGATATGTCGCATATCTCGCCTAGGGGTGGAAAACGTCAGACCCCAGTAGTTTGATAAGTCGTGTCGATATGAGGTCTATAACTGTTCGAGAAACTACTGGTAACACTTACCAGTAAATCTCAGCAACCCTGGCCAGGGATTTCCAGTTATAGCCATTCGAACACAGCGCAACATCAACTCCCTATACCGGGAGAGACGAATCCCCTCCTATCGCGCATTGCCTCCATGTGATTCGGGACTGTACCCAAAAGCCACCTTTTAGCACGCCCTCTTGGACGTGGTATGATAGAAATCAAAGCACAGTAGGAATCACACAAGTCTCTATGACGATCTCGGGTCTACAGACTAACCTGTACCAGTGTCACCAGAGAACAGCCATCTGACGTGAGGTATAATACCATCTGGGAGTTCTCGGCGAGTCCGTACAGTGTACCCAGTCTCCACTGAGCACCCGTATACCTTCTCTTATGTCAAACACCAATGGATATGGGATCATCCATCGCCCATCATATGGGTCAAGATGCGTATACGCTAGTCTACTCTGGTGTAACGATGCCCTGTCTCGATACACCATCGACTAGGAACAGTTATAGGATGTACTCGTCGACTACCGTGGCCCCACTAGTATGATCTCATCATAGTCCCAGTAGTCGAGTACATATCCTAAGGGCTTTATCAACATGTAACATAGAGACAATCAGAGTACATGTTAAGATAAAGTACAACCAGATAGCATACAATCATGTCGAGCAAGAAAGTCCTCCTTATATATGTCCAAGCATCCACTACAATATACATCGTATGTACAGTAATGGCCTCTAGGGCATACATATAAGTAACATGTCCCCGGTCACATCCATAACAAATTCATATCAGGGGACCAGCAAAGGTATCAATCATCTCAATCGACTCGCATCCGTATACCGACATATCAACCAAGTCATCATATCATCTCGTATATTCGTTTCATCACATTAATATATCATATCAAGTCATCTTACATATACATTCTATCCTATACATCAAATGTCATGCTACTCTAAAAATCCATACTATTCTAGTGCAACTACATATCTATAAGTCGTGATTCACATTCAAATTTCATATCCTTATAACTATCATCTCATACCTCAATACATATATTCAATCATTCATATCATCTCTAACTATCTCTTTAACCACATCCCTAGTTTTCTAACATAGGTTTCTACGACTGTATCCTATAGATCGGTTTCCATCAAATTTGCGGGGGCGCTATACGCCATCCACCCGACTTTTCCCCATAGATATAAATCTACTCACATTGATCTTCGCTTGCCGAATTCGATGTCGTCACACTCGTCCTCGTTGTTCGAAGTCCGCCCGAGGGTACCTACATATGTACACACAAGATATCGTAAACCAAAATCGCACACGAAAACCAAATCGGCATGTGTATCACACATAGGTTAAAACCAATGATCTATGCATGCACGAATAACCAAACAACTCTCGACGATCGACGTATAAACCTGAATCGACCGAGATAAAACATAAATAAAAAGTTCAGGTTATAAACAAGCACGAAACAAAAACAGAATCTCAGAAAACATGCTCCAGATTTTACCCTAGGTCAAATTAGCCAATTTTGCACATGTGGATGGTCTAGTTTACTGGAGATAAATCCTTGGACCAAGCACGGACCTAATCCCCTCTACCCTGGCCACAATTTGCGGCCAGATAGGATAAATCTACGGCCAAGTTGATGAGTTGGGGTCCCAGGTCTTGGGGTTAGCGTCTAGGTCACCTGCATGTATCACTGTATTTGCTAAATAATTCCTAGGGTCTCCGGGTGATAGCAGATATCAAAATGAACTCACAATTCTCAAAATTTTCCGATATCGGAGTTTCTAGGTTTGTGAAAAGGGGGTTTAGCCTCTGGTTTTGGTCTTTAAACAAACACCACAGGGGCTTAAGGTCACTATTAAGCCTAAATTTCACCTTTGGATTCAACTCAAACCCTAATCCTCAACTTAGAATTTTCAAAGTTCACAAGACATCATTTAACCTACTCTAAACTAACATAAATGCTAAAATGAATCAAATACAATACTAAGGGTGAAGAAAGCACCTCATTTGGCAACTCAAGAATTTTCTTGAGTTTCCCCAAGTGCTCAAAATCTGATTTTTCTTTGTCCAAAGTGCTTGTAGGGAGCTTGTGCATGTTTTTAATGAAGTGGAGATGATGTTTTGAGTTGTTTTGGGGTGTGTTGTGAGGTGATAGAGGAGGGGGAGGGAGTGAGGCAGCCATGGAGAGAAGGGTGAGAGAAAGATGAAGATGAGGAATGAAACAAATGGGTCTTGGTCAATGGAAGACCCCTCACCCTCTCTCTCTCATGTCCATCCCTCCTTATTTCTAATCCTTTTCTTTTCTTTTCTTTTCTAATCTTTTTCTTTTCTCAAAGAAAACAAAAAACCATGCATAGAAAAGAAAAGCCATGGTAGAAAAATGAAACAAGTGTAATATGACATGGTGCACTAGCCAGGGAAAACTGTAGAAACACGGATTTGGCATAATCGCGATTAGCAGCGCACTAATCGGATAAATATATTTTTAAATGAATAAATCATTTTAATTTCCAATTATTTCACAATTATTGGTATGTATTTATACTCTTTTTCGAAAAGCCCAATTTCGCAAATCGGGCAGTTTTCGGAAAATATATTATTTTAATATTAAATTCCAGAAATAATATTTTATATTTTCTGAAATGTTACAGTATCAAGCATATCCAGGAGAGAGTCACTAGATAGCTATGAAGAACATTCTGAAGTACTTGAGAAGGACTAAAGAGATGTTCTTGGCGTATGGTAACGGAGAACTCCAGGTGGAGTCCTTTTCCGATTCAAGCTTCCAAAGTGAAAAGGACGACTCTAAGTCGCACTCGGAATTTGTATTTACCCTCAATGGAGGTGCGGTGTGTTGGAGGAGTTCCCAACAGGAAAACGTGGCAGACTCGACGATGGAGGCTGAATACATCGCTGTCAACGATGCTGCCAAAGAGCCTGTCTGGATGAAGAAGTTCATTACCGAACTTGGAGTGGTTCTGTCCATTGAGCATCCAATACCTTTGTATTGTGATAACAATGGAGTCGTGGCTTTGGCCAAGGAACCCAGATCCCATCAGCGATCCAGGCATATTCTGAGGCGGTATCACTTGATCTGGGAGATAGTTGATCGCCGGGAGATCGAGGTCAGGAGAGTTAACACAAAGGATAACACTGCGGATCCATTCACAAAGGTCGTTCCCCAGATACAGTTTGAAAGACTCTTCGGGATGTTGGGTATGAGATACTACAATAGCTGGCCTTAGTACAAGTGGGAGATTGTTAGTTATGTGTATGCCCTAAAGGCCATTGTTGTACATATGATGTATATTATAGTGGATGCTTGGATATATAGAGAGGAATTTCTTGCTCGATATGATAGTATGCTATCTGGTTGCACTTTGTCTTAACATGTTGACTAGTATTGGGCTACTGTCTTTCTCTCACATGTTGATAAAGCTCTTAGGATATGTACTTGACTACTAGGACTATGATGGTGATCATACTAGCGGGGCCAGAGTAGTCCACAAGTGTAAGTGCACGGCAGTGCCCCGGCCGTCATTCCGAGGCCAAAATACGGAAACGAAACTTTTTCAAAACTTGTAAACCGGCGCTACAGCGTACTAAAACCCGGATCGGACCATTAACCTACTACTAGCTAACAAGAGAAAGGGTAGAGAGCTATACCGAGCGATCCGTGTCATTCGGTCTATGGCCACTATCCCGATCTCCTCGTGGCATCTTCGGTCTCAATCTTCTCGTCGGAAAGGGCACCACATCACCGAGTCTTTTTACGGGCTCCCACCTCTGAACCGAGGCAACTCGGACACGAATTTGGCAAGCTGACGTGTCCAAGATTGTTGTAGACTGAGTGTAGAACGGTTTGCCTCAAGGGGTTGATGAAGTTGCCTTTTGGATTGGAGGTGAAGGAAAAACTTTGGAGATCAACTAAGGAATTTTGATGCATCAAAATAAGAATAAATTTCCACACACATAAAGAATCATCTCCCCTCAAATATGTGGCCGACCAAGCTCTCATGGAGATGGAAAAAAAATGATGGAATAAAGCAAGTGGGGAAATGTGTGATAATGAGAAAAATATGTCACAACAAAGTCTAATACAAATCCAATCTCATTCCCGTCTCATTTAATGCAAACCATGATGGAAAAAGAATCAAAAGATGCTTTGAACTATCATGAAAACTCATATCACAAATAACCCCCTCCACAATGCTAATTTGCACATTTGCAAATTAGCCCCTCCATCAATTTTCAGCCAAAGAAGGAACAAAGGAAAAATGGCCGAAACGGAATGCAAACTGGCAACTTCAGAAAAGCGATCCTGTAATAAATTACAGGAAAACCCCGCGACTATATATACATACCCGCATTTGTATTCCGACCGAATACAAATGCAATGAGAAAAAATCTACACTGTATAATACTAGGATCCGACTTAAACCAAAGCCCGCTAGTATTATCCGTCCGATCATGATCCGTGCAATACCGTACGTATATGATCGAAACCTGCCATATATCCATACGACCTCTACAGCGTTTCGCTCGGAACTTGAGAAACTATCTGTGGGGGACTCTAAAGACTCGTCAATACTTTGGTTGTGGATTTAACCACTAGCACATCAGAGGTATTAGCCATACGTAGCGGGCTACCAGGTATTGACCAAAAGGGACGTCGATGAGCGAACTCATCCTGACACCCTACTGAGCCTGTCAGTGACAATATCCGTACAGTCCGGTCCGTTCGTCTATGAGCATCGCATGGCGGGCCTAGAGGGTTGGTAAAACTCAGACCCCCAAAAGCGGTACAAGTCGTGTCGGAGTGTAGCCCAGAACACCCTGAGATATTACTGGAATACCTACCAGTAAATCTCCTGCCTTGGCCAAGGACTTCGTGTAATGGCTCTCCTAGACACAGCGCGACCTCACCCCCAATACCGGAAGAGACGAACCCCTACAGATCCGCTCACTGCCTCCATGTGGCTCGGGACTGTACCCAACTAAAACCTGTTTGCACGACTCCTTTGAGCCATGGTAGGGTAGTAATAAAAGTACAGTGGGAACTCACACGAGACAAATGACGATCTCAGGTCGATGAACTAACCTGTACACATGTCACCAGGGAACTTCTATCTGACGTCAGGTATAAAACCAACTAGCATGTTCCCGGAGAGTCATGTTCGGTGTACTCATAGCCCAATGAGCACCTGTATACATCTTAGGTGAACTAACTGACACCAGTGGCTTGTGAGACCGGCCACCGCCCCTCATCGGGGTCTCGACTGTATACACTAGTCTACTCTGGAGTGTCGATGCCCTGTCTCGAAAACTCCCACGACTAGGGACCTTTTAAGGATGTGCTTATAGACCCCAGCTCCCACGTATATGATCGCCATCATACAGCTGGTCGTCAAGCAAGAATCTTAAGGGCTCTATCAACGCGCAATAGTGACATGTAAGGTTACCTAAAGCAGTACACGATGATAAAGATAAACCAGATAGCATACTATCATCTTGAGTAAGACTGTCCTACCGACATAGGTCCTCCCTCAATCATTGCAATCACGTGCCTGTGATCCAATAATTGACTCTGAGGGCACTATATCCAACAATCTCCCACTTGCACTCAAGGCTAATTATTGCGATGTCGCATACTCATAGCCCGTGTGATACCGAACACCCAACTCCTCTACTAATCAGTCTCACAAAAACCCGTTTGCGAAACTAATGCGTTCGAGGAATAGCCTCAGTGAGTGGATCCGCTCTGATGTTTCTTTCTATGTCTCTCTTTATCTCAAGTTCGCGGAGAAAGCCATCTCCCGAAATGAGCAATACCTGTCTTAGAATATGTCTGGATATCTGATGGGACCTAGCTCATAAATGAACTCTAAATCCAAACTTCTTAGACTGTATCGTCAACTGAAATCAATTAGCATCATGTGCCATGCCTCCCTCAGTATCCTCTTGGACCATTGATTAGTCGAAAATATTGCATCTTTTAACCGGCAATTTCCCTATCATTTGCATTCATATAGAAGTGTTCGGCATTCATATTTCACATATTAGCAAAACAGTCGCAGAATATCAGATTACATGTGTTAGACCTTAAAACCGGCATTTCTAGGGAAATTGACTGCATTTCATTGCATGACATCATTTCTATATATCGCAACCCGTATTTCGAAGTCCGTGCAGGAAAATCAGAAGCTTGCTCAAATCTACACTGCTACAAGAATACGCCAACTCAAGGAATTGGAATCTGGTATTGATGTAAAGGGCATTCAGGAATTCACTATATCACAAAAGACACCTGAAGACATAAGAAGCCAACACAAGAAAGTTGAAGCCCCAAGGAGCCCAAATGGCCGCGGAACTGCGGCCTAAGCCACCTATTGCCGCGGTTCCGCGGCGCTTCTACCACTTCAGATCCCCATTTTTGGTGCACAACTCCTACCTCAGTGTGTACAGCTCAGAATGACACAACAATTTCCAGAAAGCCCCAGAAGCTTCTGCCAGATCAGCAAACCCTTGAATCTAAACTAAACTAGCCTTGTTTTCTAGAAACTTCTCCTTAAACCCTAGCTTAAACCCTAAGCTAAGCCTAACTAACTACTTCTAGAAGTCTTCAACAAACTTTTGGAGGGAACTTCTATTTCAAACTCAAGGCCTAGGGTTTGGGAAATCTATAAATAAGACCCTAGGCTCACTTGTAAAAGAATCCAATTATTGAATTCATTAGATTCATTCATTGAAATCAATAGACCCATTCACTCTCTTTCTTCATCTTCTTCTTCCACAAGTCTAGTGAGAAGGCTTGTGTGAAACCCTAACCCTAATTCCAATCAAAAGCCAAGATCCCGAGTACCCCATCAAGCAAGAAGCCTTGCAACCTTTTAGGAGCCGAGCCGTTCTTCAACAGAGCAAGTGGTCCAAGCCGACCAGCGACTCATGGGGCCGAGCGAAGCCAATTCGACAATTTAGTTCTTCCTCTTGTAGTTCTTGAGCGACTGTAATCAAATTGTTGATATAAATAAAAGGTGATATTCTTTTATCTTGTTTTCTTTAAATTCTTGCATGATGATTCAATATAAATTTCTAGTTGTAATTCTTGTTGTGATGTTTGAGTAATACTCCGCTCGTCGAGGAGTCGAGACGATCAATAGAATGATGATGTAACATATCTTAAATCGATTCTTGAATCCTATGAGTTTTGTAAACCCTAGCAAGTTCAAGAACCGACGACCCAATTCGTTGCGATGCTTTCTTGATTTATATCGCTCGAAATTGGGGAGTTACGATCGTTTCTTGAAATTGCTAGAGGCTAGAATGTGAATGATATCGACGAAAGAACAAGGGTTAAACGATGAAACCCTAGTTTCACGAGAAAGCCCTAACTCGCGTCGATCATCATCGATCTAGTATCAATTCTTCGAAGGAAAAGAACACGATATCTTGAGATTACATCACGTCTATAGATCCGATCGATTCCTACGAGCCTCATTTAGATTCTTGACATTTGGTTGGAAATATCATCGAAACCCTGATTCTCGATTGTTTATTATTTCTTGATTCTTGATTAGAATAGTGACACTTGAAACATTTGATAAAATCTTGAATCATGTTTTCTTTTCTTTTCGATTAACTTTTCAATTCAAACAAATCAAATATAAAAACGAATCGCACAATCCCTGCGGACGATCCGCACTCACTTACGATCTACAACTGACACCATAATTGATTGCGGTCAAATTTAATTCTTTGATTGTGAACTTTATTCAATTTTCTAATTACCGACACAAAGAAACTCTTATCGATCAAATGAAACCGTTATCGGGAATCATTTGATTTGATACTACACATCAAGAATTTCTTATTACAATCAAATGGCGCCATTGCCGGGGACCATTTGAGTTACTTACACAATCGGAAAATATCATCAATCAACCATCTGTCCAAAATACTGCCCCTCGTCAGAGGGAAAACTATAAATCTGACAGTCACTCTGTCATCCAGGTCACCTTGGAAGCCTGGAATGATAATTGTCTCCCGAAGGAGGATGTCGTTATCATTTCCCCAGAACATCAACTTATGTTCTAAAACTGCTTCCGAATGCTTCTCCAGGATTGGATCAATATCAACTTATTGCATCTAGTACAAAAACATCTGGTGTGGTACTTGATATCTCGTGATTGACTCAATTGCCTAAGCAAGTGATCTGCCAATCATGCACATCCCTCTCCCCTTTAGTCTGTAAGACACCTTTAGAGAGGGTGACTCCATCACCTGCAGGTACACTACCGTGCCAGGAGTCGTCCATTCTAAAACACCTTTAGAATGTTGTCTAAGTACCCAGATTGGGAAACTACCCAAATCTAGATCTAGTAACCAGAATATCTGATATAATATCCAAATCCTATGTGGAGAAACCACTGTGTGACAACCAAAGCATAACCGATCGTAGTATAGGAATATCACTTCCTACTCTGTGTATGTCATCCAGATACCAGGACATCACACCCTACTACCTTCTTAACAGATCCATCCCCTATTCTGATGAAGTCAAACCTATGACTGTTACATCAGAAATAGATGATCTATCTCCGCTATTTCTGCTTTAGTCTATAAATAGACATAAGCCACTTGTCCACCAATGCTTCCGCAGCTCCCACTGACTACGACAACCCTCTGGCAGAGTCATATACACGTGCACTTCTAAAGCTAGTCTAGAACGACGCTATACTCATCCTCCTGCCGAGTCTCACAGTCTGGAATAACAGCAACGGCAAGTCTGGGTAAACAAGAACCTCCCTGCCACCGTCCTTGAGGATACCGAAGTACCTCTCGAGTGCCTGAGGTTACCCACCATATCTGCGGAGTGGCAAATGGAATGTCAAACCAGATTGAATCTTTAGGTTCTTATCAAATCTTCAGTAATCGCTTGTGGTTCTGGAATCACTTCCAGTTCTACCATACTCCCACTACTGTTTTCTGAAAAAATCCATTTTTATTAAAACTGTGGCGAGTCAAGAATAATATCACTATTGATCTTCCAGATGGTAGAAAGTCAACCCTCGTCATAGCCCGGGTCAACCCACAAACAGCCATTACAGAAACGTGCCTTAAGTTATCCAGAGTCTAGTTTTAAGCATAAGCCAGACAACTCTCCGTACCTTAACAATGTTAAGATATGAACTATTCTATATCCAATATAGAAATAGAGGCACTGATTTAATTGGAATCAGATTCAAATCATGCAGCTGTCTCCAGTGCATGTCAACTAAATGGAAGGAGGCTGATCAGCGTTACTCAACTTAGGAGTGCTTCCAATTATGAGTAACCTGAAAGAGAAGCGAGTTCTCTTAATCATTACTATCAACTGAATACCATTCACAAGTATCTACATCTTCGACCACCTTGAAGAATCCCGATACTTGCAATACCTGATTCTCTACTTTATTCATATACCTATAACTTCTCAAAACTTGGACCTTGTATTTCTACGAAACACATGTCTAAGAACTAGAGAAGTCACAAGTAAACAGAATACAGTACGAGTACCAACCCCTCTTTCCTTATGGACACTGGACAATATACAATACTCAGTATAACTCCCCTGAGTCTAATAACTCATTCCATGTGTATCGTAGGTTGAAAACTGTACTTATGGTTAAGAAGAATTATACCGCTGTTTAATGCTCCTTACCTAACCATCCACTGATATAGGTAAATGTCATAGACATAATTTCAAAAAGTTATACATCACTTTATTAAAATAAACGTACAGATATATCAATTTGAAATTGGTGCATTACAACGGATATTCAAAACCAAATATTATCCGTCCGGCAAACAACCCAGGTGATTTCCTCAAATATCACCAATTACAACGAATTCCGATATAATGAGGATGATCACCAAATTCCCAATAACTTACTCCCACTCATCATCTGCAAAACCATACAGATGTGAGAATCATACCTGGTAAATACATACCCTGCAGCAAGGACTAATTGGGAAATCAGTTTTCTTTTAACAGTACACAGTGAAAGTGAAACATTGAAATGTTTCGTAGGGGTATCCGGGTATTCCTAGTAATGCCTCTTCCATTATCAGATTCACAACTATAACTGTATATTTCTTTGCCATCTCTCCAAATCCCTTTATATGTCTTTAGTCATTACCTTATGTACACCCATTTATGCTAAATGGTTTTCTTCCTTCCCTACCGTTCGGCACCAGCCTATGGTTTGGAAGAAGACTATTCAATAAGCATAATGGGTGTACTGTCCTAATCCTAGGAGCACTCGCAATGCGAGAGAAGGTGAAGATAAAAGACAACCGAATAAACCTTATTCCTATTTCTCCTGAACCAGAATCCATCCCCGAACTGGAACAAGTTCCTTCGAGTTCGTATATAACCTTACGATGGATTATCCAAATAACTGTGGATCTTCGTAGTGATATGGAGTGTCCTGGAGAAATACAAAAGTGAAGTAGGAGTGGCGATGAAATACTTAGTTTGGTTATGAATAGCAGTCGCAATTTACTTTGCCCTCTTACTAATCCCTTTCTTTGTCTTTACTTAATACCTTCTGTACACCTTTTAGGACAAATGGTTTTCTTCATTCCCCACCATTCGGCACCTGACTATGGTTGGGATGAAGACTATCCAATAAGCATAATAGGTGTACTGTCCTAATCCAAGGAACACTCGCAACCTGAGAGAAGGTAAAAGGAAAAGACAACTGAATAGTCCTATTCGTTTTCTCCAGAACCGGAAACCATCCTCGAATAAATTCCTTCAAGTTCGTATATAACCATACGATGGTTTTATCCAATGGAAGTGGATGTTCGTAGTAATACGGGGTGTTCTGGAGAAAAGGGTAAAAGTAGGAGTGGCAATGAGGTATGCAACTCAGACAATCCAAAAGCCAGTCTTATAAGAAAGTTCGGTCAACTTGGTTACTGAGTCATAGTCAAGGGTCGGGTCATGGTCGCTGCCAAAAAGAGAGAGAAAAGAAACACTCAGGTGCACTCTATCCTAGATCAGAATGGTTATAAATTTATCTAATCAGGAAACCTCCCACTGTACCGTCAAATTCTCCTCCAAACCTGAAAGAAGAATTAGTCGGGATCACCCGAGGAGTAAACCAACTCATCAGTGGGAATCGGGATCCAACTATCATCGCATGATAACGTGATGGAATCCACTCACGTTATCACACTCCAGAAGGTATGCGCATATCTGGCAAGTTTCAGTTTCTTTAGAAACTCCCGATGTGATTTTTACCCCATGCTCTTATGACCTTGACGAAGGTCAACATATCATAAGTCACATGTCAAGTTCTACCCGTCATTATCCAGGTTAATTTGAACCCACCCGTACATACCCTTGACGAAGGACAAAATAGTAGTACGACTGTCCCAAACCAACGCATCTATCTATGCTGCAGAAAAGTAACAAATAGCTACCATACACTATGCCTTGACGAAGGCCAACATACATAGCATGAATACTAAGTGCTACATTTCTGAAATGATGGAGGGCTACGAATGGTTTTTGGCGAAAAACCTTTAACGTAATGAACTTGATATCGTTGAAGGAACCGGATAGCTTTTTATGAAAATATAGTGGCGAAAACCTTTTGTTAAAGAGGTCACTCCCGGTAAAGGGATCTCGGCTCTTTCCCCATAGAATGAGGTGCAGGATATTCCAACTGAATACCACGGTGCAAAGCAAAAGGCAATCGGCTATAGTGAAGTTGTTACCCTGACGCAAACTTCTGTCCAAGGGGTCACTCCCGGTGAAGGGATCTCGGCCCTTGCCTCATCGACTGAGGTGCTGGATATTCATAACCGAATACCACTGTGTAAAACAAAAAAGAGAACGTCCTTGCAATAACAGCTTTTTTTGAAAAATGTTCCAACAACATCAGAATATGTTTGTTTAGCTTGCATTGATCCGAATCAACGTAGTCCCATAAATTGATCACACCACAAAAGAACAAAAATATGATGTACGTATATGCCATCCGCATTCGCCACTGGGTCCCGTCATCACCCGTTAGGTTACTTAACTAACGATAGAGCGGGGACTGGACTAGCGCGGATGCAAAACATATACAACATCTACTAGTATATATATCAATATATAATATTCGCTCAAGGCGTGATAAAATGCAACATCACAGAAATGTAATAAGTATCACAGAACAATACAGATATCTGGGATCCCCGGGATTCATAGAGCCTCTACTGAAAACCGACATTCCCCTGGTCGTGTGGATAGCCTATGCAATGAAATCCTAGACCCCTATGGGCGCGGAAAGTTACCCGCCAAAACCTGAAGCGAGGCAGCCCCCTTCAACAACGTGAATGGACCACCCAACACTTCACGGAATCCGGTAACTTGAGCACTCCTCCTTGGGTCAACCTATACCCCCTACGAGTGCGGCGAATAGCCCGCCAATTCTAGAGTGAAGCCCCCTCCGTTCAAAGCCATGAGATGCGGGCCCGTTGCCCTCTAGAACCCGGCTATCCGTGCACCCCTCCGCGAGGTAATCCTAGTACAGAAAGTAAAATATACAACGGGTACATCGACCTCATCCGGTCATGCCCCAAAAGAATAATATACAAACAGGAAGTGACGGAAGTCCACATGTCGGACGCTCGCCCCGCAATATCAAATGTACATAATAATACCAAAACTGTACTAACATTGCATCCAGGCTATCCACCACGACAAATCCGCAACATCACAGCACAACACAGAACATCAACGTGAATGTCACGTTCGCAAATCCGTCTAAAAGTTCTATAGCAGTTAGACAGGATTTACCGATCAAGTGACATTCACGGTCGCAGATATAATGTAAATGCTGTGAACTAATATGTTTTAAAAATTTTCGATCGACTAAATTTCTCGAAGTGGGCCCCCAAGTACAACTGCAGCACTCAAAAAAATCTGGGCCCAAAAAGAATATACCATAAACCCAAATATCAAGTCAGAAAGCTACTGTGAAAATTTCGTACGCGTTGACATATTCCTACCGCGGAACCGAGGTCATAACAGGGGTTTGGCCGCAGTTCCGTGGTCCTACTGTAGCAACATCATATCAAATTTTTACATAATGCTTAAAATTGCCCGCACGAATTTCTGAAACACTCAAAATAATTTTTCGAGCCAAAAAAAATTCGACAGAAAACTGATGCACTTGAAATCGCGGTTTTGGGATATTTGTTCGATCGAAGTTTTAAACACTCTAGATCAAGCTAGACTAGGTTAATGGCGTGGCTCTGATACCAGTGTAATTGCACGGCAGCGCCCCGGCCGTCATTCCGAGGCCAAAATGCGGAAATGAAACTTTTTAAAAACTTGTAAACCGGCGCTACCGCGTACTAAAACCCGGATCAGGCCATTAACCTACTACTAGCTAATAAGAGAAAGGGTAGAGAGCTATACCGAGCGATCTGTGCCCTTCGGTCTATGGCCACCATCCCGATCTCCTCGTGGCATCTCCGGTCTCGATCTCCTCGTCGGAAAGGGCACCACATCACCGAGTCTTTTTACGGGCTCCTACCTATGAACCGAGACAATTCGGACACGAAGTTGGCAAGCCGACGTGTCCAAGATTGTTGTAGACTGAGTGTAGAACGGTTTGCCTCAAGGGGTTGATAAAGTTGCCTTTTGGATTGGAGGTGAAGGAAAAACTTTGGAGATCAACTAAGGAATTTTGATGCATCCAAATGAGAATAAATTTCCACACACATAAAGAATCATCTCCCCTCAAATATGTGGCCGGCCAAGCTCTCATAGAGAAGGAAAAAAATGATGGAATAAAGCAAGTGGGGAAATGTGTGATAATGAGAAAAATATGTCACACGAAAGTCTAATACATATCCAATCTCATTCCCGTCTTATTTAATGCAAACCATGATGGAAAAAGAATCAAAAGATGCTTTGAACTATCATGAAAACTCATATCACAAATAACCCCCTCCACAATGCTAATTTGCACATTTGCAAATTAGCCCCTCCATCAATTTTCAGCCAAAGAAGGAACAAAGGAAAAATGGCCGAAACGGAATGCAAACTGGCAACTTCAGAAAAGCGATCCGGTAATAAATTACAGGAAAACCCCGCGACTGTATATACATACCCGCATTTGTATTCCGACCGAATACAAATGCAATGAGACAAAATCTATACTGTATAATACTAAGATCCGGCTTAAACCAAAGCCACATGGAGGCAGTGAGCGGATCTGCAGGGGTTCGTCTCTCCCGGTATTAGGGGTGAGGTCGCGCTGTGTCTAGGAGAGCCATTACACGAAGTACTTGGCCAAGGCAGGAGATTTACTGGTAGGTATTCCAGTAGTATCTCAGGGTGTTCTGGGCTACACTCCGACACGACTTGTACCGCTTTTGGGGGTCTGACTTTCACCAACCCCCTAGGCCCGCCATGCGATGCTCATAGACGAACGGACCGGACAGTACGGATATTGTCACTGACAGGCTCAGTAGGGTGTCAGGATGAGTTCTGTAGGGTTCCTAGGCACACTCATGAGGTTCCACAAGGCATCAACCATGCCAAATTCAAAAAAAAATTATGTGCCGAGAAACCCTATGCAAGATCGTTAACTAGAGAATAGGCGAAACTATAAGCCAGCAAACAACTTTACTAATAAGTGAAAGGGATTACAACCTTTGTAGATCCGGTCCTCCACTTCTTTAGCTCCGTGATGACGTCCCTCCTCTGCGATCATCGGAATCCCGGACCCTAGCGTTGGTTTCATCGGAGAAATAAGCGGGCTAGGTCGTTGACTTTGACGCCGAAGATGATCTACGTCGAGGCGACTCAAACTTAAGCTCCATCTTCACTTGGTCATGAAACTTGTGAAGATAACACACTCTACTACATGGCAAGTGGTATAGAATGAAGAAATAGGAAGTGGGTTCATTTTAGAATTGGATTTCTCACTCTTGATCTCATGGCACCATTAGAGGTAGCAAGCTTTCTTCTTCTTGAAGAAGAAGAAGAAGATGAAAGAATAATGATGAGAATAATATGAATAAAGAATGAAAATTATCCTTTTAATTATGGTACCATGGTTAAGTTAAGCCCTCATGCTTAACTTGTGTAGAGAATTAACCAAAGACTTGGGTTAACTAGCATCCTAAAGAAATGACAAAAGAAATTGACTTTCTCAAAGTTTCTTCAAACTTCATGAAGCTTGATAACTTTGACCAAAGTCTTATTTCTTTTGTTATTTATTAGGAAATTAGTAAACCCTAATTTAACCTCAATTTGGTTTAAGTCTCATACACACAACTTGTATGTATCATCAAGCATGATACAAACATGTACACTTGCATATATCATATATAAACAATGTGCACATTCAAGTGAGAAAATGAATCTTAAATGAACCAATATTAGTTAATGTAAAGTAATATATCAAATATATAATTATACATTAAATCATTAAATTAACACTTGATTTAATGATCCGGTCATACTGCATATAACCGACTAATATCAAGTGTATCAATTTATCGAATCAACATTTGATTCGGTAACCCGGCTATATCATATACAACCGTCCGATGATACAAATCGCGAGAATAGAATTCAGTATCACATACTGGTATTATTCTCGGTCCCGCACATATCTCATATGCGCTCCTATTTCGTTTCCCTTGAGCCAGAAAACCTCTGTGTAGGACTCTAAAGACTCGTCAATACGCCGGCAGTAGGTGATGATCATATCAAACACTCACAAGCCGCAAGCGGTATGGTAAACGTAATGGCCACCCGGGTATTAAGCGATCAGAAGATCAACGAGCAAGCCCGCTCACACTCCTGTGAATCCAACCAGCAACACTTACCGTACAGTCCGGTCTGTTCGTCTGATATGTCGCATATCTCGCCTAGGGGTGGTAAACGTCAGACCCCAGTAGCTTGATAAGTCATGCCGATGTAAGGTCCATAACAAGCACGAAACTACTGATAACACTTACCAGTAAATAAGTGCAACCCTGGCCAGGGATTTCCAGTTATGGCCAGTCGAGCATAGCGCAACATCAACCCCCAATACCGGGAGAGACGAATCCCCTCCTATCGCTCATTGCCTCCATGTGAATCGGGACTGTACCCAAAAACCACCTGTTTGCACGACTCAGTAGAGCTGTGGGAGGGTGGAAATCAAAGCACAGTAGGAGACACACAAGACTCTATGACGATCTCGGGTCAACAGACTAAGTTGTACCAGTGTTACCAGAGAACTGCCATCTGACGTGAGGTATAATACCATCTGGGAATTCTCGGCGAGTCCGTTCAGTGTACCCAGTCTCCACTGAGTACCCGCATACCATCTCTGATGTCAAACACCAATGGATATGGGATCATCCATCGCCCATCACATGGATCGAGAAGATATACGCCAGTCTACTCTGGAATTTCGATGCCCCGTCTCGATATTCCCACGACTAGGAACATTGAAGGATGTACTCATTGACTACCCAGGCCCCACTAGTATGATCTGCATCATAGTCCTGGAAGTCGAGCACACATCCTAAGGGCTTTATCAACATGTAATAGAGAGACTGCAAGTATACATGTTAAGATAAAGAGCAACCAGGTAGCGTACTATCATATTGAGCAAGAAAGTCCTACCTATATATGTTCCAGCATCCACTACAATATACATCTCATGTACAATAATAGACTCTAGGGCATACATATAACTAACAATCTCCCACTTGCACTAGGGCCATCTGTAGCAGTGGTTGCAGTATCACATACTCAACCATCCCATAAAAGTCTCTCTCTGGGAAAAGGCCTTTGTGAGTGGATCCGCCGTGTTGTCATCTGAGTCTACTCTCCTAACCTCGATCACCCTGGAGATCAACTATCTCCATGATTAGGTGATGCTGCCTCAGAATATGTCTGGGTCACTGATGGGATTAGGGTTCCTGGGCCAAAGCCATACTTCCATTGTCACACAATGGTAGGAACCTAGTTCATCTTATGAACCAATATACACCCAAACTGCCTCTTTGGTAGTATCTTTAATAGCGATGTCACCAGCCTTTATCGTCTAGTTTACCACGGTATCACGCTTGGAACTCTTCCAACATACCGTCCCTCCACTGAGGGTAAAGGTGATAAGGACGACTGACATTCAGTCGTCCTTATCACCCTGGAACCTTTCCAGTGATTCTCCCCAGGATCAACTGATACCATCTCACTACAACTAGTGAGAATCCTAACATCCATTTAGATCTATCTCATAGATCCAAAACCCAGGATTTAGGAGGTATCATTTTGATCCTATATGGAGAATCCATGTAATAAGAGGAGATTGATCGATCGTAGTATAGGAAACTCTTTTCCTATCAAGAGTATGTTGTCCACGTACAATACGAGGACGACCACCTTACTCTCTACTACCCTTTTGTATGTACAAGGTTCATATACCATTTTGATGAAGTCAAACTCTTTGACTACCACATCAAAACAGACGTTCCAACTCCGCGATGCCTGCTTTATCCTGTAAAGCAACTTGCACACTTTTTCGCTGCTCCCACTGTTTACGAAGCCCTCTGGCTGTGTACTTATAGACGTTCTCTTCTAAATCAGTATTTAGAAAAGCAGTCATGACACCCAACCACCAGATATCGTAGTCATGGTATGTAGCAATATTAAGTAGGATCCGGATGGACTTAAGCATAGCTACTGGAAAAAGGTTTCATCATTATCCACGCCTTGTCGATGATGAAAACCATTAACAAGTCTAGCTTTGAAAGTCTCAACTTTTCCATCTACACCAAGTAATCTTTTCAAGATATACTTGCTCCTGATGGGGATTTAACCCTTCAAATACAGCATCCAAAGTCCATACTTTGTTGGTGTACATGTAAGCATCCAGCCATTCTTACAGAGTCCCTACTCTCGATGGCCTGCTCGAAACTAGTTGGGTCATCATCTCATGATGCAATCCTCACTCCCACTGTCATTGAGAAACTGAAGTATCTCTCAGGTGGATGAGGAACCCTGCTACATCGGCGGAGAGGCTGAGGTTCGTCGGGGACCATTGAATCCTTTGGTTCTATCAAATCATCAGCTGTAGTTTGTATAGCTGGAACTTCTTCCAGTTCTACAGAACTGACCTTTCCTCGATCTTGTCTGGATTTTGCTTTTGACATAGGCCGGACAATCCCAAATCTTAACTTACTTAAGAGATAGGCTCTTCCCATACCATATCTCGTATAAAGTGGTAGGCAGTGATCTGATTCGAACCTAATTCAATAGGTATGCAGCTTCTCAAGTGCACAACCCCCAAAAAGAAATAGGTAACTCAGCAGTACTCATCATAAAGCGCACCATATCATATAGGGTGCGATTGCTCCGCCCCGATACACCGTTGTGCTGTGGTGTATACAGAGGAGTAACACTGAGAGAGAATCTCATTCTCCTTTAGAATAGTCCAGGAATTCCGTGCTCAAGTACTCTCCTCCTTGATCTCATCATAGGACATAATACTTATACCTGTTTTTGGTTTTCTACTTCTAACTTATATTCTTTGAATTTCTCAAAAGCTTCAGACATGTGTTTAAACAGGAACATGTGTCCGAATCTTGAGAGATCATTAGTGAATGTAAGGAAGTACAAAGAACCAGTCCTGGCATATGTAGACTGGGGACCTTTATACATCACTATGTATCAGTCCCAAGAGTTCACTGACTCTTTCTCTGTTTCCAGTAAACGGAGCTATGGTTATTTTATCTTTGTGACATACTGGCAAGTTTCATAAGATGTAAATTTAAACTGATTTAAATATGCATCTAAATGTAACTTAGCCAGTCGGGTCGCATTGATATGACCTAGTCTACAATGCCTTATGAAGAATTCGTTCATTTCTGAACTCTTCCTCTTGTGTGTGTTTTATACATTAAGAACTGTGGTATGATTTAGAATGTATATGCTTTTAGATAACGTGCCTGAACCGATCAACTATTGATATAGGAAATGTTCAAAACATTATCCAACAATACAAAATTATATCCTTTCTTCACTAATAAAGAGACTGATATGATTTTGTATATCAGGTTCGGTATCTAATAACATTCGTTCAGAATCAGTGTATTTTGGTAATACAGGGTGATAGTGACCAACAGACTTGGCTGCAATACTTGTACCGTTTTCTGTCTCATGAAACTTATCACTCGTTCTCAGTTCTCTACCTTTCTGTAGCCCTATGTAACAGATTACAATCCTGATCCGGTATCTAATACCCAGGACGTAGAGGATAGAGAGAAACAGTTCTTTGTAATGAACACACCCGAAGGAGATGCATCTTATACACTTTCTTCGTTTGGGCGGCATGGGAATCCTGGTATTCCCCTATTTCCTGCGCGGTCTTATAACAATTATAACTTAGAGCGGGACCAACGTTCCCCAGCTCAGTATAACAAGCGGGTTCGGTCAATACATCCATATTATTATCTTGATTAAGGCGTGACATGGTCGCTACCTGGAGAGAGAGAGAAGAAAACACTCTGTGTGCGCTCTTGCAAGATTAGATTGGTTATATATTTTATCTAATCAGGATGGCTCCCACTGTTTTTATCAAATCTTCCTTCAAACCCTAAAAGGAAAGACTAGCCGGGATTAATTACACTCTACAAGTTTGCCAATTTTTCAGCCAGGCCAGTGTTAGTGTATATGCCCTAGAGGCCATTACTGTATCATACTAGTTTGTATATTACTTGATGGAAGCTTGGGATATTCACCTTGTATAAATAATCTTGCTCAATATAGTAGTATGCTACTTGGTTTGTTTCTGCTTTAATGTGTGCATGTGTTTCTTTTTGCATATCGCCTTTACACATTAGTGGAGCCCTTAGGATCTTTGCTTGATTACCAGCGTTGTGATGGCGGTCACACTCGTGGGGGCTGGGTAATCCACAAGCACATCATTATGCAGGTCCCTAGTCGTAGGACTATCGAGACAGGGCATCGATACTCCAAAGTAGACTAGCGTATACGCTTCTCATCCCAGCTTGGGAAACGGTCTGTCCCACAGCCGTCGGTACGTCGTACTTGAGATAGTATGCGGGTACTCGTTAGGTTACGAGTACACTGGACAGGACTCGTCGGGAACTGCTGGTTGGTATTATACCTATCGTCAGTTATCAGTTTCCAGGTGACATGAGTGCAGCTTAGTCCGCTGACTTGACACTGTCACTTCGCCTCGAGTGTGTTCCCACTGCACTTTGATTACTACCCTACCACGGCTCAAAGGAGTCGTGCAAACAGGTAGTTTTTGGGTGCAGTCCCGAAGCACTTGGAGGTAGTGACGGTTAGACAGGATTCATCTCTCCCGGTAGTGGGGGTTGACATCGCGCTGTGTCTAGGAAAGCCATTACACAAGTAGTCCCTGGCCAGGGCAAGCGAGATATACTGGTAAGTTTCCAGTGTTATCTCAGAGTGTTCTGGGTTACACTCTGACACGACTTGTACCTCTATTAGGTGACTAACATTTACCACCCCCTAGGCCCGCCATGCGATGTATCAGACGAACAGACCGGACTGTACGGAGATTGTCACATTCAGGCTCAGTAGGAGTTCAGATTGGTTTACCTCGTCAGTCTTCTTGTCGGCATCTACCTGGGGACCGTTACATACAGCTAGTGCCGCTTGTGGTCTGTGGTTAAACCTACTGCCAGCGTAGTGTCGAGTCTTTAGAGCCCCACATAGAGGGTTATTCGCCTTTGGGCAAAACAGAGTAGAGGTCGCATGGTTTTGCGATAGGGTTCGTTCTCATCCGCGCACTTATGCACGTTTGGCGTCCGGACGGATATTACTAGCGGGCTCTGGTTTGAGCCAGATCCTAGTATATGTTTTGGTGTTAGTTTTATCTCATAGTATTCATGTTCCTTGGAACACGAATGCGGGTGTGTATGCACAGTTGATTGAGGCGGAGGAAGAGGTTTTTCATTAGGGTTTTGGAACGGGTGCGTATGCACAGTTGACAGACGTCTTTTTCCAAACCCTAATGAATTTGTGATATATCAATTAATAATATTAATTAAATGAAATTGTGTCATGGTTGGGTTTATTGACTTGTTGACCAAGGTTGAGTTGTTGACCATGGTTGAAACATTGACTATCATCATTACACATCAAAGATGCTCTTTGATTCTAGCAAAAACCATTTAATGTGAAATGATAATAGTCTTATCAAACCTGCCATCAACTTTTTCATTTAGATTAATTTTATTAATTTGATAATTCACTCATAATGTTATGGTTGTAAAATACCATCTCATTCTATCATAACCATTCTTCCTCCTCTAGTTCAAGGAGAACAATTCTCATGTGTTGAGAAACATCTCCTTGAAGATAAAACACCCAAAGCTACTCTCTACTCTCTCTAAGGTTGAAGGTCTAGCAAGCCAATGATCTTGTTTCTCTCAAAGTTCAAGAAAGGAGCTCATGGAAGAAACCCTCAGGTAGATCCATCTTTGACAAGAGTAGGCGACGAGGAAAGCACCATCCGACCACCATCAAGAGTCAAGAAAAAGGAGTTCAAGTTGAGGTATAACCCCTAGCCGATTAGACAACTCTCTAGTTAGGTTGCTAGTGTGTAGTTTAGCAAAGATCCGTTTTCGTAGTCCATGTTACCCAAACCCTAAAAATTGTTTTTCACCATTTCCGCAAGCCCGAAAGAACCGGGAGAGGTAACGTGGACTTACAGTGGTATCAGAGCCTAACTAAACACACCCTAGCATGTTAGCAAAGTATTTAGAATATCGACTAAACGAAAAAACCGCAAAACACCCCGGAAAACCCTAGTTGCTGCCGATTTTTTTTCCTGCTCTAAAAATAAAAAATCATGTCTTAAAAATCGGCTCAGGCTTTTCTATAAACAGGCAAGAAAAACGATCGCACGAGCCGACCAACTCGCCGCGGTTCCGCGGCAGAAGCTTGCTTCTGCCGTGGATCCACGGCCGAGTTGACTCGCCCGTGGATCGTTTCTCCTGCAGTTTGTTTCTGGGGTTATTTTGTGATTTTTGGGATGGTTTGTTTCTGCCCAGATTTTCCAGAGAACAAGTTTGTTTTTGGGGTGGTTACAAATCCGCATTTTGGTCGATTTTCTGTAGACTTTGGCTAATGGGTTATATCTGTAATGTTTTATATGTATTGAACGTCTGCTAATCGCTATACGTCGATTAGTGGGGGTTATACATGTCTGTGATCTGTAATGTTTATGGATTGTGTATATGAATTCGTTGGATTGTCCCGGATGAATAGCCGGGGGGAATTGTGAGATGAGAGTTTTGTTTATCTTTCAATTCTTGTAATATGTAAATTGATGTAATATTATTTGTATGGCCACACAACCGGGTCGGGGTTGTAGCCGTCATTGTATAATTTCTTTTTACTGTTTTTGCTCCTAGGATAGACCCAAGGTGGGGTGCCTAAACTACCGGGTACCTCGAAGTGCCGAGTGGCCTACTCACGTCGTTGAGGGAGGTTGCTTCACTTCGGATACTTGGCGGGTAGTTTGCCGCACCCGTAGGGGTCTAGGGTGGGGTTTGGCTATTCATCGCGACCGTGTAATCCGCTCTTCGTTACAGGCTCGTACGAATTGCGGATTCCTAGTATATCTAATGTATTCATCTGTGATCTGGAATGGCTATCATTGCATGTGACGAATGTTAATATATATCTATATGATATCTATTTAGGCGTTGCTTATGTTTTGCATCCGCGCTAGTCCAGCCCCCGCTCTGTCGTTAGTTAAGTAACCTAACGGGTGATGACGGAACCCCGTGGCGAATGCGGATGGCATAAGCGTACGTCATATTTTCGTTGTTTTCTGCAATGGTAGGATTAATTGATGGGACGCATTAAAATTAATGCAAGAAAAATAAACCAAAGTAAAGGTCGTTGGAACACTTTCAAAAACCACTCGGTTTCTTTTCAAAATAACTTTTAAACGCGGAGCTTAAACCACTCCTTTTAAAATCTATCTCGTTCCATCGATTATATCAAGTTCACTACGTTCACGATTTCGCCAAAACCATTCGTAGCCCTCCGTCGTTTCACATGGATGGTCAATAGTATTCAAGCTATGTTTGTTGGCCAAAGTCAAGGCATAGTGATTGGTAGCTATTGGGTATTCATGTGCAACATAGATAGATGTGTTGGTTTGGGACAGTCGTATTGCCTTGTTGGCCAAAGTCAAGGGTAGGTGCGGGTGGGTTCAAATAAACCTGGAGAATGACGGGTAGAAATTGACATGTGACTTATGATTTGTTGGCCAAAGTCAAGGTCATAAGAGCATGGGACAAAAATCCACATCGGGAGTTTCAAAAGAACTGAAACTTGCTAGCGCTGCATACCATTTGGAGTGTAATGATTCTGGTAAGATTCCTTCAGTTTTGTCACGCAATGATATTTGGATCCCGATCCTACTGTGAGTATATGCTACTCCTCGGGAAAATTCTCGCTTAACGATCAATGCTATAAACCTAGTAGGTATCGAGAAAGGTGTTAGCGGGGCTGCGCCCCCAGGGAAAAGAGGTTATTTAATTAAGGAACTTCGCGAAAGCGTTGGAAAACCTCCCTCGAAGTACCGACACTAGCCTGGCTGAACGGTTAAGCAAGTATTGTACGGTGAGATTGATCCTAACTAATTCTTCCTTTTTGGTTTGAGGAGGGATTCGAGAGATAGTGGGAGCCATCCTGTTTAGACAAATTAAAAACCACTCTAAACTTGCAAGAGCATCATGCTAAAGTGTTTCTTCTCTCTCTCCTAATTGCAGCAACCATTCAACATGACTGGACTTAAGTTACTACTAGATAAAAACATACTGACAGGGCCAAACTACAAAGATTGGCTCAGGAATGTCAAAATGGCAATCACTTACGACAAGTTGGGGTATCTCCTTACCACCAAAGCTCCCCCTGCCCCAGGTCCCACCTCCAGCGTCGCGGATAAGGAAATCCGTAAGACTTGGGAGATTGATTGCGCGAAGGCTAAGTGCCTCGTGCTTGCCTCTATGGACAATAAACACCAAAGGAGGCACGAGAATATGGACCTTGAATCCATATTTCTTCATACAAAAGAACTGTATAGGGAGCAATCCCGTATCGCCAGATACGAAGTCTAGAAAAGCAGTTTTCGGCGAGATTGGCCATCGGATCACCGGTAGGGGAACACGTGCTTAAGATGATTGGCTTCATTGAGGAGCTCGCGGACCTTGGGACCACGTTGGAGAATGAGCTCTATACGGACTTGATTCTTCAGTCCCTTCCTTCCACTTTTGCCCAGTTCATCCTGAATTTCAACTTGCAACAAAAGGAAGTTGAATTTTCAGAACTCCTCAACATGCTGAGGAGTGCGGAGGGCACCCTACAGAAAGGTAGGGAAACATCCACTTTGTTTGTAGGAGGATCTTCATCTTCTAGGTCCAAGGCAAAAGCCAAGGGAAAGAAGAAGAAAACCCCCGCCAAACCAAGGGGCGGTGTTAGTAAAGTGGATACGAAGGGAAAGGCAAAAGCAACAAAGGAAGCGGAAAGCTTGTAGGAAAGGAGGAATGCTTTTACTGTCACAAGAGTGGAAACTGGAAGAAAGATTGCAGGGCCTGGAAGGCCAGAACACAGGATCTGAAGCGAGTTGCGGCTTCAGTTTCAGGTGTGTATGTTATTGAAAACTGTCTATCAATAAACTCTACTTCCTGGGTATTGGATACCGGATCAGGATTAGAGGAATCATGGAAAATTTTTCTGCATATTTTTAGAATTCCCTGCTGGGTTTTCAATACGGCCAGTAATAAACTCTACATCAAAGTTCCGCCGCGCATTAGAAGAATCATGGAAAATTTTTTGCATCGTAATTCTTAGAATTCCCTGCTGGGTTTTCTGCATATTTTTAATTCTCAAAAATCCACGATTTCAGAAAAAGTACAGAGAGCAATATTAGGGTTTGGGTCAGTACGGCGTGCCACATGTGAGGCGTTGGCTTGACCCTTCTATGGCTGGACCGTTGGTACTGAGGCACGAACTGAATGTTGTTAGACTTATTTCATGTGTTGAGCCGTATCGGGAAAACTTAGGTGTTCGATTGTTCGATCAGAAAGTTTAACATTTTCTATTTATCCGGAATTTGATACAATAATTGGAATTCACAAATAGTTATGAGATAACTGAATGAATGTTATAAACATAGCAGTTTAGTCTCACTTGATCGGTTGCCACGGAATTTTGATGTGATCAAAACTCCGTCGCAATCACGTAGCGTACGCGGATACTCGCCGGGTAAACTTAATAGACAGCCTCGCTCCATAGCCCCGACCAAGTGACTGTAGGAGAACCCCGTCGCCGAAAGCATCTGTTCGGGTGCTCGCGGCAGCGGTGTTCCGCCTTGGTGCACTTCGTCGACGGTATCAGGGGTGCAGTCGCCTACTAAAGTTTGCGACGAGCATTCGATCAGGATGCCGGGAATCTTGTTGAATTGCCCGACTTGATATTGAAAAGTGTTTTCGATAATGAGACTAAAATGCGGGGTTTATAATACACATGTCTAAGTATTTCATTTGATTAGGCATGTGATGTCTAAAGAGATTGCGGATTCCAGCTGTTGTAGTTTTACACTTTCTTTTCTGTGACCATAAGTGTAATATGTGATATCGCCGGTTTCGTTGCTATATGTCAACGACAATTGGGATGCGCATATTTACTTACGTTGATGACATGTGAGGTTATGTGTTGCTGGATATGTTATATTGGATCGTCGTGTTCGAATAGCCGGGGGGTTTTTATGTGAGATGAGTGTTTTTTATTTTCATTCATGTAAAAACTTTTATGTAATATTCTTTTATTGGGGCACTTCCAGGTTGCGGAAGATGTCACCGTTTGTATATTATTTACTTTTCCGCATTAGGATAGACCCAAGGAGGGGAGCACAAGTAACCGGGTTCTGGGGTCCAGTGGGAGACCAACTCGAGGAGTCGAGTCCGGATCTCCTAACCCTAGAATTGGTAGGGTTGCTTGCCGCTCTCGTAGGGGTCTAGGGGTGTGGGATTGGCTATTCATCATGACCGTGGAATCCGTGTTTTATACTGGCTCGTATTGAAAACACGGACGTCCTAGTATATCCAATATTTCATATGATATTTTCTGCTGCGTTATCTGTGATGTGATCATGTGATGTTCTGTGATAGATATAATATATAGTATATATGATATATTATATAGACGTTACTTATGTTTTACACCCGCGCTAGCCCTGCCCCGCTCTGCCGTTAGTTACCTAACCTAACGGTGCACGAGGGGACATCGAGGCGAATGCGGATGGCATAAGTGTACGTCATATTTATCTGTGATGTTTAGGTAAATGATGGGATATTCATTAATGAGATTAATGAAAGAAAATAAACCTAATTGATGTTGTGGAATCGAATTTCAAAATAAAAACAGGTAGCTACAGTTCTTGCTTTGCATCGCGGTGTTCCTTGTAGAACATCCTGCACCTTATTCGATAGGGAAAGGACCGAGATCCCTTCACCGGGAGTGACTCCTTTAGCAATAACTGGCAGATGCTACATCACTCGGTTTGTCTTTTGATAGCTTCTATAGTTTCTGCTTTGCACAGTGCTATATATGATATATCCCGCACCTCATTCGACGAGAAAAGGGCCGACGATCCCTTCACCGGGAGTGACCCCTTTAGCAAAACTAGAAAAGCCTCAAAAACATTCCATTTAAAAACCATTTGATTCCGCAACGAGATCAAGTTCAAAGCGTTAAAGGTTTTCACAAAAACCATACGCAACCCTCCATCATTTTAGGAAGTAGAGTACTTAGTATTCGTGCTGTGTTTGTTGACTTTAGTTAAGGCACAGTGTACGGTAGCTAAGTGATGTCTTCCGACACCGCATATGATGCGATTAGTTAGGACAGTCGCGTGACTTTGTTGACCTTAGTTAAGGGTCATGTGGGTGGGTCTAATTAATCACGAAATGACGGGTAGAACTTGACTAGTACTTATGATTTGTTGACCATAGTTAAGGTCATAGGTGCTAGGGGTAAAAACCTTTATCGGGAGTTTCAAGTGTTGAAATTTGCAATGAGATTGCATACCTTCTATATGATAGTTGGATCCCGATACCCACTGCGAGTAATTGTTACTCCTGGGAGAGTTTTGCACTTTACAATTAGCCGATCAAGTAGGTGTCTAGAAAGGTGTCAACGGGGTTACGCCTCTGGAAAAGCGAGGTTTACAGTAATTAGGTCCGTGCGAAAGCACGGGGAACCTCCCTCAAAGTACCGACACTGGCCTGGCTGAAAGATTGGCGAACTTGTAGAGTGTAATTAATCCCAGCTAGTCTTTCCTTTTAGGGTTTGAAGGAAGATTTGATAAAAACAGTGGGAGCCATCCTGATTAGATAAAATAAATAACCAATCCGATCTTGCAAGAGCGCACGCAGAGTGTTTTCTTTTCTCTCTCTCCTGGTAGCGACCATATCACGTCTTAATCAAGATAATAATATGGATGTTATACTGAGCTGGGGAACGTTGGTCCCGCTCCAACTTATAATTGTTATAAGACAGAGCAGGAAATAGGGGAATACCAAAATTCCTATGCCGCCCAAATGAAGAAAGTGCATATGATGCATCTCCTTCGGGTGTGTTCATTATAAAGAACCGTTTCTCAGTATCCTCTGAATCCTAGGTATTTGATACCGGATCAGGATCCCAGATATGTAATCTGTTACATAGGGCTACAAAAAGTAGAAAACTGAGAACGGGTGATAAGTTTCATGAGACATAAAACGGGGCAAGTGTTGCAGCCAAGTCTGTTGGTCACTGTCACCCTGTATTACCAATACATTGATTCTGAATAAATGCTATTAGATACCGAACCTGATATACAAAATCATATCAATCTCTTTATTTGTTAAAGAAATGATAGAATTTTGTAATGATGGATAATGTTTTGAACATTTCCTATATCAAAAGTTGATCGGTTCAGGCACGTTATCTAAAAGCATTGATGTTCTAAATCAAACTACAGTTCCTAGTATACAGAACACACACAAGAGGAAGAGTTCAGAAATTCCAGAACCACGAGCTATTACTGAAAGCTTAGTAGAACCAGAGGGTTCGAAAGATCAGGACATTCCTACGCCGCTCCGCAGGAGTAGTAGGCAGTCTCATCCGCCCGAAAGATACGGTTTTCTCATAGACGGGGATAGAGAGGATTGCATCATTGATAGTGATGAGCCGACTAGCTTCCAGCAAGCCATTCAGAGCGTTGACTCGGTAAAATGGCTGGATGCAATGCGGACCGAAATGGAGTCCATGTACACCAACAAAGTATGGACGTTGGATATTGCTCCAGATGGGGTAAAACCCGTAGGATGCAAGTGGATCTTCAAAAGGAAGATTGGTGTAGATGGACAGGTTGAGACCTATAAAGCTAGACTTGTTGCAAAGGGTTTCCGTCAAAGACCTGGCTTGGAATATGACGAAACCTTTTCTCCAGTGGCTATGCTGAAATCCATTCGGATCCTTCTTGCCATTGCTGCCTTCCACGATTATGAGATTTGGCAGATGGACGTAAAGACCGCTTTTCTGAATGGAAATTTAGAGGAGTGTGTCTATATGGACCAGCCAGAGGGTTTCATTCAGAGTGGGAGCAGCGGGAAGGTGTGCAAGTTGCTTAAGTCCATCTATGGACTAAAGCAGGCATCGCGGAGTTGGAACATCTGTTTTGATGAGATGGTCAAAGAATTTGGCTTTATCAAAAATCCAGATGAACCATTCATCTATAGTAGATTTGTAGCGAGAACTGTAGTATTCCTCGTTTTATACGTGGATGACATTCTCTTGATAGGAAATGACATTCCTATGCTACAATCTGTCAAAGGGTTCTTGTCACACAGGTTCTCCATGAAAGACCTGGGTAATGCCTCATACATTCAGGGGATCCGGATCTATCGTGACAGATCCAAGAGGATATTAGGACTTTCACAGTCCAGGTACATCGACACCATACTGAAAAGATTCAGTATGGAAGATTCCAAGCGCGGTAATCTACCGGCGTGTCACGGGATCACCCTCTCCAAAGAGATGTCTCCCGAGACTGATTTGGAAAGGGATCGCATGTCTATTATACCCTACGCTTCTGCGGTAGGCTCTATAATGTATGCGATGTTATGTACCAGACCAGATGTAGCTTATGCACTGTGTGTGGTAAGCAGGTATCAGTCAAACCCTGGGGAGAAACACTGGATAGCGGTAAAGAACATTCTCAAGTACCTGAGAAGGACTAAGGAAATGTTCTTGGTGTATGGCGGAAAAGACCTCCAGATCGAGGCCTTTGCTGACTCCATCTTCCAGAGTGACAAGGATAATTCCAAGTCCATGTCGGGTTATGTCTTTACCCTCTATGGAGGGGCGGTGAGTTGGAAGAGTTCCAAACAGGAAACCGTTGCTGACTCGACGATGGAAGCGGAATATATCGCTGCTGCAGATGCCGAAAAGGAAGCTGTCTGGAGGAAGAAGTTCCTCACGGAGCTTCAGGTGGTTCCTACCATTGTTGATCCAATACCGCTGTATTGCGACAACAACGGAGCTATAGCCTTAGCGAAGGAACCCAGGTCCCATCAGAAATCCAGGCACATCTTGAGGCGGTATCACCTAATCAGGGAGATCGTGGGTCGCCAAGAGATCGAGGTTCGGAGAGTTGCTACGGAAGATAACACTGCTGATCCATTCACAAAGGCCTTACCCCAGACTCAGTTCGAGCGGCTGATCGAGATGATAGGTCTTCGATACGCCAGTACATGGCCTTAGTGCAAGTGGGAGATTGTTAGTGTATATGCCCTAGAGGCCATTACTGTATCATACTAGTTTGTATATTACTTGATGGAAGCTTGGGATATTCACCTTGTATAAACAATCTTGCTCAATATAGTAGTATGCTACTTGGTTTGTTTCTGCTTTAATGTGTGCATGTGTTTCTTTTTGCATATCGCATTTACAAATTAGTGGAGCCCTTAGGATTTTTGCTTGATTACCAGCGTTGTGATGGCAGTCACACTCGTGGGGGCTGGGTAATCCACAAGCACATCCTTATGCAGGTCCCTAGTCGTAGGACTATCGAGACAGGCATCGATACTCCGGAGTAGGCTAGCGTATACGCTTCTCATCCCAGCTTGGGAAACGGTCTGTCCCACAGCCGTCAGTACATCGTACTTGAGATAGTATGCGGGTGCTCGTTAGGTTACGAGTACACTGGACAGGACTCGTCGGGAACTGCTGGTTGGTATTATACCTATCGTCAGTTATCAGTTCCCAGGTGACATGAGTACAGCTTAGTCCGCTGACTTGACACTGTCACTTCGCCTCGAGTGTGTTCCCACTGCACTTTGATTACTACCCTACCACGGCTCAAAGGAGTCGTGTAAACAGGTAGTTTTTGGGTGCAGTCCCGAAGCACTTGGAGGCAGTGACGGTTAGACAGGATTCGTCTCTCCTGGTATTAGGGGTTGACATCACGCTATGTCTAGGAGAGTCATTACACAAGTAGTCCCTGGCCAGGGCAAGCGAGATATACTGGTAGGTTTCCAGTGTTATCTCAGAGTGTTCTGGGCTACACTCCGACACGACTTGTACCGCTATTAGGGGACTGACGTTTACCGCCCCCTTAGGCCCACCATGTGATGTATCCGATGAACAGACCGGACTGTACGGAGATTGTCACATTCAGGCTCAGTAGGAGTTCAGATGGGTTTACCTCGTCAGTCTTCTTGTCGGCATTTACCTGGGGACCATTACGTATAGCTAGTGCCGCTTGCGGTCTGTGGTTAAACCCACTGCCAGCGTAGTGTCGAGTCTTTAGAGTCCCACACAGAGGGTTATTCGCCTTTGGGCAAAACAGAGTAGAGGTCGCATGGTTTTGCGACAGGGTTCGTTCTTATCCGCGCACTTGTGCACGTTTGGCGTCCGGACGGATATTACTAGCGGGCTCTGGTTTGAGCCAGATCCTAGTATATGTTTTGGGGTTAGTTTTATCTCATAGTATTCATGTTCTTTGGAACACGAATGCGGGTGTGTATGCACAGTTGATTGAGGCGGAGGAAGAGGTTTTTCATTAGGTTTTGGAACGGGTGCGTATGCACAGTTGACAGACGTCTTTTTCCAAACCCTAATGAATTTGTGATATATCAATTAATAATATTAATTAAATGAAATTGTGTCATGGTTGGGTTTGTTGACTTGTTGACCAAGGTTGACTTGGTGACCATGGTTAAAACATTGACTATCATCATTACACATCAAAGATGCTCTTTGATTCTAGCAAAAACCATTTAATATGAAATGATAATAGTCTTATCAAACCTTCCATCAACTTTTTCATTTAGATTAATTTTATTAATTTGATAATTCACTCATAATGTTATGGTTGTAAAATACCATCTCATTCTATCATAACCATTCTTCCTCCTCTAGTTCAAGGAGAACAATTCTCATGTGTTGAGAAACATCTCCTTGAAGATAAAACACCCAAAACTACTCTCTACTCTCTCTAAGGTTGAAGGTCTAGCAAGCCAAAGATCTTGTTTCTCTCAAAGTTCGAGAAAGGAGCTCAAGGAAGAAACCCTCAGGTGGATCCATCTTTGACAAGAGTAGGCAACGAGGAAAGCACCATCCGACCACCATCAAGAGTCAAGAAGAAGGAGTTCAAGTTGAGGTATAACCCCTAGCCGAGTAGACAACTCTCTAGTTAGGTTGCTAGTATGTAGTTTAGCAAAGATCCGTTTTCGTAGTCTATGTTACCCAAACCCTAAAAATTATTTTTCACCATTTCGGCAAGCCCGAAAGAACCGAGAGAGGTAGCGTGGACTTACAGCCAGTGCCGGTACTTTGAGGGAGGTTCCCCGTGCTTTCGCACGGACCTAATTAAAGTAAACCTCGTTTTCCCAGGGGCGTAACCCCGTTGACACCTTTCTAGACACCTACTTGATCGTCTAATTGTAAAGTGCAAAACTCTCCCAGGAGTAACAATTACTCGCAGTGGGTATCAGGATCCAACTATCATATAGAAGGTATGCAATCTCATTGCAAATTTCAACACTTGAAACTCCCGATAATAGTTTTTACCCCTAGCACCTATGACCTTGGCTAAGGTCAACAAATCATAAGCACTAGTCAAGTTCTACCCGTCATTTCGTGATTAATTAGACCCACCCACATGACCCTTGGCTAAGGTCAACAAAGCCACATGACTGTCCTAACTAATCGCATCATATGCAGTGTAGGAAGACATCACTTAGCTACCGTACATGTGCCTTGACTATGGTCAACAAACACAGCACGAATACTAAGTACTCTATTTTCTAAAATGACGGAGGGTTGCGAATGGTTTTTATGAAAAACCTTTAACGCTTTGAACTTGATCTCGTTGCGAAATCAAATGGTTTTTAAATGGAGTGATTTTGAGGCTTTTGCTAGTTTCGCTAAAGAGGTCACTCCCGGTGAAGGGATCTCGGCTCTTTCCTCGTCGAATGAGGTGCAGGATATTCACAATACCACTATGCAAAGCAAGAACTAGAAAAGAAGTCAAAAGACAAACCGAGGATTGTAGCATCTGCCAGTTATTGCTAAAGGGGTCACTCCCGGTGAAGAGATCTCGGCCCTTTCCTTATCGAATAAGGTGCAGGATGTTCTACAAGGAACACCGCGATGCAAAGCAAGAACTGTAGCTACCTGTTTTTATTTTTGAAATTCGATTCCAAAACATCTTTTAGGTTTATTTTCTTTCATTAATCTCATTAATGAATGTCCCATAATTTAAGTCCACCTAAACATCACAGATAAATACAACGTACGCTTATGCCATCCGCATTCACCTCGATGTCCTGTCTACACTGTTAGGTTAGGTAACTAACGGCAGAGCGGGGCTGGGCTAGCGCGGGTGTAAAACATAAGCAATGTCTATATAATATATCATTTATAGTATATACAGTATCCATCTGAACAAATCACATGATCACATCACAGATAACGCAGCAGAAAATATCATATAAAATATTGGATATACTAGGACGTCCGTGTTTTATTTTGAGCCTATATAAAATACGGATTCTACGGTCGTGATGAATAGCCAATCCCATACCCCTAGAACCCTACGAGAGCGGCAAGCAACCCTACCAATTCTAGAGTTAGGAGACCCGAACTCGACTCCTCGAGATGGTCTCCCACTGGACCCTAGAACCCGGTTACTTGTGCTCCCCGCCTTGGGTCTATCCTAATGCGGAAAAGTAAATAATATACAATGGTGACATCAACCTCAACCCGGAAGTGCCCCAATAAAAGAATATTACATACAAGGTTTTTTTACATGAATGAAAATGGAAAAACACTCGTCTCACATAAAACTCCCCGGCTATTCAAACACGACGATCCAATATAATATATCCAGCAACACATAACATCACATGTCATCAACATAAGTAAATATGCCCATCCCAATTGTCGTTGACATATAGCAACGAAACCGGCGATATCACATATTACACTTACGGTCGCAGAAAAGAAAGTGTAAAACTACAACAGTTGGAATCCGCAACCTCTTTGGACATCGCATGCCTAATCAAATGAATTCCTTAGACATCGCATGCCTAACAATTATAAACCCCGCATTTTAGTCTCATTATCGAAAACACTTTTCAATATAAAGTCGGGCAATTCAACAAGATTGCCGACATCCTGAACGAATGCTCGTCGCAAACTTTAGAAGACGGTCGCACCCCCGATACTGTCAACGAAGTGCACTAAGGCGAAACACCGCTGCCGCGAGAACCCGAACGGATGCTTTCGGCGACGGGGTTCTCCTACAGTCACTTGGTCGGGGCTATGGGGTGTAGCTGTCTATTAAGTTTACCGGCGAGTATCCGCGTACGCAACGTGATTGCGACGGACTTTTGATCACATCAAAATCCCGCGGCAACCGATCAAGTGAGACTAAACTGCTAGATTTATAGCATTCAAATGTTGTTGATTCCAATTATTGTATCAGATTCCAGATAAATAGACAATGTTAAACTTTCCGATCGAATAATCAAACACCCAAGTTTTCCCAAATAGTTCAACACTTGAAATAAGTTTAAAAACATCCACTTCATGGCACAGTACCAACGGTCCAGCCGTAGAAGGATCAAGCCAACGCCTCACATGTGGCACGCCGTACTGCCACAAACCCTAAGGTTCAAAAGGCAGTTAAAGACGGTCACATAATCGAGTTAAGGTTTGTTGTTTTCTAGAGGGTCCATCGCGTTACTTGCACTACTTAGACGTTCTTAAACTACGGAAAAAATTCAACACTTGAAATTTTCCGGGTCGGGAAAAAGTGAGTTATTGATATCCGGTCGAACTTTTTAACACTTTCTAAAATTACCCGGACAAACATAAAGACGAAGTTAAACTTTCCGATCAAAACAACGAACTCCCAATACAACCCAGAAAACTCAACTGTTGAGTATAAATTAAAAATTCCCAGAAAACACAGGCATTACATACGGGGATTACTGTGCAAAACACGTGCTTCAATTCAACATTGTAGCCGCGGAACCGCCGCGTAAGCCAGGGTGGGGCCACGGTTCCGCAACGCAATTATTGATTTAGGGGCACGTGCTGCACAGTAACCCATAGAAAACCCTGCTGAATTTTTTAGATATTTTTAATTGACAAAAATAAACTATTTCAGAAAATGTACAGAAAGGGGTCAAGTTTAGGGTTTCGGGGTTCGATCGGATTTCTAACATCGTCTACACTTCGCCTAAAACTCTAGCTAGGCTCTGATACCACTGTAGGGTTCCTAGGCACACTCATGAGGTTCCACAAGGCATCAACCATGCCAAATTCAAAAAAAATTATGTGCCGAGAAACCCTATGCAAGATCATTAACTAGAGGATAGGCGAAACTATAAGCTAGCAAACAACTTTACTAATAAGTGAAAAAGATTACAACCTTTGTAGATCTGGTCCTCCACTTCTTTAGCTCCGTGATGACGTCCCTCCGCTGCGATCATCGGAATCCTGGACCCTAGCGTTGGTTTCATTGGAGAAATAAGCGGGCTAGGTCGTTGACTTTGACGCCAAAGATGATCTACGTCGAGGCGACTCAAACTCAAGATCCATCTTCACTTGGTCATGAAAATTGTGAAGATAACACACTCTACTACATGGCAAGTGGTAGAGAATGAAGAAATAAGAAGTGGGTTCATTTTAGAATTGGATTTCTCACTCTTGATCTCATGGCACCATTAGAGGTAGCAAGCTTTCTTCTTCTTGAAGAAGAAGAAGAAAGAAAAATGATGAGAATAATATGAATAAAGAATGAAACTTATCCTTTTAATTATGGTACCATGGTTAAGTTAATCCCTCATGCTTAACTTGTGTAGAGAATTAACCAAAGACTTGGGTTAAGGGTTGGGTTAACTAGCATCCTAAAGAAATGACAAAAGAAATTGACTTTCTCAAAGTTTCTTCAAGCTTCATGAAGCTTGATAACTTTGACCAAAGTCTTATTTCTTTTGTTATTTATTTGGAAATTAGTAAACCCTAATTTAACCTCAATTTGGTTTAAGTCTCATACACACAACTTGTATGTATCATCAAACATGATACAAACATGTGCACTTACATATATCACATATAAACAATGTGCACATTCAAGTGAGAAAATCAATCTTAAATGAACCAATATTAGTTAATGTAAAGTAATATATCAAATATATAATTATACATTAAATCAACACTTGATTTAATGATCCGGTCATACTGCATATAACCGACTAATATCAAGTGTATCAATTTATCGAATCAACATTTGATTCGGTAACCCGGCTATATCATATACAACCGTCCGATGATACAAATCGCGAGAATAGAATTCAGTATCACATACTGGTATTATTCTCGGTCCCGCACATATCTCACATGTGCTCCTATTTCGTTTCCCTTGAGCCAGGAAACCTCTGTGTAGGACTCTAAAGACTCGTCAATACACCGGCAGTAGGTGATGATCATATCAAACACCCACAAGCCGCAAGCGGTCTGCTAAACATAACGGCCACCCGGGTATTGAGCGATCAGAATATCAACGAGCAAGCCCGCTCACACTCCTGTGAATCCAACCAGCAACACTTACCGTACAGTCCGGTCTGTTCGTCTGATATGTCGCATATCTCGCCTAGGGGTGGTAAACGTCAGACCCCAGTAGCTTGATAAGTCATGCCGATGTAAGGTCCATAACAAGCACGAAACTACTGATAACACTTACCAGTAAATCAGTGCAACCCTGGCCAGGGATTTCCAGTTATGGCCAGTCGAGCATAGCGCAACATCAACCCCCAATAGCGGGAGAGACGAGTCCCCTCCTATCGCTCATTGCCTCCATGTGAATCGGGACTGTACCCAAAAACCACCTGTTTGCATGACTCAGTAGAGCCGTGGTAGGGTGGAAATCAAAGCACAGTGGGAGATACACAAGACTCTATGACGATCTCGGGTCAACAGACTAAGCTATACCAGTGTCACCAGAGAACTGCCATCTGACGTGAGGTATAATACCATCTGGGAGTTCTCGGCGAGTCCGTTCAGTGTACCCAGTCTCCACTGAGCACCCGCATACCATCTCTGATGTCAAACACCAATGGATATGGGATCATCCATCGCCCATCACATGGATCGAGAAGATATACGCCAGTCTACTCTGGAATATCGATGCCCCCTCTCGATATTCCCACAACTAGGAACATTGAAGGATGTACTCATTGACTACCCAGGCCCCACTAGTATGATCTGCATCATAGTCCTGAAAGTCGAGCACACATCCTAAGGGCTTTATCAACATGTAATAGAGAGACTGCAAGTATACATGTTAAGATAAAGAGCAACCAGAAACCATCATATCGAGCAAGAAAGTCCTACCTATATATGTCCCAGCATCCACTACAATATACATCTCATGTACAGTAATGGCCTCTAGTGCATACATATTACTAACAAGTTCCCTCATCGACATCCCTTTTGGTCAATACCTGGTAGCCCGTTACGTATGGCTAATACCTATGACGTGCTAGTGGTTAAATCCACAGCCAAAGTATTGACGAGTCTTTAGAGTCCCCCACAGACCGTTTTCTCAAGTTTCGGGCGAAATGTTGTAGAGGCCGTATGGAGATATGGCAGAGTTCGATCATATACGTGAGGTATTGCACGAATCATGATCGGACGGATAATACTAGTGGGCTTTGGTTTAAGCCGGATCCTAGTATTGTACAGTGTAGATTTTGTCTCATTGCATTTGTATTCAGTCGGAATACAAATGCGGGTATGTATATACAGTCGCGGGGTTTTCCTGTAATTTATTACGGGATCAGTTTTCTGAAGTTGCCAGTTTGCATTCCGTTTCGGCCATTTTCCTTTTTTTCTTTCTTTGGCTGAATTTTGGTGGAGGGGGTTATTTGCAATTGTGCATGGAGAAGACTTTTTGTGATAGCTTCATGATGGTTTAACCATCATTTGACTTTTGGTTCATCATGGTTCTTGCCTCTCATGATTACCTTTTTGTTCATCATGGTTGTTGATGATGGGAGTTGATTTGGATTTGATTGTGATCATTGCTTATTACCATCACCCTTTCTCTCTCTTGCATTATGTTGGGGCTCACTCCTTTTTCATTCATTTTCACTCCATTCTCTCATTCCTCAAGCATGAGGCCGGCCACATATTGATGAGGGGCTGTTCATATTTTGATGAGGTTTTTGGAATTGGGGTTTTTGGAATATTCTGTTTGGGCCCAGATTATTTTTGAGTACTGCAGTTGTGCTTAGGGCCCACTTGGGAAAATTTAGTCGATCGAAAATTTTAAACATGTTAGTTCACAGTATTTACATTATATCTGCGACCGTGAATGTCATTTGATCAGTAAATCATGTCTAACTGCTATAGCCCTTTTAGACGGATTTGCGAACGTGACATTCACGTTGATGTTCTGTGTTGTGCTGTGATGTTGCAGATTGTCTTGGTGGATAGCCTGGATGAAATGGTAGTACAGTTTGGTTATTTATGTATATTTGATATTGCGGGGCGAGCGTCCTGTAAGTCCATATTGCGACCCCCGGTACTTACGGGGAGGCGGAAACGGTATAAAAACAAATTTTTATCGCAAGAGGCAACATGGACTAAACTAGGTCGGGATCGTGTCTAAACTAAACTAGCAAACAAGCTAAAGAGTTTTAGCTACTCGGATGAAGGTTATACCTTAACTTGAACTCCTTCTTCTTGAAATCTTGTAGGGGTTGATGGTTCTCTTTTCGTCGCCTTCTTCCGTCGAAGATGGATCCACCTCGAAGGTTCGACCTTTGGGCTCTTCCTCGATCTTTGAGTGAACTAGGGTTTCCGGCTTGCTAAACCTTCAACCTAGAATGAGTAGAGAGAGACTAGGGTTTGCTTTTCCTTTTAAAGAGAAGGATTCTCAACACATGAGAAGGTTTCTCTTTGCTAGAGGAAGAAGAAGATGAATTGAGGAGAGAAAGAGGTTATGATAGAATGAGCTATATTTTTTCTTTCTTGCAACCATAATACAAATGAAAGGAATTATCTAAATGATAATAATTGAAAATAAGAATAGTTGATGGTAATTTAGAATGACCACTATCATGCTTCTTTAAATGAAGTGTAAGCATGAATCAAGGAGGATCTTTCAAAGCATGATGGTGGTCAATGGTCAACAAGTCAACCAAGGTCAATAAGTCAACAAAAATCAACCATAACATAATTCTCATTTAATTACTATTATTAATAGATAATTCATAAATCCATTAGGGTTTGGAAAAAGATAACTGTCAACTGTGCATACGCACCCGTTCCGAAACCCTAATGAAAAACCTCATTCTCCGCCTCAAGCAACTGTGCATACACACCTGCATTCTCGTTCCGAGGAACAAGAATACCAAGATATAAAAGCAACCCTAAAACATATACCAGTATCTGGCTCAAACCAGAGCCTGCCAGTATAATCCGTCCGGACTCCAAAACGTGCACAAGTGCGCGGATGAGAACGAACCTTGTCGCAAAACCATGCGACCTCTACTCTGTTTTGCCCAGAGGCGAATACCCTCTGTGTGGGACTCTAAAGACTCGGCACTACGCTGGCAGTGGGTTTAACCACAGACCGCAAGCGGCACTAGCTGTGCGTAACGGTCCCCAGGTAGATGCCGACAAGAAGGCTGACGAGGTGAAACCCCATCTGTACTCCTACTGAGTCTGAATGTGACAGTCTCCGCACAGTCCGGTCTGTTCGTCTGATACATCGCATGTCGGGCCTAGGGGGCGGTAAAACGTCAGTCCCCCAATAGCGGTACAAGTCGTGTCGGAGTGAAGCCCAAAACACCCTGAGATAACACTGGAACCTACCAGTATATCTCGCTTGCCCTGGCCAGGGACTACTCGTGTAATGGCTCTCCTAGACACAGCGCGATGTCAACCCCCAATACCGGGAGAGACGAATCCTGTCTAACCGGCACTGCCTCCAAGTGCTTCGGGACTGCACCCAACCACCACCTGTTTGCACGACTCCTTTGAGCCGTGGTAGGGTAGTGATCAAAGTGCAGTGGGAATACACTCGAGGCGAAGTGGTAGTATCAAGTCAGCGGACTAAGCTGTACTCATGTCACCTGGGAACTGATGACTGACGATAGGTATAATACCAACCTGTCAGTTCCCGACGAGTCCTGTCCAGTGTACTCGTAACCTAACGAGCACCCGTATACTATCTCTAGTACGACGTACTGATGGCTGTGGGACAGACCATCTCCCACACTGGGATGAGAAGCGCATATGCTAGTCTACTCCGGAGTATCGATGCCCTGTCTTGATAGTCCTGCGACTAGGGACCTGTATAAGGATGTGCTTATAGATTACCCAGCCCCCACTAGTGCGACTGCCATCACAACGCTGGTAATCAAGCAAAGATCCTAAGGGCTCCACTAATGCGTATAAGTGATATAGTAAAATAAACACAAGTACACATAGAAGTAGAAACAAACCAAGTAGCATACTACTATATTGAGCAAGATTGTTTATACAAGGTGAATATCCCAAGCTTCCATTAAGTAATATACAAACTAGTATGATACAGTAATGGCCTCTAGGGCATATACACTAACAATCTCCCACTTGCACTAAGGCCATGTACTGGCGTATCGAAGACCTATCATCTCGATCAGCCGCTCGAACTGAGTCTGGGGTAGGGCCTTGGTGAATGGATCTGCAGTGTTCTCTTCTGAAGCAACCCTCCGAACCTCGATCTCCTTGCGATCCACGATCTCCCTGATCAGGTGATACCGCCTCAAGATGTGCCTGGATCTCTGATGGGACCTGGGTTCCTTTGCTAAAGCTATAGCCCCATTGTTGTCGCAATACAGAGGTATTGGGTCAACAATGGACGGAACCACCTGAAGTTCTTTTAAGAACTTCCTTATCCAGACAGCTTCTTTTGCGGCATCAGATGCAGCAATGTATTCCGCTTCCATAGTCGAGTCTGCAACGGTTTCCTGTTTGGAGCTCTTCCAACACACCGCCCCTCCATTGAGGGTAAAGACAAAACCCGACATGGACTTGGAATCATCCTTGTCACTCTGGAAGCTGGAGTCAGCAAAGGCCTCGATCTGGAGGTCTTTTCCGCCATACACCAAGAACATCTCTTTAGTCCTTCTCAGGTACTTGAGAATGTTCTTTACCGCTATCCAGTGTTTCTCCCCAGGGTTTGACTGATACCGGCTTACCACACTCAGTGCATAAGCTACATCCGGTCTGGTACACAACATCGCATACATTATAGAGCCTACCGCAGAAGCGTAGGGTATAATAGACATGCGATCCCTCTCCAAATCAGTCTTGGGAGACATCTCTTTAGAGAGGGTGATCCCGTGACAAGCCGGTAGGTTACCGCGCTTGGAATCTTCCATACTGAATCTTTTCACTATGGTGTCGATGTACCTGGACTGAGAAAGTCCTAATATCCTCTTGGATCTATCACGATGGATCCGGATCCCCAGGATGTATGAGGCATCACCCAGGTCTTTCATGGAGAACCTGTGTGACAAGAACCCCTTGACAGATTGTAGCATAGGAATGTCATTTCCTATTAAGAGAATGTCATCCACGTACAAAACGAGGAATACTACAGTTCTCGCTACAAATCTACTATAGATGCATGGTTCATCTGGATTTTTGATAAAGTCAAATTCCTTGACCGTCTCATCAAAACAGATGTTCCAACTCCGCGATGCCTGCTTCAGTCCATAGATGGACTTAAGCAACTTGCACACCTTTCCGCTGCTCCCACTCTGAATGAAGCCCTCTGGCTGATCCATATAGACACACTCCTCTAAATTTCCATTTAGAAAAGCGGTCTTTACGTCCATCTGCCAAATCTCATAATCGTGGAAGGCAGCAATGGCAAGAAGGATCCGAATGGATTTCAGCATAGCCACTGGAGAAAAGGTTTCGTCATAGTCCAAGCCAGGTCTTTGACGGAAACCCTTTGCTACAAGTCTAGCTTTATAGGTCTCAACCTGTCCATCTACACCAATCTTCCTTTTGAAGATCCACTTGCATCCTACGGGTTTTACCCCGTCTGGAGCAATGTCCAACGTCCATACTTTGTTGGTGTACATGGACTCCATTTCGGTCCGCATTGCATCCAGCCATTTTACCGAGTCAACGCTCTGAACGGCCTGCTGGAAGCTAGTAGGCTCATCATAATCTATGATGCAATCCTCTCGATCCCCGTCTATGAGAAAACCGTAATATCTCTCGGGCGGATGAGACTGCCTACTACTCCTGCGGAGCGGCATAGGAATGTCCTGTTCTTTCGAACCCTCTGGTTCCTCTAAGATTTCAGTAATGGTTTGTGGTTCTGGAACTTCTTCCAGTTCTACTGCGCTCCCACTTATCTGATTTTCCAAAAACTCAGTTTCCAAGAAGTAGGCATGACGAGAAACAAGAACTTTTTGTTCCTCTTCGTAGTAGAAAAGATACCCCTTGGAGTTCTTTGGGTATCCCACAAACTTGCACTGTACTGAGCGTGCCTCGAGCTTGTCCGCATGCTGCTTTTTTACAAAAGCCGGACATCCCCATGTCTTAAAGGATTTAAGACAGGGTTTCTTCCCACTCCACATCTGATATGGTGTGGTAGGCACTGTCTTAGTAGGAACTTGGTTCAAGAGATGTGCAGCTGTTTCCAGTGCATAACCCCAGAAAGATCGCGGTAACTCAGCCTTACTCATCATGGAACGAACCATATCCAATAGGGTTCGATTCCTCCTTTCCGATACACCGTTATGTTGCGGAGTGTATGGAGGAGTACGCTGAGAGAGAATTCCATTCTCTTTTAAATAGTCCAGGAACTCGGCACTCAAGTATTCTCCACCTCGATCCGATCTTAGAATCTTAATACTTTTGCCTGTTTGTTTTTCAACTTCATTCTTGTAATCCTGAAATTTCTCAAAGGCCTCGGATTTGTGCTTCATTAAGAAGACATGTCCATACCTAGAGAAATCGTCTGTGAAAGTAATGAAGTATGAATAACCGCTTCGCGCATGTGTAGACATTGGACCACACACGTCACTGTGTATGAGTCCCAAGAGCTCGCTCGCTCTTACTCCGTGTCCAGTGAACGGAGTCTTTGTCATCTTTCCCATGAGACAAGATTCACAAGTGGCATAAGACTGATACTCGAACGGATCCAAGTATCCTTCTTTATGTAACTTAGTCAACCGTGTCTCATTGATGTGACCCAGTCTACAATGCCATAAGAAAGCCTGATTAATATCTGGAGACTTTCTTTTGTGTGTATTCTGGACATTGAAAATCTGTGGTTGGTTCAATACGTATATACCATTGCTCAGTGTACCTGACCCAATCAGAACTTGATTAAGGTGAATGTTTACAACATTACTTACAAACGCAAATTCATAACCTTCTTTAGAAACCAAAGATACAGATATGATATTACAAGTTGCGTTGGGTACAAAAAAGCAATTACGCAAAACCAAAACATGCCCATCTGACATTCCCAGGTGATAGTCCCCCACGGCTTTAGCATCCATGCTAGCTCCGTTCGCAACTCTGAGGGTCATGTCACCTGCCTTCAAAAACCTACGGTTTCTCAACGCCTGCAAAGAATTACAGATATGAGATCCTGATCCGGTATCCAATACCCAGGAAGTAGAGTTTATAGAAAGACAGTTTTCAATAACATACACACCTGAAGCTGAAGCCGCAACCTGCTTCAGTTCCTGTGTCTTGGCCTTCCAAGCCCTGCAATCTTTCTTCCAGTGTCCACTCTTATGACAATAGAAGCATTCTTCCTTTCCAACAAGCTTCCCCGCAATCTTTGTTGCCTTTTCCTTTCCCTTCGTACCCACTTTACTAACACCGCCTCTTGGTTTGGCGGGGGCTTTCTTCCTCTTTCCCTTGGCTTTCGCCTTGGACCTAGAGGAAGAAGATCCTCCTACAAACAAAGCGGGTGTTTCCCTACCCTTCTGTAGGGTGCCCTCTGCGCTCCTCAGCATGTTGAGGAGTTCTGAAAGTTCAACTTCCTTTTCTTGCAAGTTGAAATTCAGTATGAACTGGGCGTAAGTGGATGGAAGGGACTGGAGAATTATATCCGTGTAGAGTTCACTGTCCAACGTGGTCCCAAGTTCCGCGAGTTCCTCAGTGTAGCCAATCATCTTAAGCACGTGGTCCGCTACCGATGATCCGACGGCCAACTTTGTCGAAAACAACTTCTTCGACACTTCGTATCTTGCGATACGAGACTGCTCTCCATACAGTTCTTTTGTATGAAGAAATATGGATTCCAAATCCATATTCTCGTGCCTCCTCTGATGTTCGTTGTCCATCGAGGCAAGTACGAGGCACCTGGCCTTCGCGCTGTCAATCTCCCAAGTCTTACGGATTTCCTTATCCGCGACGCTGGAGGTGGGACCTGGGACGGGGGGAGCTTTGGTGGTAAGAAGATACCCCAGCTTGTCGTAAGTGATTGCCAACTTGACATTCCTGAGCCAATCTTTGTAGTTTGGCCCTGTCAATATGTTTTTATCTAGAATCAACTTAAGTCCAGTCATTTCGATTTTGGTCGCTGCAGGGGGGAGAGAAGGAACACTTTAGCACGATGCTCTTACAAGTTTAGAATAGTTTTTAGTTTGTCTAAACAGGATGGCTCCCACTGTATCTCGAATCCCTCCTCAAACCACAAAGGAAGAATTAGCCGGGATCAATCCCACCGTGCAATACTTGCTTAACCGTTCAGCCAGGCCAGTGTCGGTACTTCGAGGGAGGTTTTCCAACGCTTTCGCGAAGTTCCTTAATTAAATAACCTCTTTTCTCTGGGGGCGTAGCCCCGCTAACACCTTTCTAGGCACCTACTAGGTTTATAGCATTGATCGTCTAGTGAGAAATTTCCCGAGGAGTAGCATATACTCACAGTAGGATCGGGATCCAAATATCATCGCGTGACGAAACTGAAGGAATCCTACCAGAATCACCACACTCCAAATGGTATGCAAATCTAGCAAGTTTCAGTACTTATGAAACTCCCGATGTGGATTTTTGCCCCATGCTCTTATGACCTTGACTAAGGCCAACAAATCATAAGTCACATGTCAAGTTCTACCCGTCGTTATCCAGGTTAATTTGAATCCACCCGTATCTACCCTTGACTATGGCCAACAAGGCAATACGACTGTCCCAAACCAACGCATTCTATCTATGCAACATATGAATACCCACCAGCTACCAAACACTGTGCCTTGACTAAGGCCAACAAACACAGCTTGAATACCGTTGAATATTCATATGAAACGACGGAGGGCTACGAATGGTTTTGGCGAAACCGTGAACGTAGTGAACTTGATATAATCGATGGAACGAGATAGCTTTTAGAAGGAGTGGCTCAAACTCCGCATTTAAAAGTTAGTTTTGAAAAGAACCGAGTGGTTTTTCGAAAATGTTCCAACGATTTTAACTTGGTTTATTATCTTGCATTAGTTCTTTTAATGCGTGATATTCTTGCATTAGTACTTTTAATGCGTCCCATCATTTAAATCCTACCATTGCAGAAAACAACCAAAATATGACGTACGCTTATGCCATTCGCATTCGCCACGGGGTCCCGTCATCACTCGTTAGGTTACTTAACTAACGACAGAGCGGGGGCTGGGCTAGCGCGGCTGTAAAACATAAGCAACGCCTAAATAGAAAGCAATGATAGACATTACAGATCACAGATGAATACATTGGATATACTAGCAACCCGCAATCCTTTCGAGCCTGAAACGAAAAGCGGATAACACGGTCGCGGTGAATAGCCAAATACCCCACCCAAGACCCCTACGGGTGCGGCAAACTACCCGCCAAGTACCCGGCAGTTTGTGCACCCCTCCATGGGTCTATCCTAGGAGCAAAAACAGTAAAAAGAATTATACAATGACGGCTACAACCCCGACCCGGTTGTGCGGCCAAACAAATAATAATTATTACATCAATTTGCATTTACAATGAATGAAAGAAAAACAAAAGCTCATCTCACATCCAATCCCGGCTATTCACCCGCGACAGTCCAACACATTCATATACACATTCCAGCTCATTACAGATCATGTATAACCCCGACTAATCGACCTATAGCGATTAGCCGACGTTCAATACATGCAAGCATCACAGATATAACCATCATAGTCACAGTGCAGTGAAGTTCGGAAAAATACGGAATTATAGGACCCCAAAAGGAAATTTCTTTTCTGGAAAATCTGGGCACATATAATATATTTCAAAAATCCCAAAACCAACACACAAACACTCTGCACGAAAATCGATGGACAGAAGACGACAAACCGCGGCGCTTCCGCCGCACATGCCTACCTCGTGCGGCGGAAGGGCGGCGGTTTGAGGGAATTAGGTCATCGTTTTTCATGGGTGCACTCACAAAACCCTGAGACGATTTTACAAGTATAAAGTTTTTCATTTTGAGCCAAAAAAAATTCAACAGAAACTCAGTTTTTGTGATTTTTCCGGTTTTGTGATTTTTCGTTTCCGAACTTCGTTACACTTCACTACCAAGCTAGTTTAAGTTTAGTTAGGCTCTGATACCACTGTAAGTCCATATTGCGACCCCCGGTACTTACGGGGAGGCGGAAACGGTATAAAAACAAATTTTTATCGCAAGAGGCAACATGGACTAAACTAGGTCGGGATCATGTCTAAACTAAACTAGCAAACAAGCTAAAGAGTTTTAGCTACTCGGATGAAGGTTATACCTTAACTTGAACTCCTTCTTCTTGAAATCTTGTAGGGGTTGATGGTTCTCTTTTCGTCGCCTTCTTCCGTCGAAGATGGATCCACCTCGAAGGTTCGACCTTTGGGCTCTTCCTCGATCTTTGAGTGAACTAGGGTTTCCGGCTTGCTAAACCTTCAACCTAGAATGAGTAGAGAGAGACTAGGGTTTGCTTTTCCTTTTAAAGAGAAGGATTCTCAACACATGAGAAGGTTTCTCTTTGCTAGAGGAAGAAGAAGATGAATTGAGGAGAGAGAGAGGTTATGATAGAATGAGCTATATTTTTTCTTTCTTGCAACCATAATACAAATGAAAGGAATTATCTAAATGATAATAATTGAAAATAAGAATAGTTGATGGTAATTTAGAATGACCACTATCATGCTTCTTTAAATGAAGTGTAAGCATGAATCAAGGAGGATCTTTCAAAGCATGATGGTGGTCAATGGTCAACAAGTCAACCAAGGTCAATAAGTCAACAAAAATCAACTATAACATAATTCTCATTTAATTACTATTATTAATAGATAATTCATAAATCCATTAGGGTTTGGAAAAAGATAACTGTCAACTGTGCATACGCACCCGTTCCGAAACCCTAATGAAAAACCTCATTCTCCGCCTCAAGCAACTGTGCATACACACCTGCATTCTCGTTCCGAGGAACAAGAATACCAAGATATAAAAGCAACCCTAAAACATATACCAGTATCTGGCTCAAACCAGAGCCTGCCAGTATAATCCGTCCGGACTCCAAAACGTGCACAAGTGCGCGGATGAGAACGAACCTTGTCGCAAAACCATGCGACCTCTACTCTGTTTTGCCCAGAGGCGAATACCCTCTGTGTGGGACTCTAAAGACTCGGCACTACGCTGGCAGTGGGTTTAACCACAGACCGCAAGCGGCACTAGCTGTGCGTAACGGTCCCCAGGTAGATGCCGACAAGAAGGCTGACGAGGTGAAACCCCATCTGTACTCCTACTGAGTCTGAATGTGACAGTCTCCGCACAGTCCGGTCTGTTCGTCTGATACATCGCATGTCGGGCCTAGGGGGCGGTAAAACGTCAGTCCCCCAATAGCGGTACAAGTCGTGTCGGAGTGAAGCCCAAAACACCCTGAGATAACACTGGAACCTACCAGTATATCTCGCTTGCCCTGGCCAGGGACTACTCGTGTAATGGCTCTCCTAGACACAGCGCGATGTCAACCCCCAATACCGGGAGAGACGAATCCTGTCTAACCGGCACTGCCTCCAAGTGCTTCGGGACTGCACCCAACCACCACCTGTTTGCACGACTCCTTTGAGCCGTGGTAGGGTAGTGATCAAAGTGCAGTGGGAATACACTCGAGGCGAAGTGGTAGTATCAAGTCAGCGGACTAAGCTGTACTCATGTCACCTGGGAACTGATGACTGACGATAGGTATAATACCAACCTGTCAGTTCCCGACGAGTCCTGTCCAGTGTACTCGTAACCTAACGAGCACCCGTATACTATCTCTAGTACGACGTACTGATGGCTGTGGGACAGACCATCTCCCACACTGGGATGAGAAGCGCATATGCTAGTCTACTCCGGAGTATCGATGCCCTGTCTCGATAGTCCTGCGACTAGGGACCTGTATAAGGATGTGCTTATAGATTACCCAGCCCCCACTAGTGCGACTGCCATCACAACGCTGGTAATCAAGCAAAGATCCTAAGGGCTCCACTAATGCGTATAAGTGATATAGTAAAATAAACACAAGTACACATAGAAGTAGAAACAAACCAAGTAGCATACTACTATATTGAGCAAGATTGTTTATACAAGGTGAATATCCCAAGCTTCCATTAAGTAATATACAAACTAGTATGATACAGTAATGGCCTCTAGGGCATATACACTAACACGTCCGACATGTGGACTGCCGTCACTAGCTGTTTGTATATTATTTTTTTGGGGCACGACCGGGCTGAGGTCGATGTACCCGTTGTATGTATATTTTACTTTCTGTACTAGGATTACCTTAAGGTGGGGTGCACGGATAGCCGGGTTCTAGAGGGAAATGAGCCCGCATCTCATGGCTTTGAGACGGAGGGGGCTTCACTCTAGAATTGGCGGACTATTCGCCTCACTCATAGGGGGTACAGGTTGACCCAAGGAGGGGTGCCCAAGTTACCGGATTCCGTGAAGTGCTGGGTGGTCCATTCACGTTGCTGAAGGGGGCTGCCTCGCTTCAGGTTTTGGCAGGTAACTTGCCGCGCCCGTAGGGGTCTAGGATTTCATTGTACAGGCTATCCACACGACCAGGGGAACGTCGGGTTTCAGTAGCGGCTCTATGAAACCCAGATTTCTGTATTGTTCTGTGATGCTTATTACATTTCTGTGATGTTGCATTTTATCACGCCTTGAGCGAATTTTATATATTTATATATATACTACTAGATGTTGTATGTTTTGCATCCGCGCTAGTCCAGTCCCCGCTCTGTCGTTAGTTAAGTAACCTAACGGGTGATGACGCGACCCGGTGGTGAATGCGGATGGCATATATGTACATCATTATTTTCGTTCTTTATTGGTGTGATCAATTGATGGGACTGCATTGATTCGGATCAATGCAATCTAAACAAACCTATTCTGATATTGTTGGAACATTTTTCAAAAAGCTGTTATTGCAAGGGCGTTCTCTTTTATTTTGCACAGTGGTATTCGGTTATGAATATCCAGCACCTTAGTCGACGAGGCAAGGGCCGAGATCCCTTCACCTGGAGTGACCCCTTGGACAGAAGTTTGCGTCAGGATAATAACTTCACTATAGTCGTTTACTTTTGCTTTGCATCGTGGTATTCAGTTGGAACTTCCTGCGCCTCATTCTACGGGGAAAGAGCCGAGATCCCTTCACCGGGAGTGACCTCTTTAGCAAAGGTTTTCGTTACTATATTTTGAAAAGCTATCCAGTTCCTTTAACGATATCAAGTTCATTACGTTAAAGGTTTTTCGCCAGAAACCATTCGTAGCCCTCCGTCATTTCAGTTAAATGTTCGGTAGTATTCAAGCTATGTATTTTAACCTACGCCAAGGCATAGTGATTGGTAGCTACCGGATATTTATCTGCTCCATAGATAGATGTGTTGGTTTGGGACAGTCGTATAGCCTTGTTGGCCCTAGTCAAGGACTTGTACGAGTGGGTTCAAATTAACCTGGACAATGACGGATAGAACTTGACATGTGACTTATGATTTGTTCGCCTTAGTCAATGTCATAAGAGCATGGGGCAAAAATCACATCGGGAGTTTCTAAAGAAACTGAAACTTGCCAGATATGCGCTTACCTTCTGGAGTGTGATAACGTGAGTGGATTCCATCACATTATCATGCGATGATAGTTGGATCACGATTCCCACTGATGAGTTGGTTTACTCCTCGAGTGATCCCGACTAATTCTTTTTTCAGGTTTGGAGGAGAATTTGACGTTACAGTGGGAGGTTTTCTGATTAGATAAATTGGTAACCATTCTGATCTAGGTTAGAGTGCACGCTGAGTGTTTCTTTTCTCTCTCTTTTTGGCAGCGACCATGACCCGACCCTAGACTATGACTCAGTGACCAAAATTGACCGAACCTTCTTAAACACTGGCTTTTGGATTGTCAGAGTTGCAAACCTCATTGCCACTCCTACTTTTACCCTTTTCTCCAGGACACCCCGTATTACTACGAACGTCCACTTCCATTGGAATAAACCATCATATGGTTATATATGAACTCGAAGGAATTTATTCGAGGATGGTTTCCGGTTCTGGAGAAAACGGATAGGACTATTCAGTTGTCTTTTCCTTTTACCTTCTCTCAGGTTGCGAGTGCTCCTTGGATTAGAACGATACACCTGTTATGCTAATTGGATAGTCTTCATCCAAACCATAGGCTGGTGCCGAACGGTAGGGAATGAAGAAAACCATTTAGCCTAAAAGGTGCACAGAAGGTATTAAGTAAAGACAAATAAAGGGATTCGTAAAAGGGCAAAGTAAACTGCGACAGCTATTCACGACAAAAACCAAGTATTTCATCGCCACTCCTACATCACCTTTTTATTTCTCCAGAACACTCCGTATCACTACGAAGATCCACAGTTATTTGGATATTCCATCGTATGGTTATATACGAACTCGGAAGGAACTTGTTCCAGTTCGGGGATGGATTCTGGTTCAGGAGAAATAGGAATAAGTTTTATTCGGTTGTCTTTTATCTTCACCTTCTCTCGCATTGCGAGTGCTCCTAGGATTAGGATAGTACACCCATTATGCTTATTGGATAGTCTTCTTCCAAACCATAGGCTAGTGCCGAACGGTAGGGAAGGAAGAAAACCATTTGGCCTAAATGGGTGTACAGAAGGTAATGACTAAAGACATATAAAGGAATTTGGAGAGATGGCAAAGAAATACACGGTTACAGTTGTGAATCTGGATAATGGAAGATTCATTACTAGGAATACCCGAATACCCCTACGAAACATTTACATGTTTCAGTTTCACACTGTGTATTGTTAAAAGAAAACTGATTTCCCAATTAGCCCTTGCTCCAGGGTATGTATTTACCAGGTATGATTCTCACATCTGTATGGTTTTACAGATTATGAGTGGGAGTAAGTTATTAGGAATTAGATGATCATCCTCATTATATCAGGATTCGTTGAAATTGGTGATATTTGAGGAAGTCACCTGGGTTGTTTGCCGGACGACAAATATTTGGTTTTGAATATCCTTTGTTATGCACCAATTTCAAATTGATATATTTGTACGTCTATTTTTATAGAGTGAGATATACCATTTTTGAAATTATGTCTATGACATTTACCTATATCAGTGGATGGTTAGGTAAGGAGCATTAAACAGCGGTGTAATTCTTCTTAACCATAAGTACAGTTTTCAACCTACGACACACAGCGAATGTGCTATTAGACTCAGGGGACTTATACAGAGTGTTGTATGTTGTCCAGTGTCCATTAGGACAGAGGGGTTGGTCCTCGTACTATATTCGGTTTACTTATGACTTCTCTAGTTTTTAGACAAGTGTTTCGTAGAAATACAAGGTCCAAGTTTTGAGAAGTTATAGGTATATGAATAAAGTAGAGAACCAGGTATTGCAAGTATCAGGATTCTTCAAGGTGATCGAAGATGTAGATACTTGTGTATGGTATTCAGTTGATAGTAATGATTTTGAGAAACTTGCTTCTCTTTCAGGTTACTCATAATTGGAAGCACTCCTAAGTTGAGTAATGCTGATCGGCCTCTTTCCATTTAGTTGACATGCACTGGAGACAGCTGCATGATTTGAATCTGGTTCAATTAAATCAGTGCTTCTGTTTCTGTATTGGATATAGAACAGTTCATATCTTAACGATGTTAAGGTACGGGGAGTTGTCCGGCTTATGCTTAAAACTAGACTCTGGATAACTCAAGGCACGTTTCTGTAATGGCTATTTGTGGGTTGACCCGGGCTATGACGAGGGTTGACTTTCTACCATCTGGAAGATCAATAGTGATATTATTCTTGACTCGCCACAGTTTTAATAAAAATGTATTTATTTCAGAAAACAGTAGTGGGAGTATGGTAGAACTGGAAGTGATTCCAGAACAGCAAACGATTACTGAAAATTTAATAAGAACCTAAAGATTCAATCTGGATTGACATTACATTGGCCACTCCACAGATATGGTGGGTAACCTCAGGCACCCGAGTGGTACTCCGGTAGCCTCAAGGACGGTGACAGGGAGGTTCTTGTTTACCCAGACTTGACACTACTGTTGTTCCAAACTATGAGACCCGGCGGGAAGATGAATATAGCGTCGTTCTGAACTGACTTATAAGTGCACGTGTATATGATTCTGCCAGAGGGTTGTCGTAGTCAGTGGGAGCAGCGGAAGCATTGTGGACAAGTGGCTTATGTCTATTTATAGACTAAAACAGAAATAGCGGAGATAGATCATCTATTTCTGATGTGACAGTCATTGGTTTGACTTCATCAGAATAGGGGATGGATCTGTTAAAAAGGTAGTAGGGTGTGATGTCCTGGTATCTGGATGACATACAAAGAGTAAGAAGTGATGTTCCTATACTACAATCGGTTATACTTCGGTTGTCACACAGTAGTTTCTCCACATGGGACTGGGATATAATATCAAGACATTCTGGTTACTGGATCTATGGTTTTAGATCTAGATTTGGGTAGTTTCCCAATCTGGGTATTTAGACAGCATTGTAAAGGTGTTTTAGAATGGACGACTCCTGGCACGGTAGTATACCTGCAGGTGATGGGGTCACCCTCTCTAAAGGTGTCTTACAGACTAAGGGGGAGAGGGATGTGCATGAATGGCAGATCACTTGTTTAGGAAATTGAGTCAATCATGAGATGTCAACTACCACACCAGATGTTGTTTTTGCAGTAGATGCAATAAGTTGATATTAATCCAATCCTGGAGAAACGGTCGGAAGCAGCTTTAGAACATAAGTTGATGTTCTGGGGAAATGATAACGACATCCTCCTTCGGGAGACAGTTATCATTCCAGGCTTCCAAGGTGACATGGATGACAGAGAGGTTGTCAGAGTTATAGTTTTCATTCTGACGAGGGGCAGTATTTTGGACTGGTGGTCCAAGGGGATACTAAGGGAGGCATGACGCAAGATACTGATTAAGTTCAGTTGATGATACAGTCTAAGAAGTTTTGATTTGGAGTTCATATATGAGCTAGGTCCCATCAGATATCCAGACATATTCTAAGACAGGTATTGCTCATTTCGAGAGATGGCTTTCTCCGCGAACTTGAGATAAAGAAAGACATAGAAAGAAACATTAAAGCGGATCCACTCACTGAGGCTATTCCTCAAGCGCATTAGTTTCGCAAGCGGGTTTTGTGAGACTGATTAGTAGAGGAGTTGGGTGTTCAGTATCACACGGGCTGTGAGTATGCGACATCGCAATAATTAGCCTTGAGTGCAAGTGGGAGATTGTTGGATATAGTGCCCTCAGAGTCAATTATTGGATCACAGGCACGTGATTGCAATGATTGAGGGAGGACCTATGCCGGTAGGACAGTCTTACTCAAGATGATAGTATGTTATCTGGTTTATCTTTATCATCGTGTACTGCTTTAGGTGACCTTACAGGTCACTATTGCGCGTTGATAGAGCCTTTAGGATTCTTGCTTAACGGCCAGCAGTATGATGGCGATCATATACATGGGAGCTCGGGTCTATAAGCACATCCTTAAAAGGTCCCTAGTCGTAGGAGTTTTCGAGACAGGGCATCGACACTCCAGAGTAGACTAGTGTATACAGTTAAGACCCCGACGAGGGGCGGTGGCCGGTCTCACAAGCCACTGGTGTCAGTTGGTTCACCTAAAATGTATTTAGGTGCTCATTGGGTTATGAGTACACCGGACAGGACTAGTTGGTCTTATACCAGACGTCAGATAGCAGTTCCCTGGTGACATGTGTACAGGTTAGTTCATCGACCTGAGATCGTCATTTGTCTCGTGTGAGTTCCCACTGTACTTTGATTACTTCCCTACCACGCTCAAAGGAGACGTGCAAACAGGTTTTAGTTGGGTACAGTCCCGAGCCACATGGAGGCAATGAGCGGATCTGCAGGGGTTCGTCTCTCCCGGTATTGGGGGTGAGGTCGCGCTGTGTCTACGAGAGCCATTATACGTGTTAGTTATATATATGCCCTAGAGGCCATTACTGTACATAGGATGTATATTGTAGTGGATGCTTGGACATATATAGGGAGGACTTTCTTGCTCGACATGATAGTATGCTATCTGGTTGATCTTTACCTTAACGTGTACACTGATTGTCTCTCTATTACATGTTGGTAAAGCCCTTAGGATGTATACTTGACTACCTGGACTATGATGCGAATCATACTAGTGGGGACATGGTAGTCCATAAGTACATCCTTCAAAGTCCCTAGTCGTGGGTATATCAAGACGGGGCATCGATATACCAGAGTAGACTAGCGTATACCTTCTCGACCCATACAGATGGGCGATGGATGATCCCATATCCATTGGTGTTTGACATCGGAGATGATATACGGGTGCTCAGTAGAGACTAGGTACACTGGACAGACTCGCCGAGAACTCCCAGATGGTATTATACCTTACGTCAGATGGCAGTTCTCTGGTGACACTGGTACAGAGTAGTCTGTTGACCCGAGATCGTCATAGAGTCTTGTGTGGTTCCCACTGTGCTTTGATTTCCATCTTACCACGTCCAAGAGGGCGTGCAAAACGGTGGTTTTTGGGTACAGTCCCGAGTCACATGGAGGCAATGAGCGATAGGAGGGGATTCGTCTCTCCCGGTATAGGGAGTTGATGTTGCGCTGTGTTCGATTGGTTATAACAGGAAATCCCTGGCCAGAGTTGCTGAGATTTACCGGTAAGTGTTACAAGTAGTTTCTCGAATTGTTATAGAACTCATATCGACACGACTTATCGAGCTATTGGGGTCTGACGTTTACCACCCCTAGGCAAGATATGCGACATATCAGACGATCAGACCGGACTGTACGGTAAGTGTTACTGGTTGGATTCACAGGAGTGTGAGCGGGCTTGCTCGTCGATCTTCTGATCGCTCAATACCCGGGTGGCCGTTACGTTTAGCAGACCGCTTGCGGCTTGTGGATGTTTGATATGATCATCATCCGCCGCCGGCGTATTGACGAGTCTTTAGAGTCCTACACAGAGGTTTCCTGGCTCAAGCGAAACGAAATAGGAGCGCATATGAGATATGTGCGGGACCGAGAGTAATGCGTGTATGTGATACCGTATTACATTCTCGCGATAAATGTATCGATTAGGTTATATGCGATATACCCTAATTATCGAATCAAGGATTGATTCAATAAACCGGTACATAGGATACTAGTCGGTTATATACGATATGACCGGATCGTTAAATCAAGTGTTGATTTAATGATTTAATGCATAATTATATATTTGATATATTACTTTGCATTAACTAGTATCGGTTCACTTTAAATGGATTTTCTCGCTCGGATGTGCGCATTGCATATGCGATATGATTTTGTGCGCTTGCTTGTATCATGTTTGATGATGCATGTAAATGGGTTTGTGTAAAGATTGAACCATGGTTTTATGAGTGGTTAGGGTTTATTATTTTCTTATTCATTTATTCTATTTAGTTATTCATTTGGAAAAAGAAAAAGAGTGAGAAAATGGTGGCTTTTCTTTGTTTGTAAATGAAGCTTCATGAAGCTTTCATTATGTCACCATTTTGTCTCATGTTAAAACCTAACCACTCCACTTAACTATAGTTCTCTCTCTACACTTAACCAAGGTAAGAGTTATGATAAGAATGGATTATGATAAGAATGGATTTTCTTTTCTATTTTAATTAATTCTTATCATAACATTCTTCTTCTTCTTCTTCATTTCTTCATGGAAGAAAGCTTGCTCCATTAATGGCAAGTGATGATAAAGAGTGAGATATCCAATTCTAAAGTGAACCCACTTCCTATTTCTTCTTCCTTTACCTCTTGCCAAGTAGTATAGGGTGTTTCCTTCACAAGTTTTCATGGCTTGCTGAAGGTGGAGCTTGATCTAGCGATGCCTCGACGTAGATCATCTTCGGCATGGAAATCGACGACCTAGCTCGCCATTTCTCCGACGAAGCCGACGCTAGAGCCCGGGAATTCATTTGGACAGCGAGGGGACTTCATTGCGGAGCTATGGAGGTGGAGCACCGGATCTACAAAGGTTGTATTTCCGTTTAAACTTTAGTTAAGTTGTTAACTAGTTTCATTTTCTCCTAAACATCTAGCCGACGATCCGTTCTAGGGTTTCTCGGCACCGTTAAAATTTGAAGTTGGCATGGTTGATGTCTTGTGAGACCTCATTAGGGTGCCTAGGAACCCTACAGTGGTATCAGAGCCTAGCTAGAGCCTTAGGCGAAGTCTAGACGACGTTTGAATCCTGATCAAACCCGAAACCCCATTTTTCCCATGCTCTCTGTCCTTTTTTCAAAACTGTGCATTTTTCCACATTAAAAATATGCAGATAATTAAGCAGGGTTTTATATGAATTACTGTGAAATACGGGGGCCTAATTCAATTAAACCACCGCGGAACCGCGGCACGAGCTTGGCATGTGCGGCGGTTCCGCGGCCGTATGGTCTCCTCTTGCGTTGACTTTTGCACAGTAATTCCTATTTAACTGTGCTGAGTTCTCTAGGTATTTTTTAAAATTTTATTCAAGAGTTGAATTTTCTGGGGTTGTTTTGGGGATTCGGTGTTTCGATCGGGGTATCAGATTTTGTCTAAGTGGCTTTCCGGATAAATTTAAGAATATGTTAAAAAGTTGGACCGAATATAAATACCCAATTTTTCCCCTATCGGGAAATTTCCAAGTGTTGGATTTTTCCGTAGTTTGACGACGTTCTAAGTAGTGCAAGTAACGCGATGGTCCCTCTAGAAGACAACAAACCTTAACTCGATTATGTGACCGTCTTGAACTGCTCTTTGAACCTTCGGGTTTGGGGCAGTACGGCGTGCCACATGTGAGGCGTTGGCTTGACCCTTCTACGGCTGGACCGTTGGTACTGAGGCACGAACTGAATGTTTTTAGACTTGTTTCATGTGTTGATCTGTATCGGGAAAGCTTGGGTGTTCGATTGTTCGATCGGAAAGTTTGACATTTTCTATTTATCCGGAATGGGATACAACAATTGAAATTCACAAAAGTTATGTGATAACTGAATGAATGTTATAAACATAGCACTTTAGTCTCACTTGATCGATTGCCACGGAATTTTGATGTGATCAAAAGTCCGTCGCAATCACGTAGCGTACACGGATACTCGCCGGATAAACTTAATAGACAGCCTCACCTCATAGCCCCGACCAAGTGACTGTAGGATAACCCCGTCGCCGAAAGCATCCGTTTGGGTGCTCGCGGCAGCGGTGTTCCGCCTTGGTGCACTTTGTCGACGGCGTCGGCGGTGCGGCCGCCTACTGAAGTTTGCGACGAGCTTTCGATCAGGATGCCGGGAATCTTGTTGAATTACCCGACTTGATATTGAAAAGAGTTTTCGATTTTGAGACTAAAATGCGGGGTTTATAATTGTTAGGCATGTGATGTCTAAGTAATTCATTTGATTAGGCATGTGATGTCTAAAGAGATTGCGGATTCCAACTGTTGTAGTTTTACACTTTCTTTTCTGTGACCGTAAGTGTAATATGTGATATCGCCGGTTTCGTTGCTATATGCCAACGACAATTGGGATGCGCATATTTACTTACGTTGATGACATGTGATGTTATGTGTTGCTGGATATGTTATATTGGATCGTCGTGTATGAATAGCCGGGGGTTTTTATGTGAGATGAGTGTTTTTCATTTTCATTCATGTAAAAACTTGTATGTAATATTCTTTTATTGGGGCACTTCCAGGTTGCGGAAGATGTCACCGTTTGTATATTATTTACTTTTCCGCACTAGGATAGACCCAAGGAGGAGGGCACAAGTAACCGGGTTCTGGAGTCCAGTGGGAGACCAACTCGAGGAGTCGAGTCCGGGTCACCTAACTCCAGAATTGGTAGGGTTGCTTGCCGCTCTCGTAGGGGTCTAGGGGTGTGGGTTTGGCTATTCATCGCGACCGTGGAATCCGTGTTTTATACTGGCTCGTATTGAAAACACGGACGTCCTAGTATATCCAATATTTCATATGTTTCTTCTGCTGCGATATCTGTGATGTGATCATGTGATGTTCTGTGAGAGATACAGTATATAGTATATATGATATATTAAATAGACGTTACTTATGTTTTACACCCGTGCTAGCCCTGCCCCGCTCTGTCGTTAGTTACCTAACCTAACGGTGCACGAGGGGACATCGAGGCGAATGCGGATGGCATAAGTGTACGTCGTATTTATCTGTGATGTTTAGGTACTTAAATGATGGGACTTCATTAATGAGATTAATGAAAGAAAAGAAACCTAAGATGTTGTAGAATCGAATTTCAAAATAAAACAGGTAGCTACAGTTCTTGCTTTGCACAGCGGTATATACGATATATCCTGCACCTTATTCGATAAGGAAAGGACCGAGATCCCTTCACCGGGAGTGACTCCTTTAGCAATAACTGGCAGATGCTACACCCCTCGGTTTGTCTTTTGATTGCTTTTAAGTGTTTTTTTCTTTGCACAGTGATATATATGACATATCCCGCACCTCATTCGACGAGGAAAGGACCGACGATCCCTTCACCGGGAGTGACTCCTTTAGCAAAACTAGAAAAGCCTCAAAAACACTCCATTTTAAAAATCATTCGATCCTACAACGATATCAAGTTCATTACGCAATAGGTTTTCAGAAAAACCTGTCGTAGCCCTCCGTCATTTCAGATAAATACTAGTTAGTATTCGTGCTGCGGTAGTTTGGCATTCGTCAAGGCGTAGTGTGCGGTAGCTAACTAGTATTTATCTGCTTATGCATATGATGCAGATTGGATTAGGGTATTCGTACGGCGTTGTTTGGCATTCGTCAAGGGTCGTGCGGGTGGGTTTAATTCGATCAAGAAATGTACGGGTTGAACTTGACTAGTGGACTATGGGTTGTTTGGCATTCGTCAAGGTCATAGGACACTAGGGGCAAAATATTATCGGGAATTTCAAGTGTTGAAATTTGCAATGAGATTGCATACCTTTTATGAGATAGTTGGATCCCGATACCCGCTGCGAGTAATTGTTACTCCTGAGAGAGTTTTATACATTACAATTAGCCGATCAAGTAGGTGTCTAGAAAGGTGTTAACGAGGTTACGCCTCTGGGAAAACGAGGTTTACATTAATTAGGTCCGTGCGAAAGCACGGGGCACCTCCCTCAAAGTACCGACACTGGCCTGGCTGAAAGATTGGCGAACTTGTAGTGTGTAATTAATCCCGGCTAGTCTTTTCTTTTAGGGTTTGAAGGAAGATTTGATAAAAAGCAGTGGGAGCTATCCTGATTAGATAAAATAATAACCAATCTATTCTTGAAAGAGCGCACGCTGAGTGTTTTCTTCTCTCTCTCTCCTGGTAGCGAAAATATCACGCCTTAATCAAGATAATAATACGGATTATTGACCGAACCCGCTTGTTATACTGAGCTGGGGAACGTTGGTCCCACTCCAACTTATAAATGTTATAAGACAGAGCAGGAAATTGGGGATTACCAGAATTCCCGTGCCGCCCAAACGAAGAGAGTTCATGTTGATGCATCATCTTCGGGTGTGTTCATTAAACAGAACTGTTTCTCAGTATCCTCCGAATCCTGGGTATATGATACTGGATCAGGATCCCAGATATGTAATCTGTTACATAGGGCTACAAAAGGGTAGAAAAACTGAGAACGGGTGATAAGTTTCATGAGGCAGAAAACGGGGCAAGTGTTGCAGCCAAGTCTGTCGGTCACTGTCACCCTGTATTGTAATACATTGATTCTGAACGAATGTTATTAGATACCGAACCTGATAAACAAAATCATATCACTCTCTTTATTAGTAAAGAAATGATAAAATTTTGTATTGTTGGATAATGTTTTGAACATTTCCTATATCAAAAGTTGATCGGTTCAGGCACGTTATCTAAAAGCATTGATGTTCTAAATCAAACTACAGTTCTTAGTATATGGAACACACACAAGAGGAAGAGTTCAGAAATGAACGGATCCTTCTTTTGGTATTGTAGACTAGGTCATATCAATGCGACCCGACTAGCTGGAGTTACATTTAGATGCATATTTAAATCAGTTTGAATTTACATCTTGTGAAACTCGCCAGTCATGTCACAAAGATAAAATGACCATAGCTCTGTTTATTGGAAACAGAGAAAGAGTAAGTGAACTCTTGGGATGATACATGTTGATGTATAAAGGTCCCCTGTCTACACATACCTGGTAAGGTTCTCTGTACTTCATTACATTCTCTGATAATCTCTCGAGATTCAGACATATGTTCCTGTTGAAACACAAGTCTGTGTAAGTCTACGCTAGCGCCCCGGCAGTCTACAGACGCCAAATGCGGAACAAAAACTTTTAAACTTGCGCTATCGTATACTTTAACCCGGATCTGCCATTATTGCTAAACTAACAAACTGTAAAGAGTGTAGGAAGGTTATACCGAACGATCCGAGTCCTTCGTTCTTCAACCATCATCCCACGCTCCGTTGCGGCTGCTCCGATCTCGTCGATCTCCGATCTCCTCGTCGAGGTGGCACCACATGATCGATTCTTTGAACGGGCTCCCGCCTCTGACTCGAGGCAACTCGATCGTCAAGTTTGCTAAAAGAGACGACCAAGAATGATGTAGAGAATGAGTAGATGACTTTGTCTCACTTCGTCCAAATCCGTGGACGATCGGTTAATGAAGTTGCCGTGGAAATCGGGTGATGGAATGAAATGAACTGTAAAATTCCATACACCCCGAATACTATCATAATCTTTTCTAGACAAAATGAAACATCAAGTGAGAGTGAGGAGAGAGAGAGGAGGCCGGCCACTTTTATATGATGGAGGGAGGTGACCGTAGGAGCAAGTGGTGACCATAAGCTAAAAGCTTCTCACTTCAAAATATCTTAAGCAATCCAAAAGGAATTAATCACAAAGCATGAGTCATTAGGCTAGTCATCAAAAAACCATTAATGCACTAATGAGTCATGAAGCCTAGTCATCATCTAGAACCTTCTAGAAACTTCTAGAAGCACTGACTCACCATATCTGAAGAAAAGATAAATCCGTCTTTAACCGAATGTTAAAAGACGGCTGATAGAAAACTGGAAACTGGCAACTTCCAAAAGTGATCCTGAAACGAATTTCAGGACAACCCCGAAACTGTATAAATATACCCGCATTTGTATTACGACCGAATACAAATGCAACTGAGACAAAGATATTATACCTACTCAATATAATACTCGGATCCGGCTTAAACCAAAGCCGACCAGTATCATCTGTCCGAAAAATAACACGTGCGTAAACGCACGTGCATTTTCCGAACCCTGCCATAAAACCATACGGCCTCTACAACGTTTCGCCCGAACTTGGGAAACTGTCTGTGGGGAACTCTAATGACTCGTCAGTACCCTGGCAGTGGGTTTAACCACAAACCGTCAGCGGCACTAGCAATGCATAACGGCTGCCCACGGACTGACCTCAAGGGTGGCCGAGGAGCGAACTCAAGGGAGACCGATGAGCGAACTCCTCCGAAAACCCTACTGAGCCTAACAGTGACAATGTATATACAGTCCGGTCCGTTCGTCAATGAGTATCGCATATCCGCCTAGGGGGCTAGTAACGTCAGACCCCCAGAAGCAGTATAAGTCGTGTCGGAGTGAAGCCCAATAACACCCTGAGATACTACTGGAGTACCTACCAGTAAATCTCCTGCCACGGCCGTAGGCTTTGTGTAATGGCTCTCCTAGACACAGCACGACCTCGCCCCCAATACCGGGAGAGACGAATCCCCTGCCGATCCGCTCACGTGCCTCCATATGGCTCGGGACTGTACCCAAAAACTACCTGTTTGCACGACTCCTTTGAGCCGTGGTAGGGTAGAAATCAAAGCACAGTGGGAACTCACACGAGACAAATGACGACCTCAGGTCGATGAACTAACCTGTACACATGTCACCAGGGAACTGCTATCTGACGATAGGTATAGTACTAACTAGCAGATTCCCGGCGAGTCCTGTCCGGTGTACTCATAACCCAATGAGCACCTGTATACATCTTAGGTGATCCAACTGACACCAGTGGCTTGTGAGACCGGCCACCGCCCCTCGTCGGGGTCTCGACTGTACACACTAGTCTACTCCGGAGTATCGATGCCCTGTCTCGAAACTCCCACGACTAGGGACCACAATTAAGGATATGCATCTAAACTACCCAACTCTCACGTATATGATCGCCCTCATACAGTTGGTAGTAAAGCAAGATCCTAAGGGCTCTATCAAAGTGTAACATGCAATCAGTCACTTGAACATGTACACAACTGATAAAGGCAAACCAGATAGCATACTATCATTTCGAGTAAGACTGTCCTACCGGGATAGGTCCTCCGCAATCATTGCAATCACGTACCTGCGATCCAATAATTGACTATGAGGGCACTATCTCCAACAATCTCCCACTTGCACTCAAGGCTAATATTGCGATGTCGACTACTCACAGCCCGTGTGAATCCGAACATCCAACTCTTCTACTAATCAGTTTCACAAAGCCCGTTTGTAAAACTATTGTGTTCGAGAAATAGCCTCAGTGAGTGGATCCGCCTAGAAGTATCTTTCAATATCTCTCTAAATCTCAAATTCGCGGAGAAAGCCATCTCCCGAATTGAGTAGTACCTGTCTTAGAATATGTCTGGATATCTGATGGGACCTTAGTTCATTAATGAACTTCATATCCAAACTTCTTAGACTGTATCGATCACTGAACCTAATCAGTATCGGGCACCTTGCTCCCCACAGTATCCTCTTGGACCAACTGTCCATAATACTGTCCCTCGTCAGAGGGAAAACTAAAACTCAGACAATCACTGTGTCATCCATGTCACCTTTGAAGCCTGGAATGATAACCGTCTCCCAAAAGAGGCTGCCGTTATCAAATCCGTAGAACATGTACCAATGTTCTAAAACTGCTTCCTTATGTTTCTCCAGGATTGGATTAATACAAACTTATTGCATCTAGTGCAAAACCAACATTTGGTGTGGTACTTGACATCTCATGATTGACTCAATTGCCTAAGCAAGTGATCTGCCAATCATGCACATCCCTCTCCACTTTAGTCTATACGACACCTTTAGAGAGGGTGACTCCATCACCTGCAGGTACACTACCATGCTAGGAGTCAACTATTCCAAAAACCATTAGAATATCTGTCAAAGTACTCACATTGGGAAACTACCCAAATCCAGATCTAAAACCATAGATCCAGAAACCAGAATGTCAAATATTATATCCATATCCTGTCTGGAGAAACAACTGTGTGACAACCATAGTACAACCGATCGTAGTATAGGAATTTTACTTCCCACTCTGTGTATGTCATCCAGATACCATGACATCACACCCTACTACCTTCTTAACTGATCCATCCCCTACTCTGATTGAAGTCAAACCCATGACTGTCACATCAAAATTAGATGATCTATCTCCGCTATAACTGCTCAAGTCTATAAATAGACGTAAGCTACTTGCCCACTATACTTCTGCTGCTCCCACTGACTACGACAACCCTTCTACCGGGTCTCATATCCTGGAACAACAGTAGTGTCAAGTCTGGGTAGATAAGAACCTCCCTGTCACCGTCCTTGAGCCTACCGAAGTACCTCTCGGGTGTCTGAGGTTACCTACCAAATCTGCGGAGTGGCTATTGGAATGTCAACCCTGATTGAATATATAGGTCCTATTAAATTTTCCGTAATCGTTCGCGGTTCTGGAATCACTTCCAGTTCTACCATACTCCCACTACTGTTTTCTGAAAAAGATCCATTTTACTTAAAACTGTGGTGAGTCAAGAACAATATCACTATTGATCTTCCAAATGGTAGAGTATCAACCCTCGTCATAGCCAGGGTCAACCCACAAACGGCCATTACAGAACGGTGCCCTGAGTTATCCAGAGTCTGGTTTTAATCATAAGCTGGACAACTCCCCGTACCTTAATTTCTTTTAAGGTACAATCCATTCTATATCCAATACAGAAACTTTGGCACTTATTTAATTGGAACCATATTCAAATCATGCAGCTGTCTCCAGTGCATATCAACTTAATGGAAAGAGGCTAATCAGCATTACTCAACTTAGGAATCCATCCAATTATGAGTAACCTGAAAGAGAAATACGTTTCTCAAAACCATCACTATTATCTGAATGCCAATCACAAGAATCTACATCTTCGATCTCTTTGAAGAATCCCGATACCTGTGATACCTGGTTCTCTACTTTATTCTTATACCCACAACTTCTCAAAACTTAGACTTTGTATTTCTACGAAACACTCGTCTAAATACTAGAGAAGTTATAAGTAAACAGAACATAGTACGAGGACCTACCCCTTTGTCCTGATGGACACTTGGACAACATACAATACTCTGTGTAAGTCCGCTGAGTTAAACAACTCAAAACCTGTGCGTCGTAGGTAGAAAACTGTACCCTGGCGATTTCCTCAAATATCACCAATTACAACGAATTCCGATATAATGAGGATGATCACCTAATTCCCAATATCTTACTCCCACTCATCATCTGTAAAACCATACAGATATGAGAATGAAATCTGGTAAATACATACCCTTGGAGTAAGTGTCTAATCGGGAAAACAGTTTTTCTTTAACAATGCACTGAAACATTAAAATGTTTCGTAGGGGTATCCTGGTATTCATAGCAATGCCTCTTCCATAATCCAATTCATGACTTCAACCGTATATTTTATTGCCGTCTCACTAAATCCCTTTATTTGTCTTTAGTCGTTACCTTCTGTACACCATCGTTAGGCTAACTGGTTTTCTTCCTTCCCTACCGTTCGGCACCAGCCTATGGTTTGGAAGAAGACTATCCAGTAAGCATAATAGGTGTACCCTCCTAAACCAAGGAGTACTCGCAACTCGAGAGAAGGTGATGATAAAAGACAACTGAATAATACCTTATTCTTTTAAAGTGAAATAGGAGTGGCGATGAAGTACGCGGTTTAGGTTGTGAATGATATCAGTCGCAATTTACTTTGCCCTCTTTCTAATCCCTTTATTTTGTCTTTACATATTACCTTCTGCACACCCTACTTAGGCTAATTGGTTTTCTTCATTCCCTACCTTTCGGCACCAGCCTATGGTTTGGAATAAGACTATCCAATAAGCGTAATAGGTGTACTCTCCTAAACCAAGGAGCTCTCGCAACCTGAGAGAAGGTGATAATACAAGACAACTGAATAAACCAATTCTGTTTCTCCTGAACCTGGATCCATCCTCGAAGAATTCCCTTCGAGTTCGTATATAACCATACGATGGATCTATCCAATGGAAGTGGATATCTGTAGTAATACAGGTGTTCTGAGAAATGCAAAGGGTAAAAGAAGGAGTGGCAATGACTTATGCAACATAGACAATCCAAAAGCCAGTATTTTAAGAAGGTTCGGTCAACCTGGTCACTGAGTCATAGTCTAGGGTCGGTCAAAGGTCGCTGCCAAAGAGAGAGAGAGAAAAGAAACACTCTGCGTGCACTCTAATCTAGATCAGAATGGTCATTATTTTATCTAATCCGGAAACCTCCCACTGTCCTGTCAAATTCTCCTCCAAACCTAAAGAAGAATCAATCGAGATCACCCGAAGAGTAAACCAACTCATCAGTGGGAATCGGGATCCAACTCTCATCGCATGATAACGTGATGGAATGCATCCACGTTACTCATACTCCAGAAGGTATGCGCATACTTGGCAAGTTTCAGTTTCTTTAGAAACTCCCGATATGATTTTTGCCCCATGCTCTTATAACCTTGGCTTTGGTCAAAATGTCATAAGTCACATGCCAAGTTCTACCCATCACTATCTTGTCAATTTGAACCCACCCGCACATGCCCCTGACTTTGGCCAATCGGCAGAACGACTGTCCCAAACTAACTCATCTATCTATGCAACAATTGAATACCCAGCAGCTACCAAACACTATGCCTTAACTTTGGCTAAAATGCATAGCTTGAATACTACTAAATACCCAAAAGAAGTGACGGAGGGCTACGACTGGTTTTTGGCGAAAAACCTTTAGCGTAGTGAACTTGATATCGCTGAAGGAACCTGATAGCTTTTTAAAATATAGTGGCGAAAACCTTTTGCTAAAGAGGTCACTCCCGGTAAAGGGATCTCGGCTCTTTCCTCGTGGAATGAGGTGCAGGATATTCCACTGAATACCGCTATGCAAAGCAACTTGTAATCGACTATAGTGAAGTTATTACTCTGACCCAAACTTCTGTCCAAGGGGTCTTTCCCGGTGAAGGGATATCAGCCCTTGCCTCGTCGAATGAGGTGCTGGATATTCACACCGAATACCGCTATGCATAACAAAAGAAAACGTCTTTGCAATAACACTTTTTAAATTGTTCCAACAACTGTATACAGGTTTGTTTTTACTTTGCGTTGATCAGAATCAACGCAGTCCCATCATTCAATCACACCAGAAAAGAACGAAAATAAAATGTACGTATATGCCATCCGCATTCGTCACTGGGTCCCGTCATCACCCGTTAGGTTACTTAACTAACGACAGAGCGGGGACTGGACTAGCGCGGGTGTAAAACATATACAACATCTAATAGTATATAAACCAATATACATAATCGCTCCAGGCGTGATAATATGCAACATTACAGAAAAGTAATAAGCATCACAGAACAATACAGATATCTGGGATCCCCGAGTTTCACAGAGCCGCTGTTGAAACTCGACGTTCCCCTGTCGTGTGGATAGCCTGTGCAATGAAACCTAGACCCCTACGGGTGCGGCAAGTTACCCGCCAAAACCTGAAGCGAGGTAGTCCCCACAGCATAGTGAATGGAACACCCGGCACTTCACGGAATCCGGTAAGCTTGGGCACCCCTCCTTGGGTCAACCTGTACCCACTACGAGTGCGGCGAATAGTCTGCCAATTCTGAAGTGGGACCCCTCTGCCTCTCAAAGCCATGAGATGCGGACCCGTTGCCCTCCCGAACCCGGCTATCCGTGCACTCCGTCTCGGGGCAAAACCTAGTACAGTAATGAAAAATAGTACAATAGGTACATCGACCGCAACCTGGTCGTGCCCCAAAATAATATTATACAACAGGAAGTGACGGCAGTCCACAAGTTGGACGCTCGCCCCGCAATATCAAATGTACAAATAAACACAAACTGTACTACCATTGCACACTGCTATCCACCACGACAAATCCGCAACATTACAGCACAACACAGAACATCAACGCGAATGTCACGTTCGCAAACCCGTCTAAAAGAACTATAGCAGTTAAACGCGGTTTACCGATCAAATGACATTCCCGGTCGGAGATATAATGTAAGCACTGTAAACTAACATGTTTAAATTTCGATCGACGAAATATCAAAAAGTGGGCCCCACGACTTACTGGTGAACAGTAACAAAACCTGGGCCAAAATGATATATACCAAAAACCCCAAAATCCAACACTGAACACACTGACCAAATTTGGGAGCACGTGCTCCCCACGTGGCCGCGGATGCGCGGCCAAACCATGGGTTTGGCCGCCCTTCCGCGGCAGCTTGGAGGGATCACGACCCCAAATTTTGTCGTGGCTCTTAAAAACGCCTGCACGGATTTTTAAGATATACAGAAATCAATTTTGACACCGTTTAAAATCAACAGAAACTGTCGGCTTGGATTTTTGCAGTTTTCGATTTTCGGTCGGATCGATGTTTTAAACGCGTTAGCACAAGTTAGTATAGCAAAATGGTGAGGCTCTGATACCACTGTAAGTCTACGCTAGCGCCCCGGCAGTCTACAGACGCCAAATGCGGAACAAAAACTTTTAAACTTGCGCTATCGTATACTTTAACCCGGATCTGCCATTATTGCTAAACTAACAAACTGTAAAGAGTGTAGGAAGGTTATACCGAACGATCCGAGTCCTTCGTTCTTCAACCATCATCCCACGCTCCGTTGCGGCTGCTCCGATCTCGTCGATCTCCGATCTCCTCGTCGAGGTGGCACCACATGATCGATTCTTTGAACGGGCTCCCGCCTCTGACTCGAGGCAACTCGATCGTCAAGTTTGCTAAAAGAGACGACCAAGAATGATGTAGAGAATGAGTAGATGACTTTGTCTCACTTCGTCCAAATCCGTGGACGATCGGTTAATGAAGTTGCCGTGGAAATCGGGTGATGGAATGAAATGAACTGTAAAATTCCATACACCCCGAATACTATCATAATCTTTTCTAGACAAAATGAAACATCAAGTGAGAGTGAGGAGAGAGAGAGGAGGCCGGCCACTTTTATATGATGGAGGGAGGTGACCGTAGGAGCAAGTGGTGACCATAAGCTAAAAGCTTCTCACTTCAAAATATCTTAAGCAATCCAAAAGGAATTAATCACAAAGCATGAGTCATTAGGCTAGTCATCAAAAAACCATTAATGCACTAATGAGTCATGAAGCCTAGTCATCATCTAGAACCTTCTAGAAACTTCTAGAAGCACTGACTCACCATATCTGAAGAAAAGATAAATCCGTCTTTAACCGAATGTTAAAAGACGGCTGATAGAAAACTGGAAACTGGCAACTTCCAAAAGTGATCCTGAAACGAATTTCAGGACAACCCCGAAACTGTATAAATATACCCGCATTTGTATTACGACCGAATACAAATGCAACTGAGACAAAGATATTATACCTACTCAATATAATACTCGGATCCGGCTTAAACCAAAGCCGACCAGTATCATCTGTCCGAAAAATAACACGTGCGTAAACGCACGTGCATTTTCCGAACCCTGCCATAAAACCATACGGCCTCTACAACGTTTCGCCCGAACTTGGGAAACTGTCTGTGGGGAACTCTAATGACTCGTCAGTACCCTGGCAGTGGGTTTAACCACAAACCGTCAGCGGCACTAGCAATGCATAACGGCTGCCCACGGACTGACCTCAAGGGTGGCCGAGGAGCGAACTCAAGGGAGACCGATGAGCGAACTCCTCCGAAAACCCTACTGAGCCTAACAGTGACAATGTATATACAGTCCGGTCCGTTCGTCAATGAGTATCGCATATCCGCCTAGGGGGCTAGTAACGTCAGACCCCCAGAAGCAGTATAAGTCGTGTCGGAGTGAAGCCCAATAACACCCTGAGATACTACTGGAGTACCTACCAGTAAATCTCCTGCCACGGCCGTGGGCTTTGTGTAATGGCTCTCCTAGACACAGCACGACCTCGCCCCCAATACCGGGAGAGACGAATCCCCTGCCGATCCGCTCACGTGCCTCCATATGGCTCGGGACTGTACCCAAAAACTACCTGTTTGCACGACTCCTTTGAGCCGTGGTAGGGTAGAAATCAAAGCACAGTGGGAACTCACACGAGACAAATGACGACCTCAGGTCGATGAACTAACCTGTACACATGTCACCAGGGAACTGCTATCTGACGATAGGTATAGTACTAACTAGCAGATTCCCGGCGAGTCCTGTCCGGTGTACTCATAACCCAATGAGCACCTGTATACATCTTAGGTGATCCAACTGACACCAGTGGCTTGTGAGACCGGCCACCGCCCCTCGTCGGGGTCTCGACTGTACACACTAGTCTACTCCGGAGTATCGATGCCCTGTCTCGAAACTCCCACGACTAGGGACCACAATTAAGGATATGCATCTAAACTACCCAACTCTCACGTATATGATCGCCCTCATACAGTTGGTAGTAAAGCAAGATCCTAAGGGCTCTATCAAAGTGTAACATGCAATCAGTCACTTGAACATGTACACAACTGATAAAGGCAAACCAGATAGCATACTATCATTTCGAGTAAGACTGTCCTACCGGGATAGGTCCTCCGCAATCATTGCAATCACGTACCTGCGATCCAATAATTGACTATGAGGGCACTATCTCCAACAGTCTGAACCTTTTGAGATATTCACAGAATATAAGATAGAAGTAGAGAACCAATACGGGTATAATTATTATGTCCTATGATGAGATCAAGGAGGAGAATACTTGAGCACGGAAATCCTGGACTATTCTAAAGGAGAATGTGATTCTCTCTCAGCATTACTCCTCCGTATACACCATAGCACGATGGTATATCGGGGCGGAGCAATCACACCCTATATGATAAGGTGTGCTCTATGATGAGTACTACTGAGTTACCTATTTCCTTTTGGGAGTTATGCACTTATGAAGTTGCATACCTATTGAATAAGGTTTCAATCAAATCAGTTGCCTACCACTTCATATGTGATATGGAAAGGTAAGAGCCCATATCTTAAGTTAGTTAAGATTTGGGGTTGTCCGACCTATGTCTAAAAGAAAAATCTGGACAAGCTCGAGGCAAGGTCTGTAATGTAGAACTGGAAAGGTTCCAGCTATACAAAATACAGCAGATAATTTGGTAGAACCAAAGAATTCAGTAGTAACCAACGAACCTCAGCCTCTCCGCCGATCTAGCAGGGTTCCACACCTACCTGAGAGATACTTCGGTTTCTCTATGACAGTGGGAGCGAGGATTGCATCATGAGATGATGACCCAACTTGCTTCGAGCTAGCCATCAGGAGTGAGACTCTGTAAGAATGGCTGGATGCTTAGCAATCTGAGATGGAATCCATGTACTCCAACAAAGTATGGACTTTGGTTGTTATATCTGAAGGGTTAAATCCCCATCAGGAGCAAGTATATCTTGAGAAGATTACTTGGTGTACATGGAAAAGTTGAGACTTTCAAAGCTAGACTTGTTAAAGGTTTGCATCATTGACCAGGTATGGATTATGTTGAAACCTTTTCTAAGGAGCTATGCTTAAGTCCATCCAGATCCTACTTGCCACGGCTACATACCATGACTACGATAGCTGGCGGTTTGGTGCCATGACTGCTTTTCTAAATGTTGTTTTAGAAGAGTGTGTCTATAAGTACACAGCCAGAGGTCCTCGTAGACAGTGGGAGCAGCGGAAACGTGTGCAAGATGTTTTATATGATAAAGCAGGCATCGCGGAGTTGGAACGTCTGTTTTGATGTAGTAGTCAAAGAGTTTGACTTCATCAAAATGGTAGATGAACCTTGTATAAACAAAAAGGTAGTAGGGAGTATGGTGGTGATCCTCGTAGAGTACGTGGATGACATACTCTTGATAAGAAAGGAGTTTCCTATGCTACGCTCGGTCAATCTCCGCTTATCACAATGATTCTCCATATAGGATCAATGTGATACCTCCTATATCCTGGTTTTTGGATCTATGAGATAGATCTAATTGGATGTTAGGATACTCACTAGTAGTAGTGAGATGGTATCACTCGATCCTGGGGAGAATCACTGGAAGTGTTCCAGAGTGATAAAGACGACTGAATGTCAGTCGCAGGCATTGTCTTTACCCTCAGTAAAGGGACGGTATGTTGGAAGAGTTCCAAGCTAGATACCGTGACATACTAGACGATAAAGGCTGGATACATCGCTACTTAAGATGCTACCAAAGAGGATGTTTGGGTGTATATTAGTTCATGAGATGAACTACGTTCCTACCATTGTGAGACAATGGAGTTGTGGCTTATGCCAAGGAACACCGGTCCCATCAGTGATCCAGACTTATTCTAAGGCAGTATCACCTGATCATGGACATGGTTGATCTCCAGGGTGATCGAGGCAAGGAGACCAGACTTAGAGGATAACGCAGCGGATCCACTCACGAAGGCCTATTCCCAGAGAGAGATTTCTATGGGATGGTTGAGTATGAGATACTGCAACCACTGCTACAGATGGGCCTAGTGCAAGTGGGAGATTGTTAGTTATATGTATGCCCTAGAGGCCATTACTGTACATAGGATGTATATTGTAGTGGATGCTTGGACATATATAGGGAGGACTTTCTTGCTCGACATGATAGTATGCTATCTGGTTGATCTTTACCTTAACGTGTACACTGATTGTCTCTCTGTTACATGTTGGTAAAGCCCTTAGAATGTATACTTGACTACCTGGACTATGATGCGGATCATACTAGTGGGGACATGGTAGTCCATAAGTACATCCTTCAAAGTCCCTAGTCGTGGGTATATCAAGACGGGGCATCGATATACCAGAGTAGACTAGCGTATACCTTCTCGACCCATACAGATGGGCGATGGATGATCCCATATCCATTGGTGTTTGACATCGGAGATGATATACGGGTGCTCAGTAGAGACTGGGTACACTGGACGGACTCGCCGAGAACTCCCAGATGGTATTATACCTTACGTCAGATGGCAGTTCTATGGTGACACTGGTACAGAGTAGTCTGTTGACCCGAGATCGTCATAGAGTCTTGTGTGGTTCCCACTGTGCTTTGATTTCCATCTTACCACGTCCAAGAGGGCGTGCAAAACGGTTGTTTTTGGGTACAGTCCCGAGTCACATGGAGGCAATGAGCGATAGGAGGGGATTCGTCTCTCCTGGTATAGGAAGTTGATGTTGCGCTGTGTTCGATTGGCTATAACAGGAAATCCCTGGCCAGGGTTGCTGAGATTTACTGGTAAGTGTTACCAGTAGTTTCTCGAATTGTTATAGAACTCATATCGACACGACTTATCGAGCTATTGGGGTCTGACGTTTACCACCCCTAGGCAAGATATGCGACATATCAGACGATCAGACCGGACTGTACGGTAAGTGTTACTGGTTGGATTCACAGGAGTGTGAGCGGGCTTGCTCGTTGATCTTCTGATTGCTCAATAGCCAGGTGGCCGTTACGTTTAGCAGACCGCTTGCGGCTTATGGATGTTTGATATGATCATCATCCGCTGCCGGCGTATTGACGAGTCTTTAGAGTACTACACAGAGGTTTCCTGGCTCAAGCGAAACGAAATAGGAGCGCATATGAGATATGTGCGGGACCGAGAGTAATGCGTGTATGTGATACCGTATTACATTCTCGCGATAAATGTATCGATTAGGTTATATGCGATATACCCTAATTATCGAATCAAGGATTGATTCAATAAACCGGTACATAGGATACTAGTCGGTTATATACGATATGACCGGATCGTTAAATCAAGTGTTGATTTAATGATTTAATGCATAATTATATATTTGATATATTACTTTGCATTAACTAGTATCGGTTCACTTTAAATGGATTTTCTCGCTCAGATGTGCGCATTGCATATGCGATATGATTTTGTGCACTTGCTTGTATCATGTTTGATGATGCATGCAAACTTGGGTTTGTGTAAAGATTGAACCATGGTTTTATGAGTGGTTAGGGTTTATTATTTTCTTATTCATTTATTCTATTTAGTTATTCATTTGGAAAAAGAAAAAGAGTGAGAAAATGGTGGCTTTTCTTTGTTTGTAAATGAAGCTTCATGAAGCTTTCATTATGTCACCATTTTGTCTCATGTTAAAACCTAACCACTCCACTTAACTATAGTTCTCTCTCTACACTTAACCAAGGTAAGAGTTATGATAAGAATGGATTTTCTTTTCTATTTTAATTAATTCTTATCATAACATTCTTCTTCTTCTTCATTTCTTCATGGAAGAAAGCTTGCTCCATTAATGGCAAGTGATGATAAAGAGTGAGAAATCCAATTCTAAAGTGAACCCACTTCCTATTTCTTCATCCTCTACCTCTTGCCAAGTAGTATAGGGTGTTTCCTTCACAAGTTTTCATGGCTTGGTGAAGGTGGAGCTTGATCTAGTAATGCCTCGACGTAGATCATCTTCGGCATGGACATCAACGACCTAGCTCGCCATTTCTCCGACGAAGCCGACGCTAGAGCCCGGGAATTCATTTGGACAGCGAGGGGACTTCGTTGCGGAGCTATGGAGGTGGAGCACCGGATCTACAAAGGTTGTATTTCCGTTTAAACTTTAGTTAAGTTGTTAACTAGTTTCATTTTCGCCTAAACATCTAGCCGACGATCCGTTCTAGGGTTTCTCGGCACCGTTAAAATTTGAAATTGGCATGGTTGATGCCTTGTGAGACCTCATTAGGGTGCCTAGGAACCCTACAACACGAAGTCCTTGGCCAAGGCAGGAGATTTACTGGTAAGTATTCCAGTAGTATTTCAGGGTGTTCTGGGCTACACTCCGACCCGACTTGTACCGCGTTTGGGGGTCTGACTTTCACCAACCCCCTGGGCCCGCCATGCGATGCTCATAGACGAACGGACCGGACTGTACGGATATTGTCACTGACAGGCTCAGTAGGGTGTTAGGATGAGTTTGTTCATCGACATCCATTTTGGTCAATACCTGGCAGCCCGTTACGTATGGCTAATACCTCTGACGTGCTAGTGGTTAAATCCACAGCTAAAGTATTGACGAGTCTTTAGAGTCCCCCACAGACTATTTTCTCAAGTTTCGGGCGAAACGCTGTAGAGGCCGTATGGAGATATGGCAGGGTTCGATCATATATGTGCGGTATTGCACGGATCATGATCGGACGGATAATACTAGCGGGCTTTGGTTTAAGCCGGATCCTAGTATTGTACAGTGTAGATTTTGTCTCATTGCATTTGTATTCGGTCGGAATACAAATGCGGGTATGTATATACAGTCGCGGGGTTTTCCTGTAATTTATTACGGGATCAGTTTTCTGAAGTTACCAGTATGCATTCCGTTTCGGCCAGTTTCCTTTGTTTCTTTCTTTGGCTGAATTTTGGTGGAGGGGGTTATTTGCAATTGTGCATGGAGAAGACTTTTTGTGATAGCTTCATGATGGTTTAACCATCATTTGACTTTTGGTTCATCATGGTTCTTGCCTCTCATGATTACCTTTTTGTTCATCATGGTTGTTGATGATGGGGGTTGATTTGGATTTGATTGTGATCATTGCTTATTATCATCACCCTTTCTCTCTCTTGCATTATGTTGGGGCTCACTCCTTTTTCATTCATTTTCACTCCATTCTCTCATTCCTAAAGCATGAGGCCGGCCATATATTGATGAGGGGTTGTTCATATTTTGATGAGGGTGATTTTGATCTCTTTGGCTTTGCAAAAATCCTATAGCTCCATCTCCAAAAGTTCATCTCATTCCTCCACCAAAAACCATAGCAACTTCATACCCCAATGATACAAAGCTTTCTACACTTCATCTACAGTATCCTTGGGCATGTCGACTCACCAACTTCGTGCTCGAGTTGCCTCGGTCCAGAGGTGGGAGCCCGTAAAAGAACCCGGCGATGTAGTGCCCTTCCAATGAGGAAATGAAGACCGGAGATTCCGTGGGGAGATCGGGACGAAGACGAGAAGACCGAAGGACACAGATCGCTCGGTATATATCTCTACCCCTTCTCTTGTTAGCTAGGAGTAGGTTAATGGCCCAATCCGGGTTTACAGTGCGCGGTGGTGCCGGTTTAAAAGTTTCATAAAAGTATAGTTTCCGTATTTTGGCCTCGGATTGACGGTCGGGGCGCCGCCGTGCACTTACATTAACCACTAGCACGTCAGAGGTATTAGCCATACGTAACGGGCTACCAAGTATTGACCAAAAGGGATGTCGATGAGCGAACTAATCATGACACCCTACTGAGCCTGTCAGTGACAATATCCGTACAGTCCGGTCCATTCGTCTATGAGCATCGCATGGCGGGCCTAGGGGTTGGTAAAAGTCAGACCCCAAAAAGCGGTACAAGTCGTGTCGGAGTGTAGCCCAGAACACCCTGAGATATTACTGGAATACCTACCAGTAAATCTCCTGCCTTGGCCAAGGACTTCGTGTAATGGCTCTCCTAGACACAGCGCGACCTCACCCCCAATACCGGGAGAGACGAACCCCTGCAGATCCGCTCACTGTCTTCATGTGGTTCGGGACTGTACCCAACTAAAACATGTTTGCACGACTCCTTTGAGCCATGGTAGGGAAGTAATAAAAGTACAGTGGGAACTCACACGAGACAAATAATGATCTCAGGTCGATGAACTAACCTGTACACCTGTCACCGGGGAACCGCTATCTGACGTCAGGTATAAAACCAACTAGCATGTTCCCGGCGAGTCCTGTCCGGTGTACTCATAACCCAATGAGCACCTGTATACATCTTAGGTGAACCAACTGACACCAGTGGCTTATGAGACCGGCCACTGCCCCTCGTCAGGGTCTCGACTGTATACACTAGTCTACTCTGGAGTGTCGATGCCCTGTCTCGAAAACTCCCACGACTAGGGACCGTTTAAGGATGTGCTTATAGACCCCAGCTCCCACGTATATGATCGCCATCATACTGCTGGCCGTCAAGCAAGAATCCTAAGGGCTCTATCAACGCGCAATAGTGACCTGTAAGGTCACCTAAAGCAGTACACGATAATAAAGATAAACCAGATAGCATACTATCATCTTGAGTAAGACTGTCCTACCGGCATAGGTCATCCCTCAATCATTGCAATCACGTGCCTGTGATCCAATAATTGACTCTGAGGGCACTATATCCAACAACAAGTACATCTTATAACTGTTCCTAGTCGAGGGTGTATCGAGACAGGGCATCAATACTCCAGAGTAGACTAGCGTATACGCATCATGACCCATATAATAAGCGATGGATGATCCCACATCCATTGGTGTGTGACATCAAAGATGGTATACGGGTGCTCAGTGGAGACTGGGTACACTGAACGGACTCGCCGAGAACTCCTTGTTGGTATTATACCTATCGTCAGATAGGAGTTCTCTGGTGACACTGGTACAGGTTAGTCTGTAGACCCGAGATCGTCATAGAGTCTTGTGTGATTCCCACTGTGCTTTGATTTCCACCTTACCACGTTCATGAGAACGTGCAAAACGGTGGCTTTTGGGTACAGTCCCGAATCATATGGAGGCAATGAGCGATAGGAGGGGTTTCGTCTCTCCCGGTATTGGGGGTTGATGTTGCACTGTGTTCGATTGGTTATAACTGGAAGTCCCTGGCCAGGGCTGATATGGAGATCTACTTGTAAGTGTCAGTAGTTTCTCGACCTGTTATGATCCTTACATCGACACGACTTATCGGTTACTGGGGTCTGACGTTTACCACCCCTAGACTGGATATGTGACATATCATACAAAGAGACAGGACTGTACGGTAGTGTTACTGATTGGATTTACAGGAGTTAGAGAAGGCTTGCTTGTTGATCTTCTGATCGCTCAATACCGGGGTGGCCGTTATGTTTAGTTGACCGCTTGCGGCTTGTTGGTATTTGATGTGATCATCACCTACTGCCGGCATATTGACGAGTCTTTAAAGTCCTACATAGAGGTTTCCTGTCTCAGGAAAAACGGAGTAGGAGCATATATGCGATATGTGCGGGAACGAGATTGATACGCGTATGTGATGCCGTATTCTATTCTCGCGATATGTGATATCGGCCGGTTATATGTGATATAGCCAGGTTATCGGATCAAGTGTTGATTCGATAAAATAATATATATATATTATACTCACTTAAATATTTATTATTCTCACTTATGATTCATTTAACATATATGTGATATATGTTAATTGTATTGTTTTCTTTTGTTACATAAATATTATATATGTGATATATAATTTTGTGACATGCTAGGTTATACATGCAACAAGGATGTATGAGAATTATACCATGCTGCATATAATGTTTGGGTTTATATTCTTAAGTAATTCAAAATTATGGAAATGAGTCATGGTGGAAGCTTCATGAAGCTTGTTGATAACCATTGATAAAGTCCACCCTTTTTGTTTTGCTTAAGATATTTTCTAACCCAACCATGTCACATAGCCATGGTTAACTCTCTACATGGGTTAGGTATTCACATATACTAACCAAGGGTTGCATTTATAACCTTATCTTATTCATTCATCTTCTTCTTCCTCATCTCAATTTTGCTCTCTAGATTTTGAGATCAAGAAGAAAAATAGTGAGAAATTAAATACTAAAGTGAGATAAATTCCTACTTCATCATCCTATTCTATACTAGCCATATAGATTAGCGTGTTAGCTTCACTAATTCCGTATTAGTGAAGAGAAAGCTTGAGTCCGTGTTTTCTCGACGTAGATCATCACAGACTTTGAAGACTTCAAGCAAGGATGCATCGTACATCTTGTGGAGCCTCTCAAGAGTTCAGGAGCTCATGGATCGCAGCGAAGGGACAACTACTTGGAGCTTATGAAGCGAAGGAACGGACTACAAAGGTTGAATCCCTATCACTTAGATGTAAAGGTGTTTATATGCAATGTTAACCCTAATTCTCTAGTTCGATTACTTTGTTGGTTTGTTTAGCACCCCAAAATTATAATATAGTATGTTTGATGCTTGCCAAAACCTTGCTAAGGTGCTAAGCTAACCCTACAATATCATCCAACGTGTGTCCATCAACGACACATCAAAATCATGGAACCTGAGTGCCCAACACCGACACTCGAAATATCATGAAACCTGTGTCCATCATCGACACGTAAATCCTCATATCTCAGGCTCCGTCAGTCCGGATCGGCCCATGGGCTCCATCAGTCCGGATCATCCCATATCCATCTCACAACTCCAGTCGGTATCCTCCGGATAACCGCCAGGTCCAACCAATCACCGGTAGGTAGTAGTCCCTCTGCCAGGCTCATCGTCTACTGCAAAACATACCTTTCTTGCCCCGGGATACCATATCGGGTCCACCATGTACCCACAAACGGATCATCCATCTCCTCGAATCGGGTTTCTGAAACCAATCTTAGAACCGAGAAAACTCATGGTGGACGCATCAAAATATCATATCAAGAGAAACCGGGTTTTTAAAACAATGCATACTTTCTTTTGAAATATAACCACGGTTCTCAAAATCCATAATCTCATGAAAACAGCATCTCAATGCGTATAATCGTAAAGCATGATGTATGCAAACATAGAACAGAAATGTGAGCATAGAAAGTATATCATGCAACATAGAATAGTGATGTGAGCATATCAGTATATCATGCAAACGAGTCATGTGATAATACTAAACAATTAAGAGTAATAGCATGATATATCAATTTGACTGTGTAAGTGATATAGCAATTACCGATGATGAAAGTGTGTGAGCCGGCAATCTGTGTAAGTGTGACATACGCATCATCGATAATTGTGCAGCTGTACTAGCCGACGATATCATAACAAATAATGGAAGCACAGGTATACGTATCTAATCTAACATCTACATAAAGGCTAAACTAAGCAGTGTAGATAGGGATTAACAATATCTGTAACATATCCGAGTCGATGATTCTATCAATCGGCAATCCAGCCTCACGGCATCACGTACGGCATAATCCATCGTACGGCATAATCGAGCCAAGGGTATGGATCAATCATCAGGTAAAACTCATCACGTACGGTAATCCATCGTACGACGACATTAAACAATTAGGGATTCTATCGACCTATATGACAATGAGGGTACGGACCTAACGTCTCGTACGGCATAAAACTCATTATTCTTATAAATATATAAATATCTCACGTCACATCCGTATCAATCTCATATCATGTCTTGGCAACAGTATCTATACTCTCATATCACCTCGCATCCGTATATCAACATATCAAGCCAAGTCATCTTATTTCGTCACATTCTCTTTTCATCACCTCAATATCTCACATCAAGTAATCTTATATACATTTATCTTATTCTACCAATCTCATAACACATCTATCTCAATCTTGTCCTATTCATCGATCTCATGTCATATCCTTATACATCTCGTTTCATATCTTATATTAATCGTATCTGCTCGTATTATCTTATCTCATCGCCTACTAACTCTTTTAACCATATCCATAAGTTTCTCACATGGTTTCTCCAGCCATATTCTATATATATTGGTTTCCATTTATAATTTGTCGGGGTGCTATACGCCATCCACCCGACTTCCCCCATAGATATAAATCTACTCACCTTCAATACTCCTCGCAAAGCCGAAGTTGATGTGCTTCGTCATCTTGGAAGTCCATGCGAGGTACCTACAAATTAACACATATCACAACGTTATGAAAACTAAGTCCGAAAACCGATACGGCACACGAAGTGCTCATAGGTTAGAACCTATAGCTTACGCATGCAACAACAACCAAAAACCCTCGTCGTTGACGTACAAACGTCCAACGACCAAATACAATATCAAATACCAAAACCCAAGTTCATAAATCACAAATACCAAATTCAGCAACATAGGAAATTACTCCCAGATTTCATCTCAGGTTAATTGGGACTAAACAAGCAAGTGAAGGGGATAGGTTATAGGGATTAGGAGCTACAGCCAAAAACCTAACCCCAGAACCCAACAGAAATCCGGCGACATCACCACAATATCCAGTCTCGTCGGCCAAAGTAGAGGGAAACGGGGTCGTACTTCGGTGGTGGGTTTCTAGTGGTTTATCTTGGTCAGTGATATTGTTTGTTTTTCTTATAAACATCCCAGATAGCACCAGATTCCCTGTGGGCTAACAAAACGGCACAAAACCAACACGGGACAAATTCTGATTTCATGTATCGGGTTCAAATCTCTGTTTTGGTCCAGGAAATCAACACTAAGATCTTGTAAACAGTCACTACATATCACAAGTCCACACAATCACCTAAACCCCCTCTTGGAATTTCCAAACTTCACTAAACCAACTAATACAGACTCTAAACTAAACAAGGATATACTAAACATAATAACATAACTAAAAGATATAGGTTTTACCTCATTTGGCTGTTGGATATAGTGCCATCAAAGTCAATTATTGGATCGTAGGTACGTGATTGCAATGATTGAGGAGGACCTATACCGGTAGCACAGTCTTACTCGAGATGATAGTATGCTATCTGATTTGCCTTTATCAGTCGTGTATAGGTTCAGGTGACTGATCACTATTACACGTTGATAGAGCCCTTAGGATCTTACTTGACTACCAACAGTATGATGGCGATCATATACATGAGAGTTGATAGTCTATAAGCACATCCTTAATAGTGGTCCCTAGTCGTGGGAGTTTCGAGACAGGGCATCGATACTCCGGAGTAGACTAGTGTATACAGTCGAGACCCCGACGAGGCGCGGTGGCCGATCTCACAAGCCACTGGTGTCAGTTGGATCACCTAAGATGTATACAGGTGCTAATTGTGTTATGAGTACACCGGACAGGACTCGCCGGGAATCTGCTAGTTGGTATTTATACCTAGCGTCAGATAGCAGTTCCCTGGTGACATATGTACAGGTTAGTTCATCGACCTGAGGTCGTCATTTTTCTCGTGTGAGTTTCCACTGTGCTTTGATTTCTACCCTACCACGGCTTAAAGGAGTCGTGCAAACAGGTCTTTTTTGGGTACAGTCCCGAGCCACATGGAAGCAAGTGAGCGGATCGGCAGGGGATTCGTCTCTCCCGGTATTGGGGGTGAGATCACGCTGTGTCTAGGAGAGCCATTACACAAAACCCTCGGCCGAGGTAGGAGATTTACTGGTAGGTACTCCAGTAGTATCTCAGGGTGTTCTGGGCTACACTCCGACACGACTTATACCGCTATTGGGGGTCTGACGTTACCAGCCCCCTAGGCCCGATATGCGATACTCATAGACGAACGGACCGAACTGTATGTATATTATCACTGTTAGGCTCAGTAGGGTTCCAGGATGAGTTCGCTCATCGGCTTCCCTTGAGGTCAGTACATAGGCAGCCGTTACGCACAGCTAGTGCTGCTGACGTGCTTGTGGTTAAACCCACTGCCAGGGTACTGACGAGTCATTAGAGTCCACCACACATAGTTTCCAAAGTTCGGGCGATACGTTGTAGAGGCTGTATGGTTTTATGGAAGGGTTCGAAAATTGCACGTGCGTTTACGCACGTGTCATATTTCGGGCAGATAATACTGGTGGGCTTTGGTTTAAGCCGGATCCGAGTATTATACTGTGTAGATATAATATCTTTGTCTCGGTTGCATTTGTATTCGGTCGTAATACAAATGTGGGTATGTTTATACTGTTACGGGGTTATCCTGAAATTCGTTTCGGGATCACTTTTAGAAGTTGCCAGTTTTCTATCACCCGTCTTAAGCATTCGGTTTAATGCGGATTTATCTTTTCATCATTTAGGTGAGTCATGTGTGTGGAAGCTTCTAGATGGTGACTAGGTTAGTGAGTCATCATTGCATTTAATGGTTTTAAGTGATGTGTTAAGATGACTCATTGTTGCATTAATGATTTATGCTGGGTGTTTAAATGACTCATTCATTCATTTAATGTTATGGTCACCTTCCCATTTCTCCTACACTCACCTCACCTCCTCATATATGTGGCCGGTCCCTTCCCCCCTTTGGAGGGAGAGAAAAATAAAGGGTTGGAAAAATATAGATGATAGTTTTGGTTAATGGAAATTTGATGTGATCATTTTCTCTTTACCCGATTAAAAAGGCAACTTCATTAACCGTTCATCCATGGTTTTGGATGTAACGAGACAAAGTGTTCTACTCATTCTCTACATCAATCTTGGTCATCTCTTTTAGCAAACTTGATGACCGAGTTGCCTCGGTTCAGAGGCGGGAGCCCGTTTAAAGATCCGTAGATGTGGTGCCACCTCGACGAGGAGCCAGGAGATCGGAGCAGCCGCAACGGAGCATGGGATGATGGTTAAAGACCGAAGGAATCGGATTGTTCGGTATAACATTTCTACCCACTTTGTAGTTTGTTAGTTTAGCAATAATGGCAGATCCTGGTTATCGTATACGGTAGCGCCAGTTAAAAAGTTTTTGTTCCGCATTTGGCATCTGAAAGACGGCCGGGGCGCTAACGTAGACTTACATTGGTATCAGAGCCACGCCATTAAGCTTTACTAACTTGTGCTAACGCGTTTAAAATATCGATCGAACGGAATTTCGCAAACTACAATTTTCTGTACAAAGTTTCTGTCGATTTTAAAACAGGCCTAAAAATTATTTTGAGCATCACAGAAAATTGAGCAGGCTTTTTGAAGAACACGGCAGAAATTTTATCCTCTGACTCGACCGTACGGACGCGGAACCGCCGCCAAAGCCATGCTTTGGCCGCGGATCCGCGGCCATATTGGAGCTTCAGTGGGTCAATTTTCTTCTGGGGGGTCAACACAGGAAATTGTGGCTTCTAGAATGGTTATTTTGGGCCAAGATTTTTTTTCTGTACAACAGATGTACGTGGGGCCCACTTCGGGAAGTTTTGTCGATCGAAATTTAAACGTGTTAGTTTACAGTACTTACATTATATCTCTGACCGTGAATGTCATTCGAGCGGTAAATGCGTCTAATTGCTATAGTCCTTTTAGACGGATTTGCGAACGTGACATTCGCGTTGATGTTCTGTGTTGTGCTGTGATGTTGCGGATTTGTCGTGGTGGATAGCTGTGTGCAATGGTAGTGCAGTTTGAATTTATTTGTACATTTGATATTGCGGGGCGAGCGTCCAACATGTGGACTGCCGTCTCTGCCCGTTTGTATAATATTCTTTTGGGGCACGACCGGGCTGAGGTCGATGTACCCGCTGTACATATTTTCATTTCTGTACTAGGTTTATCCCGCGACGGAGTGCACGGATACCCGGGTTCTGGAGGTCAACGGGTCCGCATCTCATGGCTTTGAGAGGTAGAGGGGCCTCACTCTAGAATTGGCAGACTATTCGCCGCACTCGTAGGGGGTACAGGTTGACCCAAGAAGGGGTGCTCAAGTTACCGGATTCCGTGAGGTGCCGGGTGGTCCATTCACTTTGCTGTAGGGGGCTGCCTCGCTTTAGGTTTTGGCGGGTAACTTACCGCACCCGTAGGGGTCTACGTTTCATTGCACAGTCTATCTACACGACCAGGGGAACGTCGGGTTTCAGTAGCGGTTCTGTGAAACCCGAGGATCCCAGATTATCTGTATTGTTCTGTGATGCTTATTACTTTTCTATAATGTTGCATATTATCACGCCTGGAGCGATTATTGTATATTGGTATATATATTATTAGATGTTGTATATGTTTTACACCCGTGCTAGTCCAGTCGCCGCTCTGTCGTTGGTTAAGTAACCTAACAGGTGATGACGAGACCTAGTGACGAATGCGGATGGCATATACGTACATTTTATTTTCGTTCTTTTCTGGTGTGATTAAATGATGGGACTGCGTTGATTTTGATCAATGCAAAGGAAAACAAACCTGTTTGGATGTTGTTGGAACAGTTTTAAAAATTGTTATTACAAAGACGTTTTCTTTTGTTTTGCATCATGGTATTCAGTTAGAATATCCTGCACCTCATTCGACGAGGCAAGGGCCGATATCCCTTCACCGGGAGTGACCCCTTGGGCAGAAGTTTGCGTCAGGGTAATAACTTCACTGTAGTCGATTACAAGTTGCTTTGCATCATGGTATTCAGATGGAATATCCTGCACCTCATTCCACGAGGAAAGAGCCGAGATCCCTTCATCGGGAGTGACCTCTTTAGCAAAGGTTTTCGCCACTATATTTTTTATAAAAATCTATCAGGTTCCTTCAGCGATATCAAGTTCGTTACGTTAAAGGTTTTTCGCCAAAAACCAGCCGTAGCCCTCCGTCATTTCTTTTGGGTATTCAGTAGTATTCAAGCAATGTATTTTGACCAACGCCAAGCTATAGTGTTTGGTAGCTGCTGTGTATTCATTTGTTGCATAGATAGATGAGTTGGTTTGGGACAGTCGTTTTGCCATTTGGACAACGTCAGGGGCATGTGCGGATGGGTTCAAATTGACAAGATAATGATGGGTAGAACATGGCATGTGACTTATGACATTTTGACCAACGCCAAGGTCATAAGAGCATGGGGCAAAAATCTTATCGGGAGTTTCTAAAGAAACTGAAACTTGCCAAGTATGCGCATACCTTCTGGAGTGTGATAACGTGAGTGGATTCCGTCACGTTATCATGCGATGAGAGTTGGATCCCGATTCCCACTGATGAGTTGGTTTACTCTTCGGGTGATCCCGATTGATTCTTCTTTCAGGTTTGGAGGAGAATTTGACAGTACAGTGGGAGGTTTCCTGATTAGATAAAGTGATAACCATTCTGATCTAGGTTAGAGTGCACGCAAAGTGTTTCTTTTCTCTCTCTCTCTTTGGCAGCGACCTTTAACCGACCCTTGACTATGACTCAGTGACCAAGTTGACCGAACCTTCTTAAAATACTGGCTTTTGGATTGTCTGAGTTGCATAAGTCATTCCCACTCCTTCTTTTACCCTTTGCATTTCTCAGAACACCCCGTATTACTACGGACATCCACTTCCATTGGATAGATCCATCGTATGGTTATATACGAACTCGAAGGGACTTCTTCGAGGATGGATCCAGGTTCAGGAGAAAAAGAATTGGTTTATTCAGTTGTCTTTTATTATCACCTTCTCTCAGGTTGCGAGGGCTCCTTGGTTTATGAGAGTACACCTATTACGCTTATTGGATAGTCTTCTTCCAAACCATAGGCAGGTGCCGAAAGGTAGGGAATGAAGAAAACCAATTAGCCTAAGTAGGGTGTACAGAAGGTAATATGTAAAGACAAAATAAAGGGATTAGAAAGAGGGCAAAGTAAATTGCGACTGCTATCATTCACAACCAAACCACGTACTTCATCGCCACTCCTATTTCACCTTTGCTTTTTTCCCCAGTTCAGGAGAAATATAATAAGATTTTATTCAGTTGTCTTTTATCATCACCTTCTCTCAGATTGTGAGTACTCCTAGGATTAGGAGGGTACACCTATTATGCTTACTGGATAGTCTTCTTCCAAACCATAGGCTGGTGCCGAGCGGTAGGGAAGGAAGAAAACCACTTAGCCTAAAGGGGTGTACAGAAGGTAATGAATAAAGACAAATAAAGGGATTTGGAGAGATGACAAAGAGATATACGGTTAAAGTCATGAATAAGATTATGGAAGAGGCATTACTATGAATACCAGGATACCCCTACGAAACATTTTCATGTTTCAGTGCATTGTTAAAGGAAAACTGTTTTCCCGATTAGATACTTACTCCAGGGTATGTATTTACCAGGTTTCATTCTCATATCTATATGGTTTTACAGATGATGAGTGGGAGTAAATTATTGGGAATTAGGTGATTATCCTCATTATATCGGAATTCGTTGTAATTGGTGATATTTGAGGAAATCTCCTGGGTACTGTTTTCAACCTATGACGCACAGGTTTTGAGTTATTCAACTCAGCGGACTTATACTGAGTATTGTATGTTGTCCAGTGTCCATCAGGACAAAGGGGTTGGTCCTCGTACTATGTTCTGTTTACTTATGATTTCTCTAGTTTTTAGACAAGTGTTTCGTAGAAATACAATGTCTAAGTTTTGAGAAGTTATAGGTATAAGAATAAAGTAGAGAACCAGGTATCGCAAGTATCGGGATTCTTTAAGGAGATCGAAGATGTAGATACTTGTGATTGGTATTCAGTTGATAGTAATGGTTTTGAGAAACTTGTTTCTCTTTCAGGTTACTCATAATTGGATGTATTCCTAAGTTGAGTAATGCTGATTAACCTCTTTCCATTAACTTGATATGCACTGGAGACAGCTGCATGATTTGAATCTGGTTCCAATTAAATAAGTGCCAAAGTTTCTATATTGGATATAGAATGGTTCATACCTTAACGATGTTAAGGTACGGGGAGTTGTCCGGCTTATGATTAAAACCAGACTTTGAATAACTAAAGGCACGTTTCTGTAATGGCAGTTTGTGGGTTGACCCGGGCTATGTCGAGGGTTGACTTTCTACCATCTGGAAGATCAATAGTGATATTGTTCTTGACTCGCCACAGTTTTAGTAAAATGGATTTTTTTTCAGAAAACAGTAGTGGGAGTATGGTAGAACTGGAAGTGATTCCAGAACCGCAAACGATTACGGAAAATTTAATAGTACCTAAAGATTCAATCAAGTTTGACATTCCATTAGCCACTCCGCAGATATGGTGGGTAACCTCAGACACCCGAGAGGTACTCCGGTAGCCTCAAGGACGGTGACAGGGAGGTTCCTGTTTACCCAGACTTGACACTACTGTTGTTCCAGGCTATGAGACCCGGCAGGAGGTTAAGTATAACGTCGTTCTAAACTAGCTTTAGAAGTGCACGTATATATTATTCTGCCAGAGAGTTGTTGTGGTCAGTGGGAGCAGCGAAAGCATAGTGGGCAAGTAGCTTATGTCTATTTATAGACTTGAGCAGTTATAGCGGAGATAGATCATCTAATTTTGATGTGACAGTCATGGCTTTGACTTCATCAGAATAGGGGATGGATCCGTTAAGAAGGTAGTAGTGCGTGATGTCCTGGTATTTGGATGACATACACAGAGTAGGAAGTAAAATTCCAATACTACGATCGGTTGTACTGTAGTCGTCACACAGTTGTTTCTCCAGATAGGATATGGATATAATATCAGACATTCTGGTTACTAGATCTATAGTTTTAAATCTAGATTTGGGTAGTTTCCCAATATGGTTACTTTGACAGTATTCTAATAGTTTTCAGAATAGATGACTCCTGGCATGGTGGTGTACCTGCAGGTGATGGAGTCACCCTCTCTAAAGGCGTCTTACAGACTAAAGGGGAGAGGGATGTGCATGATTGGCAGATCACTTGCTTAGGCAATTGAGTCAATCATGAGATGTCAAGTACCACACCAGATGTTGTTTTTGCACTAGATGCGATAAGTTTATATTAATCCAATCCTGAAGAAACATAAGGAAGCAGTTTTAGAACATAAGTGCATGTTCTACGGATTTGATGACGGCAGCCTCCTTCGGGAGACGGTTATCATTCCAGGCTTCAAAGGTGACATGGATGACAGAGTGATTGTCAGAGTTATAGTTTTCCCTCTGACGAGGGACAGTATTATAGACAGGTGGTCCAAGAGGATACTGTGGGAGGCATGGTGCTGGACACTGATTAGTTTCAGTTGTCAATACAGTCTAAGAAGTTTGGATTTGGAGTTCATTTATGAACTAGGTCCCATCAGATATCCAGACATACTCTAAAACAGGTATTACTAAATTCGGGAGATGGCTTTCTCCACGAACTTGAGATTAAGAGAGACAAAGAAAGAAAATTCATGGCGGATCCACTCATTGAGGCTATTTCTCGAACACAAGAGTTTTACAAATAGGCTTTGTGAAACTGATCAGTAGAGGAGTTGGGTGCTCGATATCACACGGGCTGTGAGTATGCGACATCGCAATAATTAGCCTTAAGTGCAAGTGGGAGATTGTTGGATATAGTGCCCTCAAAGTCAATTATTGGATCGCAGTACGTGATTGCAATGATTGAGGAGGACCTATACCGGTAGCACAGTCTTACTCGAGATGATAGTATGCTATCTGGTTTGCCTTTATCAGTCGTGTATAGGTTCAGGTGACTGATCACTATTACACGTTGATAGAGCCCTTAGGATCTTGCTTGACTACCAACAGTATGATGGCAATCATATACGTGAGAGTTGGGTAGTCTATAAGCACATCCTTAATAGTGGTCCCTAGTCATGGGAGTTTCGAGACAGGGCATCGATACTCCGGAGTAGACTAGTGTATACAGTCGAGACCCCGACGAGGGGCGGGGGCCGGTCTCACAAGCCACTGGTGTCAGTTGGATCACCTAAGATGTATACAGGTGCTCATTGGGTTATGAGTACACCGGACAGGACTCGCCAGGAACCTGCTAGTTGGTATTTATACCTAGCGTCAGATAGCAGTTCCCTGGTGACATGTGTACAGGTTATTTCATCGACCTGAGGTCGTCATTTGTCTCGTGTGAGTTCCCACTGTGCTTTGATTTCTACCCTACCACGGCTCAAAGGAGTCGTGCAAACAGGTCTTTTTTGGGTACAGTCCCGAGCCACATGGAGTCAAGTGAGCGGATCGGCAGGGGATTCGTCTCTCCCGGTATTGGGGGTGAGATCGCGTTGTGTCTAGGAGAGCCATTACACAAAACCCTCGGCCGAGGTAGGAGATTTACTGGTAGGTACTCCAGTAGTATTTCAGGGTGTTCTAGGCTACACTCCGATACGACTTATACCGCTATTGGGGGTTGTTCACACCAGAATATTTCTTTTACTACCGCCCATTCTTATGCTCGTTTGCTTATCGGTGGGTACTCTTGAGCCGTGTTTGCTAGTTAATTGCAGGATACTGGTTCTCAGCTCTAAACAGTGAAATTCATGGAAAAGTACGACAAATTCCGGATTACTGCCAACCACAGATAAAACACGGGTCTCCGCTCTCTATCCGTATGTTGCCACACACCAGTTTAAGGGACAAAATGGCAAATCAATATCATTTTCATGCACAAAGCTCAATGTCAACACAAGATCCAACATATCTACGCGGAGCTCAAGGAAATCATGGCAAAAGATCCACAACACATCACCTTTTGATCTACTGAAATTCTGGAAGAAATGTGAAGAGATTCTGAGAAACAACATATACCACACTGAAGAGTACAGAAAACCAGGGAACACGACAAAACTTGAACGCCCAACTCCTCATAATGGTCGCGGAACCACGACATAAGCATGCTTAGGCCACGGAACCGCGGCCATACTAACTCTGCAAAAGGTCTTCTTTTGGGGGTAAATTGGTAAATTCATATAGTGCCAGAATGTTGCCCTAGGTTCTCTGTTTCCTGCCTATAAATAGCCCAGAACTTGCCAAGCCATGGATCTTCTTTTCATGCCCTCTTTTTGTTAGTTTTTAGTTTACTTCTTCTTCTTCTTCTTCTTCTTCTTCATCTTTCCTCCATTAAATTGTTGTGAGAGTTTTTGAGTGGATGTTAAATGAAGATGAGGGTTATTTTGTATCATTCTTTTTGCATAGCTTCCCCCTTGAGCTCTCTACCTTAACTTGATCTTGCAACCTCTTAAGTGAGCTTGCAAGTTTAAGCTTTGGTCATTGATCTCAAGGGGTTGTATCATTTTGGAATCAATAATGTTCTCTCTTTTGTGCTATTTGACGGAAATGGAAGGCTTTTTCCGAGCGGCTCATTCATTCTTGGAAAAAGAGGGAGGAGATCTTTGCCTTTTCTTGATCTTGCAACCTCTTAATTGAGCTTGCAAGTTTAAGATTTGGTTATTGAACCCATGTCTTGTTTTGGGTTCTATGGTTCCTAGTTTCATTTCTTGCTCATTTACTTTCATGCACTTAAATTCCATGCACTTTTAATTACTTTCTTGTAATCTTTTCTTTTCTTTGTTTATCTTTTCTTTTGCTCTTTTTGGTTCGTTTTGTGAATGGTTGTAATATGTTGTTGTTAAGAATAAATACAATATTGTAAGTTAAGGTTTCATTCCTCATTTCCTTTTCCCGTTATTTTCCTTTGAAACTCCGCCCAAACGTTACGCAAGCGCTCCGTTAGGCACCGTACCCTACCAAGGTAACGGTGATTCCTAACCGCGACCGGTTGCGTTCGGTTTGGCCGGAGGCGAAAGCAAGAGACAAGAACGGAAGGACAAGGGTCAATAAGCCGGATTCCACGAATACCGTGCTTAAATCCCCTAATCCACGTTGTTTCCGATTGCTCTAGCTTCAATTGGTCAAGACTCGGCTCAAAGGTTTTGAGTGCGGATTTCCTTAGCTTACACTTTCATATCTTTTTCTTAGCAACTTTATACTTGCATATAACACTTAGGATAGAATTGAACAAACATATACACATTCTTTATTGACTCTTCTAAAACTCGAATGGACATACAACCATCTCCCTGTGGATCGACTCGTGCTCAACCGGCTAGCTGCGAAGCGACACCGTCCTGATCGCGGTTATAACTTTAGAACTTTGAACATCCGACACGCCAGAAGCGTGCGATCAGGGGTCTGACGTTACCAGCCCCCTAGGCCCGATATGCGATACCCATAGACAAATGGACCAGACTGTATGTATATTGTCACTGTTAGGCTCAGCAGGGTTCCAGGATGAGTTCGCTCATTGGCTTCCCTTGAGGTCAGTACATAGGCAGCCGTTACGCACAGCTAGTGCCGCTGACATGCTTGTGGTTAAACCCACTGCCAGGGTACTGACGAGTCATTAGAGTCCCCCACAGATAGTTTCCCAAGTTCGGGCGAAACGTTGTAGAGGCCGTATGGTTTTATGGCAGGGTTCGGAAATTGCACATGCGTTTATGCACGTGTCATATTTCGGGCAGATAATACTGGTGGGCTTTATTTTAAGCTGGATCCGAGTATTATACTGTGTAGATATAATATGCTTGTCTCAGTTGCATTTGTATTCGGTCGTAATACAAATGCGGGTATGTTTATACTGTTACGGGGTTATCCTGAAATTCGTTTCGGGATCACTTTTGGAAGTTGACAGTTTTCTATCACCCGTCTTAAGCATTCGGTTTAATACGGATTTATCTTTTCTTCATTTGGGTGAGTCATGAGGGTGAGTAATGTGTGTGGAAGCTTCTAGATGGTGACTAGGTTAGTGAGTCATCATTGCATTTAATGGTTTTAAGTGATGTGTTAAGATGACTCATTGTTGCATTAATGATTTATGCTAGGTGTTTAAATGACTCATTCATTCATTTAATGTTATGGTCACCTTCCCCTTTCTCCTACACTTACCTCACCTCCTCATATATGTAGCCGGCCCCTTCCCTACCTTTGGAGGGAGAGAAAAATAAAGGGTTGGAAAAATATAGATGATAGTTTTGGTTAATGGAAATTTGATGTGATCATTTTCTCTTTACCCGATTAAAAAGGCAACTTCATTAACCGTTCATCCATGGTTTTGGATGTAACGAGACAAAGTGTTCTACTCATTCTCTACATCAATCTTGGTCATCTCTTTTAGCAGACTTGTTGACCGAGTTGCCTCGGTTCAGAGGCGGGAGCCCGTTTAAAGATCCGTAGATGTGGTGCCAGCTCGACGAGGAGCCAGGAGATCGGAGCAGTCGCAACGGAGCATGGGATGATGGTTAAAGACCGAAGGACTCGGATCGTTCGGTATAACATTTCTACCCACTTTGTAGTTTGTTAGTTTAGCAATAATAGCAGATCCGGGTTATAGTATACAGTAGCGCCAGTTAAAAAGTTTTTGTTTCGCATTTGGCGTCTGAAAGATGGCCGGGGCGCTAACGTAGACTTACATTGGCAACTCAAGAAAATTCTTGAGTTGCTTAAAGTCTTCAAAATCTAAACTTGAAAGGTCCATAAAGTGTAGGATGAGGTGGGGATCATTTTTAGTGAAGGGAGCATAGGGTTTTGGTGAAGGATTGGATATGCTTTCATAGGGTAGAGGATGTGGAGGAGGGAGATGAAGAAGGAGATGAATAAAAATGGAGGAAGAAATAATGAAGTGAAGATGGTGTAGGAGCCATACTCTTATCTCTCTCTCTCTCTTTCTCATGGCATGCCATGTCTCATCATGGGTCCCCCCTCTTTCTCTCTAATCATTCATCTTTTCTTTTTCTTTTCTATTTATCCCTCACTCAAATAGAACCAAATAACACAAATACAAATGAAACAAACATGTAACAAAATGCAACATGTTATGGTGCACTAACCATGGTTAATTAAAAATACGGATTTGGCATAATCGTGATTAGTAGTGCACTAATCGAGTTTAATTTAAACTTGCATATAATTAATTATAAAAATGCCAAAATCCGATAAATATATTTTATATTTGAATAAATCATTTTAATCTCCAATTATTTCACAAATATTGGTATATATTTATACCATTTTACGAAAACCCCAAATTCACAAATCGAGTAATTTTCGCGAAATATATTATTTTAATATTAAATTCCAAAAATAATATTTTATATTTCTGAAATGTTACACCAACAAACTTATACAGTACTGACCTTGCCTCGAGCTTGTCCGGATTTTGCTTTTCAACATAGGCCGGACAACCCCATATCTTAACCCGTTTAAGAGATGGTCTCTTCCCGTTCCATATCTCATATGGAGTGGTAGGCACTGATTTGGATGAAACTCTATTCAATAGGTATGCGACTATCACAAGCGCATAACCCTAAAAGAAAATAGGTAACTCAGCGGTGCTCATCATGGAGCGCACCATATCTAATAGGATGCGATTCCTCCGCTCCGATACACCGTTGTGCTGTAGTGTATACGGAGGAGTGAGCTGAGAGAGAATCCCATTCTCTTTTAGATAGTCCAGGAACTGTGTGCTCAAGTATTCTCCTCCTCGATCAGATCGAAGGATTTTAATACTTTTACCCGTCTTGTTCTCAACTTCATGCTTATATTCTTTGAATTTCTCAAAAGCTTCGAACTTGTGTTTCAACAGGAACACATGTCCGAATCTTAAGAGATCGTCAGTGAATGTAATAAAGTATGAGGAACCATTCCTGGCATGTATAGACATGGGACCGCATACAACACTATGTATCAGTCCAAAGAGTTCCGTAGCTCTTTCTCCATTTCCAGTAAACAGAGTTTTGGTCATCTTGCCTTTGAGACATGACTGGAAAGTTTCATAAGCTGAAAATTCGAATGGATTCAAATATTCATCCTTATGTAACTTAGCTAGTCATGTCGCATTGATATGACCTAGTCTACAATGCCACAAGAAGGATTCGTTCATTTCTGAACTCTTCCTCTTGTGTGTGTTCTGTATACATAGAACTGTGGTTTGATTTAGAAGGTATATGCCATTGCATAACGTGCCCGATCCAATCAACTTTTGATTCAGGAAAATGTTCATAACATTATCCTGCAATACAAAATTATATCCTTCATTACTTAATAAAGAGACTGATATAATGTTGCATATCAGGTTCGACATGTAATAACGTTTGTTCAGAATCAATGTATTACCACTTGGTAATACAAGGTGACATTCACCAACTGATTTGGCTACAACAATTGCACCATTTCCAACTCTTATATCTTTATCACCCATTCCCAGTTCTCTTTCTTTCCTTAGCCCATATAACATATTACATATGTGGGATCCTGATCCGGTATCTAATACCCAGGACGTAGAGCACAGTGAGAAACAGTTTTCAGTAACAAACACACCCGAAGAAAATGCATCAACATGTTCTTTCTTCGATCGGGTGGCATGGGAATCCAGGCATTCCCCTATTTCCTGCTTAGACTTCTAACAATTATAAGATAGAGCGGAACCAACATTCCCCAGCTCAGTAAAATAAACAGATTCGATCAATGCATCTATATTATTATCTTGATTAAGGCGTGACATGGTCGCTACCTGGAGAGAGAGAAGAAAACACTTAGCGTATTCTTTTGCAAGATTAGATTGGTTATTATTTTATCTAATTAGGATGGCTCCCACTGTTTTTGTCACGACCCGAAAGTACGGAACATGACCGGCACTTAAACTACGAACGTCTCGAGGCGTACGTAATCTAAGTAAACCGAAAACCCAGAAATCCAAACCAAGAAAATAGTAGAGTGCAGGAAAAACAACTTAAAGCAAGTAATTTCAATAGCATAAGCCGAATTATGCGGTTTTTAAAACATCAAAAATTTACTGAAAATTTCGGCAGAGTCTCCTTTGTAAAAACTGGCCCCCAAACGGGATACAACATGAATAGTATACGAAATCAAGAAAAGGGCATCCCCAAGCGGGAGCTAGCTCTTCGTCAACCGACGGTCACAACCACACAAACAATATAATATACAACGCCAACGGCGAGGATCAAAACTCAAAAGGAAACTCAAAACCACCAGAAGAATAACGAGCGACTCTAAGGTCGAAAGAATAACCAACACTGGTCTCTATCTCAATAAATACATGTTTGGTTGATTGAATTATAGATACAACAGAATAAAGATATACAAGATAAATAATGGGGGTATGATACAAGTAAACCCACCTACTAGCAAATCACCCGAATGAAACTATGCCGCAAAGCCGTAATGAACCTGTACGGCAACCTGCAAGAAACTGGGGCACAACGGGGGTGAGTTGCCAACTCGTGAATAGAAAAACATCTACGCACAGAAATCGCATAAATAACGCAATCCTAGGTCAATGATCATAATATATCCTCAAATATATATAACATGCAGCCTATAACAATGGCTAGGGTAAATATCTAACCCGAGTGTAAACTCATATGCCCGTGTCAGTGCCTCTGGTAGCAATATATCATATGAATGAGGTATGAATGCATGAAAACAGAATACATGTAAATGAAGAAACTGTTTTCATAAATTAGTGAGATTTCCTTCATATTTTAAACTGAGGTATCATAATTAAAATCAGTATCAACAGTGTCTAGTATCGACACAAAACATAAATCTCACTGTCTCGAAATATCAATGTCTCAATCTCAATATCTAGGGCGCCGTCAGTCCAGACCGGCCCCTACCATCCATCTCAAGACCACGACGGTATCCTCCGGATATCCGACGCGTCGGGTGATATCACCGGTAGGTAGTGCTCCCCAGCCAGGCTCAACGTCAACACCACATTCCTCTTGCCCCGGGGTACCATACCGGGCCCACCATGTACCCGTGACGGTTCCTCCACTCCTCGACACGGATCTCCAAAACCACAGCAAACTCATGGTGGACGACACTTTACATCACTAGAAAACCGCAACATTTTATATTTTAAAAGATCATAAGTTGTAAATTTTGCGGCTTTCCCCGAAATCCAGAAATATCATAAATCTCAAGAAATCATCACAAGTGCATATGTCAATGATAATGAACTAGGCATGAACAACTGAATAATAGTATGCATGAAGTGGTAGGTAATAACTACAATGTCTAATATGACATATAAGGGAAGTACACTAATATCATGTCAACACTACTAGCTAACAATCTAAGTCAAGCAATTATATTCTCTAAAGTGTACGTGACATGGCAATTACCGATGAAGATGTGTGTGAGCCGGCAAGTAGGTGTACGTGGTACATACGCATCATCGGTAATGGTGCTGGTGTCCTAACAGCATGATATCAATAATGGAATATGCAGCAAAATAAATATGCGAGGCAGAGCGAACAGCAATAATGTGCGGGAGCTGAATACTAGACACAACGATAACTAATCTGCAATAATCTAATATAAGTCCTACAAATGTTGCCTTTTGAAATAACACGAATCATGGGGTTTTGAAAATAGGGGCTACGGTGTTTTTTTATGAAAAGATACGTCGTTTTTGAAATATCCGTAGATTCCCTTGAGCTGTCTTTAAAATGCCCACGATTCGTTAGTTTTTGAAATAGGTAAGAAGTCTAATCTAATCTAACAACTACACTAAACTATACGGCTGAACTACAAGCTGAACTACAGGTAAGGAAACCGCCTATCATCTGAGTCGATACATATACATACCTATATATGTATAGTCGGTGATCTCGCCTCAATAATATCATATTCGATACCATATCTATAATCAGGCATCCCAAGTCAAGAGTGCGGATCAATCATCAATATAGCTCGTACGTAAATCCGTCGTACGGCATCCCAATCTGGGTACGGGTCAATATCACATTCATCATACTATTCACCTGGTATCCTCTTTATCAAATATCATGATCGGGGTACTGATCTACGTCTAGTACCATACTGATACCGCCTACGTATGCATGGACGTGTGTGAAACACTACGTCAAGGACCCGCTACAACGTCATGTCGTATCTAAGATACGAACCCTGCTATATCACCGATCTCACGGCCTCAAATCAAATCTCATCGACTCATTATAAATCCCAAGTACTATCATCCTCAATCCTTATGTGAACACATAGTCCCATACCCATGTGAACACATAACTATATAATCCCGTAAGCGCAAATGAAAGAAGAAAGTATGCAAGTATGGGTGTGTGTGTGCATGTGTGGTGCGACCACTACTCTAGGGTTTCGCGACACTAAATCATCCAAGAACACCAAATATCTATATCATCGATAATATCAAACAAATTATAGTCATAATATATATATGTGTGTATACGTATTCGTATACATCACCACGAACTGCGGGGGTGCTATACGCCATCCACCCGACTTCTCCCCGTAGATATAAATCTACTCACCTGGTCCTCGCTCGCCGGTGCCGACGTCGCCACGCGCTTGCTTGTCGTCTCGAAGTCCACGTGGGGGTACCTACATATCATAACGCACCATATCGCATTAAAACTAAATTCGAGATCGAAACGGCATACGAAAATCAAATCGGCACGCGTATCACGCATAGGTCCAAACATATCGCCTACGCATGCAAGAATAGTAAAACCAACCCTCGATGTCGATGTACAAACGTCAAACCATCGAGAAAAATCCAATCACACTCATTTGCACATTCACGAACACTAATTTTAATATAAACTAGGTTAAAACTCACAAAAACCCCATTTTCACTTAAAAAGTCATTTTTCCGAAAATCTAGCAAGCACAATTCGCCGTTTTTGTACAAAACATGATGTTTAAATGAAAGTAGCGGCCAATATACTTATTAAATATCTTAAATAAGTCGCATAAACAATTTCCGGAATTTAATCTCATTAAATTCCAAAAATCCTAATATTCTAGTTTACAAAAACACCCTTTTTTTTTACAATTTCAAAGCAAAAATGCACAAACTACAATCTAGCTTAGATTTACATGATCCAAAGCATTAAACCACACTTAATAAAGTTAATGAAGCCAAGAAAACCCTAATCACATTTTTAATCCCAAGAATTTAACAAATTTCAAAAACCTAGTAAGCAATTAGCAAATTAACACAATTTTTTCAAGTAACAACTTGTAATTAACAACTATATTAGTTTTCTACAAAACTAATTATGTTAAACCACTTCACTAAACCATGCACAATCAAACACAACTCATTTCCACAACAAACCCTAACTTGAAATCCAAAACTTGCAATTAAACTCACATATCCAAGTTAACACTTAATTTAAATTAGCTTTAAGAAACAAGTAACAATTTAAGCAAAAAGTTTTAGAATTATACCCAAAAATATATGAAGGTCTACAAGCATCCATGGCCTCCCAAAATGCTCTCTTTTCACAAGGATCCATGCTATACGGGCTAAGCTAAAATGGGTAGGAGTCGGATTTGGGTTTTGGGATTTTTTTGATGGATTTAGAAGCAATTTTTCATGAAGTTTTGAAGAGAAAAGAGAGGGGAAATTGGAGGGGGGCTGCTGCTGTGGGATGCAGGGAATTTCGGCCAGAAATGGTGTGAGGAGAGAGAGGGAGGTAGAGAAAATGGGGGGGGACAAAGTCAAGGTCATGCAAAGTCAAAAGTCTAACTACTTTATCCATTTTCTATTCTTTTCTTTTATTTCTTTTCCTTTGAAAACCAAGTGGGGACAAGAGAGGGGGGCTGCTGAATTCAGCCATGGGGAGAGTAAGTGGGGGTGTGTGGGTGTGGGTACGGGTGTGGGGTGATGAAAAATGATAAATACAATACCCCAAACATCCATTTACGCTAAAAAAAAACGTTTTTTCTTCAATAATTTCTAAACCGTTTTGGAAAATGATTTCGTTCCAAAAACCACATGATAAAATTTTATTTAATGTTTTATGATGCACAAAATTTGTTTCAACTCATTCCAATTTGTAATTTTCCCTAATTAAATGTATTAGTGACGGCTTAAAATAATAATAAAATAATATTTTTTTCAGAAAATTTGAAATTTCACCAGCGGCTCAATAAACACCAAATAATATCAATTACATAGCTAGAATATGTATATTTAATTTTTATAATAAGATATTTGTATTTTGACTTTTTACAGAAAACCCCCTTATTTTACCGATTTTTCGAAATTTCACCGAAACGATTTTCAAAGCGTTACAGTTTTTATCAAATCTACCTTCAAACCCTAAAAGGTAAGACTAGCCGGGATTAATTACACCCTACAAGTTCGCTAACCGTTCAGCCAGGTCAGTGTTGGTACTTTGAGGGAGGTTCCCCGTGCTTTCTCACAGACCTAATTAAAGTAAAACTCGTTTTCCCATAGGCTTAACCCCGTTGAAACCTTTCTAGACACCTAATGGGTTAGCTAATTGTAAAGTGCAAAACTCTCCCAGGAGTAACACTTACTCGTAGTGGGTATCGGGATCCAACTATCTCATAGAAGGTATGCAATCTCATTGCAAATTTCAACACTTGAAATTCCCAATAATATTTTGCCCTAAGCGATTTATGACCTTGACAAGGTCAACAAACCATAAACCGCAAGTAAGTTCAACCCGTTCATTTCGTGATTGAATTAAACCTACCCGCACAACCCTTGACAAGGTCAACAAGGTCGTATGACTATCCTAATCCAATCATATCATATGCGTTACGGATAAGAACTAATTAGCTGCCGCACATTATGCCTTGACAAGGTCAACAAACGCATCACGAATATTCAATAGTCCTTATCTGAAATGACGGAGGACTACGACAAGTTTTTAAAAAAACCTTTTGCGTAATGAACTTGATATCGCTGTAGAATCGAATGATTTGAAAAGGAGTGGTTTATGCTCCGCTTTTAAAATCGAATAGTTTTCAAAACAAACCGAATGGGTTGTAGCATTTTCTTGCTTTTTCTAAAGAGATCATTCCCGGTGAAGGGATCTCGGCTCTTTCCTCATCGAATGAGGTGCTGGATATTCGTCAAGGAATACCGCTATGCAAAACAAGAACTAGAGCCACCTTTTCGAAAATTTGATTCTACAACATCTTTAGGTTTCTTTCTTTTCATTAATCTCATTAATGAAGTTCCATCATTTATGCTTCCTAAGCATCACAGAAGAAACGAAAATACTTATACAACGTATGCTTATGTCATCTGCATTCGCCACGTGGTCCCGTCATGCACAGTTAGGTTAGATAACTAACGACAGAGCGGGGGCAGGACTAGCGCGGATGCAAAATATATGCAACATTTATTATATATCATATATATAATATAAAGCATTCGTCTCAGGCAGTCATATGATCTCATCACAGAACATTATAGCAGAAGTCAACATATAAAATATTGGATATACTAGGAGGTCCGTGTTTTAAATTAAGCCAGTAAAAAAAACACGGATTCCACAGTTGTGATGAATAGCCAAACCCACATCCCTATACCCCTACGAGAGCGGCAAGCAACCCTGCCAATTCTAGAGTTAAGAGACCTGGTCTCGACTCCTCGACATGGTCACCCACTGGACTCTAGAACCCGGTTACTTATGCTCCCCACCTTGGGTCTATCCTAATGCGGAAAAGTAAATAATATACATCAATGGTGACATCATCCTCAACCCCGAAGTGCCCCAATAAAAGAATATTACATGCAAGTTTTTACATGAATGAAAATGAAAAAACTCTCATCTCAATCAAAAACCCCGGCTATTCAAACACGATGATCCAATATAACATATCACAGCAACACATAACATCACATGTCATCAACGTAAGTAAATATGCGTATCACAATTGTCGTTGACATATAGCAACAAAACCGGCGATACACAACATATTACACTTACGGTCGCAGAAAAGAAAGTGAAAACTACAAAAATTGGAATCCGCAACCACCATAGACATAATAAACTCGAAATATCACATACTTCGGATTTCATGCCTAACCATATGAATTCCTTAGACATCATAAACTTGGAATATCTTATATTCCGACTTTCATGTCTAACCTTATAAACCCCGCATTTTAGTCTCAATATTGAAAACACTTTTAATAACCGGTCGGGTAATTCAAAAAGATTCCCGACAACCTGATCGAATGCTCGTCGAAAACTTTAGTAGACGGACGCACTCCCTAATGCCGTCGACGAAGTGCACTTAGGCAGAACACCGCGGCCGCGAGTACCCGGGAGGGTGCTTTTGGCAACGGGGTTTTCCTACAGTCACTTGGTCGGGGCTTTGGGGCGTGGCTATCTAATAATGTTACCTGGCGAGTATCCGCGTACACTACGTGATTGCGACAGAGTTTTGATCCATATAAAAATCCCGTGGCAACCGATCAAATGAGACTAAATTGCTAGGTTTACAAAATTCAAACTTGTTTTTCACAAAACTAATTATTATGGATTCCAAATATTGTATCACATATCAATATCAAACCCAAAACGATGTTAAAATTACGAATACGAAACACTCTGAATTGCCGCAACAGAAAGATAACATCACATGCAATCTTTAGTAAAATCAAACAATACCTGAAACACCAAATCCTAGAGACTGGAACACCAAAGAAAATTGATGCCCAAACTCTAATAAAAAACCGGTCATACCAGATTTTTTCTACATTTCGCTGGCCAAAATCCAGTGGATTGGGCTCATTTTTATCTGGCGTTCTTATTACACAATAAAGAGCACTCTGCAACAATTTAAAAAAAATTTAGAGGCTCAGAAAAATTCGACAGAAACTAGGGTTTTGTTTCGACTGTTTCAGAGTTGTTTCGGTTTTGTAATTCTACTAACATCGTCTAATTCTCTAGCTTGGCTCTGATACCATTGTAGGGTTCCTTGGCATGACTACTAGGTTTATAAAGGCATTGGGCATGCAATTTCAAAATTTCTAGTGTGCTAAGAAACCCATTACTGAGGATCTAACTATAGGATTAGGGTTATAAAAACATGTAAACAACTTTACACTAAGTGAAATGGGAATACAACATTTGTAGACCGGTCTTTCACTTCTAAAGCTCCGTGTAGTTGTCCCTTCGCTCCAAGTAGTGGTCTCCCGGACTCTCCCTTGGCTCCACCAGGTGAAAGGAACGAGCTTGCTCAAGGATCTTTGAGGCCGAAGATGATCTACGTTGAAGAATCTCTTGCAAGGTTCCGTAGGGTGGAAGCTTTTGGGAGGCATCGTCCATACCAATTCCAAAAATTTGTCGTACTAAAGAACCCTAACCCTAGAATCTTAACTAGAGATTTAACAAACTAGCAATGCAAACAACTTTACATCTAAGTGAATGAGGAATACAACCTTTGTAGACCGGTCCTTCACTTCTAAAGCTCCGTGTAGTAGTCCCTTCTCTCCAAGTAGTAAACACCTGAACTCTAGTAAGGGTTCACATGAAGAAATGAACAAGCTTGCATGAATTCTTCGAGGCCGAAGATGATCTACGTCGAGAAGACTCAAGCTCATGCTACCTCTTCACTAGTGGTAGATTAGTGAAGCAAACACCCTGAACTAAATGGCTAATATAGTAGAGGATGATGAAGTAGGAATTGGGCTCACTTTAGATTTATTTTTCTCAAAATATTTCTTCACTTTTAGAAAAGCTAGCAAGCTTTCTCATGAGGAAGAAGAAGATAAAGTGGAGATGAGATTGAAACTCATGAGGTGAGAATATCAACCATGGGTGAGTTAGTGTCATACACTAACTCATGTAGAGAATAAACCATGGCTAACAATAATGGTTAGGTTAATAAATATCTACAAGTAAAACAAAATTAGTTGACTTGATCAATGGTTCCACAAGCTTCAACCATGTGACTTAATTCCATCTAATTTTGATTAACTTTAAATAAATAAAACCATTCATTATATCAAGCATGGTGTGAGTCTCATACACCCATGTAGCATGTGGCATCTAGCATGACACAAAATAATGTACGTTAATATATATCACATATATACTAAGTGTACACAAGTGAGAAAAAGAAATGTTTAGTGAGAAAATATTAGTTAATGTAAGTAAATATATCAAATAGATAATTATACATTAAATTATCAAATCAACACTTGATTTAATAATCCGGCTATATCACATATAACCGACTAATATCTAATGTAACAACTTATCGAATCAACACTTGATCCGATAACCCGGCTATATCACATATAACCGACCGATATCATATATCGTGAGAATAGAATACGGTATCACATACTCGTATTAATCTCGGTCCCGCACATATCACATATGTGCTCCTACTTCATTTCGCTTGAGCCAGGAAACCTTTGTGTAGGACTCTAAAGACTCGTCAATACCCCGGCAGTAGGTGGTGATCATATCAATCACTCACAAGCCGCAAGAGGTATGCTAAACGTAACGGTCACCCGGGTATTGAGCGATCAGAAGATCAACAAGCAAGCCTACTCATACTCCTGCGAATCCAATCAGTAACACTACTGTTAGATATGTATGCCCTAAAGGCCATTATTGTATAGTACTAGTATGTATAATGTATTTTGGAAGCTTGGGATATATACACGGGTTTATGGCAGTCTTGCTCGATATAGTAGTATACTACTTGGTTTGTATCTATCTTAATATGTGTATATGTTTCTTTTAACATATCGCTAAAAACATATTGATAGAGCCCTTAGGATCTTTGCTTGACTACCGGCGTTGTGATGGCGATCACACTAGTGGGGGCAAGGTAGTCTATAAGCACATCCTTATTTTGATCCCTAGTCGTAGGATTATCGAGACAGGGCATCGATAATCCAGAGTAGACTGGTGCATACGCTTCTCTTCCCAGCAGGGGAGATGGTCTGTCCCATATCCATCAGTACGTCGTACTGGAGATAGTATGCAGGTGCTCGTTAGGTTGCGAGTACACTGAACAGGACTCGTCGGGAACTGTTGGTTGGTATTATACCTATCGTCAGTTAACAGTTCCCAGGTGACATGAGTACAGCTTAGTCCGTTGACTTGACACTGTCACTTCGCCTCGAGTGTGTTCCCACTATTCTTAGATTACTACCCTACCACGGCTCTATTGAGTCGTGCAAACAGGTAGTAGTTGGGTGCAGTCCCGAAGAACTTGGAGGCAGTGACGGTTAAACAGGATTCGTCTCTCCCGGTATTGGGAGTTAATATCGCGCTGTGTCTAGGAGAGCCATTACACATAGTCGTCCTTGGCCAGGGCAAGCGAGATTTGATGGTAGTGTTACCAGTAGTTTCTCAGGGTGTTCTGGGCTACACTCCGACACGACTTGTACCGCTATTAGGGGACTGACGTTTATCGCCCCCTAGGCCCGCAATGCGATACTCTTAGACGAACAGGCCGGACTGTACGGAGATTGTCACATTCTGGCTCAGTAGGAGTTCGGATGGGTTCACCTCATCAGTCTTCTTGTCGGCATCTACCTGGGGACCGTTACGTACAGCTAGTACCGCTTGCGGCCTGTGGTTAAACCCACTGCCAGCGTAGTGTCGAGCCTTTAGAGTCCCACACAGAGGGTTACTCGCCTTTGGGCAAAACAGAGTAGAGGTCGCATGGTTTTGCGACGGGGTTCGTTCACATCCGCGCACTTGTGCACGTTTGGTGTCCGGGCAGTTATTACTAGCGGGCTTTGGTTTAAGCCAGATCCTAGTATTTGTTTTGGGATTGGTTTTGTCTCTGTGTATTCGTGTTCCTCGGAACACGGATGCGGGTGTGTATGCACAGTTGACAGAGGCAGAGGCAGAGGATTCTCATTAGGGTTGTTGACCATTTGACTTTGCTTGACTTGTTGACCGTTGACTTTTTCCAAATCCTAATGAAAATGAGGAATATGGTTAATAATATTAATTAAGGATAATTGTGCTATGGTTAGGGTTGTTGACAATTTGACTTTTGTTGACTTGTTGACCTTGTTGACCATTGTGGTCTTGTTGACCATCATCATTTCATTTCAATGATGCTTCTTGTTCTTTGCAAAATGCATTAAATGAAGGTAATGATAGTGGTCATTCATAAACTAACCATCACAATTCTTAATGATTATTATTATTATCATTATTCCAAAATATATGAGCATGGTTGCATTATGATAGCTCATTCTATCATATTCTTTCTCTCTCTTGAAAGAAAGCTCTCCCTCTTCCTCTCTCAAAGTTTAATTGTTCCATGAGTTGGAAATCATAAACTTTTGAGACAAAACCACCATAACTCTTCTCTACTCATTCTAAGGTTCTAGGTTTAGCAAACCAAGCACCTTAGTTATCTCTAGGTTGAGATAGGAGCTCAAGTTCGAGGCCCTCGGGTGGATCCATCTACGGCAAAGAGGAGACGACGAGGAGCCATTCAAACCACTACAAGGAGCAAGCAAGGAGGAGAACCACAAAAGAAGAGAAGGAGTTCAAGACCTAGGTATAACCATTCTACATAGTAGCTAAAACTTGTAGTTTATTTGTTAGTTTTGTTTAGCAAAGATCCTTCATGGATGGTCCATGTTACCTAGTGAGGAAAAATTTGATTTTTACCTATTCCGCCTCTCCGAAAGAACCAGGGTGGGTAACGTGGACCTAACAACTACCGTACAGTCCGGTCTCTTCGTCAGATATGTCGCATATCACAGCCTGGGGTGGTATAACGTCAGACCCCAATAGCCTGATAAGTCATTCCGATATGAGGTCCATAATGGTTCGAAAAACTACTGATAATACTTACTAGTAGATCTCAGCAACCCTGGCCAGGGATTTCTTGTTATGGCCAATCGAGTATAGCGCAACATCAACCCCCAATACCGGGAGAGACAAAATCCCCTCCTATCACTCATTGCTTCCATGTGACTCGGGACTGTACCCAAAAACCACCGTTTTCACGATCTCTTAAATGTGGTAAGGTGGAAATCAAAGCATAGTAAGAATCACACAAGACTCTATGACGATCTCGGGTCGACAGACTAACTTGTACCAGTGTCACCAGAGAACTGCTATCTGACGATAGGTATAATACCATCTAGGAGTTCTCGGCAAGTCCTTTCAGTGTACCTAGTCTCTACTGAGCACCCGTATACCATCTCTGATGTCAAACACCAATGGATATAAGATCATCCATCGCCCATCATATGGGTCGACAAGCGTATACGCTAGTCTACTCTGGAATATCGATGCCCTATCTTGATACTCCCACGACTAGGAACAATTGATGGATGTACTTACCGACTACCTCTTCCCCACTGGTATGATCTGCATCATAATCCTGGTAGTCAAGTACTCATCCTAAGGGCTTTATCAACATGTAATAAAGAGACAATAAGTGTACATGTTAAGATAAAGAGCAACCAGATAGCATACTATCATGTCGAGCAAGAAATTCCTCCCTATATATGTCTAAGCATCCACTACAATATACATCACATGTACAGTAATGGCCTTTAGGGCATACATATATCTAACAATCTCCCACTTGCACTAAGGCCATTTATTGCATTATCTTGTACTCAAAGTCCTAAAGAAGTCTCTCTAGGGAAAGGCCTTTGTGAGTGGATCCGCCATGTTATCCTTCTGTCATGACTCGAAAAGGACGGAACATGACCGGCACTTAAACTACGAAACGTCTCGAGGCGTAAGTAATCTAAGTAATCCAAAACCCAGAAATCCAAACCTAGTAAAGCAATAGAGTGAAGGAAAACCAATTTTTAAAGCAAGAAGTTTAACAACGTAAGACGAAATATGCATTTTTAAAATCTGAAGTCTTTTCTGAAAATTTCGGCAGAGTTTCCTTTGTAAAAACTGACCCTAAACCTGATAAAGCATATATAATGAATAAAAGCATCTCCAAGCGGGAGCTAGCTCTTCGCCAACCGGTGGACAAAACCATACAATGAAATATAATATACAACGCCGAAAAGCGAAGGTCAAACTCAGGATAAAAATCCAACATCAATAAGAAACCCAGAGGAAAACCATAATAATACAGCGCGCGACTCTAAGGTCGAAAGAATATACACAGGTCATCTATCTCTATCAAGTAGACAAGTCTGGTTGATGGAGTTTTACTAGATACAACTGAAATAACAAATATACAATGGTGGTCCTGATGCAAAAGAACCCACCTACCAAAGCAATCACCCGAAAGGAACAGTGTGCCAGCAAAACCACAACAAAACCTGTACGGCAAAACCTGCAAGAAACTGTGGCACAACGTGGGTGAGTTGCCAACTCGTAAGTAGAAAACATCTACGAGTAGAAATCGCATGTATGACGCTATCCTAGGTCATATCAAGTAATATCCTCAAATAAATATCCTGGTCAATCTATGCATAAGTGTAATACTACATGCTAGTGTCAGTACCTCAGATAGCAACATATCAGATATATGACGTATGAATGCATTACGAATGAAACAGAATACATCATGAATGAGACAACTGTTTTCTTTATTTAATGAGATTTCTGTATTTATATAAATCGTGTATCATCAATGAAATCGACAGATAAAACAGTGTCCAGCATCGACACAAAACATAAATCGCAGTATCTCAATACCTCATGCTCCGGCTATCCGGACTGACCTGTATCATCAAATCTCAATATCTCAGTGTCTCAAGTCTCAATATCTCAGTGTCTCAAATCTCAATATCTCAATACCTCGGGCTCCGTCAGTCCGGATCGGCCCATATCATCAATCACACGACCACGAACGGTATCTTCCGGATATCCGCTGCGCCAAACAATCACCGGTAGGCAGTCTACCCCTGCCGGGCTCATCGTCTACAACTCGAGCTTCTTACCCCGGGTACCATACCGGGTCCACCATATACCCGCAGACGGTTCATCCAACTCCTCGAATCGGGTCTCGAAAACCATCTCAGAACCGAGAAAACATTATGGTGGACAATACTCATCATATCAACGAAAACCGCATTTTTCTCTTTAAAATAACTCATCAGTTTATAGAACTTTCACGTGTGGTTTCCAAATCCAGAAAATCTCAAGAAGGAACCGAAATCATCAAATCACCATGTCAATAAACAGTGAAAACCGACATAAATCTCCATAATACTGCATAATCAATGAATACATGAATGCATCTGATATCATGCAATGAATGCAATAGTTAAACTAGCATATGAAAGCTATAACATATTGCAACTATCAACTAGCAAGCTATGTCTCCATTTTTTCCGGCAGGAAGTTCACGCTAAATTAGAGGTAGGTAGGCAAATGAGAACTCGGATACGTCTTCACTGAGGGGCTTGCGGTGTCTTTTTTGCCGAAGAAAGAAGAGAGGTTTTGGATTCTGAAAGTGCTTTAAGGGGAGTGGAGCGAGTAGGACCTTCTTCTTAGAATTGGCAAAAAAGAGGCATTATGGGCTTTGAATTGAGAGAAGGCAGGGTTTGCCCCTAACAGATGGCCCTTGTCCTTATTTTTGAACCTAAGAAAGCATTCGCTATCTGAAACTGTCTGAATAGCATTCTCTAAAGTGTACGTGACATGGAAATTACCGATGATCATGTGTGTGAGCCGGCAAGCAAGTGTACGTGGAACATACGCATCATCGGTAATGGTGCTGGTGTCCTGACAGCAGGGTTTCATAATAATTACAGATAACATATGTATAAGCATGCAATGCGATGAAATATAATGAATATACAGAAAGTGATATAGTAACAGCAACACTGAAGAATAAACCTACCCAATATACAAGTCATACAGTTTGGTATTTTAAAGTACTCACGATTCACTGTATTTGAAAACAAGTATGACTCGAGCCCAGTCAAAAGGGTAAGGAAACCCACCTGGGTCTGAGACGACCTATATATATATCTAGTAGTCGGTGATCTCGCCTCAATAGTATCACATACGGTACAATAAATAATATGACATCCTCGAGTCAAGAGTGCGGATCTATCATCATAATTATATCTCGTACGGTAAATCCATCGTACAGCATCCCAAATCAGGGTATGGGTCGAATATCACATATAACACAACATCCATATGGTATCATCATCACATATCATGAACTATCACATATAACACAACATCCATATGGTATCATCATCGCATATCACGAACTATCACATATAACACAACATCCATATAGTATCATCATCACATATCATGAACTAGGGGTGTACTGATCTAAAGCCTAGTACAAACTGATACTAATATCATCATATACATGTCCTCGTGTGAATAAAATCACATCACCCAACGATCCACTATAATATCCTGCCGCATCTCATATCATGACCTAAACACATATTACAACTCACGGCATCATGCCCGATCATATCGACTCGCCTCCAAATATCATATACTATCCTCAACATCCATGTATACGTGTATGTATGTGTGTGAGTGTGTATATATACATACATATATACATATACATATATATATATATATATATATATATATATAAGCACCAAAACATCCATATAGACCTATGTATAAACATATGACATATGCACCCAAACCAAATCTCGTGTGTATATATGTATGTGTACAACCTTACTCTAGGGTTCACGACTAAGAAACCAACTAAATTCTTTCTTCTGTCCTCGCTAACACTAACCCATAATCTCCTAATGCTTTCCTTGCTAAGGTTCATATCTCGCCATAACCCAAATATGTATATCTATACCACGTCACATCAAAATCTTATGAAATTGCGGGGGTGTTATACGCCATCCACCCGACTTCCCCCGTAGATATAAATCTACTCACCTGCTCTTGCTTGCCGATGTCGATATCGCCACGCCCATCCTTGTTGCTCCGAAACCACTCAAGGGTACCTACATGTATATCACATAACATTGTAATTCGAAATCGTATACGAAAACCAAATCGGCACGCATATCACACATGGGTTAAAACCCATGATATACGTATGCAAGAATAACTAACAACCCTCGACGATTGACGCATGAACGTGAATCGTCCGATAAAAACACTAATATCAAAACCTTATTTCATAAATAACACGAAACATAAAGCATCAACTTTGAAAACATGCTCCAGATTTTACCCTAGGCCAAACTAGCCAAAGTTGCATATGACAAGTGTTTAGTTTACTAGAGATAAAGCCATAGAACAAATACGAACCCAAATGACCCCACCCTGGCCGCAATTTACGGCCGGATCGAATAAAAGTGTGTCCAGAACATGGAGGGGGTGGCTCAGGTTTTGGGGTTAGCTTCCTGGGTGCCTGCTTATCTCTCAGTGTTTGCTAAATATTTTTCAGAGGCTCCGGGTGTTAGCAGATTTCATTATACTCTCACAGAATCCACAATTTTTGAAATATCGGGTTTCTAAGTTCATATTCCGGGGTTAAGTCTCAGGTTTTAGTCCAATATGATATCACTAACAGGGGTTTAGGGTCACTACTAACCTCAATTATACTTCACAATCCAAAATTTCTCAAAACCCTCATCAAGAAATTTCTAGGTTCACAAAACCACTCGATATCGATACTAAACATATATGGATGCCTAAGGAATTTAAATATTATTCTAAGGGTGCAGAAATTACCTCAATTGGCAACTCAAGAATTTTCTTGAGTTACCCAAAGTCCTCAAAATTTGATTTTTCTTGGTCCAATGTGCTTCCCTTGAGCTTGTGCACGCTTTTTGTGAAATGTAGATGGGGTTTTGGGTTTGTTTTGGGGTTGTTTTGAGGGTTGAAGAGATGGGGGAGGAAGAGGGCAGCCATGGGAGTTGAGGGGAGAGAGAATGAAGGAGAGAAAATGAGAGAGGAATGAGACCTAGACCAGACCCCCTCACTTCTCTCTCTCTCTCTCATGCCCATACCTCTTGACTTTTCTTTTCGTTTCGTTTTCTTTTCTTTTTCCATTTCATTTTTAAAACCAACACATAAATCCCAAATGAAACCATGGTTATTAAAATGTAACACAAGTGTAAAATACGACACGGTGCATGTTTTGTACAAAACAAGCTTAATGCGCGATTAACGATATTTAATCGCGATTAGCACTAAATTAGTTTATAATAATTCATAAAATTTCATAATTTGTATAAATCACATAAAACACCCTCTTTTCAGTAATTTCCATAATTTTCCAAATTTTTCCCAATTTATCGGTATTTAATTATACCGCCTTATTAAAATATTCAATATAATTATTATTTAATTATAAAAATTCCCAAAAATAATATTTTATTTTCCTGAAATGTTACAATCTTCCACCCTTAAAGAAATTCGGTCCCCGAATTTAAATTTAAACCCCTCAAATACTAAAACATTTCAGTAAAAAGTCCAAGTCGTCGGGGCTCCGAAATCATCAATACGTAAAACGCATCATAGCGCAATGCATGCGCATGAACAATGAGCAGATAACTCCAAATCAAAACTCTGTCAAGCATCCCGCAATTATCGGAGTCATGGTATAGACACAAATGTCAAATCTAAAACGAAACCAATATGATATATATCAAAACTATCCATGTAAACATCTGTAGGAAGTGCATGCCAAACCTTTCATGTTGCTGTGCGATGCGCATAACACTGCACAGTGGCGGATGTCTATTGTAAGAAAATAACCATATATGTATATATCTTTTGTTTAATATGCACGTCCCGCCGTTTTTTTGAAAATAATTTAGAAGGGTTTTCTTTATAAAATGTTTCGTGTCATCTCAGACACGTAGGGAAATACTGAGACTATAGCTCCCCTTTTAGAAATCCCTTCGATAACTATTAATGCATGCAAAATATATCCAGGTACTATCCTCTGACTAGTCCTGCTTAGTACAAAAACAAATAACAAATATCATAAAAACATACTGCTCCATAAGAAATCAATCCCAAATTGTGCAAATGAATGCTACGTGCGTCTGGTGCGCACGGAAATCGAAACCCATGAATGTGCCATACATGTGCACAGAAACATCATCTACGTGCATCGGGTGTGCATGAAACATCTGTCAAGGGCAACGGGTGTGCCTGACAGCAATATCAGGTGCATCTGATATGCACGAAGAATCTCGATTTAGTGCATCTGGTGTGCATCAAAATCGCATCAAGCGCCCAAATATGCGCAAGAATCCAAATGCAGTGCACAAGGTGCACGAAAACAATATCAAATATTATAATCGAAATCGATGGTATATAATAAACCTCAATCCAATCAGGTATACCACGCTATAAAATCTCACAACCATGTGCATCAGCGTGCACAAAATCGAATCAAAATACTAAAAGTGTATAAAAACTATGTCGAAAGCATAAGTCAAATCACATGCATACCACAGGCATGAAATCAAAATCAACATCTCGAATGATATCTAATCAAAGTCAAGTGCTACTGTGGTGCACAAAATCTTAATCATGCAAATAAATCGCTCAAAATGTCATGCATGGAATCAAAATCAACATCTCGAATGTCATCAATCGAAGTCAAGTGCAACTGTGGTGCATAAAATATCAATCCAGTTCAACTAACATGCATGAATGGAAATCCTAATCGAGTGCATCCGGTGTGCACAAAACCATATCTCATATCATGCGCTCAACATTCGCGAAAATCCATATCAAGTACATCCGTCATGCACGAATGAAGGCTAAATCAAGGGCATCGAACATGCATGAATAAAATCTAATCAAGTGCATCCAACATGCACGCATAAAATCTAAATCAAGTGTATCCGATGCGCACAAAATCTAATATTAAGCGCCTAATATGCGTAAAAATCCAACCCAAGCGCGTCAGTCCGTGAAAAGTATCTAGTGAAGTAACATGCATGTGTAGGGTTCCTAGGCACTCTCAAGAGGTCTCTCAAGGCATCAACCATGCCAATTTCAAAAATTTCGGTACCGAGAAACCCTAGACTAGATCATTGACTAGATTTTTAGGCGACAAATGCAACTAGTTAACAACTTAACTAAAAGAACGGAAATATAACCTTTGTAGATCCGTTTCTCCACCTCCATAGCTCCATGATGAAGTCCTCTCCGCTGTCCAAATCGAACCATGACTCTAGCATCGTCTTCATCGGAGAAAAAGTAGGCTAGGTCATCGACGACGATGCCGAAGATGATCCACGTCGAGGCATCACTAGATCAAGCTCCACCTTCACCAAGCCATGAAAACTTGTGAAGGAAACACCCTATACTACTTAGCAAGAGGTAGAGGATGAAGAAATAGGAAGTGGGTTCACTTTAGAATTGGATTTCTCACTCATTTTCATCAATCACCATTGATGGAATCAAGGTTCTTCTTGAAGAAGAAGAAGATGATGATGATAATAATATGATAAGAATTATAGAATAGAAAATAAAAATCAATTCTTATCATAATTTTAACTATAGTTATGTGTAGAGAATTGACCAAGGTTAAAGGAATGGTTAGGGTTAAGGAGATGAAGACAAAATGGTCACTTTGGTCAAAGTGGCATGAAGCTTCAAGAAGCATCATGAATGAAAGCAACCATTATCTTTTCATTTCTCATTTCTTTTAATCCAAATTATAAAGATAAATGAATGAATAAATAAGTAATGGATAAACAAATAAAAACCCTAACCATTTATTTAACCAAGGTTTAATTCTTTACACAAACCCTAGCAATCATATATCATCAAACATGATACAATCAAGTGCACAAAATATATCACATATACAATGTGCAAAAGTGAGTGAGAAAAGCCATCTTAAGTGAACCGATACCAGTTAACGCAAAGTAATATATTAAATATATAATTATGCATTAAATCATTAAATCAACACTTCATTTAACGATCCGGTTATATCGCATATAACCGACTAATATTCAATGTATCGGCTTATCGAATCAATTCTTGATTCGATAACTAGGTTATATCGCATACAACCATTCGATACATTCGTCGCGAGAATGAAATACTGTATCACATACACACATTATTCTCGGTCCCGCACATATCTCATATGCGCTCCTATTTCGTTTCGCTTGAGCCAGGAAACCTCTGTGTAGAACTCTAAAGACTCGTCAATACGCCGGCAGCAGGTGATGATCATATCAAACACCCACAAGCCGCAAGCGGTCTGCTAAACGTAACGGCCACCCGTGTAGGGTTCCTAGGCACTCTCAAGAGGTCTCACAAGGCATCAACCATGCCAATTTAAAAATTACGGTGCCGAGAAACCCTAGACTAGATCGTTGGCTAGAAGTTTAGGCGATAAAACAAACTAGTTAACACTTAACTACTAAAATACGGAAATACAACCTTTGTAGATCCGGTCCTCCACCTCCATAGCTCCGCAATGAAGTTTCCTCGCTGTCCAAGTCAAACCCCGGGCTCTAGCGTCGGCTTCATCAGAGAATGGACAGGCTAGGTCATCGACGACGTGCCGAAGATGATCTACGTCGAGGCATCACTAGGTCAAGCTCCACCTTCACCACGCCATGAAAACTTGTGAAGGAAACACACTCTACTACTTGGCAAGAGGTAGAGGATGAAGAAATAGGAAGTGGGTAGACTTTAGAATTGTATTTCTCAGTTGATTTCATCAATCACCATTGATGAAGTGAAGCTTTCTTCATGAAAGAAGATGAAGAAGAAGAAGAATAATATTATGATAAGTTATTAAAATGAAAAGGAAAATGAATACTTATCATAATAATAACCTTAGTTTAGTGTAGAGAATAGACCATGGTTAGATATGATGGTTAGGGTTAAGCAAGTGACAAGAATGGTGGACTTAGTCAAAGCTTCATGAAGCTTCAACATGCATCCAAAGAAAGCCACCATTCTTCTTTATGCTTATTATTTTCCAAAAAGAATAAATAGATAAATAAATGAATAAATAAGTAAACGGAAAAACAAAACCCTAACCATTAGTTTAACCATGGTACATTCTTTACACTTAACCAAGTAAACATGTATCATCAAACATGATACAATCATTTGCACAAAAAGTATATCACATATACAACTTGTACATCCAAGTGAGAAAATCCATTTAAAGTGAACCAATACTAGTTAATGCAAAGTAATATATCAAATATATAATTATACATTAAATCATTAAATCAACACTTGATTTAACGATCCGGTCATATCGCATATAACCGACTAGTATCCAATGTATCGGCTTATCGAATCAATCCTCGATTCGATAACTAGGTTATATCACATTCAACCATTCGACACATTCATCGCGAGAATGAAATACGGTATCACATACACGCATTATTCTCGGTCCCGAGCATATCTCATATGCGCTCCTATTTCGTTTCGGTTGAGCCAGGAAACCTCTGTGTAGGACTCTAAAGACTCGTCAATACGCCGGCAGCAGATGATGATCATATCAAGCACCCACAAGCCGCAAGCGGTCTGCTAAACGTAACGGCCACCCGGATATTGAGAGATCGGAAGATCGACAAGCAAGCCCGCTCACACTCCAGTGAATCCAACCAGTAACACTACCGTACAGTCCGGTCTCGTCGTCTGATATGTCGCATATCTCGCCTAGGGGTGGTAAACATCAGACCCCAATAGCTCGATAAGTCGTGTCGATATGAGGTCTATAACAATTCGAGAAACTACTGGTAACACTTACCAGTATATCTCATCAACCCTGGCCAGGGATTTCCTGTTATAGCCAATCGAACACAGCGCAACATCAACTCCCTATACCGGGAGAGACGAATCCCCTCCTATCGCTCATCGCCTCCATGTGATTCGGGACTGTACCCAAAAACCACCGTTTTGCACGCCCTCTTGGACGTGGTAAGGTGGAAATCAAAGCACAGTGGGAACCACACAAGACTCTATGACGATCTCGGGTCAACAGACTACTCTGCACCAGTGTCACCAGAGAACTGCCATCTGACGTGAGGTATATTACCATCTGGGAGTTCTCGGCGAGTCCGTCCAGTGTACCCAGTCTCTACTGAGCACCCGTATATCATCTCTGATGTCAAACACCAATGGATATGGGATCATCCATCGCCCATCTGTATGGGTCGAGAAGGTACACGCTGGTCTACTCTGGTATATCGATGCCCCGTCTCGATACACCCACGACTAGGGACTTTGAAGGATGTACTTATGGACTACCATTTTCCCACTAGTATGATCCGCATCATAGTCCAGGTAGTCAAGTACACATCCTAAGGGCTTTACCAACATGTAATAGAGAGACAATCTGTGTACATGTTAAGGTAAAGAGCAACCAGATAGCATACTATCATGTCGAGCAAGAAAGTCCTCCCTATATATGTCCCAGCATCCACTACAATATACATCCAATGTACAGTAATGGCCTCTAGGGCATACATATAACTAACAATCTCCCACTTGCACTAGGGCCATCTGTAGCAGTGGTTGTAGTATCTCATACTCAACCATCCCATAAAAGTCTCTCTCTGGGAATAGGCCTTCGTGAGTGGATCCGACGTGTTGTCCTCTGAGTCTACTCTCCTAACCTCGATCCTTTAGAGATCAACCATCTCCATGATCAAGTGATACTGCCTTAGAGTATGTCTAGATCACTGATGGGACCAACGTTCCTTGGCATAAGCCACAACTCCATTGTCACACAATGGAAGGAACATAGTTCATCTCATGAACCAATATACACCCAAACAGCTTCTTTGGTAGCATCTTTAGTAGCGATGTATCCTGCCTTTATCGTCTAGTATGTCACGGTATCTAGCTTGGAACTCTTCCAACATACTGTCCCTTTACTGAGGGTAAAGACAATGCCTGCGACTGACATTCTGTCGTCTTTATCACCCTGGAACCCTTCCAGTGATTCTCCCCAGGACCAATTGATACCATCTCACTACAGCTAGTGAGTATACTAACACCCAAATAACATCTATCTTATAAATGAAAGCTCAGGATGGAGGAGGTATCACTTTGATCCTTTCTGGAGAATCCTTGTGATAAGCGGAGATTGACCGAGCATAGCATAGGAAACTCCTTCCCTATCAAGAGTATGTCATCCACTTACTCTACGAGGATCACCACCATACTCCCTACTACCTTTTTGTATATACAAGGTTCATCTACCATTTTGATGATGTCAACTTCCTTGACAAATCCATCAAAACAGATGTTCCAACTCCGCGATGCCTGCTTTATCCTATAAAGCATCTTGCACACGTTTCCGCTGCTCCCACTTTCTATAAGGACCTCTGGCTGTGTACTTATAGACGCACTCTTCTAAAACATCATTTAGAAAAGCAGTTATGGCACCCAACCACCAGATATCGTAGTCATGGTATGTAGCCGTGGCAAGTAGGATCCGGATGGACTTAAGCATAGGCACTGGAAAAGGTTTCATCATTATCCACGCCTGGTCGATGACGAAAACCTTTAACAAGTCTAGCTTTGAAAGTCTCAACTTTTCCATCTACACCAAGTAATCTTCTCAAGATATACTTGCTCCTGATGGGGATTTAACCCTTCAGATATAGCAACCAAAGTCCATACTTTGTTGGTGTATAAGGATTCCATCTCAGATCGATAAGCATCCAGCCATTCTTACAGAGTCTTACTCCTGATGGCCAGCTCGAAACCAGTTGGGTCATCATCTCATGATGCAATCCTCGCTCCCACTGTCATAGAGAAACCAAAGTATCTCTCAGGTGGGTGAGGAACCCTACTAGATCGGCGGAGAGGCTGAGGTTCATTGGAATCTACTGAATCCTTTGGTTCTGTCAAATCATCAGCTGCAGTTTGTATAGCTGGAACATTTCTAGTTGTACATAACTGACGTTGCCTCGAGCTTGTCCGGATTTTGCTTTTTAGACATAGGCCGGACAACCCCAAATCTTAACTAACTTAAGACATGGGCTCTTCCCATTCCATATCACATATGAAGTGGTAGGCAACTGATTTGATTGGAACCCTATTCAATAGGTGTGCATTTTCTCAAGTGCATAACCCCCTAAGGAAAAAGGTAACTCAGTAGTACTCATCATAGAGCACACCATATCAAATAGGGTGTATCTTCTCCGCCTCGACATACCATCGTGCAATGGTATATACGGAGGAGTAATGCTGAGAGAGAATCTCATTCTCCTTTAGAATAGTCCAGAAATTCTATGCACAAGTATTCTCCTCCTTGATCTCATCAAAGGACATAATACTTTTACCCGTATTTTGGTTCTCTACTTCTAACTTATATTCTGTGAATAACTCAAAAGATTCAGACTTGTGTTTCAACAGGAACATAGGTCTGAATCTCGAAAGATCGTCAGAAAATGTAATGAAGTATAAAGAACCAGTCCTGACATGTGTAGACAGGAGACCTTGCATACATCATCATGTATCAGTCCCAAGAGTTCACTAACTCTTTCTCTGTTTCCAATAAACAGAGCTATGGTCATCTTATCTTTGTGACATGACTGGCGAGTTTCACAAGATGTAAATTCAAACTGATTTAAATATGCATCTATATGTAACTCTAGCTAGTCGGGTCACTTTGATCTGACCTAGTCTACAATACCTCAAGAAGAATTCGTTCATTTCTGAACTTCTCCTCTTGTGTGTGTTCTGTATACCAAGAACTGTAGTTTGATTTAGAACATTAATGCTTTTAGATAACGTGCCTGAACCGATCAACTTTTGATATAGGAAATGTTCAAAACATTATCCAACAATACAAAATTTTATCATTTCTTTATTAATAAAGAGACTGATATGATTTTGTATATCAGGTTCGGTATCTAATAGCATTTGTTCAGAACCAATGTACTGGTAATACAGGGTGACAGTGACCGACAGACTTGGCTGCAACTTGCCCCGTTTTCTGCCTCATGAAACTTATCACCCGTTCTCAGTTCTTAACCTCACTGTAGCCCTATGTAACTGATTACATATCTGAGATCCTGATCCGGTATCATATACCCAGGACGTAAAGGACATTGAGAAACAGTTCTGTATAATGAACACACCCGAAGATGATGCATCATCATGCATTCTCTTCATTTGGGCGGCACGGGAAATCTGGTATTCCCCTATTTCCTGCTCTGTCTTATAACAATTATAAGTTGGAGCGGGACCAACGTTCCCCACCTCATTATAACAAGTGGGTTCGGTCAATAATCCGTATTATTATCTTGAATAAGGCGTGATATGGTCGCTACCAGGAGAGAGAGAGAGAGAAGAAAACACTCAGCGTGCGCTCTTGCAAGAATAGATTGGTTATTATTTTATCTAATCAGGATGGCTCCCACTGCTTTTTATCAAATCTTCCTTCAAAACCTAAAAGGAAAGACTAGCCGGGATTAATTACACACTACAAGTTCGCCAATCTTTCAGCCAGGCCAGTGTCGGTACTTTGAGGGAGGTCCCCCGTGCTTTCGCACGAACCTAATTAATGTAACCTCGTTTTCCCAGAGGCGTAACCTCGTTAACACCTTTCTAGATACCTACTTGATCGGCTAATTGTAATGTATAAAACTCTCCCAGGAGTAACTCTTACTCCCAGCGGGTATCGGGATCCAACTATCTCATAGAAGGTATGCAATCTCATTGCAAATTTCAACACTTGAAATTCCCGATAATATTTTGCCCCAAGCGTCCTATGACCTTGACGGAGGCCAAACAACCCATAGTCCGCTAGTCAAGTTCAACCCGTCATTTCCTGATTGAATTAAACCCACCCGCACGACCCTTGACGGAGGCCAAACAACGCCGTACGAATACCCTAATCCAATCGCATCATATGCAAGCAGATATACACTAGTTAGCTACCGTACACTACGCCTTGACGGAGGCCAAACAACCGCAGCACGAATACTAACTAGTACTTATCTGAAATGACGGAGGGCTACGAGAGGTTTTTTCTGAAAACCTATTGCGTAATGAACTCGATATCGTTGTAGGATCGAATGAATTTTGAAATGGAGTGTCGTTGAGACTTTTCTAGTTTTGCTAAAGGAGTCACTCCCGGTGAAGGGATCGTCGGTCCTTTCCTCGTCGAATGAGGTGCGGGATATATCATATATATCACTGTGCAAAGCAAAAACACTTAAAAGCAATCAAAAGACAAACCGAGTGTGTACCATCTGCCAGTTATTGCTAAAGGAGTCACTCCCGGTGAAGGGATCTCGGTCCTTTCCTTATCGAATAAGGTGCAGGATATATCGTATATACCGCTGTGCAAAGCAAGAATTGTAGCTATCTATTTTATTTTTGAAATTTGATTCTACAACATCTTAGGTTTATTTTATTTCATTAATCATATTAATGAAGTCCCATCATTTAAGTACCTAAACATCACAGATAAATACGACGTACACTTATGCCATCCGCATTCGCCTAGATGTCCCCTCGTGCACCGTTAGGTTAGGTAACTAACGGCAGAGCGGGGCAGGGCTAGCGCGGGTGTAAAACATAAGTAACGTCTATATAATATATCATATATACTATATACAGTATCTATCACAGAACATCACATGATCACATCACAGATATCGCAGCAGAAGAAACATATGAAATATTGGATAAACTAGGACGTCCGTGTTTTCAATACGAGCCAGTATAAAACACGGATTCCACGGTCGTGATGAATAGCCAAACCTACACCCCAAGACCCCTACGAGAGCGGCAAGCAACCCTACCAATTCTTGAGTGAGGAGACCCGGACTCGACTCCTCGAGTTGGTCTCCCACTGGACTCCAGAACCCGGTTACTTGTGCCCTCCTCCTTGGGTCTATCCTAGTGCAGAAAAGTAAATAATATACAAACGGTGACATCTTCAGCTACCTGGAAGTGCCCCAATAAAAGAATATTACATACAAGTTTTTACATGAATGAAAATGAAAAACACTCATCTCACATAAAAAAAAACCCCGGCTATTCATACACGACGATCCAATATAACATATCCAGCAACACATAACATCACATGTCATCAACGTAAGTAAATATGCGCATCCCAATTGTCGTTGACATATAGCAACGAAACCGGCGATATCACATATTACACTTATGGTCACAGAAAAGAAAGTGTAAAACTACAACAGTTGGAATCCGCAACCACCTCAGACATCGCATGCCTGACCAAATGAATTACTTAGACATCGCATGCCTAACATTTATAAACCCCGCATTTTAGTCTCAAAATCGAAAACTCTCTTCAATATCAAGTCGGGCGATTCAACAAGATTCCCGACATCCTGATCGAATGCTCGTCGCAAACTTTAGTAGGCGGCCGCACCCCCGATGCCGTCGACGAAGTGCACCAAGGCGGAACACCGCTACCGCGAGCATCCGGACGGATGCTTTCGGCGACGGGGTTCTCCTACAGTCACTTGGTCGGGGCAATGGAGTGAGGCTGTCTATTAAGTTTACCCGGCGAGTATCCGCGTACGCTGCGTGATTACGACGGACTTTTGATCACATCAAAATTCCGTGGCAACCGATCAAGTGAGACTAAACTGCTATGTTTATAATATTCATTCAGTTATCACATAACTTTTGTGAATTCCAATTGTTGTATCACATTCCGGATAAAAAGAAAATGTTAAACTTTCCGATCGAACAATCGAACACCCAAGTTTTCCCGATACAGATCAACACATGAAACAAGTCTAAAAACATTCAGTTCGTGCCTCAGTACCAACGGTCCAGCCGTAGAAGGGTCAAGCCAACGCCTCACATGTGGCACGCCGTACTGCCCCAAACCCGAAGGTTCAAAGGGCAGTTCAAGACGGTCGCATAATCGAGTTAAGGTTTGTTGTCTTCTAGAGGGTCCATCGCGTTACTTGCACTACTTAGAACGTCTTTAAACCACGGAAAAATCCAACACTTGGAAATTTCCCGACAGGGGAAAAATTGGGTATTTATATCCGGTCGAACTTTTTAACATATTCTAAAATTTATCCGGAAAGTCAAATAGACAAAATCTGATAAACCCGATCGAATCATCGAAGCTCCAAAACATCCCAGATTATTCAACTCTTGAATAAATATTAGAAATACCCAGAGAACTCATCACTGTTAAATAGGAATTACTGTGCAAAAGTCAACGCAAGAGGAGACCATACGGCCGCGGAACCGCCGCACATGCCAAGCTCGTGCCGCGGTTCCGTGGTGGTTTAATTGAATTAGGCCCCCGTATTTCACAGTAATTCATATAAAACCCTGCTTAATTTTCTGAATATTTTTAATGTGGAAAAATGCACAGTTTTGAAAAAAGGACAGACAGCATGGGAAAAATGGGGTTTCGGGTTCGATCGGGATTCAAACGTCGTCTAGACTTCGCCTAAGGCTCTAGCTAAGCTCTGATACCACTGTAGGGTTCCTAGGCACTCTCAAGAGGTCTCACAAGGCATCAACCATGCCAATTTAAAAATTACGGTGCCGAGAAACCCTAGACTAGATCGTTGGCTAGAAGTTTAGGCGATAAAACAAACTAGTTAACACTTAACTACTAAAATAAGGAAATACAACCTTTGTAGATCCGGTCCTCCACCTCCATAGCTCCGCAATGAAGTTTCCTCGCTGTCCAAGTCGAACCCCGGGCTCTAGCGTCGGCTTCATCGGAGAATGGACGGGCTAGGTCATCGACGACGTGCCGAAGATGATCTACGTCGAGACATCACTAGGTCAAGCTCCACCTTTACCAAGCCATGAAAACTTGGGAAGGAAACACACTCTACTACTTGGCAAGAGGTAGAGGATGAAGAAATAGGAAGTGGGTAGACTTTAGAATTGTATTTCTCACTTGATTTCATCAATCACCATTGATGAAGTGAAGCTTTCTTCATGAAAGAAGATGAAGAAGAAGAAGAATAATATTATGATAAGTTATTAAAATGAAAAGGAAAATGAATACTTATCATAATACTAACCTTAGTTTAGTGTAGAGAATAGACCATGGTTAGATATGATGGTTAGGGTTAAGCAAGTGACAAGAATGGTGGACTTAGTCAAAGCTTCATGAAGCTTCAACATGCATCCAAAGAAAGCCACCATTCTTCTTTATGCTTATTATTTTCCAAAAAGAATAAATAGATAAATAAATGAATAAATAAGTAAATGGAAAAACAAAACCCTAACCATTAGTTTAACCATGGTACATTCTTTACACTTAACCAAGTAAACATGTATCATCAAACATGATACAATCATTTGCACAAAAAGTATATCACATATACAACTTGTACATCCAAGTGAGAAAATCCATTTAAAGTGAACCAATACTAGTTAATGCAAAGTAATATATCAAATATATAATTATACATTAAATCATTAAATCAACACTTGATTTAACGATCCGGTCATATCGCATATAACCGACTAGTATCCAATGTATCGGCTTATCGAATTAATCCTCGATTCGATAACTAGGTTATATCACATACAACCATTCGACACATTCATCGCGAGAATGAAATACGGTATCACATACACGCATTATTCTCGGTCCCGCGCATATCTCATATGCGCTCCTATTTTGTTTCGGTTGAGCCAGGAAACCTCTGTGTAGGACTCTAAAGACTCGTCAATACGCCGGCAGCAGATGATGATCATATCAAGCACCCACAAGCCGCAAGCGGTCTGCTAAACGTAACGGACACCCGGTTATTGAGCGATCAGAAGATCGACGAGCAAGCCCGCTCACACTCCATTGAATCCAACCAGAAACACTACCGTACAGTTCGGTCTCTTCGTCTGGTATGTCGCATATCTCGCCTAGGGGTGGTAAACGTCAGACCCCAATAGCTCAATAAGTCATGTCGATATAAGGTCTATAACAATTCGAGAAACTACTGGTAACACTTACCAGTATATCTCATCAACCCTGGCCAGGGATTTCCTGTTATAGCCAATCGAACACAGCGCAACATCAACTCCCTATACCGGGAGAGACGAATCCCCTCCTATCGCTCATCGCCTCCATGTGATTCGGGACTGTACCCAAAAACCACCGTTTTGCACGCCCTCTTGGACGTGGTAAGGTGGAAATCAAAGCACAGTGGGAACCACACAAGACTCTATGACGATCTCGGGTCAACAGACTACTCTGCACCAGTGTCACCAGAGAACTGTCATCTGACGTGAGGTATATTACCATCTGGGAGTTCTCGGCGAGTCCGTCCAGTGTACCCAGTCTCTACTGAGCACCCGTATATCATATCTGATGTCAAACACCAATGGATATGGGATCATCCATCGCCCATCTGTATGGGTCGAGAAGGTACACGCTGGTCTACTCTGGTATATCGATGCCCCGTCTCGATACACCCACGACTAGGGAGTTTGAAGGATGTACTTATGGACTACCATGTCCCCACTAGTATGACCCGCATCATAGTCCAGGTAGTCAAGTACACATCCTAAGGGCTTTACCAACATGTAATAGAGAGACAATATGTGTACATGTTAAGGTAAAGAGCAACCAGATAGCATACTATCATGTCGAGCAAGAAAGTCCTCCCTATATATGTCCCAGTATCCACTACAATATACATCCAATGTACAGTAATGGCCTTTAGAACATCAATGCTTTTAGATAACGTGTCAGAACCGATCAACTTTTGATATAGGAAATGTTCAAAATATTATCCAACAATACAAAATTTTATCATTTCTTTACTAATAAAGAGACTGATATGATTTTGTATATGAGGTTCGTTATCTAATAACATTCGTTCAAAATCAATGTATTGGTAATAAAGGGTGACAGTGACTGACAGACTTGGCTGCAACACTTGCCCCGTTTTCTGCCTCATGAAACTTATCACCCGTTCTCAGTTCTCTACCTATCTGTAGCCCTATGTAACAGATTACATATCTGGGATCCTGATCCGGTATCATATACCCAGGATGCGGAGGATACTAAGAAACAGTTCTATATAATGAAAACACCCGAAGATGATGCATCAGCATGCACTCTCTTCGTATGGGCGGCACGGGAAATCTGGTATTCCCCAATTTCCTACTCTGTCTTATAACAATTATAAGTTGGAGCGGGACCAACGTTCCCCAGCTCAGTATAACAAGCAGGTACGGTCAATTTTCCGTTTTATTATCTTGATTAAGGCTTGATATGGTCCCTACCTCGAGAGAGAGAGAGAGAGAAGAAAACACTCAGCGTGCACTCTTGCAGGAATAGATTGGTTATTATTTTATCTAATCAGGATGGCTCCCACTGTTTTTATCAAATCTTCCTTCAAACCCTAAAAGGAAAGACTAGCCGGGATTAATTACACGCTACAAGTTCGCCAATCTTTCAGCCAGGCCAGTGTCGGTACTTTGAGGGAGGTCCCCCGTGCTTTCGCACGAACCTAATTAATGTAAACCTCGTTTTCCCAGAGGCGTAACCCCGTTGACACCTTTCTAGACACCTACTAGATCGGCTAATTGTAATGTGTAAAACTCTCTCAGGAGTAACAATTACTCGCAGCGGGTATCGGGATCCAACTATCTCATAGAAGGTATGCAATCTCATTGCAAATTTCAACACTTGAAATTCCCGATAATATTTTGCCCCTAGCGTGCTATGACCTTGACGGAGGCCAAACAACCCATAGTCCGCTAGTCAAGTTCAACCCGTCATTTCCTGATTGAATTAAACCCACCCGCACGACCCTTGACGGAGGCCAAACAACGCCGTACGAATACCCTAATCCAATCGCATCATATGCTAGCAGATAAGCACTAGTTAGCTACCGTACACTACGCCTTGACGGAGGCCAAACTACTGCAGCACGAATACTAACTAGGACTTATCTGAAATGACGGAGGGCTACGACAGGTTTTTCTGAAAACCTATTGCGTAATGAACTTGATATCGTTGTAGGATCGAATGAATTTTGAAATGGAGTGTTTTTGAGGATTTTCTAGTTTTGCTAAAGGAGTCACTCCCGATGAAGGGACCGTCGGTCCTTTCCTCGTCGGATGAGGTGCGGGATATATCATATATATCACTGTGCAAAGCAAAAACTCTTAAAAGCAATCAAAAGACAAACCGAAGGTTGTAGCATCTGCCAGTTATTGCTAAAGGAGTCACTCCCGGTGAAGGGATCTCGGTCATTTCCTTATCGAATAAGGTACAGGATATATCATATATACCGCTGTGCAAAGCAAGAACTGTAGCTACCTGTTTTATTTTGAAATTCGATTCCACAACATCTTAGGTTTCTTTTCTTTCATTAATCACGTTAATGAAGTCCCATCATTTAAGTACCTAAACATCACAGATAAATACGACGTACACTTATGCCATCCGCATTCGCCTCGATGTCCCCTCGTGCACCGTTTGGTTAGGTAACTAACGGAAGAGCAGGGCAGGGCTAGCGCGGGTCTAAAACATAAGTAACATCTATAATATATCATATATATTATATACTGTATCTATCACAGAACATCACATGATCACATCACAGATATCGCAGCAGAAGAAACATATGAAATATTGGATATACTAGAACGTCCGTGTTTTCAATACGAACCAGTATAAAACATGGATTCCACGGTCGCGATGAATATCCATACCCACACCCTAAGACCCCTACGAGAGCGGCAAGCAACCCTACCAATTCTAGAGTTAGGAGACCCGGACTCGGCTCCTCGAGTTGGTCTCCCACTGGACTCCAGAACCCTTTTACTTGTGCCCTCCTCCTTGGGTCTATCCTAGTGCGGAAAAGTAAATAATATACAAATGGTGACAACATCCGCTACCTGGAAGTGCCCCAATAAAAGAATATTACATACAAGTTTTTACATGAATGAAAATGAAAAACACTCATCTTACATAAAAACCCCCGGCTATTCAAACACGACGATCCAATATAACATATCCAGCAACACATAACATCACATGTCATCAACGTAAGTAAATATGCACATCCCAATTGTCATTGACATATAGCAACGAAACCGACTATATCACATATTACACTTACGGTCACTGAAAAGAAAGTGTAAAACTACAACAGTTGGAATCCGCAATCTCTTTAGACATCTCCTGCCTAATCAAATGAATTACTTAGACATCGCATGCCTAACAATTATAAACCCCGCATTTTAGTCTCGTTATCGAAAACTCTTTTCAATATCAAGTCGGGCAATTCAACAAGATTCCCGAAAATCTGATCGAATGCTCGTCGCAAACTTTAGTAGGCAGCCGCACCCCCGATACCGTCAACGAAGTGCACCAAGGCGGAACACCGCTGTCGCGAGCACCCGAACAGATACTTTCGGCGACGGGGTTCTCCTACAGTCACTTGGTCGGGGCTATGGGGCGAGGCTGTCTATTAAGTTTATCCGACGAGTATCCGCGTACGCTACGTGATTGCGACGGACTTTTGATCACATCAAAATTCCGTGGCAACCAATCAAGTGAGACTAAAGTGCTGTGTTTATAACATTCATTCAGTTATCTCATAACTACTTGTGAATTCCAATTATTGTATCACATTCCAGATAAATACAGATAAATAGAAAATGTTAAACTTTCCGATCGAACAATCAAACACCCAAGTTTTCCCTAAACATATCAACACATGAAACAAGTTTAAAAACAACGGTCCAGCCTCAGTACCAACGGTCCAGCCGTAGAAGGGTCAAGCCAACGCCTCACATGTGGCACGCCGTACTGCCCCAAACCCGAAGGTTCAAAGGGCAGTTCAAGACGGTCACATAATCGAGTCAAGGTTTGTTGTCTTCTAGAGGGACCATCGTGTTACTTGCACTACTTAGAACGTCATTAAACTATGGAAAAATCCAACAATTGGAAATTTCCCGGCAGGGGAAAAAGTGGGTATTTATATCCGGTCGAACTTTTTAACATATTCAAAAATTATCCGGAAAAGCACATGGACAAAGTTTGATAATCCGATCGAATCTACGAACTCCCAATTCAACCCAGAAAACTCAACTCTTGAGTTCAGATTAAAAGTTCCCAGGAAAACCAGAACTGAAAAATAGGAATTACTGTGCAGAAATCAACTGAAGAAGGGACTAAATGAGCACGGAACCGCCGCAATAGGCGGCTAATGCCGCGGTTCCGCCGCGCTTTAGACAGATCAATAGGTAATTTTTGCACCGTAATTCTTAGAATTTCCTGCTGAATTTTTAAAGAATTTTTAATCTGGAAAAAACCCAGTTTTTGAAAAAAGTTCAGAGAGCATTTTAGAATTAGGGTTTCGGTTCGATCGGGTTTCAAACGTCGTCTATACTTCGCCTAAGGCTCTAGCTAGGCTCTGATACCACTGTAGGGTTCTTAGGCACTCTCAAGAGGTCTCTCAAGGCATCAACCATGCCAATTTCAAAAATTTCGGTGCCGAGAAACCCTAGACTAGATCGTTGACTAGATTTTTAGGCGATAAATGCAACTAGTTAACAACTTAACTAAAAGAACGGAAATACAACCTTTGTAGATCCGTTTCTCCACCTCCATAGCTCCATGATGAAGTCCTCTCCGCTGTCCAAATCGAACCATGACTCTAGCATCGTCTTCATCGGAAAAAAAGTGGGCTAGGTCATCGACGACGATGCCGAAGATGATCTACGTCAAGGCATCACTAGATCAAGCTCCACCTTTACCAAGCCATGAAAACTTGTGAAGGAAACACCCTATACTACTTGGCAAGAGGTAGAGGATGAAGAAATAGGAAGTGGGTTCACTTTAGAATTGGATTTCTCACTCATTTTCATCAATCACCATTGATGGAATCAAGGTTCTTCTTGAAGAAGAAGAAGAAAAAGATGATAATAATATGATAAGAATTATAGAATAGAAAATAAAAATCAATTCTTATCATAATTTTAACTATAGTTATGTGTAGAGAATTGACCAAGGTTAAAGGAATGGTTAGGGTTAAGGAGATGAAGACAAAATGGTCACTTTGGTCAAAGTGGCATGAAGCTTCAAGAAGCATCATGAATGAAAGCAACCATTATCTTTTCATTTCTCATTTCTTTTAATCCAAATTATAAAGATAAATGAATGAATAAATAAGTAATGGATAAACAAATAAAAACCCTAACCATTTATTTAACCAAGGTTTAATTCTTTACACAAACCCTAGAAATCATATATCATCAAACATGATACAATCAAGTGCACAAAATATATCACATATACAATGTGCAAAAGTGAGTGAGAAAAGCCATCTTAAGTGAACCGATACCAGTTAACGCAAAGTAATATATCAAATATATAATTATGCATTAAATCATTAAATCAACACTTCATTTAACGATCCGGTCATATCGCATATAACCGACTAATATTCAATGTATCGGCTTATCGAATCAATCCTTGATTCGATAACTAGGTTATATCGCATACAACCATTCGATACATTCGTCGCGAGAATGAAATACTGTATCACATACACGCATTATTCTCGGTCCCGCACATATCTCATATGCACTCCTATTTCGTTTCACTTGAGCCAGGAAACCTCTGTGTAGGACTCTAAAGACTCGTCAATACGCCGGCAGCAGGTGATGATCATATCAAACACCCACAAGCCGCAAGCGGTCTACTAAACGTAACGGCCACCCGAGTATTGAGCGATCAGAAGATCGACGAGCAAGCCCGCTCACACTCCTGTGAATCCAACCAGTAACACTTACCGTACAGTCCGGTCTGTTCGTCTGATATGTCGCATATCTCGCCTAGGGGTGGTAAACGTCAGACCTCAATAGCTTGATAAGTCGTGTCGATATGAGGTCTATAACAGTTCGAGAAACTACTGGTAACACTTACCAGTATATCTCAGCAACCCTAGCCAGGGATTTCCGGTTATAGCCAATCGAACACAGCGCAACATCAACTCTCTATATCGGGAGAGACGAATCCCCTCCTACCGCTCATTGCCTCCATGTGATTCGGGACTGTACCCAAATGCCACCGTTTTGCACGCTCTCTTGAACGTGGTAAGGTGGAAATCAAAGCACAGTGGGAACCACACAAGACTCTATGACGATCTCGGGTCAACAGACTACTCTGCACCAGTGTCACCAGAGAACTGCCATCGGACGTAAGGTATAATACCATCTGGGAGTTCTCGGCGAGTCCGTCCAGTGTACCCAGTCTCTACTGAGCACCCGTATATCATCTCCGATGTCAAACACCAATGGATATGGGATCATCCATCGCCCATCTGTATGGGTCGAGAAGGTATACGCTAGTCTACTCTGGTATATCGATGCCCCGTCTCGATACACCCACGACTAGGGACCTTGAAGGATGTACTTATAGACTACCATGTCCCCACTAGTATGATCCGCATAATAGTTCAGGTAATCAAGTACACATCCTAAGGGCTTTACCAACATGTAACAGAGAGGCAATCAGTATACACGTTAAGGTAAAGTGTAACCAGATATCATACTATCATGTCGAGCAAGAAAGTCCTCCCTATATATGTCCCAGCATCCACTACAATATACATCCTATGTACAGTAATGGCCTCTAGGGCATACATATAACTAACAGCATGAAAACGAACATCAAGTGCAGACACGCACAAAACACAAATCTGGTAACACAAATGCTCAAAGACATAAATCGGGTGCAACCAAGGTACGGAGTATAATTCCGGTGCAACCAATGCACAAAATACCTAGCTGGTGCAACAAATGCTCGAAATATGAATCTGGTGCATCCAGTGCACGAAATACAATACAGTGCAACAATCGCACAAAATACAAATATGGTGCATCAATTGCACAAAACACCAACTCCTGTGCATCCAGTGCATGAAATTTCAAATACAGTGCATCCAGTCCACGAAATGCCGAATACAGTGCATCCAGTGCATGAATTACAATATGGTGCAACAATGCACAGCGTAAAAACCTAGTGCAACAACTGCACAAAATATAAATCGGGTGCAACAAGTGCACGGAAATGCATCAATAACTCAAATGCGTATAAAAAGCAACACCGAGTGTGCCAAGGTGTATAAAATCATAAACGCGTGCAACTGCGTGCACAAAACACGTATCCACGCACTGCAAGCACATGTAATCTATACCGAGTGCAAAAACCAAATCGAGTGCATCCCACCTGCACAAAAATCAAATCAACTGTATGCAATCCATGAAATCATAAACATGTGCAGCCAAGGCACAAAACTGGATCAAGTGCAATAAACCTGCATAAATCATAAATCAACACAACGGTGTATAAAGCATATCTCAAGTGCAACAACTATGCACAAAACATAAATACTCAGTAGGTGCAGCAATGGTGCACGAAAACAATACCGTAAAGCCAAATCATCAAAACTCAAATCCAAGTGATATAAGCATGATACTCGGATCACAAATACGAATCGCAACAATTGACATTGAGGTACACCTCCTATAATGTCGAAAAGTGTCGGTACATACAAAACTGGAAGAGTAAGAACATCCGCTGCCTCCTGCTCACGGTCTGGCATCTTCTATCTCTGGGTCCTCATTTCTCTGTGGATTACCGATCTTGCAATCCCTCGGCTCGTCGGCCCGGTCCGGTGTACTAACGGAAACGATCCGCTCTAGTACTCCTCTAGTCCTTTCATGGCCAATAAGCACGACCACTCATCAAGCGGCATGTCTCTGGCGTCGGTCTCTGGTCCTCTGAATTATACGTCACACATCTGATCTTCGGTGTAAATCTCATTGCAGCAGTGTCCTCGGAAGAACCTGCTCAGGGTCTCTTCTGATCTCGCCTATGCCGAGCTGTACGGAGGCTAGTACTCTAGCATAATCCTCTAAAGATCTCTGGCCAATTATCATGGTCGCTCATAACATATCTCATCAATGATGCCGAACTCTGGTCTCCTGGGTGTGCGTAATACAACCGATCCTGGGTCCAGGTCTTCTCGTATAGTACTCCAGAAAGGTTCTGTCGAAGTATCTTCCAAATCTCGTTTCCGCCGAACTGCCCGAAAGTCATCATCTTTCACTAAATCTATTTCTTGTTCCGGAATGGATGCATACTCATCACGACTACCTCTGGAAGATATATCCATGTACAACACCTCTGCATGCGTATTGCATCCCTGATGTCAGCGGAGTGGAACGTCAGCTTGTCACGATCTCGTACAAACCTCTTACTCCACTTTTCTCTAATGTCGACTGATTCGGACTCATCTCCTCGTGGCTGCATGGACTGTGCTCCAACGGCTATACTCATATCTGGAGTCTCCCAAGCAATATATCTCATCACACGATATCCGAATGATGTCGAAATTTTCAATCGATTCGTTGAGGTTCTATAATCCCTCAAGAGCTCAACATCTTGGGTACAGTTTAATAGTATCGAATATATGCCACGGCACCTATGGACCAACCGTAGAAGGGCAAACCCAAGTCTCACTAATGGCACCGCTGAACTGCCGCAAACCTTAAGATTCATCGGCGTTCCATGGTCATTATGTCGAGTTAGGGTTTCATTTTTCTAGAGGGCCCGTAGAATTACTTGCATTGTTTTCCGAATACTTTAAACTTAGAAAATGGGTTCCTGACATTCGATCATCTATATCGACTCTCAACGTATCAGTGTGAAGTCGACTCTAGCTAGGATCAATCAATTGATGACCTCGCATCGGGGTAGGCAATGAATCACATGTCCTAGTCTTTCATCTCCGGTGACTAGCGATCCTCTATCATATCTCAAAGTATAACTCGTGCGGCATTAGCTCCAAACATCTGGGGCGATATCTCCCCATTCGCAGCAACAGCTGGCTCATTTGTCCGCACGCTGAACAGTGCCACAATCATCAAGTATAATATGTGCTTTAACGGTCATCACATCCTGGCTAGCCTCTATCAGTGGCCCAATCCTCTGGTGCTGATCTACACGTCCGAGTAATCTCGTAAAAGCGACCCATCAAACCCTCATGGCGCGAAAACACAAAAAAACGATGCCTCTATGCAATCGTATGTCCCTAGAATCACGCCCTGGTCAGTCCTCGTCCGTGACGAGCTCGTACTGACCACAACTCTAGCCGTAGCTCTCTGTGCCCGTACAATCATAGCAGCAAAACCACAAACTAGTACTGAAGGGGATAGATCATAGGAATGAATATAATACTGTGCAAGGAAATGTACATCCTAAGGATTCTTAAGCAGAGTAGCGTATCGTAAGTATGCCGCGGAACATACACACGGTACGTCACTCTACTAAAGTCGCCTACTCCATCAACCAAGGGTCATCCTACACTCAGGAGGTAAAACCTAACGCTCTGATACAAACTTTGTCACGACCCGAAAAGTACGGAACATGACCGGCACTTAAACTACGAAATGTTTCGAGGCGTACGTAATCTAAGTAAGCCAAAACCCAGAAATGCAAACCAAGTAAAGCAGTAGAGTGAAGGAAAACCAATTTTTAAAGCAAGAAGTTTAACAACATAAGACGAAATATGCATTTTTAAAATCTCAAGTTTTTTCTGAAAATTTCGGCAGAGTTTCTTTTGTAAAAAATGACCCCAAACGGGTGATAAAGCATATATAATGAATAAAGGCATCCCCAAGCGGGAGCTAGCTCTTCGCCAACCGGCGGATAAAACCACACAATGCAATATAATATACAACACCAAAAGGCAAGGATCAAAATCAGGATAAAAATCCAACATCAACAAGAAACCCAGAGGAAAACCATAATAATACACCGTGCGACTCTAAGGTCGAAAGAATATAGACAGGTCATCTATCTCTATCAAGTACACAAGTCTGATTGATGGAGTTTTACTAGATACAACTGAAATAACAAATATACAATGGTGGTCCTGATGCAAAAGAACCCACCTACCAAAGCAATCATCCGGAAGGAACAGTGTGCCAGTAAAACCGCAACGAAACCTGTACGGCAAAACCTGCAAGAAACTGTGGCACAACGGGGGTGAGTTGCCAACTCATGAGTAGAAAACATCTACGAGTAGAAATCGCATGTATGTCGCTATCCTAGGTCATATCAAGTAATATCCTTAAATAAATATCCCGGTCCATCTATGTATAAGTGTAATACTACATGCTCGTGTCAGTACCAGATAGCAACATATCAGATATATGATGTATGAATGCATTACGAATGAAACAGAATACATCATGAATGAGACAATTGTTTTCTTTATTTAATGAGATTTCTGTATGTATATAAATCGCGTATCATCAATGAAATCAACGGATAAAACAGTGTCCAGTATCGACACAAAACATAAATCTCAGTATCTCAATACCTCAGGCTCCAGCTATCCGGACTGGCCTGTATCATCAAATCTCAATATCTCAGTGTCTCAAGTTTCAATATCTCAGTGTCTCAAATCTCAATATCTCAATACATCGGGCTCCGTCAGTCCGGAACGGACCATATCATCAATCACACGACCACGAACGGTATCCTCCGGATATCCGTCGCGCCAAACAATCACCAGTAGGCAGTCTGCCCCTGCCGGGCCGATCGTCTACAACTCAAGCTTCTTGCCCCGGGGTACCATACCGGGTCCACCATGTACCCGCAGACAGTTCATCCAACTCCTCGAATCGGGTCTCGAAAACCATCTCAGAACCGAGAAAACATCATGGTCGACAATACTCATCATATCAAGGAAAACCGCATTTTTCTCTTTAAAATAACTCATCAGTTTATAAAACTTTCACGTGTGAGTTCCAAATCCAGAAAATCTCAAGAAGGATCCGAAATCATCAAATCACCATGTCAATAAACAGTGAAAACCGACATAAATCTCCATAATACTGCATAATCAATGAATACATGAATGCATCTGATATCATGCAATGAATGCAATAGTTAAACTAGCATATGAAAGCTATAACATATTGCAACTAGCAAGCTATGTCAATGAATAGCATTCTCTAAAGTGTACGTGACATGGAAATTACCGATGATGATGTGTGTGAGCCGGCAAGCAAGTGTACGTGGAACATACGCATCATCGGTAATGGTGCTGGTGTCCTGACAGCAGGGTTTCATAATAATTACAGATAACATATGTATAAGCATGCAATGCGATGAAACATCATGAATATACAGAAAGTGATATAGTAACAGCAACACTGAAGAATAAACCTACCCAATATACGAGTCACACAGTTTGGTATTTTAAAGTACTCACGATTCACTGCATTTGAAAATAAGTATGACTCAAGCCCAGTCAAAAGGGTAAGGAAATCCACCTATGTCTGAGTCGACCTATATATATCTAGTAGTCGGTGATCTCGCCTCAATAGTATCACATACGATATAATAAATAATATGACATTCTCGACTCAAGAGTGTCGATCTATCATCATAATTATATCTCGTATGGTAAATCCATCGTACGTCATCCCAAATCAGGGTACAGGTCGAATATCATATATAACACAACATCCATATGGTATCATCATCATATATCATGAACTATCACATATAACACAACATCCATATGGTATCATCATCGCATATCATGAACTATAACATATAACACAACATCCATATGGTATCATCATCACATATCATGAACTGGGGGGGTACTGATCTAAAGTCTAGTACAAACTGATACCAATATCATCATACCCATGTCCTCGTGTGAATAAAATCACATCACCCAACGATCCACTATAATATCCTTCCGCATCTCATATCATGATCCAAACACATATTACAACTCACGGCATCATGCCCGATCATATCGACTCGCCCCCAAATATCATATACTATCCTCAACATCTGTGTATACGTGTGTGTGTGTGTGTATAAGCACCGAAACATCCACATGAACTTATATATATACATATGACGTATACACCCAAACCAAATCCCGTGTGTATATATGTATGTGTACAACCTTACTTTAGGGTTCACGACTAAGAAACCAACTAAATCCTTTCTTCTGTCCTCGCTAACACTAACCCATAATCTCCTAATGCTTTCCTTGCTAAGGTTCATATCTCTCCATAACCCAAATATGTATATCTATACCACATCACATGAAAATCTTATGAAATTGCGGGGGTGCTATACGCCATCCACCTGACATCCCCCATAGATATAAATCTACTCACCTGCTCTTGCTTGCCGATGTCGATATCGCCACGCCCATCCTTGTTGATCCGAACCCACTCGAGGGTACCTACATGTATATCACATGACATTGTAATTCGAAATCGCATACGAAAACCAAATCGGCACGCGTATCACACATGGGTTAAAACCCATAATCTACGTATGCAAGAATAACTAACAACCCTCGACGATTGACGTATGAACGTGAATCGTCCGATAAAAACACCAATAGCAAAACCTTATTTCATAAATAACACGAAACATAAAGCAGCAACTTTGAAAACATGCTCCAGATTTTACCCTAGGCCAAACTAGCCAAAGTTGCATATGTCTAGTGTCTAGTTTACTGGAGATAAAGCCACAGAAAAAATACGAACCCAAATGCACCACCCTGGCCGGAATTTGCGGCCGGATCGAATAAAAGTGCGTCCAGAACATGGAGGGGGTGACTCAGGTTTTGGGGTTAGCTTCCTGGGTGCCTGCTTATCTCTCGGTGTTTGCTAAATATTTTTCAGAGGCTCCGGGTGTTAGCAGATTTCATTATACTCTCACAGAATTCACAATTTTTCCGATATCGGGTTTCTAAGTTCGTATTCCGGGGTTAAGTCTCAGGTTTTAGTCCAATATGATATCATTAACAGGGGTTTAGGGTCACTACTAATCTCAATTACACTTCACAATCCAAAATTTCTCAAAACCTTCATCAAGAAATTTCTAAGTTCACAAAACCTCTCGATATCGATACTAAACATATATGGATGCCTACGGAATTTAAATACTATTCTAAGGGTGCAGAATTACCTCAATTGGCAACTCAAGAATTTTCTTGAGTTGCCCAAAGTCCTCAAAATTTGATTTTTCTTGGTCCAATGTGCTTCCCTTGAGCTTGTGCATGCTTTTTGTGAAATGGAGATGGGGTTTTGGGTTTGTTTTGGGGTTGTTTTGAGGGTTGAAGAGATGGGGGAGGAAGAGGGCAGCCATGGGAGTTGAGGGGAGAGAGAATGAAGGAGAGAAAATGAGACCTAGACCAAGGTTGACCCCCTCACATCTCTCTCTCTCATGCCCATACCTCTTGACTTTTCTTTTCTTTTCTTTTTCTTTTCTTTTTCCATTTCATTTTTAAAACCAACACATAAATCCCAAATGAAACCATGGTTATTAAAATGTAACGCAAGTGTAAAATACAACACGGTGCATGTTTTGCACAAAACAAGCTTAATGCGCGATTAACGATATTTAATCGCGATTAGCACTAAAGTAGTGTATAATAATTCATAAAATTTCATAATTTGCATAAATCACATAAAACACCCTCTTTTCAGTAATTTCCATAATTTTCCAAAATTTTCCCAATTTATCGGTAGGTAATTATACCGCCTTATTAAAATATTCAATATAATTATTATTTAATTATAAAAATTCCCAAAAATAATATTTTATTTTCCTAAAATGTTACACCTTCGCGTCAACTCTCCTAACCTCGATCCCTTGGAGATCAACCATCTTCCTGATCAGGTGATACCGTCCTCAGAATTTGTCTGGATCGCTGATGGGACCGGTGTTCCTAGGCTAAAACCACAACTCCATTGTAGTCATAATAATGGTTATTGGACGCTCAATGGTAGGAACCATGTTCATCTTATGAATAAGAAATGCCCAAACAACCACTTTGGCAACATCGTTGGTAGCGACATATTAAGTCTTTATTGTCTAGTATGTCGCGGTATTTAGCTTGGAACTCTTCCAACATACCGTCCCTCCACTGTGGGTAAAGACAATGTCTACAACTGACTTTTAGTCGACCTTATCACTCTGGATGCTCGAACCAAGAATTTTCTTTTAGTGCTTCTCAAGTGCTTAAGAATGTCTTCCACAGCTGTCCAGTGATTCTCCCAAGATCCGATTGATTCCTGATCACTACTCCTAGTGAGTCAGCTACATCTGGTCTGGTACATACCATCGCATACATGTAGAGCCTTGTTCCGAAGCATAGGTTATCCCTTGCACGCGATCTCTCTCCAAATCAGTCTCGGGAGACATCTTTTTGGAGAGAGTGATTCATGAGTAAGTGGGCAAACCACCACTCTTAGAATCTTCCATACTAAATGCCTTTAGTACGGTGTTAATATACCTGGATTTAGGGCACTCCCAACATCCACATAGATCTATCACCATAGATCATAAACTACAAGATGCAGTAGGTATCATCCAGATCTTCTATGGAGAATCCTTGTGATAAGAGGAGCTTGATCGAGTGTAGCATAGGAAACCATTTCCTATCAAGAGTATGTCATCCATGTACAATACGTAGAGGACAACATTACTATCTACAACCTTCTTGTGTATACAAGGTTCATCTACCATTTTGATGAAGTCAAACTCTTTGACTGTCACATCAAAATAGATATTCCAACTTCGCGGTACTTGCTTTAATCCTGATGGAGTTAAGCATAGTTTTGAAAGTCTCAACTTTTCCATTTACACCAAGAATATTCTCAAGATCCACTTGCTCCCAATGGGTTTTACCCCTTCAGGTGCAACATTCAAAGTCATACTTTGTTGGTATACATGGATTCCATCTTTGATCGCATAGCATCCAGCCATTTCACAGAGTCCTCACTTGTAACATTTCAAAAAAATAAAATATTATTTTTGGGAATTTTTATAATTTAATATTAATTGTAAATGAATATTTTAATATTTCGGTATAATTAAATACCGATAAATGGGGAAAAATTTGGAAAATTATAGAAATTACTAGAACGAGGGTGTTTTATGTGAATTATGCAAATTTTAAGTTTTTATGATTAGTTTGACACTAATTTAGTGCTAATCGCGATTAAAAATCGCTAATCGCGCTTTAAGCGTATTTGTGCAAAACATGCACCATATCTTTTCTACACTAGTTGCCTTTTCCTACATGTTTTGGGTGCATGACTTGTTATTTTGGGGTTACTATTGATGTGAGAATGAAAATAGAAAAGAAAAGGAATGAATAGAATATATAGGTATGGGTGAGAGAGAGAAAGTGATGGTTTACCTTTGACCCAAGTCTTGAGCCATCCTCCTTCATTGTTTTCACTCATTTCTCTCCCTCTCCCTCATGTTGCTGCTGCTGCTACTGCACTCTCTCTCCCTCTCCACAAAATCCCCCAAAAGACCATGAAAATCACCTCAAAACCCTATCCCCATTTCACAAAAGTTGTGCACAAGCTCAAGGGAAGCACATTGGACCAAGAAAGCTAGGATTTTGACCACTTGGGGCAACTCAAGAAAATTCTTGAGTTGCCAAATAAGGTAATTTCTGAACCTTTAGCTTAGTATTTGCATTACTTTTACCCCCATGTTATGATAGAACCGATATCGTGTGATTTAGTGGACTTAGGAAAACCCTAATTAGGGTTAATGGGAATTGAGAGTGGTGATGGGTAATTAAGCTCAGTAGAGGCCACACAAACCCCCTAGTGCTAGAATCCAGGCCTAAACCAGAGACTAGAAACCCAGAATACGGATTTAGAAAAGCCAATATCGGGAAATTATGGAATCTGTGAGGGTTATATGAAATCTGCTATCACCCCGAGACTCTGAAAATTATTTTTGCAAACACAGAGAGATATGCAGGCACCCAGGAAGCTAACCCCAAGACCCCAGCCCCTGATTTCTTCTTTTGGCCGCAGATTTATTCCTTCTGGCCGCAATTTGCGGCCAGTCCTGGAGCATTTTGGCTCGTTCTTGTTCTGTAGCTCCTACATCTATAAATTAGACCGCTGGCATATGCAAAATTGTCTGATTTGACCTAGGGTGAAATCTGGGACCCTTTTCTATAGTTGTTGTTTTGGATTCGTGTTTCGTTTCTCGTATTTTGAATTCTGGATTTCAAGTGTTGTGTTTTACCTCGATCACTTGTCGTTTGTACGTCTATATCGAGTGATATCGGGTTGATGTGCGAGAGCTAACCATAGGTTCTAACCTATAAACTTTTAAGCGTATCGTTTTGGTTTTCGTGTGTCGTTTTGGTTTGATTTGGTTTTAATGCGATGCGATACGTGTGGCATGTAGGTACCCATACGATGATTCGAGACGATGAAGAAGATGAAGGCGACATCGACACCGACACGCAGGATTCAAGGTGAGTAGATTATTTCTACGGGGGAAGTCGGGTGGATGGCGTATAGCACCCCCGTAGTTCGATGTCTAGTATACTATATATATACTATATATATGATAGCTTTATGTATGACATGGATTTCCAGGATGTGCTTAGGTGTACTATGGTTAGATTATGGTTTATAAGTAAACTAGTATAATTTCTAGTTGCGAACCCTAGAATAGGTTTACACCCATACGCACACACATGCTTATCTGTTATACTTATACCTAGATGATGAGGATAGTGGATGATATTTGGAGATGAGTCGACGAGATTAGGCATAGTGCCATGAGATCGGTGATATGATGTGGTTCGTATTTGGGATACGATATAAGATTTTAGCGGGCCTTTAGACGCGTGTTTTACACACACACTTATATTTATATATATATATATATATATATATATATATATATATATATATATATATATGTATATGTATATATATATATATATATATGTATATGTATATATATATATATATATATGTATATGTATATGTATATCGACTCAGATTTAGGTGGTTTCCATACCCCTCCTGATTGACTTGTTAGTTAGAGCTGTAGTTTTGCTAGTAGATGTTAGGCTAGGCCGATGTCATACCTATTTCAAAAACTAACGAATCGGGAGTAGTTAAAGACAGGCAAAGGGATTCTACGGATATTTTCAAAAGACGCATCTTTTCTTAAAAACACCGTAGCCCTTATTTTCCTAAAATCCCCGATTCGTTTTCTTTCAAATAGCAAAACAGTATGACATGGATACATTGATGTAAATTCTACACTGTTGTGTTTATTATTCATTTGCCGCATATTCTTACTGTTAACATCGCATTGCATGTTAAATATGTTTATTGTTATATTAAAACCATGCTGTCAGGACACCAGCACCATTATCGATGATGCGTATGTTCCACATACACCAGCTTGCCGGCTCACACACTTCATCATCGATAATTGCCATGTCACTACACAGTAGGATTATTGCATCAGGATATGATCCCTTGCATGGCATACTTGTACACATACCTATTGTACACTCATATTTGTGCACATACCTATTGTATATACATATTTGCACATACATAGATGATTCTGGTTTGATTAGAGATTTGGGAACCGCAAGATACTTTTAAAACTAATTCATTTCAAAAGAGCGGTTTCCCTCAATATGTGCATATTATTATTCCATGTTGCATGATATATGTTGCATATGTATGCCCTAGAAGCCATTATTGTATAATACTAGTTTGTATAATACATTTTGGAAGCTTGGGATATATACACGGGTTTACAACAGTCTTGCTCGATATAGTAGTATGCTACTTGGTTTGTATCTATCTTAATATGTGTATATGTTTCTTTTAACATATCGCTAAAAACATATTGATGGAGCCTTTAGGATCTTTGCTTGACTACCGGCGTTGTGATGGAGATCACACTAGTGGGGGTTGGATAGTCTATAAGCACATCCTTATTTTGGTCCCTAGTCGTAAGATTATTGAGACAGGGCATCGATACTCCAGAGTAGACTGGTGCATACGCTTCTCGTCCCAGCAGGGGAGATGGTCTGTCCCACAGCCATCAGTACGTCGTACTGGAGATAGTATGCAGGTGCTCGTTAGGTTACGAGTACACTGGACATGACTCGTCGGGAACTGTCGGTTGGTATTATACCTATCGTCAGTTAACAGTTCCCAGGTGACATGAGTATAGCTTAGTCCGCTGACTTGACACTGTCACTTCACTTCGAGTGTGTTCCCACTGTTCTTAGATTACTACCCTACCACGGCTCTACTGAGTCGTGAAAACAAGTAGTATTTGGGTGCAGTCCCGAAGCACTTGGAGGCAGTGACGGTTAGACAGGATTCGTTTCTTCCGGTATTGGGGGTTGATATCGCGCTGTGTCTAGGAGAGTCATTGCACATAGTCGTCCCTGGCCAGGGCAAGCGAGATTTGCTGGTAGTGTTACCAGTAGTTTCTTAGGGTGTTCTGGGCTACACTCCGACACGACTTGTACCGCTATTAGGGGACTGACGTTTACCGCCCCCCTAGGCCCGCCATGCGATACTCTTAGACGAATAGACCAGACTGTACGGAGATTGTCACATTCAGGCTCAGTAGGAGTTCGGATGGGTTCACCTCATCAGTCTTCTTATCGGCATCTACCTGGGGACCGTTACGTACAGCTAGTACCGCTTGCGGCCTGTGGTTAAACCCACTGCCAGCGTAGTGTCGAGCCTTTAGAGTCCCACACAGAGGGTTATTCGCCTTTGGGCAAAACAGAGTAGAGGTCGCATGGTTTTGCGACGGGGTTCGTTCACATCCGCGCACTTGTGCACGTTTGGTTTCCGGGCAGTTATTACTAGCGGGCTTTGGTTTATGCCATATCCTAGTATTTGTTTTGGGATTGGTTTTGTCTCATTGTATTTGTGTTCCTCGGAACACGGATGCGGGTGTGTATGCACAGTTGGCAGAGGCAGAGGCAGAGGATTCTCATTAGGGTTGTTGACCGTTGACTTTTTCCAAACCCTAATGAGAATGAGAAATATGATTAATAATATTAATTAAAGATAATTGTGCCATGTTTGAGTTGAACATTTGACTTTTGTTGACTTGTTGACCGATTGACCATTGTTGACTTGTTGACCATCATCATTTCATTTCAAAAATGCTTCTTGTTTCTTGCAAAATACATTTAATGTGAAATGATAATGGTCATTCCAAATGAACCATCACATTTTTTCTTTAATTATTATTGTTATTTTCATATTATCTCATATGTGAGCATGGTTGCAAAAGAGAGTTCATTTTATCATATGCTTTCTCTCTCTTAAAAGAAAGCTCTCCCTCTTTCTCTCTCAAAATTTAAGTGTTTCATGAGTTGGAAATCATAAGCTTTTGAGACTAAACCACCATAACTCCTCTCTACTCATTCTAGGGTTCTAGGTTTGGCAAACCAAGCACCTAAGTTACCTCTAGGTTGAGGTAGGAGATCAAGTTCGAGGCCCTCGGGTGGATCTATTTTCGGAAAAGAGGAGACGACGAGGAGGAGCCATTCAAACCACTACAAGAAGAAAGCAAAGAGAAGAACCACAAAAGAAGAGAAGGAGTTCATGACCTAGGTATAACCATTCTACATAGTAGCTAAAACTTGTAGTTTATTTGTTAGTTTTTTTAGCAAAGATCCTTCATGGATGGTCCATGTTACCTAGTGAGGAAAATTTTGATTTTTACCTATTCCGCCTCCCCGAAAGAACCGGGGTGGATAACTTGGACCTAACAGTGGTATCAGAGCCTAGCTAAACAACAACTAACTGTTAGCAAAGTGTTTAGAACTTCGATCCGAAAAAAAATCCCGAAAACATGTCAAAAACCATACTTTCTGCCGATTTTTAAAACTGCTCTAAAAATCATTCCACATGCCTTAAAAATTGGTGCAGGGTTTTCTAGGAACAGGAAAGAAATTTGAGCCCACGACTCGGCCAACTCGCCGCGGAACCGCAGCGAAACCATGCGTTCCGCCGCGGATCCGCGGCCAAGTTGACTCGGCCGCGACTCCGATTTCTTGCAGAATGCTCAGTTTGGTGTTTTGGGATTTTTAAGATGTTTTGTTTCTGCCTGGTGTATACATAGAAAAATGTTATTTTTGGGGTGGTTGCAAATTGGTATTTTGATCGGAGTTCTATAAACTTTGGCTAAATGGTTATATATGTGATGTGATATATGCACTGAACGTCGACTAATCGCTATACATCGATTAGTAGGGGTTGTGCATATCTGTGATCTGTAATGTTGTTGGATTGTGTATATGAACTTGTTGGATTGTCGCGGATGAATAGCCAGGGTTTTGTGAGATGAGGGTTTCTTTATCTTTCATTTGATGTAAAATGTAAATTGATGTAATATTATTTTTATGGCCACACATCCGGGATGAGGTTGTATCCGCCATTGTATATTATTTCTTTTACTGTTTTTGCTCCTAGGATAGACCCAAGGTGGGGTGCACAAACTACCGGGTACGTTGAAGTGCTGAGTGGCCTACTCACGTTGTTGAGGGAGACTGCTTCACTTCGGGTATTTTGCGGGTAGTTTGCCGCACCCGTAGGGGTCTAGGGTGGGGTTTGGCTATTCATCGCGACCGTGTAATTCGTCTTTCGTTGCAGGCTCGAACGAAACTCGGATTCCTAGCATATCCAATGTGTTCATCTGTGATCTGGAATGGCTATCATTGCATCTGACGAATGTATATATCTATATATGAGATCTAGTAGGTGTTGCTTATGTTTTGCATCCGCGCTAGTCCAGCCCCCGCTCTGTCATTAGTTAAGTAACCTAACGGGTGATGACGGGGCCCCATGGCGAATGCGGATGGCATAAGCGTACGTCATATTTTCGTTGTTTTCTGCAATGGTAGGATTAATTGATGGGACGCATTATATTAATGCAAAGAAAAACAAACCTAAACGACGTTGGAACAATTTTCAAAAAGCTGTTATTGCAAGGACGTTCTCTTTTGTTTTGCATAGAGGTATTCGGTTATGAATGCCCAGCACCTCATTCGACGAGGCAAGGGCCGAAATCCCTTCATCGGAAGTGACCCCTTGGACAGAAGTTTGCGTCAGGGTAATAATTTCACTATAGTCGATTATTCTTGCTTTGCATCGAGGTATTCAGTTTGGAATATCCTGCACCTCATTCGACGAGGAAAGAGCCGAGATCCCTTCACAGGGAGTGACCTCTTTAGCAAAAGTTTTCGCCGCTATATTTTTAAAAAAGGCAATCATGTTCCTTCAACGATATCAAGTTCATTATGTTAACGGGTTTTTTGCCAAAAACCCAGCCGTAGCCCTCCGTTATTTCTTACAAGTAACACTTGGTATTCGTGCTGCGTTTGTTGACTCCGTCAAGGCGTAGTGTACGGTAGCTGAGTGGTGCCTGTTTGTAGCAGTATATGGGATTGGTTAGGACAGTCGTATAATCTTGTTGACTCCGTCAAGGGTTATGCGGGTGGGTTTAATGCAATCCAGATAATGACGGGTTGAACTTGACTAGGACTCTTTGATTGGTTGACTCCGTCAAGGTCACTTGGGTCCTAGGGGCAAAAATCCACATCGGGAGTTTCTAAAGAAACTGAAACTTACAGATTTAGCATACCTTCTGGAGTGTGGTGACTAGAGTGGATTCTATCTAGGTCATCGCACAATGATAGTTGGATCTCGATCCCACTGATGAGTTGGATTACTCTCGGGAGATTATTTCACTTAACAATCAATGCTATAAACCAAGTAGGTGTCTAAAACGGTGTTAGCGGGGCTACGCCTCCAGGGAAAAGAGGTTATTTAATTAAGGAACTTCGCAAAAGCGTTGAAAAACCTCCCTCGAAGTACCAACACTAGCCTGGCTGAAAGGTTAAGCAAGTATTGTGACGTGCGATTAATCCTGACTAGTTCTTCTTTTAGTGTTTGAAGAAGAGTTTGAGGAAACAGTGGGAGCCATCCTGGTTAGATAAATTAATAAACCAATCTAATCTTGCAAGAGCGCAAACTGAGTGTTTCTTTTTTCTCTCTCCAGGTAGCAACCATTTCACGCCCTAATCAAGATAATAAAATATATCGCTTGACCGATCCGAATTCTTATTCGGGGCTGGGGAACGTTGGTTTGGCTCTAACTTACGACAACAGTCATAAGTATGAACAAGGGAAAGAGGATTGTATGGATTCCAAGGATACCCAGTAGAAGAAGAAGCATAGTTTTGCATCTACTTCAGGTGTTCTTGTAATTGAGAACTGCTTTACGGTCAGCCCTACCTCCTGGGTACTTGATAGCGGATCAGAATCTCATATCTGTAATTTATTGCTGGGACTGAGAAAAAGTAGGAAAGTTGTACCTGGTGATATATCGCTCAGGGTAGCGAACGGAGCACAAGTTAATGTTGCAGCCGTCGGTGAATATCACCTAGTGTTGCCAAATGGCAATACTATGATTTTGAACGAATGCTACTATGTACCTTCCATAGTTTGCAACATCATATCAGTTTCTTTACTCAATAAAGACGGATATAACTTTGTTCTTGATAGAAATATCATGAACATCTACTTTCATAAGGTACTGGTTGCAGAAGGTACACTGTGTAATGGTATCTACGTTCTAAATCAGAATACAGTTCTCAATGTACAAAACACACGCAAGAGGAAGAATTCAGACACGAATGAATCCTACTTGTAGCATTGTAGACTTGGTCATATCGGAGAGAAAAGACTAAGTAAGTTGCATAAAGATGGACTCTTGAATACGTTCGAGTTCTCATCTTATGAAACTTGTCAGTCTTGTCTCAAAGGAAAGATGACGAAATCTCCGTTCACCGGACATGGAGAAAGAGCAACAGAGCTCTTGGGACTCATACACAGTGATGTATGTGGTCCAATGTCTACACATGCAAGGTGTGGGTTCTCGTACTTCATCACATTCACTGACGATCTCTCTAGGTTCGGGTATGTGTATCTGATGAAACATAAATCTGAAGCTTTTGAGAAAATCAAGGAATTCAGAAACGAAGTAGAGAACCAGACTAGCAAAAGTATCAAGATCCTCCGATCGGATAGGAGAGGGGAGTACTTAAGCACGGAATTCCTAGATTACTTAAAAGAGAATGGAATTCTCTCTCAGCTTACTCCTCCTTATACACCAAAGCACAACGGTGTATCGGGGCGGAGGAATCGTACCCTATTGGATATGGTTCGCTCCATGATGAGTAGTGCCGAGTTGCCTCTTTCATTTTGGGGACATGCGCTTCAGACAGCGGCATACCTACTGAACTACGTTCCATCCAAATCTATGCCTAAGACTCCATATGAAGTCTGGAGTGGAAGAAATCCGTATCTTAAGCGATTTAAGATATGGGGTTGTCCGGACTATGTGAAAACACAGAAACCGGACAAGCTAGAGGCACGGTCAGTTTATGTAAATTTGTGGGATATTCTAAAGATTCACTAGGATATCTGTTCTACCACACTGAGGAACAGAAGGTGTTTGTATCTCGCCATGCTACCTTTTTAGAAAGGGAGTTTCTTGCAAAAGAAACTAGTGGGAGTTCGGTAGAACTGGGAGAAATCCATGAACCACAAAATGTGACTGAAAATTTGGAGGAACCACTGGATTCAATAACCCCAGACGAACCTCAGCCACTCAGCAGATCTGGTAGGATTTCTCATCCGCCCGAGAGATACTACGGTTTTCTCATAGACGGGGATCGAGAGGATTGCATCTTGGAAGAAGATGACCCTACCAGTTTCAGGCAGGCCATTATCAGTAGGGACTCTGATAAGTGGCTGGATACTATGGGATCCAAAATGGAGTCCATGTACACCAATAAAGTGTGGACCTTGGATATTGCTCCACCTAGGATAAACCCGTTGGATGCAAATGGATCTACAAAAGGAAACTTGGTGTAGATGGGCATGTGGAAACCTATAAGGCTAGACTCGTTGCAAAAGGTTTTCGTCAAAGACCTGGTGTGGACTATGAAGAAACTTTTTCTCCAATGGCTATGCTCAAATCCATTCGGATCCTACTTGCCATTACTGCCTTCCATGACTATGAAATCTGGCAGATGGACGTAAAAACGGCTTTTCTAAACGGCTGTTTGGAAGAGTACGTTTACATGGATCAGCCAGAAGGTTTCGTTGACAGTGGGAGCAGCAGGAAGGTGTGTGATCGCACGCCAAAAGCGTGTCGGATGTTCAAAGTTCTAAAGTATAACCGCGATCAGGACGGTGTCGCTATGCAGTTAGCCGGTTGAGCACGGGTCGATCCACAGGGAGATGGTTGTATTTCCGTTCTTGTCTTAGACGAGTCAATAAAGAATTTGTATGAGTTTGTTCAATCTAACCTATGTGTATTATTTGCAAGTATAAAGTTGTTAAGAAAAAGATACGAAATTGTAAGCTAAAGAAATCCGTACTCAAAACCTTTGAGCCGGGTCTTGACCAATTGAAGCTAGAGCAATCGGCAACAACGTGGATTAGGGGATTTAAGCGCGGTATTCGTGGAATCCGGCTTATTTACCCTTGTCCTTCCGTTCTTGTCTCTTGCTTTCGCCTCCGGCCAAACCGAACGCAACCGGTCGCGGTTAGAAATCACCGTTACCTTGTTAGGGTAGGGTGCCTAACGGAGCACTTGCGTATCGTTTGGGCGGAGTTCAATGGAAAATACGGGAAAAGGAAATGAGCAAAGAAACGTTAACTTATAATATCGTATTTCTTCTTAACAATAATAATTACAACCATTCACAAAACAAACCAAAAAGAGCAAAAGAAAAGAACAAAGAAAAGAAAAGATTACAAGCAAGTAATTAAAGTGCATGGTAATAAATTGCAAGTAATTAAAGACAAGAATGAAAAATGCAAGAAAGTAATTACAAGAACCATAGAACTCAAGACAAGCATGGGATCAATAGCCAACCCTTAAACTTGCAAGCTCAATCAAGAGGTTGCAAGATCAAGAGAAGGGTAAAAAACTCATGTGAAATGAAGCACTAAAGAGAGAACAAAATGATACAACCCCTTGAGACCAATGACCAAAGCTTAAACTTGCAAGCTCACTTAAGAGGTTGCAAGATCAAGTTAAGGTAGAGAGCTCAAGGGGGAAGCTAAGCAAAAAGAATAATACAAAAACCCTCATCTTCATTTCATCATCCACTCAAAAAGCTCTCACTACAATTTTCATGGAGGAAAGAATGAAGAAGAAGAAGAAGACTAAAACCTAACAAAAAGAGGCTAAAGAATTTAACACCTTGGCTTGGCTCAGCTCTGGGGTATTTATAGGCAGTAAACTGAAAACCTAAGGCAATATTCTAAATCAACATGAATGTACCAATCTACCCCCAGAAAACGACAGAGTGCGGAGACTATATGGCCGCGGTTCCGCGGCCTAAGCCTGCTAATGCCGCGGAACCACGGCCATTATAGGGAATTGGGCCGTAAGTTTTTGTGGGGATCCCTAGTTTGTTGTTGTCTGCTGTGTGGTATATGACTTTTCTCAAAAACTCTTCACAATTATTCCAGAATTTTAGTAGAACAAAAGGTGATGTGATGTGGATCTTTTGCCATGATTTCCTCGAGCCCTGCGTAGATTTCTTGGATCTTGTGTTGACATTGAGCTTTGTGCATGAAAATGACAAACGATTTGCCATTTTGTCCTTTAAACTGGTATGTGGCAACACACGGATAGAGAGCGGAGACCCGTGTTTTATCTGTTGTTGGCAGTAATCCAGAATTTGTCATACTTTTCCATGATATTCACTGTTTAGAGCTGAGACCAGTATCCTGCAATTATGTAGCAAACACGGCTCAAAAGCACCTGCCTATAAACAAACGAGCGTAAGAATGGGCGGTATAAAATGCAATATTCTGGTATGAACAAATACCCCCAAACTTAACTTTTGCTCGTCCCGAGCAAAACCAATTATTCACAAAAAAGTCCTAACCGCACTTTCGCAGGGAACGCGATTGCACTGAGCACGTGCAACAAGTCGTTAAACCCCTAGGTGTCCCTAGTAGGAGGAGTGTTGTCTCCTGAGGGTTTTCAGCGGATTACACCCACAAAATCCCGTCAAGCTAGTGTCATAAGTTAACATTGATTCTACTCATACAGTTTAGTATTTACGTTAGAAATTCTATCATCCTAAGTTAGAAATATCCAACCTTTATTTTTCACACCTCCTATCTATTTAACCTTAGATCATATACGTTCCAAAAAAGTTTAGAAAGATATTGGTATCTCCTGAGTTTTCCTTCTAAAGTGCGGCCTCAAATCAGGGATTTTTATCAACTTTACAAAAAACACAAGTCTTATTCTTTATTTCTGTCTTTTATCCAAACATCGATTGTATACCCCTACGTGTGTGTGTATTTTCACCCCTACACTCAAGAATTCAATTCAAGCTATAATACCCTTGCCCTAATACCTAATATTACTTCTTTTCATTAAGGATGGACGGTTTTGCTCACACACCTTTCATGCGACTATTAATGCTTCTTGAGGCACTAACGACCGATTACTGAATGTGTGAACTTTAAAGCGTAAATAGCAGTTTCCAGGTCTTGACTTTATTCTATTTTTCTTTTTCTTTTTCTTTTTCTTTTTCTTTTTTTTTTTCTTTTTTTTTTCTTTTTCAAGACCGAATATATTTTTCAATATGCTCTTTTGGTGTTTAGCTTTAAATACCGTTTTTTCTTTCATACTAGGCTTTCATACAAGAGTATTTCTAGGTATCCTCTACTATCCCAAGTTTCAAGGTACGTGTAGGTGCAGTTGTAGGGTATATACTTTCTAAATTTGAACTCAAGAAAAGAAACTATTTTTCAGACTTATCCTCCAGTAAAGCTTCAATACTTTCCCTTCATCTTGACTTAACTCAAGAACTGAACTCAAGATTACCTATTTCTCAAAAAAAACTGTAAGAACGTATACTTACCAAAGTTAGACAGAATGAGGGTTATTTTTAGGATTTTCAATTTCTAAGCCTAGAATTTAGTTATTTCTAACATATCAACTAAACTTTCAGAATAAAAATCTAAGTTACCCTATTAGCTAACTTGACGACAAAGTTTTTATATTTTTTGGAAAATTTTTGATTTTTGTGGGTTTTTAATAAGGTATGCAAATGCAAAATATACAAATGAATGCGAAGGAAGAAAGCTTACCGAGCACACCCCCAAACATAAACTTGACAGTGCCCTCACTGTCAGGCTATACCAAGAGGGTCAAAATTGTCGGCGCTCTCCCTAAAAAAAAATTATATACAAAACAAAAACGAAAACAAAAAATATATACAAAAAAAAGGTCCCCCCTAAACTTAAGTAAAACAGTGTTTCCACTGTTAAGCGTTGAAGTTCAGGATTAGGGGGGAAAGAAAAAGTATCAAGCAATACAAGGTCTTACACAGGCCAAAAGTGAGCACCAACCATTCAAAGATTTTATCGTTATAAAGCGACGGTTGGTGAAAGAATGGAGTGTAGAGAAAAGAAATAAGAAACGCGCGAGACCGTGTGGGGATAGAAGTGGCGTCCGGTCTCGGTGGAAGAGAAGAATGGCGGAAAGGAGAAAGAAGTGGAATACGAACTTGAGGGTGGAAATGGATTGAATAAATTAGTACAATCTGCAATGATCGATGTGAAAAGATGGATTGTACTAATCTATCACTATGGCGAGAAATGGGGTCAAATCCCTCAAGATTCGTGAGAAACCATGGGTACACCGAACTTGGAAAACCAGACACAGGAAGTGAAAATGATACGGTTTCTTACCAGGTCGGAACGATGGAAAGGATGGAGGTAGGTGATTGAGGAAGGTTATCGGTTAAAGGTTCAGGAGGGTGTACACAGTCAATGAAAGGAACATGATGAATTGGAAAATCCGACTCATCAATTAAAACTGGTTCATCCTCAAAAATATCTTCAAAAGTTTCCTCAAAATTCAGCTTATCCATGCAAATTTCATCAAAATCTAGACGCATATGGGGTTCGGGAAAAACAGTAAATGACTCGGGATGATGAATTGGAGAGAAAAACTCTGCCAAATCTACAGGTTCATCATCCAAAATATTCCCGGCGTCAATATCCTCAATCAAGTGAAAATCTATATTCTCGGACACCTCAACAAAAGCATGGATATTAATCAATTCAGGTTCTAGAGTGGAGGTGTAGAGGTCAAAAGGTTTGGGATTGGTTTCACTCGAAAGGGGCCCTTCATAATCGGGTAAATCAAACACTACAAAGTCTTACAACTCATTCATCATTCTATCTTCAATTGATAAATCATGTGGGACACTCGATAGACTTTCGAAACAGGAGTTGTGGGATTCAAGTTGAAACGGGTAGGCTTGATTCGGAAGGGGGTACATCTCACTCTCTCCACTCAAATTCTCAGCCTGTCCTACCGCCTCATCATACATTGGAAAATTAGGAGCTAGTTGGAAACTAGCTACCGAGTCAGTAGGTTGTATGAGAGCGACCATGGACGCATTCAAATCCATCATCTGTTGGTACGACGCTACCCTAAAGTCTTCCAATGACTTTTCCAGACTAGACATAGGTTGGGAAGGGATTTCAGTAAAAGATTCAAAGTTGTTTGGATACTGAAAACTCCCAAATGGCGGTTCAGAAGCAATGTCTAGGGAAGGTGCAAAGGTCGGGTAGGACTGGTAGGAATTGAATGGCTAGACAGGAGCAGGATCAACATTTGGATAAGAAGGTGAATGGAATTGTCGATCCCAAGAATCTGTAGTGGTGAAAGGAGTGAAAGATCGGCTACAGGATTGTTCAATATGTTCAGCGATGGACAAAGGACGACTTGCAAAAGGGGTATCAACATAAGAGGGTGGGGGAGGTTGAAAAGGTTGATACAAAGTGGAATGCGGAGTGCAAGTGTTTGTCCTAGACGCTTCTATGCGATCTTTCAGTGAAACTTTGGGCATGGAGGGGTCGTTCGACGTTCGGCCAAAGCAAGAACCGTAAGAAGTAATGTCTAGTTGTGGGTACCAAAGTTCGGCAAGAGTTTTGCGAGGTGGAGTACCCATGATATGAAGAGAGAGAAAGAAAGGTAGAGAAAAGGAGGGGAAAAAGAATGTGATTTTTTTATTTTAAATATTTTTTATAGTTATTAAAAAAATGAAATATACACACAAAAAAAAATATGGACAAAAACAATCACGACACAAAAATACCACACACATAATCGTTCTAGGGTTCACCTAGGTCAATTAGACCTGCTCGAGAACTTGATTGTCGAAGTAAAACTGTGTCGAGAAACGGGCTCAAGATACACTGATCACGAGGCTAGGTAAGTGCAGAGATAAGGGGAGGTTTTCCAACGCTTTCACGAAGTTCCTTAATTAAATAACCCTTTCTCTTTTAGCGGTTTCGCCGTTAACACTTTCCTAGACACCCCGTAAACAATATACCGTTAAGCGAGGTTCTAAACACAGTTAACTTCTCCTAGTGAGCGCCAAGTCCTTAAGGCTTAAAGTCTAGTTTCTTTTAAATTTTTTGCGGGTAAATGTTATGCTCAAGTTCGTGATTTGTGGGCCACGGAAAAGGTGATGAAATCCTTTACCGTATGTTGTGGGGTTCGCTTGCCCTTAAGTCCGTATTAATGTATGCAATGCGCAATTCAATAAAAATTCTATAAAGAATCAAACAATCGTTTTTTAGTTTAAGCGCGGCACTGCAACAAATACGGGTTAGTCAATTTTTAGCGTTTGCTAGCGAACTTGCAAAGAATCCTACAAAGAATAGTATATTGGATGCGTCGGATTTGAGAAGAAGGTGTTAGTAAAGTACGTACCGTTAAGTTTTGGGTTAGGAAACCCCCGTTGAATCAAATCCGGTAAGCTTGAAATGTTCGCTTGCGCGGGTCAAACTACCCGGATCTTTGGCACTGTACTTTGCAATCACCTAAGCTTTGAACGTACACTTTGCTCCCACAATCGCAATTTGCAAATCCATAAAAATCTGCACTCTTGCCCACAAAAATGATCAAAAAAAAAGAAGATATTTTTTTAATATAAATATATACAAAAAGAATATTAACCCGAATAAGAAGAAAGAAAATACGCTACCGTCTCCCCGGTGTTAGTTATATGTGTGCCCTAAAGGCCATTACTGTACATACGATGTATATTGTAGTGGATGCTTGGACATACATAGGGAGGACTTTCTTGCTCGACATGATAGTACGCTATCTGGTTGTACTTTATCTTAACATGTACTCTGATTGTCTCTTTTGTTACATGTTGATAAAGCCCTTAGGATTTGTACTCGACTACTGGGACTATGATGAGATCATACTAGTGGGGCCACAGTAGTCTATGAGTACATCCTATAACTGTTCCTAGTCGAGGGTGTGTCGAGACAGGGCATCGATACACCAGAGTAGACTAGCGTATACGCATCTTGACCCATATGATGGGCGATGGATGATCCCATATCCATCGGTGTTTGACATCAAGGATGGTGTACGGGTGCTCAGTGGAGACTGGGTACACTGAACGGACTCGCCGAGAACTCCTAGATGGTATATATACCTATTGTCAGATAGCAGTTCTCTGGTGACACTTGTACAGGTTAGTCTGTAGACCCGAGATCGTCATAGAGTCTTGTGTGGTTCCCACTGTACTTTGATTTCCTCCCTACCACGGCTCTACTGAGTTGTGCAAACAGGTGGATTTTGGGTACAGTCCCGAATCATATGGAGACAGTGAGCGATAGGAGGGTTTTCGTCTCTCCCGGTATAGGGGGTTGATGTCGCGCTATGTTTGATCGGCTATAACACCTAAATCCCTGGCCAGGGTTCTCGAGATTTACTGATAAGTGTTATCAGTAGTTCCTCGACCTGTTATGAGCCATAAATCAACATGACTTATAAAGTTACTGGGGTCTGACATTTACCACCCCTAGACTTCATATGCGACGTATCAGACGAAGAGACCGGACTGTACGGTAAGTGTTGCTTACAGGCTCGTAAGGGTTGTGATGAGTTCGCTCGTCGGCCACCTTTTCGTCATATACCTGGGTAGCCGTTACGTACAGCTAGTGCCACTGACGTGCTTGTGGTTAAACCCATTGCTAGCGTACTGACGAGTCTTTAGAGTCCCACATAGAGGGTTCCCTCGTTCAGGCAAAAGATGTAGAAACCGTAAGTTGTTACGGCAGCCGTAAAGTGTTGCGGCAGGTTTTCGATTATGTTCGGTAATTGTTACAGGAATAATAATCGGAAGAATAATACTGGACGGATACCGGTATTATATTATTGGATTAATGGTATTCGTATTTTTCGGAATTCGGATACGGGTATACAGTATACGGTATACGGAGGAGGGGTATTTTTGTAATTGTTACAAAATACCTTCTAGAAGATGCCACCTCATAATGACATAATTATGACATCATTTATTTTGTGAAAATAAATAAGTGAGGTGTAAATTAAAAGGTATAAGCATGATAACATGTTTGTTGAAGTGGATGTACTATTTAAGCATGATACTTCTTTCATAATGCATGCTTTAGTTAGTGCTAAATTCTTTTCCATCATGCTTAAACTTTTTAATTATAAATGAAATTATTCTCTCCTCCATTTCTTCTTATAAATACTTTCACATGAGATGTGAAATGAAGGCATTCAATTCCTACACAAAAATTATGATAAGTGTATCATAACAAGTTCATGAGAAGAGAGAAAGAAAAATGATGGTGATCATTCTTCCTAGCTTTAACCCTCACATGAGATGTGAATCAAAAGCTTAGGATTTCATGTTAATCCAATACAATTATCTCTACATCATCCTAGTGACCTCTTCTAGCAAATTTGGTCTCTCGGTTAAATTCTTGAAAAGAGTTTCAAGCTTGAACGAAAACTCTCGGGTGGATCATCTTTGTCTTCGGTGGCCGGAGATCGAAAACGTCGGCAACATCTAACGAGCCGAGGAGTCTACAAAAGAGGAGAAAGGAGCAAAGGAGTTGCATCAAAGAGAAGACCCGAAGGACCGTATCATCAAGATATAATCCCTAACATAGTAGATAAGATCTCTAGTTGGGGTTTACTAGTTGTGGTTTAGACAAGATCTTCGGTTAAGTGCGTGTTGCATGCAAAGAAAATTTTCGTTTATCGCTTCCGCCGCGCCACAAGAGTTGTGGGAGCATGCAGCACTCACCAACATGGTATCAGAGCTTACCTAAACCACAATTAGATGTTAGCCAAAAGTTAGAAGCTCGATCGACAGTTTTTTCTCCCGAAAACTCGTATTCTGCCCCTGTTGCTGTCAGTTTTTGAAAGTGTTCCAAAAAGGATTTGACATATCTTAAAAATCAAGGCAGGGTTTTATATGAACACTGTAGAAACCCGGAGTCCCAACTCGCCAAGACCGCCGCGGAAGCGCGGCCAAACCCTGGGTTTGGCCGCGGATCCGCGGCCGAGTCAACGCGGAGTTGACTCGGTTTTCTACAGTAAGCTCATATTTGCAGATTAGGGTTTCTGGAATGTACAGATTTGTATAAAGGTGTTTGTACAGGGACATGTCAAGTGTTGGCGTGGTTGTTTTAAAAATTATCGATCGAAATTCTAAAGTGCTTGGCTAATCGGGTTTTCTTTTTGTTATATGTGTTTTGAAACGTCCGCTAATTGCTATATGACGATTAGTGGGGGTTGCACATATGGATATCATGGGATGGTATGTGTATATGAATGTGTTGGATCGTTGTGATGAATGGCCGGGGGGTGTGAGAAGAGTGTTTTTCCTTTTCTATCATTCCATGTAATTTGTAAAAAGCAATGTTATATTGTATAATTTCTTTTTACTGTTTTTGCTCCTAGGATAGACCCAAGGTGGGGTGCACAAACTACCGGGTTCTCCAAGTGCTGAGTGGCCTACTCAATTGTTGAGGGAGGTTGCTACACTTCGGGAATTTGGCGGGTAGTTTGCCGCACCCGTAGGGGTCTAGGGGGGGTTTTGTATATTCATCACGACCGTGGAACCCGTTTTTCATTAAGGGCTTAAATGAAACACGGAATTCCTAGTATATCCAATGCATTCATCTGTGATCTGAAATGGCTATATTTATATATGAGATATATATATTAAACGTTGCTTATGTTTTGCACCCGCGCTAGTCCAGCCCCCGCTCTGCCGTTAGTTAAGTAACCTAACGGTGCATGACGGGGCCCAGTGGCAAATGCGGATGGCATAAGCGTACGTTCTATTTGCGTTTCTTTTCTGTGATGTTTAGGAAACGTAAAAGATAGGAAACGTAAATGATGGGACCACATTAATATGATTAATGTTAAAAGAAAGAAACCTAAAGATGTTGTATAATCAAACTTTTTTGAAAAGGGTAACTCTGGTTTTTGTTTTGCATAGTGGTATTCTTGAATATCCTGCACCTCATTCGATGAGGAAAGGGCCGAGATCCCTTCACCGGGAGTGACCCCTTTAGCGAAACTGGAAAATGTTACAAAGAACTCGATTTGATTTTATAGTTGATCTAACTTTGCTTTGCATCGTGGTATTTATATATCCAGCACCTTATTCGATAAGGAAAGAGCCGAGATCCCTTTACCGGGAGTGACCTCTTTAGCAAAATTAGAAAGATACTACAAAACCATTCGATATTTAAAACTGGAGCTTAAACCACTCCTTCCCACTTGATTCTACAACGATATCAAGTTCAAAACGTTAAAGGTTTTCATAAAAACCATCCGTTGCCCTCCGTCATTTTAGGAAGCAGAGTACTTAGTATTCGTGCTACGTATGTCGACCATAGCCGAGGCGTAGTGTTCGGTAGCTAAGTGATGTATTCCTACAAAGCATATGATGCGATTAGTCAGGACATTCATGTGATTATGTTGATCATAGTCAAGGGTCATGTGGGTGGGTCTGGCTAATCACGAAATGACGGGCAGAACTTGACTAGTACTTATGATATGTTGACCATAGCCAAGGTCATAAGTGACTAGGGGTAGAAACCATATCGGGAATTTCAAGAGTTGAAATTTGCAATGAGATTGCATACCATCTATATGATAGTTGGATCCCGATCTCACTGCGAGTAAGAGTTACTCCTGGGAAAGTTTTACACAAGACAATTTGATGAAATTATAGGGTGTAATTATTCCCGGCTAATCTTACCTTTTAGGGTTTGAAGGAGGATTTGATAAAAACAGTGGGAGACATCTGGATTAGATAATAACCAATCTAAATCTTGCAAAGAGCATACGCTAAAGTGTTTTCTTCTCTCTCTCTCCAGATAGTGACCATATCATACCTTAATCAAGATAATAAATACGGATATATTGACTGAACCAGCTTGTTATATTGAGCTGGGGAACGTTGGTCCCGCTCCAACTTATAATTGTTATAAGACAGAGCAGGAAATAGGAAAATACCAGAATTACTATGCCGCCCAAACGAAGAAAGTGCATATGATGCATCTCCTTCGGGTGTGTTCATTACAAAGAACTGTTTCTCAGTATCTTTTACGTCATGGGTATAATGATACCGGATCAGGATCACACAAATGTAATCTGTTACATGGGCTACAGAAAGGTAAATGACTGAGAACGGGTGATAAGTTTCAAGAGTTGGAAATGGTGCAATTGTTGCAAGCCAAGAAGTTGGCAGTTATCACTCTGTATTAAGAATACATTGATTCTGAACAAATGCTATTAGATACCGAACCTGATATACAAAATCATATCAATCTCTTTATTAGTAAAGAAATGATAAAAATTTTGTATTGATGGATAATGTTTTGAACATTTCCTATATCAAGTGTTGATCGGTTCAGGCACGTTATCTAAAAGCATAGACGTTCTAAATCAAACTACAGTTCTCAGTATACAGAACACACACAAGAGGAAGAGTTCAGAAATGAACGGATCCTTCTTGAGGCATTGTAGACTAGGTCAGATCAATGTGACCCGGCTGGCTGAAGTTACATTTTAGATGCATGTTTAAACCAGTTTGAATTTACATCTTGTGAAACTTGCCAGTCATGTCACAAAGATTGAATGACCATAGCTCTGTTTATTGGAAACAGAAAAAGAGTTAGTGAACTCTTGGGATTGATACATGATGATGTATGAAAGGCCCCCTGTCTACATATGCCATGACCGGTTCTTTATACTTCATTATTTTCTCTGATAATCTCTCAAGATTCAGACATATATTCCTGTTGAAACATAGGTCCGAAACTTTTGAGATATTCACAGAATATAAGTTAGAAGTAGAGAACCAAAAACGGGTATAAGTATTATGTCCTTTGATGAGATCAAGGAGGAGAATACTTGAGCATGGAAATCTTGGACTATTCTAAAGGAGAATGAGATTCTCTCTCAGCATTACTCCTCCGTATACACCATAGCACGATGGTATATCGGGGCGGAGAGAATGCACCCTATGTGATATGGTGTGCTCCATGATGAGTACTACTGAGTTTCCTATTTTCCTTTTGGGAGTTATGCACTTGCGAAGCTGCATACCTATTGAATAGGGTTCCAATCAAATCAGGTGCCTACTACTCCATATGTGATATGGTATGGGAAGAGCCCATATCTTAAGGATGTTAAGATTTGGGGTTGTCCGGCATAAAAAACCTAAATCCGGACAATCTCGAGGCAAAGTCAAAACTGTAGAAGTTTGTTGGATATCCCAAGCATTAGCAAGGGAATATCTTCTACCTAACAGAGGAACAAAAGTTGTTTTGTTTCTCAGCATGCCACCTTTGTGAAAGGGAATTTCTTGTGAAGAAATTAGTGGTCATAAGGTAGAACTGGAAGGCGTTCCAGCTATACAAACTACAACAGATGACCTAACCGAAGAACAAAAGTTGTTTTGTTTCTCAACATGCCACCTTTGTGAAAGGGAATTTCTTGTGAAGAAATTAGTGGTCATGAGGTAAAACTGGAAGGAGTTCCAGCTACAGCAAATGATTTGGTAGAACCAAAAGATTCAATAGACACTAACGAACCTCAGCCTCTCCGCCGATCTAGTAGGGTTCCTCACCCACCCAAGAGATACTTTGGTTTCTCTATGACAGTGGGAGCGAGGATTTCATATTACCCCAGCGTTTCCCGAGACCGGAATGTGTTCCGACGGGTTGTAGTCCTCGCAATGGGAACTGCATAGAAAGTAGCTGCTGAGGGACCTTTTGGTGCCACGGCGACCCTATGGGATGGGGTTGTTGCCTGACCAAAGTGGTATGACCTAACTAGTTTCGAGCAGGCCATCAGGAGTGGGGACTCTGTAAGAATGGCTGGATGATTAGCGATCTGAGATGGAATCCTTATACACCAACAAAGTATGGACTTTGGTTGCTTTGTCTGAAGGGTTAAATCCCCATCAGGAGCAAGTATATCTTGAGAAGATTACTTGGTGTAAATGGAAAAGTTGAGACTTTCAAAGCTATGCTTAAGCCCATCCAGATCCTACTTGCCACTGCTACATACCTTGACTACGATATCTGGTGGTTGGGTGTCATGACTGCTTTTCTAAAAGAAGTTTTAGAAAAGAACGTCTATAAGTACACAGCCAGAGGGCTTCGTAGACAGTGGGAGCAGCGGAAATGTGTGCAAGATGTTTTATGTGATAAAACAGGCATCGCGGAGTTGGAACATCTGTTTTGATGTGGTAGTCAAAGAGTTTGACTTCATCAAAATAAATAAATGAACCTTTTATATACATAAAAGATGGTAGGGAGTATGGTGGTGATCCTCGTAGAGTACGTGGATGACATACTCTTGATAGGGAAGGAGTTTCCTATGCTACGCTCAGTCAATCTCCTCTTATTATAAAGATTCTCCATATAGGATCAAAGGTGATACCTCCTAAATCCAGGGTTTTGGATCTATGAGATAGATCTAAATGGATATTAGGATACTCACTAGTTGTAGTGAGATAGTATCAATTGATCCTGGGGAGAATCACAGCGGAGTTGGAACATTTGTTTTGATGTGGTGGTCAAAGAGTTTGACTTCATCAAAATGGTTGAACCTCGTGGTATGGAGTATGGTGGTGATCCTCGTAGAGTACGTGGATGACATACTCTTGATAGGGAAGTAGTTTCCTATGATACACTCGGTCAATCTCCGCTTATCACATAAGATTCTCCATATAAGATAAAAGTGATACCTCCTAAATCCTGAGTTTTTGATCTATGAGATAGATCTAAATGGATGTTAGGATTTTCACTAGTTGTAGTGAGATAATATCAATCGATCTTGGGGAGAATCACTGGAAAGGTTCCAGGGTGATTAAAGACGACTGAATGTCAGTCGCAGGGATTGTCTTTACCCTTAGTAGTGGGACGGTATGTTGGAAGAGTTCCAAGCTAGACACCGTGACATACAAGAAAGGCAAGATACGTCATTACTAAAGATGCTACCAAAGATAAAGTCTGGATATATATAAAAGTTCATAAGATGAACTTCGTTCCTACCATTGTGTGATAATGGGGTTGTGACTTTAGCCAAGGAACTACCGTCCCATCAGAAATCCAGATATAATTCTTAGGCAGCATCACCTGATCATAGAGATGGTTGATCTCCAGGGAGATCGAGGTTAGGAGAGCAGATACAGAGGACAACAGAACGGATCCACTCACTAAGGCTTTTTCCCAGTAGAGACTTTTATGGGATGGTTGAGTATGAGATACTTAAACCACAGCTGATTGATTGGTATGTGATACCACAACAGATGGCCCTAGTGCAAGTGGGAGATTGTTAGTTATATGTGTGCCCTAGAGGCCATTACTGTACATACGATGTATATTGTAGTGGATGCTTGGACATACATAGGGAGGACTTTCTTGCTCGACATGATAGTACGCTATCTGGTTGTACTTTATCTTAACATGTACTCTGATTGTCTCTTTTGTTACATGTTGATAAAGCCCTTAGGATTTGTACTCGACTACTGGGACTATGATGAGATCATACTAGTGGGGCCACAGTAGTCTATGAGTACATCCTATAACTGTTCCTAGTCGAGGGTGTGTCGAGACAGGGCATCGATACACCAGAGTAGACTAGCGTATACGCATCTTGACCCATATGATGGGCGATGGATGATCCCATATCCATCGGTGTTTGACATCAAGGATGGTGTACGGGTGCTCAGTGGAGACTGGGTACACTGAACGGACTCGCCGAGAACTCCTAGATGGTATATATACCTATTGTCAGATAGCAGTTCTCTGGTGACACTTGTACAGGTTAGTCTGTAGACCCGAGATCGTCATAGAGTCTTGTGTGGTTCCCACTGTACTTTGATTTCCTCCCTACCACGGCTCTACTGAGTTGTGCAAACAGGTGGATTTTGGGTACAGTCCCGAATCATATGGAGACAGTGAGCGATAGGAGGGGTTTCGTCTCTCCCGGTATAGGGGGTTGATGTCGCGCTATGTTTGATCGGCTATAACACCTAAATCCCTGGCCAGGGTTCTCGAGGTTTACTGATAAGTGTTATCAGTAGTTCCTCGACCTGTTATGAGCCATAAATCAACATGACTTATAAAGTTACTGGGGTCTGACATTTACCACCCCTAGACTTCATATACGACGTATCAGACGAAGAGACCGGACTGTACGGTAAGTGTTGCTTACAGGCTCATAAGGGTTGTGATGAGTTCGCTCGTCGGCCACCTTTTCGTCATGTACCTGGGTAGCCGTTACGTACAGCTAGTGCCACTGACGTGCTTGTGGTTAAACCCATTGCCAGCGTACTGACGAGTCTTTAGAGTCCCACATAGAGGGTTCCCTCGTTCAGGCAAAAGATGTAGAAACCGTAAGTTGTTACGGCAGCCGTAAAGTGTTGCGGCAGGTTTTCGATTATGTTCGGTAATTGTTACAGGAATAATAATCGGAAGAATAATACTAGACGGATACCGGTATTGTATTATTGGATTAATGGTATTCGTATTTTTCGGAATTCGGATACGGGTATACAGTATACGGTATACGGAGGAGGGGTATTTTTGTAATTGTTACAAAATACCTTCTAGAAGATGCCACCTCATAATGACATAATTATGACATCATTTATTTTGTGAAAATAAATAAGTGAGGTGTAAATTAAAAGGTATAAGCATGATAACATGTTTGTTGAAGTGGATGTACTATTTAAGCATGATACTTCTTTCATAATGCATGCTTTAGTTAGTGCTAAATTCTTTTTCCATCATGCTTAAACTTTTTAATTATAAATGAAATTATTCTCTCCTCCATTTCTTCTTATAAATACCTTCACATGAGATGTGAAATGAAGGCATTCAATTCCTACACAAAAATTATGATAAGTGTATCATAACAAGTTCATGAGAAGAGAGAAAGAAAAATGATGGTGATCATTCTTCCTAGCTTTAACCCTCACATGAGATGTGAATCAAAAGCTTAGGATTTCATGTTAATCCAATACAATTATCTCTACATCATCCTAGTGACCTCTTCTAGCAAATTTGGTCTCTCGGTTAAATTCTTGAAAAGAGTTTCAAGCTTGAACGAAAACTCTCGGGTGGATCATCTTTGTCTTCGGTGGCCGGAGATCGAAAACGTCGGCAACATCTAACGAGCCGAGGAGTCCACAAAAGAGGAGAAAGGAGCAAAGGAGTTGCATCAAAGAGAAGACCCGAAGGACCGTATCATCAAGGTATAATCCCTAACATAGTAGATAAGATCTCTAGTTGGGGTTTACTAGTTGTGGTTTAGACAAGATCTTCGGTTAAGTGCGTGTTGCATGCAAAGAAAATTTTCGTTTATCGCTTCCGCCGCGCCACAAGAGTTGTGGGAGCATGCAGCACTCACCAACACCCGGAAACGGTGCCATTTGATCGCACGCTTTTGGCGTGTCGGATGTTCAAAGTTCTAAAGTATAACCGCGATCAGGACGGTGTCGCTATGCAGCTAGCCGGTTGAGCACGGGTCGATCCACAGGGAGATGGTTGTATGTCCTTTCTTGTTTTAGACGAGTCAATAAAGAATGTGTATATGTTTTTTCGATCTATCCTAAGTGTTTTATTTGCAAGTATAAAGTTGTTAAGAAAAAGATACGAAATTGTAAGCTAAAGAAATCCGTACTCAAAACCTTTGAGCCGAGTCTTGACCAATTGAAGCTAGAGCAATCGGCAACAACGTGGATTAGGGGATTTAAGCGCGGTGTTCGTCGAATCCGTCTTATTTACCCTTATCCTTCCGTTCTTGTCTCTTGCTTTCGCCTCCGGCCAAACCGAACGCAACCGGTCGCGGTTAGAAATCACCGTTACCTTGTTAGGGTAGGGTGCCTAACGGAGCACTTGCGTATCGTTTGGGCGGAGTTCAATGGAAAATACGGGAAAAGGAAATGAGCAAAGAAACGTTAACTTATAATATCGTATTTCTTCTTAACAATAATAATTACAACCATTCACAAAACAAACCAAAAAGAGCAAAAGAAAAGAACAAAGAAAAGAAAAGATTACAAGCAAGTAATTAAAGTGCATGGTAATAAATTGCAAGTAATTAAAGACAAGAATGAAAAATGCAAGAAAGTAATTACAAGAACCATAGAACTCAAGACAAGCATGGGATCAATAGCCAACCCTTAAATTTGCAAGCTCAATCAAGAGGTTGCAAGATCAAGAGAAGGGTAAAGAACTCATGTGAAATGAAGCACTAAAGAGAGAACAAAATGATACATCCCCTTGAGACCAATGACCAAAGCTTAAACTTGCAAGCTCACTTAAGAGGTTGCAAGATTAAGTTAAGGTAGAGAGCTCAAGGGGGAAGCTAAGCAAAAAGAATAATACAAAAACCCTCATCTTCATTTCATCATCCACTCAAAAAGCTCTCACTACAATTTTCATGGAGGAAAGAATGAAGAAGAAGAAGACTAAAACCTAACAAAAAGAGGCTAAAGAATTTAACACCTTGCCTTGGCTCAGTTCTGGGGTATTTATAGGCAGTAAACTGAAAACCTAGGGCAATATTCTAAATCAACATGAATGTACCAATCTACCCCCATAAACGACAGAGTGCGGAGACTATATGGCCGCGGTTCCGCGGCCTAAGCCTGCTAATGCTGCGGAACCGCGGCCATTATAGGGAATTGGGCCGTAGGTTTTTGTGGGGATCCCTGGTTTGTTGTTGTCTGCTGTGTGGTATATGATTTTTCTCAGAAACTCTTCACAATTATTCCAGAATTTTAGTAGAACAAAAGGTGATGTGATGTGGATCTTTTGCCATGATTTCCTCGAGCCCCGTGTAGATTTCTTGGATCTTGTGTTGACATTGAGCTTTGTGCATGAAAATGACAAACGATTTGCCATTTTGTCCCTTAAACTGGTATGTGGCAACACACGGATAGAGAGCAGAGACCCGTGTTTTATCTGTTGTTGGCAGTAATCCAGAATTTGTCATACTTTTCCATTATATTCACTGTTTAGAGTTGAGACCAGTATCCTGCAATTATGTAGCAAACACGGCTCAAAAGCACCTGCCTATAAAAAAACGAGCGTAAGAATGGGCGGTATAAAATGCAATATTCTGGTATGAACAGTGTGTAAGTTGCTTAAATCAATTTATGGATTAAAGTAGGCATCGCGGAGCTGGAACATCTGTCTTGATGAGACAATCAAGGAATTTGATTTCATCAAGAACGAAGATGAACCTTGTGTCTATAAGAAGATTGTAGGACGAACTGTTGTGTTCCTAGTCTTGTACGTGGACGACATTCATTTGATAGGAAATGACATTCCTATGCTAAAATCGGTCAAGCTATTCTTGTCACAACGGTTCTCCATGAAGGATCTGGGTGATGCCTCGTACATTCTGGGGATCAAGATCTACAGAGATAGATCTAAGAGATTACTGGGACTTTCGCAGTCCAGGTACATAGAGACCGTACTAAAGAGATTTAGTATGGAAGATTCCAAGCGCGGTAATATACCCGCATTGCACGGAATCACCCTCTCCAAGAAGATGTCTCCTAAGACTGACGAGGAGAGGGTTTGTATGAGCACTATACCCTACGCTTCGGTGGTAGGATCTATAATGTTTGTGATGCTATGTACAAGACCAGATGTAGCTTACGCGCTGAGAGTGGTGAGCCGGTATCAGTCAAACCCAGGTGAGGACCACTGGACGGCAGTGAAGAACATTCTCAAGTACCTGAGAAGGACTAAGGAGATGTTCCTGGTTTACGGTAATGGAGACCTAAGGGTCGAGTCCTTTACCGATTCAAGCTTCCAGAGTGACAAAGATGACAGCAAGTCTTTCTCGGGTTTTGTGTTTACCCTCAACGGAGGGGCGGTGTGTTGGAGGAGTTCCAAACAGGATACCATCGCAGACTCGACGATGGAAGATGAATACATTGCTGCAAGCGATGCCGCAAAAGAGGCGGTCTGGATGAAGAAGTTCATTAGTGAACTTCAGGTAGTTCCGTCCATTGTTGACCCAATACCTTTGTATTGCGATAACAATAGGGCTATAGCTTTAGCGAAGGAACCAAGGTCCCATCAGAAATCCAGACACATCTTAAGGCGGTATCACCTGATCAGGGAGATCATTGATCGCCAGGAGATCGAGGTACGGAGAGTGGACACAAAAGACAACACGGCGGATCCATTCACAAAGGCCCTCTCTCAAACACAGTTCGAGCGACTTTTTGAGCTATTGGGTATGCGGTACACCAGCAACTGGCCTTAGTGCAGAAGTTGGGTATGCGGTACACCAATTACTGGCCTTTAGTGCAAGTGGGAGATTGTTGCATATGTATGCCCTAGAGGCCATTATTGTATAGTACTAGTTTGTATAATACATTTTGGAAGCTTGGATATATACACGGGTTTACAACAGTCTTGCTCGATATAGTAGTATGCTACTTGGTTTGTATCTATCTTAATATGTGCATATGTTTCTTTTAACATATCGCTAAAAACATATTGATGGAGCCCTTAGGATCTTTGCTTGACTACCGGCGTTGTGATGGCGATCACACTAGTGGGGGCTGGGTAGTCTATAAGCACATCCTTATTTTGGTCCCTAGTCGTAGGATTATCGAGACAGGGCATCGATACTCTAGAGTAGACTGGTGCATACGATTCTCGTCCCAGCAGAAGAGATGGTCTGTCCTACAGTCATTAGTACGTCGTACTGGAGATAGTATGCAGGTGCTCGTTAGGTTACGAGTACACTGTACAGGACTCTTCGGGAACTGTTGGTTGGTATTATACCTATCGTCAGTTAACAGTTCCCAGGTGACATGAGTACAGCTTAGTCCGCTGACTTGACACCGTCACTTCGCCTCGAGTGTGTTCCCACTGTTCTTAGATTACTACCCTACCACGGCTCTACTGAGTCGTGCAAAAAGGTAGTAGTTGGGTGCAGTCCCGAAGCACTTGGAGGCAGTGACGGTTAGACAGGATTCGTCTCTCCCGGTATTGGGGGTTGATATCGCGCTGTGTCTAGGAGAGACATTACACATAGTCGTCCCTGGCCAGGGCAAGCAAGATTTGCTGGTAGTGTTACCAGTAGTTTCTCAGGGTGTTCTGGGCTACACTCCGACACGACTTATACCTCTATTAGGGGACTGACGTTTACCGCCCCCTAGGCCCGCCATGCGATACTCTTAGACGAACAGACTGGACTGTACGGAGATTGTCACATTCAGGCTCAGTAGGAGTTCGGATGGGTTCACCTCATCAGTCTTCTTATCGGCATCTACCTGGGGACCGTTACGTACAGCTAGTACCGCTTGCGACCTGTGGTTAAACCCACTGCCAGCGTAGTGTCGAACCTTTAGAGTCCTACACAAAGGGTTATTCGCCTTTGGGAAAAACAGAGTAGAGGTCGCATGGTTTTGTGACGGGGTTCGTTCACATCCGCGCACTTGTGCACATTTGGTGTCTGGGCAGTTATTACTAGCGGGCTTTGGTTTAAGCCAGATCCTAGTATACGTTTTGGGATTGGTTTTATCTCGTTTGTATTCGTGTTCCTCGGAACGCGGATGCGGGTGTGTATGCATGATTGACAGAGACAGAGGCAGAGGATTCTCATTAAGGTTGTTGACCGTTGACTTTTTCCAAACCCTAATGAGAATGAGAAATATGATTAATAATATTAATTAAAGATAATTGTGCCATGGTTGAGTTGAACATTTGACTTTTGTTGACTTGTTGACCGGTTGACCATTGTTGACTTATTGACCATCATCATTTCATTTCAAAGATGCTTCTTGTTTCTTGCAAAATCCATTTAATGTGAAATGATAATGGTCATTCCAAATGAACCATCACACTTTTTCTTTAATTATTATTGTTATTTTCATATGATCTCATATATGAGCATGGTTGCAAAAGAGAGTTCATTCTATCATATTCTTTCTCTCTCTTGAAAGAAGCTCTCTCTCTCTTCCTCTCTCAAAGTTTAAGTGTTCCATGAGTTCGAAATCATAAGCTTTTGAGACTAAACCACCATAACTCCTCTCTACTCATTCTAGGGTTCTAGGTTTAGCAAACCAAGCACCTTAGTTACCTCTAGGTTGAGGTAGGAGCTCAAGTTCGAGGCCCTTGGGTGGATCTATCTTCGGCAAAGAGGAGACGACAAGAAGGAGCCATTCAAACCACTACAAGGAGCAAGCAAGGAGAAGAACCACAAAAGAAGAGAAGGAGTTCAAGACCTAGGTATAACCATTCTACATAGTAGCTAAAACTTGTAGTTTATTTGTTAGTTTTGTTTAGCAAAGACCCTTCATGGATGGTCCATGTTACCTAGTGAGGAAAATTTTGATTTTTACCTATTCCGCCTCCCCGAAAGAACCGGGGTGGGTAGCGTGGACCTAACAATATACTGATATGCTTACATTTCCTTTACATGTCGCATACATCATGCTTTATGATTATACGCATTGAGATATGTTTCCATAATATTTCTGGATTTGGGAACCGTGGGTATTTCAAAAGAGAGTATGTATTGTTTTAAAAACCCGGTTACCCTTGATATGATATTTTAGTGTGTCCACCATATGTTTTCTCGGTGCTGAGACGTGTGACATGTGAACCCGAATCGAGGAGCTGGATGAGGCTGATTGCGGGTACATGTTAGACCCGGTATGGTACCCCGGGGCGAGAACGGATCTGTCGTGCAGTTAGGCGATGAGCCTGGCAGAGGGACCACTACTTACCGGTGATTGTATTTGAGCTCGGCGGATATCCAGAGGATACCGACCGGATTTGAGAGATGATATGGGCCGATCCGGACTGACGGAGCCCTATATATATATATATATATATATATATATATATATATATGAGGATTTACGTGCCGATGCTAGGCACAGGTTTCATGATGTTTTCGAGTGTCGATGCTAGACACTCAGGTTCCATGATTTTGATATGTCGCGAGCGACACATGTTGATTTACATCCTCATACTTCCATGCATATGCTTTATGATATTTACATGAATGATGCTTATTGTCTTTGGGAGGCACGTGGACGAGATCCACATACTTATAGACTGCATGATATAGTTGACATTGATTCATGTTGATTACATTGATCACACCTCATAGTTATGATATGTCGTTACCTGAAGCACTGACACGAGCACACGGGATTACACTTATGTATAGATGGTTACCCTGGCCACCTTTCCATGCTTCAGACTTATTCATTTGAGGTTTATATATATATTTGATCGTATTGACCTAGGATTGTGTCATGCATACGATTTCTGCTCTGTGATGTTTTCTATTCATGAGTTGGAAACTCACCCCCGTTGTGCCACAGTTCTTGCAGGTTTTGCCGTACAGGTTTCATTACGGCTTTTCTGGCCCACTGCTTCCTTTCTGGGTGATTGCTTTGGTAGGTGGGTTCACTCGCATCATGACCACCCTTGTATTTATTTTATTCAGTTGTATCTAGTAATTCCATCAACCAAAGATGTATATTGTTTCAGACTTAGAAAACCAGTTGTGTATTATTTCGACCTTAGAGTCGCGAGTTGTAGTATTATGGTTTTCATGCTGATTTTTGAGTTTCTTTTGAGTTTTGATCCTCGCCCTTTGGCGTTGTATATTATATTGCTTACGTAGTTGTGACCGTCGATTGACGAAGAGCTAGCTCCCACTTGGGGATGCCTTTTATCATTGTATATATGTTATTCTTGTTGTACCCCGTTCGGGGCCAGTATTTATAAAGGAAACTCTGTCGAAATTTTCAGAAAAGACTATAAATTTTAAAAATGCATATTCGGCTTACTTATTTAAGAACCTTGTTTTTAAAACATGTTTTCTTCACTTCTTAAAACTATTTTTCCTTTATTTACTATTTAAAATGGTTTTAGATTTCTGGGCTTTTGGCTTACCTGAATTAGATGAGGTCCTATAGACTTCATATGATTCAAGGGCCAGTCTCGTACTATTTCGGGTCATGACACCACTCGTGATGGCTTGCCTGAACCTAGTTGGGTCATCATCTACCATGATACAATCCTCGCTCCTACTGTCACCGAGAAGACCATAGTATCTCTCAAGTGGATGAGGAACCCTACCAGATTCGTGGAGAGGCTGAGGTTCGTTGGAGACTATTGAATCCTTTGGTTCCACTAAATCATTAGCCGTTAGTTTGTTAAGCTGGAACAACTTCCAATTCTACCTCATGACCACAAATTTCTTCACAAGAAATTCCTTTTCTAAAAAGGTGGCATGCTGAGAAACAGAACACCTTTTGCTCCTCAGTTAGGTAGAAGATATACCCTCGCAAATGTTTTGGATATCCTAACAAACTTACAGAACTGACCTTGCCTCGAGCTTGTCCGGATTATGCCTTTCAACATAGGTCGGACTGTTAGTTATATATATTCCCTAGAGGCCATTGTTGTACATATGATGTATATTATAATGGATGCTTAGATATATATAGAGAAGACTTTCTTGCTCGTCATGATAGTATGCTATTTGGTTTCACTTTATCTTAACATGTTGACTTGTATTAGTTTACTGTCTTGTTCTCACATGTTGATAAAGCCCTTAGGATATGTACTCGACTACTGGGACTATGATGAGATCATACTAGTGGGGCCAGGGTAGTCAGCGAGTACATCCTATAACAGTTCCTAGTCGAGGGTGTATCGAGACAGGGCATCGATACACCAGAGTAGACTAGCGTATACGTATCTTGACCCATATGATGGGCGATGGATTATCCCATATCCATCGGTGTTTGACATCAAAGATAGTGTACGGGTGCTCAGTGGAGACTGGGTACACTGAACGGACTCGCCGAGAACACCCAGATGGTATTATACCTCACGTCAGATGGCAGTTCTCTGGTAACACTGGTACAGGTTAGTCTGTAGACCCGAGATCATCATAGAGTCTTGTGTGATTCCCACTGTGCTTTGATTTCCACCTTACCACGTCCAAGAGGGCATGCAAAACGGTGGCTTTTGGGTACAGTCCCGAATCACATGGAGGCAATGAGCGATAGGAGGGGTTTCATCTCTCCCGGTATAGGGAGTTGTTATTGTGTTGTGTTCGATTGGCTATAACTGGAAGTCCCTGGCCAGGGCGGATATTGAGTACTACTGGTAAGTGTTATCAGTAGGTTCCCGACCTGTTATGAGCCTCACATCGACACGACTTATCGGTTACTGGGGTCTGACGTATACCACCCCTAGACTAGATATGCAACATATCAGACGAAGAGACCGGACTGTACGGGAGTGTTACTGATTGGATTCATGGGAGAATGTACAGGCTTGCTTGTTGATCTTCTGATCGATCAATACCTGGGTGGCTGTTACGTTTAGCTGACCGCTTGCAGTTTGTGGGTGTTTGATATGATCATCACCTACTGCCGGCGTATTGACGATTCTTTAGAGTCCTACACAGAGGTTTCTTGACTCAGGCAAAACGGAGTAGGAGCATATATGTGATATGTGCATGATCATGAATAATACGATATGAGATACCATATTCTATTCTCACGATATATGATATCGGCCGGTGATATTTGATATCAACCGGGTCATCGGATCAAGTGTTGATTCGATAAATCGGTACATTGATATATTAGTCGGTTATATTCGATATAGCCGGATTGTCGGATCAAGTGTTGATTCGATAATTTGATGTATAATTATATATGTCATATATTACATTATATTATCTAATATTAGCTCGCTTTATTAATTCATTTTCTCACCGGATAATACATTGATATATATGCGATATATGTTAATTGTATTATTTTCTTTTTGTTACAAAAATATATTATATATGTGATATATAATATTGTAACATGTTATGATTACAAATGCAACATGATTAGTGGAGATTAAACATGGTTCGGGTTTGATTTGGGTTAATCTTTTCTAGAAGCTTCTAGAAGCTTTTATTTAGTTTCTTGCAAAGATATTTGTGTTGATATTTTGCTTGATATTTTCTAACCCAACCCAAACCCTTCACCCTAGCTTAAATCTCTACATGAGTTAAAGTAACTCAAGGGTTGTATTTGTAACCATAGGTTTTATTCATTGTTCATCACAAAAGGAATTTCATTCTTCTTCTTCTTCCTTGAGCTCTAAAAAGCTTTCTAGGTTTTTCTTTTGTGATGATTTAGTGTGAGAATATGAAAACAAATGAGAGCCAAATTCCTACTGTTAGTGTATATTCCCGAGAGGCTATTACTGTATCATACTAATTTGTATATTACTTAATGGAAGCTTGGGATATTCACCATTGTATAGACAATCTTGCTCAAAATAATAGTATGCTACTTGGTTTGTCTTTACTTCAATGTGTGTACATGTGTTTCTTTTAACATATCGCCTATACACATTAGTGGAGCCCTTAGGATCTTTGCTTTATTACCAGTGTTGTGATGGCAGTCACACTCGTGGGGGCTGGGTAATCCACAAGCACATCCTTATACAGGTCCCTAGTCGTAGGACTATCGAGACAGGGCATAGATACTTCAGAGTAGACTAGCGTATGCGCTTCTCATCCCAGCAGGGGAGACGGTCTGTCCCACAGCCGTCAGTACGTCGTACTTGAGATAGTATGCGGGTGCTCATTAGGTTACGAGTACACTGGACAGGACTCGTCGGGAACTGATTGGTTGGTACTATACCTATCGTCAGTTATCAGTTCCCAGGTGACATGAGTACAGCTTAGTCCGCTGACTTGACACTGTCACTTCGCCTCGAGTGTGTTCCCACTGTACTTTGATTACTACCCTACCACGGCTCAAAGAAGTCGTGCAAACAGGTAGTAGTTGGGTGCAGTCCCGAAGCACTTGGAGGCAGTGATGGTTAGACAGGATTCGTCTCTCCCGGTATTGGGAGCTGATATCGTGCTGTGTCAAGGAGAGCCATTACACACAGTCGTCCCTGGCCAGGGCAAGCGAGATGCACTGGTAGGTTTCCAGTGTTATCTCAGGGTGTTCTGGGCTACACTCCGACACGACTTGTACCGCTATTAGGGGACTGACGTTTACCGCCCCCTAGGCCCGCTATGCAATATTCTCAGACGAACAGACCGGACTGTACGGAGACTGTCACATTCAGGCTCAGTAGGAGTTCGGATGAGTTCACCTCGTCAGTCTTCTTATCGGCATCTACCTGGGGGCCGTTACGCACAGCTAGTGCCGCTTGCGGTCTGTAGTTAAACCCACTGCCAGCGTAGTGTCGAGTCTTTAGAGTCCCACACAGAGAGCTATTCGCCTTTAGGCAAAAGAGTAGAGGTCGCATGGTTTTGCGACAGGTTTCGGTCACATCCGTGCACTTGTGCACGTTTGGTGTCCGGGAAGTTATTACTAGAGGGCTTTGGTTTAAGCCAGATCCTAGTATACGTTTTGGGATTGGTTTTATCTCGTTTGTATTCGTGTTCCTCGGAACGCGGATGCGGGTGTGTATGCACGATTGACAGAGACAGAGGCAGAGGATTCTCATTAGGGTTGTTGACTGTTGACTTTTGCTAAACCCTAATGAGAATAAGAAATATGATTAATAATAATATTAATTAAGTATTAGTGTTCCATGGTTGGGTTGAAAGTTTAACTTTGTTGACTTGTTGACTTTGTTGACCGGTTGACTAGCTTGGACTTGTTGACCATCATCATTACAATGGCTATCATTTCACGGCTAAGACTTTTTTCTTGCTTGTTATTCTTTACAAAATGAGTGCATGAAATGATAATGCCATTGACATGAACCATCACATAATACTCAATTATTGTTATTATTATGATTATTTGGTGTTATGAGAGCATGGAGGTAAAAAGTCTTCTTCATTCTATCATATTGATTCTCTCTCATTCTCAAGGCTCTCCTCTTCCTCTTGCTCTCTCTCTAGCTCATGGTTCTATTGTCTCATGAGTTGAGAAACAAGAACCATAGAGATAAAACCCAAAACACTTCTCTACCCATCCTAGTGTACAAGGTCTAGCAAGCCAAGTATTCTAGTTTCCTCTAGATTGAGGTTGGAGCCAAAGGTAGAAGCTTTCGGGTGGATCCATCTTTGGCACAAGGAGACGACGAGGTGAGGCCGATCCGACCACCATAAGGAGTTGAAGAGAAAGAGTTCAAATTTAGGTATAACCCCTAACCTAGTAGCTAAACTCTAAGTTAGGTTGTTAGATAGTTTGTTTAACAAAGATCCGTTTCTAGAGTCCATGTTACCCCACAGAAAAAATTTGTTTTTTTCACCATTTCCGCAACCCCAAAGAACCGGGGACGAGTAACGTGGACTTACATTGGTATCAGAGCCAGGTTAAACACTATCTAACATGTTAGCAAAGTAACTAGAAGTTCGATCGGAGAAAAAATCACAAAACATGCCCGAACTTTAAACTTTCTGTCGATTTTTATTCTGCTCTAAAAATAATTTAACACATCTGAAAAATCGTCTCAGGGTTTTTAGTGAACACAGCAGAAAAACGATCCACTGAGACGACCAACTCACCGCGGAAATGCAGCAAGAAGAGCTTCTTGCCGCGGATCCGCGGCCGAGTTAACTCGGCCGTGGATCGATTTTGCTGCAGTGTGTTTCTTGGGGTGTTTTGGGATTTTTGGAATATGATTTTTCTGCCCAGATTTTCCAAACAGCAAAATTTGTTTTTGGGGTGGTTAAAAATCCGTATTTTTATCGAACTTCTAAAGACTTTAGCTAACGGGTTATATCTGTGATGTGATATATGTATTGAACGTCTGCTAATCGCTATACGTCGATTAGTGGGGGTTATACATATCTGTGATCTGTAATGTTGATGGTATGTGTATATGAATTCATTGGATTGTCACGGATGAATAGCCGGGGGGTTGTGAGATGAGAGTTTTCTTTCTTTCAATTCATGTAATTTGTAATTGATGTAATATTATTTGTATGGCCGCACATCCGGGATGAGGTTGTAGCCGCCATTGTATAATTTCTTTTACTGTTTTTACTCCTAGAATAGACCCAAGGAGGGGGTGCACAAACTACCGGGTACCTCGAAGTGCCGAGTGGCCTACTCACGTTGTTGAGGGAGGTTGCTTCACTTCAGGTATTTAGCGGGTAGTTTGCCGCACCTGTAAGGGTCTAGGGTGGGGTATTGGCTATTCACCGTGACCGTGTAATCCGCTTTTCGTTACAGGCTCGTACGGAATGAGGATTCCTAGTATATCCAATGTGTTCATCTGTGATCTGGAATGGCTATCATTGCATCTGACGAATGTATATATCTATATATGATATCTATTTAGGCGTTGCTTATGTTTTTCATCCACGCTAGTCCAACCCCCTCTCTGTCGTTAGTTAAGTAACCTAACGGGTAATGACGGGGCCCGTGGCCAATGCGGATGGCATAAGCGTACGTCATATTTTCGTTGTTTTCTGCAATGGTGGGATTAAATAATGGGACGCATTAAAATTAATGCAAGAAAATAAACCAAGGTAAAGTCATTGGAACAATTTCAAAAAACCACTCGGTTTCTTTTCAAAAACCAACTTATAAACGCGGAGCTTAAGCCACTCCTTTTAAAAGCTATCTCGTTCCATCGATTATATCAAGTTCACTACGTTCACGATTTTGCCAAAACCATTCGTAGCCCTCCGTCATTTCACATGGATAGTCAATAGTATTCAAGCTATGTTTGTTGGCCAAAGTCAAGGCATAGTGATTGGTAGCTGTTGGGTATTCATGTGCAGCATAGATAGATGCGTTGGTTTGGGACAGTCATACTGTCTTGTTGGCCAAAGTCAAGGGTAGGTACGGGTGGGTTCAAATTAACCTGGAGAATGACGGGTAGAACTTGACATGTGACTTATGATTTGTTGGCCAAAGTCAAGGTCATAAGAGCATGGGGCAAAAATCCACATCGGGGGTTTCTAAAGAAACTGAAACTTGCTAGTGTTGCTTACCATTTGGAGTGTGATGATTCTGTTAGGATTCCTTCAGTTATGTCACGCGATGATATTTGGATCCCGATCCTACTGTGAATATATGCTACTCCTCGGGAAATTTCTCACTTAACGATCAATGCTATAAACCAATTAGGTGTATAGAAAGGTGTTAGCGGGGTTACGCCCCCAAGGAAAAGAGGTTATTTAATTAAGGAACTTCGCGAAAGCATTGGAAAACCTCCCTCGAAGTACCAACACTGGCCTGGCTGAACGGTTAAGCAAGTATTGTACGGTGAGATTGATCCCGACTAATTCTTCCTTTTTGGTTTGAGGAGAAATTCGAGAAACAGCGGGAGCCATCCTGTTTAGACAAACTAAAAACCACTCTAAACTTGCAAGAGCATCATGATGAGTGTTTCTTCTCTCTCTCCTAATTGCAGCGACCAATCGCCATGACCGGACTTAAGTTACTTCTAGATAAAAATATATTGACAGGGCCAAACTACAAAGATTGGCCCAGGAATGTCAAAATGGCAATCACTTACGACAAGCTGGGGTATCTCCTTACCACCAAAGCTCCCCCTGTCCCAGGTCCCACCTCTAGCGTCGCGGATAAGGAATTCCGTAAGACCTGGGAGATCGATTGCGCGAAGGCCAAGTGCCTCGTGCTTGCCTCTATGGACAATGAACATCAGAGGAGGCACGAGAATATGGACCTAGAATCCATATTTCTCCATACTAAGGTACTATATGGAGAGCAATCCCGTATCGCCAGATACGAAGTCTCGAAAAAGTTGTTTTCGACGAGATTGGCCGTCGGATCATCGGTAGCGGAACACGTGCTTAAGATGATTGGCTTCATTAAAGAGCTCGCGGACCTTGGGACCACGTTAGAGAACGAGCTCTATACGGACTTGATTCTCCAGTCCCTTCCTTCCACTTACGCCCAGTTTATCCTGAACTTCAACTTGCAAGGAAAAGAAGTTGAACTTCCGGAGCTCCTCAACATGTTGAGGAGTGCAGAGGGCACCCTACAGAAAGGTAGGGAAACATCCACTTTGTTTGTAGGAGGATCTTCCTCTTCTAAGTCCAAGGCGAAAGCCAAGGGAAAGAAGAAGAAAGCCCCCGCCAAACCAAGGGGCGGTGTTAGTAAAGTGGAAACGAAGGGAAAAGCAAAAACAACAATGAAAGCAGGGCAGCTTGTGGGAAAGGAAGAGTGCTTCTATTGTCATAATAAAGGACACTGGAAAAAGGATTGCAGGGCTTGGAAGGCCAAGAACCAGGACCCGAAGCAAGTTGCGGCTTCGGCTTCAGGTGTGTATGTTATTGAAAACTGTCTATCAATAAACTCTACTTCCTGGGTATTGGATACCGGATCAGGATCTCATATCTGTAATTCAATGTAGGCACTGAGAAAGTGCAGGGTTTTGAAGGCAGGTGATATGACCCTCGGAGTTGCAAACGGAGCTAGCATGGATGTTGAGTCCGTGGGGGACTATCACTTGGGAATGTCAGATGGACATGTTTTGGTTTTGCGTAATTGTTATTTTGTACCCAATGCAACTTGTAATATCATATCTGTATCTTTATTATCTAAAGAAGGTTATGAATTTGCATTTGTAAGCAATGTTGTAAACATTCACCTTAATCAAGTTTTGATTGGGTCAGGTACATTAAGCAATGGTATATACGTATTAAACCAGCCACAGATTTTCAATGTCCAGAATACACACAAAAGAAAGTCTCCGGAAATAAATCAGGCTTTCTTATGGCATTGTAGACTGGGTCACATCAATGAGAGAAGGTTGAGAAAGTTACATACAGAAGGATATTTAGATCCGTTCGAATATCAATCGTATGCAACTTGTCAATCCTGTCTCAAAGGAAAGATGACAAAGACTCCGTTCACTGGACACGGAGTAAGAGCGAGCGAGCTCTTGGGACTCGTACACAGCGACGTGTGCGGTCCAATGTCTACACATGCGCGAAGCGGTTATTCTTACTTCATTACTTTTACGGATGACTTTTCAAGGTACGGATATGTCTTCTTAATGAAACATAAATCTGAAGCCTTTGGAAAATTCCAGGAATATAAGAATGAAGTAGAAAAACAAACCGGCAAAAGTATCAAGACACTGAGATCTGATCGAGGTGGTGAATACTTGAGTGCCGAGTTCCTGGATTACCTAAAAGAGAATGGAATTCTCTCTCAGCTTACTCCTCCATACACTCCGCAACATAACGGTGTATCGGAGAGACAGAACCGGACCCTATTGGATATGGTACGTTCCATGATGAGTAACGTTGAGTTACCGCGATCATTCTGGGGATATGCACTAGAATCAGCTGCATATCTTTTGAACCGAGTTCCAACTAAGACAGTGCCTACCACACCATATCAGATGTGGTGTGGGAAGAAACCCTATCTTAAGCACATTAAGACATGGGGATGTCCAGCTTTTGTCAAAAAGCAGCATGCGGACAAACTCGAGGCACGCTCAGTACAGTGCAAGTTTGTGGGATATCCAAAGAACTCCAAGGGATATTTCTACTATTGCGAAGAGGAACAAAAGGTTTTTGTTTCTCGTCATGCCTGCTTCTTGGAAACTGAGTTTTTGGAAAATCAGATAAGTGGGAGTGCAATAGAACTGGAAGAAATTCCAGAACCATGAGCTATTACTGAAATCTTAGAAGAACCAGAGGGTTCGAAAGAACATGACATTCTTACGCCACTCCGCAGGAGTAGTAGGCAGTCTCATCCGTCCGAGAGATACTACGGTTTTCTCATAGACGGGGATAGAGAGGATTGCATCATTGATAGTGATGAGCCTACTAGCTTCCAGCAGACCATTCAGAGCGTTGACTCAGTAAAATGGCTGGATGCAATGCGGGCCGAAATGGAGTCCATGTACACCAACAAAGTATGGACTTTGGACATTGCTCCAGATGGGGTAAAACCCGTAGGATGCAAATGGATCTTCAAGAAGAAGATTGGTGCAGATGGACAGGTTGAGACCTATAAGGCTAGACTTGTTGCAAAGGGTTTTCGTCAAAGACCCGGTTTGGACTATGACGAAACCTTTTCTCCAGTGGCTATGCTGAAATCCATTCGGATCCTTCTTGCCATTGCTGCCTTCCACGATTATTAGATTTGGCAGATGGACGTAAAGACCGCTTTTCTAAATGGAAATTTAGAGGAGTGTGTCTATATAGACCAGCCAGATAGTTTCATTCAGAGTGGGAGCAGCGGAAAGGTGTGCAAGTTGCTTAAGTCAATCTATGGACTAAAGCAGGCATCACGGAGTTGGAACATCTGTTTTGATGAGACAGTCAAAGATTTTTGCTTTATCAAAAATCCAGATGAACCATGCATCTATAGTAGATTTGTAGCAAGAACTGTCGTATTCCTCATTTTATACGTGGATGACATTCTTTTGATAGGAAATGACATTCCTATGCTACAATCTATCAAAGGGTTCTTATCACACAGGTTCTCCATGAAAGACCTAGGTGATGCCACTTACATTCTGGGGATCCGGATTCATCGTGATAGACCCAAGAGGATATTAGGACTTTTCGCAGTCCAGGTACATCGACACCATACTGAAAAGATTCAGTATGGAAGATTCCAAGCGCGGTAATCTACAGGCTTGTCACGGGATCACCCTCTCCAAAGAGATGTCTCCCAAGACTGATTTGGAAAGGGATCGCATGTCTATTATACCCTACGCTTCTGCGGTAGGCTCTATAATATATGCGATATTGTGTACCAGATTGGATGTAGCTTATGCACTGAGTGTAGTAAGCCGGTATCAGTCAAACCCTGGGGAGAAGCACTGGATAGCGGTAAAGAACATTCTCAAGTACCTGAGAAGGACTAAGAAGATGTTCTTGGTGTATGGCGGAAAAGACCTCCAGATAGAGGCCTTTGCTGACTCCAGCTTCCAGAGTGACAAGGATGATTCCAAGTCCATGTCGGGTTTTTTCTTTACCCTCAATGGAGGGGCGGTGTGTTGGAAGAGTTCCAAATAGGAAACCGTTGCTGACTCGACGATGGAAGCGGAATATATCGCTGCTGCTGATGCCGCAAAAGAAGCCATCTGGATGAGGAAGTTCTTGACAGAACTTCAGGTGGTTCCGTCCATTGTTGATCCAATACCTCTGTATTGCGACAACAATGGGGCTATAGCTTTAGCGAAGGAACCCAGGTCCCATCAGAAGTCCAGACACATCTTGAGGCGGTATCACCTGATCAGGGAGATCGTGGGTCGCCAGGAGATCGAGGTTCGAAGAGTTGCTACGGAAGATAACACTGCTGATCCACTCACGAAGGCCTTACCCCAGACTCAGTTCGAGCGGCTGATCGAGATGATAGGTCTTCGATACGGCAGTACATGGCCTTAGTGCAAGTGGGAGATTGTTAATGTATATGCCCTAGAGGCCATTACTGTATCATACTAATTTGTATATTACTTAATGGAAGCTTGGGATATTCACCGTTGTATAGAAAATCTTGCTCAAAATAGTAGCATGCTACTTGGTTTGTCTCTACTTCAATGTGTGTACATGTGTTTCTTTTAACATATCGCCTATACACATTAGTGGAGCCCTTAGGATCTTTGCTTTATTACCAGCGTTGTGATGGCAGTCACACTCGTGAGGGCTGGGTAATCCACAAGCACGTCCTTATACAGGTCCCTAGTCGTAGGACTATCGAGACAGGGCATCGATACTCCGGAGTAGACTAGCGTATGCGCTTTTTATCGCAACAGGGGAGACGGTCTGTCCCACAGCCGTCAGTACGTCGTACTTGAGATAGTATGCGGGTGCTCGTTAGGTTACGAGTACACTGGACAGGACTCGTCGGGAACTGATTGGTTGGTACTATACCTATCGTCAGTTATCAGTTCCCAGGTGACATGAGTACAGCTTAGTCCGCTGACTTGACACTGTCACTTCGCCTCGAGTGTGTTCCCACTGTACTTTAATTACTACCCTACCACGGCTCAAAGGAGTCGTGCAAACAGGTAGTAGTTGGGTGCAGTCCTGAAGCACTTGGAGACAGTAACGGTTAGACAGGATTTGTCTCTCCCGATATTGGGAGTTGATATCGCGATGTGTCAAGGAGAGCCATTACACACAGTCGTCCCTAGCCAGGGCAAGCGAGATACACTGGTAGGTTTCCAGTGTTATCTCAGGGTGTTCTGGGCTACACTCCGACATGACTTGTACCGCTATTAGGGGACTGACGTTTACCGCCCCCCTAGGCCCGCCATGCGATATTCTCAGACGAACAGACCGGACTGTACGGAGACTGTCACATTCAGGCTCAGTAGGAGTTCGGATGAGTTCACCTCGTCAGTCTTCTTATCGGCATCTACCTGGGGGCCGTTACGCACAGCTAGTGCCGCTTGCGGTCTGTAGTTAAACCCACTGCCAGCGTAGTGTCAAGTCTTTAGAGTCCCACACAAAGAGCTATTCGCCTTTAGGCAAAAGAGTAGAGGTCGCATGGTTTTGCGACAGGGTTCGGTCACATCCGTGCACTTGTGCACGTTTGGTGTCCGGGCAGTTATTACTAACAGGCTTTGGTTTAAGCCAGATCCTAGTATACGTTTTGGGATTGGTTTTATCTCGTTTGTATTCGTGTTCCTCGGAACGCGGATGCGGGTGTGTATGCACGGTTGACAGAGACAGAGGCAGAGGATTCTCATTAGGGTTGTTGACTGTTGACTTTTGCTAAACCCTAATGAGAATAAGAAATATGATTAATAATAATATTAATTATGTATTAGTGTGCCATGGTTGGGTTGAAAGTTTGACTTTGTTGACTTGTTGACTGTGTTGACCGGTTGACTAGCTTGAACTTGTTGACCATCATCATTACAATGGCTATCATTTCACGGCTAAGACTTTTTGCTTGCTTGTTATTCTTTACAAAATGAGTGCATGAAATGATAATGCCATTGACATGAACCATCACATAATACTCAATTATTGTTATTATTATGATTATTTGGTGTTATGAGAGCATGGAGGTAAAAAGTCTTCTTCATTCTATCATATTGATTCTCTCTCATCCTCAAGGCTCTCCTCTTCCTCTTCCTCTCTCTCTAGCTCATGGTGCTATTGTCTCATGAGTTGAGAAACAAGAACCATAGAGATAAAACCCAAAACACTTCTCTACTCATCCTAGTGTACAAGGTCTAGCAAGCCAAGTATTCTAGTTTCTTCTAGATTGAGGTTGGAGCCAAAGGTAGAAGTTTTCGGGTGGATCCATCTTCGGCACAAGGAGACGACGAGGTGAGGTCGATCCGACCACCACAAGGAGTTGAAAAGAAGGAGTTCAAGTTTAGGTATAACCCCTAACCTAGTAGCTAAACTCTTAGTTAGGTTGTTAGATAGTTTGTTTAACAAAGATCTGTTTCTAGAGTCCATGTTACCCCACCGAAAAAAATTATTTTTTCACCATTTCCGCAACCCCAAAGAACCGGGGACGGGTAACGTGGACTTACACCTACCTCATCATCCTCATCTAATCTAGCCAATTAAGATTATGGTGTTCACTTCATTAGTGAGTGAGAGCTTGAGTTAAAGAAATTTCAAGGTAGATCATCTTAGAAGAGGAAGACTTCAAGCAAGTATGAATCATTCGGGTTGTGGAGCTTCTCTTGAGTCTGAGAGATCATGGATCAAGGCGAAGGGACTTCTACTCGGAGCTTATGAAGTGAAGGAGCGGACTACAAAGGTTGTAATCCCTCACTCTTAATTGTAAAGATGTTTACTTGAATGTTTAACCCTAATAATCAAGCAAAGATCCTCGCTTTGGGTTGTTCGGCACGTCTAAATTTTAAATCGGGCATGGTTGATGCCTTATAGACCCTTGTAAGAGTGCCTAGTAACCATACAGTGGTATCAGAGCCTAGCTAGAGTATTAGGCGACGTGTATACGAAGTTAAAATTCCAATCGAACCCCGAAACAACGAACTAGACCCCCTCTGTGGAAATTTTCTAAAAAGTTGGTTTTTTCTGCATTAAAAATACTCAAAAAAATTAGTAGGGAATTCTCAGGATAACCATAAAATACGAGCCCCCAAGTCTCTCAATTAGCCGCGGAACCGCGGCAAGAATATGCTTGTCACGGCGGTTCCGTGGCCATGACAGGGAATTGGGGACACGTATTTGAAGGGTATATCCGTAGGTATTTGTACATGCTTCTGGGTTTTTTTAATCTTACTCAAGTGTTGAGTTTTCTGGAGATCTTTTGGTACTCGTTGATTCGATCGGAAAGTTTAACTTCGTTCTGTTTTCCGGATAATTTAGAAAGTATTAAAATGTTCGAACGGGTATCATTAACTCACTTTTTCCCGACACGAAAAACTTTCAAGTGTTGAATTTTTCTTGAGTTTAAATCTTTCGGAAAAATGTGCAAGTAACGCGGTGGACCCTCTAGAAGAACACAAACCTTAACTCGATTATGTGACCGTCTGAACCGTCTCTAAACCTTAGAGTTTGGGGCAGTACGGCGTTGCCACATGTGAGGAGTTGGTTTGTGTTAGTTATATGTATGCCCTAGAGGCCATTACTGTACATACGATGTATATTGTAATGGATGCTAGGACATATATAGGGAGGACTTTCTTGCTCGATATGATAGTACGCTATCTGGTTGCTCTTTATCTTAACATGTACTCTGATTGTCTCTATGTTACATGTTGATAAAGCCCATAGGATATGTACTCGACTACTGGAACTATGATGAGATCATACTAGTGGGGCCACGGTAGTCGAAGAGTACATCCTATAACTGTTCCTAGTCGAGGGTGTATCGAGACAGGGCATCGATACACCAGAGTAGACTAGCGTATACGCATCTTGACCCATATAATGGGCGATGGATGATCCTATATCCATCGATGTTTGACATCAAGGATGGTGTACGGGTGCTCAGTGGAGACTGGGTACACTGGACGGACTCTTCGAGAACTCCTAGATAGTATTATACCTCACGTCAGATGGCATTTCTCTGGTGACACTGGTACAGAGTAGTCTGTTGACCAAAGATCGTCATAGAGTCTTGTGTGATTCCCACTGTGCTTTGATTTCCATCATACCACATCCAAGAGGGCATGCAAAAAGGTAGCTTTTGGGTACAGTTCCGAATCACATAGAGGCAATGAGCGATAGAGGGGATTCGTCTCTCCCGGTATAGGGAGTTGATGTTGCGCTGTGTTCGATTGGCTATAACTAGAAATCCCTGGCCTGAGATTTACTGGTAAGTGTTATCAGTAGTTTCTCGAACTATTATTGACCTCAAATCGGCATGACTTATCAAGCTACTGGGTCTGACGTTTACCACCCCTAGGCGAGATATGAGATATATCAAACGAAGAGACCGGACTGTACGGGAGTGTTACTGACTGGATTCACAGGAGAATGTACAGGCTTGCTTGTTGATCTTCTGAGCGCTCAATACCTGGGTGGCTGTTACATTTAGATGACCGCTTGCAGCTTGTGGGTGTTTGATATGATCATCACCTATTGCCGGCGTATTGACGATTCTTCAGAGTCCTACACAGAGGTTTCTTGGCTCAGGCAAAACGGAGTAGGAGCACATATATGATATGTGCGGGACCGAGAACAATACGTGTATGTGATACCGTATTAGATTCTCGCGATATGAGATATCGGCCGGGTATATGTGATATAGCCGGGTCATCGGATCAAGTGTTGATTCGATGAACTGATACAAATTATATTAGTCGGTTATTTGTGAAATAGCCGGATTATCGGATCCAGTGTTGATTCGATAATTTAATGTATAATTATATATTTGATATATTAAATTATATTAACTGATATAAGCTCACTAAAAGATTCTTTTTCTCACTCGGTTAATACATTGATATATATGCGATATATGTTAATTGTATTATTTTATTTTGTTACAATAAATATTGTATATGTGATATATAATATTGTAACATATTAGGGTTATTAATGCAACATGTTTAGTGGAGATTAAACATGGTTAGGGTTTGATTTGGGTTAAGCTTTTCTAGAAGTTTCTAGAAGCTTTGCTTTTGTTTTAAGCAAAGATATTTGTTAAAGATATTTTGTTGATATTTCCTTAACCCAACCCAAACCCTTGACCATGGTAAACTCTCTACAATGGTTACTTCTTCTCTCTTGAACCATGGTTGCATTTCTAACCTTACAAAATTTTTTTATTCATCAAAAAGTAAAATGCTTCTTCTTCTTCTTCTTCCTTGATGCAAAAGCTTTCTAGCTTTTTGCTTAGTGATGAAAATGAGTGAGATTAAGAAAACAAATGAGAGCTAAAATCCTACTTCATCATCCTAATCTATCCTAGCCATTTAGATTAGGGTGTTCACTTCATTTAGTGAGTGAGAGCTTGTGTTAATGAAACTTCAAGGTAGATCATCTTTGTTATCGAAGATCGGAAGCAAGCTTGCATCTTTCCGTGGAGCCTCTCGAGAGTCCGGAACTTGATGATCGCAGCGAAGGGACCACAACACGAAGCTTATGAAGTGAAGGACCGGACTACAAAGGTTGTAATCCCAAACTCTTAGATGTTAAAGTGTTTAACATGCTTTGTTTCGCCTAATCTCTAGTCTAAGATCTTGGTTTAGGGTTGTTCGGCACGGCTAATTTTTAAATCGGGCATGGTTGTTTCCTTATAGACCCTTGTGTGTGTGCCTAGTAACCCTACAGTGGTATCAGAGCCAAGCTAGAGCTTTAGGCGAAGTCTAGACGAAGTTTAAAGTCCGATCGAACTCCGAATACCCGATAAAACCTAGTTTCTGGAAAAAATTTCAAAATGTGATTTTTTCTGCATTAAAAATACTCAAAAAAATCAGCAGGGAATTCTAAGGATACTTGTAAAATACGACCCTCTAATTCCTTTAAGCGCCGCGGAACCGCGGCAAGATCCCTGCTTGTGCGGCGGTTCCGCGGCCGTCTCTGTGAATTAGGGTTTTATTTTGCTAAAGTTCGATCTGTAGGTGTTTCCTCATATTTCTGGGTATTTTTAATTATACTCAAGTGTTGAGTTTTCTGGGATGTATTGGGGACTCGTTGATTCGATCGGATAATTTAACTTCGTTTAAGTTTTCCGGATAATTTTAGAACATGTTAGAAAGTCCGTCCGGATATCAATAACTCACTTTTTCCCCTGCGGGAAAATTTCCAAGTGTTGGATTTTTCCGTAGTTTAAGAACGTTCTAAGTCGTGCATGTAACGCGGTGGACCCTCCAGAAGACAACAAACCTTAACTCGATTATGTGACCGTCTTGAACTGCCTCTGAACCTTAGGGTTTGGGGCAGTACGGCGTTGCCACATGTTAGGCGTTGGCTTGACCCTTCTACGGCTGGACCATTGGTACTGTGGCATGTGATGGATGTTTTTTAAACTAATTTCAAATGTTGAGAACTATTTGGGAAATCTTGGGTGTTTGTTTATTCAATCGGAAAGTTTAACATTGTCTATTTATCTGGAATGTGATACAATATTTGGAATCCACAAGTTGTTATGAGATAACTAATTTGAATGTTATAAATCTAGCAGTTCAGTCTTAGATGATCGGTTGCCACGGAATTTTGATGTGATCAAAAGTCCGTCGCAATCACGTAGCATAGGCGGATACTCGCCGGGTAAACTTAATAGATAGCCACGCCCCATAGCCCCGACCAAGTGACTGTAGGAGAACCCCGTCGCCAAAAGCATCCGTTCAGGTGCTCGCGGCAGCGGTGTTCCGCCTTAGTGCACTTCGTCGACGGCATCCGGGAGTGCGACCGTCTACTAAAGTTTGCAACGAGCATTCGATCAGTATGTTGGGAATCTTGTTGAATTGCCCGACTTGATATTGAAAAGAGTTTTCGATAATGAGACTAAAATGCGGGGTTTATAATTGTTGGGCATGCGAAGTCTAACGAATTCATTTGGTTAGGCATGAGATGTCTAAGGAGGTTGCAGATTCCAACTGTTTTAGTTTTACACTTTCTTTTCTGTGACCGTAAGCGTAGTATGTGGTGTATCGCCGGCTTCGTTGCTATACATCAACGACAATCGGGATACGCATACTTGCTTACATTGATGATATGAGATATTATGTGTTGCTGTGATATGTTATATTGGATCATCGCGTTCTGAATAGCCGGGGGTTTTATGTGAGATGAGGGTTTTTATTTTCATTCATGCAAAATTCATTAGTATGTAATATTCTTTTATTGGGGCACTTCCGGGCTGAGGATGATGTCACCATTGTATATTATTTACTTTTCCGCATTAGGTAGACCCAAGGCAGGGAGCACAAGTAACCGGGTTCTAGGGTCTAGTGGGAGACCATCTCGAGGAGTCGAGACCGGGTCTCCTAACCCTAGAATTGGAAGTGTTGCTTGCCGCTCTCGTAGGGGTCTAAGGATGTGGGTTTGGCTATTCATCGCGACCGTGGAATCCGTGTTTTATACAGGCTCGTATAGAAAACACGGACCTCCTAGTATATCCAATATTTCATATATGTTCTTCTGCTGCAATGTCCTGTGATGAGATCATCTTACTGCCTGAGACGAATGTTTATATTATATATATGAGATATATGTTATATTGCAGATTTCATTTCAAATGTGATGCTTGTGAAGCATAATGAAAATGGGACTTCAAAAAAAACCTAAAGATGTTGTAGAAACTTGTTTTAAAACTGGTAGCTCTAGTTCTTGCTTTGCATAGCGGTGTTCCTTGTAGAACATCCAGCACCTTATTCGATAAGGAAAGAGCCGAGATCCCTTCACCGGGAGTGACCTCTTTAGCAAAACTAGTAAAGGCCTCAAAAACACTTCATTCAAAATCACTCAATTCTACAACGATATCAAGTTCATTACGCAAAGGGTTTTCTTAAAAACTGTCGTAGCCCTCCGTCATTTCAGATAAGTACTAGTTAGTATTCGTGCTACGTTTGTTGACCATGTTAAGGCGTAGTGTGCGGTATCTGATTAGTGCTTATCTGTATAAGCATATGATGCGATTGGATTAGGGTAGTCGTGCGACTTTGTTGACCATGTTAAGGGTCGTGCGGGTGGGTTTAATTCAATCGGGAAATGACGGGTTGAACTTGACTAGCACTTATGATTTGTTGACCATGTTAAGGTCATATAGCTGCTAGGAGTAAAATATTATTGAGAATTTCAAGTGTTGAAATTGGCAATGAGATTGCATACCTTCTATGAGATAGTTGGATCCCGATACCCGCTGCGAGTAAGAGTTACTCCTGGGAGAGTTTTACACATTACAATTAGCCGATCAAGTAGGTGTCTAGAAAGGTGTTAACGGGGTTACGCCCCTGGGAAAACGAGGTTTATTTTAATTAGGTCCGTGCGAAAGCACGGGGAACCTCCTTCAAAGTACCAGCACTGGCCTGGCTGAAAGATTGGTGAACTTGTAGAGTGTAATTAATTCCGGTTAGTCTTTCCTTTTAGGGTTTGAAAGAAGATTTGACTAAAACAGTTGGAGACATCCTGATTAGATAAATTGATAACCAATATAATCTTGTAAAAGCGCACGCTGAGTGTTTTCTTCTCTCTCTCCTGGTTACGACTATGTCACGCCTTAATCAAGATAATAATACGGATGTGTTGACCGAACCCGCTTGTTATACTGCGCTAAGGAACGTTGGTCCCGCTCCAACTTATAATTGTTATAAGACAGAGCAGGAAATTAGGGATTACCAGAATTCCCGTGCCGCCCAAATGAGGAAAGTGCATGCTGATACATCTTCTTCGGGTGTGTTCATTATAGAGAACTGAGAACGGGTGATAAATTTCAAGAGTTGGAAAAGATGCAAGTGTTGCAGCCAAGACTGTTGGCAGTTATCACCCTGTATTACCAGAATACATTGATTCTGAACGAATGTTATTAGATACCAAACCTGATATACAACATCATATCAGTCTCTTTATTAGTAAAGAAAGGATATAATTTTGTATTGTTGGATAATGTTTTGAACATTTTCTATATCAAGAGTTGATCGGTTCAGGCACGTTATCTAAAAGCATAGACGTTCTAAATCAAACTACAGTTCTTTACGTACAAAACACACACAAGAGGAAGAGTTCAGAAATGAACGGATCTTTCTTGAGGTATTATAGACTAGGTCATATCAATGCGACCCGACTAGCTAAGTTACATTTAGATGCATATTTAAATTAGTTTGAATCTACATCTTGTGAAACTTGCCGGTCACGTCACAAAGATAAGATGACCACAGCTCCGTTTATTGGAAACAGAGAAAGAGTTAGTGAACTCTTGGGATTGATACATGCTGATGTATGAAAGTCCCCTGTCTATACATGCCAAGACCGGTTCTTTGTACTTCATTACATTCACTGATTATCTCTCAAGATCCGAACATATGTTCCTGTTGAAACACAAGTCTGGAACTTTTAAGAAATTCAATGAACATAAGTTAGAAGTAGAGAACCAAAAACGGGTATAAGTATTATGTCCTTTGATGAGATCAAAGGAGGAGAATACTTGAGCACAGAATTCCTGGACTATTCTAAAGGAGAATGAGATTCTCTCTCAGCATTACTCCTCCGTATACACCATAGCACGAAGGTATGTCGGGGCGGAGCAATAGCACCCTATGTGATATGGTGCGCTCTATGATGAGTACTACTGATTTTCCTATTTCCTTTTGGGAGTTATGCACTTGAGAAGCTGCATACCTATTGAATAAGGTTTCAATCAAATCAGATGCCTACCACTTCATATGTGATATGGAATGCGAAGAGCCCATATCTTAAGTAAGTTAAGATTTGGGGTCGTCCGGCCTATGTCTAAAAGCAAAATCCGGACAAGCTTGAGGCAAAGTCAGTTCTGTGGAAGTTTGTTGGATATCCCAAGCATTAGCAAGAGAATATCTTCTACCTAACCGAGGAACAAAAGATGTTTTGTTTCTCAACATGCCACCTTTGTGAAAGGGAATTTCTTGTGAAGAAATTAGTGGTCATGAGGTAGAACTGGAAAGAGTTCCAGCTATACAAACTGCAACTGATGATTTGGTAGAACCAAAGGATTCAATAGTTTCTAACGAACCTCAGCATCTCCGCCGATCTAGTAGGGTTCCTCAACCACCTGAGAGATACTTCGTTTTCTCTATGACAGTGGGAGCGAGGATTGCATCATGAGATGATGACCCAACTAGTTTCGAGCTGGCCATCAGGAGTGGGACTCTGTACGAATGGCTGGATGCTTAGCGATCTGAGATGGAATCCTTATACACCAACAAAGTATGGACTTTGGTTACTTTATCTGAAGGGTTAAATCCCCATCAGGAGCAAGTATATCTTGAGAATATTACTTGGTGTACATGGAAAAGTTGAGACTTTCAAAGCTATGCTTAAGTCCATCCAGATCCTACTTGCCACGGCTACATACCATGACTACGATATCTGGTGGTTGGGTGTCATAACTGCTTTTCTAAATGTTGATTTGGAAGAGAGCGTCTGTAAGTACACAGCCAGAGTGCTTCATAGACAGTGGGAGCAGCGGAAAAGTGTGCAAGATGTTTTATGTGATAAAACAGGCATCGCGGAGTTGGAACGTCTGTTTTGATGTGGTAGTCAAAGAGTTTGACTTCATCAAAATGGTAGATGAACCTTGTATATACAAAAAGGTAGTAGGGAGTATGGTGGTGATCCTCGTAGAGTACGTGGATGACATACTCTTGATAGGGAATGATTTTTCTATGCTACGCTCGGTCAATCTTCGCTTATCACAAGGATTCTCCATATATGATCAAAATGATACCTCCTAAATCCTGGGTTTTGGATCTATGAGATAGATCTAAATGGATGTTAGGATTCTCAATAGTTGTAGTGAGATGGTATCGAACGATCCTGGGGAGAATCACTGGAAAGGTTCCAGGGTGATAAGGACGACTGAATGTCAGTCGCAGGCAATGTGTTTACCCTCAGTAGAGGGACGGTATGTTGGAAGAGTTCCAAGCTACATACCATGACTTACTAGATGATTAAACGCAAAATACATCGTTACCAAGGATGCTACCAAAGAGGCAGTCTGGATAGATATATGTTCATGAGATGAACTCCGTTCCTACCATTGTGTGACAATGGAGTTGTGGCTTTTGCCAAGGAACCCCCCGTCCCATCAGAAATCCAGATATAATTCTTAGGCAGTATCACCTGATCATGGAGATGGTTGATCTCCAGGGAAATCGAGGTTAGGAGAGTAGACACAGAGGACAACAGCGCGGATCCACTCACAAAGGCTTATTTCCCAGTAGAGACTTTTATGGGATGGTTGAGTATGAGATACTTCAACCACAGCTGATTGTTAGGTATGCGATACCACAACAGATGGCCCTAGTGCAAGTGGGAGATTGTTAGTTATATGTATGCCCTAGAGGTCATTACTGTACATACGATGTATATTGTAGTGGATGCTAGGACATATATAGGGAGGACTTTCTTGCTCGACATGATAGTACGCTATCTGGTTACTCTTTATCTTAACATGTACTCTGATTGTCTCTATGTTACATGTTGATAAAGCCCTTAGGATATGTACTCGACTACTGGGACTATGATAAGATCATACTAGTGGGGCCACGGTAGTCGACGAGTACATCCTATAACCGTTCCTAGTCGAAGGTGTATCGAGACAGGGCATCGATACACCAGAGTAGACTAGCGTATATTACGCATCTTGACCCATATGATGGGCGATGGATGATCACATATCCATCAGTGTTTGACATCAAGGATGGTATACGGGTGCTCAGTGGAGACTGGGTACACTGGACGGACTCACCGAGAACTCCCAGATGGTATTATACCTCACGTCAGATGGCAGTTCTCTGGTGACACTGATACAGAGTAGTCTGTAGACCCGAGATCGTCATAGAGTCTTGTGATTCCCATTGTGCTTTGATTTCCATCATACCACGTCCAAGAGGACGTGCAAAAAGGTGGCTTTTAGGTACAGTCCCGAATCATATGGAGGCAATGAGCGATAGGAGGGGATTCGTCTCTCCCGGTATAGGGAGTTGACGTTGCACTGTGTTCGATTGGCTATAACTAGAAATCCCTGGCCAGGGTTGCTGAGATTTACTGGTAAGTGTTATCAGTAGGTTCTCGACCTGTTATGAGCCTCACATCGACACGACTTATCGGTTACTGGGGTCTGACGTATACCACCCCTAGACTAGATATGCAACATATCAGACGAAGAGACCGGACTGTACGGGAGTGTTACTAACTGGATTCACAGGAGAATGTACAGGCTTGCTTATTGATCTTCTGAGTGCTCAATATCTGGGTGGCTGTTACGTTTAGCTGACCGCTTGCAGCTTGTGGGTGTTTGATATGATCATCACCTACTGCCGGCGTATTGACGATTCTTTAGAGTCCAACACAGAGGTTTCTTGGCACAGACAAAACGGTGTAGGAGCACATATATGATATGTGCGGGACCGAGAACAATATGTGTATGTGATACCGTATTAGATTCTCGCGATATAAGATATCGGCCGGGTAAATGTGATATAGCCGGGTCATCGGATCAAGTGTTGATTCGATGAACTGATACAGATTATATTAGTCGGTTATTTGTGAAATAGCCGGATTATCGGATCAAGTTTTGATTCGATAATTTAATGTATAATTATATATTTGATATATTAAATTACATTAACTGATATAAGCTCACTAAAAGATTCTTTTTCTCACTCGGGTAATACATTGATATATATGCGATATATGTTAATTGTATTATTTTATTTTGTTACAATAAATATTGTATATGTGATATATAATATTGTAACATGTTAGGGTTATTAATGCAACATGTTTAGTGGAGATTAAACATGGTTAGGGTTTGATTTGGGTTAAGCTTTTCTAGAAGTTTCTAGAAGCTTTGCTTTTGTTTTAAGAAAAGATATTTGTTAAAGATATTTTGTTGATATTTCCTTAACCCAACCCAAACCCTTGACCATGGTAAACTCTCTACAATGGTTACTTCTTCTCTCTTGAACCATGGTTGCATTTCTAACCTTACAATTTTTTTTATTCATCAAAAAGTAAAATGCTTCTTCTTCTTCTTCCTTGATGCAAAAGATTTCTAGCTTTTTGCTCAGTGATGAAAATGAGTGAGATTAAGAAAACAAATGAGAGCTAAAATCCTACTTCATCATCCTAATCTATCCTAGCCATTTAGATTAGGGTGTTCACTTCATTTAGTGAGTGAGAGCTTGTGTTAATGAAACTTCAAGGTAGATCATCTTTGTTATCGAAGATCGGAAGCAAGCTTGCATCTTTCTCTTCGTGGAGCCTCTCGAGAGTCTGGAACTTGATGATCGCAGCGAAGGGACCACAACACGAAGCTTATGAAGTGAAGGACAGGACTACAAAGGTTGTAATCCCAAACTCTTAGATGTTAAAGTGTTTAACATGCTTTGTTTCGCCTAATCTCTAGTCGAAGATCTTGGTTTAGGGTTGTTCGGCACGGCTAATTTTTAAATCGGGCATGGTTGATGCCTTATAGACACTTGTGCGTGTGCCTAGTAACCCTACAGTTTGACCCTTCTACGGCTAGACCATTGGTACTGTGACATATTCTGGGATTTTTTGAACTCCGCTCAAGTGTTGAGCTATTTAGGAAATCTTGGGAATTTGATTATTCGATCGGAAAGTTTAATATTGTCTATTTATCTGGAATGTGATACAATATATGGAATTCATATAGTTAGGCATGAAATGCGAAGTATGTGATATTTCGGATTTAAGATGTCTAAAGTGATTGTGGATTCCAAATGTTGTACTTTTACACTTTCTTTTCTGTGACCGTTAGCGTAGTATATGGTGTATCGCCGGCTTCGTTGCTATACATCAACGACAATCGAGATACGCATACTTGCTTACGTTGATGATATGAGATATTATGTGTTGCTGTGATATGTTATATTGGATCGTCGTGTTCTGAATAGCCGGGGGTTTTATGTGAGATGAGGGTTTTTATTTTCATTCATGTAAAATTCATTTGTATGTAATATTCTTTTATTGGGGCACTTCCGTGATGAGGTTGATGTCACCATTGTATATTGTTTACTTTTCCGCATTAGGTAGACCCAAGGAGGGGATCACAAGTAACCGGGTTCTAGGGTACAGTGGGAGGCCATCTTGAGGAGTCGAGACCGGGTCTCCTAACCCTACAATCGGCAGTGTTACTTGCCGCTCTCGTAGGGGTCTAGGAATGTGGGTTTGGCTATTCATTGCGACCGTGGAATCCGTGTTTTATACAGGCTCTATATAAAACATGGACGTCCTAGTATATCCAATATTTCATATGTTATCTTCTGCTGCAATGTTCTGTGATGAGATCATATTACTGCCTGAGACGAATGCTTATACTATATATATGATATATAAATATTACAGTTTTCGTTTCTTCTGTGATGCTTAGGAAGCATTAATGGATAGGATTTTTATTAATGAGATTAGTAAAAGAAAAGAAATCTATAAGATGTTGTAGAATCAAAACTTTATAAAAAGGGTAGCTATAGTTTTGCTTTGCACAGGGGTATATATGATATACCCTGCACCTTATTTGATGAGGAAAGAGCCGAGATCCCTTCACCGGGAGTGACCTCTTTAGCAAAACTGGCAGATGCTACAAACTCGTGGTTTAGTTTTTGACAGCTTAAATAGTTCTTGCTTTGCATAGCGGTATATATGATATACCCTTCACCTTATTCGATAGGGAAAGAGCCGAGATCCCTTCACCGGGAGTGACCTCTTTAGCGAAACTAGAAAAGCCTCAAAAACACTCCTTTTTCGAAAATCTCTTGTTTCTACAACGATATCAAGTTCATTACGCTCATGGTTTTCTGAAAAACCTGCGTAGCCCTCCGTCATTTCAGATAAATAAAATTTAGTATTCGTGTATGTTTGTTGACTTAGTCAAGGCGTAGTGTACGGTAGCTAAATAGTGTTTATCTGCTAAAGCATGTGATGTGATTGGATTAGGGTAGTCGTACGTCCTTGTTGACTCAGTCAAGGGTTGTACGGGTGGGTTTAATTCAATCGGGAAATGTACGGGTTGAACTTGACTTGCGATTTATGGTTTGTTGACTTAGTCATAGTCATAGATCTCTAGGGGCAAAATATTATCGGGAATTTCAAGTGTTGAAATTTGCAATGAGATTGCATACCTTCTATGAGATAGTTGGATCCCGATACCCACTGCGAGTAAAAGTTACTCCTGGGAGAATTTTACACAGAACAATTAACCGATCAAGTAGGTGACTAGAAAGGTGTTAACGGGGTTATGCCTCTGGGAAAACAAGGTTTATTTTAATTAGGTCCGTACGAAAGCATGGGGAACCTCCCTCCAAGTACCAACACTGATCTGGCTGAAAGATTGACGAAATTGTAGGGTGTAATTAATCCCGGCTAATCTTACCTTTTAGGGTTTGAAGGAAGATTTGATTAAAACAGTGGGAGACATCCTGATTAGATAAGATAATAACCAATCTAATCTTGCAAGAGAATACGCTAAAGTGTTTCTTTCTCTCTCTCTCCAGGTAGCGACCATGTCAGGACTTAATCAAGATAATAATATGGATGTATTGACTGAACCTCCTTATTATACTGAGCAGGGGAACGTTGGTCCCATTCTTTTTTATAAGTGTTATAAGACTGAGCAGGAAATAGGAGAATATCTGGATTCTCACACCGCCCAAACGAACAACAAGCATGCTGATGCATCTTCTTCGGGTGTGTTAGTTATTGAGAACTGTTCCTCAGTTCACCCTACGTCCTGGGTATTAGATATCGGATTGGGATCCCACATATGTAAATTGTTACGTGGGCTACGTAAAGGTAGAGAACTGGGAAAAGGTGATCATTCCGTACAAGTAGGGAATGGTGCAAGTATTGCAGCCAAAGCAGTTGGCGAATATCACCTTGTATTACCAAGTAGTGATACATTGATTTTGAACGAGTGCTATTATATACCGAACATGATGTGCAATATTATATCAGTTTCTTTATTAAGTAAAGAAGGATATAATTTTGTAATACAGGATAATGTTATGAACATCTTCCTAGATCAAAAGTTGATTGGATCAGGCTCGTTACATAATGGCATATACATTCTCAATCAAAATACAGTCCTTAATATACAAAACACACATAAGAGGAAGAGTTCAAAAATGAACGAATCCTACTTATAGCATTGTAGACTTGGTCATATTAATGCGACACGGCTAGCTAAGTTACATAAGGATGGATATTTGAATCCGTTCGAATTATCATCTTATGATACTTGTCATTCATGTCTCAAAGGTAAAATGACCAAAACTCCGTTTAGTGGACACGGAGAAAGAGTTACGGAACTCTTAGGACTGGTACATAGTGATGTATGCAGACCCATGTCTACACATGCCAGGAACGGTTCTTCCTACTTCATTACATTCACTGACAATCTCTCAAGATACGGACATGTGTTCCTGATGAAACACAAATCTGAAGCTTTTGAGAAATTCAGAGAATATAAGCACGAAGTAGAGAACCAAACGGGAAAAAGTATTAAGATCCTTCAATCTGATCGAGGAGGAGAATACTTAAGCAATGAGTTTCTGGACTATCTAAAAGAGAATGGGATTCTCTCTCAGCTTACTCCTCCTTATACACCATAACACAACGGTGTATCGGAGCGGAGGAATCGCATCCTATTAGATATGGTGCGCTCTATGATGAGTAATGCTGAGTTACCTATTTCCTTTTGGAGGTATGCGCTGGAGACAGCCATATACCTATTGAATCTAGTTCCATCTAAATCTGTACCTACCACGCCATATGAGATATGGAGTGGGAAGAGACCATATTTTAAACGAGTTAAGATATGGGGTTGTCCGGTCTATGTCAAAAGAAAAAATCCGGACAAACTCGAGGCACGATCAGTTCTTTGCAAGTTTGTGGGATATCCAAAGAATTCTCAAGGATATTTTTTCTACCACGTTGAGGAACAAAAAGTGTTTGTTGCTCAACATGCCACCTTTTTGGAAAAGGAATTTCTTGCAAAAGAAATTAGTGGCAAAGAGATAGAGCTGGAAGAGGTTCCAGCACCGCAAACTACAACTGATGATTTATTGGAACCAGAGGATTCAGTAATACCCGACGAACCCCAGCCTCTCCGCCGATCTAGCAGGGTTTCTCATCCACCTGAGAGATAATACGGTTTTCTCATTGATGGTGGGTGTGAGGATTGCATCATGGAAGATGATGACCCGAATAGTTTCGAGCAGGCTATCACGAGTGGTGACTCTATGAAATGGCTGGATGCAATGCGATCTGAGATGGAATCCATGTACACCAACAAAGTATGGACTTTGGAAGTTGCTCCTGAAGGGGTAAAACCTATTGGAAGCAAATGGTTCTTTAAAAAGAAAATTGGTGTAGATGGAAAAGTTGAGACTTTCAAAGCTAGACTTGTTTCAAAGGGTTTTCGTCAACGACCAGGTGTGGATTATGACGAAACCTTTTCTCCAGTGGCTATGCTTAAGTCCATCCGGATCTTACTTGCCATTGCTGCATACCATGACTATGAAATCTGGCAGATGGATGTTAAGACCGCCTTTCTAAATGGTGATTTAGAAGAGTGTGTGTACATGACTCAGCCAGAGGGCTTCGTAGATAGTGGGAGCAGCGGAAAGGTATGCAAGCTGCTTAAATCCATCTATGGATTAAAGTAAGCATAGCGGAGTTGGAACATCTGCTTTGATGTTGTAGTCAAAGAGTTTGACTTCATCAAAAACGTAGATGAACCTTGTATATATAAAAAGGTTGCAGAGAGTAAGGTTGTCTTTCTCGTATTGTACGTCGATGACATACTCTTGATAGGAAATGATGTTCCTATGCTGCAATCGGTCAAGCTCTTCTTATCACAAAGATTCTCAATGAAAGATCTAGGTGATGCCTCCTGAATACTGGGAATTATGATCTATAGAGATAGATCTAAAAGGATACTGGGATTATCCCATTCGAGGTACATTGACACCATACTAAAGAGGTTTAGTATGGAAGAATCCAAGCATGGGAACCTACCCACGATCTCTGGACTCACTCTCTCCAAAGAGATGTCTCCCAAGACTGATTTGGAGAGAGCTCGCATGCAAGGGATACCCTATGCTTCGCAGTAGGCTCTATCATGTATGTGATGCTATGTACCAGACCCGATGTAGCATACTCACTAAGTGTAGTGAGTCGGTATCAAGCAGATCCTAGAGTGAATCACTGGACAGCTGTAAAGAACATTCTCAAGTACTTGAGAAGAACTAAGGAGATGTTCTTGGTGTATGGTAACGGAGAACTCCAGGTGGAGTCCTTTACCGATTCAAGCTTCCAAAGTGATAAGGACGACTCTAAGTCGCACTCGGGATTTGTCTTTACCCTCAATGGAGGGGCGGTGTGTTGGAAGAGTTCCAAACAGGATATCATCGCAGACTCGACGATGGAGGCTGACTACATCGCTGCCAACAATGCTGCCAAAGAGGCTGCCTGGATAAAGAAGTTCATTACTGAACTTGGTATGGTTCCGTCCATTGAACATCCAATACCTTTGTATTGCGATAACAATGGAGCTGTGGCTTTGGCCAAGGAACCCAGGTCCCATCAGAAGTCCAGACATATTCTGAGGCGGTATCACCTGATCTGGGAGATAGTTGATCGCAGGGAGATCGAGGTCAGGAGAGTTGATACGAAGGACAACAAAGCGGATCCATTCACGAAGGCCATTCCCCAGACACAGTTTGAGAGACTCTTCGGGATGCTGGGTATGAGATACTACAACAGCTTTCCTTAGTGCAAGTGGGAGATTGTTAGTTATATATATGCCCTAGAGGCCATTGTTGTACATATGATGTATATTATAATGGATGCTTGGATATAGAGAGAGAGGACTTTCTTGCTCGTCATGATAGTATGCTATTTTGTTTCACTTTATCTTAACATATTGACTTGTATTAGTTTACTGTCTTGTTCTCACATGTTGATAAAGCCCTTAGGATATGTACTCGACTACTGGGATTATGATGAGATCATACTAGTGGGGCCAGGGTAGTCAGCGAGTACATCCTATAACAGTTCCTAGTCGAGGGTATATCGAGACTGGGCATCGATACACCAGAGTAGACTAGCGTATACGTATCTTGACCCATATGATGGGCGATGGATGATCATATATCCATCGGTGTTTGACATCAAAGATAGTGTACGGGTGCTTAGTGGAGACTGGGTACACTGAACGGACTAGCCGAGAACTCCCAGATGGTATTATACCTCACGTCAGATGGCAGTTCTCTGGTAACACTGGTACAGGTTAGTCTGTAGACCCGAGATCGTCATAGAGTCTTGTGTGATTCCCACTGTGCTTTGATTTCCACCTTACCATGTCCAAGAGGGCGTGCAAAATGGTGGATTTTGGGTACAGTCCCGAATCACAAGGAGGCAATGAGAGATAGGAGGGGTTTCGTCTCTCCCGGTATAGGGAGTTGATGTTGTGCTGTGTTCGATTGGCTATAACTGGAAGTCCCTGGCCAGGGCGGATATTGATTACTACCGGTAAGTGTTATCAGTAGGTTCTCGACCTGTTATGAGCCTCACATCGACACGACTTATCGGTTACTGGGGTCTGACGTATACCACCCCTAGACTAGATATGCAACATATCAGACGAAGAGACCGGACTGTACGGGAGTGTTACTGATTGGATTCACAGGAGAATGTACAGGCTTGCTTGTTGATCTTCTGATCGATCAATACCTGGGTGGCTGTTACGTTTAGCTGACCGCTTGCATCTTGTGGGTGTTTGATATGATCATCACCTACTGCCGGCGTATTGACGATTCTTTAGAGTCCTACACAAAGGTTTCTTGACTCGGGCAAAACGGAGTAGGAGCACATATGTGATATGTGCATGATCGAGAATAATACGATATGAGATACCGTATTCTATTCTCGCAATATATGATATCGGTCGGCGATATTTGATATCAGCTTGGTCATCGGATCAAGTGTTGATTCGATAAATCGGTACATTGATATATTAGTCAGTTATATTCGATATAGCCGGATTGTCGGATCAAGTGTTGATTCGATAATTTGATATATAATTATATATGTGATATATTACATTACATTATCTAATATTGGCTCGCTTTATTAATTCATTTTCTCAACGGATAATACATTGATATATATGTGATATATGTTAATTGTATTATTTTCTTTTAGTTACAAAAATATATTATATATGTGATATATAATATTGTAATATGTTATGATTACAAATGCAACATGATTAGTGGAGATTAAACATAGTTAGGGTTTGATTTGGGTTAATATTTTCTAGAAGCTTCTAGAAGCTTTTATTTAGTTTCTTGCAAAGATATTTGTGTTGATATTTTGCTTGATATTTTCTAACCCAACCCAAACCCTTCACCCTAGGTTAAATCTCTACATGAGTTAAAGTAACTCAAGGGTTGTATTTGTAACCATAGGTTTTATTCATTGTTCATCACAAAAGGAATTTCATTCTTCTTCTTCTTCCTTGAGCTCTAAAAAGCTTTCTAGGTTTTTCTTTCGTGATGATTTAGTGTGAGATTATGAAAACAAATGAGAGCCAAATTCCTACCTCATCATCCTCATCTAATCTAGCCAATTAAGATTAGGGTGTTCACTTCATTAGTGAGTGAGAGCTTGAGTTAAAGAAATTTCAAGGTAGATCATCTTAGAAGAGGAAGACTTCAAGCAAGCATGGATCATTCGGGTTGTGGAGATTCTCTTGAGTTCAGGAGATCATGGATCACGGGGAAGGGACTTCTACTCGGAGCTTATGAAGCGAAGGAGCGAACTACAAAGGTTGTAATCCCTCACTCTTAGTTGTAATGATGTTTACTTGCATGTTTAACCCTAATAATCTAGCAAAGATCCTCGCTTTGCGTTGTTCGGCACGTCTAAATTTTAAATTGGGCATGATTGATGCCTTATAGACCCTTGTAAGAGTGCCTAGTAACCCTACACGGACAACCCCATATCTTAACTCGTTTAAGACATGGTCTCTTCCCATTACATTGTTAGTTATATGTATGCCCTAGAGGCCATTACTTTACATACGATGTATATTGTAGTGGATGTTTGAATATATATATGGAGAACTTTCTTGCTCGACATGATAGTATGCTATCTGGTTGCTCTTTATCTTAACATGTACGCTGATTGTCTCTATGTTACATGTTGATAAAGCCCTTAGGATGAGTACTTGACTACCAGGACTATGATGCAGATCATACTAATGAGGACAGAGTAGTCGTTAAGTACATCCTTCAAATGTTCCTAGTCGAGGGTGTATCGAGACAGGGCATCGATATACCAAAGTAAACTAGCGTATAGCTTCTTGACCCATGTAGATGGGCGATGGATGATCCTATATCCATTGGTGTTTGACATCAGAGACAGTATACGGGTGCTCAGTGGAGACTGGGTACATTGGACGGACTCGCCGAGAACTCCCAGATGGTATTATACCTAACGTCAGATGGCGGTGAAGGGTTACGCTGGCACCCCGGCCAACTTCCATGGCCAAATGCGGAACAAAAATTTTAATACGATAAAAAACTTGGCGCTTGAATAAACCAAAACCGGATCTTTACCATAAACCTAGCTAGCTAGTTAGGGTTTTATCTACAATGATAGAAAGTATACCTAAAGAAAATGAGTCCTTCGGGTCTTTGATCCTCTTCTTAAGCTCCTCAATGGAAGTATGGATCATGCTTGAACTCCGGCCTCCTTGTGTCAACGATGATCCACCCGAGAGTTCCAACCTTGAGCTTAACCTCTAACTTGAGGTAACTAGAACACTTGGGTTGCTAGACTAAGTGATCTAGAGTGAGTAGATAGTGGTTTTGGTGTCTTGGTCTTAATGGCCCTTGATTTTCAACTCATTAAATACTAGGGCTTAAGAGAGAGGAAGAAGAGAGAGCAACCATGAGAGAGAATGTGTCATGATAAAATGAAGGGTGAGCTCTCTTATTAGGAAAAAAATAATTAAAATTTTATTAAGATAATTGACATGGTTGATGTTGATTTGACCATTATCATGTCACAATTAATGCTAAGCACAAATATCGTTTGCTCAACAAAAATATCTAAGTCAACAAGGGTCAACATGGTCAAATGGTCAAACCAAATTAGCCATAACACAATTATCTCTAATAAAAGATTAATAGTCAATTTCCCCATCTCATAAAGGTTTAATCAAGTCACTGGTCAAAACCCTAATGAGGTGTCTCTTTCTCTGCCTCTGTCAACTGTATATACATACTCGCATCTGTATTCCGAGGAACACGAATACAATGAGACTGGACCGATCCAAAATCAAATACTAGGATCCGGCTTAAACCAAATCCCTCTAGTATCAACTGCCCGAACACCAAACATGCACAAGTGCACGTATGTGATCGAACCATGTCGTAAAACCATACGACCTCTAGTCGTTTCGCCCGAAGCTGGGAAACCCTCTGTGTGGGACTCTAAATACTCGACAGTACTCTGACAGTGGGTTTAACCATAAGCACGTCAGCGGCACTAGCTGTACGTAACGGCTACCCAGGTACCTGTCGAAAGGAAAGACGACGAGCAAACTCGTCTGAACTCCTACTGAGCCTATCCGTGACAATATCGTACAGTCCGGTCACTTCGTCAAAGACTATCGCATACCTGGTCTAGGGGGTGGTGAATATCAGACCCTAATAACCTGATAAGTCGTGCCGATGTGGCTCAGGACCAATCCGGGAAACTACTGATCAACCTATCAGTAAATCCCAACTGCCTTGGCCAAGGTCTTATGGTCCTGACCAATCGATCACTGCGCGATATCAACACCCAATATCGGGAGAGACGATTCCTCAACAATCGCTCACTGCCTCCATATGGCTCGGGCCTGTACCCAACCAAAACCTGTTTGCATGACTCAGTAGAGCCGTGGTAGGGTAGTGATCAAAGCTCAGTGGGAACTCACACGAGACAAATGCCGATCTCAGGTCCAAATACTTATCTGTACATATGTCACTTGAGAACTTCCATCTGACGATAGGTATAGTACCATCTGGAAGTTCTCGGCGAGTCCGTCCAGTGTACTCACCCCCAGTGAGCACCTATATACGATCTTAGGTGCATCAGACCAATAGCTGCGGGACCAACCATCCCCCGACGGGGTTAGAAACGTATACACTAGTCTACTCTGGAGTATCAATGCCCAGTCTCAATACTCCCATGACTAGGGAGCATTTAAGGATGTGCTTATGGACTATCCTGCTCCCATAAGTATGATCGCCATCACAACGCAGGTAGTCAAGCAAGATCCTACGGGCTTTATCAACATGTAACCGTAATATGTAATAACGAGTATGACATATGCCATGTTAAGATAAAGACAAATCATAATAGTATACTACCGTATCGATTCTTTATCAATATATGCAAGCTAGATATAATAACAATAGAAATAAATACACATATCCTGACAAAGACAAGTCAAATAATATACTATAAAACTGAGCAAGATTGTCCTGTACATACATATCCCTAGCATCCATATGTATACATATATAATACTGGTCTCTAGGGCATATATATCCAACAATCTCCTACTTGCAATAAAGGCCAGTAATTGGCGTACCGAATACCCAACGTCTGCACTAAGGCCAGCTGCTGGCGTACCGCATACCCAACATCTCAAAAAGTCGCTCGAACTGTGCTTGAGGGAGGGCCTTTGTAAATGGATCCGCCGTGTACTCTTTTGTATCCACTCTCCGGACCTCGATCTCCTGGCAATCTACGATCTCCCTGATCAGGTGATTCCGCCTTAAGATGTGCCTGGATTTCTGATGTGACCGTGGATCCTTCTCTAAAGCTATAGCCCTATTGTTATCACAATACACAGGTATCGGATCAACAATGGACGGAACTACCTGAAGTTCAGCTATGAACTTCTTCATCCAGACCGCCTCTTTTGCGGCATCGCTTGCAGCAATGTATTCAGCCTCCATCATCGAGTCTGTGACGGTATCTTGTTTGGAAACTCCTCCAACATACCGCCCCTCCGTTCAAGGTAAACACAAAACCCGAGACAAACTTGTTGTGTTGGATATAGTGCCCTCAGAGTCAATTATTGGATCACAGGCACGTGATTGCAATGATTGAGGGAGGACCTATACCGGTAGGACAGTCTTACTCATGATGATAGTATGCTATCTGGTTTATCTTTATCATCGTGTACAGCTTTAGGTGACCTTACAGGTCACTATTACACGTTGATAGAGCCCTTAGGATTCTTGCTTGACTGCCAGCAGTATGATGGCGATCATATACGTGGGAGCTGGGGTCTATAAGCACATCCTTAAAAGGTACCTAGTCGTGGGAGTTTTCGAGACAGGGCATCGATACTCCGGAGTAGACTAGTGTATACAGTCGAGACCCCGACGAGGGGCGGTGGCCGGTCTCACATGCCATTGGTGTCAGTTGGTTCACCTAAGATGTATACAGGTGCTCATTGGGTTATGAGTACACCGGACAGGATTCACCGGGAACATGCTAGTTGGTATTATACCTGACGTCAGATAGCAGTTCCCTGGTGACATGTGTACAGGTTAGTTCATCGACCTGAGATCGTCATTTGTCTCGTGTGAGTTCCCACTGTGCTTTGATTACTACCCTACCACGGCTCAAAGGAGTCGTGCAAACAAGTTTTAGTTGGGTACAGTCCCGAGCCACATGGAGGCAGTGAGCGGATCGGCAGGGGTTCGTCTCTCCCGGTATTGGGGGTGAGATCGCGCTGTGTCTAGGAGAGCCATTACACAAAGTACTTGGCCAAGGCAGGAGATTTACTGGTAAGTATTCCAGTAGTATCTCAGGGTGTTCTGGGCTACACTCTGACACGACTTGTGCCGCTTTTGGGGGTCTGACATTTACCAACCCCCTAAGCCCGCTATGTGATGCTCATAGACGAACGGACCAGACTATACGGATATTGTCACTGACAGGCTCAGTAGGGTGTCAGGATGAGTTCGCTCATCGACCTCCCTTTTGGTCAATACCTGGTAGCCCGTTACGTACGGCTAATACCTCTGACGTGCTAGTGGTTAAATCCACAGCCAAGGTATTGACGAGCCTTTAGAGTCCCCCACAGATAGTTTCTCAAGTTTCGGGCGAAATGTTGTAGAGGCCGTATGATATATGGCAGGGTTCGATCTTTTTCGTGCGGTAGTGCACTGATCTTGATCGGACGGATCATACTAGTGGGCTTTGGTTAAGCCGGATCCTAGTATTAGATTTGTTGGATTACTTTAGTCTCATCGCATTCGCATTCGGTCAGAATGCGGATGCAGGTATGTATATACAGGTGAGGGGTATCCTTGTGATCCGTCCACGAGTTTACTTTAGATGTTGCCGTATCTTTTATTGTTGCAAACATTTGGATTAATGTTTGTTAATGGAAATTGTGAGCTAGATTTCATCATGACATGCATTAAATGTGACATGGACACATTAGTGACTCATGGTCTCTTTTTATGTGTTAATGTCACATTATATGATGTTTTTGGGGTTGAGATGATGAGAGAGGAGAGAGAGGGGCTGCCAAGGTCATGGGTGAGCTCTCATATTAACTCTATACTCTCTCTCACTCTTATTATTCCATCACAAGAAAAGAAAAGAAGAGAAAGCCTTCTCTTCTTCTTCTTCTTCCTATAGCTTACATTCTCCATTAATGGCATCATCTCTAACCTCCATCCATCTCATGGATGCAGAGACAAAGTGATCACAAACATTCTCTACAACATCTTGGACACGTCGGCTAGCACACTTCGTGCCCGAGTTGCTTCGGATGAAGCGGGAGCCCGTAACAAGACTCGTAGATGTGGTTCCTTTCGACGATGAGATCGAGACCGGGAGTTGCCATGGGGAGCTTGGGATGGTGGCCAAAGACCGAAGGACACGGATCGATCGTTATAGCTTTCTATCCCTTCTCTAGTTTGCTAGTAGTAGGTTAATGGTTCGATCCGGGATTTAAGCATACGATAGCGTCGGTAGTTTTCATTTCCGCATTTTGGCCTCGTACAAACGGCCGGGGCGCTACCGTAGACTTACATGGTATCAGAGCTACGCCATTAACCTTTACTAGCTTGCTATAACGTGTTTAGAACTTCGATCGAACGAAAATTCCGAAACCGCGATTTCAAGTCATGCACTTTCTGTCGATTTTCTTTTGTTGTCAAAAAATTATTTGGTGTATTGCAGAAAATTAGGCAGGGTTTTTTTAAAGTGAACTAAGAAAATTTGGTGGGCTGATTTCACTGTAGCGCGGCGGATCCGCGGCCGTACCCACGTTTTTGGCCGCGGATCCGCCGCTGTACTGTAGCCACAGTGCACCAAATTTCTTCAGTTGGTCTCTGACTTGGAAAAGGGGTTTCTGGTAATTTATTTTGGGCCCAGATTTATTTGAGTACTAGGTTTTGTGCTTGGGGCCCAGTTCGGGAAATTTAGTCCGATCAAAAATTTTAAACATGTTAGTTCACAGAATTTACATTATATCTGCGACCGTGAATGTCATTTGATCGGTAAATCTTGCCTAATTGCTATAGCCCTTTTAGACGAATTTGCGAACGTGACATTCACGTTGATATTCTGTGTTGTGCTGTGATGTTGCGGATTTGTCATGGTGGATAGCCTGGATGCAATGGTAGTACAGTTTGGTTGTATTTGTACATTTGATATTGCAGGGCGAGCCTCCGACATGTGGACTGTCGTCACTGCCTGTTTGTATATTATTCTTTTGGGGCACGACCGGGCTGAGGTCGATGTACCCGTTGTATATATTTTACTTTCTGTACTAGGATTACCCTGCGATGGGGTGCACGGATAGGCCGGGTTTTAGAGGGAAACGGGCCCGCATCTCATGGCTTTGAGACGGAGGGGGCTTCACTCTAGAATTGACGGGCTATTCGCCGCACTCATAGGGGATATAGGCTGACCCAAGGAGGGGTGCATAAGTTACCGAATTCCGTGAAGTGCTGGGTGGTCCATTCACGTTGTTGAAGGGGCTGCCTCTCTTCAGGTTTTGGCAGGTAACTTGTCGCACCCATAGGGGTCTAGGATTTCATTGCACAGACTATCCACACGACCAGGGGAACGTCGGGTTTCAGTAGCGGCTCTATGAAACCCGGGGATCCCAGATTATCTGTATTGTTCTGTGATACTTATTACATTTCTGTGATGTTGCATTTTATCACGCCATGAGCGATTATTATATATTGACATATATACTAGTAGATGTTGTATATGTTTTACACCGCGCTAGTCCAGTCCTCGCTCTGTCGTTAGTTAAGTAACCTAACGGGTGATGACGGGACCCGGTGGCGAATGCGGATGGCATATACGTACATCATATTTTTGTTCTTTTGTGGTGTGATTAATTGATGGGACTGCATTGATTCGGATCAATGCAAGCTAAACAAACCTGTTTGATGTTGTTGGAATATTTTTCAAAAAAAAGCTGTTATTGCAAGGACGTTCTCTTTTGTTTTGCACAGTGGTATTCGGTTATGAATATCCAGCACCTCAGTCGACGAGGCAAGGGCCGAGATCCCTTCACCGGGAGTGACCCCTTCGACAGAAGTTTGCGTCAGGGTAATAACTTCACTATAGTCGATTACTTTTTGCTTTGCATCTTGGTATTCAGTTGGAATATCCTGCACCTCATTCTACGGGGAAAGAGCCGAGATCCCTTCACCGGGAGTGACCTCTTTAGCAAAGGTTTTCGCCATTATATTTTTATAAAAAGCTATCCGGTTCCTTCAACGATATCAAGTTCATTACGTTAAAGGTTTTTCGCCAAAAAACATTCGTAGCCCTCCGTCATTTCAGACGGGTAGCACTTAGTATTCATGCTATATTTGTTGGCCAAAGTCAAGGCATAGTGTATGGTAGCTATTTGTTATCTTTCTGCTGCATAGATAGATGCGTTGGTTTGGGACAGTCGTACTGCCTTGTTGGCCAAAGTCAAGGATAGGTATGGGTGGGTTCAAATTAACCTGGATAATGACGGGTAGAACTTAACATGTGACTTATGATTTGTTGGCCAAAGTCAAGGTCATAAGAGCATGGGGTAAAAATCACATCGGGAGTTTCTAAAGAAACTGAAACTTGCCAGATATGCGCATACCTTGTGGAGTGTGATAACGTGAGTGGATTCCATCACGTTATCATGCGATGATAGTTGGATCCCGATTCCCACTGATGAGTTGGTTTACTCCTCGGGTGATCCCGACTAATTCTTCTTTCAGATTTGGAGGAGAATTTGAGGTTACAGTGGGAGGTTTCCTGATTAGATAAAGTGATAACCATTCTGATCTAGGTTAGAGTGCACGCTGAGTGTTTATTTTCTCTCTCTCTTTGGCAGCGACCATGACCCGACCCTAGACTATAACTGAGTGACCAAATTAACCGAACCTTCTTAAAACTCTAGCTTTGGATTGTCAGAGTTGCGTACCTCATTGCCACTCCTACTTTTACCCTTTTCTCCAGAACACCCCGTATTATTATGAACATCCACTTCCATTGGATAAAACCATCGTATGGTTATATACGAACTCGAAGGAACTTGTTCCAGATTCGAGGATGGTTTCCGGTTCTGGAGAAAACAAATAGGACTATTTAGTTGTCTTTTCATTTTACCTTCTCTCAGGTTGCGAGTGCTCCTTGGATTAGGACAGTACACCTATTACGCTTATTGGAAAGTCTTCTTCCAAACCATAGGCAGGTGCCGAACGGTGGGGAATGAAGAAAACCAATTAGCCTAACGATGGTGTACAGAAGGTATTAAGTAAAGACAAATAAAGGGATTAGTAAGAGGGCAAAGTAAATTGCGACTGCTATTCACGAACAAACCAAGTATTTCTTCGCCAATCCTACATCACCTTTGTATTTCTCCAGAACACTCCGTATCACTATGAAGATCCACAGTTTATTGGATACTCCATCGTATGGTTATATACGAACTCGAAGGGATTTGTTTCAGTTCGGGGATGGATTCTGGTTCAGGAGAAATAGGAATAAGGTTTATTCAGTTATCTTTTATCTTCACCTTCTCTCAGGTTGCGAGTGCTCCTAGGATTAGGACAGTACACCTATTATGCTTATTGGATAGTCTTCTTCCAAACCATAGGCTGGTGCCGAACGGTAGGGAAGGAAGAAAACCATTTAGCCTAATGATGGTGTGTAGAAGGTAGCGACTAAAGACAAATAAAGGGATTTGGAGAGATGGCAAAGAAATATACGGTTACAATTGTGAATCTGATAATGGAAGAGGCATTACTAGGAATACCCGGATACCCCTTCGAAACATTTACATGTTTCAGTTTCACTGTGTATTGTTAAAAGAAAACTGATTTCCTAATTAGTCCTTGCTCCAGGGTATGTATTTACCAGGTTTGATTCTCACATCTGTATGGTATTACAGATGATGAGTGGGAGTAAGTTATTGGGAATTGGGTGATCATCCTCATTATATCGGGATTCGTTGTAATTGGTGATATTTGAGGAAATTTCCTGGGTTGTTTGCCGGACGACAAATATTTGGTTTTGAATATCCGTTATAATGCACCAATTTCAAATTGATATATCTGTACGTTTATCTTTATAAAGTGAGATATAACTTTTTGAAATTATGTCCATGACATTTACCTATATCAGTTGATGGTTAGGTAAGGAGTATTAAACAACGGTGTAATTCTTCTTAACCATAAGTACAGTTTTCAACCTACGACACACAAGGAATGAGTTATTAGACTCAGGAGACTTATACAGAGTATTGTATGTTGTCCAGTGTCCATGAGGACAGAGGGGTTGGTACTCGTACTATATTCTGTTTACTTATGAGTTCTCTAGTTCTTAGACATGTGTTTTGTAGAAATGTAAGGTCTAAGTTTTGAGAAGTTATAGGTATAAGAATAAAGTAGAGAACCAGTTATTGCAAGTATCAGGATTCTTCAAGGTGATCGAAGATGTAGATACTTGTGTATGGTATTCAGATAGTAATGATTAAGAGAACTTACTTCTCTTTCAGGTTACTCATAATTGGAAGCACTCCTAAGTTGAGTAATGCTGATCGGCCTCTCTCCATTTAGTTGACATGCACTGGAGACAGCTGCATGATTTGAATCTGGTTCCAATTAAATCAGTGCATCTATTTCTATATTGGATATAGAATAGTTCATATCTTAACAATGTTAAGCTACGGAGAGTTGTCCGGCTTATGCTTAAAACTAGACTCTGGATAACTCAAGGCACGTTTCTGTAATGGTTATTTGTGGGTTGACCCGGGCTATGAAGAGGGTTGACTTTCTACCATCTGGAAGATCAATAGTGATATTGTTCTTGACTCGCCACAGTTTTGATAAAAATGGATTTTTTCAGAAAACAGTTGTGGGAGTATGGTAGAATTGGAAGTGATTCCAGAACCGCAAACGATTACTGAAAATTTAATAGGACATAAAGATTCAATCCGGATTGACATTCCATTGGCCACTCCGCAGATATGGTGGGTAATCTCAGGCACCCGAGAGGTACTCCGGTAGCCTCAAGGACGATGACAGGAAGGTTCTTGTTTACCTAAACTTGACACTACTGTTGTTCCAGGCTATGAGACCTGGCAGGAAGATGAGTATAGCGTCATAGCTTTAGAAGTGTACGTGTATATGACTCTGCCAGAGGGTTGTCGTAGTCAGTGGGAGCAGCGGAAGCATAGTGGACAAGTAGCTTATGTCTATGGACTAAAGCAGATATAGCGGAGATAGATCATCTATTTCTGATGTGACAGTAATAGGTTTGACTTCATCAGAATAGGGGATGGATCTGTTAAGAAGGTAGTAGGATGTGATGTCCTGGTATTTGGATGACATACACAAAGTAGGAAGTGAAATTCCTATACTACGGTCGGTTATACTTTGGTTGTCACACGGCAGTTTCTCCACAAAGGACATGGATTTTATATCAGACATTCTGGTAACTAGATCTATGGTTTTAGATCTAGATTTGGGTAGTTTTCCAATCTGGGTACTTAGACAGCATTCTAAAGGTGTTTTAGAATGGATGACTCCTGGCACGGTAGTGTACCTGCAGGTGATGGAGTCACCCTCTCTAAAGGTGTCTTACAGACTAAAGGGGAGAGGGATGTGCATGATTAGCAGATCACTCGCTTAGGCAATTGAGTCAATCATGAGATGTCAAGTACCAGATATTGTTTTGCACTAGCTGCAATAAGTTGATATTGATCCAATCGTGGAGAAACATTCGGAAGCAGTTTTAGAACATAAGTGGATGTTCTAGGGATATGATAACGACAGCCTCATTCGGGAGACCGTTATCATTCCAGGCTTCCAAGGTGACCTGGATGACAGAGTGACTGTCAGAGTTATAGTTTTCCCTCTGACGAGGGGCAGTATTTTGGACAAGTGGTCCAAGCGGATACTGAGGGAGGCATGGCGCAGAATGCTGATTGGTTTCAGTTGACGATACAGTCTAAGAAGTTTGGATTTGGAGTTCAATTATGAACTAGGTCCCATCAGATATCCATACATATTCTAAGACAGGTATTGCTCATTTCGGAAGATGGCTTTCTCCGCGAACTTGAGATAAAGAGAGACATAGAAAGAAACATCAGGGCGGATCCACTCACTGAGGCTATTCCTCGAACGCAATAGTTTCGCAAACAGGTTTTGTGAGACTGATTAGTAGAGGAGTTGGGTGTTCGGTATCACACGGGCTATGAGTATATGACATCGCAATAATTAGCCTTGAGTGCAAGTAGGAGATTGTTGGATATAGTGCCCTCAGTGTCAATTATTGGATCACAGGCATGTGATTGCAATGATTGAGGGAGAACCTATACCGGTAGGACAGTCTTACTCATAATGATAGTGTACTATCTGGTTTATCTTTATCATCGTGTACAGCTTTAGGTGACCTTACAGGTCACTATTACACATTGATAGAGCCCTTAGGATTCTTGCTTGACTGCCAGCAGTATGATGGCGATCATATACGTGGGAGCTGGGGTCTATAAGCACATCCTTAAAAGGTCCCTAGTCGTGGGAATTTTCGAGACAGGGCATCGATACTCCGGAGTAGACTAGTGTATACAGTCGAAACCCCGACGAGGGGTGGTGGCCGGTCTCACAAGCCATTGGTGTCAGTTGGTTCACCTAAGATGTATACAGGTGCTCATTGGGTTATGAGTACACCGGACAGAACTCGCCGGGAACATGCTAGTTGATATTATACCTGACGTCAGATAGCAGTTCCCTGGTGACATGTATACAGGTTAGTTCATCGACCTGAGATCGTCATTTGTCTCGTGTGAGTTCCCACTGTACTTTGATTACTACCCTACCACGGCTCAAAGGAGTCGTATAAACAGGTTTTAGGTGGGTACAGTCCCGAGCCACATAGAGGCAGTGAACGGATCGGCAGGGGTTCGTCTCTCCCGGTATTGGGGGTGAGATCGCGCTGTGTCTAGGAGAGCCATTACATAAAGTCCTTGGCCAAGGCAGAAGATTTATTGGTAGGTATTCCAGTAGTATCTCAGGGTGTTCTGGGCTACACTCCGACACGACTTGTACCGCTTTTGGGGGTCTTACGTTTACCAACCCCCTAGGCCCGCCATGCGATGCTTATAGACAAACGGACTGGATTGTACGGATATTGTCACTGACAGGCTCAGTAGGGTGTCAGGATGAGTTCGCTCATCGACTTCCTTTTTGGTCAATACCTGGTAACCCGTTACGTACGGCTAATACCTTTGACGTGCTAGTGGTTAAATCCACAGCCAAGGTATTGACGAGTATTTAGAGTCCCCCACAGACAGTTTCTCAAGTTTTGGGCAAAACGTTGTAGAGGCCGTATGATATATGGCAAGGTTCGATCTTATTCGTGCTGTAGTGCATGGATCTTGATCGGACGGATCATACTAGTGGGCTTTGGTTTAAGCCGGATCCTAGTATTAAATTTGTTTATTACTTTAGTCTCATCGCATTCGGTCGGAATGCGGATGCAGGTATGTATATATAGGTGAGGGGTATCCTTGTGATCCGTCACGAGTTTACTTTAGATGTTGCCGTATCTTTTTATTGTTGCAAACATTTGGATTAATGCTTGTTAATATAAATTGTGAGCTAGATTTCATCATGACATGCATTAAATGTGACATGGACACATTAGTGACTCATGGTCTCTTTTTATGTGTTAATGTCACATTATATGATGTTTTTGGGGTTGAGATGATGAGAGAGGAGAGAGAGGGGCTGCCAAGGTCATGGGTGAGCTCTCATATTATTCTATACTCTCTCACAAGAAAAGAAAAGAAGAGAAAGCCTTCTCTTCTTCTTCTTCTTCCTCTAGCTTACATTCTCCATTAATGGCATCATCTCTAACCTCCATCCATCTCATGGATGCAAGAGACAAAGTAATCACAAACATGCTCTACAACACCTTGGACACGTCGGCTAGCACACTTCGTGCCCGAGTTGCTTCAGATGAAGCGGGAGCCCGTAACAAGACTCGTAGATGTGGTTCCCTTTCCGACGAGGAGATCGAGACCGGAGTTGCCGCTTATCCGAGTGGAGCAATATCCAAGGTCCACACTTTATTGGTGTACATGGACTCCATTTCGGATCCCATAGTATCCAGCCACTTATCAGAGTCCTTACTGATAACGGTCTGCCTGAAACTAGTAGGATCATCTTCTTCTAAGATGCAATCCTCTCGATCCCCATCTATGAGAAAACCGTAGTATCTCTCGGGTGGATGAGAAATCCTACTAGATCTGCGGAGTGGATGAGGTTCATCCGGGATTATTGAATCCTGAGATTCCACCAAATCTTCAGTCAAAGTTTGTCCCTCAGGAATTTCTTCCAGTTCTACCGTACTCCTACTAATTTCTTTTGCAAGAAACTCTGTTTCAAAGAAAACAGCATGTTGAGCAACAAGCACCTTCTGTTCCTCGGTGTGGTAGAACATGTTGGGTTGCTAGGCACACGCACAAGGGTCTACGAGGCATCAACCATGCCCGATTTAAAATTTAGCCGTGCCGAACAACCCAAAGCCGGATCTTTAAACTAGAGATTAGGCGAAAACAAGCATGTTAAACACTTTAACACTAAGTGAGAGGGATTACAACCTTTGTAGATCCGGTCCTTCACTTCTTAAGCTCCGTGTTGAGGTCCCTTCACTGCGATCATCGTGTTCCGGACTCTCGAGAGGCTCCACGAAGAGAAAGATGCAAGCTTGCTTCCGATCTTCGATAACAAAGATGATCTACCTTGAAGTTTCATTAACACAAGCTCTCACTCACTAAATGAAGTGAACACCCTCATCTAAATGACAAGGATAGATGAGGATGATGAAGTAGGATTTTTGCTCTCATTTGTTTTCTTATTCTCGCTCATTTTTCATCACAAAATCAAAGCAAGAAAGGTTTGCATCAAGGAAGAAGAAGAAGAAATAGTGAATCCTTTTTTTGATGAATAATGAAAAGATAATCATGATGAATCATGCAACCATGGTTGACTAAACCTTTGTAGAGATTTAACTAGGGCTAGTGTTTGGGTTGGGTTAAGAATGAGTCATTACAAAATATCTTAACACAAAACAAAAAGAAACCTTCTAGAAAGTTCATGAATGCACTAACCCAAATCAAACCCTAATCTTGTTTAATCTCCACTAAACATGTTGTATTAGTAATCATATCATGTTACAATATTATATATCGCATATATAATATTTATTGTAACAAAATAAAATAATACAATTAACATATATCGCATATATATCAATGTATTACCCTAGTGAGAAAAAGAATCTTTTAGTGAGCTGATATTAGTTAATGTAATTTAATATATCATATATATTATTATAAATTAAATTATCGAATCAACACTTGATCCGGTAATCCGGCTATTTCACAAATAACCGACTAATACGATGACCCGGGTATATCACTGTAACGTCTTCAAAATAATAAAATATGATTTTTGGGAAATTTTATAATTTAATATTATTTTAATGAATATTTTAATATTCTGGTATAATTAAATACAGATAAATGGGGAAAAATTATGGAAAATTCTAAAATAAGGTATTTTAAGGAATTGCCTCGTTTTCTGTGCATGCCCCCATTTCCTCTAGTTTTGACCCTGAGTATGTCTAGTTTTGACTGATTCCATCTAGGGTGAAATCTGGGTTGATTTTCCTATGTTGGTGTATAATTTGGGACTTGTTTTAGCATGGATTTTGGTATTTGGTGATTCATTCCTGTCGGGTGGCGTTTGGACGTCAACGACAAGTGGATTTTGATTGTGTTTACATGCGAGTCGATAGGTTTTTACCTATGCGGGTAGCGTGTGCTATTTTGGTTTCCGATGTGATTTTCATGTGCTTTAGCATTGTGATATACTTGTAGGTACCCCGCGTGATGTTGAGGCAAAGGAGGTGAAGATAGCGACATCGGCTTTGGCACACGAGAAGCAAGGTGAGTAGATTATATCTACAGGGGGAAGTCGGGTGGATGGCGTATAGCACCCCCGCAGTCCGTAGATAGATTATTATGTAGTTATCGTGATATTAGGTGTATTATGGATAGTACAGGGTTAGAAGTGACTAGTGCAGTTCATAGTCGCGAACCCTAGGATAGAATTACACCTATACACACACCCTTGCTTATCACTTGTACTTGCACTATGATTGATGATATGTGATGACTTTGGAGATGAGTCGATGATGTGGGCTTGGTGCCCTGGGATCGGTGATTTGATACGATTCATATGTGGGATATGACTTGTGATTCTTGCGGGCTTGGGATATGTGTTTACCCCCGCATGCATACTTTACTGATGTTACCGTTTTGTACTAGACATAGAGTAGTACTCCAGACTATATGTTCTGATGATGGTGATATCTGTTATGTGATGAGACAGTGAGATGTTGACCCCTACCCAGCTTTTGGGGATGCCGTACGATGATTTACCGTACGTGCCGATATTGATGATAGATCCGCACTCATAACTCGAGGATATCTTATGATATGACATTGAGGCGAGATCACCGACTATATATCTTTATATATATACCGACTCAGATTTAGGTGGTTTCCACACCTACCCCTCCTGTTTGACCTGATACTTAGGTGTAGTTGCATAGTAGATACTTCACTGTGGTGTTGACTACTAGATTTCTGCATCTTCATGCTATTCGCATTGCTGGCATATGTTCATTGCTATATTATTATCATGCTGTTAGGACACCAGCACCATTATCGATGATGCGTATGTTCCACGTACACTATTTGCCGGCTCACACACTTCATCATCGATAATTGCCATGCCACTACACTGTAGTACTATTGCATTCATGAGATGATTCTTCCTTCGACATATGCACATTACTATTCCATGTTGCATGATTTCCGATATGATTACTGTTCTTTACATGTCGCATACGTCATGGATTGACTGCATAGCACATCGCATTGGATTTACTTCCTGATGTTGGATTTTCATGTGATTTCTGGTTTTTGAGGACCGTGGGGTTATTTAACAAAAGATGCACTTTTATGAAAACCCGGTACCTCGTGATATGATATTTCGGTGCGTCCACCACGCGTTTTCTCGGTGCTGAGACGTGTGCTTGAAACCCGATTCGAGGAGGTGATGATCCGTTTGCGGGTTCGTGGTGGGCCCGGTATGGTTCCCCTCGGCGAGATTATCGATGGGTTTGCCGATTGAGCCTGGAGGCGGGCGAGTACCTACCGGTGATTGTATTTGAGCTCGGCGGATATCTGGAGGATACCGGCCGCAGTCGAGAGATGGGCTGACCCGTACTGCCGGGGGCCGAGGGCCGATACCGCAGACGGAGCCCAGAGATGGACATGGGTTGACTCGTACTGCCGGGGGCCGAGGGCCGATACCGCCGACGGAGCCCCATATGGATGAGGATTTACGTGTCGATGCTAGGCACGGGTTTTCATGATGTTTTTCCATGATATTGTTTATATCCTCATACTTGCATACTTGATGCTTATCGTCAGTGGGTGACGAGTGGACGGGTTCCACATACATACAGACATGGATTATATACAGACTTGGATCATATACAGACTGGTTTTACATTGATCATACTTTATTTGTATATATAACAGGGTATGAGGGCGCTGTTATATATACCCTTACACCAATATTAGTGGTATGGGACGCTAATATATGTGTATTGATATCATTGATATTTCTTCATGGTTACTTCATGCAGACATACCTTACACTGATGACATGTGATTACCTGAGTACCTGGCACTACATACATGATTAGATGTTACCTTGCCACCCTATTACACTCAGATGTACTCTTGTGGATTATATTATTGATCGTTGACTTAGGTTTATGTCTTGCATTCGGTTTCTGCTTGTAGATGTTTCTATTCACGAGTTGGCAACTCACCCCCGTTGTGCCACAGTTCTTGCAGGTTCTGCCGTACAGGTTCTATTGCGGCATTTCTGGCACACTTTCTTCTTGCGGATGACTTGCTTTGGTAGGTGGATTCTTTCGCATCAAGAACCACCATTGTATTTATTTATTTCATTGTATCTAGAATTTCCATCAACCAAAACTTGTATTGTTTCAGACCTAGACTAGTGATGTATTATTTCGACCTTAGAGTCGCGCTTAGTAGTATTGCGTTTTTTTCTTATTGCTTTTGAGTTTTCTTTGGATTTGATCCTCGCCACTAGGCGTTGTATATTATTGCTGCATATGTGGTTGTGACCGTCGATTGACGAAGAGCTAGCTCCCGCTTGGGGATGCCATTATCATTGCATACATATTGTTATACTTGTACCCCATTCGGGGCCAGTTTTTCAAAAGAAACTCTGCCGAAATTTTTAGAAAAGACTTTATTGTTTTCAAAACGTACCTTCGGCTTAGTTATTTAAAAACCTTGATTTCAAACCTGTATTTCTTCACTTTAAACCAGTTTTCTTTACTTATTCTCAAAAATGGTTTTAGATTTCTGGGCTTTTGGCTTACTTGGATCAGATGGAGTCCTATAGGCTTCATATGGTTCAAGGGCCAGTCACGTGCTCTTTCGGGTCGTGACAATCACATATACCCGGCCGATATCTCATATCGCGAGAATCCAATACGGTATCTCATACCGCATTATCCTCGGTCCCGCACATATCACATATGTGCTCCTACTCCGTTTTGCCTGAGCCAAGAAACCTCTGTGTAGGACTCTAAAGAATCGTCAATACGCCGGCAGTAAATGATGATCATATCAAACACCCACAAGCTGCAAGCGGTCAGCTAAACGTAACAGCCACCCAGGTATTGAGCGCTCAGAAGATCAACAAGCAAGCCTGTACATTCTCCTGTGAATCCAGTCAGTAACACTCCCGTACAGTCCGATCTCGTCGTCTGATATGTCGCATACCTCGCCTAGGGGTGGTAAACGTCAGACCCCAGAATCTTGATAAGTCGTGTCGATATGAGGTCTATAACAGTTCGAGAAAATACTGATAACACTTACCAGTAAATCTAAGCAACCCTGGCCAGGGAGTTCCAGTTTTAGCCAATCGAACACAGCACAACATCAACTCCCTATGCTAGGAGAGACGAATCCCCTCCTATCGCTCATTGCCTCCATGTGATTCGGGACTGTACCCAAAAGCAACCTTTTTGCATGCCCTCTTGGATATGGTATGATGGAAATCAAAGCACAGTGGGAATCGCACAAGACTCTATGACGATCTCGGGTCAACAGACTACTCTGTACCAGTGTCACCGGAGAACTGCCATCTGACGTGAGGTATAATACCATCTGGGAGTTCTCGGCGAGTCCGTCCAGTGTACCCAGTCTCTACTGAGCACCCGTACACCATCCTTGTTGTCAAACACCGATGGATATGGGATCATCCATCGCCCATCATATGGGTCAAGATGCGTATACGCTGGTCTACTCTAGTGTATCGATGCCCTATCTCGATACACCCTCGACTAGGAACAGTTATAGGATGTACTCGTCGACTACCGTGGCCCCACTAGTATGATCTCATCATAGTCCCAGTAGTCGAGTACATATCCTAAGGGCTTTATCAACATGTAACATAGAGACAATCAGAGTACATGTTAAGATAAAGTACAACCAGATAGCGTACTATCATGTCGAGCAAGAAAGTCCTCCCTATATATGTCCAAGCATTACAATATACATCGTATGTACAGTAATGGCCTCTAGGGCATACATATAACTAACAATCTCCCACATGCACTAGGGCCATCTGTTGTGGTATCACATACCCAACAATTAGCTGTGGTTGAATTATCTCATACTCAACCATCCCATAAAAGTCTCTACTTGGAAAAAAGGCCTTTGTGAGTGGATCCGCGCTGTTGTCCTCTGTGTCTACTCTCCTAACCTCGATCTCCCTGGAGATCAACCATCTCCATGATCAGGTGATAATGCCTAAGAATTATATCTGGATTTCTGATGGGACGGGCGTTCCTTGGCCAAAGCCACAACTTCATTGTCACACAATGGTAGGAACGAAGTTCATCTCATAAACTAAAATATATCCAGACTGCCTCTTTGGTAGCATCCTTGATAACGATGTATCTTGCCTTTAATCGTCTAGTAAGTCACGGTATCTAGCTTGGAACTCTTCCAACATACCGTCCCTCCACTGAGGGTAAAGACAATGCCTGCGACTGACATTCAGTAGTCCTTATCACCCTGGAACCTTTCCAGTGATTCTCCCCAGGATCATTCGATACCATCTCACTACAACTATTGAGAATCCTAATGTCCATTTAGATCTATCTCATAGCTCCAAAACCCAGGATTTAGGAGGTATCGTTTTGATCCTATACGGAGAATCCTTGTGATAAGCGGAGATTGACCGAGCGTAGCATAGGAAACTCCTTCCCTATCAAGAGTATGTCATCCACGTACTCTACGAGGATCACCACCATACTCCCTACTACCTTTTTGTATATACAAGGTTCATCTACCATTTTGATGAAGTCAAACTCTTTGACTACCACATCAAAACAGACGTTCCAACTCCACGATGCCTGTTTTATCACATAAAACATCTTGCACACGTTTCCGCTGCTCCCACTGTCTACGAAGCCCTCTGGCTGTGTACTTACAGACGCTCTCTTCCAAATCAACATTTAGAAAAGCAGTCATGACACCCAACCACCAGATACCGTAGTCATGGTATGTAGCCGTGGAAAGTAAGATCTGGATGGACTTAAGCATAGCTTTGAAAGTCTCAACTTTTCCATGTACACCAAGTAATCTTCTCAAGATATACTTGCTCCTCCTGATGGGGATTTAACCCTTCAGATAAAGCAACCAAAGTCCATACTTTGTTAGTGTATAAGGATTCCATCTCAGATCGATAAGCATCCAGCCATTCTTACAGAGTCTCACTCCTAATGGCCAGCTCGAAACTAGTTGGGTCATCATATGCAATCCTCGCTCCCACTGTCATAGAGAAAACCGAAGTATCTCTCAGGTGGGTGAGGAACCCTGCTAGATCGGCGGAGAGGCTGAGGTTCGTTGGAAACTATTGAATCCTTTAGTTCTACCAAATCATCTGTCGCAGTTTGTATAGCTGGAACTCTTTCCAGTTCTACCTCATGACCAATAATTTCTTCACAAGAAATTCCCTTTCACAAAGGTGGCATGTTGAGAAACAAAACATTTTTGTTCCTCGGTTAGGTAGAAGATATTCCCTAGCGAATGCTTGGGATATCCAACAAACTTCCACAGATCTGACTTTGCCTCGAGCTTGTCCGGATTTTGCTTTTTAGACATAGGCCGGACAACCCCAAATCTTAACATCATTTAGAAATGGGCTCTTCCCTTTCCATTTCACATATGAAGTGATAGGCAACTGATTTGATTTGAACCCTACTCAATAGGTATGCAGCTTCTCAAGTGCATAACTCCCAAAAGGAAATAGGAAACTCAGCAGTACTCATCATAGAGCTCACCATATCTAATAGGGTGGGATTGCTCCGCCCCGATACACCTACGTGCTGTGGTGTATACGGAGGAGTAATGCTGAGAGAGAATCTCATTCTCCTTTAGAATAGTCCAGTATTTCCGTGCTCAAGTATTCTCCTCCTTGATCGCATCAAAGGATATAATACTTATACCCATTTTCCGTTCTCTACTTCTGACTTATATTCTGTGATTATCTCAAAAGTTTCGGTCTTGTGTTTCAACAGGAACATATGTTTGAATCTTGAGAGATCATCAGTGAATGTAATGAAGTACAAAGAACCGGTCCTGGCATGTGTAGACAGGGGACTTTCATACATCAACATGTATCAATCCCAAGAGTTAACTAACTCTTTCTCTGTTTCCAATAAACAGAGCTATGGTCATCGTATCTTTGTGACATGACCGGCAAGTTTCACAAGATGTAAATTCAAAATAAATTAAATATGCATCTAAATGTAACTTAGCTAGTCGGGTCCCATTGATATGACCTAGTCTACAATGCCTCAAGAAGGATTTGTTCATTTCTGAACTCTTCCTCTTGTGTGTGTTCTGTATACTAAGAACTGTAGTTTGATTTAGAACGTCTATGCTTTTAGATAACGTGCCTGAACCGATCAACTCTTGATATAGGAAAAGTTCAAAACATTATCCAACATAACAAAATTATATCCTTCTTTACTACTAAAGAGATTGATATGATGTTGTATATCAGGTTCAGTATCTAATAACATTCGTTCAGAATCAATGTATTCTGGTAATACAGGGTAATAGTGACCAACAGACTTGGCTGCAATACTTGCACCGTTTTCTATCTCATGAAACTTATCACCCGTTCTCAGTTCTCTACCTATCTGTAGCCCATGTAACAAATTACATATGCGGGATCCTGATCCGGTATCTCATACCCAGGACGTAAAGGATACTGAGAAACAGTTCTATGTAATGAACACACCCGAAGATGATGCATCAACATGCACTTTCTTCGTTTGGGCGGCACAGGAAATCTGGTATTCCCCAATTTCCTGCTCTGTCTTATAACAATTATAAGTTAGAGCGGGACCAACGTTCCCTAGCGCAGTATAACAAGCGGGTTCGGTCAATACATCCGTATTATTATCTTGATTAAGGCGTGACATAGTCGTAACCAGGAAAGAGAGAGAGAAGAAAACACTCAGCATGCGCTTTTACAAGTATTAGATTGGTTATCAATTTATCTAATCAGGATGTCTCCTACTGTTTCAGTCAAATCTTCCTTCAAACCCTAAAAGGAAAGACTAACCGGGATTAATTACACCGTACAAGTTCGCCAATCTTTCAGCCAGGCTAGTGCCGGTACTTTGAGGGAGGTTCCTCGTGCTTTCGCACGGACCTAATTAAAGTAAACCTCGTTTTCCCTGGGGCGTAACCCCGTTGACACCTTTCTAGACACCTACTTGATCGGCTAATTGTAATGTGTAAAACTCTCCCAGGAGTAACTCTTACTCGCAGCGGGTATCGGGATCTAACTATCTCATAGAAGGTATGCAATCTCATTGCAAATTTCAACACTTGAAATTCCCGATAATATTTTGCCCCTAGCATCTTATGACCTTGGCTAAGGTCAACAAATCATAACTGCTAGCCAAGTTCAACCCGTCATTTCCCGATTGAATTAAACCCACCTGCACGACCCTTGGCTAAAGTCAACAAAGTCGCACGACTACCCTAACTCAATCGCATCATATGCTTATACAGATAAGCGCTAATCAGCTACCGCACACTACGCCTTAGCTAAGGTCAACAAACGCAGCACAAATACTAACCAGTACTTATCTGAAATGACGGAGGGCTACGACAGGTTTTTAAGAAAACCCTTTGCGTAATGAACTTGATATCGTTGTAGAATCGAGTGATTTTAAATGAAGTGTTTTTGAGGCTTTTCTAGTTTTGCTAAAGAGGTCACTCCCGGTGAAGGGATCGTCGGCTCTTTCCTTATCGAATAAGGTGCAGGATATTTCACAAATATCACTATGCAAAGAAAAAACTATAGAAACAATTAAAAGACAAACCGAGTTTGTAGCATCTGCTAGTTTCGCTAAAGAGGTCACTCCTGGTGAAGGGATCTCGGCTCTTTCCTTATCGAATAAGGTGCTGGATGTTCTACAAGGAACACCGCTATGCAAAGCAAGAACTAGAGCTACCAGTTTTAAACAAGTTTCTACAACATCTTTAGGTTTCTTTTTGTTTCATTAATCTCATTAATGAAGTCTCATTTTTAATATGCTTCACAAGCATCTCCTTTTGAAATGAAATTTGCAATATAACATATATCTCATATATATAATATAAACATTCGTCTCAGGCAGTAATATGATCTCATCACAGAACATTGCAGCAGAAGAACATATATGAAATATTGGATATACTAGGAAGTCCGTGTTTTTAATACGAGCATGTATAAAACACGGATTCCACGGTCGCGATGAATAGCCAAACCCACATCCCTAGACCCCTACGAGAGCAGCAAGCAACACTGCCAATTCTAGGGTTAGAAGACCCGGTCTCGACTCCTCGAGATGGTCTCCCACTGGACCCTAGAACCCGGTTACTTGTGCTCCCCGCCTTGGGACTACCTAATGCGGAAAAGTAAATAATATACAATGGTGACATCATCCTCAGCCCGGAAGTGCCCCAATAAAAGAATATTACATACAAATGAATTTTACATGAATGAAAAAGAAAAACTATCATCTCACATAAAACCCCCGGCTATTCAAAACACGACGATCCAATAAAACATATCACAGCGACACATAATATCTCATATCATCAACGTAAGCAAGTATGCGTATCCCGATTGTCGTTGATGTATAGCAATGAAGCCGGCGATACACCACATACTACGCTTATGGTCACAGAAAAGAAAGTGTAAAACTACAACAGTTGAAATCCGCAACCTCTTTAGACATCACATGCCTAACCAAATGAATTCCTTAGACATCGCATGCCTAACAATTATAAATCCCGCAATTTAGTCTCATTATAGAAAACTCTTTTCAATTTCAAGTCGGGCAATTCAACAAGATTCCCGACATCTTGATCGAATGCTCGTCGCAAACTTTAGTAAACGGCCGCACCCCCGGATGCCGTCGACGAAGTGCACTAAGGCGGAACACCGCTACCGCGAGCACCCGAACGGATGCTTTTGGCGACGGGGTTCTCCTACAGTCACTTGGTCGGGGCTATGGGGCGTGGTTATCTATTAAGTTTACCCGGCGAGTATCCGCATACGCTACGTGATTGCGACGGACTTTTGATCACATCAAAATTCCGTGGCAACCGATCATTTGAGACTAAACTGCTATGTTTATAATATTCAAATTAGTTATCTCATAACTACCTGTGGATTCCAAATATTGTATCACATTCCAGATAAAAAGACAGTGTTAAACTTTCCGATCGAATAATCAAACACCCAAGTTTTCCCAGATAGCTCAACACTTGAGCGGAGTTCAAAAAGTATCCATCACATGCCACAGTACCAATGGTCCAGCCGTAGAAGGGTCAAGCCAACGCCTCACATGTGGCACGCCGTACTGCCATAAACCCTAAGGTTTAGAGGCAGTTCAAGACGGTCACATAATCGAGTTAAGGTTTGTGATCTTCTAGAAGGTCCACCGCGTTACTTGCATGATTTTCCGAAAGTTTCAAACTCGAGAAAAAATCCAACTTTTGAAAAAAATTCCGACAGGGGGAAAAGTGAGTTATTGATATCCGTTCGAACTTTTTAACAGTTTCTAAAATTATCCGGAAAAAACTTAAACGAAGTTATATTATCCGATCGAATCAACGAGTCCCCAATACAACCCAGAAAACTCAACACTTGAGCAAGAATTAAAAATTCCCAGAAGACTGCAAAAGAACCCAGGATTATTACTGTGAAGCAGTAGGCCCCAATACAACTATTCCGCCGCGGAACCGCGGCCACGTGCGTGGTTTGGCAGCGGTTCCATGGTCACGTGACCGAATCAATAGTCCGTACTTCACATTAATTCCTATATTTCCCTGCATGACTTTCTGAATATTTTTAATATGAAAAATCAACAGATTTGAAAAATTTCCAGAAACTAGGGTATATCGGGTATTCTGAGTTCGATCGGACATTAAACTACGCCAGGACTTCGCCTAAAGCTCGAGCTTGGCTCTGATACCACTGTTGGGTTGCTAGGCACACGCACAAGGGTCTACGAGGCATCAACCATGCCCGATTTAAAATTTAGCCATGCCGAACAACCCAAAGCCGGATATTTAAACTAGAGATTAAGCGAAAACAATCATGTTAAACACTTTAACACTAAGTGAGAGGGATTACAACCTTTTTAGATCCGGTCCTTCACTTCTTAAGCTCCGTGTTGAGGTCCCTTCGCTACGATCATCGTGTTCCGGACTCTCGAGAGGCTCCACGAAGAGAAAGATGCAAGCTTGCTTCCGATCTTCGATAACAAATATGATCTACCTTGAAGTTTCATTAACACAAGCTCTCACTCACTAAATGAAGTGAACACCCTCATCTAAATGGCAAGAATAGATGAGGATTATGAAGTCGGATTTTTTCTCTCATTTGTTTTCTTATTCTCACTCATTTTTCATCACAAAATCAAAGCAAGAAAGGTTTGCATCAAGGAAGAAGAAGAAAAAATAGTGAATCCTTTTTTTGATGAATAATGAAAAGATAATCATGATGAATCATGCAACCATGGTTGACTAAACCTTTGTAGAGATTTAACTAGGGCTAGGGTTTGGGTTGGGTTAAGAATGAGTCATTACAAAATATCTTAACACAAAACAAAAAGAAACCTTCTAGAAAGTTCATGAATGCACTAACCCAAATCAAACCCTAATCTTGTTTAATCCCCACTAAACATGTTGCATTAGTAATCATATCATGTTACAATATTATATATCACATATATAATATTTATTGTAACAAAATAAAATAATACAATTAACATATATCGCATATATATCAATGTATTACCCGAGTGAGAAAAAGAATCTTTTAGTGAGCTGATATTAGTTAATGTAATTTAATATATCATATATATTATTATACATTAAATTATCGAATCAACACTTGATCTGATAATCCGGCTATTTCACAAATAACCGACTAATAAGATGACCCGGGTATATCACATATACCCAGCCGATATCTCATATTGCGAGAATCCAATACGGTATCACATACCGCATTATCCTCGGTCCCGCACATATCACATATGTGCTCCTACTCCGTTTTTCCTGAGCCAAGAAACCTCTGTGTAGGACTCTAAAGAATCGTCAATACGCCGACAGTAGGTGATGATCATATCAAACACCCACAAGCTGCAAGCGGTCAGCTAAACGTAACAGCCACCCAGGTATTGAGCGCTCAGAAAATCAACAAGCAAGCCTGTACATTCTCCTGTGAATCCAGTCAATAACACTCCCGTACAGTCCGGTCTCGTTGTCTAATATGTCGCATATCTCGCCTAGGGGTGGTAAACGTCAGACCCCAGTAGCTTGATAAGTCGTGTCGATATGAGGTCTATAACAGTTCGAGAAATTACTGATAACACTTACCAGTAAATCTCAGCAACCCTGGCCAGGGATTTCCAGTTATAGCCAATCGAACACAGCACAACATCAACTCCTTATGCCGGGAGAGACGAATCCCCTCCTATCGCTCATTGCCTCCATGTGATTCGGGACTGTACACAAAAGCCACCTTTTTGCATGCCCTCTTAGACATGGTATGATGGAAATCAAAGCACGGTGGGAATCACACAAGACTCTATGACGATCTCGGGTCAACAGACTACTCTATACCAGTGTCACCGGAGAACTGCCATCTGACGTGGGGTATAATACCATCTGGGAGTTCTCGGCGAGTCCGTCCAGTGTACCCAGTCTCTACTGAGCACCCGTACACCATCCTTGATGTCAAACACCGATGGATATAGGATCATCTATGGCCCATCATATGGGTCAAGATGCGTATACGCTAGTCTACTCTGGTGTATCGATGCCCTGTCTCGATACACCCTCGATTAGGAACAGTTATAGGATGTACTCGTCGACTACCGTGGCCCCACTAGTATGATCTCATCATAATCCCAGTAGTCGAGTACATATCCTAAGGGCTTTATCAACATGTAACATAGAGACAATCAGAGTACATGTTAAGATAAAGTACAACCAGATAGCGTACTATCATGTCGAGCAAGAAAGTCCTCCCTATATATGTCCAAGCATCCATTACAATATACATCGTATGTACAGTAATGGCCTCTAGGACATACATATTGTTAGTTATGTATATGCCCTAGAGGCCATTGTTGTACATATGATGTATATTATAATGGATGCTTGGATATATACAGAGAGGACTTTCTTGCTCGTCATGATAGTATACTATTTGGTTTCACTTTATCTTAACATGTTGACTTGTATTGGTTTACTGTTTTTCTCTCACATGTTGATAAAGCCCTTAGGATCTGTACTCGACTACTGGGATTATGATGAGATCATACTAGTGGGTCCATAGTAGTCGATGAGTACATCCTATAACTGTTCCTAGTCGAGGGTATATCGAGACAGGGCATCGATACACCAGAGTAGACTAGCGTATACGCATCTTGACCCATATGATGGGAGATGGATGATCCCATATCCATCGGTGTTTGACATCAAAGATGGTGTACGGGTGCTCAGTGGAGACTGGGTACACTGGACGGACTAGCCGAGAACTCCCAGATGGTGATATACCACACGTCAGATGGCAGTTCTCTGGTGACACTGGTACAGGGTAGTCTGTAGACCCGAGATCGTCATAGAGTCTTGTGTGATTCCCACTGTGCTTTGATTTCCACCTTACCACGTCCAAGAGGCCGTGCAAAACGGTGGCTTTTGGGTACAGTCCCGAATCACATGGAGGCAATGAGGGATAGGAGGGGATTCGTCTCTCCCGGTATAGGGAGTTGATGCTGTGCTGTGTTCGATTGGCTATAACTGGAAGTCCCTGGCCAGGTCTGATATAGAGATTTACTGGTAAGTGTTACTAGTAGTTTCTCGACCCGTTATGAGCCATACATCGACACGACTTATCGGTTATTGGGGTCTGACGTTTACCACCCCTAGACTTGATATGCGACATATCAGACGAACAGACCGGACTGTACGGGAGTGTTACTGATTGGATTCACAGGAGAACGCACATGCTAGCTTGTTGATCTTCTGATCGCTCAATACCTGGGTGGCTGTTACGTTTAGCTGACCGCTTGCAGCTTGTGGGTGTTTGATATGATCATCACCTGCTACCGGCGTATTGACGATTCTTTAGAGTCCTACACAGAGGTTTCTTGGCTCAAGCGAAACGGAGTAGAGGCACATATGTGATATGCGCAGGACCAAGGATAATGCGATATGAGATACCGTATTATATTCTCGCGATATTTAGATATGAACCGGAACATCGGATCAAGTGTTGATTCGATGAATCGGTACATGATATATTAGTCGGTTATATTCGATATAGCCGGATCGTCGGATCAAGTGTTGATTCGATGATTTAATGTATAATAATATATATGATATATTATTACATTATCTAATATTGGCTTGCTTTATTATTTCCTTTTCTCACTGGATGATACATTGATATATATGCGATATATGTTAATTGTATTATTTTCTTTTGTTGCAAATATATAATATATATGTGATATATATTATTGTGACATGCTATGATTTATTATTAAACATGTTTAAGGATGATTAAATGAGGTTAGGGTTTGATTAGGGTTAGTTGCTTCATGCACTTTCTAGAAGCTTTTTCTTTTGTCATGGTTAAGATATTTGTTGATGACTCATTGCTAACCCAACCAAACCCTAACTCTAGTTTATTCTCTACAAACTATTAGCCACTCATCCTTGACCATGGTTGATACATCAATCATATACTTTTATTTATATTCATCACAAAAGGAATTATCATTATCATTTTCCATTATCATCTTCTTCTTCTCTCTTGATTTTGAGCTCACTAGAAATTCCATTTGTGATGATAAATTATGATAAAGTGAATTAAAAAGAAAGAATAAATACTACTCCTTCATCCTGATCTTATCTAGCCCATGAGATTAGTGTGTTCATCTCTTTAGAGTGAGAAAGCTTGAGTTATTAAAACTTCGACGTAGATCATCGAAGATTTGGAACACTTCAAGCTAGCATGGATCGTTCGAGTCGTGGAGCCTCTCTTGAGTCCGGGTGATCGAGGATCGCGGCGAAGGGACTTCTCCTCGGAGCTTGTGAAGCGAAGGAACGGACTACAAAGGTTGTAATCCCTCACACATAAAAAGTTGTTATCTTGCATGCTTAACCCTAATAATCTAGCAAAGATCCCGTCTTTGGGTTGTTCGGCACGTCTAAATTTTTATCCGGGCATGTTTGATACCTTATGAACCTTCACAAGAGTGCCTAGGAACCCTACAGTGGTATCAGAGCCTAGCTAGAGCATTAGGCGACGTGTTTATTAAGTTAAAACTCCGATCGAACCCGAACCGACAAAGTTAACCCCCTCTCTGGAAATTTTTTAAAATCTGGATTTTTTCTGAATTAAAAATACCTGGAAAATACAGCAGATAAAATTAAGAATTACTGTGAATTTCGAGCCACTGATCCGTACACACGACCACGGAATCGCGGCAATTGCCTTCTTGTGCCGCGGTTCCGCGGCCGTACTGTTCGATTTGATATTTTTTGTTTTACAGTAATTCTTTATTTGTGCTTTTATAGTTTCTGGTATTTTTATATTGACGCAAAGGTTGAGTGATCTGGGGTTTGCTTTGTAATCGTATATTCGATCGGAATATTTAAATTCGTTTTTATTTCCGGATATTTAGAAACTGTTAAAATGTTCGAACGGATATCATTAACTCACTTTTTCCCGGCACGTAAAAATTTCAAGTGTTGAATTTTTTAATGGATTTAAATCTTTCGGAAAAATTGTACAAGTTAAGCGGTGGACCCTCTAGAAGACAACAAACCTTAACTCGATTATGTGACCGTCTTGAACTGCCTTTTGAACCTTCGGGTTTGGGGCGGTACGGCGTGCCACATGTGAGGCGTTAGCTTGACCCTTCTACGGCTGGATCACCGATACTGTGACATATTCTGGGATTATTTGAACTCCGCTCAAGTGTTGAGCAATTTAGGAAGTTTTGGGTATTTGATTATCTGTTTGGAAAGTTTAATACTGTCTATTTATCTGGAATGTGATACAATATGTGGAATTCATATAGTTAGGCACGAAATGCGGAGTATGTGATATTTCGGATTTACGATGTCTAAAGTGATTGTGGATTCCAAATATTGTAGTTTTACACTTTCTTTTCTGTGACCGTAAGTGTAATATGTGACATCGCCGGTTTCGTTGCTATATGTCAACGACAATTGGTATGCGCATATTTACTAACGTTGATGATATGTGATATTATGTGTTGCTGTGATATGTTATATTGGATCGTCGTGTTCTGAATAGCCGGGGGTTTTATGTGAGATGAGGGTTTTTATTTTCATTCATGTAAAATTCATTTGTAATGTAATATTCTTTTATTTGGGGGCACTTCCAGGTTGAGGTTGATGTCACCCTTGTATATTATTTACTTTTCCGCATTAGGTAGACCCAAGGTGGGGAGCACAAGTAACCGGGTTCTAGGGTCCAGTGGGAGGCCATCTCGAGGAGTCGAGACCGAGTCTCCTAATCCTGGAATTGGCAGTGTTACTTGCCGCTCTCGTAGAGGTCTTGGGATGTGGGTTTGGCTATTCGTCACGACCGTGGAATCCGTGTTTTATACAGGCTCGTATTGAAAACACGGACGCCCTAGTATATCCAATATTTCATATATGTTCTTCTGCTGCAATGTTCTGTGATGAGATCATATTACTGCATGAGACGAATGCTTATACTACATATATATATATATGCTGATATATAAATATTACTGCTTTCGTTTCTTCTGTGATGCTTAGGAAGCATAAGCTGATGGGATTTTTATTAATGAGATTAATAAAAAGAAAAGAAACCTAAAGATGTTGTAGAATCAAAACTTTATAAAAGGGGTAGCTACAGTTTTGCTTTGCACACTGATATATATGATATATCCTGCACCTTATTCGATGAGGAAAGAGCCGACGACCCCTTCACCGGGAGTGACCTCTTTAGCGAAACTGGCAGATGCTCCAAAACTCGGTTTGTCTTTTTATTGCTTTTAGTGTTTTGCTTTGCACAGCGGTATATATGATATATCCTGCACCTTATTCGATGAGGAAAGGGCCGACGATCCCTTCACCGGGAGTGACCCCTTTAGCGAAACTAAGAAAAGCCTCAAAAACACTCCTTTTCAAAAACTACTCGATTCTACGACAATATCAAGTTCATTACGCTCATGGTTTTCTGAAAAACCTGCGTAGCCCTCCGTCATTTCAGATAAAGACTAGTTAGTATTCGTGCTACGTTTGTTGACTATGTTAAGGCGTAGTGTGCGGTAGCTAATTAGTACTTATCTGCTAAAACATGAGATGTGATTGGATTAGGGTAGTTGTACGACTTTGTTGACTATGTTAAGGGTCGTGCAGGTGGATTTAATTCAATCGGGAAATAACGGGTTGAACTTGGCTAGCAATTATGATTTGTTGACTATGTTAAGGTCATAAATTGCTAGGGGCAAAAATATTATCGGAAATTTCAAGTGTTGAAATTTGCAATGAGATTGCATACCTCCTATGAGATAGTTGGATCCCGATACCCACTGCGAGTAAGTGTTACTCCTGGGAGAGTTTTACACAGGACAATTAGTCAATCAAGTAGGTGTCTAGAAAAGTGTTAACGGGGTTACGCCTCTGGGAAAACGAGGTTTACGTTAATTAGGTCCGTGCGAAAGCATGGGGAACCTCCCTCAAAGTACCGACACTGATCTGGCTGAAAGATTGACGAAATTGTAGGGTGTAATTAATCCCGGCTAATCTTACCTTTTAGGGTTTGAAGGTAGATTTGATAAAAACAGTGGGAGATATCTTGATTAGATAAGATAATAACCAATCTAATCTTGCAAGAGCATACGCTAAAGTGTTTTCTTCTCTCTCTCTCCAGGTAGCGACCATGTCAGGCCATAATCAAGATAATAATATGGATGTATTGACTGAACCCGCTTATTATACTGAGCAGGGGAACGTTGGACCCGTTCTTTCTTATAAGAGTTATAAGATTGGACAGGAAACTGGAGAATATCTGGATTCTCAAGGCGTCCAAAAGAACATGCATGTTGATGCATCTTCTTCGGGTGTGTTAGTTATTGAGAACTGTTTCTCAGTTCACACTACGTCCTGGGTATTAGATACCGGATCAGGATCCCACATATGTAAATTGTTACATGGGCTACGGAAAGGTAGAGAACTGGGAAAAGGTGATCATTCCGTTCAAGTAGGGAACGGTGCAAGTATTGTAGCCAAAGCAGTTGGCGAATATCACCTTGTATTGCCAAGTCGTAATACACTGATTCTAAATGAGTGCTATTATATACCGAACATGATGTGCAACATTATATCAGTTTCTTTATTAAGTAAAGAAGGATATAATTTTGTAGTAAAAGATAATGTTATGAACATCTTCCTAAATCAAAAGTTGATTGCATCAGGCTCGTTGCATAATGGCATATTCATTCTCAATCAAAATACAGTCCTCAATATACAAAACACACAAAAGAGGAAAAGTTCAGAAATGAACGAATCCTACTTGTGGCATTGTAGACTTGGTCATATCAATGCAACACGACTGGCTAAGTTACATAAAGATGGTTATTTGAATCCGTTCGAATTATCATCTTATGATACTTGCCATTCATGTCTCAAAGGAAAAATTACCAAAGCTCCGTTTAGTAGACACGGAAAAAGAGTTACTGAACTTTTTGGACTGGTACATAGTGATGTATGCGGTCCCATGTCTACGCATGCCAGGAACGGTTCTTCCTACTTCATTACATTCACTGACGATCTCTCTAGATTCGGACATGTGTTCCTGATGAAACACAAGTCTGAAGCTTTTGAGAAATTCAGAGAATATAAGCACGAAGTAGAGAATCAAACGGGCAAAAGTATTAAGATTCTTCGATCTGATCGAGGAGGTGAATACTTAAGCAATGAGTTCCTAGATTATCTAAAAGAGAATGGGATTCTCTCTCAGCTTACTCCTCCTTATACACCACAGCACAACGGTGTATCTGAGCGGAGGAATCGCACCCTATTAGATATAGTGCGCTCTATGATGAGCGAGGCTGAGTTGCCTATTTCCTTCTGGGGTTATGCGCTTGAAACAGCAGCATACCTATTGAATCAAGTTCAGTCTAAATCTGTGCCTACCACACCATATGAGATATGGAGTGGGAAGAAACCATATTTTAAACGAGTTAAGATATGGTGTTGTTCGGCCTATGTCAAAAGACAAAATCCGGACAAACTCGAGGCACGATCAGTTCTTTGCAAATTTGTGGGATATCCTAAGAATTCCCAAGGATATTTTTTCTACCACGCTGAAGAACAAAAAGTATTTGTTTCTCAATATGCCACCTTTTTGGAAAAGGAATTTCTTGCAAAAGAAATTAGTGGCAAAGAGGTAGAGCTGGACGAGGTTCCAGAAACATAAATTACAACTGAAGATTTAGTAGAACCAGAGGATTCAGTAGTACCCGACGAACTACAGCCTCTCCGCCGATCTAGTAGGGTTTCTCGTCCACCTGAGAGATACTACGGTTTTCTCATTGATGGTGGTAGCGAGGATTGCATCATGGATGATGATGAACCGACTAGTTTCGAGCAGGCCATCACGAGTGATGACTCTGTGAATTGGCTGGATGCAATGCGATCTGAGATGGAATCCATGTACACCAACAAAGTATGGACTTTGGAAAATGCTCCTGAAGGGGTAAAACCCATTGGGAGCAAGTGGATCTTTAAAAAGAAATTTGGTGTAGATGGAAAAGTTGAACTTTCAAAGCTAGACTTGTAGCAAAGGGATTTCGTCAACGACCAGGTGTGGATTATGACGAAACCTTTTCTCCAGTGGCTATGCTTAAGTCCATCCGGATCTTACTTGCCATTGCTGCATACCATGACTATGAAATCTGGCAAATGGATGTTAAGACCGCCTTTCTAAACGGTGATTTTGAAGAGAGCGTGTACATGACTCAGCTAGAGGGCTTCGTAGATAGTGGGAGCAGCGGAAAGGTGTGCAAGCTGCTTAAATCCATTTATGGGTTAAAGCAAGCATCGCGGAGTTGGAACATCTGTTTTGATGTTGTAGTCAAAGAGTTTGACTTCATCAAAAATATAGATGAACCTTGTATCTATAAGAAGGTAGCAGAGGGTAAGGTTGTCTTCCTCGTATTGTACGTGGATGACATACTCTTGATAGGAAATGATATTCCTATGCTGCAATCAGTCAAGCTCTTCTTATCACAGAGATTCTCAATGAAAGATCTAGGTGATGCCTCCTGCATATTGGGAATCATGATCTATAGAGATAGATCTAAACGGATATTGGGATTGTACCAATCCAGGTACATTGACACCATACTAAAGAGGTTTAGTATGGAAGAATCCAAGCATGGGAACCAACCCACGATCTCTGGACTCACTCTCTCCAAAGAGATGTCTTCCAAGGCTGATTTGGAGAGAGCTCGCATGCAAGGGATACCCTATGCTTCGGCAGTAGGCTCTATCATGTATGCGATGCTATGTACCAGACCCGATGTAGCATACTCACTAAGTGTAGTGAGTCGGTATCAAGCAGATCCTGGAGAGAGTCATTGGACAGCTATGAAGAACATTCTCAAGTACTTACGAAGGACTAAGGAGATGTTCTTGGTGTATGGTAATGGAGAACTCCAGGTGGATTCCTTTACCGATTCCAGCTTCTAAAGTGATAAGGACGACTCTAAATCGCACTCGGGATTTGTCTTTACCCTCAATGGAGGGGCGGTATGTTGGAAGAGTTCCAAACAGGATACCGTTGCAGACTCGACGATGGAGGCTGAATACATCACTGCCAACGATGCTGCCAAGGAGGCTGTCTGGATAAAGAAGTTCATTAGTGAACTTGGTGTGGTTCCATCCATTGAGCATCCAATACATCTGTATTGCGATAACAATGGAGCTGTGGCTTTGGCCAAGGAACCCAGGTCCCATCAAAAGTCCAGACATATTCTGAGGCGGTATCACCTGATCAGGGAGATAGTTGATCGCCGGGAGATCGAGGTCAGGAGAGTAGATACGAAGGACAATACTGCGGATCCATTCACGAAGGCTATTCCCCAGATACAGTTTGAGAGATTATTCGGGATGCTAGGTATGAGATACTAAAGCAGCTGGCCTTAGTGCAAGTGGGAGATTGTTAGTTATGTATATGCCCTAGAGGCCATTGTTGTACATATGATGTATATTATAATGGATGCTTGGATATATACAGAGAGGGCTTTCTTGCTCGTCATGATAGTATGCTATTTGGTTTCACTTTATCTTAACATGTTGACTTGTATTGGTTTACTGTTTTTCTCTCACATGTTGATAAAGCCCTTAGGATCTGTACTCGACTACTGGGATTATGATGAGATCATACTAGTGGGTCCATAGTAGTCGATGAGTACATCCTATAACTGTTCCTAGTCGAGGGTATATCGAGACAGGGCATCGATACACCAGAGTAGACTAGCGTATACGCATCTTGACCCATATGATAGGCGATGGATGATCCCATATCCATCGGTGTTTGACATCAAAGATGGTGTACGAGTGCTCAGTGGAGACTGGGTACACTGGACGGACTCGCCGAGAACTCCCAGATGGTGATATACCACACGTCAGATGGCAGTTCTCTGGTGACACTGGTACAGGGTAGTCTGTAGATCCGAGATCGTCATAGAGTCTTGTGTGATTCCCACTGTGCTTTGATTTCCACCTTACCACGTCCAAGAGGGCATGCAAAACGGTGGCTTTTGGGTACAGTCCCGAATCACATGGAGGCAATGAGCGATAGGAGGGGATTCGTCTCTCCCGGTATAGGGAGTTGATGTTGTGCTGTGTTCGATTGGCTATAACTGGAAGTCCCTGGCCAGGTCTGATATAGAGACTTACTGGTAAGTGTTACTAGTAGTTTCTCGACCCGTTATGAGCCATACATCGACACGACTTATCGGTTATTGGGGTCTGACGTTTACCACCCCTAGACTTGATATGCGACATATCAGACGAACAGACCGGACTGTACGGGAGTGTTACTGATTGGATTCACAGGAGAACGCACAGGCTAGCTTGTTGATCTTCTGATCGCTCAATACCTGGGTGGCTGTTACGTTTAGCTGACCGCTTGCAGCTTGTGGGTGTTTGATATGATCATCACCTGCTACCGGCGTATTGACGATTCTTTAGAGTCCTACACAGAGGTTTCTTGGCTCAAGCGAAACGGAGTAGAGGCACATATGTGATATGCGCAGGACCGAGGATAATGCGATATGAGATACCGTATTATATTCTCGCTATATTTAGATATGAACCGGGACATCGGATCAAGTGTTGATTCGATGAATCGGTACATGATATATTAGTCGGTTATATTCGATATAGCCGGATCGTCGGATCAAGTGTTGATTCGATGATTTAATGTATAATAATATATATGATATATTATTACATTATCTAATATTGGCTTGCTTTATTATTTCCTTTTCTCACTGGATGATACATTGATATATATGCGATATATGTTAATTGTATTATTTTCTTTTGTTGCAAATATATAATATATATGTGATATATATTATTGTGACATGATATGGTTTATTATTGAACATGTTTAAGGATGATTAAATGAGATTAGGGTTTGATTAGGGTTAGTTGCTTCATGCACTTTCTAGAAGCTTTTTCTTTTGTCATGGTTAAGATATTTGTTGATGACTCATTGCTAACCCAACCAAACCCTAACTCTAGTTTATTCTCTACAAACTATTAGCCACTCATCCTTGACCATGGTTGATACATCAATCATATACTTTTATTTCTATTCATCACAAAAGGAATTATCATTATCATTTTCCATTATCATCTTCTTCTTCTCTCTTGATTTTGAGCTCACTAGAAATTCCATTTGTGATGATAAATTGTGAGAAAGTGAATTAAAAAGAAAGCATAAATGCTACTCCTTCATCCTCATTTCATCTAGCCCATGAGATTAGTATGTTCATCTCTTTAGAGTGAGAAAGCTTGAGTTATTGAAACTTCGACGTAGATCATCGGAGATTTGGAACACTTCAAGCTAGCATGGATCGTTCGAGTCGTGGAGCCTCTCTTGAGTCCGGGAGATCGAGGATCGCGGCGAAGGGACTTCAACTCGGAGCTTGTAAAGCGAAGGAGCGGACTACAAAGGTTGTAATCCCTCACACTTAGATAAAAAGTTGTTATCTTGCATGCTTAACCCTAATAATCTAGCAAAGATCTCGTCTTTGGGTTGTTCGGCATGTCTAAATTTTTATCTGGGCATGTTTGATGCCTTATGAACCTTCACAAGAGTGCCTAGGAACTCTACACATATAACTAATAGAACAGATATCCATAACTATTCTTTGGATATCCCACAAACTTACATAAAACTGACCGTGCCTCTAGTTTATCCGGTTTATGTTTTTTAACATAAGCCGGACAACCCCATATCTTAAATATTTTAAGATATAGCCTTTTTCCATTCCATATCTCGAACGGTGACTTAGGCACTGATTTGGATGGAACATCATTCAATAGGTATGCTTCCGTCTCAAGCACATGCCCCCAAAATGAAAGAGGCAACTCAGCACTACTCATCATGGAGCGAACCATATCTAATAAGGTACAATTCCTCCGCTCTGATACACTGTTGTGCTGTGGTGTATAAGGAGGAGTAAGTTGAGAGAGAATTCCATTCTCTTTTAAGTATTCTTGGAATTCCGTGCTTAAGTACTCCCCTCCTCTATCAGATCGGAGAATCTTAATACTTTTGCCAATCTGGTTCTCTACTTCGTTCCTAAATTCTTTGAATTTCTCAAAAGCTTCAGATTTGTGTTTCATAAAATACACATATCCGAGTCTAGAGAGATCGTCAGTGAATGTGATGAAGTACGAGAACCCACCCCTTGCATGTATAGACATCGGACCACATACATCACTGTGTATGAGTCCCAAGGGCTCTGCTGCTCTTTCTCTATGCCCGGTGAACGGAGATTTGGTCATCTTTCTTTTGAGACAAGACTGACATGTTTCATAAGATGAAAATTCGAACGTATTCAAGAGTCCATCTTTATGCAACTTACTTAGTCTTTTCTCTCTAATATGACCAAGTCTACAATGCCACAAGTAGGATTCGTTCGTATCTGAACTCTTCCTCTTGCGTGTGTTTTGTACATTGAGAACTGTATTCTGATTTAGAACATAGATACCATTACACAGTGTACCTTCTACAACCAGTACCTTATCAAGGTAAATGTTCATGATATTTCTATCAAGAACAAAGTTATATCCATCTTTATCAAGTAAAGAAACTGATATGATGTTGCAAACCATGGAAGGTACATAGTAGCAATTGTTCAAAATCATAGTATTGTCATTTGGCAACACTAGGTGATATTCACCGACGGCTGCAGCATTAACTTATGCTCCGTTCCCTACCCTGAGGGACATATCACCAGGTCCGACTATCCTACTTTTTCTCAGTCCCTGCAATAAATTACAAATATGAGATCCTGATCCGGTATCTAGTACCCAGGAAGTAAGACTGACCGAAAAGCAGTTCTCAACTACAAGAACACCTGAAGGAGATGCAATAGTATACTTCTTCTTCGATGAGGTCGTCAAGGAATTCATGCTTTCCTCTTTCCCTTGCTCACACTCATGACTATTGTCATAAGTTAGAGCCGAACAGACGTTCCCCAGCCCCGAATAAGAATTCGGATCTGTCAAGCGATACATTTTATTATCTTGATTAGGGCGTGAAATGGTTGCTACCTGGAAAGAGAAAAAGAAACACTCAGAGTGCGCTCTTGCAAGATTAGATTGGTTATTAATTTATCTAACTAGGATGTCTCCCACTGTTTCCTCAAATTATTCTTCAAACCTTAAAAGAAGAACTAGTCAGGATTTAATCGCACGTCACAATACTTGCTTAACCTTTCAGCCAAGCTAGTGTTGGTACTTCGAGGGAGGTTTTCCAACGCTTTTGCAAAGTTCCTTAATTATATAACCTCTTTTCCCTGGAGGCGTAGCTCTGCTAACACCGTTCTAGACACCTACTTGGTTTATAGCATTGATTGTTTTAAGTGAAATAATCTCCTGAGAGTAATCCTACTCATCGGTGGGATAGATATTCAACTATCATTGTATGATGCACTAGTTGGAATCCACTCTAGTCACCACACTCCAGAAGGTATGCTGTATCTGCAAGTTTCCTGTATGTTTGAAACTCCCGATGTGGTTTTTGCCCCTAACGATTTATGACCTTGACTAGGTCAACAAACCATAAACCGCTAGTCAAGTTCTACCCGCTATTTTCTTGATTGCTTTAAACCCACCCGTATGAGCCCTTGACTAGGTCAACAAGGACGCACGACTGTCCTAACCAATTGCATTTACAATACACAGAAAAATACCACATAGCTATCGTACACTACACCTTTACTAGATCAACAAACGCAGCACGAATACTAAATATTACTATTCTGAAATGACGGAGGGCTACGGCAAGGTTTTTGGCGAAAAACCCGTTAACGTAATGAACTTGATATCGTTGAAGGAACTTGAGCAGTTTTGCAAATATATAGTGGCGAAAAATTTTGCTAAAGAGGTCACTCCCTGTGAAGAGATCTTGGCTCTTTCCTCGTCGAATGAGGTGCAGGATATTCCAAACTGAATACCATGATGCAAAGCAAAAATAATCGACCATAGTGAAGTTATTACGCCGACGCAAACTTTTACTCAAGGGGCCACTCCCGATGAAGGGATCTCGGCCCTTGCCTCGTCGAATGAGGTGCTGGATATTCATAACCGAATACCACTGTGCAAAGCAAAAGAGAACGTCTGTAATGTCAGTTTTTTTTAAATCTGTTCCAACAATATCTTTTAGGTTTATTTTCTTGCATTAATCAAAATCAATGCGGTCCCATCATTTTAATCCTATCACACTAGAAAAGAACGAAAATACAATGTACGTATATGCCATCCGCATTCGCCACTGGGCCCCATCATCACCCGTTAGGTTACTTAACTAACGACAGAGCGGGGGCTGGACTAGCGCTGGTGCAAAATATATACAACATCTACTAGTATATATAACATTCGTCCCAGGCATGATAATAAGCAACATCACATAATCTCAGCCAACAATACAGAATGGTGGATAATCTTGTAGCCCCGGGTTTCATTTGAGCCGCAAATAAAACCCGATAAAACCCGACATTCCCGGTCGTATGGATAGCCTGTGCAATGAAAACATGTACCCCCTACGAGTGCGGCGAATAGCCCGCCAATTCTAGACTGAAGCCCCCTCCGTCTCAACGCCATAAGATGCGGGCTTGTTGCCTTCTAGAACTCGGCTATTCGTGCACTCCACCGTGGGGCTATCCTAGTACAGAAAAAGAAAATAATATGTACAAATGGTGACATCGACCTCAACCCGGTCGTGCCCCAAAATAATATACATCCCAACAAAGACGACAGTCCACATATCAGACGCTCGCCCCGCAATAACAAATGTACAAATGAAGATAAAATGTACTTCTAATATTGCACCACATGCTATCCACCACGACAATCCAACCACAATCTCAGCACAATCACAGAAATATCAACGTGAATGGCACGTTCACAAATCCGTCTAAAAGAACATATAGCATATAGACGGATTTACCGATCAAATGACATTCACGGTCGCAGATGCTAAACTAAGTACTGATAACAAAATACGTATTTTAAAATTTCGATCGACTAAACCTTTCCAAGGGGGCCCCAAGTTCTAATCCACTACTGAAACAAATCTGGGCCCAAAAAATAAACGTTCCAGAAACCATAATTCCAAACTAAAGAACACCAGAAGAAATATTGAGCACAGAAGCCCCAATACAGCCGCGGAACCGCGGCCAATATGTGATTTGCGCGGCAGTTCCGCGGTGTGTTAGAGGGATCATGGGCCCAAATTTCTTGAGGGTTCTTAAAAAAGCCTGCACGGTTTTCTGAGACCATAAAATTGATTTTTTGACCACTTTTAAAATTCGACAGAAACTATAAAAATGGAATTTTGGTTTTAAAAATTCGGTTGATCGATATTCTAAACACGTTAAAACAAGCTAGTTTAGGTTTTATGGGTTGGCTCTGACACCATGAAGGGTTACGTTAGCGCCCCGGCAAACTTCCGTGGCCAAATGCGGAACAAAAATTTTAATACGATCAAAAACTTGGTGCTAGAATAAACCAAAACCGGATATTTACCATAAACCTAGCTAGCTATTTAGGGTTCTATTTACTATGATAGAAAGTATACATAATGAAAACGAGTCCTTCGGGTCTTTGATCCTCTTTTTAAGCTCTTCGATGGAAGTATGGATCGTGCTTGAACTCCGGCCTCCTTATGTCAACGATGATCCACCCGAGAGTTCCAACCTTGAGCTTAACCTCTAACTTGAGGTAACTAGAACACTTGGGTTGCTAGACTAAGTGATGAGAGTGAGTAGAGAGTGGTTTTGGTGGCTTGGTCTCAATGGCCCTTGATTTTCAACTCATGAAACACTAGGGCCTGAGAGAGAGGAAGAAAAGAGAGCAACTATGAGAGAGAATGTGTCATGATAAAATGAAGGGTGAGCTATCATATTAGGAAAAAAATAATCAAAATTTTATTAAGATAATTGTCATGGTTGATGTTGATTTGACCATTATCATGTCACAATTAATGCTAAGCACAAATATCTTGTGCTCAACAAAAATATCAAAGTCAACAAGGTCAAATGGTCAAACCAAATTAGCCATAACACAATTATCTCTAATAAAAGATTAATAGTCAATTTCCCCATCTCATTAAGGTTTTAATCAAGTCACTGGTCAAAACCCTAATGAGGCGTCTCTTTCTCTGTCTCAGTCAACTGTATATACATACCCGCATCCGTGTTCCGAGGAACACGAATACAATGAGACTGAACCAATCCAAAATCAAATACTAGGATATGGCTTAAACCAAAGCCAGCTAGTATCAACTGCCCGAACACCAAACACGCACAAGTGCGCGTATGTGATCGAACCCTGTCGTAAAACCATTCGACCTTTACTCGTTTCGCCCGAAGCTGGGAAACCCTCTGTGTGGGACTCTAAAGACTCGACGGTACTCTGGCAGTGGGTTTAACCACAAGCACGTCAGTGGCACTAGCTGTACAAAATGGCTACCCAGGTACCTGTCGAAAGGAAAGCCGACGAGCAAATCGTCCGAACTCCAACTGAGCCTATCCGTGACAATATCCGTAAAGTCCGGTCTCTTTGTCAAAGACTATCGCATACCGGGTCTAGGGGGTGGTGAACGTCGGACCCTAATAACCTGATAAGTTGTGCCGATGTGGCTCAGGACCAATCCGGAAAACTACTGATCAACCTATCAGTAAATCCCAACTGCCTTGGCCAAGGTCTTATGGTCCTGACCAATCGATCACTATAAGATATCAACTCCCAATACCGGGAAAGATGAATCCCCAACAATCGCTCACTGCCTCCATGTGGCTCATGACTGTACCCAACCAAAACCTGTTTGCACAACTCAGTAGAGCCGTGGTAGGGTAATGATCAAAGCTCAGTGGGAACTCACATGAAACAAATGCCGAACTCGGGTCCAAATACTAACATGTACACATGTCACTTGAGAACTTCCATCTGACGATAGGTATAGTACCATCTGGAAGTTCTCGGTGAGTCCGTCCAGTGTACTCACCCCTAGTGAGCACCTGTATACGATCTTAGGTACATCAGACCAATGGCTGCGGGACCAACCATCCCCCGACGGGGTTAGAAACGTATACACTAGTCTACTCTGGAGTATCAATACCCAGTCTCGATAGTCCCGCGACTAGGGACCATTTAAGGATGTGCTTATGGGCTACCCTGCTCCCACAAGTATGATCGCCATCACAACGCAGGTAGTCAAGCAAGATCCTATGGTCTTTATCAACATGTAGCCGGAATATGTAATAACGAGTATGACATATGCCATGTTAAGATAAAGACAAACCATAATAGTATACTATCGTATCGAGTCTTATCAATATGTGCAAGCTAGATATAACAACAATAGAAATAAATACACATATCCTGACAAAGACAAGTCAAATAATATACTATAAAACTGAGCATGAGTGTCTTGTACATACATATCCCTAGTATCCATATGTATACATATACAAGACTGGCCTCTAGGGCATATATATCCAACAGGCAGTTCTCTGGTGACACTGATACAGGTTAGTCTGTAGACCCGATATCGTCATAGTGTCTTGTATGATTCCCACCGTGCTTTGATTTCCACCTTACCATGTTAAAGAGAACGTGCAAAACGGTGGCTTTTGGGTACAGTCCCGAGTCACATGGAGGCAATGAGCGATAGGAGGGGTTTCGTCTCTCCCGGTATTGGGTGTTGATATTGCGTTATGCTCGATTGGCTATAACAGGAAGTCCTTGGCCAAGGCTGCTTCAGAGATATACTGGTAAGTGTTATCAGTAGTTTCTCGACCCATTATGAGCCTCATATCGACACGACTTATCGAGTTACTGGAGTCTGACGTTTACCACCCCTAGACGAGATATGCGACATATCAGACGAAGAGACCGGACTGTATGGTAGTGTTACTAATTGGATTCGCAGGAGTATGAGCAGGCTTACTTATTGATCTTCTGATCGCTCAATACCTGGGTGGCCGTTACGTTTAGCAGACCCCTTGCGGCTTGTGGGTGTTTGATATGATCATCATCTATTGTCGACGTATGGACGAGTCTTTAGAGTCCTACACAGGGGTTTCCTGGATCAAGAGAAACGGAGTAGGAGCACATATGTGATATGTATAGGACCAAGATTGATACGATATAAGATACCGTATTCTATTCTCGCGATATGAGATATCGGTCGGTTATATATAATATAGCCGGGTTATCGGATCAAGTGTTGATTCGATAAGTTGATTCATATGATATTAGTCGGTTATAGGTGATATAGCCGGATTATTAAATCAAGAGTTGATTTGATAATTTAATGTATAATTATATATTTGATATATTACATTACATTAACTAGTATTAGCTCACTTATGATTTCTTTTCTCACTTTGGATACATTGATGTATATGTGATATATGTTAAATGTATCAAGCTAGGTTACAAATGCAACTAGGGTTATTGAGGGTTAAACCATGCTAGGGTTAAGATTAGGGTTTTATATTTATTATTAAGTTATTCAAAATTGTGGATTTTATCATGGTTGATATTTGTTGAAAGCTTGTAAAAGCTTGTAAGCATCTTTGACTTTGTCCACTCTTTTGTTTAGCTTAGGATATTTATTTAACCCAACCCTTTAACCCATGGCCATGGTTAACTCTCTACAAGGGTTAAGCATGACATGCTTAACCCTTGGTTGCATTTTTAACCTCAACAATAATTCATTTTCACTTGATGAGTCCATTCTTCTTCTTCCTCTTAAAAAGCTTTCTAGCTTCAATGGAGATATAAGATAAAATGTGAGAAAATGATTTCTAATGTGAGCAAACTTCCTACTTCATCATCCTCTACTACTTGCCATTTAGTATAGGGTGTTTGATTCACTAATTCTGTAATTAGTGAAGAGATAGCTTGGGTTAGTGTCTCCTCGACGTAGATCGTCTTCGGCCTCGAAGTCTTCAAAGCAAGAATGTTCGTTTCTTTATCGGAGCCTCTCTAGAGTCCGGGACTTCTTGATCGCAATGAAGGGACTACTACACGGAGCTAATAAAGTGAAGGACCGGTCTACAAAGGTTGTATTCCTTGCTCACATAGAATGTAATGTGTTTATATTTGTATTTCCGTCGATTTCTAGTAGACGATTCTAGGGTTAGGGTTAGCTAGAACGGCAAAATTTGAATTTGGCATGGACGATACCTCCTGAAACCTTGCTACCGTGCTAGGTAACCATGCAGTGGTATCAAAGCCATGCTAGAAATTTATAAGGATTTTGTTAAGATTACGAAACCGAAACAACTCCGAAACTTGAAACTACGAAATCTAGTTTCTGTCGATTTTAAATAATTGTCAAAAAAAATTTTAAACAAGTACAGAGTGCTATATGGGATATAACTTGAACACTGGAGAAATTTGAGATCATTCTGAGACAAAGTGGTCGGCCCCATACATGCTCATCTCGGCCAAATCCGAGCACCCCCCCCCCCACACACACACACACATTTTTTTCAGTGTTCAATTGACTGGGTTTTGGTGTTTCAGGTATTGTTTATTTTTGCTAATTTTGCATGTGATGTAATCTTACACTATAAACAATTCGGAGTGTTTCGTATTCGTATTTTTAACATTGTTTCGGGTTATTCGCATATTGTCTATACGAAGTTAAAAAGTTCGATCGAATGTTAAAAACCCATTTTTCCAAGTTTAACGTATTTGGAAAAACATGCAAGTAATCCTATGAACCCTCTAGACGAATGAAACCCTAACTCGACTTTTTGGATCACGGAACCGCGGTCAAACTCTAGGGTTTGCCGTAGTTCCGTGGCGACATGAGTGAGGCGTGGGTTTTCCCTTCTACGGCTGGTGCATAGGTACTGTGGCATATTCTGGGTATTATTGAACTGTGCTCAAGTGTTGAGCTGTCGAGAAATTGTGGGACTTTGATGACTCGATCGAAAAGTTTAACGTCGTCCGGATATTATGTGATGGGATACAATATTTGGAATCCACAAAGTAGTTATGAGATAACCAATTTGAATGTTATAAATTTAGCAATTTAGTCTCATTTGATCGGTTGCCATGGGATTTTGATGTGATCAAAAGTATGTCGCAATCACGTAGCGTACGCGGATACTCGCCAGGTAAACTTAATAGATAGCCATGCCCTATAGCCCCAACCAAGTGACTGTAGGAGAATCGCGTTGCCAAAAGCATCCGTACGGGTGCTCGCGGCAGAGGTGTTCCGTCTTAATGCACTTCGTCGACGGTATCAGGGGTGCAGCCGTCTACTAAAGTTTCCGACGAGCATTCGATCAGGATGTCGGGAATCTTGTTGAATTGCCCGACTAGATATTAAAAGGTGTTTTGTTTATCAAGACTAAAATGCGGGGTTTATAATTGTTAGGCATGTAATGTCTATGGTGGTTGCGGATTCCAACTATTGTAGTTTTTCACTTTCTTTTCTGTGACCGTAAGTGTAATATGTGGTGTATCGCCAGTTTTGGTGCTATATATCAATGACAATTGGGATACGCATATTTACTTACGTTGATGACATGTGATGTTATGAGTTGCTGGGATATGTTATATTGGATCGTCGTGTTTTGAATAGCCAGGGGTTTTATGTGAGATGAGGGTTTTTATTTTCATTCATGTAAAATTCATTGTATGTAATATTGTTTTATTGGGGCACTTCCGGGTTGAGGATGATGTCACCATTGTATATTATTTACTTTTCCGCATTAGGATAGACCCAAGGTGGGGAGCACAAGTAACTGGGTTCTAGGGTCCAGTGGGAGACCATCTCGAGGAGTCGAGACCGGGTCTCCTAACTCTAGAAATGGTAGGGTTGCTTTCCGCTCTCGTAAGGGTCTAGGGGTGTAGGATTGGCTATTCATCACGACCGCGGAATCCGTGTTTTATACAGGCTTAAAATAAAACCCTAAAATTCTAGTATATCCAATATTTCATATGTTTTTATTCTCCTGCGATATTCTGTGATGTGATCATTGATTATATTCTGAGATGAATGCTTATATTATATATATGATATATATTATATATTGTTAATTTCGTTTCATATGTGATGCTTGGGAAGCATATTATAATGGGACTTCATTAATGAGATTAATGAAATAAAAGAAACCTAAGATGTTGTGGAATCGAATTTTCAAAAACAGGTAGCTCTAGTTGTTTCTTTGCATAGCGGTATTCCTTGTAGAATATTCAGCACCTTATTCGATAAAGAAAGAACCGAGATCCCTTCACCGGGAGTGACCTCTTTAGCGAAACTAGTTGTTTCCCCCAATCAGAGCAAAGCTCTGTTTTGAAGTTCAAAATTCAAAAATTGAAGCAACGCTTCAGATCCAGCGCTAGGCGCCACGTGTCAAACACGGATGCGCTAGCGCCAGGTGCGCTGCGCCCTAGGCAATGCACCCCCAATCAGAGCAAAGCTCTGTTTTGAAATTCAAAATTCAATAATTGAAGCAACGCTTCAGATCCAGTGCCAGGCGCGCTGCGCGCCACGTGTCAAACATGGATGCGCTAGTGCCAGGTGCGCTGCGCCCTAGGCAGTGCACCATGTGTGCGCTAGCGCTAGGCGCGCTGCGCGCCATGTGTCAAACACAGGTGTGCTAGCGCAGGCTGCGTCGCGCTCTGAGCAACGCACCACGTGTCAAACGTAGGTGCGCTAGCGCAAAGTGCGCTGCGCTCTGAGCAACGCACCACGTGCAAAGCACAGGTGCGCCAGCGCTGGAATTATAAAATTCCCCACCATTAGATCAAAAGATCTAATAATAATCATAAATCATTAATTAATCAGAATTAAAATTCTGTTATGGAAAGATTTTCCAATCTTGTTAAAAAAACAAGAAGATTGCCTTCTGTAAAACAGAAGCCCTAGGATCAAAAATCCAACGGTGGGAAACATTCCCAAATCAATCAGAGAAAGATCTCTTTAACTGATTCAACAAATCAACTTGCCCTATATAAAGGCCCCAAGACTTCAAGTCTGATATAGAGAAACCCCCCCCCTTCCCGAAACTTTGAGAAAAACTCAAAAAGAAAGAGAGCAAGCTCTTGCAAGAAGATTATTTCTTCAAGGTAAAGATGATGAATGATGAACGCAGAGATGAAATCATCTCTTAAAAAGAAGAATTATCTTCTTAAAAGATCATAGATCTACAAAGACCAAGATCTTTTATAAAAAGATCAAAAGATCTCATCACATAATAAAAGAAGAACATATTCTTCACACAGATCATTGATCTATAAAGGCAAAGCCCTTTCAAAAATAAGGACTGTTGTTCTTGAATCTTGAGACAAAGTCTCTTTTAGAAGAACATAAATTTGTTCTCTGATAATAAAATTTGATCAAATGCGCTTTGCGCTATTGAAATGCGCTTTGCGCTATTGAACTGCGCCTTGCTCTCTTGAACAGCACTTCTGCGCTCTCTGGACTGGTGCTCAGCGCCACGTGTCAACTTGTGCTTTGCGCTTATAAAATAGCGCACTGCGCTCATGGGCTGGCGCTCAGCGCCAAATGCGCTACGTGTCACTCACGTGTGCGCCACTAAACTAGCGCTTAGCGCTCATAAACTGGCGCAATGCGCCCATCATCTGGCGCTTAGCGTCAAGCACGACACGTGTCAACTATGTGTGCGCTACTTGGCAGAAGCGCACTACGCTCTTTAACTGGCGCAAAGCGTCTAGCGCGCCACGTGTTGCGCTGTCAGAACATAAATTGTTCTTTAATAAGCCAAAGCTCTGATGAATGCTCTGCATTCAATACAAGACAAAAAAAAGTGTCAAGACCTAATGCCCAGCATTATAAATAAAGGCTCAACAGCCCAGAACAACAAAATGTTAAACATTCATTGGGGCCCAATATTGGCCATAAGTCATCAACTTATATTTAATTGAGCCCATATGCTCATGAATATTTAACAGATCTTAGTCCCAAATTAGACTACAGATCTTTCAACCAACTCACACCGGTTCGAGGGTACATCTCTTTACTCCTCTGATATCTGTCGTTGTAATCCTTCAACATCTTCTGAGAGGTGACGGGTCCCGACAACCACACATTTCACGGACTGTGGGGTCATTAAACTCATGGACTACGATGTCCTTAACCTGGACTGTGGGGTCCTTAAACTCACGGACTACGATGTCCTTAACCTGGACTGTGGGGTCCTTAAACTCACGGACTACGATGTCCTTAACCTGGACTGTGGGGTCCTTAAGCCCATGGACTATGATGTCCTTAACCTTGGACTGTGGGGTCCTTAAACTCACGGACTATGATGTCCTTAACCTTGGACTGTGGGGTCCTTAAACTCACGGACTATGATATCCTTAACCTTGGACCACCATGTCCTTAAACTGGTAATCGACCGCAATGACTCTAAACTAAACAATAGAGCCCAAATGCTCTCTTGTTGGATCTAAATGATCCCGTTAAGTTGATCTTAGTCTAAAATTAGACTAACGTATCCTTAACAAACGTTTAAGTTGATCTTAGTCTCAAATGAGACTAACGTATCCTTAAAACCAACCCCAAACCCAAATCTAAGAAAATACGGATTTGGACTAATCCACGCCCTACGGGCGACAACATAAATTAGTCTCCGTATACAATCCACGGGTAACCACAAACAAAACAAACACCCACGAAATGAAGTGACCATCTGGAGAAGGAGAAAGTTTTTACCGCGATGCGGTAGCGTAACTAACTGCAGGGGCTTGCGCCTATAGGGAAGAGCGTCGCCACAATCAAAAATCCCTCAAACGAGGGGGAATCTGACGAAGTCTGCTACATCGGACGCATCCGTTTAAACCTTCGATACATGGTGCCATAAATCAACTTGGCATCTTCGGAGAGGTGGACGGATAGCACCAATTAGCATCTGCCTCAAAATTCAGGCAAGACGTTCGCCGCGTCTGCGCGCGTCTTTCGGCGGGGAACAGATTCTGGCATGCCCGGTGGGACCTTTTCCTCTTTCCACTCCACACTTCATGTGTCGTGTTTGCGAACGAATCGCGGTTTGCTAATGGTTGCCCTTGGTTTTGAGGTACTAAGATTTGGTGTCTTGCTTGGTGTAGAAAACGAAAGATCAATGGCGTCTACTTGCACGAAGTGTTCCAGCTGCAACTGCAACTCACGTTCCTCTTCATCTGGAAGTATAGCTTACGGGCCCCATGCAGCCTCCCTGTTCACAATGCCGATAGAGGAGGTGACGCAGGCTACCACCGGTTTGTTCTTCGGGACCATGCTCCCACCAGTGAACATTAATATCCCGCTGCCGCTAGAAGTGCAAAAGATGTCGGTCTTTGATCGGTTCACTACTACACCGGCCCCTCTCAACAGGTCGTCTGATATCAAGCCAACAGCGTCAGTCTTCGATAGGCTGAGCCTGAACTCCAATGGGCCTGTCAAGAATCCCACGATACCTGAAGTGGCCATCCGAAAGCGGATAGCCATTCCTTCTTTCGAGGCCACTAAAGAAGCCTCCCCCGTCAAAGGATCAGTCTTTACGAGGTTGGCCACTCCGGCTCCCGTTCCTGCTCAAAGGTCTGTCTTTGACAGATTAGATACTGCTGCTCGACAGACGTCGGTCTTCAAGAGGCTGGTACCAGCAGCGCCTCACCAGAACATGGGGCATGACGAAGTCACCCCTAAAACTGAAACAATCCCAACGGCTCGACACGCTCGACGTCGCCACTGGCGCCGAGTAAGGAAGGCTGGGGGCAACTCCCCCTCTGGGTTAACTCCACCAGCCCCAATGGTGGAGATCGATTCTACTGTTCCAACCGGGAACAGCTTTGAATTGCTGAATAAGGTGCGCAGGAACTCTCCTAATGCATTGCTGAAGAGATCTCCTCCACCCATGGAGAATGCACCGAAGGCAAAGCCGGAACAACCCCCTCAGCGGCTCTCTTCCAAAATTTACAAAGTCTGGCGACGGGTCCAGAAATCGGTGATTGATCAAGACTACTTTCGCCAACAAAAGAAAGTGAAAGTTCAGCAAGAAGAGAACTATCTTGCCAAGCCACAAAAGGCAACAGCTGTTTGGGTGCCCGCTGCGACGGCCCCCTCGACTTCAACTGCTCAAAAGAGAAGGAGGCCAGATAATACCCCTGTGACTGCGGCAAACCACAAAGACACTGAGCCCAAACGCCCTAAGTCCAGGGGCATAACGGTGCATACTGTTTATATGGCTTCCGGAAAGGAGGAAAGCCGCGATTCAACGGGTCACCAACCGCTCACCCGATCCGTGACAAAAGCCCAGGAGTAGAAACAGAAGCTTCAGGAAATGCTAACAAAAATGGTCGTACTTACCGGGCCAAAAGAAATCCCGGAGGTGTCATCAGAGCAGCGTCATGAACAAGAAACCGATGCTGACTTCCTCCGCAGAGTCCTCGAAAAGAAGGACAGAGAAGCAGCAGAACAATCGGCTAATATAAAACGAATGGCTCTTCTATTCCAAGACATGGTCGGGATGATGTTACAGCTGGAACCTCCAGCTGAAGACCCCCCGATCATCATTGAAGACGACAGAGGGAAGACATTGAACCCTCCTCCGGCTCTTTCAGCAGCCAAAGAGGAAACCATTTCCAATGCCGCTCTGGATGACTACATTGCTCAGCAAATACGAGCTCACCAGGAGAATGAAGCGGCCGGCCAAGTCGTTAAAACTGGGCGACCATATCCAGGATGGTATAACCAAATAAAGTATCCGCCGGGATATACGATCCCTAAATTTCATGTATACAAAGGGACGGGCAATCCCCACAAGCATGTCGCCCAGTTCAGGGCTCTATGTGGAAACACCGGAGGTGATGATAAATTGCTACTTCGCCAATTCGTCGGCAGGTTGTCGGAGACGGCATTCGAGTGGTATTCTGAACTTCCAAACGACTCTGTCAAGACTTTCGCAGAAATGGAGCTATTATATACCCAGCGATTCGTGAGTGCTAGTGAACGCACCCCAATAACGGCATTGATCAATGCCAGGGTGAAGCCAGGTGAAACGTGGGTTCAATATGTAATACGATGGCGGAATCGGTGGTCGAAATGCGAACAGCGCATCGAAGGAGCGCCGGCGTGGGCATGTTTGTGGGCACTCTGGACCCTCATGCAACCATTTCCAAATTCATGATGTTCTTCAAGCCGACCACGTTCCAAGCCTTGATCGACAAACTGGCCCAAATGGACCAGATGGGTCATAGACCGTCTCCTCCAAAGCCGGAACCTCGGAACGAGAAGGGAAAGGGGAAAGCGATCGTCGTTGCCAATTCTCAACAGCAACCCAGTGGTCTGAGACCAGGTGATCACTAAAATAATATAACTCGATCTCTCGAAGATAAAATGAGACACCCTTATTCGTTGCCTCGAGACAAGATGAAAAGGTTATTCGAGCTTGCACTGCGCAACAGGCTCATCACTCTGCCGGAGCCAAGACGCCCAGCACAACCAGGCGACATTAGCAATCCTAACTATTTCCCTTATCGCCGAATGTTGGGTCATCCGATTGAAGATTGTTACATCTTCAATAGCTGGATAGAAGATCAGTACCAGCATGGCAAATTCGTATTATCCGAGAATTGGAAGGTGAACCCGCCTCGGCCACACACTCCCAAGAAGACAGATACACCGGGGGCATTATGCTCTTTCGTAGAAGAAGCTCCATGGGAGGTCTCTCTTTCAGCCAAGACTAAAAGAATGCTGAAGGATCTCCACACATGTCCGACAATTAGGTGGAAGAATCTACTGGAACCTGAGATCATCAAGGGGATGCTGAAGCCGCGCCCAACTCCAAAAATCGGTGGTGATAGCCAAAGCACTCACACTCAGCCGTCAAAATCTTCGAAGAAGAAGAAGAAATCCAAGAAGCTCGTGAAACCTGGTGACAAGCGCATGGACCTGTAAAAACAAATTGACGCGCTGGAAGAGTATAACCAGAAGACGCGGACTCCAATCACACTTCAAGAATTTCTCAGTCACGTCCTTGAGGATGGAGATGATGGAGAAGACTCATCGGATGAATCTGAAGATTACGTGGCAAGTTGCTATGTGATCTCCTACTCGTCGATAGACGATGAAGAAGCTCCTTACACAGATATACTGGGGGCAAATCCTAAACCGTAACTTCTAGAGCCGTCAGACGAAATGATTGATGCATTCCTAAACGAAGCTCTTTTTAAAAGCAAAGCTGCTCAAGAGCGTGAAATGGCCATATTTGAAAAAGCGAAACGCTGGCCACTGGACGAAAGAGTTGAAACACTCCAGCCAGATCAAAGTACATCCGCCGCAAATAAAAGCAGGTTCAAGATGAGGAAGAGGTTCGCCAAAGCCATATCAATGGGAATGAAGCTGCCACCCTCCGAAACGAACGCTCTTGGTAAAGCAGAAACACATCCTAGCTACTGCTTATATCATCAAAAGATTTCGCATCCCACCGAAGAGTGCAACGCTTTTAAAAGATGGTGGCAGGGATATGTTGCTCACCGGCAACATTTCAAGCGGATGAAACGCAAAACTCGTCGGGAGAAAAGAAATACGACCGAGGAGCATAAAAGAACTACCGGCAACTGTCACATAGTCGGCGCTGCGGAATCGCAAGTTGTCACCTTCGGGAGCGATTCCGATGAAGAAATAACCCTCGGCCCTCTCTTCAAAGAATCCACGTCGGAAAAAAAGGAAGAACCGAAGGCCTGTGAAAATATTCAGCTGCGCAATCATACGCTGCCCGAAAAGAATCTTGGGCCCTCGAACAGTGGGTCAAATAGAAAAGATAAGGGAAAAGAAAAAGTCCCTGAGGATATCATCCTTGATGACTAAGCCGTCGAAAAGCTGACAGCCAAAGACCCGCCAAAGAAAAGCAAGGTGGACTACAACGTTCTGGCACACTTGAGAAAGCTACCTTCGCAGTTAAACATTCTCGACGCCCTTCTGCTATCAAAGGGAGCAAGAGACTCTTTAATCAAGGCACTACAAGAACCAGAGCAATTCCAAGCTTTCCTCGCTGAAGAAAAGATGAAGGATAAGCTGGAAGAAGTACACACAGCCGATATCACCTTCGGCGATGAGGATCTCCTCCTTGGGACATGCGAGCACAACCGTCCCCTATATGTCTCCGGATACTGTCATGATATCAAGATAGGAAAAATCTTGGTTGATAATGGGTCCTCCGTTAACCTCCTTAACGTAAGGGTGCTAAAGGAGATCTGCATGAGTGTTCAGCACCTCGCTCGTGATAAAATCACCATCTCTGGATTTGACTCCCAGTCATCACAGACACTTGGGTCTGTAATATTGACACTACGCTTCGGGCTGCTTGTCATGGACATTAAGCTCCACGTCATTGACGCCAAGACATACTATAATGTTTTGCTCGGCCGGCCCTGGTTACATGAGTACAACATCATCCCTTCTACACAACATCAGTGTATGAAGTATTTCAAAGATGGTCTCGAGTACACTGTAACAGGGGAACTAAACCCGTTCTCCTTGAACGAAGTCCGAAAGTACGAAGACGCAAAATACTTCCTGCCAGATTTCGAAGACACGGAAAGATGTCGCAAATCGGAGGACAAGAACAAAGCTATCACCACTATTCCAGTCTCCGGGAGTGATACCAAGGAGGAAGAAGAGATAGTATACTCAGGTCCACCCCAATACAACAAGCCGGGACCGTCCGCTCCTATGTTGATCTTCGGAAGCAACTCGGAAGATGAGGTCAATGACGTATTCTATGCTCGGCAATCAATACAAACCTTCGCTGATGAAGAGCAAAGTTTGCAAGTTTCCATGGTTCCGCCCAACCATCATAAAGAACTAAACACGCTTGATACCTACAGTGTGGAAGAACTACAGACATTCTACGTCCCTCCCAAGCGAAAAGGTGAAAAGGCGATCCTATTCTACCGATCTAGGGAAACCAAAGTGGAGAAAGAAATCTGGCATGGTGCGGATTCTATACTTGATAGGCTCCAGCCCATCCGTTTTCCCAGATATTACACGGACGGACTAAAGAGACTCTTGAGATGCCAAGGTGTATCTCTTAAGCAAACTGCGCGACAAGCACGGTTCTATAACAAGATCTGGAATGTTCCCGAAACTCAACGAAAGTTGCCCAACGGGAGAATGGAGACGACCGGGCTTAGGTATGTTCAATCCAAGAAACGGGAGCTACTCCACGACTGCTTCGTCATACATGACTTTGATGAAGAAGGAGATGCTCTATGGGAAGATGCTAACCCTGAACTAGAACGAGCTCCCGCCGTGAAAATGCCCAGTCCATCGTTCGAAGAACAAATGGACAATCTTATAAGGGAAGCAGGTCAAAAGGTTCGAGACGACCATAATCGCAAAATGGCCAGCTACGAGAAAGCCAGGACGCAACGCCTCCTTCAACAGGCTGTGAAAAATGCAAATGCTCCTCTTTGTCAACCCGTTGTACAAAAGGCCCGATGCAGAGGCAGAAACAAACCAAAGAATGGGAAGGGCGTTCGACAGCGCCAAAGCGAGTCCAAGATACCACGCGATCAGGAATCGAGCAGTCCGGATTCGTCTCTTATAAAAAAGATGAGTCGAGCATATTCTTTTCCCCAAGACAAGACAAGGAAGATATTCGATCTTGTCATAAAACATCAGATGATGACACTCCCGGAGTCCAAGCACCCCGAGCAAGCAGGCGAAGTCTCTCACCCGGAATATTTCTCCTATCATAAGGCAATAGGACATCCTCTCGAAAACTGCTTCACATTTAAAGACTGGGTAGAAGACCAGTATCAGCAAGGCAGGTTCGCTCTATCCAGCAGCTGGAGGGTAACCCCGCCGCAGAAGCATGAACCCAAAGCCGCGATAGTAGAACCAGATCAACATTGATCTTGGAAGCGATCTCGTACTTGTCATATGATAACGCTGTCGGAAAAAGAACCGGAGAATATGGATGACCTCCCCTGGTGCTTCGAAAACGATGATGACGAGGTAATCTCAGAATTTCCACCGGCACCAAAAGAGCTGGAAGATGGAATACATACTACTGCAGATAAACTCAAGAAAATTGATTTGGGGACGGCAAGTGATCCGCGGCCAACGTTCGTCAGTGAGCTGTTGTCTGAAGAAAGGGTGGCTACGCTAAAGGACGTGCTCATGCAGCATAGAGATTGCTTTGCATGGAACTATTCAGAGATGCCGGGACTCGATCCAGAGATTGCTGTCCACAGATTGGCGATTTCTCCAGACGTCAAACCGATCAAACAAGCGCCGAGTAGAATGCGGCTCGAGCTTGAAATGAGCATCAACGCCGAGGTCAAGAAACTAATCGACTTCGGCTTCATCCAAGAGGTTCAATATCCTGATTGGATCGCCAACATCGTCCCGGTGATGAAGAAAAATAGGATGGTGCGCATATGTGTGGACTTTCGGGATCTCAATAAAGCCTACGCGAAGGACGACTTCCCAGTACCGGTCACCGAGCTGATGATAGACAATACGTCCACTCATGAAGTTTTCTCCTTCATAGACGGCTCGTCAGGATACAATCAGATAAAGATGCATCCCGAGGACCAGAAGCACACCGCTTTCCGGACTCCTTTGGGCATATTCTGCTACAAGGTGATGCCTTTCGGTCTGAAGAACGCTGGTGCGACCTATCAGAGGGCCATGACGAAGATTTTCGACGACCTCATACATGAAATCGTCGAATGCTATATCGACAACCTCGTAGTAAAAAGCAAATCATACGAGGAACATTTAAAACATCTGAAGATCGTGTTTCAGCGCTTTCGGCAATACAACTTGAAAATGAATCCTCTCAAATGCGCGTTCGGAGTTTCCTCGGGCAAATTCCTAGGATTCATCGTCCAACACCGAGGCATCGAGATAGATCCGTCGAAGATCAAGACGATTATAGAATGCCTCCGCCAAGGACCCTCAAACAATTGCGGTCTCTCCAAGGGAAGCTCGCATATATCCAGCGATTTATAGCTAATCTCTCAGGCAAGTGTCGTCCTTACAGTCACCTGATGAAGAAGGGAACCCCGTTCGTCTGGGATCACAAATGCCAAAGTGCACTAGATGAAATCAAGCAATACCTGTAGAATCCGCCAGTACTGGCCTCTCCCATTAAAGGAAAACCTCTCGTCCTGTACACAACAGCCCTTGAAGGTTCTTTAGGTGCGCTGTGGGCACAAGAAAACGACCAAAGGAAGGAGAGAGCCCTTTATTATCTGAGTCGAGTTCTCCTGGGGACAGAAAGCAATTACTCTCCCATTGAAAAACACTGCCTGGCGTTGATCTTCGCAATAACAAAACTCAGACACTATGCATTGGCACATGAAGTCCATCTCATATCAAAGGTGGATCCCTTCAAATATTTGGTGTCAAAGGCCATATTAACAGGAAGACTCACTAAGTGGGCCTTTCTCTTGATGGAGTTCTCGATAACTTATCGGCCTCTTAGGGCAGTGAAAGGCAAGGCCATCGCCGATTTCCTCGCAGAGCATCCGATACCTGTTGGCTTTCCCTTGAACTGCGAATTGCCAGACGAACATGCGTTTGACACGATCGATAGGGAGAGAAGAGAGAATGATACCCAATGGGAACTCTATTTTGATGGGGCGTCTTCCATGAAGAAGCGCAAACAAAGCACCCCTATAATCAAATCCGGGGTAGGCCTCATCTTCGTGACTCCACAAAGAGGGATAATGCGCTTTGCTTTCTCCTTAACAGAGCCGAGGACAAACAATGAAGCCGAGTATGAAGCTTTGATAGCAGTTCTCGAGATCGCTATCGACGTGGGAATCGAAAATCTTCTCATATACGGAGACTCCCAGCTGATCGTTAGTCAAGTAAACGGCGACTATCAGACATGCAAGCCTGAGTTGGTGAAATACGGCGAGAGAGTACAGCAACTGCTGATTCAAATTCCTTCCTACGCCTTGGAAAGCATACCGCGTGCAGAAAATAGCAAAGCGGATGCATTAGCCAAGCTCGCTAGAGAACTGGCTGACGAAAACCTCGATGACGTGAGGATCGTTGTGCAAAGCCGTCGGGTTCTCGCACTGGCAGAAATATCTCCAGAGTCATCCGAAGAGAAGGAAGCGATTGAGAAAATGACTCTACAAATAAAAGACCAGGAAAAGGATAAGGATTGGAGGGAAGTCTTTATAGAACTTCAAATCCCGTCGAACACCTGAAGATTCGTCATCAAAACATCAGCTTATGAAACGAGCTCTGTCTTTTGCTTTCGTCAATGATACTCTGTATAAAAGGTCATTTGATTCTCTGTGGCTAAGATGCCTGGGACCTGAAGAGGCAAAGAGAGTCGTCCAAGAAACTCATGACGGACTCTGTGGTTCTCACCAGGCCGGGCCGAAGATGAAGCTGAAGATCAAAAGGATGGGCTACTATTGGCCCATGATGATTCAAGACTGTCTCGAATACGTGAAACAGTGCCATTCGTGCCAAATTCACGGGGACTTTATCCATCAACATCCAAATCCATTGCATCCAACGGTGGCTAGCTGGCCATTTGAAATGTGGGGGACTAACATAATCGGCCCCATCGAACCAACATCATCCAGAGGACATCGATTCATTTTGGCGACAACTGATTACTTCTCCAAATGAGCAGAAGCGGTACCGCTGAAGGAAGTGAAGACGGAGAATATCCTCCATTTCTTCAAGACACACGTCATTTATCGGTTTGGCACTCCGCGATGGATTATCTCCGATAACGGGCTAGCCTACAGAAGCCACAAGATCAGCCGCTTTGCACAACAGCATAACATAGACTGGAGATATTCCTCAGTCTATAATCCCCGAGCTAACGGTCTAGCTGAGACTTTCAACAAGACCTTGACGAAGATCGTGAAAAAGACGGTGTCCCGAAATAAGAAGGACTGACACGAGAGACTGCATGAAGCCCTCTGGGCGTATCGAACTACGTTCAAAATGGCCACGAACACAACGCCGTATGCGTTGGTATTCGGTACAGAGGCGGTACTTCCCCTCGAGATAGAGCTACCCTCTCTGCGGGTGGCAGTTCACTACGAGCTAACGGACGAAGAGAATGCTCACCTTCGGCTTGAAGAGCTCGATGCCCTTGATGAAACCCGGCTCATAGCGCAGCAAAATCTGGAGGCTTACAAAGCAAAGATGACGCGCTTATACGAGAGATTGACTAGGCCGAGAACATTCCGCAAAGGCGAACTCGTGCTAGTGGTCAAAAGACCTATGATCCCCAATCGTGCCAAATGGGGGAAATTCGAGCCGAACTATGAAGGCCCGTATATCATAGACAAGGTCTACCAGGGTGGGGCCTACCTACTCATGGACATGCATGGCGAAAGGCCCTTCAGGCCAATAAATGGTCGCTTCCTAAAAAAGTACTACGCCTGACGAGTCACGGCCTAGGTCAATGATAGATGACGACGACTATGTCCACTCGCTATCTTCCTAAGCCTAAACTCTATAAGTAGTAGCCAGCTAAAGGACCGAAAAGTCCTTAAACTAACAACGGACCGAAACGTCCTTAAACAAACAACGGACTGAAACGTCCTTAAACTAACGATGGACCACTATATCCTAAAACTAGCTGTTGACCGAGACGTCGATAAACTACTGTAGACTACAGCATCCCAAGGCTGACACAAAAAAAAGAGAAAAGAATTAAAAAAAAAAGAGAATAAAAAAACGTTATGTCCATAAGCAAAAAAGGGCACAGATGAAAACCCTAAAGGGCTCCGTGAGTAAAAACAGCAGGGCTACCGGCGAGTTTTGTGAAAACCCGAAAGGGCGCAATCTCATTTAAAGACACATGCAAGGTCCTCTCGACCTTGTGAGGAGAAACCACTTGCGTGAGATCCTTACGACTCACAAGGGAGCAACACACTTAGGGATCCCCATGACTCCTAAGGAGAAATTACACTTGCAAGATCCTCACGACTCGTAAGGAGAACCCTCTTATGGGACCCTCATGACTCATAAGATTCAAAAGTCTTAAGCTACAGGGATCTGAACATGTTCTTAAGCGGCCACCACAACCTCCGATTTTTCCCTACAAGTGGCTCAATGCTGACCCTTGTATACAATCCATGGGCGCGAATAAACATTCCCCTAACAAAGTCTCATCCATGATTAGGGGTATATTTGCACGGTGAACAGCCCTTGTAAGTCCTCTCGACTTATAAGGAGAAAACACTCTTGTAAGATCCTTACGACTTATAAAAGAATACACACTTAGGAGTCCTCATGATTCCTAAGGAGAAAACGCACCTACGAAATCCTCACGACTCGCAGGGAGAAATACCTTTATGAGACCCTTACGGCTCATAAAGTCAAAAGCCTTAGTCGACTGGATCCTAACCCTGTTCGCTAAGCCACCTTTGTTCGACATCGACAGAGGCAAATGATGATTCGCTCCTGGCAATATTCCAGTTGTAGCGGTGTTGATGCCGAAATCAGTGTCTAATTCCAAGCTTGCAATAAGAAGCTAGTGAGCCACACATACATACGAAATAGCCGAAATGATGGGGCAACTTGCAACAAAATCAGCAAGTAAAAATGTATGCATGCAAAATTGCCAAAATGATTGGGCAACTCGCAATAAAAAGCAGCAAGTAAAAATAAAATAAATAGCCGAAATAATTGGGCACCGCGAAAAATAGCCGAAATGATTGGGCAATCGCGACCTTCGCGATATAAAAGCTGAAATGATAGAGCATCGCGGAAAGAAATAAATATATATATATAATATATGCCCTACAGGTGATATCACATCAATCCCTGTATACAATCCAGGGGCGCAAACAAAGAAGGATCACACCTTCCCTTCCTAGGCTCCATCAGAAAACGAAGCCAAATCCCGACGGTTTAGGGATAGCCTAGAGATCATCAACAGCGTTCCTCCCCATTCCAGCAGGATTCAGACGCTGCAATCAACCCTGGAGCTACGGCAAAGCCCCTACTCCAAATCTCGATGGTTCACAGACAACCTGGAGACCACTTCGATATGCGTCTCATTACAGCAGACAATACGTCATCCACATGACCCCGTCTCGGAAATACGTCATCCACATGACCTCGTCGCGGAAATACGTCATCCACATGACCTCGTCACGGAAATATGTCATCCACATGACCCCGTCGCGGAAATACGTAATCCACATGACCCCGTCTCGGAAATACGTCATCTACATGACCCCGTCGCGGAAATACGTCATCCATATGACCCTGTCATGGAAATACGTCATCCACATGACCCCGTCTCGGAAATACGTCATCCATATAACCCCATCGCGGAAATACGTCATCCACATGAACCCGCCACGGAAATACGTCATCCACATGACCCCGTCGCGGAAATACGTCATCCACATGACCCCGTCGCGGAAATACGTCACATGACCCCGTCGCGGAAATACGTCATCCATATGACCCCGTCCTGGAAATACGTCATCCACATGACCCCGTCACGGAAATACGTCATCCACATAACCCCGTCGCGGAAATACGTCATCCACATGACCCCGTCTCGGAAATACGTCATCCACATGACCCCGTCGCGGAAATACGTCATCCACATGACCCCGTCTCGGAAATACGTCATCCAGATGACCCCGTCTCGGAAATACGTCATCCACATGACCCCGTCGCGGAAATACATCATCCACATGACCCCGTCGCGGAAATACGTCATCCACATGACCCCGTCGCGGAAATACGTCATCCAAATGACCCCATCATGGAAATACGTCATCCACATGACCCCGTCTCAGAAATACGTCATCCACATGACCCCGTCGCGGAAATACGTCATCCACATGACCCCGTCTCGGAAATACGTCATCCATATGACCCCGTCGCAGAAATACGTCATCCACATGACCCCGCCTCGAAAATATGTGACCCAACGACTCCGTGGAACACGGCCAAAGTTAACCTTGACCCCGTGGGAAACTCCCGGAGCAACTTCTGACGCCGTGAAATGCGGATAATGTCAATCTCATTAAACACTTACGGGTCCTCTCGATTCGTAAGGAAGAAACCCCTCTTATAAAATCCTTACGACTTATAAGGGAAAACACACTTAAGAATTCTCACGACTACTAAGGAGAAAAGACACCTACGAGATCCTCACGACTCGTAGGGAGAAAAGTCTTTATGAGACCCTCACGGCTCATAAAGTTGAAAAGTCTTAGGTAGCAGATCTGAACCTGCTTCCTAAGCCATCACTACCCCTCGAAGAATCTAAAACAAGATGCTCACTCTATCATCTGCTGGCTATGCTTGCTAAGGTGACATGCTAATAACAAAAGAAAGAAGAAAGCAGAGAGATGACACAAGACATTGCAAAAGAAATGTATCTTTTATTCATGAATTCAATTGGGTACAAAATACATCATATGAAAGAATAAAAGAATGAATACATTTTATTCAAAATTACAAATGGTATAAAAAAATAATTATTGAGAGGGAAGTGCTTTCAATAGTCCGATCAGCCACTCGCGCACTTCCCTCGGCCCCTTTTCTTGATCAGCTGCCGCGGCCAACTCTGCTTCGACTTGGGCTCGTTGCTGCAAGTAAGACGAAAGTTGTTCTTCGATGACCCACTGAGCTGCCTCACGATTTCATGCATCCCGCTCGACAACGTCGAGCTTCTGCCTCAGTGTTAACCCGTCAGAGATGCACCGCAAAAGGCTTTCAAAGATAACTTTCAACTGTGCAGCATTCGCATCAACCTGAGCATGCAGTCGGGCAGATTAGCTCGAAGTCTCTCGACACTCCTTACGTTTTAAGGCCGCCTCTTGTTCAAGATGACGGAAGTAGGGAGTGCTCTGCTCAACCCATGCAGCATGCTGGGTGTTCACAGCCAGGACCTCTGGAGCAGGACGTCCAACCTCGAGCTCATGCAGGCAAGATTCAATTTCCCTGCAGTGATTAACCCAAGACTCAACGACGCCCTCACTATGAAAATTCACGAGCATCGCTAGCATAGGGTTAAGCTCTGCGGCAAAATCCGCAGCATATGTGGGAGTCTCCACGTCAAGCTCCTCAATATAGTCGCTCAACATGCGCAGACTATTCGCGGTGCCTTTCGAGGATGCACGTCGAGAGAAAGGGTCGGCTGACATTATGATGCGAGACTCGAACGGAGCTAGAGTCGACGTGATTGCTGCAAAATAAATCATATTCAGATGTCGGCTCAAGAAATAAGGAAAATACACGAACAATAGAGTCTACTATACCGGCTGCAACAGGGGGCAGAGCTAGGAGTACTGGTGGCGGAACGATACCCTCATCCCCTCCTTCAATTTGTAAGGCTACAAGCAATACAAAGACGAATTAGAAATAATGTGACTGCCCGTTAAAGGAAGGACGTCGTTTAGAAAAGATACTCACCGACACCAGCAGGCGGGCTAATCTCTGATTGGAAAGAGAAGTGTGGGTGCAGCACCTAATACAGGTGATCAAAAAGGACTCCTGCAAAGACGCAGTAATGCAATGTCAGTACATAAATTATACAGCATAAAAATAAGACTGATGGGTCATAAATTTGCACCTTCTAACATCTGAGATGGTACGAGAGAAGGTAGAGGAGTGGTCGCCGTCAAAGCGGTAACTGATGGCGTTGCCTCGGGTAGCGCAATCTCAACGCTTGCCGCACCTGCATTAGAAATGAGATAAATACTGTCAGGAAAGATTGAAAAGGATTGCAGAATAAAAAGAAAAGCAAGGACCCAAAATCTACCTGGTGAGTCGCCGGTCGGAGCCGCGACGAGGGCGTCACTTGATACGACAACTGCTTCACCCTCCTCCAACGGAATGGTTTCGCCGCCCGTGGCTTCATCCCCCGACTCCATGAGAATCGTCGTGATACTCGCAGCGCCCGGCAGCGGCAGGGAGCCGCAAGGGGAAAGAGCGACGATCGGGGCAGTGCCCGACTCTTGCGAAAGAGTGACTGCCTCGGGCTCGGCGGCTGTAACCATCTCACCCATCGCCACCTCAGGCTCGGCAATTGTAGCCATCTCACCCGCTGCTACTTCGAGCTCGACAATGGTAACCATCTCACCTACCGCCATCTCGGGCTCGGCGATCGTGACTGTCTCGCCCACCGCTACCTCGAGCTCTTCATTTATAGCCATCTCGCATACCGCTGCCTCGGGTTCGACGATCATGGCTACCTCTTCTACCGCTACCCCAGGCTCAGCAGTCGCCGCCACTTCTTCGGTAAGACTCGGCCCTGCAAGATAGGATATATGAGAACTGAAAGTTAAAACTTTGACAACAGAACCCAATGTCACATTACCTTGAGTTGGTCTTCCGATTGCTTCCCGAGCCGCACGTGCTGCCCGTCTATAGGCAGTGGACAAGGCATCTAGAGATTCCTCTGAAGGAGTAGGGGCAGGGGTAGCAGTGCTCGAACCTGCACCCGCGGCCAAGGCAGCGCTACGCCCCCTCGCCACGCGCATTCTGCGCTTCCTTACCGCTCGGGCCGTTAGAACGGATCTTCTAGAAGCCTACATCAACAGGACGTCATCGTCCATGCCAAGGGTTACCTCTGGAGCCGTTATGGCATTCGTCATCGGTCGTTTGAGTAAGGCCTCCTTCGGCAGTCCTGAAGAGGCCGGGACTTCGATGGCTGGCCCGGGAAGAATCTCCGCATCACCTTGCGGGATTGGCATTATAGCCCCTGCGATAAGATAAAGAAAGGGTCAGATTGTCCATAAGAAAGGAGAATGAAGATGCAATGAGCCGAGACATACCAGTGCCTAACAAAGCGCGATTCCTCTCCTCCTCCTCAAAAGTCCTAAGGGAAGCCGCTAAAGCCTCTTCAGTGGAAAAGCCTGTTACAAAAGGAAAAATGTCAGTCAATACATGATAATAAAAATAAAAATATAATGCAATAACAGAAGTTACGGCTTATACTCACTTGATCGCACGAGGATGGCCATTTCCGCTTTGTGGCTTGCGGATCGCACAGAAGCTGTAATGGCAGCCTCGAGGTCAGTATCTTCCGGCGCTATGAATAGACCCTTATTGGTCCCATACTCGCTCAGGCCCTTGCTGTGAGGAGCATGAGGCTCCAGGCCGAGTACAACGTCTATAGAGAGGAACGACTTCTTCTTCCTCTTCTGCGAGCGAGCTCCAGTCGCAGCCAGCACAAGCTTACACTTGGTGGGCACTTTGGGGCGACAAGTCCCGATATCTGAGCCCACACCAGACTCAGGGGAAGCTACATTTACAGTCGCCACGGAAGCACGGGGCCCCGGTAGTACATCCGCCGTCTCCACGGGAGCACGGGGTATCGGTAGCTCGGGCCTGTCGTGCGGGATTTCAGTCACGACAGCTTCTCTTAGCGGAGGGGGGACAATGGTTTGCCGCTTTAAAGGGACGTTTTGATCACCAGCAGGGGTGAACCTTTGCGATCGAGCAGTAGTCGCTTCTCCTCCCTGATAATGACGCCCATTGAATGCTGGTACCACGCCACGTACACATTAAGGACCTTTGGGACACAGCTCAGTTCGCTGATAAAGAAGTTGGACCCTGTGTTCAAGCGCATGAAATGATGCAGCGCGTTTCGCATCCCCTCTTCGGTGGCAGCAGGTTCTAGCAAGAAAGCCTCCAGCGGAACTCCCTGATTATAGCTCAATTGTTGGGCAAAACGATGCGGATTGTATCTCATGAATAACGCCGCATCATTTTGCCTGAACATTAGAAATCCCGGTCTCATGGAATATAAGTGAATGATTTCCCAAGCTTTCAAAATAGAGGCTCCATCTTTAAAAATGTCCCGCAATGGCTGCACCGCTGTCACGGACTCTTTGCCAATAGTCAGGATCTTGTCAGTGAAATTCATGCCATCTCCAACAGTGCGAGGACGAAGGAGCAAACCTCTGGCTTCCCGCGGTGACGGATTTACAATAGATGCATCGACCAATCGCATGATCCGGGGGAAGCTGCACCTGTCGTAGAAGGATAGCCTCTTATAAATGCCGAAAACGCCAAGTGCATGTAGCTCGAGCCATGACATGAAGGAATGCATCGAGAAGTTCACATGCTGCACTCCGGGTTCAGTAGTATCCGCCGCCTAGCTGAGGCCGTAATACAGATGAGCTAAACCGGCGACCCCGACAGCCACTTTCACCCCTATAATCATCCGGTGAGCCGGATAGAAGACAGACGGCCTCATACGGGGAAGGTGCATCGGGAGCACAAACTAGCTCAGCCATAGCCTAAGAAACCCTAAGAAGAACGTTTCCTCGTCAATCCCAGGGTCTGCGATCTCCGCAAAAGGAACAGCTGGAGTGTTGGGAAGGAAGAAACTCTTTTGATCTGCCTCCGCCATTGGGAAGTAGTTTAACCCTAAACCGAAAGGTCGTCAAGTTTGGAAAACTTAGCAGCACCCTTCGAGAGGACGTCCGGATGGAGAAAACGAGCAATGAAATCTTCGAAAGTAACCCCGCGGCTCCCAGATTCGAGAAAAAGGCCCTCATAAATATTCAACACCTTGATCAGACTAGGAAATTGGTGTTGAACGGCGTTCTTCGGGGTGAGGCCTGTCATCACTGGCTTGGCACCAAAAATGTATTCATCTGTAGGAAGCAGTTCCTCATAGTGCTCCCCCATAACCGGTAAGCCAGAAACTTCTGCAAATTCCTTTAAGGAGATCGATACTTCTCGGTCCAGCGAAAGGAAGGTGTGGGTAGGAATATTCCACTGCTCCAGAAAGGCCTTAACCCACCAGGCGGGAAGCGTAGGGTACTGGAAGAGAGATGCATAAATGGCGGGATACAACCCAAGCCTCAACAACTGCGACTTCTTCGCTGACAGAATAAAGCGGGCCCATTGCAGATAGCCAGCTGGATGACAAGGAATTAGCCCAATCATATATGGTTATCCCCACAGTCGCGCCTCGCCTTGGCAAATAAGTCGCCCTAGGGTGTCCAAAGCCATTGGAGGCTGAACGGGTATCGAAGCCATAGCGGGTTGAAGAAAACCTTCTGAATTCCAATTAACCATCTCCACAGAATAGTTCACCGGGGGTGGGTTGGCGTAATGGATCGCCATGATGGGCTCTGAGGGTACCGCACACGAAAAGCTTTGTCGACCCTTAATAATCTGATTATACCATGTCCCCCAAAGGTGAAGATTCTTATATTCCGGGTCATGATCTTTGATCAAAGCCAGGACTTCCCGGTCTACAGGTGCTCCAGGGAATCCTCCTTTTGAACGAACAAACGGGAAAAAGGGATCGAAAGACATGTCACCTGCAAAAAAGGGGGACAGAAGTCAACTGTCAGTGCTATAATTTAATTTTAAATTCTGACACTTGGTAATTTAAAATTTGTACCACACTGCAATGTAGTGGAGAGGGACCAAAGGGGGACCACAAAATCTGGATGACAGTTCATCAATTAATAATTAATAAAACAGCCTCATCATTGGATGAGACTGTTAATTAAATGAGGAAATCCTCAAGAAAATTCTCATTAAATGAAAGATCCCTCGGGAAAAGGAGAAAATCTCCTTTTGAGAGCAATGCTCTATGACAGAGTGACACTTGTCAAACTCTGATCATGAAGGAATAAAATTCCTCAAGAGCCTGGCTCTGTAATGATGATGGAAAAATCCATCAGAAAAAATTTAATTAATATTAATTTTTATGAATTAAAAATTCTAAGATCTTCAAGATCCATGAACAAACTCTTAAGAGTTCTTCATCAAAGATTAAGAAATCTACATGAGCAGAGCTCTGATTCATCGGCTAAGAAACCCCAAGAAAAGATCTCTTTAGATTTATGGGTTCAGGAGAGCAAAGCTCTGTTAATGAAACCCTAAATGGGTTTTCTTTAGATCAAAGATCTATGAAGAGCAAGGCTCTGTTAATGGGTAAAACCCTAATTTATTAAAAGTTTTAAACTTTACCTAAGTTTTGACAGAGTTTTGACTCTTAAAAAGTTCTTAAACATAAGAGCAATGCTCTGAAGAAGAGATAATTCTCAAGAAGAAGATGAAAATCATCTATGGGACCAAAGGTCCTATTTATAGGTATTGAAACGCCTCTTCAACTTCTGAGTTGATCTAAGGGCGCAGATGCTGCCACCGCTGCACTCACGTATGGGCCACGTGAGTGCAACGGTGGGGGGGCATTTGTTGCCCCCAATCAGAGGAAAGCTTTGTTTTGAAGTTCAAAATTCAAAAATTGAAGGAACGCTTCAGATCCAGCGCTAGGCGTGCTGCGCGCCACGTGTCAAACACGGATGCGCTAGCGCCAGGTATGCTGCACCCTAGGCAGTACACCCCCAATCAGAGCAAAGCTCTGTTTTGAAATTCAAAATTCAAAAATTGAAGCAACGCTTCAGATCCAGCGCTGCGCGCCACGTGTCAAACATGGATGCTTTAGCGCCAGGTGCGCTGCGCCCTAGGCAGTGCACCATGTGTGCGCTAGCGTTAGGCACGCTGCGCGCCATGTGTCAAACACAGCTGCACTAGCGCAGGCTGCGCCGCGCTCTGAGCAGCGCACCACGTGTCAAACGTAGGTGCGCTAGCGCAAAGTGCGCTGCGCTCTGAGCAGCGCACCATGCAAAGCACGGGTGCGCCAGCGCTGGAATTATAAAATTCCCCACCGTTAGATCAAAAGATCTAATAATAATGATAAATCATTAATTAATCAGAATTAAAATTCTGTTATGGAAAGATTTTCCAATCTTGTTAAAAAAACAAGAAGATTGCCTTCTGTAAAACAGAAGCCCTAGGATCAAAGATCCAACGGTGGGAAACATTCCCAAATCAATCAGAGAAAGATCTCTTTTAACTGATTCAACAAATCAACTTACCCTATATAAAGGCCCCAAGACTTCAAGTCTGATATAGAGAACCCCCCTCCCTAATCTTTGAGAAAAACTCAAAAAGAAAGAGAGCAAGCTCTTGCAAGAAGATTATTTCTTCAAGGTAAAGATGATGAATGATGAATGCAGAGATCAAATCATCTCTTAAAAAGAAGAATTATCTTCTTAAAAGATCATAGATCTACAAAGACTAAGGTCTTTTATAAAAAGATCAAAAGATCTCATCACATAATAAAAGAAGAACATATTCTTCACACAGATCATTGATCTATAAAGGCAAAGCCCTTTCAAAAATAAGAACTGTTGTTCTTGAATCTTGAGACAAAGTCTCTTTTAGAAGAACATAAATTTGTTCTCTGATCATAAAATTTGATCAAATGCGCTTTGCGCTATTGAAATACGCTTTGCGCTCTTGAACTGCGCCTTGCGCTCTTGAACAGCGCTCTCTGGACCGGTGCTCAGCACCAAAATGCGCCACGTGTCAACTTGCACTTTGCGCTTCTGAAATAGCGCACTGCGCTCATGGGCTGGCGCTCAGCGCCAAATGTGCCACGTGTGCGTCACTAAACTAGCGCTTAGTGCTCATAAACTGGCGCAATGCGCCCATCATCTGGCGCTTAGCGTCAAGCGCGACACGTGTTAACCATATGTGCGCTACTTGGCAGAAGCGCACCGCGCTCTTTAACCGGTGCAAAGCGCCTAGCGCGCCACGTGTTGCGCTGTCAGAACATAAATTGTTCTTTAATAAGCCAAAGCTCTGATGAATGCCCTGCATTCAATACAAGACAAAAAAAAGTGTCAAGACCTAATGCCCAGTATTAAAAATAAAGGCTCAACAGCCCAAAACAAAAAAATGTTAAACATTCATTGGACTTAGCCCAATATTGGCCATAACTCCTCAACTTATATTTAATTGAGACCATATGCTCATGAATATTTAACAGATTTTAGTCCCAAATTGGACTACAGATCTTTCAACCAACTCACACCGGTTCAAGGGTACATCTCTTTACTCCTCTGATATCTGTCGTTGTAATCCTTCAACGTCTTCAGAGAGGTGACGGGTCCCGACAACCACACATTTCACGGACTGTGGGGTGCTTAAACTCATGGACTACGATGTCCTTAACCTGGAATGTGGGGTCCTTAAACTCACGGACTACGATGTCCTTAACCTGAACTGTGGGGTCCTTAAACTCACGGACTACGATGTCCTTAACCTGGACTGTGGGGTCCTTAAGCCCATGGACTACGATGTCCTTAACCTGGACTGTGGGGTCCTTAAGCCCATGGACTATGATGTCCTTAACCTTGGACTGTGGGGTCCTTAAACTCACGGACTATGATATCCTTAACCTTAGACCACCATGTCCTTAAACTGGTAATCGACAGCAATGTCCCTAAACTAAACAATAGAGCCCAAATGCTCTCTTGTTGGATCTAAATGATCCCGTTAAGTTGATCTTAGTCTAAAATTAGACTAACGTATCCTTAACAAACGTTTAAGTTGATCTTAGTCTCAAATGAGACTAACGTATCCTTAAAACCAACCCCAAACCCAAATCTAAGAAAATACGGATTTGGACTAATTCACGCCCTATGGGCGACAACATAAATTAGTCTCCGTATACAATCCACGGGCAACCACAAACAAAACAAACACCCAGGACACGAAGTGACCATCTGGAGAAGGAGAAAGTTGTTACCGCGATGCGGTAGAGTAATTAACTGCAGGGGCTTATGCCTGCAGGAAAGAGCGTCCCCACAATCAAAAACCCCTCAAACGAGGGGGAATCTGACGAAGTCTGCTGCATCGGTCGCATCCGTTTAAACCTTCGATACATGGTGCCATAAATCAACTTGGAATCTTCGGAGAGGTGGACGGATAGCACCAATTAGCATATGCCCCGAAATTCAGGCAAGACGTTCGCCGCGTCTTCGCGCGTCTTTCGGCGGGGAACACTAGCAAATGCTACAAACTCGGTTTGTATTTTGATTGCTTTTATAGTTTTTGCTTTGCATAGTGATATTTGTGAAATATCCTGTACCTTATTTGTAAGTCTACGCTAGCGCCCCGGCAGTCTACAGACGCCAAATGCGGAACAAAAACTTTTTAACTGGCGCTATCGTATACTTTAACCCGGATCTGCCATTATTGCTAAACTAACAAACAGTAAAGAGTGTAGAAAGGTTGTACCGAACGATCTGAGTCCTTCGTTCTTCAACCATCATCCCACGCTCCGTTGCGGCTGCTCCGATCTCGTCGATCTCCGATCTCCTCGTCGAGGTGGCACCATATGATCGGTTCTTTAAACGGGCTCCCGCCTCTGACTCGAGGCAACTCGATCGTCAAGTTTGCTAAAAGAGACGACCAAGATTGATGTAGAGAATGAGTAGATGACTTTGTCTCACTTCGTCCAAGTCCGTGGACGATCGGTTAATGAAGTTGCCGTGGAAATCGGGTGATGGAATGAAATGAACTGTGAATTCCATACACCCCAAAACTATCATATCTTTTCTAACCGATGAAATCAACAACCATCAGAGAGAGAGAGAGGGGCCGGCCTCTTTATAGAATGAGGGAGGTGACCGTAGGAGAGGGGGGTGACCATAGGATGCAAATATCTTATGGAAATATCCTAAGGAAAACAAAATAGCATAATGAAAATGATGACTCAAAAGATTGAACCAATCACATTAAACCTAGTCACCTTATCAAGAATGACTCACCAAGCCTCGTCATCACTTCTAGAAGCTTCTAGAATGATGACTCACCTCATCTGCGAAAAGATAAATCCGTCTTTAACAGAATGTAAAAAGACGGCTGATAGAAAACTGGAAACTGGCAACTTCCAAAAGTGATCCTGAAACGACTTTCAGGAAAACCCCGAAACTGTATAAATATACCCGCATTTGTATTACGACCGAATACAAATGCAACTGAGACAAAGATATTATACCTACTCAATATAATACTCGGATCCGGCTTAAACCAAAACCGACCAGTATCATCTGCCCGAAAACTGATACGTGCGTAAACGCACGTGCATTTTCCGAACCATGCCATAAAACCATACGGCCTCTACAAGGTTTCGCCCGAACTTGGGAAACTGTCTGTGGGGAACTCTAATGACTCGTCAGCACCCTGGCAGTGGGTTTAACCACAAACCGTCAGCGGCACTAGCAATGCGTAACGGCTGCCCATGGACTGACCTTAAGGGATGCCGATGAGCGCACTCATCCGGAAAACCCTACTGAGCCTAACAGTGACAATGTATATACAGTCCGGTCCGTTCGTCAATGAGTATCGCATATCTGCCTAGGGGGCTAGTAACGTCAGACCCCTAATAGCAGTATAAGTCATGTCGGAGTGAAGCCCAATACACCCTGAGATACTACTGGAGTACCTACCAGTAAATCTCCTACCATGGCCATGGATTTGTGTAATGGCTCTCCTAGACACAGCACGACCTCGCCCCCAATACCGGGAGAGACGAATCCCCTGCCGATCCGCTCACGTGCCTCCATATGGCTCGGGACTGTACCCAAAAGCTACCTGTTTGCACGACTCCTTTGAGCCGTGGTAGGGTAGAAATCAAAGCACAGTGGGAACTCACACGAGACAAATGACGACCTCAGGTCGATGAACTAACCTGTACACATGTCACCAGGGAACTGCTATCCGACGATAGATATAATACTAACTAGCAGATTCCCGGCGAGTCCTGTCCGGTGTACTCATAACCCAATGAGCACCTGTATACATCTTAGGTGATCCAACTGACACCAGTGGCTTGTGAGACCGGCCACCGCCCCTCGTCGGGGTCTCGACTGTACACACTAGTCTACTCCGGAGTTTCGATGCCCTGTCTCGAAACTCCCACGACTAGGGACCACAATTAAGGATATGCATATAAACTACCCAACTCTCACGTATATGATCGCCATCATACTGTTGGTAGTAAAGCAAGATCCTAAGGGCTCTATCAAAGTGTAACATGCAATCAGTCACCTGAACATGTACACGACTGATAAAGGCAAACCAGATAGCATACTATCATCTCGAGTAAGACTGTCCTACCGGGATAGGTCCTCCGCAATCATTGCAATCACGTACCTGCGATCCAATAATTGACTATGAGGGCACTATCTCCAACAATCTCCCACTTGCACTCAAGGCTAATATTGCGATGTCGACTACTCACAGCCCGTGTGAAACCGAACATCCAACTCCTCTACTAATCAGTTTCACAAAGCGTTTGTAAAATTATTGTGTTCGAGAAATAGCCTCGGTGAGTGGATCCGCCTAGAAGTTTCTTTCTGTATCTCTCTTAATCTCAAGTTCGCGGAGAAAGCCATCTCCCGAATTGAGTAGTACCTGTCTTAGAATATGTTTGGATATCTGATGGGACCTTAGTTCATAAATGAACTCCATATCCAAACTTCTTAGACTGAATCGATCACTGAACCTAATCAGTATCGGGCACCATGCCACCCACAGTATCCTCTGGAACCACCTGTCCATAATACTGTCCTTCGTCAGAAGGAAAACTAAAACTCTGACAATCACTCTGTCATCCATGTCACCTTTGAAGCCTGGAATGATAACCGTCTCCCGAAAGAGGCTGCCGTTATCAAATCCATAGAACATGTACTAATGTTCTAAAACTGCTTCCTTATGTTTCTCCAGGATTGGATTAATACAAACTTATTGCATCTAGTGTAAAACCAACATTTGGTGTGGTACTTGACATCTCATGATTGACTCAATTGCCTAAGCAAGTGATCTGCCAATCATGCACATCCCTCTCCCCTTTAGTCTGTAAGACACCTTTAGAGAGGGTGACTCCATCACCTGCAGGTACACCACCATGCTAGGAGTCAACTATTCCAAAAACCATTAGAATATCTATCAAAGTACCCACATTGGGAAACTACCCAAATCCAGATCTAAAACCATAGATCTAGAAACCAGAATGTCTAATATTATATCCATATCCTGTCTGGAGAAACAACTGTGTGACGACCACAGTACAACCGATCGTAGTATAGGAATTTTACTTCCTACTCTGTGTATGTCATCCAGATACCATGACATCACACCCTACTACCTTCTTAACTGATCCATCCCCTATTCTGATTGAAGTCAAACCCATGACTGTCACATCAAAATTAGATGATCTATCTCCGCTATAATTGCTCAAGTCTATAAATAGATATAAGCTACTTGCCCACTTATGCTTCCGATGCTCCCACTGATTACGACAACCCTCCTACCGGGTCTCATATCCTGGAACAACAGTAGTGTCAAGTCTTGGTAGATAAGAACCTCCCTGTCACCGTCCTTGAGCCTACCGAAGTACCTCTCGGGTGTCTGAGGTTACCTACCATACCGGCGGAGTGGCTATTGGAATGTCAAGCCTGATTGAATGTATAGGTCCTATTAAATTTTTCCGTAATCGTTCGCGGTTCTGGAATCACTTCCAGTTCTACCATACTCCCACTACTGTTTTTCTAAAAAAGATCCATTTTTACTAAAACTGTGGCGAGTCAAGAACAATATCACTATTGATCTTCCAAATGGTAGAATATCAACCCTCGTCATAGCCAGGGTCAACCCACAAACAGCCATTACAGAAACGTGCCTTGAGTTATCCAGAGTCTGGTTTTAAGCAAAAGCTGGACAACTCCCCGTACCTTAATTTCTTTTAAGGTACGATCCATTCTATATCCAATACAGAAACTTTGGCACTTATTTAATTTGAACCATATTCAAACCATGCAGCTGTCTCCAGTGCACATCAACTTAATGGAAAGAGGCTAATCAGCATTACTCAACTTAGGAATCCATCTAATTATGAGTAACCTAAAAGAGAAACACGTTTCTCAAAACCATCACTATCATCTGAATACCAATCACAAGAATCTACATCTTCGATCTCTTTGAAGAATCCCGATACTTGTGATACCTGGTTCTCTACTTTATTCTTATACCCACAACTTCTCAAAACTTAGACCTTGTATTTCTACGAAACACTCGTCTAAATACTAGAGAAGTTATAAGTAAACAGAACATAGTACGAGGACCTACCCCTTTGTCCTGATGGATACTTGGACAACATACAATACTCTGTATAAGTCCGCTGAGTTGAACAACTCAAAAACTTGTGCGTTGTAGGTGGAAAACTGTACCCTGGCGATTTCCTCAAATCTCACCAATTACAACGAATTCCGATATAATGAGGATGATCACCTAATTCCCAATATCTTACTCCCACTCATCATCTGTAAAACCATACAGATATGAGAATGAAACCTGGTAAATACATACCCTTGGAGTAAGTGTCTAATCGGGAAAACAGTTTTTTTTCTTTAACAATGCACTGAAACATGAAAATGTTTCGTAGGGGTATCCTGGTATTCATAGCAATGCCTCTTCCATAATCCAATTCATGACTTCAACCGTATATTTTATTGCCATCTCTCCAAATCCCTTTATTTGTCTTTAGTCGTTACCTTCTGTACACCATCGTTAGGCTAAATGGTTTTCTTCCTTCCCTACCGTTCGGCACCAGCCTATGGTTTGGAAGAAGACTATCCAGTAAGCATAATAGGTGTACCCTCCTAAACCAAGGAGTACTCGTATCTCGAGAGAAGGTGACGATAAAAGACAACTGAATAATACCTTATTCTTTTTAAAGGTGAAATAGGAGTGGCGATGAAGTACGCGGTTTTGGTCGTGAATGATATCAGTCGCAATTTACTTTGCCCTCTTTCTAATCCCTTTATTTTGTCTTTACATATTACCTTCTGCACACCCTACTTAGGCTAATTGGTTTTCTTCATTCCCTACCTTTCGGCACCAGCCTATGGTTTGGAATAAGACTATCCAATAGGCGTAATAGGTGTACTCTCCTAAACCAAGGAGCTCTCGCAACCTGAGAGAAGGTGATAATAAAAGACAACTGAATAAACCAATTCTATTTCTCCTGAACCTTGATCCATCCTCGAAGAAGTCCCTTCGAGTTCGTATATAACCATACGATGGCTCTATCCAATGGAAGTGGATATCCGTAGTAATACGGGTGTTCTGAGAAATTCAAAGGGTAAAAGAAGGAGTGGCAATGACTTATGCAACTCAGACAATCCAAAAGCCAGTATTTTAAGAAGGTTCGGTCAACTTGGTCACTGAGTCATAGTCTAGGGTCGGTCAAAGGTCGCTGCCAAAGAGAGAGAGAGAAAAGAAACACTCTGCGTGCACTCTAACCTAGATCAGAATGGTCATCATTTTATCTAATCCGGAAACCTCCCACTGTCCTGTCAAATTCTCCTCCAAACCTAAAGAAGAATCAATCGGGATCACCCGAAGAGTAAACCAACTCATCAGTGGGAATCAGGATCCAACTCTCATCTCATGATAACGTGATGGAATGCATCCACGTTACTCATACTCCAGAAGGTATGCGCATACTCGGCAAGTTTCAGTTTCTTTAGAAACTCCTGATATAGTTTTTGCCCCATGCTCTTATGATCCTGACTAAGGGCCAGCAAATCATAAGTCACATGTCAAGTTCTGCCCATCATTATCTTGTTAATTTGAACCCACCCGTACTCGCCCTTGACTAAGGGCCAACAAGGCTGTACGACTGTCCCAAACCAACTCATCTATCTATGCAACATGTGAACACCCCAGCAGCTACCAATCACTATGTCCTAGCTAAGGGCTAGACCAACATAGCTTGAATACTACTGACCATCCATATGAAATGACGGAGGGCTACAGCTGGTTTTTGGCGAAAAACCTTTAGCGTAGTGAACTTGATATCGCTGAAGGAACCTGATAGCTTTTTAAAATATAGTGGCGAAAACCTTTTGCTAAAGAGGTCACTCCCGGTAAAGGGATCTCGGCTCTTTCCTCGTGGAATGAGGTGCAGGATATTCCACTGAATACCGCTATGCAAAGCAACATGTAATCGACTATAGTGAAGTTATTACCCTGACGCAAACTTCTGCCCAAGGGGTCAGTCCCGGTGAAGGGATATCGGCCCTTGCCCCGTCGAATGAGGTGCAGGATATTCCACTGAATACCGCTATGCATAACAAAAGAAAACGTCTTTGCAATAACACCTTTTAAATTGTTCCAACAACTGTAAACAGGTTTGTTTTAACTTTGCATTGATCAGAATCAACGCAGTCCCATCATTCAATCACACCAGAAAAGAACGAAAAATAAAATGTACGTATATGCCATCCGCATTCGTCACTGGGTCCCGTCATCACCCGTTAGGTTACTTAACTAACGACAGAGCGGGGACTGGACTAGCGCGGGTGTAAAACATATACAACATCTAATAGTATATAAACCAATATACATAATCGCTCCAGGCGTGATAGTATGCAACATTACAGAAAAGTAATAAGCATCACAGAACAATACAGATAATCTGGGATCCCCGAGTTTCACAGAGCCGCTGCTGAAACTCGACGTTCCCCTGTCGTGTGGATAGCCTGTGCAATGAAACCTAGACCCCTACAGGCGCGGCAAGTTACCCGCCAAAACCTGAAGCGAGGCAGTCCCCACAGCATAGTGAATGGAACACCCGGCACTTCACGGAGTCCGGTAATCTTGGGCACCCCTCCTTGGGTCAACCTGTACCCCCTACGAGTGCGGCGAATAGTCTGCCAATTCTGAAGTGGGGTCCCTCTGCCTCTCAAAGCCATGAGATGCGGACCCGTTGCTTTCCCGAACCCGGCTATCCGTGCACTCCGTCGCGGGGTAAAACCTAGTACAGTAATGAAAAATAGTACAATAGGTACATCGACCGCAACCTGGTCGTGCCCCAAAAAGAATATTATACAACAGGCAGTGACGGCAGTCCACAAGTTGGACGCTCGTCCCGCAATATCAAATGTACAAATAAACACAAACTGTACTACCATTGCACACTGCTATCCACCACGACAAATCCGCAACATCACAGCACAACACAGAACATCAACGCGAATGTCACGTTCGCAAACCCGTCTAAAAGAACTATAGCAATCAGACGCGGTTTACCGATCAAATGACATTCCCGGTCGGAGATATAATGTAAGCACTGTAAACTAACGTGTTTAAATTTCGATCGACCAAAGACCAAATTTCTAAAAGTGGGCCCCACTGCTTACTGGTGAACAGTAACAAAACCTGGGCCAAAAATATATATACCAAAAATCACAAAACCCAACACAGAACCCACTGACCAAATTTGGGAGCACGTGCTCCTCACATGGCCGCGGAAGCGCGGCCAAACCATGGGTTTGGCCGCCCTTCCGCGGCGGCTTGGAGGAGTCACAACTCCAAATTTCGTCGTGGTTCTTAAATATGCCTGCACGGATTTTTAAGACATCCAGAATTCAATTTTGAGACCGTTTAAAATCAACAGAAACTGTCGGCATAGGATTTTGTAGTTTTCGATTTCCGGTCGGATCGATGTTTTACACGCGTTAGCACAAGTTAGTATAGCAAAATGGTGAGGCTCTGATACCACTGTAAGTCTACACTAGCGCCCCGGCAGTCTACAGACGCCAAATGCGGAACAAAAACTTTTTAACTGGCGCTATCGTATACTTTAACCCGGATCTGCCATTATTGCTAAACTAACAAACAGTAAAGAGTGTAGAAAGGTTGTACCGAACGATCCGAGTCCTTCGTTCTTCAACCATCATCCCACGCTCCGTTGCGGCTGCTCCGATCTCGTCGATCTCCGATCTCCTCGTCGATCTCCGATCTCCTCGTCGAGGTGGCACCACATGATCGGTTCTTTAAACGGGCTCCCGCCTCTGACTCGAGGCAACTCGATCGTCAAGTTTGCTAAAAGAGACGACCAAGATTGATGTAGAGAATGAGTAGATGACTTTTTCTCACTTCGTCCAAGTCCATGGACGATCGGTTAATGAAGTTGCCGTGGAAATCGGGTGATGGAATGAAATGAACTGTGAATTCCATACACCCCAAAACTATCATATCTTTTCTAACCGATGAAATCAACAACCATCAGAGAGAGAGAGAGGGGCCGGCCTCTTTATAGAATGAGGGAGGTGACCGTAGGAGAGGGGGGTGACCATAGGATGCAAATATCTTATGGAAATATCCTAAGGAAAACAAAATAGCATAATGAAAATGATGACTCAAAATATTGAACCAATCACATTAAACCTAGTCACCTTATCAAGAATGACTCACCAAGCCTCGTCATCACATCTAGAAGCTTCTAGAATGATGACTCACCTCATCTGCGAAAAGATAAATCCGTCTTTAACAGAATGTAAAAAGACGGCTGATAGAAAACTGGAAACTGGCAACTTCCAAAAGTGATCCTGAAACGACTTTCAGGAAAACCCCGAAACTGTATAAATATACCCGCATTTGTATTACGACCGAATACAAATGCAACTGAGACAAAGATATTATACCTACTCAATATAATACTCGGATCCGGCTTAAACCAAAACCGACCAGTATCATCTGCCCGAAAACTGATACGTGCGTAAACGCACGTGCATTTTCCGAACCATGCCATAAAACCATACGGCCTCTACAACGTTTCGCCCGAACTTGGGAAACTGTCTGTGGGGAACTCTAATGACTCGTCAGCACCCTGGCAGTGGGTTTAACCACAAACCGTCAGCGGCACTAGCAATGCGTAACGGCTGCCCATGGACTGACCTCAAGGGATGCCGATGAGCGCACTCATCCGGAAAACCCTACTGAGCCTAACAGTGACAATGTATATACAGTCCGGTCCGTTCGTCAATGAGTATCGCATATCTGCCTAGGGGGCTAGTAACGTCAGACCCCCAATAGCAGTATAAGTCATGTCGGAGTGAAGCCCAATACACCCTGAGATACTACTGGAGTACCTACCAGTAAATCTCCTACCATGGCCATGGATTTGTGTAATGGCTCTCCTAGACACAGCACGACCTCGCCCCCAATACCGGGAGAGACGAATCCCCTGCCGATCCGCTCACGTGCCTCCATATGGCTCGGGACTGTACCCAAAAGCTACCTGTTTGCACGACTCCTTTGAGCCGTGGTAGGGTAGAAATCAAAGCACAGTGGGAACTCACACGAGACAAATGATGACCTCAGGTCGATGAACTAACCTGTACACATGTCACCAGGGAACTGCTATCCGACGATAGATATAATACTAACTAGCAGATTCCCGGCGAGTCCTGTCCGGTGTACTCATAACCCAATGAGCACCTGTATACATCTTAGGTGATCCAACTGACACCAGTGGCTTGTGAGACCGGCCACCGCCCCTCGTCGGGGTCTCGACTGTACACACTAGTCTACTCCGGAGTTTCGATGCCCTGTCTCGAAACTCCCACGACTAGGGACCACAATTAAGGATATGCATATAAACTACCCAACTCTCACGTATATGATCGCCATCATACTGTTGGTAGTAAAGCAAGATCCTAAGGGCTCTATCAAAGTGTAACATGCAATCAGTCACCTGAACATGTACACGACTGATAAAGGCAAACCAGATAGCATACTATCATCTCGAGTAAGACTGTCCTACCGGGATAGGTCCTCCGCAATCATTGCAATCACGTACCTGCGATCCAATAATTGACTATGAGGGCACTATCTCCAAGATTATTCGATAAGGAAAGAGCCGAGATCCCTTCACCGGGAGTGACCTCTTTAGAAAAACTAGTAAAAGCCTAAAAAACACTCCTTTACAAAATCACTCGATTCTACGACGATATCAAGTTCATTACGCAAAAGGTTTTCTTAAAAACCTGTCGTAGCCCTCCGTCATTTCAGATAAGTACTGGTTAGTATTCGTGCTACGTTTGTTGACTATGTTAAGGCGTAGTGTGCGGTAGATGATTAGTGCTTATCTGTATAAGCATATGATGTGATTGGATTAGGATAGTCGTGCGACTTTGTTGACTATGTTAAGGGTCATGCGGGTGGGTTTAATTCAATCAGGAAATGACGGGTTTAACTTGGCTAGCGCTTATGATTTGTTAACCTTGTTAAGGTCATAAATTGCTAGGGGCAAAACATTATCGGGAATTTCAAGGGTTGAAATTTGCAATGAGATTGCATACCTCCTATGAGATAGTTGGATCCCAATACCCACTGCGAGTAAGAGTTACTCCTGAGAGAGTTTTACACATAACAATTAGCTGATCTAGTAGGTGTCTAGAAAGGTATTAACGGGGTTACGCCCCTGGGAAAATGAAGTTTATTTTAATTAGGTCCGTGCGAAAGCACGGGGAACCTCCCTCAAAGTACAGGTACTGGCCTGGCTGAAAGATTGACGAAATTGTAGGGTGTAATTAATCCCGGCTAGTCTTTCCTTTTAGGGTTTGAAGGAAGATTTGACTAAAACAGTGGGAGCCATCCTGATTAGATAAATTAGTAACCAATCTAATCTTGCAAGAGCATACGCTGAGTGTTTTATTCTCTCTCTCTCCAGGTAGCAACCATGTCACGCCTTAATCAAAATAATAATACGGATGTATTGACCAAACCCGCTTGTTATACTGAGCTAAGGAACATTGGTCCCGCTCCAACTTATAATTGTTATAAGTCTGAGCAGGAAATAAGGAATTACTAGGATTCCCGTGCCGCCCAAATGAAGAAAATGCATGATGATGCATCTTCTTCGAGTGTGTTCATTACCGAGAACTGTTTCTCAGTATCCTCTACGTCCTGGGTATGAGATACCGGATCAGGATCCCACATATGTAATCCAACATGGGCTACATATAGGAAGAGAACTGAGAATGGGTGATAAGTTTCAAGAGTTGGAAATGGTGCAAGTGTTGCAGCTAAGTTTGTTGGCAGTTATCACCCTGTATTACAAAATACATTAATTCTGAACAAATGTTATTAGATACCGAACCTGATATACAACATCATATCAGTATCTTTATTTAGTAAAGAAGGATATAATTTTGTATTGTTGGATAATTTTTTGAACATTTCCTATATCAATAGTTGATCGATTCAGGCACGTTATCTAAAAGCATATATGTTCTAAATCAAACCACGGTTATTAACGTATAGAACACACAAAAGAGGAAGAGTTCAGAAATGAACGAATCCTTCTTGAGGCATTGTAGACTAGGTCATATCAATACGACACAACTAGATAAGTTACATAAAGATGCATATTTAAATCAGTTTGAATTTACATCTTGTGAAACTTGCAAGTCATGTCACAAAGATAAGATGACCATAGCTCCGTTTATTGGAAACAGAGAAAGAGTTAGATGAACTTTTGGGATTGATACATGATGATGTATGTAGGTTCCCTGTCTACACATGCCAGGAACGGTTCTTTGTACTTCATTACATTCACTGATGGTCTCTCAAGATTCGGACATATGTTCTTGTTGAAACACAAGTCTGAACCTTTTGAGATATTCAAAGAATATAAGTCAGAAGTAGAGAACCAAAATGGCTATAAGTATTATGTCCTTTGATGTGATCAAAGAAGAGAATACTTGAGCACGAAATTCCTGGACTATTCTAAAGGAGAATGAGATTCTCTCTCAGTATTACTCCTCCGTATACACCACAACACGTTGGTATATCGAGGCGGAGCAATCGCACCCTATGTAATAAGGTGTGCTCTATGATGAGTACTACTGAGTTTCCTATTTCCTTTTGGGGGTTATGCACTTGAGAAGCTGCAAACCTATTGAATAGGGTTCCAATCAAATCAGGTGCCTACCACTCCATATGTGATATGAAATGGGAAGAGCCCATCTCTTAAGTATGTTAACATTTCGATTGTCCGGCCTATGTCTAAAATCAAAATACGGACAAGCTCGAGGCAAGGTCAGTTCTGAGGAAGTTTGTTGGATATCCTAAGCATTCTCAAGGGAATATCTTCTACCATACTGAGGAGAAAAAGATGTTTTGTTTCTCAACATGCCACCTTTTGGAAAAGGAATTTCTTATGAAGAAATTAGTGGTCGTGAGATAGAACTGGAAGGAGTTTCAGCTATACAAACTGCAGCTGAAAATTTGGTAGAACCGGAAGATTCAATAGATCCCAACGAACCTCATCATCTCCACCGATCTGGTAAGGTTCCTCATCCACCTGAGAGATACTTCGGTTTTCTCTAGGACAATGGGAGCAAGGATTGAATCATGAGATGATGACCCAACTAGTTTCGAGCAGGCCATTAGGAGTGGGGACTCTATGAGAATGGCTGGATGCTAAGCCATCTGAGATGGAATCCATATACACCAACAAAGTATGGACTTAGGTTGCTATATCTGAAGGGTTAAATCCCCATCAGGAGCAAGTATATCTTGAGAAGATTACTTGGTGTACATGGAAAAGTTGAGACTTTCAAATCTAAGACTTGTTGCAAAAGGTTCTCGTCATCGACCAGTTATGGATAATGATGAAACCTTTTCTAGTCCCTATGCTTAAGTCTATCCAGATCCTACTTGCCATTGCTACATACTATGACTATGATATCTGGCAGTTGGGTGTCATGACTGTTTTTCTAAATAATGATTTAGAAGGGAGCGTCTATAAGTACATAGCCAGAGGGCTTCGTAGACAGTGGAAGCAGCGGAAACGTGTGCAAATTGCATTATGGGATAAAACAGGCATCGCGAAGTTGGAACATCTGTTTTGATGTGGTAGTCAAAGCATTTGACTTCATCAAAATGGTAGATGAACCTTGTATATACAAAAAGGTAGTAGGGAGTATGGTGGTGATCCTCGTATTGTGCGTGGATGACATACTCCTGATAGGAAAATAGTTTCATATGCTACACTTGGTCAATCTACTCTTATCACAAGGATGTTGGATATATGTATGCCGTAGAGGACATTATATGATAGTAGATGTATTCATACATGTATATATATATATTCAGTATATATTCTTGTTCGACATGATAATATGCTATCTGGTTCTTCTTTATCTGGCATGCTGACTTGATCATGCTATTATTCATTTACACATGTTGATAAAGCCCTGAGGATATTTGCTTGACTACTGTGATTATAATGGAGATCATACTAGTGGGACATCTATGGTTTATAAGCATATCCTGAAAATTCCCTAGTCGTAGGTGTATCAAGATGGGGCATCAATATACCAGAGTAGACTAGTGTATATGATACTAGACCCATATGATGGGCGGTGGATGTTCCCACATCCATTGATGTTTGACATCGAGATCGTATACGGGTGCTCAGTGGTGACTGGGTACACTGGACGGACTCGCCGAGAACTCCTAAATGGTATTATATCTATCGTCAGATAGCAGTTCTCAGGTGACACTGGTACAGGTTAGTTCGTAGACCCGAGATCGTCATAGAGTCTTGTGTGTTCTCCTACTGTACTTTGATTACCACCCTACCACGGCTCTACTGAGTGGTGCAAACAGGTGGCTTTTGGGTACAGTCCCGAGATACATGGAGACAGTGAGCGATAAGAGGGGTTTCGTCTCTCCCGGTATTGGGAGTTGATGCTGTGTTGTGCTTGATTGGCTATATCAGTAAGTCCCTAGCAAGAGCTGTTGCGATTTACTGATAAGTGTTATCAGTAGTTTCTCGATCTGTTATAGACCATTCATCGGCATGACTTATTGAGTTATTGGGGTCGACGTTACCATCCCTAGACTCGATATGCAGCATATCTGACGAAGAGACCGGACTGTACGGTAGTGTTGCCGGTTGGCTCGACGGGAATTGTGACAGGTTCGCTTGTTTTCTTCTGATCGCTCAATACCCGGGTGGCCGTTACGTTTAGCTGACCTCTTGCGGCTTGGGGGTGTTTGATATGATCATCACCCACTGCCGGCGTATTGACGGGTCTTAGAGTCCCACAATGGAGTTACCTAGTCCAGGCGAAACAATGTGGTGCGCATATGAGATATGAGCGGGGACCCGATTAAATGCGCGTATGTGATACCGTATATTAATCGGGTGGTTTGCTATTGGTCGGGTCATATGAGATATGACCGGTTTGCTAAATCAAGTGTTGATTTAACATTGACCATTTGCATTTTCACTTTAAACCCTTCTTGTATTTTTTGTATGCATGCATGTATGCATTTATTCTCATTGATGCACATATGGATGTGCATGCATACATACATGTATACACTCTTGTATCATGGTTGTTGATACAATGGATGGTGGCAATATAAGACTCACACACTTATAAATATGTTGATATTTATTTTTGGAAAAGAAAATGGAAATGGATAATCACTCATGGTTGATTATTATATTCCTTCACTAAACCTCTCTTTAACCATGAGTTATTATTCTATGGCCATTAGTTCTCCAAAAGAAAATATCTAGATATTTATAAACTAGGGTTAAGAGTGAGAAGAAGAAAATATATATTTTCTTTTCTCATTCTTATCTCAATACTTATCATTATCTTGAGCTCTTCATTTGCCATCATCTTCTTCCTCCTCTCTCTTGCTCTCTAGGTTTCATTAGTGAGCAAAAGAGTGATCAAGTTAGGGTTTTGAAGTGAGAAAACTAACCACATAACTATTCTACACTACTCTTGCCCATTAGTTTAGAGTGTTGGCTTCTACTTCTTCTCTTGATCTAGTGGAGCTTCAAGCTTGGACAAAAAGGACTCCGGGTGGATCGTCGTGGACCTAGAGGATCTCAAGCGAGCTTCTTTCAACTCTCAAGTGGTCAAGGAGTCTAGCGTAGAGAGCTACAAAGGTTGTATTCTCAAACCCTATCCTTTTACTACTTGTGATGGTGTTAAGAGTTTTGTTACCCTAGCTTTTCTAGTTTGTGTAGGATTCCTAGGCACGCTAATGAAGTCGCACAAGGCATCAACCATGCCAATTTTAAATTTTATGAGTGCCGAGAAACCCTAATACGGATCGTCGACTAGAATTTTAGGCGAAACAATAAACTAGTTAACATCTTAACTAAAAGAAGAATGCTACAACCTTTGTAGATCCGGTAATCCACTTCCTTAGCTCCATGTAGTCGTTCCCTCGCTGTCCATCTCGAATCCCGAACTCTCTCATCGGCTTCTTCGGAGAAATGAGCGGACTAGTCGTCGACTTCGATGCCGAAGATGATCTACGTCGAGGCTACACTGGATCAAGCTCCGACTTCACCTAGTTGTGAAACTTGTGAAGAAAACACCCAAAACCACTTGGCAAGAGGTAGAGGATGAAGAAATAGGAGGTGGGTTCACTTTAGAATTGGATTTCTCACTTTAGAACTCAAGATGCCATTGATGGAATCAAGCTTTCTTTCTTGATGAAGATGATGAAGAAGAAGAAAGAATATGATGAGTGTTGTCAAAAAAGAATAATAAAATCCATACTTATCATCTTCTAACCATGGTCAAGTGTAGAGAGTTAACTATAATTTAGATGAGTGGTTAGGGTTAGGAGAAGAAGACAAAGTGGTCACTTGGTCAAAGCTTCATGAAGCTTCAACAAGCTTCATGATAAAAGAAACCATTTTGTTTTCTATTATCTATTTCTCAAAAAAGAAAAGATAAATAATTAAGTGAAAATATGAAACCCTAACCATTCACTAAACATGGTTTAAGTCTTTACACAAATCCAAGCGAGTATGTATCATCAAACATGATACAATCAAGTGCACACAAAATATATCACATATACAATGTGCATATCAAGTGAGAAAATACCTTTTAAAATGAACCAATACTAGTTAATGCAAAGTAATATATCAAATATATAATTATACATTAAATCATTAAATCAACACTTGATTCAATGATCCGGTCATGTCGCACATAACCGACTAGTATACAATGTATCGATTTATCGAATCAATGATTCGATAACTAGGTTATATCGTATACAACCAATCGAAACATTCGTCGCGAGAATGTAATACGGTATCACATACACGCATTATTCTCGGTCCCGCACATATCTCATATGCGCTCCTATTTCGTTTCGCTTGAGCCAGGAAACCTCTGTGTAGGACTCTAAAGACTCGTCAATACGCCGGTAGCAGATGATGATCATATCAAGCACCCACAAGCCGCAAGCGGTCTGCTAAACGTAACGGCCATCCGGGTATTGAGCGATCAGAAGATCGACGAGCTAGCCCGCTCACACTCCTGTGAATCCAACCAGTAACACTTACCGTACAGTCCGGTCTGTTCGTCTGATATGTCGCATATCAAGTCTAGGGGTGGTATACGTCAGACCCCAATAACCGATAAGTCATGCCTATGTGAGGCTCATAACGGGTCGAGAAACTACTGGTAACACTTACCAGCAAATCTCTGATCAGCCCTGGCCAGGGACTTCCCTATTACGGCCAATCGAGCACTGCGCAACATCAACCCCCAATACCGGGAGAGATGAAACCCCTCCTATCGCTCATTGCCTCCATGTAACTCGGGACTGTACCCAAAGACCACCGTTTTGCACGCCCTCATGGACGTGGTAAGGTGGAGATCAAAGCACAGTGGGAATCGCACAAGACTCTATGACGATCTCGGGTCTACAGACTAACCTGCACAAGTGTCACCTGAGAACTGCCATCTGACGTGAGGTATAATACCAACTGGGAGTTCTCGGCGAGTCCGTCCAGTGTACCCAGTCTCCACTGAGCACCCGCATACCATCTCTGATGTCAAACACCAATGGATATGGGATCATCCATCGCCCATCTCATGGGTCGAGAAGCGTATACGCTAGTCTACACTGGTATATTGATGCCCCGTCTCGATACACCCATGACTAGGGACCTTGAAGGATGTACTTATGGACTACCATGTCCCCACTAGTATGATCTACATCATAGTCCAGGCAGTCAAGTACACATCCTAAGGGCTTTACCAACATGTAACTATAAGACAGTTTAAAGAGACTAGTATACATGTTAAGATAAAGAGAAACCAGATAGCATACTATCATATCAAGCAAGAAAGTCATCTCTATATATGTCCAAGCATCCAATATAATATACATCATCTGTACAATACTGGCCTCTAGGGCAAACATACAACTAACAATCTCCCACTTGCACTAAGGCCAGCTGCTGTAGTATCGCATACCGAGCATCCCGAAGAGTCTCTCAAACTGTATCTGGGGAATGGCCTTCATGAGTGGATCCGCCGTGTTGTTCTTCGTGTCAACCCTCCTGACCTCGATCTCCCGGCGATCAACTATCTCCCGGATCAGGTGATACCGCCTCAGAATATGCCTGGATCGCTGATGGGACCTGGGTTCCTTGGCCAAAGCCACCGCTCCATTGTCATCGCAATACAAAGGTATTGGATGCTCAATGGATGGAACCACTCCAAGTTCAGTAATGAACTTCTTGATCCAGACAGCCTCTTTGGCAGCATCGTTGGCAGCGATGTATTCAGCCTCCATCGTCGAGTCTGCCACGGTTTCCTACTTGGAACTCTTCCAGCTAACTGCCCCTCCGTAAAGGGTAAAGACAAATCCTGACTGCGACTTAGAGTCGTCCTTATCACTCTGGAAGCTCGAATCGGTAAAGGACTCCACTTGGAGTTCTCCGTTACCATACACCAAGAGCATCTCTTTAGTCCTTCGCAAGTACTTGAGAATGCTCTTCACCGCTGTCCAGTGACTCTCTCCAGGATCAGCTTTATACCTTCTCACTACACTTAGTGAGTATGCAACATCGGGTCTGGTACATAGCATCGCGTACATGATAGAGCCTACAGCCGAAGCATAGGGTATCCCTTGCATGCGAGCTCTCTCCAAATCAGTCTTGGGAGACATCTCTTTGGAGAGAGTGATTCCAGAGATCGTGGGCAAGTTCCCACGCTTGGATTCTTCCATACTAAACCTCTTTAGTATGGTGTCAATGTACCTGGATTGGGATAATCCCAATATCCGTTTGGATATATCTCTATAGATCCTTATTCCCATTCATTGAGAATCTTTGTGATAAGAAGAGCTTGACCGATTGCAGCATAGGAATATCATTTCCTATCAAGGGTATGTCGTCCACGTACAATATGAGGAAGACAATCTTACTCTCTGCTACCTTCTTGTAAATACAAGGTTCATCTGGGTTTTTGACGAAATCAAACTCTTTGATAACGACGTCAAAGCAGATGTTCCAACTCCGCGATGCTTGCTTTAATCCATAAATGGATTTAAGCAGCTTGCACACCTTCCCGCCGCTCCCACTGTCTACGAAGCCCTCTGGCTGAGTCATGTACACGCACTCTTCTAAATCACCATTTAGAAAGGTGGTCTTAACATCCATTTGCCAGATTTCGTAGTCATGATATGCAGCGATGGCAAGCATGATCCGGATGGATTTAAGCATAGCCACTGGAGAAAAGGTTTCGTCATAGTCCACACCTGGTCTTTGACGAAAGCCTTTTGCAACAAGTCTAGCTTTGAAAGTCTCCACTTTCCCATCTACACCAAGTTTTTTCTTGAAGATCCACTTGCTCCCAATGGGTTTTACCCCTTCAGGAGCAACATCCAAAGTCCATACTTTGTTGGTATACATGGATTCCATCTCGGACCGCATAGCATCCAGCCATTTCACTGAGTCCCTACTCGTGATGGCCTGCTCGAAGCTAGTTGGGTCATCATCCTCCATGATGCAATCCTCGCTTCCACCATCCATGAGAAAACCGTAGTATCTCTCAGGTTGGCGAGGAACCCTACTAGATCGGCGGAGAGGCTGGGGTTCGTCGGGTACTACTGAATCCTCTGGTTCTACCAAGTCTTCTGTTATAGTTTGTGTCGCTGGAACCTCTTCCAGTACCTCCTTGCCACTAATCTCTTTGTCAAGAAATTCCTTTTCTAAAAAGGTGGCATGTCGAGAAACAAACACTTTTTGTTCCTCGGTGTAGTAGAAGATATACCCGCGCGAATGTTTGGGATATCCAATAAACTTACACAGAATGGACCTTGCCGCGAGTTTGTCCGGATTTTGCGTTTTTACATATGCCGGACAACCCCATATCTTAACATAATTAAGACATGGTCTCTTTCCTTTCTATATCTCATATGGAGTGGTTGGCACGGATTTGGTGGGAACCATATTCAATAGGTCTGCAGGTGTTTCCAGTGCATATCCCCAGAAGGAAATAGGTAACTCAGCTGTGCTCATCATAGAGCGCACCATATCTAATAGGGTGTGGTTCCTCCGTTCTGATACACCGTTGTGCTGTGGTGTATATGGAGGAGTCAGCTGAGAGAGAATCCCATTCTCTTTTAGGAAGTCCAGGAATTCATTGCTCAAGTATTCACCTCCTCGATCAGATTGAAGGATTTTAATACTTTGTCCGGTTTGGTTTTCGACTTCTTGTTTATATTCTCTAAATTTCTCAAAAGCTTCTGATTTGTGTTTCATCAGGAACACATATCCGAATCTAGAGAGATCGTCAGTGAATGTAATGAAGTACGAAGAACCATTCCTGGCATGTGTAGACATAGGACCGCATACATCACTATGTATCAGTCCCAAGAGTTCAGAACTCTTTCTCCGTGTCCCGTAAACGGAGTTTTGGTCATCTTTCCTTTGAGACATGACTGGCAAGTGTCATAAGATGAAAATTCAAACGGATTTAAATATCCATCCTTATGCAACTTAGCCAGTCGTGTCGCATTGATGTGACCGAGTCTACAATGCCACAAGAAGGATTCGTTCAGTTCTGAACTCTTCCTCTTGTGTGTGTTTGTTATGCTCAGAACTGTTGATTGATTTAGAACATAAATGCCATTGCACAACGTGCCTGATCCAACCAACTTTTGGTTACGGAAAATGTTCATAACATTGTCCTGTAATACAAAATTATATCCCTCTTTACTCAATAAAGAAACCGATATAATGTTGCATATCAGGTTCGGCATGTAATAGTATTCGTTCAGAACCAATGTATTACCAGTTGGTAATGCAAGGTGATATTCCCCGACAGTCTTAGCTGCAACAATTGCACCATTTCCAACTTTAATGTCTTTATCACCTTCTCCAAGTTCTCTACCTTTCCTGAGCCCATGTAACTGATTACATATATGGGATCCTGACCCGGTATCTAATACCCAGGACGTGGAGCAAATGGAGAAACAGTTCTCTGTAACGAACACACCCGAAGAAAATGCATCATCATGTACTTTCTTCATTCGGGTGGCATGGGAATCCTGGTATTCCCCTATGTCCTGTTCATTCCTATAACTCTTATAAGAAAGAACGGAACCAACGTTCCCCAGCACAGTATAACATGCGGGTTCGGTCAATACATCCATATTATTATCTTTATTAAGGCATGACATGGTCGCTACCTGGAGAGAGAGAGAAGAAAACACTTTAGCGTATGCTCGTGCAAGATCAGATTGGTTATTATCTTATCTAATCAGGATGGCTCCCACTAGTTTTTATCAAATCTTCCTTCAAACCCAAAAAGGAAAGACTAGCCGGGATTAATTACACACTACAAGTTCGCCAATCTTTCAGCCAGGCCAGTGTCGGTACTTTGAGGGAGGTCCCCCGTGCTTTCGCACGAACCTAATTAATGTAAACCTCGTTTTCCCAGAGGCGTAACCCCGTTGACACCTTTCTAGACACCTACTTGATCGGCTAATTGTAATGTGTAAAACTCTCCCAGGAGTAACTCTTACTCGCAGTGGGTATCGGGATCCAACTATCTCATAGAAGGTATGCAATCTCATTGCAAATTTCAACACTTGAAATTCCCGATAATATTTTTCCCCTAGCGTGCTATGACCTTGACGCAGGCCAACAAACCATAGTGCGCTAGTCAAGTTCAACCCGTCATTTCCTGATTGAATTAAACCCACCCGCACGACCCTTGACGCAGGCCAACAAAGTCGCACGACTACCCTAATCCAATCTGCATCATATGCATAAGCAGATAAATACTAGTTAGCTACCGCACACTACGCCTTGACGCAGGCCAACAAACATAGCACGAATACTAACTACTACTTATCTGAAATGACGGAGGGCTACGCTAGGTTTTTCTGAAAACCTATTGCGTAATGAACTTGATATCGTTGTAGAATCAAATGAAGTTTTGAAATGGAGTGATTTTGAGGCTTTTCTAGTTTTGCTAAGGGGTCACTCCCGGTGAAGGGATCGTCGGCCCTTTCCTCGTCGAATGAGGTGCGGGATATATCATATATATCACTGTGCAAAGCAGAAACTATAGAAGCAATCAAAAGTCAAACCGAGTGTGTAGCATCTGCCAGTTATTGCTAAAGGAGTCACTCCCGGTGAAGGGATCTCGGTCCTTTCCTCATCGAATAAGGTGCAGGGTATATCATATATACCGCTATGCAAAGCAAGAACTGTAGCTACCTGTTTTATTTTGAAATTCGATTCTACAACATCTTAGGTTTCTTTTCTTTCATTAATCACATTAATGAAGTCCCATCATTTAAGTCACCTAAACATCACAGATAAATACGACGTACACTTATGCCATCCGCATTCGCCTCGATGTCCCCTCGTGCACCGTTAGGTTAGGTAACTAACGACAGAGCAGGGCAGGGCTAGTGCGGGTGCAAAACATAAGTAACGTCTATATAATATATCATATATACTATATAAAGTATCTATCACAGAACATCACAGATATCGCAGCAGAAAATATCATATGAAATATTGGATATACTAGGACGTCCGTGTTTCCAATACGAGCCAGTATAAAACACGGATTCCACGGTTGTGATGAATAGCCAATCCCACACCCCTAGACCCCTACGAGAGCGGCAAGCAACCCTACCAATTCTAGGGTTAGGAGACCCGGACTCGACTCCTCGAGATGGTCTCCCACTGGACCCTAGAACCCGGTTACTTGTGCTCCCCTCCTTGGGTCTATCCTAATGCGGAAAAGTAAATAATATACAAAAGGTGACAACTTCCGCTACCTGGAAGTGCCCCAATAAAAGAATATTACATACAAGTTTTTACATGAATGAAAATGAAAAACACTCATCTTACATAAAAAAAAACCGGCTATTCTAACACGACTATCCAATATAACATATCCAGCAACACATAACATCACATGTCATCAACGTAAGTAAATATGCGCATCCCAATTGTCATTGACATATAGCAACGAAACCGGCGATATCACATATTACACTTACGGTCACAGAAAAGAAAGTGTAAAACTACAACAATTGGAATCCGCAACTTCTTTAGACATCGCATGCCTAATCAAATGAAATACTTAGACATCACATGCCTAACAGCTATAAATCCCGCATTTTAGTCTCATCATCGAAAACTCTTTTCAATATCATGTGGGACTAAACTGCTAGATTTATAACATTCATTCAGTTATCTCATAACTGTTTGTGAATTCCAATTATTGTTTCCCATTCCGGATAAATAGAAAATATTAAACTTTCCGATCGAACATTGGAACACCCAAGTTTTCCCGAAACCGATCAACACATGAAATAAGTTCAAATACATTCACTTCATGCCTCAGTACTAACGGTCCAGCCGTAGAAGGGTCAAGCCAACGCCTCACATGTGGCACGCCGTACTGCCCCAAACCCGAAGGTTCAAAGGGCAGTTCAAGACGGTCACATAATCGAGTTAAGGTTTGTTGTCTTCTAGAGGGACCATCGCGCTACTTGCACTACTTAGAACGTCATTAAACTACGGAAAAGTCCAACAAATTGGAAATTTCCCGGCAGGGGAAAAGTTGGGTATTTATATCCGGTCGAACTTTTTAACATATTCTTAAATTATCCGGAAAAACACACAGACAAAATTTGATAATCCGATCGAATCTTTGATTCCCAATACATCCCCAGAATACTCATCTGTAGAGTCACAATAAAAATATCCAGAAAATATAGCATTCAATAATATGAATTACTGTGCAGAAATTATTGGACAAGGGGACAGTACGGCCGCGGAACCGCCGCACATGTCTTGCATTTGTCGCGGTTCCGCGGTGGCTTTATCGATTTAGACCCTCGTTTTTCACAGTAATTCAAATAAGACCCTGCTTATTTTTCTGCAAATTTTTAATTGACAAAAATCCAAATTTTCAGAAAATTTCCAGAGAGCATTTTGGAAATGGGTTTCGATGTTCGTTCGGATTTCAAACGTCATCTAGACTTCGCCTAAGGCTCTAGCTAGTCTCTGTACCACTGTAGGGTTCCTAGGCACGCTAATGAAGTCGCACAAGGCATCAACCATGCCAATTTTAAATTTTATGAGTGCCGAGAAACCCTAATACGGATCGTCGACTAGAATTTTAGGCGAAACAATAAACTAGTTAACATCTTAACTAAAAGAAGAATGCTACAACCTTTGTAGATCCGGTTATCCACTTCCTTAGCTCCATGTAGTAGTTCCCTCACTGTCCATCTCGAATCCCGAACTCTCTCATCGGCTTCTTCGGAGAAATGAGCGGACTAGTCGTCGGCTTCGATGCCGAAGATGATCTACGTCGAGGCTACACTGGATCAAGCTCCGACTTCACCTAGTTGTGAAACTTGTGAAGAAAACACCCAAAACCACTTGGCAAGAGGTAGAGGATGAAGAAATAGGAGGTGGGTTCACTTTAGAATTGGATTTCTCACTTTAGAACTCAAGATGCCATTGATGGAATCAAGCTTTCTTTCTTGATGAAGATAATGAAGAAGAAGAAAGAATATGATGAGTGTTGTCAAAAAAGAATAATAAAATCCATACTTATCATCTTCTAACCATGGTCAAGTGTAGAGAGTTAACTATAGTTTAGATGAGTGGTTGGGGTTAGGAGAAGAAGACAAAGTGGTCACTTGGTCAAAGCTTCATGAAGCTTCAACAAGCTTCATGATAAAAGAAACCATTTTGTTTTCTATTATCTATTTCTCAAAAAAGAAAAGATAAATAATTAAGTGAAAATATGAAACCCTAACCATTCACTAAACATGGTTTAAGTCTTTACACAAATCCAAGCGAGTATGTATCATCAAACATGATACAATCAAGTGCACACAAAATATATCACATATATAATGTGCATATCAAGTGAGAAAATCCCTTTTAAAATGAACCAATACTAGTTAATGCAAAGTAATATATCAAATATATAATTATACATTAAATCATTAAATCAACACTTGATTCAATGATCCGGTCATGTCGCACATAACCGACTAGTATACAATGTATCGATTTATCGAATCAATGATTCGATAACTAGGTTATATCGTATACAACCAATCGAAACATTCGTCGCGAGAATGTAATACGGTATCATATACACGCATTATTCTCGGTCCCGCACATATCTCATATGCGCTCCTATTTCGTTTCGCTTGAGCCAGGAAACCTCTGTGTAGGACTCTAAAGACTCGTCAATACGCCGGTAGCAGATGATGATCATATTAAGCACCCACAAGCCGCAAGCGGTCTGCTAAACGTAACGGCCATCCGGGTATTGAGCGATCAGAAGATCGACGAGCTAGCCCGCTCACACTCCTGTGAATCCAACCGGTAACACTTACCGTACAGTCCGGTCTGTTCGTCTGATATGTCGCATATCAAGTCTAGGGGTGGTATACGTCAGACCCCAATAACCGATAAGTCGTGCCGATGTGAGGCTCATAACGGGTCGAGAAACTACTGGTAACACTTACCAGCAAATCTTTGATCAGCTCTGGCCAGGGACTTCCCTGTCACGGCCAATCGAGCACTGCGCAACATCAACCCCCAATACCGGGAGAGACGAAACCCCTCCTATCGCTCATTGCCTCCATGTGACTCGGGACTGTACCCAAAGACCACCGTTTTGCACGCCCTCATGGACGTGGTAAGGTGGAGATCAAAGCACAGTGGGAATCACATAAGACTCTATGACGATCTCGGGTCTACAGACTAACCTGCACAAGTGTCACCTGAGAACTGCCATCTGACGTGAGGTATAATACCAACTGGGAGTTCTCGGCGAGTCCGTCCAGTGTACCCAGTCTCCACTGAGCACCCGCATACCATCTCTGATGTCAAACACCAATGGATATGGGATCATCCATCGCCCATCTCATGGGTCGAGAAGCGTATACACTAGTCTACACTGGTATATCGATGCCCCGTCTCGATACACCCACGACTAGGGACCTTGAAGGATGTACTTATGGACTACCATGTCCCCACTAGTATGATCTACATCATAGTCCAGGCAGTCAAGTACACATCCTAAGGGCTTTACCAACATGTAACTATAAGACAGTTTAAAGAGACTAGTATACATATTAAGATAAAGAGAAACCAGATAGCATACTATCATATCGAGCAAGAAAGTCATCTCTATATATGTCCAAGCATCCAATATAATATACATCATCTGTATAATACTGGCCTCTAGGGCATACATACAACTAACAGTTTGATCCTTAGGATCTTTTCTTTAGCACCCTATAATTTTTAATATGGCATGTGTGTTGCTACCAAACCCTTGTAGTAGTGCTGTTGAAAACCCTTCATGGTATCAAAGCCTAACTAGAAGCCTAGAAGATGTTACAACAATACGAAAACGAAAACTTCCGCAAAAATACGAAATTAGAAAACCTAAGAAATGCTCTCTGTAAATTTTTTTAAAAGTGGCCTGAAAATTATTTAAACAACTGCAGAGAGGCATTTAAGATGATATAAGAAAACTGGTGCAAAACGAGATGGAGGGCTCGGAAAAATCCGGCGACCCATAAGGATTTTCCGGCGACGCCGGCCGTTGGTGCTCCCCTCTGGCTCGTTTTGCTCCAGTGTTCTGTACATTATGATCTGGGGTTTCTAGTATTGTTTAGTTGTCCAGAATTGCATGTGATGTAAGTTTGGTATTGGGTTATTTGCGGAATAGTTCGTATTCGTATTTTTATAGCATCGTATTGGTAACGTTGGCGACGTCAAACAGGTCGACCGAATTATCAAACACTCGTATTTTCCAGGTTGAATGTACTCGATATATAATGCAGGTATTCCTATAGACCCTATAGAAGAATGTAACCCTAACTCGAGATGTGACCACCAAACTGTGACTAAACCTTAGGGTTTACCGTAGTTAGTGGCACCACAAATGAGGCTTGGGTCTGCCCTTCTACGGCTGGTCCATTAAATACTGTGGCATAGATTTTGGGTATTGTTTGACGGCGCTCAAGTGTTGAGCTTGCTGGGGAATATGGGTGTTTATTAATTCGATCGAAGGGTTTAACATCTCCTAGTAGTATGTGATACTTGTTTCTGTGACCGTAACCGTAGTATGTGTGTCGTCGGTTTCGTTGCTATATCTCAACGGCAATTGGGGTACGCATACTTGCTTACGTTGATGACATGTGATGTTATGTGTTGTTGTGTTGTGCTGTATAGGATTGTCGTGATCGAATAGCCGGGGGGTTTTATGTGAGATGAGAGTTTTACTTTTCATTCATGTAAAATTCATTTGTAATGTAATATTCTTTTATTTGGGGCACTTCCGGGTTGAGGATGTTGTCACCATTGATGTATATTATTTACTTTTCCGCATTAGGATAGACCCAAGGTGGAGAGCACAAGTGACCGGGTTCTAGAGTCCAGTGGGAGACCATCTCGAGGAGTCGAGACAGGGTCTCCTAACTCTAGAATTGGTAGGGTCGCTTGTCGCTCTCGTAGGGGTCTAGGGTGTGGGATTGGCTATTCATCACGACCAGGGAATCCGTATTTTCTATTGTTGGCTAAATACTAAATACGGACGTCCTAGTATATCCTATATTATCATATATGTGTTTCTGCTGCCTATATTCTGTGATGTGATCGCTTAATATATCTGAGACGAATGCTATATTATATATGAGATATATAATAGACGTTGCTTATGTTTTACACCCGCGCTAGTCCCGTCCCGGTATGTCGTTAGTTAAGTAACCTAATGGTGCATAACGAAACATTGTGGCGAATGCGGATGGCATAAGCGTACGTTGTATTTTCGTTTCTTTTCTGTGATTGGATTAAGGACTTAAATGATGGGTCTACATTAATATGATTAATGTAAAGAAAATAAACCTAAAAAGATGTTGTAGAATCAGATTAGAAAACCACTCGGCTTTTTACGAAAAAGCTACATTTCAAAACTGCGGAGCTTAAGCCACTCCTTTTGAAAACCATTTGATTCTACGACGATATCAAGTTCAAAGCGTTAAAGGTTTTCTTAAAAACAATCCGCAACCCTCAGTCATTTTAGGAAGTAGAGTACTTAGTATTCGTGCTACGTTTGTTGACTATAGTTAAGGCGTAGTGTACGGTAGCTAAGTGATGTCTTCCTACACTGCATATGATGCAGATTAATTAGGACATTCATGCGACTTTGTTGACCATAGTTAAGGGTCATGTGAGTGGGTCTAATTAATCAAGAAATGACGGGTAGAACTTGACTAGTGCTTATGATTTGTTGACCATAGTTAAAGTCATGGGTACCAGGGGTAAAAACCACATCAGGAATTTCAATAGTTAAAATTTGCAATGAGATTGCATACCTTCCATGTGATGGTTGGATCCCGATCCCACTGTGAGCAATAGTTGCTCTCAGGAGAGTTTTGCAGTTTACAATTAGCTAACCCATTAGGTGTCTAGAAAGGTGTTAACGGGGCTACGCCTCTGGGAAGACAAGGTTTATATTAATTAGGTCCGTGCGAAAGCACGGGGAACCTCCCTCAAGTACCGACACTGGCCTGGTTGAACGGTTAGCGAAGTTGTAGACTGTAATTAATCCTGGCTAGTTTTCTTTTTAAGGTTTGAAAGAAAAACTTGATTAAAGCAGTGGGAGACATCGATTAGATAACATAATAACCAATCTGATCTTTGCAAGAGCTTTCACTGAGTGTATTCTTTTCTCTCTCTTAATGGCAGATACCAATGACAGGACTCAAGGTTCTACTAGATAAAAATAAACTGAATGGGACCAATTATAAAAATAGGCTGAGGAATCTTAACATTGCCTTGACTTATGATAAGGTATCATATGTCCTCACGGCTCCAGCCCCGCCTGTCCTAAGTCCTAAATCTTCAGTTGCAGATAAAAAAATCCGCAAGACATGGGACGCTGACTGTGCCACGGCCAAATGTCACGCGCTTGCCGTTAGTTGTATGTATGCCCTAGAGGCCAGTATTGTACAGATGATGTATATTATATTGGATGCTTGGACATATATAGAGATGACTTTCTTGCTCGATATGATAGTATGCTATCTGGTTACTCTTTATCTTAACATGTACACTAGTCTCTTTATACTGTCTTAAAGTTACATGTTGGTAAAGCCCTTAGGATGTGTACTTGACTGCCTGGACTATGATGCAGATCATACTAGTGGGGACATGGTAGTCCATAAGTACATCCTTCAAGATCCCTAGTCATGGGTGTTTCGATACGGGGCATCGATATACCAGTGTAGACTAGCGTATACTCTTCTCGACTCATGAGATGGGCGATGGATGATCCCATATCCGTTGGTGTTTGACATCAGAGATGGTATACGGGTGCTCAGTGGAGACTGGGTACACTGGACGAACTCGCCGAGAACTCCCAGATGGTATTATACCTCACGTCAGATGGCAGTTCTCGGGTGACACTTGTGCAGGTTAGTCTGTAGACCCGAGATCATCATAGAGTCTTGTGTGATTCCCACTGTGCTTTGATCTCCACCTTACCACATCCATGAGGGCGTGCAAAACGGTGGTTTTTGGGTACAGTCCCGAGTCACATGGAGGCAATGAGCGATAGGAGGGGTTTCGTCTCTCCCGGTATTGGGGGTTGATGTTGCGCTGTGCTCGATTGGCCGTAACAGGGAAGTCCCTGGCCAGGGCTGATCAGAGATTTGCTGGTAAGTGTTACCAGTAGTTTCTCGACCCGTTATGAGCCTCACATCGGCACGACTTATCGGTTATTGGGGTCTGACGTTTACCACCCCTAGACTTGATATGCGACATATCAGACGAACAGACCGGACTGTACGGTAAGTGTTACTGGTTGGATTCACAGGAGTGTGAGCGGGCTTACTCGTCGATCTTCTGATCGCTCAATACCCGGGTGGCCATTACGTTTAGCAGACCGCTTGCGGCTTGTGGGTGATTGATATGATCATCATCTGCTGCCGGCGTATTGACGAGTCTTTAGAGTCCTACACAGAGGTTTCCTGGCTCAAGCGAAATGAAATAGGAGTGCATATGAGATATGTGCGGGACCGAGAATAATGCGTGTATGTGATACCGTATTTCATTCTCGCGATGAATGTTTCGATTGGTTGTATGCGATATAACCTAGTTATCGAATCGAAGATTGATTCGATAAGTCGATACATTGAATACTAGTCGGTTATGTGCGACATGACCGGATCATTGAATCAAGTGTTGATTTAATGATTTAATGTATAATTATATATTTGATATATTACTTTGCATTAACTAGTATTGGTTCACTTTAAAAGGTTTTTCTCACTTGATGTGCAGATTGTATATGTGATATATTTTTGTGTACACTTGATTGTATCATGTTTGATGATACATGTTTACTTGGCTTTGTGTAAAGACTTATACCATGGTTATGATAATGATTAGGGTTTTGATTTTATCAATAATTTATTTATCCATTCTTTTTGAGAAATAGATAAAAGAAAAACAAAATGGTTTCTTTTTATCATGAAGCTTGTTGAAGCTTCATGAAGCTTTGACTAAAGTGACCATTTTGTCTTCATGCTTAACCCTAACCATTCCTACTAACCATGGTCTATTCTCTACACCTAACCAAGGTTAGGATATGATAAGTATTCATTTCTTTTCTATTTTTTGAAATACTTTTTATCATATTCTATCATCATCTTCTTCTTCTTCCTCAAAGAGAAAAACTTGCCACCCTTAATGGCATCTTGGTAAAAAGAGTGAGAAATCCAATTCTAAAGTGAACCCACCTCCTATTTCTTCATCCTCTACCTATTGCTAAGTAGTATAGGGTGTTTTCTTCACAAGTTTCACGACTTAGTGAAGTTGGAGCTTGATCTTGTGTAACCTCGACGTAGATCATCTTCGGCATCGTAGCCGACGACTAGTCCGCTCATTTCTCCGATGAAGCCGATGCTAGAGTCCGAGATCCGACATGGACAGCAAGAGGACGTCTACGTGGAGCTAAGGAAGTGGAGAACCGGATCTACAAAGATTGTAGCTTCTTACTTTTAGTTAAATTGTTAACTAGTTTTACTTTTCGCCTAAACTCTAGTCAACGATTCCGTATTAGGGTTTCTCGGCACTTGTAAAATTTTAAATTGGCATGGTTGATTCCTTGTGAGACCTCCATAGTATGCCTAGAAACCCTACAGTGGTATCAGAGCCTAGCTAGAGCCTTAGGCGAAGTCTAGACGACGTTTGAAATCCGAATGAACATCGAAACCCTAATCGTTCATGCTCTCTGGACTTTTTTCAAAAACCAGGTTTTTTCCTGATTAAAAATGCTTAAAAAATTTAGCAGGGAATTCTAAGAATTACGGTGCAAAAATTACTTCATGATGCCTCTAAAGCGCGGCGGAACCGCGGCAGAAGCCTGGCTTCTGCGGCGGTTCCGCGGCCACTTGATGGGATTTGCCTCCAAACTTTGCACAGTAATTCATGTTTTCAGGTGCTGAGTTTTCTGGGAATTTTTAGTTTTCACTCAAGAGTTGAGTTTTCTGGGGTGTATTGGAGCTTCGATGATTCGATCGGAAATTTCAAACGTCGTCTATGTGTTTTCCGGATAATTTTAGAATATGTTAAAAGGTTCGACCGGATGTAAATACCCAATCTTTCCCCTGCCGGGAAATTTCCAATTGTTGGACTTTTCCGTAGTTTAATGACGTTCTAAGTAGTGCAAGTAACGCGATGGTCCCTCTAGAAGACAACAAACCTTAACTCGATTATGTGACCATCTTGAACTACCCTTTGAACCTTCGGGTTTGGGGCAGTACGGCGTGCCACATGTGAGGCGTTGGCTTGACCCTTCTACGGCTGGACCGTTGGTACTGAGGCATGAAGTGAATGTCTTTGACCTTATTTCATGTGTTGATCGGTTTCGGAAAAACTTGGGTGTTCGAATGTTCGATCGGAAAGTTTAATATTTTCTATTTATCCGGAATGGGATACAATAATTGGAATTCACAAACAGTTATGAGATAACTGAATGAATGTTATAAATCTAGCGGTTTAGTCTTACTTGATATTGAAAAGAGTTTTCGATAATGAGACTAAAATGCGGGGTTTATAATTGTTAGGCATGTGATGTCTAAGTATTTCATTTGATTAGGCATGCGATGTCTAAAGAGGTTGCGGATTCCAACTGTTGTAGTTTTACACTTTCTTTTCTGTGACCGTAAGTGTAGTATGTAAATATCGCCGGTTTCGTTGCTATACGTCAACGACAATTGAGGTATGCATACTTACTTACGTTGATGACATGTGATGTTCTGTGTTGCTGGATATGTTATATTGGATCGTCGTGTTTGAATAGCCAGGGTTTTTTTTTATGTGAGATGAGTGTTTTCCATTTTCATTCATGTAAAAACTTGTATGTAATATTCTTTTATTGGGGCACTTCCAGGTAGCGGAAGCTGTCACCTTTTGTATATTATTTACTTTTCCGCATTAGGATAGACCCAAGGAGGGGAGCACAAGTAACCGGGTTCTAGGGTCCAGTGGGAGACCATCTCGAGGAGTCGAGTCCGGGTCTCCTAACCCTAGAATTTGTAGGGTTGCTTGCCACTCTCGTAGGGGTCTAGGGGTGTGGGATTGGCTGTTCATCACAACCGTGGAATCCGTGTTTTATACTGGCTCGTATTAAAAACACGGACGTCCTAGTATATCCAATATTTCATATGATATTTTCTGCTGCGATATCTGTGATGTGATCATTTGATATGTTCTGTTGGATACAGTATATAGTATATATGATATATTATATAGAAGTTACTTATGTTTTGCACCCGCACTAGCCCTGCCCTGCTCTGTCGTTAGTTACCTAACCTAACGGTGCACGAGGGGACATCGAGGCGAATGCGGATGGCATAAGTGTATGTCATAGTTATCTGTGATGTTTAGGTGACTTAAATGATGGGACTTCATTAATGTGATTAATGAATGAAAAGAAACCTAAGATGTTGTGGAATCAAATTTTAAATAAAAAGGTAGCTACAGTTCTTGCTTTGCACAGCGGTATATGTGATATATCCTGCACCTTGTTCGATGAGGAAAGGACCGAGATCCCTTCACCGGGAGTGACTCCTTTAGCAATAACTGGCAGATGCTACACACTCGGTTTGTCTTTTGATTGCTTCTACAGTTTCTGCTTTGCACAGTGATATATATGATATATCCCGCACCTCATTCGACGAGGAAAGGGCCGACGATCCCTTCACCGGGAGTGACCCCTTTAGCAAAACTAGAAAAGCCTCAAAATCACTCCATTTTAAAACTTCACTTGATTCTACAACGATTTCAAGTTCATTACGCAATAGGTTTTCAGAAAAACCTGTCGCGGCCCTCCGTCATTTCAGAAAAGAACTGTTTAGTATTCGTGCTGCGTTTGTTGGCCTTTGTCAAGGCGTAATGTGCGATAGCTGAATAGTGCTTATCTGCTTGTGCATGTGATGCAGATTGTTTCAGGATAGTCGTACGACCTTGTTGGCCTTTGTCAAGGGTCGTGCGGGTAGGTTTGATTCAATCAAGAAATGACGGGTTGAACTTGAATAGCATCATATGATTTGTTGGCCTTTGTCAAGGTCATAGGACGCTAGGGGCAAAATATTATCGGGAATTTCAAGTGTTGAAATTTGCAATGAGATTGCATACCTTCTATGAGATAGTTGGATCCCGATACCCACTGCGAGTAAGAGTTACTCCTGGGAGAGTTTTACACATTACAATTAGCCGATCAAGTAGGTGTCTAGAAAGGTGTCAATGGGGTTACGCCTCTGGGAAAACGAGTTTTACTTTAATTAGGTCCGTGCGAAAGCACGGGGAACCTCCCTCAAAGTACCGACACTGGCCTGGCTGAAAGATCGACGAAGTTGTAGGGTGTAATTAATCCCGGCTAGTCTTTCCTTTTAGGGTTTGAAGGAAGATTTGATAAAAACCAATGGGAGCCATCCTGATTAGATAAGATAATAACCAATCTGATCTTGCACGAGCATACGTTAAAGTTTTTTCTTCTCTCTCTCTCCAGGTAGCGACCATGTCATGCCCTAATAAAGATAATAATATGGATGTATTGACCGAACCCGTATGTTATACTGTGCTGGGGAACGTTGGTTCCGTTCTTTCTTATAAGAGTTATAGGACTGAACAGGATATAGGGGAATACCAGGATTCCCATGCCACCCGAATGAAGAAAGTACATGTTGATGCATTTTCTTCGGGTGTGTTCGTTACAGAGAACTGTTTCTCCATTTGCTCTACGTCTTGGGTATTAGATACCGGGTCAGGATCCCATATATGTAATCAGTTACATGGGCTCAGGAAAGGTAGAGAACTTGGAGAAGGTGATAAAGACATTAGAGTTGGAAATGGTGCAATTGTTGCAGCTAAGACTGTCGGGGAATATCACCTCGTATTACCAACTGGTAATACATTGGTTCTGAACGAATGCTATTACATGCCGAACCTGATATGCAACATTATATCGGTTTCTTTATTGAGTAAAGAAGAATATAATTTTGTATTACAGGACAATGTTATGAACATTTTCCGTAACCTAAAGTTGGTTGGATCAGGCACGTTGTGCAATGGCATTTATGTTCTAAATCAATCAACAGTTCTAAGTATAACAAACACACACAAGAGGAAGAGTTCAGAACTGAACGAATCCTTCTTGTGGCATTGTAGACTGGGTCACATCAATGTGACACGACTAGCTAAGTTGCATAAGGATGGATATTTGAAACCTTTCGAATTTTCATCTTATGACACTTGCCAGTCATGTCTCAAAGGCAAGATGACCAAAACTCCGTTTACGGGACACGGAGAAAGAGTTACCGAACTCTTGGGACTGATACATAGTGATGTATGCGGTCCCATGTCTACACATGCCAGGGATGGTTCTTCGTACTTCATTACATTCACTGACGATCTCTCTAGATTCGGATATGTGTTCCTGATGAAACACAAATCAGAAGCTTTTGAGAAATTTAAAGAATATAAACAAGAAGTCGAAAACCAAACCGAAAAAAGTATTAAAATCCTTCGATCTGATCGAGGAGGTGAATACTTAAACAATGAATTCCTGGACTTCCTAAAAGAGAATGGGATTCTCTCTCAGCTGACTCCTCCATATACACCACAGCACAACGGTGTATCAGAACGGAGGAACCGCACCCTATTAGATATGGTACGCTCCATGATGAGCACAGCTGAGTTACCTATTTCTTTCTGGGGATATGCGCTGGAGACAGCAGCATACCTATTGAATCAAGTTCCATCTAAATCTGTACCTACCACACCATATAAGATATGGAGTGGGAAGAGACCATGTCTTAAACGAGTTAAGATATGGGGTTGCCCGGCCTATGTCAAAAGGCAAAATCCGGACAAACTCGAGGCACGGTCAGTTCTATGCAAGTTTTTGGGATATCCCAAACATTCACATGGATATCTATTCTACCATGCAGAGGAACAAAAAGTGTTTGCTTCTCGACATGCCACCTTTTTGGAAAAGGAATTTCTTACAAAAGAAATTAGTGGGGATAAGGTAGAACTGGAAGAAATTCCGGCTACACAAACTCAAACTGAAGATTTAGTGGAACCAGGTGATTCAGTAGCTCCCGACGAACCTCAGCCTCTCCGCCGATCTGGTAGGGTACCTCGCCCACCAGAGAAATACTACGGTTTTCTCATGGATGGTGGGAGCGAGGATTGCATCATGGAGGATGATGACCCAACTAGCTTCGAGCAGGCCATCACGAGTGGGGACTCAGTGAAATGGCTGGATGCTATGCGGTCCGAGATGGAATCCATGTACACCAACAAAGTATGGACTTTGGAAGTTGCTCCTGAAGGGGTAAAACCCATTGGGAGCAAGTGGATCTTCAAGAAAAAACTTGGTGTAGATGGGAAAGTGGAGACTTTCAAAGCTAGACTTGTAGCAAAGGGTTTTCGTCAAAGACCAGGTGTGGACTATGACGAGACCTTTTCTCCAGTGGCTATGCTTAAATCCATCCGGATCATGCTTGCCATCGCTGCATATCATGATTACGAAATCTGGCAAATGGATGTTAAGATCGCCTTTCTAAATGGTGATTTAGAAGAGTACGTGTACATGACTCAGCCAGAGGGCTTCGTAGACAGTGGGAGCAGCGGGAAGGTGTGCAAGCTGCTTAAATCCATTTATGGATTAAAGCAAGCATCGCGGAGTTGGAACATCTGCTTTGACGTCGTTATCAAAGAGTTTGATTTCGTCAAAACCCAAGATGAACCTTGTATCTACAAGAAGGTAGCAGAGAGTAAGGTTGTCTTCCTCGTATTGTACGTGGACGGCATACTCTTGATAGGAAATGACATTCCTATGCTGCAATCGGTCAAGCTCTTCTTATCACAAAGATTCTCGATGAAAGATCTTGGTGATGCCTCCTGAATATTGGGAATAAGGATCTATAGAGATAGATCCAAACGGATATTGGGATTGTCCCAATCCAGGTACATTGACACCATACTAAAGAGGTTTAGTATGGAAGAATCCAAGCATGGGAACTTGCCCACGATCTCTGGAGTCACTGTTTCCAAAGAGATGTCTCCCAAGACTGATTTGGAGAGAGCTCGCATGCAAGGGATACCCTATGATTCGGCAGTAGGCTCTATCATGTACGCGATGCTATGTACCAGACCCGATGTTGCATACTCACTAAGTGTAGTGAGCAGGTATCAAGCTGATCCTGGAGAAAGTCACTGGACAGCTGTGAAGAGCATTCTCAAGTACTTGCGAAGGACTAAAGAGATGCTCTTGGTGTATGGTAACGGAGAACTCCAAGTGGAGTCCTTTACCGATTCGAGCTTCCAGAGTGATAAGGACGACTCTAAGTCGCGGTCGGGATTTGTCTTTACCCTTTACGGAGGGGCGGTTAGCTGGAAGAGTTCCAAGCAGGAAACCGTGGCAGACTCGACGATGGAGGCTGAATACATCGCTGCCAACGATGCTGCCAAAGAGGCTGTCTGGATCAAGAAGTTCATTACTGAACTTGGAGTGGTTCCATCCATTGAGCATCCAATACCTTTGTATTGTGATAACAATGGAGCGGTGGCTTTGGCCAAGGAACCCAGGTCCCATCAGCGATCCAGGCATATTCTGAGGCGGTATCACCTGATCCGGGAGATAGTTGATCGCCGGGAGATCGAGGTCAGGAGGGTTGACATGAAGAACAACACGGCGGATCCACTCATGAAGGCCATTCCCCAGATACAGTTTGAGAGACTCTTCGGGATGCTCGGTATGCGATACTACAGCAGCTGGCCCTAGTGCAAGTGGGAGATTGTTAGTTGTATGTATGCCCTAGAGGCCAGTATTGTACAGATGATGTATATTATATTGGATGCTTGGACATATATAGAGATGACTTTCTTGCTCGATATGATAGTATGCTATCTGGTTACTCTTTATCTTAACATGTACACTAGTCTCTTTATACTGTCTTAAAGTTACATGTTGGTAAAGCCCTTAGGATGTGTACTTGACTGCCTGGACTATGATGCAGATCATACTAGTGGGGACATGGTAGTCCATAAGTACATCCTTCAAGGTCCCTAGTCGTGGGTGTATCGAGACGGGGCATCGATATACCAGTGTAGACTAGCGTATACGCTTCTCGACTCATGAGATGGGCGATGGATGATCCCATATCCGTTGGTGTTTGACATCAGAGATGGTATACGGGTGCTCAGTGGAGACTAGGTACACTGGACGGACTCGCCGAGAACTCCCAGATGGTATTATACCTCACGTCAGATGGCAGTTCTCAGGTGACACTTGTGCAGGTTAGTCTGTAGACCCGAGATCGTCATAGAGTCATATGTGATTCCAACTGTGCTTTGATCTCCACCTTACCACGTCCATGAGGGCATGCAAAACGGTGGTTTTTGGGTATAGTCCCGAGTCACATGGAGGCAATGAGCGATAGGAGGGGTTTTGTCTCTCCCGGTATTGTTAGTGTTTATGCCCTAGAAGGCCATTACTGTATCATACTAGCTTGTATATTACTTAATGGAAGCTTGGGATATTCACATGTATATAACAGTCTTGCTAAACATGGTAGTGTGCTACTTGGTTTTTCTATCTTAATATGTGAGTGTACGTATTGATAGAGCTCTTAGGATCTTGCTTGTCTACCAGCGTTGTGATGGCAGTCACACTAGTGGGGGCTGGGTAGTCTACAAGCACATCCTTATTCAGGTCCCTGGTCGTTGGATTATCGAGACAGAGCATCGATACTCCGGAGTAGACTGGTGTGTACGCTTCTCATCCCAGTTGGGGAGATGGTCTGTCCCACAGCCGTCAGTACGTCGTACTGGAGATAGTATACAGGTGCTCGTTAGGTTACGGGTACACCGGACAGGACTCACAGGGAACTGTTGGTTGGTTTGATACCAGTCGTCAGTAAACAGTTCCCAGGTGACATGAGTACAGCGTAGTCCGCAGACTTGACACTGCTACTTCGCCTCAAGTGTGTCCCACTGTTCTTAGATTGCTACCCTACCACGGCTCAAAGGAGTCGTGCAAACAGGTAGCAGTTGGGTGCAGTCCCGAGCACTTGGAGGCAGTGGCGGTTAGACAGGATTCGTCCCTCCCGGTATTGGGAGTAGATATCGTGCTGTGTCAGAGAGCCATTACGCAAAGTCCCTGGCTAGGGCAAGCGAGATTTGCTGGTAGGTTCCAGTAGTTTCTCAGGATGTAATGGGCTTCCCTCCGACACGACTTATACCGCTATTAGGGGACTGACGCTTTCCGCCCCCCTAGGCCCGATATGCGATAGTCTTGGACGAACGGACTGGACTGTATGGAGATTGTCACATCAGACTCAGTAGGAGTTCGGATGGGTTTTCTCATCGGCCTTCTTATCGACAACTACCTGGGGACCGTTACGTACAGCTAGTGCCGCTTGCGGTCTGTGGTTAAACCCACTGCCAGCGTAGTAGTCGAGTTTCTAGAGTCCCACACAGAGAGTTTCCTACTCCAGGCGAAACGATATAGAGGTTGCATGGTTTTGCGACAAAGGGTTCGGACGCATACGTGTGTTTACGCACGTACGACTTTCGGACAGTTTTTACCAGTCGGCTTTGGTTTAAGCCAGTTACTGGTATCCGGTTATTGGATTTTTACAGTCTAAAGTTTTTCCGTATTTTTGCGGATTGGAGGGGCGTTCTCGTAATTATACGAGAAGCTTCTAGAAGATGTGACTAAGGAGGTTACTTTGGATGAGGTTGTGAGTCATGGTGGTGATTCATTCATTTCATTAATGCACATTTATTGCTTAATGACTCATGCTAATGAATCACCACTAGATATTTTATGAAGCATGCTTATTCATTTCTTTTATTCATTATTCTTAAATAAGAATGCTTCATAATATATTATGATACACTCTCTCTCTTCTCTCATTATCTTATCTCATATTCTCTCTCCTCAAGCTCTCATCTTCAAGATACTAATCCTTAATCCTCATGTGTTGAGATCAAAGGTTTAGTTAGACTTAAGCATCCATTACCTTCACTCTATATCATCCTTTCATCTTTGATTAGCAATCAAAGTTGATTAGTTACCTCAAGTTAGAGGTGTAGCTTGGTGTCTTGCTCTCGGGTGGATCGTCTACTACCTAGAGAAGGTCGAGGAGAACAAAGGAGGACACAAAGACGAAGGACCGTTTTCATTAGGTATAATCCCTTAACACTATAGTTTAGTATAGCTATGTATTCGGTTATTATTTGTTTAGCTTCGATTCAAGCGGTTAGTCGATGTTCGTTCTTTAAACTTGTTCGTTTTTGAAAATTCCGCCTCCCCATAAGTACTGGGGTGTACTACATCGACTTACAGTGGTATCAGAGCCTCGCTAAACAATAAATAACTTAATTGCAAATTTGTACGAATTTCGAACGAAAAATCAAAGCCGGAAAACCCTAAATATTATATGTTTCTGTCGAATTTAAAACGATGTCAGAAAATTTTTCAGGTGTGTTCAGAAAGCATGAAATGAGTCCAGGAGAACACCCACGAAATTTGAGCCAATGATTCGACTAAAGCGCCGCGGAAAGGCGGCGGATCGCACCGATCCGCCGCGCTTCCGCGGCCGAGTTGCCGAGTCATGGGCTCTTCTTTCATGGGTGGGTCATCTCTGGTGTTTGGGGTTTTCTGGGATGTTTAATTATTGCTCAGGTTACTGTTTAACAGAGCAGATTTTGGAGCAATATTGATGTTGTTTAGTCGATCGAAATTGTACAGTATTTGCATATTGGATTATATCTGTGATTGTTTTATGTGTTCGTAAACCTCCCCCAACTGCTAGTATGTCGGTTGGCAGGGGGTTGCACATTTCTGGAATGGTTATATCTGTTTGTGCATATAAACTGTATTGGACTGTTGTGGTGTATAGCCGGGGTTAGCAATGGGTTATTGTTTAATTCATTTGTTGTAAATGTAATTTGTTGTAATATTATTTTTTGCGGGGCACTTCCAGGTTGCGGTCGTAGCCACCGTTGTATTATTTCATTTTACTGTTTTTGCTCCTAGGACTGACCCAAGGTGGGGTACACAGACTGCCGGGTGGGTAGTTTGCCGTACCCGTAGGGGTCGAGGGTGGGGTAACGGTTATTCATCACAACTGTGTAATCTGTCTTTTCTTGCAGGCTCAAAAGAAATACAGATTGCTTGCAAATCCAATATTGTTTATCTGTGTTCTGGAATGAATATCATTGCGTCAGACGAATGTAAAATATCTATATTTATTGTAGCTATTTAGACGTCACTTATGTTTTACACCCGCGCTAGCCCAGCCCCCGCTCTGTCGTTAGTTAAGTAACCTAACGGGTGATGACGGGACCCAGTGGCGAATGCGGATGGCATAAGAGGACGTTGTATTTTCGTTGTTTTCTGCAATGATAGGTTAATGATGGGACGCATTATCTATAATGCAAAGTAAAACAAACCAAAGTTTAAATCGTTGGAACAATTTAAAAGAAACCACTCGGTTATTTTTAAAACAGATATTTTTAAATGCGGAGATTTAACCACTCTTTTTAAAAACTATCAGGTTCCTTCGGTTATATCAAGTTCACTACGTTCACGGTTTCGCCAAAACCATTCGTAGCCCTCCGTCATTTCATCTGGGTATTCAGTAGTATTCAAGCTATGTATTTTGACCTAACGCCAAGGCATAGTGTTTGGTAGCTGCTGGATATTCATTTGTTGCATAGATAGATGAGTTAGTTTGGGACAGTCGTATTATCATTTTGGCCGAACGTCAAGGATATATACGGATGGGTTCAAATTGACAAGATAATGATGGGTAGAACTTGACATGTGACTTATGACATTTTGACCTAACGCCAAGGTCATAAGAGCATGGGGCAAAAACTTATATCGGGAATTTCTAAAGAAACTGAAATTTGCAAAGAGATGCATACCATTTGGAGTTTGATGAATGTTGGTAGGATTCCTTCAACATTATCATACGATGATATTTGGATCCCGATCCTACTGTGAGTATTTGATACTTATCAGGATATTCGTCACTTAACGATCAATGCTATAAACCTAGTAGGTGTCCAGAAAAGTGTCAGCGGGGTTACGCCCCCAGAGAAAAGAGGTTATTTAATTAAGGAACTTCGCGAAAGCGTTGGAAAACCTCCCTCGAAGTATCGACACCGGCCTGGCTGAACGGTTAAGCAAGTATTGTACGGTGAGAATAGTCTTGGCTAATTCTTCTTTTATGGTTTGAGGAAGGATTCGAGAAACAGTGGGAGCCATCCAGTTTAGATAAATTAAAAACCACTCTAAACTTGCAAGAGCATCATGCTAAAGAGTTTTCTTCTCTCTCTCCTAATTGCAGCGACCCTGAAAATGACTGGACTTAAGTTACTTTTAGAGAAAAATATACTGACGGGGCCAAACTATAAAGATTGGCTGCGGAATGTCAAGATGGCTTTGACCTATGACAAACTGGGGTACGTCCTCACCGCTACGGCACCTGCTGTCCCTGGTCCCAAATCCAGTAATGCGGATAAGGAAATCCGCAAAACCTGGGATTTAGATTGCGCGAGAGCCAAGTGCATCGTGCTTGCCTCGATGAACAATGAACATCAGAGGAGGCACGAGGATATGTCCCTTAATGGCATATTTCTCCATACAAAGGAACTTTATGGAGAGCAATCTCGTATAGCAAGATACGAGACCTCTAAGAAATTGTTTCGAGCGAGGTTGGCTGTCGGATCATCGGTAGGTGAACATGTCCTACAGATGATTGGCTATATAGAAGAGCTCGCAGACCTTGGGACGACTTTGGATAATGAGCTCTATACAGACCTTGTTCTCCAGTCCCTTCCTCCCACCTACGCCCAGTTTATCCTCAACTTCAATCTTCAAGGAAAAGAAGTTGAACTTGCGGAACTCCTGAACATGTTAAGGAGTGCGGAGGGCACCTTGCAGAAGGCAAGGGAAACACCCGCTATGTTTGTTGGCGGTTCATCTTCTTCCGGGTCCAAGGCTAGGGCCAAAGGAAGGAAGAAGAAGGCCGCACCCAGACCTAGAGGAGGTGTTAGTAAGGTGGGAGGGAAGGGAATGAAAAAGAAAGCAGTACCGATAGTTGGTCAGGATGAGTGCTTCCATTGTCACAGGAAAGGGCACTGGAAGAAGGATTGCAAGGCATGGAACGCCAAGAACCAGGAACCGAAGCAAGCTGTGGCTTCGACTTCAGGTGTGTTTGTAATTGAGAATTGTCTGTCGATCAACTCTACTTCCTGGGTATTGGATACCGGATCAGGATCTCATATTTGCAATTCATTGCAGGCACTGAGAAACCGTAGAGTGCTGAAGGAAGGTGATATGATCCTCAGGGTTGCTAACGGAGCTAGCGTGGGAGCTGTGTCCGTCGGGGATTATCATCTAGGATTGACGAGTGGACACATTTTGGTTTTACATAACTGTTATTTTGTACCCAGCTTAACATGTAATATCATATCAGTTTCCTTGTTATCAAATAAAGGTTATGATTTCACGTTTGTAAGAGATGTTGTCAACATCCACCTTAATCATGGTTTGATTGGGTCCGGTACTCTAAATAACGGCATATATGTTTTAAACCAACTCCAAATTTTCAACGTCCAAAACACACTAAAAAGAAAGTCTCCAGATTTGAATAAAGCTTTCTTATGGCATTGTAGACTGGGTCACATCAATGAGAGAAGGTTGACTAAGTTGCATAGAGAAGGATATTTAGACTCGTTCGAATATCAATCTTATGACACTTGTCAATCTTGTCTCAAAGGAAAGATGACAAAGACTCCATTTACTGGACAAGGAGTAAGAGCGAGCGAGCTCTTAGGACTCATACACAGCGATGTATGTGGTCCAATGTCTACACATGCGAGGGGTGGTTTTTCCTATTTCATTACTTTCACGGATGATTACTCAAGATACGGATTCATTTATCTGATGAAACATAAATCCGAGGCTTTTGAGAAATTCCAAGAGTATAAGAATGAAGTAGAAAACCAAACCGGCAAAAGTATAAAGACACTTAGATCTGATCGAGGTGGAGAATACTTGAGTGCCGAGTTCCTAGGTTTCCTAAAAGAGAAAGGAATTCTCTCTCAGCTTACTCCTCCGTACACTCCACAGCATAATGGTGTATCGGAGAGACGGAATCGAACCCTATTGGATATGGTACGATCCATGATGAGTAATGCTGAGTTACCGCGATCTTTCTGGGGACATACGCTAGAATCAGCGGCATATCTTTTGAACATGGTACCTACCAAGACTGTGCCTACCACTCCATATCAGATGTGGAGTGGGAAGAAACCTCATCTACAGTATGTAAAGATTTGGGGATGTCCAGCTTTTGTTAAAAAGCAGCATGTGGACAAGCTCGAGGCACGATCAGTAAAGTGTTTGTTTGTGGGATATCCAAAGCACTCCAGGGGATATCTATTCTATTACGCAGAGGAACAGAAGGTATTTGTTTCTCGTAATGCCCATTTTCTAGAACATCAGTTTTTAGAAAAGGAATCAAGTGGGAGCGAAATAGAACTGGAAGAAATTCCAGAACCACAAGCTGCTACTGAAAGTCTGGTAGAACCAGAAGTTCAAGAAGAACAGAACATTCCCGCACCCCTCCGCAGGAGTAGTAGGCCGTCTCATCCGCCTGAGAGATACTACGGTTTTCTCATAGACGGGGATAGAGAGGATTGCATCATAGATGATGATGAACCTACTGACTTCCAGCAGGCCATCCAGAGCGGCGACTCGGTACGATGGCTAGATGCAATGCGGACCGAAATGGAGTCCATGTACACCAACAAAGTATGGACTTTGGACTTTGCTCCAGATGGGGTAAAACCCATAGGATGCAAATGGATCTTCAAGAAAAAGATTGGTGTAGATGGACAGGTGGAAACCTATAAGGCTAGACTTGTTGCAAAGGGTTTTCGTCAAAGACCTGGTTTGGACTATGACGAAACCTTTTCTCCAGTGGCTATGCTCAAATCCATTCGGGTCCTTCTTGCTATTGCTGCCTTCCATGATTATGAAATCTGGCAGATGGACGTAAAGACGGCTTTTCTGAATGGAAATTTAGAAGAGAGCGTCTATATGGATCAGCCAGAGGGTTTCAATCAGAGTGGGAGCAGCGGGAAAGTATGCAAGCTGCTTAAGTCTATTTATGGACTAAAGCAGGCATCGCGGAGTTGGAACATCTGTTTTGATGAGACAGTCAACGAATATGACTTTATCAAAAATCCAGATGAACCGTGCATATATAGTAAAGTTGTGGCCAGAAGTGTCGTATTCCTCGTCTTGTACGTGAATGACATTCTATTGATAGGAAATGACATTCCTATGCTACAATCTGTCAAAGGATTCTTGTCACACAGGTTCTCCATTAAAGACCTGGGTGATGCCTCTTACATTCTGGGGATCCGGATCTATCGTGATAGATCCAAGAGGATGTTGGGACTTTCGCAGTCCAGGTATATCGACACTATACTGAAAAGATTCAGTATGGAAGATTCTAAGCGCGGTAATCTACCGGCTTGTCACGGAATCACCCTCTCCAAAGAGATGTCTCCCAAGACTGATTTGGAAAGGGAACGCATGTCTATTATACCCTACGCTTCTGCGGTAGGCTCTATAATGTATGCGATGTTGTGTACCAGACCAGATGTAGCTTACGCACTGAGCGTGGTAAGCCGGTATCAGTCAGACCCAGGGGAGAAACACTGGATAGCAGTAAAGAACATTCTCAAGTACCTGAGGAGGACTAAGGAGATGTTCTTGGTTTACGGCGGAAAAGACCTCAGGTTGGAGGCCTTTGCTGATTCCGGCTTCCAGAGTGATAAGGACGATTCCAAGTCCATGTCGGGTTATGTCTTTACCCTCAATGGAGGGGCGGTGTGCTGGAAGAGCTCCAAGCAGGACACCGTTGCTGACTCGACGATGGAAGCGGAGTATATAGCTGCTTGCGATGCCGCAAAAGAAGCAGTCTGGATGAAGAAGTTCCTAACAGAACTTCAGGTTGTTCCTACCATAGTTGATCCAATACCTCTGTATTGCGACAACAACGGAGCTATAGCTTTAGAGAAGGAACCAAGGTCCCATCAGAAGTCCAGACACATCTTGAGGCGGTATCACCTGATCAGGGAGATCATTGATCGTCAGGAGATCGAGGTTCGGAGAGTTGCTTCAGAAGAGAACATTGCTGATCCATTCACGAAGGCCCTTCCTCAGATTCAGTTCGAGAGGCTACTCGAGATCATTGGTCTACGATATGCCAGTACATGGCCCTAGTGCAAGTGGGAGATTGTTAGTGTTTATGCCCTAGAAGGCCATTACTGTATCATACTAGCTTGTATATTACTTAATGGAAGCTTGGGATATTCACATGTATATAACAGTCTTGCTAAACATGGTAGTGTGCTACTTGGTTTTTCTATCTTAATATGTGAGTGTACGTATTGATAGAGCTCTTAGGATCTTGCTTGTCTACCAGCGTTGTGATGGCAGTCACACTAGTGGGGGCTGGGTAGTCTACAAGCACATCCTTATTCAGGTCCCTGGTCGTTGGATTATCGAGACAGAGCATCGATACTCCGGAGTAGACTGGTGTGTACGCTTCTCATCCCAGTTGGGGAGATGGTCTGTCCCACAGCCGTCAGTACGTCGTACTGGAGATAGTATACAGGTGCTCGTTAGGTTACGGGTACACCGGACAGGACTCACAGGGAACTGTTGGTTGGTTTGATACCAGTCGTCAGTAAACAGTTCCCAGGTGACATGAGTACAGCGTAGTCCGCGGACTTGACACTGCTACTTCGCCTCAAGTGTGTCCCACTGTTCTTAGATTGCTACCCTACCACGGCTCACAGGAGTCGTGCAAACAGGTAGCAGTTGGGTGCAGTCCCGAGCACTTGGAGGCAGTGGCGGTTAGACAGGATTCGTCCCTCCCGGTATTGGGAGTAGATATCGTGCTGTGTCAAAGAGCCATTACGCAAAGTCCCTGGCCAGGGCAAGCGAGATTTGCTGGTAGGTTCCAGTAGTTTCTCAGGATGTAATGGGCTTCCCTCCGACACGACTTATACCGCTATTAGGGGACTGACGCTTGCCGCCCCCCTAGGCCCGATATGCGATAGTCTTGGACGAACGGACTGGACTGTATGGAGATTGTCACATCAGACTCAGTAGGAGTTCGGATGGGTTTTCTCATCGGCCTTCTTATCGACAACTACCTGGGGACCGTTACGTACAGCTAGTGCCGCTTGCGGTCTGTGGTTAAACCCACTGCCAGCGTAGTAGTCGAGTCTCTAGAGTCCCACACAGAGAGTTTCCTACTCCAGGCGAAACGATATAGAGGTTGCATGGTTTTGCGACAAAGGGTTCGGACGCATACGTGTGTTTACGCACGTACGACTTTCGGACAGTTTTTACCAGTCGGCTTTGGTTTAAGCCAGTTACTGGTATCCGGTTATTGGATTTTTACAGTCTAAAGTTTTTCCGTATTTTTGCGGATTGGAGGGGCGTTCTCGTAATTATACGAGAAGCTTCTAGAAGATGTGACTAAGGAGGTTACTTTGGATGAGGTTGTGAGTCATGGTGGTGATTCATTCATTTCATTAATGCACATTTATTGCTTAATGACTCATGCTAATGAATCACCACTAGATATTTTATGAAGCATGCTTATTCATTTCTTTTATTCATTATTCTTAAATAAGAATGCTTCATAATATATTATGATACACTCTCTCTCTTCTCTCATTATCTTATCTCATATTCTCTCTCCTCAAGCTCTCATCTTCAAGATACTAATCCTTAATCCTCATGTGTTGAGATCAAAGGTTTAGTTAGACTTAAGCATCCATTACCTTCACTCTATATCATCCTTTCATCTTTGATTAGCAATCAAAGTTGATTAGTTACCTCAAGTTAGAGGTGTAGCTTGGTGTCTTGCTCTCGGGTGGATCGTCTACTACCTAGAGAAGGTCGAGGAGAACAAAGGAGGACACAAAGACGAAGGACCGTTTTCATTAGGTATAATCCCTTAACACTATAGTTTAGTATAGCTATGTGTTCGGTTATTATTTGTTTAGCTTCGATTCAAGCGGTTAGTCGATGTTCGTTCTTTAAACTTGATCGTTTTTGAAAATTCCGCCTCCCCATAAGTACTGGGGTGTACTACATCGACTTACAGGTATTGGGGGTTGATGTTGCGCTGTGCTCGATTGGCCGTAACAGGGAAGTCCCTGGCCAGGGCTGATCAGAGATTTGCTGGTAAGTGTTACCAGTAGTTTCTCGACCCATTATGAGCCTCACATCAGCACGACTTATCGGTTATTGGGGTCTGACGTTTACCACCCCTAGACTTGATATGCGACATATCAGACGAACAGACCGGACTGTACGGTAAGTGTTACTGGTTGGATTCACAGGAGTGTGAGCGGGCTTACTCATCGATCTTCTGATCGCTCAATACCCGGGTGTCCGTTACGTTTAGCAGACCGCTTGTGGCTTGTGGGTTATTGATATGATCATCATCTGCTGCCGGCGTATTGACGAGTCTTTAGAGTCCTACACAGAAGTTTCCTGGCTCAAGCGAAACGAAATAGGAGCGCATATGAGATATGTGCGGGACTGAGAATAATGCGTGTATGTGATACCGTATTTCATTCTCGCGAAGAATGTTTCGATTGGTTGTATGCGATATAACCTAGTTATCGAATCGAAGATTGATTCGATAAGTCGATACATTGAATACTAGTCGGTTATGTGCGACATGACCGGATCATTGAATCAAGTGTTGATTTAATGATTTAATGTATAATTATATATTTGATATATTACTTTGCATTAACTAGTATTGGTTCACTTTAAAAGGTTTTTCTCACTTGATGTGCAGATTGTATATGTGATATATTTTTGTGTACACTTGATTGTATCATATTTGATGATACATGTTTACTTGGCTTTGTGTAAAGACTTATACCATGGTTATGATAATGATTAGGGTTTTGATTTTATCAATTATTTATTTATCCATTCTTTTTTAGAAATAGATAAAAGAAAAACAAAATGGTTTCTTTTTATCATGAAGCTTGTTGAAGCTTCATGAAGCTTTGACTAAAGTGACCATTTTGTCTTCATGCTTAACCCTAACCATTCCCACTAACCATGGTCTATTCTCTACACCTAACCAAGGTTAGGATATGATAAGTATTCATTTCTTTTCTATTTTTTAAAATACTTTTTATCATATTCTATCATCATCTTCTTCTTCTTCCTCAAAGAGAAAAACTTGCCACCATTAATGGCATCTTGGTAAAAAGAGTGAGAAATCCAATTCTAAAGTGAACCCACCTCCTATTTCTTCATCCTCTACCTCTTGCCAAGTAGTATAGGGTGTTTTCTTCACAAGTTTCACGACTTAGTGAAGTTGGAGCTTGATCTTGTGTAACCTTGACGTAGATCATCTTCGGCATCGTAGCCGACGACTAGTCCGCTCATTTCTCCGATGAAGCCGATGCTAGAGTCCGAGATCCGACATGGACAGCGAGAGGACGTCTACGTGGAGCTAAGGAAGTGGAGAACCGGATCTACAAAGGTTGTAGCTTCTTACTTTTAGTTAAATTGTTAACTAGTTTTACTTTTCGCCTAAACTCTAGTCAACGAATCCGTATTAGGGTTTCTCGGCACTTGTAAAATTTTAAATTGGCATGGTTGATGCCTTGTGATACCTCCATAGTGTGCCTAGGAACCCTACACTTGCATCGATGGATAACACACATCAGAAGCAGCACGAGAATATGGACGTCCAAGCCATATTCCTCCATACAAAGGAATTGTATGGAGAGCAATCTCGTGTATTAAGATACGAAGCATCCAAAAAGCTATTTCATATGCGAATGTCCCCTGGCACACCAGTAGGAGACCATGTTCTGAAGATGATAGCTCTCATAGAAGAGCTTGAGGACCTTGGGTGGACGATGGACAATGAGCAATATACGAATAATATTCTGCAGTCTCTCCCCTCCACTTTTGCTCAATTTATAGTTAACTTCAACATGCATAACATGGAGAAGGAACTACCTGAACTTCTTAATATATTAAGGAGTGCAGAGAGCACGCTGAAATCAGTGAAAACTCCCGTTTTGAGTGTTGGGCAATCTTTCTCTTCTCGCCCGAAGGCTAAGGCCAAGGGAAAGATGAAGAAGAAACCCACCAAACCTAAGGGTGGAGTCAAAAAGGCCAAGGGGAAAGACAAGTCCAAAGCTGGGGAATCGGGGAAAAGGGAATGTTATCACTGCCACAAAACAGGACACTGGAAGCGCAGCTGTACGGAGTACTTAGATCTCAAGAAGAAGTATGGGGATGCTTCCGCTTCATGTAAGTCCATGTCACACACCCCACGAACTTGCGGGGAGGCGGAATATATGAAAAACGATTATCAAAGCTTCGTAACACGGACTTGAGCGCATGAATCGTATCTAAACCGTTACTAGCAAACTACGAGAGGTTTAACTACTCGAATTCGAAGTTATACCTCACGTTACTTGTCCTTCGGGTCTTCATCGCTGTCCTCCGCTCCTCGTAGGCTCCTTGGAACGTCGGCACCTCAACGGCCTCCTCGAGTCAAAGACGATCCACCCGAAAGCTCCTTCTCCAAGCTTGATCTCTAACTCGAGATAACTAGGTTTCTTTAGTTGCTAATCAAAGTGACCTAGGTGATATAGAGTGAGGTTATGGATTAATAAATCTATCTAATTCTTGATCTCAACACATGAGAGGGGAGGATTAGGGTTTCAAGAGAGAGAGCTTGAGGAGAGAGAAGGTGAGCATAAGTTATCAATCAAAAAGCTTCTCACTCCTAATATATTATGAAGCATAAGAAATTATCAAATGAATAAATCAAATGCATTATCATCATGCTTCATTAAATATATGCAATGAATCATCAAGTGAGTCATTAAGCAATAAATGCTTCATTAATTCACTTGAATGATTCATCTAAATGAGTCACTAGATCATTAATTGCTTATGCCACCTAAACCCTCAAGTCATCACTTTACTAGAAGCTTCCCGTCAAATTACGAGAACGCCCCTACAATCCGTGAAAACACGGAAAAACTTTAGACTGTATAAATCCTATAACCCGATACTAGAATCTGGCTTAAACCAAAGCCGACTACTAAAAACTGTCCGAACGTCGTACGTGCGTTTAAACACGTATGCGTCCAAACCCTTGTCGTAAAACCATACGACCTCTATATCGTTTCGCCTGGAGCAGGGAAACTCTTTGTATGGAACTCTAAAGACTCGACACTACGCCGGCAGTGGGTTTAACCACAGACCGCAAGCGGCACTAGCTGTACGTAACGGTCCCCAGGTAGATGTCGATAAGAAGGCCGATGAGGAAACCCATCCGAACTTCTACTGAGCCTGATGTGACAATCTCCGTACAGTCCGGTCTGTTCGTCTAAGACTATCACATATCAAGCCTAGGGGGCGGCAAGCGTCAGTCCCCTAATAGAGGTATAAGTCGTGTCGGAGCGTAGCCCATTACACCCTGAGAAACTACTGGAACCTACCAGTAAATCTCGCTTGCCCTGGCCAGGGACTTTGCGTAATGGCTCTCTGACACAGCGCGATATCAACTCCCAATACCGGGAGAGAAGAATCATGTCTAACCGCCACTACCTCCAAGTGCTCGGGACTGCACCCAACTGTTACCTGTTTGCACGACTCCTTTGAGCCGTGGTAGGGTATGTAGGGTTCCTAGGCACTCTAATGGAGTCTCACAAGTGATCAAACACGGCCAATTTCTAAAAATTACGGTGCCGAGAAAACCTAGAACGGATCGTTGGCTAGATAAATAGGCGAATCAAGCAAGTAAACGGAAATGTATCTAAAGGAAAGGGGCTACAACCTTTGTAGATCCGGTCCACCACCTCCTAGGCTCCGTGATGAAGTCCCCTCGCTGTCCAAATCGTACCCATGACTCTAGCATCGGCATCATCGAAGAATGGGCGGGCTTGATCATCGGTTCGATGCCGAAGATGATCTACGTCGAGGCATCACAAGAACGAGCTCCGCCTTCGCCAAGTCAAGAAACTTGTGAAGACAACACACTCTACTACATGGCAAGTAGTAGAGGATGAAGAAATAGGAAGTGGGTAGAGTTTAGATTTGGATTTCTCACTTGATTTGGCTAGTTGCCATTGAAGCTATCAACATCTTTCTTCTTGAAGAAGAAGAAGAAGAAGATAATATATCATATGTTATTATTTAAAAATAAAAAACCATATGATACTTATCATGTCAACAACCATGGTTTAGTGTAGAGATTTAACTAGGGTTAGTTGAGTGGTTAGGGTTAGACATGAGACAAGAATGGTGGACTTATTCAAAGCTTCAAGAAGCTTCAATGTAAAACAAAGAAAGCCACCATTCTTTTCTTTTGCCAAAAAGAATGAATAAATAAATAAATGGATAAAGAATTAAAAGAAAAGAAACCCTAACCATTCACTAATCATGGTTTAAGTCTTTACACAAACCCAAGGTTGCATGTATCATCAAACATGATACAAACAAGCGCACAAGAATATATCACATATACAATGTGCATCATCAAGTGAGAATATCCTCATAAAGTGAACCAATACTAGTTAATATAAAGTAATATATCAAATATATAATTATGCATTAAATCATTAAATCAATACTTAATTTAACGATCCGGTCATATCGCATATAACCGGCTAGTATCCAATGTATCGGCTTATCGAATCGATCCTTGATTCGATAACTAGGTTATATCGCATAAAACTAATCGATACATTCATCGCGAGAATGGAATACGGTATCACATACACGAATTATTCTCGGTCCCGCACATATCTCATATGCGCTCCTATTTCGTTTCGCTTGAGCCAGGAAACCTCTGTGTAGGACTCTAAAGACTCGTCAATACGCCGGTAGCAGATGATGATCATATCAAGCACCCACAAGCCGCAAGCGGTCTGCTAAACGTAACGGCCACCCGGGTATTGAGCGATCAGAAGATCGACGAGCAAGCCCGCTCATACTCCTGTGAATCCAACCAGTAACACTTACCGTACAGTCCGGTCTGTTCGTCTGATATGTCGCATATCTCGCCTAGGGGTGGTAAACGTCAGACCCCAGTAGCTTGATAAGTCATGCCGACGTGAAGTCCATAACATTCATGAAACTACTGATAACTCTTACCAGTATATCACTGCAACCCTGGCCAGGGATTTCCTGTTATGGCCAGTCGAGCATAGCACAACATCAACCCTCAATACCGGGAGAGAAGAATCCCCTCCTATCGCTCATTGCCTCCATGTGAATCGGGACTGTACCCAAAAACCACCTGTTTGCACAACTCAGTAGAGCCGTGGTAGGGTGGAAATCAAAGCACAGTGGGAGACACACAAGACTCTATGACGATCTCGGGTCAACAGACTAAGCTGTACCAGTGTCACCAGAGAACTGCCATCTGACGTGAGGTATAATACCATCTGGGAGTTCTCGGCGAGTCCGTTCAGTGTACCCAGTCTCCACTGAGCACCCGCATACCATCTTCGATGTCAAACACCAATGGATATGGGATCATCCATCGCCCATCGCCTGGGTCGAGAAGATATGTGCTAGTCTACTCTGGAATATCGATGCCCCGTCTCGACATTCCCACGACTAGGAACAATGAAGGATGTACTCATTGGCTACCCATGCCCCACTAGTATGATCTGCATCATAGTCCTGGAAGTCGAGTACACATCCTAAGGGCTTTATCAACATGTAATCAGAGAGACAGAAAGTATACATGTTAAGATAAAGAACAACCAGATAGCGTACTATCATGTCGAGCAAGAAAGTCCTACCTATATATGTCCCAGCATCCACTACAATATACATCCAATGTACAGTAATGGCCTCTAGGGCATACATATAACTAACAATCTCCCACTTGCACTAGGGTCATCTGTAGCAGTGGTCGCAGTATCTAATACTCAACCATCCCATATGAGTCTCTCTCTGGGAAAAAGGCCTTCATGAGTGGATCCGCCGTGTTGTCCTCTGAGTCTACTCTCCTAACCTCGATCACCCCGGAGATCAACTATCTCCATGATCAGGTAATGCTTCCTCAGAATATGTCTGGGTCACTGATGGGACCAGGGTTCCAGGGCCTAAGCCACACTTCCATTGTCATACAATGGCAGGAACCTAGTTCATCTTATGAACCAATATACACCCAAACTTCCTCTTTGGTAGTATCTTCAATAGCGATATTACCAGCCTTTATCGTCTAGTTTGCCACGGTATCTAGCTTGGAACTCTTCCAACATACCGTCCCTCTACTGAGGGTAAAGACAGTGCCTGTGACTGACATTCAGTCGTCTTTATCACCCTGGAACTCTTCCAGTGATTCTCCCCAGGATCGATTGATACCATCTCACTACATCTAGTGAGAATCCTAGCATCTAATTACATCTATCTCATAGATGAAAACTCAGGATTTAGGAGGTATCACTTTGATCCTATTTGGAGAATCCTTGTGATAATAGGAGATTGACCGATCGTAGTATAGGAAACTCTTTTCCTATCAAGAGTATGTTGTCTACGTACAATACGAAGATGACCACCTTACTCTCTACTACCCTTTTGTATATACAAGGTTCGTCTACCATTTTGATGAAGTCAAACACTTTGACTTTCACATCAAAACAGACGTTCCAACTCCGCGATGCCTGCTTCATTATGTAAAGCAACTTGCACACGTTTCCGCTGCTCCCACTGTTTACGAAGCCCTCTGGCTGTGTTCTTATAGACGTTCTCTTCTAAATCGTTATTTAGAAAAGTAGTCATGGCACCCAACCACCAGATATCGCAGTCATGGTATGTAGCCGTGGCAAGTAGGATCTGGATGGACTTAAGAATATTCCATGGAAAAGGTTTCATCATTATCCGTGCCTGGTCGATGACGAAAACCTTTAACAAGCCTAGCTTTGAAAGTCTCAACTTTTCCATCTACACCAAGTAATCTTCTCAAGATATACTTGCTCCTGATGGGGATTTAACCATTCAGATATAGCAGCTAAAGTCCATACTTTGCTGGTGTACATGGATTCCATCTCAGATCGCTAAGCATCCAGCCATTCTTACAGAGTCCCTACTCTCGATGGCCTGCTCGAAACTAGTTGGGTCATCATCTTATGATGCATTCCTCGCTCCCACTGTCATCGAGAAACCGAGGTATCTCTCAGGCGGATGAGGAACCCTACTAGATCGGCGGAGAGGCTGAGGTTCGTCGGGAACTATAGAATCCTTTGGTTCTGTCAAATCATCAACTGCAGTTTTGTATAGATGGAACCTTTCCAGTTCTACAGAACTGATCCTGCCTCGATCTTGTCCGGATTTTGCTTTAAACATAGGCCGGACAACCCCAAATCTTAACTAGCTTAAGACATGGGCTCTTCCCATACCATATCTCATATGGAGTGGTAGGCACTGATTTGATTCAAACCTAATTCAATATGTATGCAGCTTCTCAAGTGCATAACACCCAAAAGGAAACAGGTAACTCAGTAATACTCATCATAGAGCACACGATATCTAATATTGTGTGATTGCTCCGCCCCGATACACCGTTGTGCTGTGGTGTATTCAGAGGAGTAACACTGAGAGAAAATCTCATTCTCCTTTAGAATAGTCCAGGAATTCTATGCATAAGTGTTCTCCTCCCTGATCTTATCATAGGACATAATACTTATACCCGTATTTTGGTTCTCTACTTCTAACTTATATTCTGTGAATATCTCAAAAGGTTCGGACTCATGTTTCAATAGGAACATATGACTGAATCTTGAGAGATTATCAGAGAACGTAATGAAGTATAAAGAACCAGTCCTGGCATGTGTAGACAGGAGACCTTACATACATCATAATGTATCATTCCCAAGAGTTTACCAACTCTTTCTCTGTTTCTAATAAACAGAACTATGGTCATCTTATCTTTGTGACATGACTGGCAAGTTTCATAAGATGTAAATTCAAACTGATTTAAATATGCATCTAAAATGTAACTTCAGCCAGTCGGGTCGCACTGATGTGACCTAGTCTACAATGCCTTATGAAGGATTCGTTCATTTCTGAACTCTTCCTCTTGTGTGTGTTCTGTATACTAGGAACTGCAGTTTGATTTAGAACGTCAATGCTTTTAGATAACGTGCCTGAACCGATCAACTTTTGATATAGGAAATGTTCAAAATATTATCCAACAATACAAAATTATATCCTTCTTTACTAATAAAGAGACTGATATGATTTTGTATATCAGGTTCGGTATCTAATAGCATTTGTTCAGAATCAATGTACTGGTAATACAGGGTGACAGTGACCAACAGACTTGGCTGCAACACTTGCCCCGGTTTCTGTCTCATGAAACTTATCACCCGTTCTCAGTTTTTCTACCTTTTTGTAGCCCTATGTAACAGCTTACATATCTGGGATCCTGATCCGGTATCATATACCCAGGATTCAGAGGATACTGAGAAACAGTTCTTTGTAATGAACATACCCGAAGGAGATGCATCATATGCACTTTCTTCGTTTGGGCGGCATAGGAAATCTGGTATTCCCCTATTTCCTGCTCTGTCTTATAACAATTATAAGTTGGAGCGGGATCAACGTTCCCCAGCTCAGTATAACAAGCGGGTTCGGTCAATACATTCATATTTTTTTATCTTGATTAAGGCGTGATATGGTCGCTACCTGGAGAGAGAGAGAAGAAAACACTCTGCGTGCGCTCTTGCAAGATCAGATTAGTTATATTTTATCTAATCAGGATGGCTCCCACTGTTTTTATCAAATCTTCCTTCAAACCCTAAAAGGAAAGACTAGCCGGGATTAATTACACTCTACAAGTTTGCCAATCTTTCAGCCAGGCCAGTGTCGGTACTTTGAGGGAGGTTCCCCGTGCTTTCGCACGGACCTAATTACTGTAAACCTCGTTTTTTCAGAGGCATAACCCCGTTGACACCTTTCTAGACACCTACTTGATCGGCTAATTGCAAAGTGCAAAACTCTCCCAGGAGTAACAATTACTCGCAGTGGGTATCGGGATCCAACTATCACATAGAAGGTATGCAATCTCATTGCAAATTCCAACACTTGAAACTCCCGATTAAGGTTTTTACCCCTAGCACCTATGACCTTAACTATGGTCAACAAATCATAAGTACTAGTCAAGTTCTACCCGTCATTTCGTGATTAATCAGACCCACCCACATGACCCTTAACTAAGGTCAACAAAGTCACGCGACTGGCCTAACTAATCGCATCATATGCGGTGTAGGAAGACATCACTTAGCTACCGTACACTGTGCCTTGACTATGGTCAACAAACACAGCACGAATACTAAGTACTCTACTTCCTAAAATGACGGAGGGTTGCGGCTGGTTTTTGTGAAAACCTTTAATGCTTTGAACTTGATATCGTCGCGGAATCAAATGGTTTTTAAATGGAATGTTTTTGAAGCTTTTCTAGTTTTGCTAAAGGGGTCACTCCCGGTGAAGGGATCATCGGCCCTTTCCTCGTCGAATGAGGTGCGGGATATATCATATATATCACTGTGCAAAGCGTAAACTATAGAAACGATCAAAGACAAACCGAGGGTTGTAGCATCTGCCAGTTATTGCTAAAGGAGTCACTCCCGGTGAAGGGATCTCGGTCCTTTCCTCATCGAATAAGGTGCAGGATGTTCTACAATGAACACCGCGATGCAAAGCAAGAACTGTAGCTACCTGTTTTTATTTTGAAATTCGATTCCACAACATCAATTAGATTTATTTTCTTTCATTAATCTCATTATGAATATCCCATCATTTAATTCCACCTAAACATCACAGATAAATATAACGTACGCTTATGCCATCCACATTCGCCTCGATGTTCCGTCTGCACCGTTAGGTTAGGTAACTAACGCCAGAGCGAGGCAGGGCTAGCGCGGGTGTAAAGCATAAGCAACGTCTATATAATATATCATATATACTATATATAATACCTGTCACAGAACATCACATGATCACATCATAGATAACGCAGCAGAAAATATCATATGAAATATTGGATATACTAGGACGTCCGTGTTTTCAATACGAGCCAGTATAAAACACGGATTCCACGGTCGTGATGAATAGCCAATCCCACACCCGTAGACCCCTACGAGAGCGGCAAGCAACCCTACCAATTCTAGTGTTAGGAGACCCGGACTCGACTCCTCGAGTTGGTCTCCCACTGGACTCCAGAACCCGGTTACTTGTGCTCCCCTCCTTGGGTCTATCCTAATGCGGAAAAGTAAATAATATACAAATGGTGACAACATCCGCAACCTGGAAGTGCCCCAATAAAACAATATTACATACAAGTTTTTACATGAATGAAAATGAAAAACACTCGTCTCACATAAAAAACCCCGGCTATTCGAACACGACGATCCAATATAACATATCCAGCAACACATAACATCACATGTCATCAACGTAAGTAAATATGCGCATCCCAATTGCCGTTGACATATAGCAATGAAACCGGCGATATCACATATTACACTTACGGTCACAGAAAAGAAAGTGTAAAACTACAACAGTTGGAATCCGCAACCAGCATAGACATCGCATGCCTAATCAAATGAATTACTTAGACATCGCATGCCTAACAATTATAAACCCTGCATTTTAGTCTCATAGTCGAAAACACTTTTCAATATCAAGTCGGGCAATTCAACAGGATTCCCGACATTCTGATCGAATGCTCGTCGCAAACTTTAGTAGGCGGCCGCACCCCCGACGCCATCGACAAAGTGCACTAAGGCGGAACACCGCTGCCGCGAGCACCCGGACGGATGCTTTCGGCGACGGGGTTCTCCTACAGTCACTTGGTCGGGACTATGGAGTGAGGCTGTCTATTAAGTTTGCCCGGCGAGTATCCGCGTACGCTACGTGATTGCGACGGACTTTTGATCACATCAAAATTCCGTAGCAACCGATCAAGTGAGACTAAACCGCTAGATTTAAAATATTCATTCCGTTATCTCATAACTATTTCTGAATTCCAATTATTGTATCACATTCCGGATAAACAGAAAATGCTAAACTTTTCGATCGAACAATCGAACACCCAAGTTTTCCCGATAATACTCAACACATGAAATAAGTCTAACAACAGTCAGTTCGTGCCTCAGTACCAACGGTCCAGCCGTAGAAGGGTCAAGCCAACGCCTCACATGTGGCACGCCGTACTGCCCCAAACCCGAAGGTTCAAAGGGCAGTTCAAGACGGTCACATAATCGAGTTAAGGTTTGTTGTCTTCTAGAGGGTCCATCGCGTTACTTGCACTACTTAGAACGTCGTTAAACTACGGAAAAATCCAACAATTGGAAATTTCCCGGCAGGGGAAAAAGTGGGTATTTATATCCGGTCGAACTTTTTAACATATTCTAAAATACCCGGAAAAAACACACTGACAAAATTAGACAATCCGATCGATACACTGAGTTCCCAATACAACCCAGAAAATAAAACTCTGGAATAAATATTAAAATATTCCCAGGAAAACCAGCACTAAAAACTAGGAGTTACTATGAAAAAGAAAGATGTTGATGTGACTAGTGGGCCGCGGAACCGCCACACGAGCCATGCTCGTGCCGCGGTTCCGCCGCGCTTTAGAAGAATCGTGCTCTCGAATTTCACAGTAATTCTTAGGAATACCTGCTGAGTTTTCAGCATATTTTTAATTCACAAAAATCCACGAATTTCAAAAAAGTCCAGAGAGCATGTTAAAATCGGGGTTTCGGGTCGCTCGGACTTCTAATTCCGTCTAGACTTCGCCTAAGGCTCTAGCTAGGCTCTGATACCACTGTAGGGTTCTTAGGCACTCTAATGGAGTCTCAAAAGTGATCAAACACGGCCAATTTCTAAAAATTACGGTGCCGAGAAAACCTAGAACGGATCGTTGGCTAGATAAATAGGTGAATCAAGCAAGTAAACGGAAATGTATCTAAAGGAAAGGGGCTACAAGCTTTGTAGATCCGGTCCACCACCTCCTAGGCTCTATGATGAAGTCCCCTCGCTGTCCAAATCGTACCCATGACTCTAGCATCGGCATCATCGAAGAATGGGCGGGCTTGATCGTCGGTTCGATGCCGAAGATGATCTACGTCGAGGCATCACAAGAACGAGCTCCGCCTTCGCCAAGTCAAGAAACTTGTTGTCACGACCCGAGAATTCGACTCGTGACCGGCACTTAACCACGCAACGTCTACAGGCGTAACGCGGCTAAGTAAGCCGAACCCAGAAATCAAAACCAATAAATATAGAGTGATTTTAAAACATTTGTAAAACAATCGTACATGTCCGAAAAACTTCCATTTATTTAGTAGAAAACCTTTTTAAGTTCTAAAGTTACAAGTTTTATAATTTTGGTAACATTTCCCTTTTAAAACATTAGCCCCGAAAGTCGGGTCAAAACAAGGTGTAGCAGAAATAACAAGTGACAAGAATGAAGCATCACAATATGATATACGACGCCGTAGCGAAGAATACACAGTAAAACAAGGACAATATCATAAGGATAAGACTGCATAAAGCAAAGTCGGCTCACATGCGAGCTCGACCCCCGAATATAAAATCATACATATCGTCCTCACCACTGTCTCTAAGTCAATACAGAAAAGTAGATGGAGAATACTAGATACATCAATGTACAACAGAAAGATAACAGATACCGTACAAAACCCACCTAAACAGCAAAAGGGCTATCTCAGCTCAAAGGGGTATCTGTGCCAAAAGATGCGGTAACAGCCAGCCGTGACTACTCCCCAGGGCAACCTGCAAGCACTGTGGCACAACGGGGGTGAGTTGCCAACTCGTGAATAGAGATAACATATAAAGGTAATCGCAAGCATGCACATGTAGCGTGGCTCTACTAATGCCAGCAGATAATATCAATGCGATGTGGCAGTATGCATAATAATAATGCCAGTCCTCTATCAGGTGATATACTACAGGGTGAGATGTGATAATGAATGCTGAGCATGGGGATATAGTATCTACATGAAGTATCGAGGTGGACTACATAAGTATGTATGCACCACAAATCCCAACATCTCAAACGCCGGTACTCCATCGGCCCTCATATCCTGTATATCCCTGAAAATCCCGAGTGCCCAACATCGGCACCCAAATATCATAAATACTCGTGTCTAGCATCGACACGCAAAACATCCTGTATCGGCCTCCGTCAATCCGGGTCAGCCCTCTCTCACGTATATACCGGGAATCCGTCAGTCCGGGTCATCCCTCTCTCAGTATATCGGGCATCCGTCAGTCCGGGTCAGCCCTCAATCAATCCATCGGGCATCCGTCAGTCCGGGTCAGCCCTATATCAATCCATCGGGCATCCGTCAGTCCGGGTCAGCCCTATATCAATCCATCGGGCATCCGTCAGTCCGGGTCAGCCCTATATCAATCCATCGGGCATCCGTCAGTCCGGGTCAGCCCTATATCAATCCATCTGGCATCCGTCAGTCCGGGTCAGCCCTCTATCAATCCGTGCCTCAAGCACCGAGAAAACTCGGGGCGACGCCCCAAATTATCATATCAAGGGAACCGGGTTTTTAAATGGTTACTTATTTGAAAAGGCCACGGTTCCCAAATCCATAAATCATATGAAATCCCAACAATAATACAAGTAACTGCGATGTGATAGGTGCATCAATGTGTATATCAAGTCATGTCACATGAGAAAGAACTACAATGCAATGATCCACCATGATATAGGTATCAAATATAGATGAGTTACAACAATATACAATAGTATGATCATGGCAGTTCTATCAGTTCTAAGCAATATGTATATATGTATAGCAAGGAATGCAATATGCAATGACAGTCTATGGGGTGCATGAAACATATAATAACAAAGTCCTATCAGCCCTGACGCATAACGCCATGCGGGCGATATCCCCGTAGATGTGAAATCTACTCACCGTGTCTCGCGCTAAGTGTAGCCGACGACTTGCTTTCCCTTCTTCGCAGCGTCCGTCTCACTGGCCTGCGAACCTAAAATCACATAACATATCACACATATAAGCTCAATTTTACCAAAAACGCGACATTACGGTCAAACTAGAAACTCATGTCGCAAACTAGTCGCGCGTGTGCGCGATACGCTAAAACGTGTAATCACGCGCCACGAAACTACCCCGACGCGCCGCGATACGCAGGGACCCAAACCTACTCACGTATCACGCGTGTCGCGAAGGTTTAGAAAACGGCAAAATAGGTAATTGGTCCCAGATTTTTCTACAGAACTAATCTTAAAAATATATATATACCAAACGACCCTACACACAAAAATACACCTACAGAACCCAAAAAATACCAAAACACCCCCTGTCTGGCCGCAATTTGCGGCCAGAATGGCGGTTTTGGCGGCCGGGAAGGGGAGTTAGGGGGTCGGGTTTCATCTAGTGTATCATCTCCACTCCACTATGCCACAGTCCACTCAATTTCATTTAAATCACCTCGGGTCAACAGCAGATCCAGAAAGCTCAAATTGTACACAAATACGGCATTTGCATCCAATATGAAAACTGGTGGTATTTTAGCGTAATAGGGGTTGGACTAGGTTGCAATGGTCTCACTAACTCACTAACAAGCTACTGAAACCCTAACACACCACCTTGGCACCAAGTTCTCACTAAACACCCCCATGTTGCATTAAAACACACACAAATGTCCATAACCGATGCAAAACTACGCAATCAATGCTAACTAGGGGATAAGATAGGAAGTATACCTCACTCTCGACCCTAAGGAGCTGCGGGAAGGTGGAGAGGTGAAGGGGTGGGGCTGCACATGGTGCTGGAGCTGCTGCTGCTCACTGTGCTGCTGCTGATTTCTTCTGTTGCTGCCAGTGCTTGCTGCTGCTACTGCTTCAGGCTCAGTTGGTGCTATTGCTTGGCTTGCTGCTGCTGCTGGGGCTTCTTCTGAGGTAAGTGGGTGTGTTGTGTGAGAGTGTGAGTGTGTATGTGAGAGTGTGAGAGCTTGAGAGAAAACCAAAAGAAATGAGAGGCTACCACAATCATCACACACAAAAGTCACCCCTCACTCTCTCTCACCTCATTAATGCAAGCATGGCCTAGCCATGATGCCCTCTCTCTCTCTCTCACAAGTCAACACTTAACCCTAAAATTCAAATTAAAGCAACTTTTGATTAGCTAAATAGGCTTACTTATAACCCAAAAGAATTAATCCCCCAATTAACCCACCATGGTTAATAATTGTGGTATTTCCTTGATTTAAAAACCCTAGTTTACATGCACATGTGTGTGCAAGCTTAGGAAAATTTTGGAAAAATATTTATTAAATTAAGAAAAATATTTAAAACACAATTTGGTAAACTTTTTATTAAAAATCATTATTTAATTATAACTATCCACTAACCCTTATCCTAAGGTGTTACAATCTCTCCCCCTTAAAGAAATTCGTCCCCGAATTTCAAAAATCTAACTAAGGTTACCTTCAAAAAGATGGGGATACGTCTTCATCATCTCGCTTTCGGTCTCCCAAGTGACCTCTTCACGGTTCTGACCACGCCAAAGTACTTTAACTGATGAAATCTCCTTCGATCTCAATTTCTTCACTTGCCGATCCAAGATCATCACCGGCTGCTCTGCATAGGAAAGGTCACGCTCAAGCTGGATCGTCGGATGCTGAATCGCATGCGAAGGATCATGAAGATATCTGCGAAGCATCGAGATATGGAATACGGGGTGCACGTCTGGAAAGCTGGGCGGAAGGGCTAATCGGTAAGCTACTGCACCAACACGCTCGAGGATCTCGAAGGGGCCCACATACCTGGGGCTAAGCTTCCCCTTCTTCCCAAACCTCATCACACCTTTCATTGGGGAGACCCTCAAGAAAACATGATCACCAACAGAAAACTCAAGTCTGCGTCGTCGACGGTCTGCATAAGCCCTCTGCCTACTCTGCGCTGCTCTCATCCTATCGCGAATCAACTGGATCTTCGCGGTCGTCTCCTCAACGATCTGTGGCCCTAAGATACTGCTCTCACTGAGCTCTGTCCAACAAGTAGGTGACCTGCATCTCCTCCCGTAAAGAGCCTCAAACGGTGCCATCTGAATGGTCTCCTGGTAGCTGTTATTGTAGGAAAACTCTACTAAGGGCAAATGATGATCCCAGCTACCTCCAAAATCTAGTACACAAGCTCTGAGCATGTCCTCGAGAGTCTGAATGGTCCGCTCTGACTGTCCGTCGGTCTGCGAATGAAATGCCGTGCTGAAACTCAAGCGAGTGCCCAAAGCCTCCTGAAGCCTCTGCCATAGCCTACTAGTAAACTGGGTGCCTCTGTCGGACACAATGCACGTCGGGACTCCGCGTAGTCGCACTATCTCGTCAATATAGATCTGGGCATACTGAGTAAATCCGAAAGTCGTCTTCACCGGTAGGAAGTGAGCCGCTTTCGTCAAACGATCCACGATCACCCAGATGGAGTCATACCCCCGACTAGTCCTGGGTAGACCCACCACGAAATCCATCGAAATCTGTTCCCATTTCCACTCCGGAATGGGTAACGGCTGTAGCTCTCCCGCGGGCCTCTGGTGCTCAGCCTTGACTTGCTGACAAGTCAGGCATCTCGATACAAAATCTGCAATGTCCCTCTTCATTCCGTCCCACCAGTAAACATCTCTCATATTATGATACATCTTGGTGGAACCGGGATGGACGCTATATACCGATCGATGTGCCTCCTCAAGAATCTCACGCCTCAGTCCCTCAGCATCAGGTACGCACAGTCTGACTCCAAACCGTAGTATCCCCTGATCATCGATCACGAACTCGGAAAATCTGCCCTGTCCCATCTGTGCCATGATCTCCGAACATCGGTCATCACTGAGCTGTGCCTCACGTATACGATCAATCAACTGTGGGCGTGCACGGACATGCGCTATCTGTCCTCCAATCGGCGTGAACTCGAACTGTACTCGGCTGTCGCATAATATCTGCCAATCTGCCGATGACTGCTCCTGCACTGCGCTCAAACATGATAAACTACTCCCGGGCCTCCTGCTCAAAGCATCCGCTACCACATTTGCCTTGCCCGGGTGATATAAGATCTCGCAGTCGTAATCTTTCACTAACTCCATCCATCGACGCTGTCGAAGGTTCAGATCCCGCTGCTGGAATATGTATTTTAAACTCTTGTGATCCGTAAATATCTGGCACGACTCGCCGTATAGGTAATGTCGCCAGATCTTAAGTGCGAAGACCACTGCTGCCATCTCCAAATCATGAGTGGGGTAGTTCTGCTCGTGCTTCTTCAATTGTCGCGAGGCATACGCGATCACCCTATCATGCTGCATCAGGACGCATCCCAATCCCACTCGAGAAGCATCACAAAAGACCACAAATCCGCCCGATCCGGAAGGTAAAGATAACACCGGTGCCGTCGTCAGCCGTGTCCGTAGCTGCTGAAAACTGTGCTCGCACTCCTCCGTCCAATCGAAGGGAACTCCCTTCCGGGTCAACCCAGTCAACGGTGTAGCAATACGTGAGAAGTCCTGCACAAAATGCCTGTAGTAACCGGCCAATCCCAAAAAGCTGCGAATCTCCGTCACTGATGTGGGTCTGGGCCAACGCTGAACGGCCTCGATCTTCCTCGGGTCAACACATATACCGTCTCGTGAAATCACGTGACCCAAGAAGTCCACGCTGTCTAACCAAAAAGCACACTTGGAGAATTTCGCATAGAGCTGGTGCTCCCTCAATGCCTGCAATGTAACCCGCAGGTGCTGCTCGTGCTCCTCACTACTCCGGGAATACACCAAGATATCGTCAATGAAGACTATGATGAACAGGTCCAAATAAGGCCGGAAAATGCGGTTCATCAAGTCCATGAAGGCTGCTGGCGCATTGGTGAGTCCGAACGACATCACCAAAAACTCGTAATGGCCGTAGCGCGTACGGAAGGCTGTCCGAGGAATGTCCTCCTGTCGAACCCGCAGCTGATGATAGCCCGATCGTAAATCGATCCTCGAAAAGTACCCTGCCCCCTGAAGCTGGTCGAACAAATCGTCGATACGCGGCAAAGGATACCTGTTCCGCACTGTCACCCTGTTCAGCTGGCGGTAGTCGATGCAAAGACGTAAGCTGCCGTCCTTCTTCCTGACGAACAGGACTGGAGCACCCCAAGGAGAAACACTGGGTCGAATAAGTCCCTTGTCCAGCAAATCATGTAACTGACCCTTCAGCTCACGAAGTTCCGTCGGGGCCATCCGATAGGGCGGTATAGAAATAGGCCCCGAACCAGGAACCAAATCAATACAGAAGGAAATGTCGCGCTCGGGCGGCAACCCAGGAAGCTCGTCAGGGAACACATCAGGAAACTCACTAACAACCGGAACCTGATCCAATGGAACCTCTGTAGCGCGAGCATCGCGAACATAAGCGAGAAATCCCTGACATCCCTTCCTCAAAAGCTGTCCAGCGCGAAAAGAAGAAATCACACTGTGAGGGGCGGCACTACGGTCCCCCAACACAACAAAAACCGACTCGCCGGGGAAACAGAATCTAACTGTCTTCTCGCGGCAGTCCACAGAAGCATAGCACGTGGCTAACCAATCCATGCCCAAAAGAACGTCGAAGTCCAACATCTCCAGAAGGATCAAGTCGACAGGCAACTCTCTCTCGCCAATACAGACGATACAGGATCGGAACACGTGCCTAGCCACAAACGACTCTCCCACAGGAGTAGTCACCACCAGCGGCTGATCAAGTAAGCCGGACTCTCTACCCAAACTCGGCACAAAGTGCGTGGATACGTACGAGTGTGTGGATCCGGGATCGAACAATACATGTGCATCAACCGAACATACAGGGAGGATACCTGAAACCACTGCATTGGACGCCTGCGCGTCCTGATGTGTCAAAGCAAAGACCCTCGCCTGTCCGCCACCTGCGGCTGGCTGCCCTCTGCCTCGGTCACCTCGCCCTCTCTGAGCAACTCCTCTACGCCCACGACCTCGCTGTGTCTGAGTCTGGCGCGGAGCAACGGTAGGTACGATAGGCAACGCTCTCTGGGGTGGTGAAAGTGGTAATGTGACATGCGGTGCTGTCGCCTCGGTCCGGGGTAACTCAGGACAATCCCGTACACGGTGGTAAGAACTCCCACAGCGAAAACATCCCGACGACGGCCGCTGACCATCCTGGGAATAAGAACTGAATAACCGGCCCCGCCCTGAATCTCTGCTGCCTGCAATACGTCTATCACGGCGCCGAAAAGGCTGTCTCTGTGCTGAAGTACCCGCACGAGCTCTCTTCGGCTCTGGGAGTGCCGAAGTCTCAACAAGGTGCTCCTCGACCACTAGGGCTGCGTCTACAGCTGCTGCATAGGTCTCGTAGTGCTGCGCGCTGATCGCGAGGAACACTGGTGAAATCAAGCCTCGAACAAATCTCCGGACTCGCAACTCCTCGGTGGCCACTAGATGTGGGGCGTAGACTGCTAGCTCTGTAAACAGTACGTCATACTCTGCCACTGTCATCCCTGGCGTCTGGCGCAAGGACTCAAACCTGCGTGCTCGGGCATCTCTAACACTCCGGGGAAGGAAACGGGCTAGAAATATAGTCACGAACTCCGTCTAGGTCATAGGAGGAAGACCTGCTGCTCTGCCCTTCTCCACTGAATCACACCATTTCTGCGCAAGACCTTCCAGGCGAAAGCTCGCGAACTCGACCCATCTCGCATCTGCACATCTGAGGGAACGGCATATCCTGGCCATCCTGTCTATGAAAGACTGTGGGTCCTCGGCTGTATCGGTGCCTGTGAAAACCGGAGGCTTCAGCCTCATGAACTCTGATAGCGATACTGTAATCACCTCCGTGGCTGCAGGGGCAACTGGCTGTGCGGTAGGTACCATAGCGGTCTCTGGAACAGGTGGAGCTACCTCTGGTCGCTGCGCTCGAAGCGTCTCAACTAGCGATCCTATCATCTGGCGCATCTCCTGCATGCTAGATCCCACCGTCTGGCGCATCTCCTGCATACCAGCCCCTAGCGTGGCGATCTGCTCTGTCACGGCAGGAACAGCCTGCTCGGGTACAACGGGTGCACTGCCCGGATCAGTCCTCGTCTCGGACGAGTCAACACGAATCTCGGCCCTCGCGGCCGCTCTCTGTGCCCTCATAGTCTTAGGCGGCATAATGGCTGAAAGGAAATAAGGATTCGATAAGAACACGGAAATCGAATCGCAAGAATATATGGAGGGATCAAATCAACAAGTCCTAAGGTCGCGTAAGCGGAGTACCGTGTCGTGAGTATGCCGCGGAACATACGCACGCTACGCTACCCTGCTGCAGCTACCTACTCCATCATACCAGGGTCATCCTACACTCCGAAGGTAAAACCTACGCTCTGATACCAACATTGTCACGACCCGAGAATTCGACTCGTGACCGGCACTTAACCACGCAACGTCTACAGGCGTAACGCGGCTAAGTAAGCCGAACCCAGAAATCAAAACCAATAAATATAGAGTGATTTTAAAACATTTGTAAAACAATCGTACATGTCCGAAAAACTTCCATTTATTTAGTAGAAAACCTTTTTAAGTTCTAAAGTTACAAGTTTTATAATTTTGGTAACATTTCCCTTTTAAAACATTAGCCCCGAAAGTCGGGTCAAAACAAGGTGTAGCAGAAATAACAAGTGACAAGAATGAAGCATCACAATATGATATACGACGCCGTAGCGAAGAATACACAGTAAAACAAGGACAATATCATAAGGATAAGACTGCATAAAGCAAAGTCGGCTCACATGCGAGCTCGACACCCGAATATAAAATCATACATATCGTCCTCACCACTGTCTCTAAGTCAATACAGAAAAGTAGATGGAGAATACTAGATACATCAATGTACAACAGAAAGATAACAGATACCGTACAAAACCCACCTAAACAGCAAAAGGGCTATCTCAGCTCAAAGGGGTATCTGTGCCAAAAGATGCGGTAACAGCCAGCCGTGACTACTCCCCAGGGCAACCTGCAAGCACTGTGGCACAACGGGGGTGAGTTGCCAACTCGTGAATAGAGATAACATATAAAGGTAATCGCAAGCATGCACATGTAGCGTGGCTCTACTAATGCCAGCAGATAATATCAATGCGATGTGGCAGTATGCATAATAATAATGCCAGTCCTCTATCAGGTGATATACTACAGGGTGAGATGTGATAATGAATGCTGAGCATGGGGATATAGTATCTACATGAAGTATCGAGGTGGACTACATAAGTATGTATGCACCACAAATCCCAACATCTCAAACGCCGGTACTCCATCGGCCCTCATATCCTGTATATCCCTGAAAATCCCGAGTGCCCAACATCGGCACCCAAATATCATAAATACTCGTGTCTAGCATCGACACGCAAAACATCCTGTATCGGCCTCCGTCAATCCGGGTCAGCCCTCTCTCACGTATATACCGGGAATCCGTCAGTCCGGGTCATCCCTCTCTCAGTATATCGGGCATCCGTCAGTCCGGGTCAGCCCTCAATCAATCCATCGGGCATCCGTCAGTCCGGGTCAGCCCTATATCAATCCATCGGGCATCCGTCAGTCCGGGTCAGCCCTATATCAATCCATCGGGCATCCGTCAGTCCGGGTCAGCCCTATATCAATCCATCGGGCATCCGTCAGTCCGGGTCAGCCCTATATCAATCCATCGGGCATCCGTCAGTCCGGGTCAGCCCTCTATCAATCCGTGCCTCAAGCACCGAGAAAACACGGGGCGACGCCCCAAATTATCATATCAAGGGAACCGGGTTTTTAAATGGTTACTTATTTGAAAAGGCCACGGTTCCCAAATCCATAAATCATATGAAATCCCAACAATAATACAAGTAACTGCGATGTGATAGGTGCATCAATGTGTATATCAAGTCATGTCACATGAGAAAGAACTACAATGCAATGATCCACCATGATATAGGTATCAAATATAGATGAGTTACAACAATATACAATAGTATGATCATGGCAGTTCTATCAGTTCTAAGCAATATGTATATATGTATAGCAAGGAATGCAATATGCAATGACAGTCTATGGGGTGCATGAAACATATAATAACAAAGTCCTATCAGCCCTGACGCATAACGCCATGCGGGCGATATCCCCGTAGATGTGAAATCTACTCACCGTGTCTAGCGCTAAGTGTAGCCGACGACTTGCTTTCCCTTCTTCGCAGCGTCCGTCTCACTGGCCTGCGAACCTAAAATCACATAACATATCACACATATAAGCTCAATTTTACCAAAAACGCGACATTACGGTCAAACTAGAAACTCATGTCGCAAACTAGTCGCGCGTGTGCGCGATACGCTAAAACGTGTAATCACGCGCCACGAAACTACCCCGACGCGCCGCGATACGCAGGGACCCAAACCTACTCACGTATCACGCGTGTCGCGAAGGTTTAGAAAACGGCAAAATAGGTAATTGGTCCCAGATTTTTCTACAGAACTAATCTTAAAAATATATATATACCAAATGACCCTACACACAAAAATATACCTACAGAACCCAAAAAATACCAAAACACCCCCTGTCTGGCCGCAATTTGCGGCCAGAATGGCGGTTTTGGCGGCCGGGAAGGGGAGTTAGGGGGTCGGGTTTCATCTAGTGTATCATCTCCACTCCACTATGCCACAGTCCACTCAATTTCATTTAAATCACCTCGGGTCAACAGCAGATCCAGAAAGCTCAAATTGTACACAAAAACGGCATTTGCATCCAATATGAAAACTGGTGGTATTTTAGCGTAATAGGGGTTGGACTAGGTTGCAATGGTCTCACTAACTCACTAACAAGCTACTGAAACCCTAACACACCACCTTGGCACCAAGTTCTCACTAAACACCCCCATGTTGCATTAAAACACACACAAATGTCCATAACCGATGCAAAACTACGCAATCAATGCTAACTAGGGGATAAGATAGGAAGTATACCTCACTCTCGACCCTAAGGAGCTGCGGGAAGGTGGAGAGGTGAAGGGGTGGGGCTGCACATGGTGCTGGAGCTGCTGCTGCTCACTGTGCTGCTGCTGATTTCTTCTGTTGCTGCCAGTGCTTGCTGCTGCTACTGCTTCAGGCTCAGTTGGTGCTGTTGCTTGGCTTGCTGCTGCTGCTGGGGCTTCTTCTGAGGTAAGTGGGTGTGTTGTGTGAGAGTGTGAGTGTGTATGTGAGAGTGTGAGAGCTTGAGAGAAAACCAAAAGAAATGAGAGGCTACCACAATCATCACACACAAAAATCACCCCTCACTCTCTCTCACCTCATTAATGCAAGCATGGCCTAGCCATGATGCCCTCTCTCTCTCTCTCACAAGTCAACACTTAACCCTAAAATTCAAATTAAAGCAACTTTTGATTAGCTAAATAGGCTTACTTATAACCCAAAAGAATTAATCCCCCAATTAACCCACCATGGTTAATAATTGTGGTATTTCCTTGATTTAAAAACCCTAGTTTACATGCACATGTGTGTGCAAGCTTAGGAAAATTTTGGAAAAATATTTATTAAATTAAGAAAAATATTTAAAACACAATTTGGTAAACTTTTTATTAAAAATCATTATTTAATTATAATTATCCACTAACCCTTATCCTAAGGTGTTACACTTGTGAAGACAACACACTCTACTACATGGCAAGTAGTAGAGGATGAAGAAATAGGAAGTGGGTAGACTTTAGATTTGGATTTCTCACTTGATTTGGCTAGTTGCCATTGAAGCTATCAACATCTTTCTTCTTGAAAAAGAAGAAGAAGAAGAAGATAATATATCATATGTTATTATTTAAAAATAAAAAACCATATGATACTTATCATGTCAACAACCATGGTTTAGTGTAGAGATTTAACTAGGGTTAGATGAGTGGTTAGGGTTAGACATGAGACAAGAATGGTGGACTTATTCAAAGCTTCAAGAAGCTTCAATGTAAAACAAAGAAAGCCACCATTCTTTTCTTTTGCCAAAAAGAATGAATAAATAAATAAATGGATAAAGAATTAAAAGAAAATAAACCCTAACCATTCACTAATCATGGTTTAAGTCTTTACACAAACCCAAGGTTGCATGTATCATCAAACATGATACAAACAAGCGCACAAGAATATATCACATATACAATGTGCATCATCAAGTGAGAATATCCTCATAAAGTGAACCAATACTAGTTAATTTAAAGTAATATATCAAATATATAATTATGCATTAAATCATTAAATCAATACTTGATTTAACGATCCGGTCATATCGCATATAACCGGCTAGTATCCAATGTATCGGCTTATCGAATCGATCCTTGATTCGATAACTAGGTTATATCGCATATAACTAATCGATACATTCATCGCGAGAATGGAATACGGTATCACATACACGAATTATTCTCGGTCCCGCACATATCTCATATGCGCTCCTATTTCGTTTCGCTTGAGCCAGGAAACCTCTGTGTAGGACTCTAAAGACTCGTCAATACGCCGGTAGCAGATGATGATCATATCAAGCACCCACAAGCCGCAAGCGGTCTGCTAAACGTAACGGCCACCCGGGTATTGAGCGATCAGAAGATCGATGAGCAAGCCCGCTCATACTCCTGTGAATCCAACCAGTAACACTTACCGTACAGTCCGGTCTGTTCGTCTGATATGTCGCATATCTCGCCTAGGGGTGGTAAACGTCAGACCCCAGTAGCTTGATAAGTCATGCCGACGTGAAGTCCATAACATTCATGAAACTACTGATAACTCTTACCAGTATATCACTGCAACCCTGGCCAGGAATTTCCTGTTATGGCCAGTCGAGCATAGCACAACATCAACCCTCAATACCGGGAGAGAAGAATCCCCTCCTATCGCTCATTGCCTCCATGTGAATCGGGACTGTACCCAAAAACCACCTGTTTGCACAACTCAGTAGAGCCGTGGTAGGGTGGAAATCAAAGCACAGTGGGAGACACACAAGACTCTATGACGATCTCGGGTCAACAGACTAAGTTGTACCAGTGTCACCAGAGAACTGCCATCTGACGTGAGGTATAATACCATCTGGGAGTTCTCGGCGAGTCCGTTCAGTGTACCCAGTCTCCACTGAGCACCCGCATACCATCTTCGATGTCAAACACCAATGGATATGGGATCATCCATCGCCCATCGCATGGGTCGAGAAGATATGCGCTAGTCTACTCTGGAATATCAATGCCCCGTCTTGACATTCCCACGACTAGGAACAATGAAGGATGTACTCATTGGCTACCCAGGCCCCACTAGTATGATCTGCATCATAGTCCTGGAAGTCGAGTACACATCCTAAGGGCTTTATCAACATGTAATCAGAGAGACAGAAAGTATACATGTTAAGATAAAGAACAACCAGATAGCGTACTATCATGTCGAGCAAGAAAGTCCTACCTATATATGTCCCAGCATCCACTATAATATACATCCAATGTACAGTAATGGCCTCTAAGGCATACATATAACTAACAGGGTAGCAATCTAAGAACAGTGGGATACACCCGAGGCAAAGTAGCAGTGTCAAGTCTGCGGACTATGCTGTACTCATGTCACCTGGGAACTGTTAACTGACGACGGGTATAATACCAACCAACAGTTCCCCTGCAATTCCTGTCCGGTGTACCCGTAACCTAACGAGCACCTGTATACTATCTCCAGTACAACGTACTGATGGCTGTGGGACAGACCATCTCCCCAACTTGGATGAGAAGCGTACATACTAGTCTACTCCGGAATATCGATGCCCTGTCTCGATAATCCAACGACCAGGGACCTGTATAGGATGTTGCTTATAGACTACCCAGCCCCCACTAGTGTGACTGCCATCACAACGCTGGTAATCAAGCAAAGATCCTATGGGCTCTACTAATATGTATAATTGATACGTTACAAGAAACATATGCACATATTAAAGTAGAAACAAACCAAGTAGCATACTACCATTTTTAGCAAGACTGATATATAACTGTAAATATCCCAAGCTTCCATTAAGTAATATACAAGGTAGTATGATACAATAATGGCCCCTAGGGCATATACACTAACACTTCAGGTGTGTTTGTGACAGAAAACTGTTTTTCAATAAACTCTGCTTCCTGAGTATTAGATACCGGTTCAGGTTCTCACATTTGCAATTCTATGCAGGGGCTGAGAAATAGCAAGGTTTTGAAGATAGGTGACCATACTCTCCGCGTTGGAAATGGTTCCAATGTACATACAGTTGCAGTGGGAGAGTATCACTTGGGGTTGCCGTCTAGATGTATATTGGTTTTGAACCCATGTTATTATGTACCTAGTATTCTTTGTAATATAATATCTGTTTCTTTGTTAGACAATGAAGGATATAATTTTGTATTGCAGAACAATGTTATGAACATTCACCTAAATCAAATGTTGGTTGGGTATGGTACACTTAATAACCTGATATACGTCCTAAATCAACACACAATTTTCAGTATACAACACACTAATAAAAGAAAACTTTCAGAAATAAATGAAGCTTTTCTTTGGCACTGTAGACTTGGTCATATTAACGAAACAAGACTAAACAAGTTGCACAAAGATGGATATTTAAACCCGTTTGAATTTAAATCTTATGCGACTTGCTAGTCTTGTATCAAGGGTAAAATGACCAAAACTCCGTTTACAAGACACGGAGAAAGAGCTACTGAGCTCTTAGGCCTCATACATAGTGATGTATGTGGGCCAATGTCTACACAGGCTAGAGGCGGTTTTTCTTACTTCATTACTTTCACTGATGATTTCTCAAGATTCGGTCATGTATTTTTATTAAAGCACAAGTCCGAAGCATTCGAGAAATTCACTGAATATAAACTCGAAGTAGAAAAACAAACCGGCTTGAGCATCAAAATGCTTCGATCAGATCGAGGTGGGGAGTACCTCAGTACAGAGTTTATAGACTTCCTAAAAAAGAATGGGATTCTCTCTTAGCTCACTCCTCCTTACACACCACATCACAACGGTGTATCAGAAAGACGGAATCGGACCCTATTAGATATGGTCCGTTCCATAATGAGTGATGCTGAGTTACCCGTCTCATTTTCGGGGCATGCATTGGAGACTGCAGCGTTTCTACTGTTGGGTTACTAGGCACTCTCACAAAGGTCTATAACGCATCAACCATGCCCGATTTAAAATTTAGACGTGCCGAACAACCCTAACCAAGATCTTTAAATTAGAGATAAGGCGAAACAAAGCAAGTAAACAACTTTACTTCTAAGAGTTTGGGATTGCAACCTTTGTAGTCCGGTCCTTCACTTCTAAAGCTCCGTTTTGAGGTCCCTTCGCTGTGATCATCGAGTACCCGGACTCTAGAGAGGCTCCAAGAAGAGAAAGATGCAAGCTTGCTTCCGATCTTCGATAATAAAGATGATCTAACTTGAAGTTTCTTTAACACAAGCTCTCACTCACTAAATGAAGTGAACACCCTAATCTAATTGGCAAGAATAGATAAGGATGATGAAGTAGGATTTATGCTCTCATTTGTTTTCTTAATCTCACTCATTTTCATCACTAAAATCAAAGCTAGAAAGCTTTGCAAGGAGGAAGAAGAAGATGAATTACTTTGTGATGAATAATGAAAGTTATTGTAAGGTTAGAAATGCAACCATGGTTCAAGAGAGAATAAGTAACTCATGTAAAGATTTAACTAAGCTTAAAGGGTTAGGTTGGGTTAAACAAATATCTCACAAAATATCAATACAAATATCTTTGCAAGAAACAAAAGGAAAGCTTCTGGAAACTTCTAGAAAAGTTTAACCCAAATCAAACCCTAACCTCGTTTAATCTCCACTAAACATGTTGCATTAATAACCCTAACATGTTACAATATTATATATCATATATACAATATTTATTGTAACAAAATAATATAATACATTTAACATATATCGCATATATATCAATGTATTACCCGAATGAGAAAAAGAATCTTTTAGTGAGCTTATATTAGTTAATGTAATTTAATATATCAAATATATAATTATACATTAAATTATCGAATTAACACTTGATCCAATAATCCGGCTATTTCACAAATAACCGACTAATATAATCTGTATCAGTTCATCGAATCAACACTTGATCCGATGACCCGGCTATATCTCATATACCCGGCCGATATCTCATATCGCGAGAATCTAATACGGTATCACATACACGTATTGTTCTCGGTCCCACACATATCACATATGTGCTCCTACTCCATTTTGCCTGAGCCAAGAAACCTCTGTGTAGGACTCTAAAGAATCGTCAATACGCCGGCAGTAGGTGATGATCATATCAAACACCCACAAGCTGCAAGCGGTCAGCTAAACGTAACAGCCACCCAGGTATTGAGCGATCAGAAGATCAACAAGCAAGCCTGTACATTCTCCCGTGAATCCAATCAGTAACACTCCCGTACAGTCCGGTCTCTTCGTCTGATATGTCGCATATCTCGCCTAGGGGTGGTAAACGTCAGACTCCAGTAGCTTGATAAGTCGTGTCAATATGAGGTCTATAACAGTTCGAGAAACTACTGATAACACTTACCAGTAAACCTCAGCAACCCTGGCCAGGGATTTCCAGTTATAGCCAATCGAACACAGCGCAACATCAACTCCCTATACCGGGAGAGACGAATCCCCTCCTATCGCTCATTGCCTCCATGTGATACGGGACTGTACCCAAAAGCCACCTTTTTGCACGCCCTCTTGGACGTGGTATGATGGAAATCAAAGCACAGTGGGAATCACACAAGACTCTATGACGATCTCGGGTGTACAGACTACTCTGTACCAGTGTCACCAGAGAACTGCCATCTGATGTGAGGTATAATACCATCTGGGAGTTCTCGGCGAGTCCGTCCAGTGTACCCAGTCTCCACTGAGCACCCGTATACCTTCTCTGGTGTCAAACACCAATGGATATGGGATCATCCATCGCCCATCATATGGGTTAAGAAGCGCATACGCTAGTCTATTCTGGAGTATCGATGCCCTGTCTCGGTACTCTCAGGACTAGGAACATTTGAAGGATGTACTTGGCGACTACACTGTCCTCACCAGTATGATCCGTATCATAGTCCGGGTAGTCAAGTACTCATCCTAAGGGCTTTATCAACATGTAACATAGAGACAATCAGAGTACATGTTAAGATAAAGAGCAACCAGATAGCGTACTATCATGTCGAGCAAGAAAGTCCTCCCTATATATGTCCAAGCATCCACTACAATATAAATCGTATGTACAGTAATGGCCTCTAGGGCATACATATAACTAACAATCTCCCACTTGCACTAGGGCCATCTGTTGCGGTATCGCATACCCAACAATTAGCTGTGGTTGAAGTATCTCATACTCAACATTCCCATAAAAGTCTCTACTGGGAAAAAGGTCATTGTGAGTGGATCCGCGCTGTTGTCCTCTGTGTCTACTCTCCTAACCTCGATCTCCCTGGAGATCAATCATCTCCATGATCAGGTGATGCTACCTAAGATTTATATCTGGATTTCTGATGGGACGGGGGTTCCTAGGCATTAGCCACAACTCCATTGTCACACAATGGCAGGAACGAAGTTCATCTCATGAACTTATATATATCCAGACTGCCTCTTTGGTAGCATCCTTGTTAACGATGTATCTTTTCTTTAATCGTCTAGTATGTCACGGTATCTAGCTTAGAACTATTCCAACATACCGTCCCTCCACTGAGGGTAAAGACAATGCCTGCGACTGACATTCAGTCGTCCTTATCACCCTGGAACCTTTCCAGTGATTCTCCCCAGGATCGTTTGATACCATCTCACTACAACTAGTGAGATTCCTAACATCCAATTAGATCTATCCCATAGATCCATAACCCAGGATTTAGGAGGTATCACCTTGATCCTATATGGAGAATCATTGTGATAAGAGGAGATTGACCGAGCATAGCATAGGAAACTCCTTCCCTATCAAGAGTATGTCATCCACGTACTCTATGAGGATCACCACCATACTCTCTACTACCTTTTTGTATATACAAGGTTCATCTACCATTTTGATGAAGTCAAACTCTTTGACTACCACATCAAAACAGACGTTCCAACTCCGCGATGCCTGATTTATCACATAAAACAACTTGCACACGTTTCCGCTGCTCCCACTGTCTACGAAGCCCTCTGGCTGTGTACTAAATAGATGCTCTCTTCCAAATCATCATTTAGAAAAGCAGTCATGACACCCAACCACCAGATATCGTAGTCATGGTATGTAGCCATGGCAAGTAGGATCTGGATGGACTTAAGCATAGCTTTGAAAGTCTCAACTTTTCCATGTACACCAAGTAATCTTCTCAAGATATACTTGCTCCTGATAGGGATTTAACCCTTCAGATAAAGCAACCAAAGTCCATACTTTGTTGGTGTATAAGGATTCCATCTCAGATCGCTAAGCATCCAGCCATTCTCATAGAGTCCCCCTCCTGATGGCCTGCTCGAAACAAGTTGGGTCATCATCTCATGATGCAATCCTCGCTCCCACTGTCATAGAGAAACCGAAGTATCTCTCAGGTGGATGAGGAACCCTACTAGATCGGCGGAGAGGCTGAGGTTCGTTAGAAACTATTGAATCCTCCGGTTCTACCAAATCATCAACTGCATTTTGTATAGCTGGAACTCTTTCCAGTTCTACCTCATGACCACTAATTTCTTTCACAAGAAATTCCCTTTCACAAAGGTGGCATGCTGAGAAACAAAACATCTTTTGTTCCTCGGTTTGGTAGAAGATATTCCCTTGCGAATGCTTGGGATATCCAACAAATTTTCCACAAAACTGACCTTGTCTCGAGCTTGTCCGGATTATGCTTTTAGACATAGGCTGGACAACCCCAAATCTTAACAAACTTAAGATATGGGCTCTTCCCATTCCATATCACATATGAAGTGGTAGGTAACTGATTTGATTTGAACCCTATTCAATAGGTTTGCAGCTTTTCAAGTGCATAACTCCCAAAAGGAAATAGAAAACTCAGTAGTACTCATCATAGAGCGCACCATATATAATAGGGTGAAATTGCTCCGCCCCGATAAACCGACGTGTTGTGGTGTATTCGGAGGAGTAATGCTGAGAGAGAATCTCATTCTCCTTTAGAATAGTCCAAGAATTCCGTGCTCAAGTATTCTCCTCCTTGATCTCATCAAAGGACATAATACTTTTACCCGTTTTTGGTTCTCTACTTCTAACTTATATTCTATGATTATCTCAAAAGTTTCGGACTTGTGTTTCAACAGGAACATATGTCTGAATCTTGAGAGATCATCAGTGAATGTAATGAAGTACAAAGAACCGGTCTTGGTATCTGTAGACAGGGGACCTTCATACATCAGTATGTATCAATCCCAAGAGTTCACTAACTCTTTCTCTATTTCCAATAAACGGAGTTGTGGTCATCTTATCTTAGTGACATGACTGGCAAGTTTTACAAGATGTAAATCCAAACTAATTTAAATATGCATCTTTATGTAACTTCAGCTAGTCGGGTTGTATTGATATGACCTAGTCTACAATGCCTCAAGAAGCATTCGTTCATTTCTGAACTCTTCCTCTTGTGTGTGTTCTGTACGTTAAGAACTGTGGTTTGATTTAGAACGTCCATGCTTTTAGATAACGTGCCTGAACGATCAACTCTTGATATAGGAAATGTTCAAAACATTATCCAACAATACAAAATTATATCCTTCTTTACTAATAAAGAGACTAATATTGTAAGTGCACGGCGGCGCCCCGGCCTCCATCCCGAGGCCAAATGCGGAAGCGATGGTTAACTTTAATTTTTCAAACCGGCACCACCGCGCACTAAAAACCCGGATCGGGCCATTAACTAGTCCTAGCTAACTACAAGATGAGGAAGAGAGATATACCGAGTGATCCGTGTCCTCCGGTCTTCTCGTCGTCGTCCCGATCTCCTGCGGAATCTCCGGTCTCCATCATGTCGCCGGAAGGGCACCACATCGCCTGCATCTTTTACGGGCTCCCACCTCTATACTGAGGCAACTCGGGCACGAAGCTGGCGAGTCGACGTGCCCAAGATTTGCTGTAGAATATAGTGTAGAGTGCTATGTCTCATTTGGGGTTTGAGTGGAGTTTCCATAGAGGTGGAGGAATGGGATGTAGTTTGGAGATGGAACTTGTGGGAATTTTTGCAAAGCCAAATGAACAAAAACCCCACACATGAAAAATGGGCAGCCCCTCCTCCAAATGTGGCCGGCCATATCATGTGGGAGAGGAGAGAATGAGTGAGTGCTTTGTGAATGGGGAAGAGCCTCACAATAATGCAAGAGGGAATCATTTTTGATCATGAAAGGAAATCATAAGAAACAAAGTCCAACACTCAACAACCATCTCCCATCATCACATCCAAAGTCAAGCTATGATGAAATAAGAAGTCAAATGGTCAAGGGATGGTGCAACCATCATGAAAGCCATCATGATGCGACAAAATGCAAAGAACAACCTCCACAAATGCTTATTTGCACAAATGCAAATAAGCCCTCCTCCACCAATCTTCGGCCAATGAACGATACAAAGGAAATTGGCCGAAACGGAGAGCAAACTGGCAACTTCAGAAAACTGGTCCCGTAATAAATTACAGGAAAACCCCACTACTGTGCATACACACCCAGATCTGTATTCCGACCGAAATACAAATGCAATGAGACAAAATCTACACTGTACTATACTAGGATCCGGCTTAAACCAAAGCCAGCTAGTAATATCCGTCCGATCCTGATACGTGCAATACCGCACGTATCTGATCGAACTCTGCCATATATCCATGCGGCCTCTAGTACTAACCGTCCGATCCTGATCTGTGCAATACCGCACGTATCTGATCGAACACTGCCATATCTCCATACGGCCTCTACAGCGTTTCGCCCGAAAGCTTGAGTAACTGAATGTGGGGGACTCTAAAGACTCGTCAATACTATGGCTGTGGATTTAACCACTAGCACGTCAGAGGTATTAACCATACGTGACGGGCCACCGGCTATTGACCAAAAGGGACGTCGATGAGCGAACTCATCCTGACACCCTACTGAGCCTGTCAGTGACAATATCCGTACAGTCCGGTCCGTTCGTCTATGAGCATCGCATGGCGAGCCTAGGGGGTTGTTAAAGTCAGACCCCCAAAAGCGGTACAAGTCATGTCGGAGTGTAACCCAGAACACTCTGAGATATTACTGGAATACCTACCAGTAAATCTCCTGCCTCGGCCGAGGGCTTCGTGTAATGGCTCTCCTAGACACAGCGCGACCTCACCCCCAATATCAGGAGAGACGAACCCCTGAAGATCCGCTCACTGCCTCCATGTGGCTCGGGACTGTACCCAACTAAAACCTGTTTGCACGTCTTCTTTGAGCATGGTAGGGTAGTAATCAAAGTACAGTGGGAACTCACACGAGACAAATGACGATCCTCAGGTCGATGAACTAACCTGTACACATGTCACCAGGGAACTGCTATCTGACGTCAGGTATAAGACCAACTAGCATGTTCCCGGCGAGTCCTGTCCGGTGTACTCATAACCCAATGAGCACCTGTATACATCTTAGGTGAACCAACTGACACCAGTGGCTTGTGAGACCGGCCACTGCCCCTCGTCGGGGTCTCGACTGTATACACTAGTCTACTCTGGAGTATCGATGCCCTGTCTCGAAACTCCCACGACTAGGGACCTTTTAAGGATGTGCTTATAGAATACCAGCTCCCACGTATATGATCGCCCTCACACTGCTGGCAGTCAAGCAAGAATCCTAGGGGCTCTATCAACGTGCAATAGTGACCTGTCAGGTCACCTAAAGCAGTACACGATGATAAAGGTAAACCAGATAGCATACTATCATCTCGAGTAAGACTGTCCTCCTGGGATAGGTCCTCCCTCAATCATTGCAATCACGTGCCTGTGATCCAATAATTGACTCTGAGGGCACTATCTCCAACAATCTCCCACTTGCACTCAAGGCTAATTATTGCGATGTCGCATACTCACAGCCCGTGTGATACCGAACACCCAACTCCTCTACTAGTCAGTCTCACAAAGCTCGTTTGCGAAACTATTGCGTTCGAGGAATAGCCTCAGTGAGTGGATCCGCTTTGATGTTTCTTTCTATGTCTCTCTATATCTCAAGTTCGCGGAGAAACCCATCTCCCGAAATGAGCAACACCTGTCTTAGAATATGTCTGGATGTCTGATGGGACCTAGCTCATAAATGAACTCCAAATCCAAACTTCTTAGACTGTATCATCAACTGAACTCAATCAGTATCCTGCGCCATGCCTCCCTCAGTATTGCCTTGGACCACCTGTCCAAAATACTGCCCCTCGTCAGAAGGAAAAACTATAACTCTGACAACCTCCTTGTCGTCCAGGTCACCTTGGAAGCCTGGAATGATAACTGTCTCCCGAATGAGGCTGTCGTTATCATATCCCTAGAACATCCACTTATGTTCTAAAACTGCTTCCGACTGCTTCTCCAGGATTGGATCAATATCAACCTATTGCATCTAGTGCAAGAACAACATCTGGTGTGGTACTTGATATCTCATGATTGACTCAATTGCCTAAGCAAGTGATCTGCCAATCATGCACATCTCTCTCCCCTTTAGTCTGTAAGACACCTTTAGAGAGGGTGACTCCATTACCTGCAGGTACACTACCGTGCCAGGAGTCGTTCATTCTAAATACTCTTAGAATGCTGTCTAAGTACCCAGATTGGGAAACTACCCAAATCTAGATCTAAAACCATAGATCTTGTAACCAGTATGCCTAATATAATGTACAAGTCCCATGTGGAGAAACCACTGTGTGACGACCAAAGTATAACCGATCGTAGTATAGGAGTTTCTTTTCCTATTCTGTGTATGTCATCCAAATACCATGACATCACACCCTACTACCTTCTCAACAGATCCATCCCCTATTCTGATGAAGTCAAACCTATGACTGTCACATCAGAAATTGATGATCTATCTCCGCTATATCTGCTTTAGTCTATAAATAGACATAAGCTATCTGTCCACCAATGCTTCCGCTGCTCCCACTGACTACGACAACCCTCTGGCAGAGTCATATACACGTACACTTCTGAAGCCAGTTCAGAACGACGCTATACTCATCCTCCTGCCAGGTCTCGCAGCCTGGAACAACAGCAATGGCAAGTGTGGGTAAACAAGAACTTCCCTGTCACCGTCCTTGAGGCTACCGGAGTACCTCTCGGGTGCCTGAAGTTACCCACCTTATCTGCGGAGTGGCCAATGGAATGTCAATCCAGATTGAATCTTTAGGTTCCTATGAAATCTTCAGTAATCGTTTGTGGTTCTGGAATCACTTCCAGTTCTACCATACTCCCACTACTGTTTCTCTGGAAAAAAATCCATTTTTAATAAAACTGTGGCGAGTCTAGAACAATATCACTATTGATCTTCCAGATGGTAGAAAGTCAACCCTCGTCATAGCCTGGGTCAACCCACAAACAGCCATTACAGAAACGTGCCTTGAGTTATCCAGAGTCTGGTTTTAAGCATAAACCGGACAACTCCCCGTACCTTAACATCGTTAAGATATGAACTGTTCTATATCCAATATGGAACCAGAGGCACTGATTTAATTGAACTAGATTCAAATCATGCAGCTGTCTCCAGTGCATGTCAACTAAATGGAAAAAGGCCGATCAGCGTTACTCAACTTAGGAATGCTTCCAATTATGAGTAACCTGAAAGAGAAGCAAGTTCTCTTAACTACTACCATCAACTGAATACCATACACAAGTATCTACATCTTCGATCACTTTGAACAATCCCGATACGTGCAATACCTGGTTCTCTACTTTATTCAAATACCTATAACTTCTCAAAATTCGGACCCTGTGTTTCCACGAAACACCTGTCTAAAAACTAGAGAAGTCATAAGTAAACCGAATATAGTACGAGGACCAACCCCACTGTCCTAATGGACGTTGGACAACATACAATACTCTGTATAAGTCCCTTGAGTCTGATAACTCAATCCCTGTGTGTCGTAGGTTGAAAACTGTACTTATGGTTAAGAAGAATTACACCGTTGTTTAATGCTCCTTACCTAACCATCCACTGATATAGGTAAATGTCATAGACATAATTTCAAAAAGGTATATCTCACTCTATGAAAATAGACGTACAGATATATGAATTTGAAATTGGTGCATAACAGCGGATATTCAAAACCAAATATTTGCCGAGCGGCAAACAACCCAGGTGACTTCCTCAAATATCACCGATTACATCGAATCCCGATATAATGAGGATGATCCCTTAATTCCCACTAACCTACTCCCACTCATCATCTATAAAACCATACAGATGTGAGAATCATACCTGGTAAATACATACCCTGGAGTAAGGACTAATTGGGAAATCAGTTTTCCTTTAACAGTATTCAGTGAAACTGAAACATTGAAATGTTTCGATGGGGTATCCCGGTATTCCTAGTAATGCCTCTTCCAGATTCACGACTGTAACCGTATAATTCTTTGCCACCTCTCCAAATCCCTTTATATGTCTTTAGTCATTACCTTCTGCACACCCCTTTAGGCCAAATGGTTTTCTTCCTTCCCTACCGTTCGGCACCAGCCTATGGTTTGGAAGAAGACTATCCAATAAGCATAATGGGTGTACTGTCCTAATCCTAGGAGCACTCGCAATGCGAGAGAAGGTGAAGATAAAAGACAACCGAATAAACCTTATTCCTATTTCTCCTGAACTAGAATCCATCCCCGAACTGGAACAAGTTCCTTTCGAGTTCGTATATAACCATACGATGGAGTATCCAATAAACTGTGGATTTTCGTAGTGATACGGAGTGTTCTGGAGAAATGCAAAGGTGATTTCAGGATTGGCGAAGAAATACTTGGTTTGGTCGTGAATAGCAGTCACAGTTTACTTTGCCCTTCTTCTAATCCCTTTCTTTGTCTTAACTTAATACCTTCTGCACACCATCGTTATGCTAATTGGTTTTCTTCATTCCCCACCGTTCGGCTCCAGCCTAAGGTTTGGAAGAAGACTATCCAATTTGCGTAATAGGTGTACTATTCCTAAACCAAGGAGTACTCGCAACCTGAGAGAAGGTAAAAGGAAAAGACAACTGAATAGTCCTATCCGTTTTCTCCAGAACCGGAAACCATCCTCGAATTTCTTCGAGTTCATATCTAACCATACGATGGTTTTGTCTAATGGAAGTGGACGTTCGTAGTAATACGGGGTGTCCTGGAGAAAAGGGTAAAAGTAGGAGTGGCAATGAGGTATGCAACTCTGACAATCCAAAAGCCAGTGTTAAGAAGGTTCGGTCAACTTGGTCACTGAGTCATAGTCTTAGGGTCGGGTCAATGGTCGCTGCCAAAGAGAGAGAGAAAAGAAACACTCAGCGTGCACTCTAACCTAGATCAGAATGGTTACCAATTTATCTAATCTGGAAACCTCCCACTGTACCGTCAAATTCTCCTCCAAACCTGAAAGAAGAATTAGTCGGGATCACCCGAGGAGTAAACCAACTCATCAGTGGGAATCGGGATCCAACTATCATCGCATGATAACGTGACGGAATCCGCTCATATCATCACACTCCAGAAGGTATGCGCATATCTGGCAAGTTTCAGTTTCTTTAGAAACTCCCGATGTGATTTCTGCCCCATGCTCTTATGACCTTGACGAAGGTCAACAAATCATAAGTCACATGTCAAGTTCTACCCGTCATTGTCCAGGTTAATTTGAACCCACCCGTACAGTCCCTTGATGAAGGTCAACAAGGCTATACGACTGTCCCAAACCAACGCATCTATCTATGCAGCAGAAAGGTAACAAGCAGCTACCATTCACTATGCCTTGACGAAGGTCAACAAACATAGCATGAATACTACGTGCTACCCGTCTGAAACGACGGAGGGCTACGAATGGTTTCTGGCGAAAACCTTTAACGTAATGAACTTGATATCGTTGAAGGAACTGGATAGCTTTTAAAAAATATAGTGACGAAAACCTTTGCTAAAGAGGTCACTCCCGGTGAAGGGATCTCGGCTCTTTCCCCGTAGAATGAGATGCAGGATATTCCAACTGAATACCACGATGCAAAGCAAAAGTAATCGGCTATAGTGAAGTTATTGCCCTGACGCAAACTTTTTGTCCAAGGGGTCACTCCCGGTGAAGGGATCTCGGCCCTTGCCTCGTCGACTGAGGAGCAGGATATTCCAACTGAATACCACGATGCAAAACAAAAGAGAACGTCCTTGCAATAACAGCTTTTTGAAAAGTGTTCCAACAACATCAGATTAGGTTTGTTTTTAACTTGCATTGATCCGAATCAACGCAGTCCCATCAATTGATCACACCACAAAGAATGAAAATATACTGATGTACGTATATGCCATCTGCATTCGCCACTGGGTCCCGTCATTACCCGTTAGGTTAGCTAACTAACGACAGAGCGGGGACTGGACTAGCGCGGATGTAAAACATATACAACATCTACTAATATATATACCAATATATAATTTTCGCTCAAGGCATGATAAAAATGCAACATCACAGAAATGTACAGCATCACAGAACAATACAGATATCTGGGATCCCCGGGTTTCACAGAGCCACTACTGAAACCCGACGTTCCCCTGGTCGTGTGGATAGCCTGTGCAATGAAATCCTAGACCCCTACGGGCGCGGCAAGTTACCCGCCAAAACCTGAAGCGAGGCAGCCCCTTTCAGCACCGTGAATGGACCACCCAGCACTTCACGGAATCTGGTAACTTGGGCACCCCTCCTGGGTCAACCTGTACCCCCTACGAGTGCGGCGAATAGCCCGCCAATCCTAGAGTGAAGCCCCCTCCGTCTCAATGCCATGAGATGCGGGCCCGTTGCCCTCTAGAACCCGGCTATCCTGCACCCCACCTTGGGGTAATCCTAGTACAGAAAGTAAAATATACATACAACGGGTACATCGACCGCAACCTGGTCGTGCCCCAAAATAATAATACAATCAGGCAATGACGGCAGTCCACATGTCGGACACTCACCCCGCAATATCAAATGTACATAATACAACAAAACTGTATTACCATTGCATCCAGGCTATCCCCCACGACCAATCCGCAACATCACAGCATAACACAGAACATCAACGTGAAAGTCACGTTCGCAAATCCGTCTAACCGGGCTATAGCAGTTAGACTGGATTTACCGATCAAGTGAAATTCACGGTCGCAGATATAATGTAAATACTGTGAACTAATGTGTTTAAAATTTTCCGATCAATCAAATTTTAACAAGTGGGCCCCAAGCAATACTGTAGCACTCACAGAAATTCTGGGCCCAAACAAAGTATACCAAAACTCCTATTTTCAGCCCACAAGCCCACTGCAAAAAATTGGTGACGTGAACCCAAATTCCTGCGGCGGAACCGCGGCCAAAGAGGGGTTATGGCCGCGGTTCCGCGGTCGTACGAAAGGATCAGGTGCCCAAAATTTTACAGTGTTCTTAGGATTCCCTGCACATCATTCTGCAACACCCTGAAAAAATTTTCGAGACAAAAAAATTTCGACAGAAACTGATATGCATGAAAACGCGGGTTTTGGGATTTTTGTTCGATCGGAAATGTAAACACGTTAGACCAAGCTAGACTATGTTAATGGCGAGGCTCTGATACCACTGTAAGTGCACGGTGGCGCCCCGGCCTCCATCCCGAGGCCAAATGCGGAAGCGATGGTTAACTTTAATTTTTCAAACCGGCACCACCGCGCACTAAAAACCCGGATCGGGCCATTAACTAGTCCTAGCTAACTACAAGATGGGGAAGAGAGATATACCGAGTGATCCGTGTCCTCCGGTCTTCTCGTCGTCGTCCCGGTCTCCTGCAGAATCTCCGGTCTCCATCATGTCGCCGGAAGGGCACCACATCGCCTGCATCTTTTACGGGCTCCCACCTCTATACTGAGGCAACTCGGGCACGAAGCTGGCGAGTCGACCCAAAGATTTGCTGTAGAATATAGTGTAGAGTGCTATGTCTCATTTGGGGTTTGAGTGGAGTTTCCATAGAGGTGGAGGAATGGGATGTAGTTTGGAGATGGAACTTGTGGGAATTTTTGCAAAGCCAAATGAACAAAAACCCCACACATGAAAAATGGGCAGCCCCTCCTCCAAATGTGGCCGGCCATATCATGTGGGAGAGGAGAGAATGAGTGAGTGCTTTGTGAATGGGGAAGAGCCTCACAATAATGCAAGAGGGAATCATTTTTGATCATGAAAGGAAATCATAAGAAACAAAGTCCAACACTCAACAACCATCTCCCATCATCACATCCAAAGTCAAGCTATGATGAAATAAGAAGTCAAATGGTCAAGGGATGGTGCAACCATCATGAAAGCCATCATGATGCGACAAAATGCAAAGAACACCCTCCACAAATGCTTATTTGCACAAATGCAAATAAGCCCTCCTCCACCAATCTTCGGCCAATGAACGATACAAAGGAAATTGGCCGAAACAGAGAGCAAACTGGCAACTCCAGAAAACTGGTCCCGTAATAAATTACAGGAAAACCCCGCTACTGTGCATACACACCCACATCTGTATTCCGACCGAAATACAAATGCAATGAGACAAAATCTACACTGTACTATACTAGGATCCGGCTTAAACCAAAGCCGGCTAGTAATATCCGTCCGATCCTGATCCGTGCAATACCGCACGTATCTGATCGAACTCTGCCATATATCCATATGGCCTCTAGTACTAACCGTCCGATCCTGATCCGTGCAATACCGCACGTATCTGATCGAACACTGACATATCTCCATACGGCCTCTACAGCGTTTCGCCCGAAAGCTTGAGTAACTGAATGTGGGGGACTCTAAAGACTCGTCAATACTATGGCTGTGGATTTAACCACTAGCACGTCAGAGGTATTAGCCATACGTGACGGACCACCGGCTATTGACCAAAAGGGACGTCGATGAGCGAACTCATCCTGACACCCTACTGAGCCTGTCAGTGACAATATCCGTACAGTCCGGTCCGTTCGTCTATGAGCATCGCATGGCGGGCCTAGGGGGTTGGTAAAAGTCAGACCCCCAAAAACGGTACAAGTCATGTCGGAGTGTAGCCCAGAACACCCTGAGATACTACTGGAATACCTACCAGTAAATCTCCTGCCTCGGCCGAGGGCTTCGTGTAATGGCTCTCCTAGACACAACGCGACCTCACCCCCAATACCGGGAGAGACGAACCCCTGAAGATCCGCTCACTGCCTCCATGTGGCTCGGGACTGTACCCAACTAAAACCTGTTTGCACATCTCCTTTGAGCGTGGTAGGGTAGTAATCAAAGTACAGTGGGAAATCACACGAGACAAATGACGATCCTCAGGTCGATGAACTAACCTGTACACATGTCACTAGGGAGCTGCTATCTAACGTCAGGTATAAGACCAACTAGCATGTTCCCGGCGAGTCCTGTCCGGTGTACTCATAACCCAATGAGCACCTGTATACATCTTAGGTGAACCAACTGACACCAGTGGCTTGTGAGACCGGCCACTGCCCCTCGTCGGGGGCTCGACTGTATACACTAGTCTACTCTGGAGTATCGATGCCCTGTCTCGAAACTCCCACGACTAGGGACCTTTTGTAGCGTCTTGAAAAGTCGTTTTGGTGTTTTCCTGAAATTCGGTGAAAATTCGGTATTTTTCCGAAAACCGTCTTTCTTGTTATTTTGCAGTTTAGGGCTAATTATACCTTAAATGGATAGGTAATTACTTGTTTTTAGTAGCTAATGAGTTAATTATGAAATTTTGTTCATTTAAAAAAATTTCCCTATTTTTCAATTTTTTAATATTATTTTAAGCCGGTAAGAAAATGCATTAAATAAGCGATAAATACAAATTTTTCCGGGCTAATTTTAATCTTTAAAATTATGATAATTAAAATCTAGTGATAACATAAATTTTTAGTAATTTATTTTGATTTTTTAACAAATTTTTTTGATATGAAACGAATTTATTGAATTTTGGGCTAAAACTTGCAATTTTTGAGTTGTAGGGGGCCTTTTTGCATAAAATTTCTTTTGTAAAACCCCTCTCTCTTTTTCCTCAGCCCTAGGACAGCCCCACCTTGTGTAAGACCAGAAATTTATGGCCTCATTTTCTTTGGTTGCTTTCTTGAGTTGTTTTGATAGTTTATGGATTTATTTTAATTAAAATGGATAAAGTATGATACATTAACTTTGGAGACTTGACCCATGACTTTTCCCCACTTGCCCACACCCTCCCCCTTACCTCATTCTGGCCGAAATTGAACCTCCTCTTCTTCATCTCTTTTCTTTTCTTTTTTCTTCAATTTTCTTCAAAAAACCACATCAAAATCCACACTTTATTCAAAAATCCAAACAAATCCTTATGCTATCATTTTCCTTAGCCATTCTAGCTTGGATCTTGATGCTTGAGGCCTTCAATTGGAGCAAAATCCATTCTTTCTAGATCTCAAGTGAGGTATAATCCCTTGCAATTTAAATTCTTTTGATTAAGTTTCTTAAGTTAGATGGTTGTAGTGTTAATTTAGTGTAGTTTTAATCTAGTTTTTTTTAGGTTATGCTTGAAAATTTTAGCTAGGGTTTTGAAGCTATAATAGTTAATTAGATTGTTTTATAGTTAACCTAGTTGTTAATTAACTAATCTATATGGTTACCTTGTTGTGTGGTTTTCAATTATGCTAATTTAGTTAAACTTAGAAGTGTGAAATTGTCGTTTTAGGATTTTCAAGAGAGGGTTTTTGTATGGAATTGGATTGTGAAACATGTTAATGAGTTGATTAGGGTTAGAAAACATTATTTAGTTGATTTAAACCCAATTTGTTATCTAGTATTTTTGCTAACCTAATCTATGAGATTAATCTTCTTATGTGGGCTTTTGTTGTGATAATTTAAGTTTGCAAGTGTGGAAATTGATTTGGACTTTGCTAGGTTATAAATTCAAGAGATGGTTGTTTAGGGAAAATAGGATTGGAATCATTGTTATTGTGTTGTAATTAGTGTTTGTAGATTGCTTGTAGTGTGGTTGGGTGATTGTGCTAGATTGTAGTCGTTTTGTCGCAAATCGGCGATTTTTGCACCGATTTTGGAATGCAAATGCTTACTAGTTTTGTATAAAAATTATGTGATGAATTATTTTTGATATCTTGATGATTGTAATGGCTTGTCCTACGACTTTTAGGATGCGTGAGTGCGGATTTTTGGGTAGTCGGGTTTTAGTTTTGCCGGGCGACCAAATCGGCGTTTTTTGGCAGTTTTTGCGATTTTCGCGTGTGTTCCGCGCACTTTGTGCACGTTGTACCTAGCTAGCGAACTTTAGTAGTTTCGTTGGGGTTTTGCGTCGTTCTTGATACGTAACTTTATGTTTGGTATTGATGTAAATTCCAGGTTCGGTCGCGGAGACGTCAGACGCGGCGCGAAAGGGAAAGGCGGTGATTGGACACAGCTAGCCAGGGATTCCGGTGAGTAGATGTAATATCTACGGGGGACTATCGTTGGATGGCGCAAGCCGCCCGATAGTTTTAGTAACTTACAAATCCTTAGTAATGTTAGTAATTAGGGGTGAAATACTTAATTGACTATTTGCTGCATCCATGCATTATATTGACATACCTATACGAAACCATTTCATAGGACACCTGCACCATTACCAGGGTTTTTATATGCAGCACGAGCACTATTCATGTTTACACACACACCCTGGTAATTGCCATGCCACCACACTAGATAACTTTTAAATTGAAACCTTTTACTACTTGATACTTAAACTGGTACTATTGCCTTTAATTCCTTAAAAATGAAACCGTAGTATTGCTATTCATGTGCATGTACTTCATCATATTAATTGTTCATGCTTAATACATTAATCACACATCGCAACTTGATTATTGATATCATACGCATTCATTATCATTGATATATGCACTTATGAGGATTTCTTGAGATTTTATGATATTGCTGGATTTCGGGGGAAAGCCGCAAAATTTCTAAACTTATTATATTTTTAAAATATGTAAATTGCGGTTTTCTAGTGATGTAAGTGTCGTCCACCATGAGTTTGCTGTGGATTTGGAAATCCGTGTCGAGGAGTGGAGGAACCGGCACGGGTACATGGTGGGCCCGGTAAGGTACCCCGGGGCAAGAGGAATGTGGTGATGACGTTGAGCCTGGCAGGGGACGGATTACCTACCGGTGACTGTTTGGGACGGCGGATATCCAGAGGATACCGACCGTGGCCGCTAGATGATGAGATATTGATATTTGAGATAGGTCAGCCGGACGGCTGAGGCCAGAGATACATTTATGAGGTTTGAGACAGCTTTTGGGTGTCGTTGCTGGACACCGATTTTCGTCGATTCATTGACATTATGCTGGCATTCTAAAAGAGTTTCAAAAACAAAAAGAGATAAAATATTTCTTATATATACCTATTGAGACCTCAGATATTCATGTTGCATACATATTAGTACACTGATGTTATATACACACCTGCTAGTGCATCCAGTCATACCTGTATTATAGATGCTAGGATGCTTGTGTGCATGCATACGATAGCCTTTGTAGATGTTATTTATTACTCACGAGTTGGCAACTCACCCCCGTTGTGCCACAGTCTTTTGCAGGTCCGCTCCGTCAGTTCAGTAGCGGCGGGCGCACTTGTTCTTTTGCCTCTTTTGCCTGAGCTCGAGATTTGCTCATAGGTGGGTTATGTTATTATTTTGTACAACCTTGTATATTCTTGTATCTAGTATACTCCATCTACTGTTTCTACCAGATTATTGTATTTTGACCTGGAGATGAGACTGTGAGGTTTGGGGACTTTTATGCTGTAGTTTGGGGTCGAGCTCACTTGAGTCGACATGTTGTTTTCTTATGCTTCATTATGATTTATTATGCTTGTTGTCATTTACATTGCGTGGGATTTGTGACCGCCTTATGGCGAAGAGCTAGCTCCCGCTTGGGGATGCCTTATTTGTTGGTTTTACATATATTCTCGTTGTACCCATTTTTGGGGGCCAGTATTTACAAAGGAGACTCTGCCGAAATTTTCGGAAAAATTAGTATTGTTTTTAAAAGGGGTTTTATATGACTTATTTGATAAACTTGCTTTCAAATGTTTGGGTTTTCTTCACTCTTTTGCTTAATTGGTTTTGTTTTCTGGGCTTTTGGCTTACTTATTTTACGGACGCCTTTAGACGTTTCGTAAACTTAAGTGCCAGTCACGTTCCGTACCCTGCGGGTCGTGACACCTTTTAAGGATGTGCTTATAGACTACCAGCTCCCACGTATATGATCGCCCTCATACTGCTGGCAGTCAAGCAAGAATCCTAGGGGCTCTATCAACGTGCAATAGTGACCTGTCAGGTCACCTAAAGCAGTACACGATGATAAAGGTAAACCAGATAGCATACTATCATCTCGAGTAAGACTGTCCTCCTGGGATAGGTCCTCCCTCAATCATTGCAATCATGTACCTGTGATCCAATAATTGACTCTGAGGGCATTATCTCCAACAGATATGATGTTGTATATCAGGTTCGGTATCTAATAACATTCGTCCGGAATCAATGTATTCTGGTAATACAGGGTGATAACTACCAACAGACTTGGCTGCAACACTTGCACCGTTTCTATCTCATGAAACTTATCACCCGTTCTCAGTTCTCTACCTATCTGTAGCCATGTAACAAATTATATATGTGGGATCCTGATCCGGTATTAAATACCCAGGATGTAAAGGATATTGAGAAACAGTTCTGTGTAATGAACACACCCGAAGATGGTGCATCAACATGCACTTTCTTCGTTTAGGCGACACGGGAATTCTGGTAATCCCCTATTTCCTGCTCTGTCTTATAACAATTATAAGTTGGAGCGGGACCAACGTTCCCTAGCACAGTATAACAAGCGGGTTCGTTCAATACATCCATATTATTATCTTGATTAACGCGTGACATAGTCGTAACCAGGAGAGAGAGAGAAGAAAACACTCAGCGTGCGCTTTTACAAGATTAGATTGGTTATCAATTTATCTAATCAGGATGGCTCCCACTGTTTTAGTCAAATCTTCCTTCAAACCCTAAAAGGAAAGACTAGCCGGGATTAATTACACCCTATAAGTTCGCCAATCTTTCAGCCAGGCCAGTGCCGGTACTTTGAGGGAGGTTCCCCGTACTTTCGCACGGACCTAATTAAAGTAAACCTCGTTTTCCCAGGGGCGTAACCCCGTTGACACCTTTCTAGACACCAACTTGATCGGCTAATTATAATGTGTAAAACTCTCCCAGGAGTAACTCTTACTCGCAGCGGGTATCGGGATCCAACTATCTCATACAAGGTATGCAATCTCATTGCAAATTTCAACACTTGAAATTCCCAATAATATTTTACCCCTAACGTGCTATGACCTTAACGAGTGCCAAACAACCCATAGTCTGTTAGCCAAGTTCAACCCGTACATTTCCTGATTGAATTAAACTCACCCGCACGACCCTTGACGAATGCCAAACAACGCCGTATGAATACCTTAATCCAATCGCATCGTATGCTAGCAGATAAGCACTAGTTAGCTACCGTACACTACGCCTTGACGAATGCCAAACTACCGCAGTACGAATACTAAGTATTACTTATCTGAAATGAAGGAGGGTTACGACAGGTTTTTAAGAAAACCTTTTGCGTAATGAACTTGATATCGTTGTAGAATCGAGTGATTTTTAAAAAGAATGTTTTTGAGGCCTTTTCTAGTTTTGCTAAAGAGGTCACTCCCGGTGAAGGGATCGTCGGCTCTTTCCTCATCGAATAAGGTGCAAGATATTTCACAAATATCACTATGCAAAGCAAAAACTATAAAAACAATCAAAAGACAAACCGAGTTTGTAGCATCTGCTAGTTTCGCTAAAGAGGTCACTCCCGGTGTAGGGATCTCGGCTCTTTCCTTATCGAATAAGGTGCTGGATGTTCTACAAGGAACACCGCTATGCAAAGCAAGAACTAGAGCTACCAGATTTTAAGACAAGTTTCTACAATATCTTTAGGTTTCTTTTAGTTTCATTAATCTCATTAATGAAGTTCCATTTTATTATGCTTCACAAGCATCACTTTTGAAACGAAATCTGCAATATAACATATATCTCATATATATAATATAAACATTCGTCTCAGGCAGTAATATGATCTCATCACAGAACATTGCAGCAGAAGAACACATATGAAATATTGGATATACTAGGACGTCCGTGTTTTAATACGAGCCTGCATAAAACACGGATTCCACGGTCGCGATGAATAGCCAAACCCACATCCATAGACCCCTACGAGAGCGGCAAGCAACACTGCCAATTCTGGGGTTAGGAGACCCGGTCTCGACTCCTCGAGATGGTCTCCCACTGGACCCAAGAACCCAGTTACTTGTGCTCCCCGCCTTGGGTCTACCTAGTGCGGAAAAGTAAATAATATACAATGGTGACATCATCCTCAGCCCGGAAGTGTCCCAATAAAAGAATATTACATACAAATGAATTTTACATGAATGAAAAAGAAAAACTCTCATCTCACATAAAACCCCCGGCTATTCAAAACACGACGATCCAATATAACATATCACAGCAACACATAATATCTCATATCATCAACGTAAGCAAGCATGCGTATCCTGATTGTCGTTGATGTATAGCAACGAAGCCGGCGATACACCACATACCACGCTTACGGTCATAGAAAAGAAAGTGTAAAACTACAACAGTTGGAATCCGCAACCTTTTTAGACATCGCATGCCTAACCAAATGAATTCCTTAGACATCGCATGCCTAATAATTATAAACCCCGTATTTTAGTCTCGATCTCGAAAATACTTTTCAATATCAAGTCGGGCAATTCAACAAGATTCCCGACATCCTGATCGAATGCTCATCGCAAACTTTAGTAGACGGCCGCACCCCCGGATGCCGTCGACGAAGTGCACTAAGGTGGAACACCGCTGCCGTGAGCACCCGAACGGATTCTTTTGGCGACGGGGTTCTCCTACAGTCACTTGGTCGGGGTTATGGGGCGTGGCTATCTATTAAGTTTACCCGGCGAGTATCCACGTACGCTACGTGATTGCGACGGACTTTTGATCGCATCAAAATCCCATGGCAACCGATCATCTGAGACTAAACTACTAGATTTATAACATTCAAATTAGTTATCTCATAACTACATGTGGATTCCAAATATTGTATCACATTCCAGATAAATAGACAATGTCAAACTTTCTGATCGAATAAACAAACACCCAAGATTTCCCAAATAGTTCTCAACATTTGAAATTAGTTTTAAAACATCCATCACATGCCACGGTACCAATGGTCCAGCCGTAGAAGGGTCAAGCCAACGCCTCACATGTGGCAACGCCGTACTGCCACAAACCCTAAGGTTTAGAGACGGTTCAGACGGTCACATAATCGAGTTAAGGTTTGTTGTCTTCTAGAGGGTCCACCGCGTTACTTGCACGACTTAGAACGTTTTTAAACTACGGAAAATCCAACACTTGGAAATTTTTCCGGCAGGGGAAAAAGTGAGTTATTGATATTCGTTCAAACTTTTTAACACGTTCTAAAATTACCCGGAAAAACTTAAACGAAGTTAAATTATCCGATCGAATCAACGAGTCCCCAATACATCCCAGAAAACTCAACACTTGAGTATAATTAAAAATTCCCAGAAACATATAGAAAAACATACGGATTTTACTGTGCCAAAAACAAAACCTAATGCTACTGTTTGGCCGCGGAACCGCCGTGCAAGCCATGGTACGGCCGCGGTTCCGCGGCGCTTTAATGGTGTTAGAGTCTCGTTTTGCCCAATAATCCTTATATTTCCCTGCTTAATTTTCTGAGTATTTTTAATACGAAAAAATCAACATTTTGAAAAAAATTCCAGAAACTAGGGATTTACGGGTATCCGGAGTTCAATCGGACTTTAGACTTCGCCTAAAACTCTAGCTTGGCTCTGATACCACTGTTGGGTTACTAGGCACTCTCACAAAGGTCTATAACGCATCAACCATGCCCGATTTAAAATTTAGACGTGCCGAACAACCCTAACCAAGATCTTTAAACTAGAGATTAGGCGAAACAAAGCAAGTAAACAACTTTACTTCTAAGAGTTTGGGATTGGAACCTTTGTAGTCCTGTCCTTCACTTCTAAAGCTCTGTTTTAAGGTCTCTTCGCTGCGATCATCGAGTACCCGGACTCTAGAGAGGCTCCACGAAGAGAAAGATGCAAGCTTGCTTCCGATCTTCGATAACAAAGATGATCTACCTTGAAGTTTCTTTAACACAAGCTCTCACTCACTAAATGAAGTGAACACCCTAATCTAATTGGAAAGAATAGATTAGGATGATGAAGTAGGATTTATGCTCTCATTTGTTTTCTTAATCTCACTCATTTTCATCACTAAAATCAAAGCTAGAAAGCTTTGTAAGGAAGAAGAAGAAGATGAATTACTTTGTGATGAATAATGAAAGTTATTGTAAGGTTAGAAATGCAACCATGGTTCAAGAGAGAATAAGTAACTCATGTAGAGATTTAACTAAGCTTAAAGGGTTGGGTTGGGTTAAACAAATATCTCACAAAATATCAATACAAATATATTTGCAAGAAACAAAAGGAAAGCTTCTAGAAACTTCTAGAAAAGTTTAACCCAAATCAAACCCTAACCTCGTTTAATCTCCACTAAACATGTTGCATTAATAACCCTAACATGTTACAATATTATATATCACATATACAATATTTATTGTAACAAAATAAAATAATACATTTAATATATATCGCATATATATCAATGTATTACCCGAGTGAGAAAAAGAATCTTTTAGTGAGCTTATATCAGTTAATGTAATTTAATATATCAAATATATAATTATACATTAAATTATCGAATTAACACTTGATTCGATAATCCAGCTATTTCACAAATAACCGACTAATATAATCTGTATCAGTTCATCGAATCAACACTTGATCCGATGACCCGGCTATATCTCATATACCCGGCCGATATCTCATATCGCGAGAATCTAATACGGTATCACATACACGTATTGTTCTCGGTCCCGCACATATCACATATGTGCTCCTAATCCGTTTTGCCTGAGCCAAGAAACCTCTGTGTAGGACTCTAAAGAATCGTCAATACGGCGGCAGTAGGTGATGATCATATCAAACACCCACAAGCTGCAAGCGGTCAGCTAAACGTAACAGCCACCCAGGTATTGAGCGATCAGAAGATCAACAAGCAAGCCTGTACATTCTCCCGTGAATCCAATCAGTAACACTCTCGTACAGTCCGGTCTCTTCGTCTGATATGTCGCATATCTCGCCTAGGGGTGGTAAACGTCAGACCCCAGTAGCTTGATAAGTCGTGTCGATATGAGGTCTATATCAGTTCGAGAAACTACTGATAACACTTACCAGTAAATCTCAGCAACCCTGGCCAGGGATTTCCAGTTATAGCCAATCGAACACAGCGCAACATCAACTCCCTATACCGGGAGAGACGAATCCCCTCCTATCGCTCATTGCCTCCATGTGATTCGGGACTGTACCCAAAAGCCACCTTTTTGCACGCCCTCTTGGACGTGGTATGATGGAAATCAAAGCACAGTAGGAATCACACAAGACTCTATGACGATCTCGGGTGTACAGACTACTCTGTACCAGTGTCACCAGAGAACTGCCATCTGACGCGAGGTATAATACCATCTGGGAGTTCTCGACGAGTCCGTCCTGTGTACCCAGTCTCCACTGAGCACCTGTATACCTTCTCTGGTGTCAAACACCAATGGATATAGGATCATCCATCGCCCATCGTATGGGTCAAGAAGCGCATACGCTAGTCTACTCTGGAGTATCGATGCCCTGTCTCGGTACTCCCACGACTAGGAACATTTGAAGGATGTACTTGGCAACTACACTGTCCTCACTACTATGATCCGCATCATAGTCCTGGTAGTCAAGTACTCATCCTAAGGGCTTTATCAACATGTAACATAGAGACAATCAGAGTACATGTTAAGATAAAGAGCAACCAAATAGTGTACTATCATGTCGAGTAAGAAAGTCCCTATATATGTCCAAGCATCCACTACAATATACATCGTTTGTACAGTAATGGCCTCTAGGGCATACATATAACTAACATCTACTGAATAGGGTCCCAACCAAAACTGTGTCTACCACGCCATGTGAGATATGTGTTAGTTATATGTATGCCCTAGAGGCCATTACTGTACATTGGATGTATATTGTAGTGGATGCTGGGACATATATAGGGAGGACTTTCTTGCTCGACATGATAGTATGCTATCTGGTTGATCTTTACCTTAACGTGTACTCAGATTGTCTCTCTATTACATGTTGGTAAAGCCCTTAGGATGTGTACTTGACTACCTGGACTATGATGCGGATCATACTAGTGGGGACATGGTAGTCCACAAGTACATCCTTCAAAGTCCCTAGTCGTGGGTGTATCGAGACGGGGCATCGATATACCAGAGTAGACTAGCGTGTACCTTCTCGACCCATACAGATGGGCGATGGATGATCCCATATCCATCGGTGTTTGACATCAGAGATGATATACGGGTGCTCAGTAGAGACTGGGTACACTGGACGGACTCGCCGAGAACTCCCAGATGGTATTATACCTTACGTCAGATGGCAGTTCTCTGGTGACACTGGTACAGAGTAGTCTGTTGACCCGAGATGGTCATAGAGTCTTGTGTGGTTCCCACTGTGCTTTGATTTCCATCTTACCACGTCCAAGAGGGCGTGCAAAATGGTGGCTTTTGGGTACAGTCCCGAATCACATGGAGGCAATGAGCGATAGGAGGGGATTCGTCTCTCCTGGTATAGGGAGTTGATGTTGCGCTGTGTACGATTGGCTATAACAGGAAATCCCTGGCCAGGGTTGCTGAGATTTACTGGTAAGTGTTACCAGTAGTTTCTCGAATTGTTATAGACCTCATATCGACACGACTTATCGAGCTATTGGGGTCTGACGTTTACCACCCCTAGGCGAGATATGCGACATATCAGACGATCAGACCGGACTGTACGGTAGTGTTACTGGTTGGATTCACTGGAGTGTGAGCGGGCTTGCTCGTCGATCTTCAGATCGCTCAATACCCGGGTGGCCGTTACGTTTAGCAGACCGCTTGCGGCTTGTGGGTGTTTGATATGATCATCATCTGCTGCCGGCGTATTGACGAGTCTTTAGAGTCCTACACAGAGGTTTCCTGGCTCAAGCGAAACGAAATAGGAGCGCATATGAGATATGTGCAGGACCGAGAATAATGCGTGTATGTGATACCGTATTTCATTCTCGCGATCAATGTGTCGAATGGTTGTATGCGATATAACCTAGTTATCGATTCAAGCGTTGATTCGATAAGCCGATACATTGTATACTAGTCGGTTGTGTGCGACATGACCGGATCATTGAATCAAGTGTTGATTTAATGATTTAATGCATAATTATATATTTGATATATTAATTTGCATAAACTAGTATTGATTCACTTTAAATGGATTTTCTCACTTGAATTGCACATTGTATATGTGATATATTTTTGTGCACTAGATTGTATCATGTTTGATGATACATGCAAGCTTATATTTGTGTAAAGAATTAAACAATGGTTAAGTTAGTGGTTATGGTTTACTTTTATCTATTTATTTATTTTATTTATTTCATTTTGAAAAGATAAAGAGAATGGTGGCTTTTTTTGTAGTTTTGTGGAAACTTCATGAAGTGTTGAAAGTTTGACCATTCTTGTTCTTTTCCTAAACCTAACCATTAACCCTAACCATGGTTTATTCTCTACACCTAACTATGGTTGCTATTATGATAAGTATCATTTTATTTGATATTTGAAAATACTCATCATAATTCTAGCTTCATCTTCTTCTTCATCTTCAAAAGAAAAAGCTTGATGCCATTAATGTTAACTTGAGCTATAGTGTGAGAAATCCAATTCCAAAGTGAACCCACTTCCTATTTCTTCATCCTCTACCTCTTGCCAAGTAGTATAGAGTGTTTCCTTCACAAGTTTTCATGGATTGGTGAAGGTGGAGCTTGATCTAGCGATGCCTCGACGTAGATCATCTTCGGAATGGACATCGACGACCTAGCTCGCCTATTCTCCGATGAAGCCGACGCAAGAGCCCGGATTTCATTTTGGACAGCGAGGACACTTCATCATGGAGCTATGGAGGTGGAGAACCGGATCTACAAAGGTTGTATTTCCGTATTCTAGTAGTTAAGTGTTAACTAGATTTCATTTTCGCCTAGAAATCTAGCCAACGATCCGTATTAGGGTTTCTCGGCACCCCGTATTTTTGAAATTGGCATGGTTGATACCTTGTGAGACCTCACTAGAGTGCCTAAGAACCCTACAGTGGTATCAGAGCCTAGCTAGAGCCTTAGGCGAAGTCTAGACGATGTTTGAAACCCGATCGAACCGAAAACCCAACCCGGAAAATGCTCTCTGTACTTTTTCTAAAATCGTGGTTTTTTCCAGATTAAAAATATGCAGAAAAACCAGCAGGGATATCTAAGAGTTACGGTGAATTTTGATGACCTAATTCCACGAGCATGGCTCGTGCGGCGGATCCACGGCCGTTTTGTCGTATTGTTCATCGCAATTTGCACCATAATCAATAATTGTCAGTGCTGGTTTTTCTGGGAATATTTTAATATTTATTCCAGAGTTTTATCTTATGGGTTGATTTGGGGATTCGGTGTTTCGATCGGAGTATCAGATTTTGTCTATGTGGCTTTCCGGATAAATTTTAGAATATGTTAAAAAGTTCGACCGGATATAAATGCCAAATTTTTCCCCTGTCGGGAAATTTCCAAGTGTTGGATTTTTCCGTGGTTTATAGACGTTCTAAGTAGTGCAAGTAACTCGATGGACCCTCTAGAAGACAACAAACCTTAACTCGATTATGTGACCGTCTTGAACTGCCCTTTGAACCTTCGGGTTTGGGGCAGTACGGCGTGCCACATGTGAGGCGTTGGCTTGACCCTTCTACGGCTGGACCGTTGGTACTGAGGCACGAACTGAATGTTTTTAGACTTATTTCATGTGTTGGACTGTATCGGGAAAACTTGGGTGTTCGAATGTTCGATCGGAAAGTTTGACATTTTCTATTTATCCGGAATGTGATACAATAATTGGAATTCACAATAAGTTATGAGATAACTGAATGAATGTTATAAACGTAGCACTTTAGTCTCACTTGATCGGTTGCCACGGAATTTTGATATGATCAAAAGTCCGTCGCAATCACGTAGCGTACGCGGATACTCGCCGGATAAACTTAATAGACAGCCTCACCCCATAGCCCCGACCAAGTGACTGTAGGAGAACCCCGTCACCGAAAGCATCCGTCCGGGTGCTCGCGGTAGCGGTGTTCCGCCTTGGTGCACTTTGTCGACGGTATCGGGGGTGCAGCCGTCTACTGAAGTTTGCGACGAGCATTCGATCAGGATGTCGGGAATCTTGTTGAATTGCCCGACTTGATATTGAAAAGTTTTTTCGATAATGAGACTAAAATGCGGGGTTTATAATTGTTAGGCATGCGATGTCTAAGTAATTCATTTGGTCAGGCATGCGATGTCTGAAGAGATTGCGGATTCCAACTGTTGTAGTTTTACACTCTCTTTTCTGTGACCGTAAGTGTAATATGTGATATCGCCAGTTTCGTTGCTATATGTCAACGACAATTGGGATACGCATGTTTACTTACGTTGATGACATGTGATGTTATGTGTTGCTGGATATGTTATATTGGATCGTCGTGTTTGAATAGCCCGGGGGTTTTTATGTGAGATGAGTGTTTTTCATTTTCATTCATGTAAAAACTTGTATGTAATATTCTTTTATTGGGGCGCTTCCAGGTTGCGGAAGTTGTCACCTGATGTATATTATTTACTTTTCCGCACTAGGATAGATCCAAAGAGGAGGGCACAAATAACCGGGTTCTGGAGTCCAGTGGGAGACCAACTCGAGGTGTCGAGTCCGGGTCTCCTAACTCCAGAATTGGTAGGGTTGCTTGCCGCTCTCGTAGGGGTCTAGGGGTGTGGGTTTGGCTATTCATCACGACCGTGGAATCCGTGTTTTATACTGGCTCGTATTGAAAACACGGACGTCCTAGTATATCCAATATTTCATATGATTCTTCTGCTGCGATATCTGTGATGTTCTGTGATAGATACAGTATATAGTATATATGATATATTATATAGACGTTACTTATGTTTTACACCCGCGCTAGCCCTGCCCCGCTCTGCCGTTAGTTACCTAACCTAACGGTGCACGAGGGGACATCGAGGCGAATGCGGATGGCATAAGTGTACGTCGTATTTATCTGTGATGTTTAGGTACTTAAATGATGGGACTTCATTAATGAGATTAATGAAATAAAAGAAACCTAAGATGTTGTAGAATCGAATTTCAAAATAAAACAGGTAGCTACAGTTTTTGCTTTGCACAGCGGTATATATGATATATCATGCACCTTATTCGATAAGGAAAGGACCGAGATCCCTTCACCGGGAGTGACTCCTTTAGCAATAACTGGCAGATGCTACACCCTCGGTTTGTCTTTTGATTGCTTTTAAGAGTTTTTGCTTTGCACAGTGATATATATGATATATCCCGCACCTCATTCGACGAGGAAAGGAGCGACGATCCCTTCACCGGGAGTGACTCCTTTAGCAAAACTAGAAAAGCCTCAAAAGCACTCCATTTTTAAAATCATTTGATTCTACAACGATATCGAGTTCCTTACGCAATAGGTTTTCAAAAAAACCTGTCGTAGCCCTCCGTCATTTCAGATAAGTCCTATTTAATATTCGTGCTACGTTTGTTGGCCTGCGTCAAGGCGTAGTGTGCGGTAGCTAACTAGTATTTATCTGCTTATGCATATGATGCATATTGGATTAGGGTAGTCGTGCGACTTTGTTGGCCTGCGTCGAGGGTCGTGCGGGTGGGTTTAATTCAATCAGGAAATGACGGGTTGAACTTGACTAGCGGACTATGGTTTGTTGGCCTGCGTCAAGGTCATAGGACGCTAGGGGCAAAATATCATCGGGAATTTCAAGTGTTGAAATTTGCAATGAGATTGCATACCTTCTATGAGATAGTTGGATCCCGATACCCGCTGCGAGTAAGAGTTACTCCTGAGAGAGTTTTATACATTACAATTAGCCGATCAAGTAGGTGTCTAGAAAGGTGTCAACGGGGTTACGCCTCTGGGAAAACGAGGTTTACATTAATTAGGTTCGTGCGAAAGCACGGGGGACCTCCCTCAAAGTACCGACACTGGCCTGGCTGAAAGATTGGCGAACTTGTAGTGTGTAATTAATCCCGGCTAGTCTTTCCTTTTAGGGTTTGAAGGAAGATTTGATAAAAAGCAGTGGGAGCCATCCTGATTAGATAAAATAATAACCAATCTATTCTTGCAAGAGCGCACGCTGAGTGTTTTCTTCTCTCTCTCTCCAGGTAGCGACCATATCACGCCTTAATCAAGATAATAAAACGGATTATTGACCGAACCCGCTTGTTATACTGAGCTGGGGAACGTTGGTCCCGCTCCAACTTATAATTGTTATAAGACAGAGCAGGTAATTGGGGAATACCAGATTTCCCGTGCCGCCCAAACGAAGAAAGTGCATATGATGCATCATCTTCGGGTGTGTTCATTACAAAGAACTGTTTCTCAGTATCCTCCGCATCCTGGGTATATGATACCGGATCAGGATCCCAGATATGTAATCTGTTACATAGGGCTACAAAAGGGTAGAAAAACTGAGAACGGGTGATAAGTTTCATGAGGCAGAAAACGGGGCAAGTGTTGCAGCCAAGTCTGTCGGTCACTGTCACCCTGTATTACCAATACATTGATTCTGAACGAATGTTATTAGATACCGAACCTAATATACAAAATTATATCGGTCTCTTTATTAGTGAAGAAACGATAAAATTTTGTATTGTTGGATAATGTTTTGAACATTTCATATATCAAAAGTTGATCGGTTCAGGCACGTTATCTAAAAACATTAATGTTCTAAATCAAACTACAGTTCTTAGTATACAGAACACACACAAGAGGAAGAGTTCAAAAATGAACGAATTCTTCTTGAGGTATTGTAGACTAGGTCAGATCAATGTGACCCGATTAGCTAGAGTTGCATAAAGATGCATATTTAAATTAGTTTGAATTTACATCTTGTGAAACTCGCCAGTCATGTCACAAAGATAAGATGACCATAGCTCCGTTTACTGGAAACAGAGAAAGAGTTAGTGAACTCTTGGGACTGATACATGATGATGTATGTAAGGTCTCCTGTCTACACATGCCAGGACTGATTCTTTATACTTCATTATATTCTCTGATAATCTCTCAAGATTCAGTCATATGTTCCTGTTGAAACTTAAGTCCGAACCTTTTGAGATATTCACAGAATATGATTTAGAAGTAGAGAACCGATATACGGGTATAAGTATTATGTCCTTTGATGTGATCGAGGAGGAGAATACTTGAGCACGGAAATTCTGGACTATTCATAAGGAGAATGAGATTCTCTCTCAGCATTACTCCTCCGTATACACCATAGCACGATGGTATATCGGGGCGGAGCAATTGCACCCTATTCGATATGGTGTGCTCTATAATGAGTACTACTGAGTTACCTATTTCCTTTTGGGAGTTATGCACTTATGAAGCTGCATACCTATTGAATTAGGGTTCGAATCAAATCAAAGCCTACCATTTCATATGTGATATGGAAATGGAAGAGCCCATGTCTTAAGCTAGTTAAGATTTGGGGTTGTCCGGCCTATGTCTGAAAAGCAAAATCCGGACAAGCTCGAGGCAATGTCAGTTATGTACAACTGGAAATGTTCCAGCTATACAAACTGCAACTGATGATTTGACAGAACTAAAGGATTCAGTAGATTCCAACGAACCTCAGCCTCTCCGCCGATCTAGTAGGGTTCCTCACCCACCTGAGAGATACTTCGGTTGCTCTATGACAGTGGGAGCGAGGATTGCATCATGAGATGATGACCCAACTAGTTTCGAGCTGGCCATCAAGAGTAGGGACTCTGTAAGAACGGCTGGATGTTTAGCGATCTGAGATGGAATTCTTATACACCAACAAAGTATGGACTTTAGTTGCTATATCTGAAGGGTTAATCCCCATCAGGAGCAAGTATATCTTGAGAAGATTACTTGGTGTACATGAAAAAGTTGAGACTTTCAAAGCTAGACTTGTTAAAAGTTTGCATCATTTACCAGGCGTGGATTATGATGAAACCTTTTTCAAGTAGCTATGCTTAAGTACATCCAGATCCTACTTGCCACGGCTACATACCATGACTACGATATCTGGTGGTTGGGTGTCATGACAGCTCTTCTAAAATGATGTTTTGGAAGAGGGCGTCTATAAGTACACAGCCAGAGGGCTTCGTAAACAGTGGGAGCAGTGGAAACGTGAACAAGATGCTTTATAGGATAAAGCAGGCATCGCGGAGTTGGAACGTCTGTTTTGATGTCTTAGTCAAAGAGTTTGACATCATCAAAATGGTAGATGAACCTTGTATAAACAAAAAGGTAGTAGGGAGTATGGTGACGATCCTCGTAGAGTACGTGGATGACATACTCTTGATAGGGAAGGAGTTTTCTATGCTACGCTCGATCAATCTCCGCTTATCACAATGATTCTCTATATAGGATCAAAGTGATACCTACTAAATCCTGGATTTTGGATCTATGAGATAGATCTAATTGGATGTTAGGAATCTCACTAGGTGTAGTGAGATGGTATCAGTTGATCCTGGGAAGAATCACTGGAAGTGTTCCAGGGTGATAAATACGACTGAATGTCAGTCGCAGGCATTGTCTTTACCCTCAGTAAAGGGACGGTATGTTGGAAGAGTTCCAAGCTAGATACCGTGGCATACTAGACGATAAAGGCAGGATACATCGCTACTTAAGATGCTACCAAAGAGACTGTTTGGGTGTATATTGGTTCATGAGATGAACTATGTTCCTCCCATTGTGTGACAATGGAGTTGTGGCTTATGCCAAGGAACGCTGGTCCCATCAGTGATCCAGACATATTCTAAGGCAGTATCACTTGATCATGGAGATGGTTGATCTCTAAAAGATCGAGGTTAGGAGAGTAGACTCAGAGGACAGCACGGCGGATCCACTCACGAAGGCCTATTCCCAGAGAGAGACTTTTATGGGATGGATGAATATGAGATACTACAACCACTGCTACAGATGGCCCTAGTGCAAGTGGGAGATTGTTAGTTATATGTATGCCCTAGAGGCCATTACTGTACATTGGATGTATATTGTAGTGGATGCTGGGACATATATAGGGAGGACTTTCTTGCTCGACATGATAATAGGCTATCTGGTTGATCTTTACCTTAACGTGTACTCAGATTGTCTCTCTATTACATGTTGGTAAAGCCCTTAGGATGTGTACTTGACTACCTGGACTATGATGCGGATCATACTAGTGGGGACATGGTAGTCCACAAGTACATCCTTCAAAGTCCCCAGTCGTGGGTGTATCGAGACGGGGCATCGATATACCAGAGTAGACTAGCGTGTACCTTCTCGACCCATACAGATGGGCGATGGATGATCCCATATCCATCGGTGTTTGACATCAGAGATGATATACGGGTGCTCAGTAGAGACTGGGTACACTGGACGGACTCGCCGAGAACTCCCAGATGGTATTATACCTTACGTCAGATGGCAGTTCTCTGGTGACACTGGTACAGAGTAGTCTGTTGACCCGAGATCGTCATAGAGTCTTGTGTGGTTCCCACTGTGCTTTGATTTCCATCTTACCACGTCCAAGAGGGCGTGCAAAACGGTGGCTTTTGGGTACAGTCCCGAATCACATGGAGGCAATGAGCGATAGGAGGGGATTCGTCTCTCCCGGTATAGGGAGTTGATGTTGCGCTGTGTACGATTGGCTATAACAGGAAATCCCTGGCCAGGGTTGCTGAGATTTACTGGTAAGTGTTACCAGTAGTTTCTCGAATTGTTATAGACCTCATATCGACACGACTTATCGAGCTATTGGGGTCTGACGTTTACCACCCCTAGGCGAGATATGCGACATATCAGACGATCAGACCGGACTGTACGGTAGTGTTACTGGTTGGATTCACTGGAGTGTGAGCGGGCTTGCTCGTCGATCTTCAGATCGCTCAATACCCGGGTGGCCGTTACGTTTAGCAGACCGCTTGCGGCTTGTGGGTGTTTGATATGATCATCATCTGCTGCCGGCATATTGACGAGTCTTTAGAGTCCTACACAGAGGTTTCCTGGCTCAAGCGAAACGAAATAGGAGCGCATATGAGATATGTGCGGGACCGAGAATAATGCGTGTATGTGATACCGTATTTCATTCTCGCGATCAATGTGTCGAATGGTTGTATGCGATATAACCTAGTTATCGATTCAAGCGTTGATTCGATAAGCCGATACATTGTATACTAGTCGGTTGTGTGCGACATGACCGGATCATTGAATCAAGTGTTGATTTAATGATTTAATGCATAATTATATATTTGATATATTAATTTGCATAAACTAGTATTGATTCACTTTAAATGGATTTTCTCACTTAAATTGCACATTGTATATGTGATATATTTTTGTGCACTAGATTGTATCATGTTTGATGATACATGCAAGCTTATGTTTGTGTAAAGAATTAAACAATGGTTAAGTTAGTGGTTATGGTTTACTTTTATCTATTTATTTATTTTATTTATTTCATTTTGAAAAGATAAAGAGAATGGTGGCTTTTTTTGTAGTTTTGTGGAAACTTCATGAAGTGTTGAAAGTTTGACCATTCTTGTTCTTTTCCTAAACCTAACCATTAACCCTAACCATGGTTTATTCTCTACACCTAACTATGGTTGCTATTATGATAAGTATCATTTTATTTGATATTTGAAAATATCCATCATAATTCTAGCTTCATCTTCTTCTTCATCTTCAAAAGATAAAGCTTGATGCCATTAATGGCAACTTGAGCTATAGTGTGAGAAATCCAATTCCAAAGTGAACCCACTTCCTATTTCTTCATCCTCTACCTCTTGCCAAGTAGTATAGGGTGTTTCCTTCACAAGTTTTCATGGATTGGTGAAGGTGGAGCTTGATCTAGCGATGCCTCGACGTAGATCATCTTCGGCATGGACATCGACGACCTAGCTCGCCTATTCTCCGATGAAGCCGACGCAAGAGCCCGGATTTCATTTTGGACAGCGAGGACACTTCATCATGGAGCTATGGAGGTGGAGAACCGGATCTACAAAGGTTGTATTTCCGTATTCTAGTAGTTAAGTGTTAACTAGATTTCATTTTCGCCTAGAAATCTAGCCAACGATCCGTATTAGGGTTTCTCGGCACCCCGTATTTTTGAAATTGGCATGGTTGATGCCTTGTGAGACCTCACTAGAGTGCCTAGGAACCCTACAATATGGTATGGGAAGAGACCATCTCTTAAACGAATTAAGATTTGGGGTTGTCCGGCCTATTTTAAAAAGCAGAATCCGGACAAACTCGAGACACGGTCAGTCATGTGTAATTTTGTGGGATATCCAAAGAATTCTTATGGATATCTATTATACCACAAGGACGAACAAAAGCTGTTTGTTTCTCAGTATGCTACGTTTTCTGAAAAGAGTTTTTCACAAATGATACAGATGGCAGTGTGGTAGACCTAGAAGAAGTTCTAGAAACACAAATTACGAGTGACGACTTGGTTGAACCAGCTGTTGCAATAGAAATTGAGGAACCTCGACCACTCCATAGGTCTGATAAGACTTCTCGCCCACCGGAGAGGTACTACGGTTTCCTCATTGATGGTGATAGAGAAGACTGCATCATGGAGGATGATGATCCTACCAGTTTTCAGCAAGCTATCACGAGTGGAGACTCTGTGAAGTGGCTGGATGCCATGGGATCTGAAATGGAGTCTATGTACACCAACAAAGTATGGACTTTGGACGTTGTACCCCCTGGGGTAAAACCTGTGGGATGCAAATGGATCTTTAAAAGAAAGATTGGTGTAGATGGGCAGGTAGAGACCTATAAGGCAAGACTTGTGGCGAAGGGTTTTCGTCAAAGACCAGGTTTGGACTATAACGAAACTTTTTCTCCCGTAGCCATGCTTATATCCATTCGGATCCTACTTGCTATTGCTGCTCACTACGACTTTGAAATCTAGCAGATGGACGTTAAAATGGCATTTCTAAATGGAGATTTAGAATAATGCGTTTATATGGATCAGCCAGAGGGCTTCATTGATAGTGAGAGCAGCGGGAAAGCATGTAGATTGCTTAAATCCATTTATGGATTAAAGCAGGCATCACGGAGTTGGAACATCTGTTTCGATGATGTTATCAAAGAGTTTGATTTCATCAAAAATCCAGATGAACCTTGTGTTTATAGGAAGGCTGTAGGGAGAGCTGTCACATTCCTCGTAATGTACGTGGATGACATTCTTCTGATAGGAAATGACATTCTTATGCTACAGTCGGTCAAATCTTTCTTATCACTAAGATTTTCCATGAAAGACCTGGGTGATACCACATACATTCTGGGCATTAGGATCTATAGGGATAGATCCAAGAGGTTATTGGGATTGTCCCAAACCAGATACATTAACACTATCCTAAAAAGGTTTAGTATGGAAGACTCCAAGCAGGGTGCCTTACCCGCTTGCCATGGAGTCACTCTCTCCAAGGACTTTTGCCCAAAGACCGATGAAGGGAGAGCTCGCATGAGCATTATACTCTATGCTTCGGCCGTAGGATCTATAATGTATGCGATGTTATGTACACGCCCAGATGTAGCTTATGCACTTAGTGTAGTAAGCAGGTATCAATCCAACCCAGGGGAGAATCACTGGATAGCTGTGAAGAATATTTTTAAGTACTTGCGAAGGACTAAAGAATTGTTCTTGGTGTATGGTAATGGAGATCTCCAAATGGAGGCCTTTACCGATTCGAGCTTTCAGAGCGATAAGGACGACAGCAAATCTATCTTTGGGTTTGTATTTACCCTCAATGGAGGGGCGGTAAGTTGGAAGAGTTCCAAACATGACACCGTTGCAGACTCTACGATGGAAGCTGGGTACATTGCTGCAAATGATGCCGCCAAGGAAGCCGTCTGGATGAAGAAGTTCATCTCGGAGGTAGGAGTAGTTCCAACCATTATTGATCCAATACCATTGTATTGTGACAATAATGGGGCTATGGCGTTAGCCAAGGAGCCCAGGTCCCATCAGCGGTCCAGACACATCCTGAGGCGTTTTCATTTGATCCGGGAGATTGTTGATCGCCGCGAGATCGTGATTAGGAGAGTAGACACAAAGAATAACACCGCGGATCCACTCACCAAAGCCCTCCCTCATCCGCATCATGTGTGACTTTTTGAGATGTTGGGTATGCGATACGCCAATAACTGGCCTTAGTGTAAGTGGGAGATGTTGGATATATGTATACCCTAGAGGCCATTATATGATACTGGATGTATTCATACATGTGTATGTATATATATATATATATATATATATATATATATATATTCAGTGTACATTCTTTCTCGACATGATAGTATGCTATCTGGTTCTTCTTTATCTGACATGCTAACTTGATCATGCTATTATTCATTTACACATGTTGATAAAGCCCTGAGGATATTTGCTTGACTACTGTGATTATGATGGAGATCATACTAGTGGGACGTCTGTGGTTTATAAGCATATCCTGAAATGTCCTTAGTCGTAGGTGTATCGAGATAGGGCATCGATATACCAGAGTAGACTAGCATATATGATAGTAGACCCATATGATGGGCGGTGGATGTTCCCACATCCATTGATGTTTGACATCGAGATCGTATACGGGTGCTCGGTGGTGACTAGGTACACTGGACGGGCTCGCCGAGAACTCCTATATGGTATTATATTTATCGTCGGATAGCAATTCTTAGGTGACACTGGTACAGGTTAGTCTGTAGACCCGAGATCGTTATAGAGTCTTGTGTGTTCTCCCACTGTACTTTGATTACCACCCTACCACGGCTCTACTGAGTCGTGCAAACAGGTGGCTTTTGGGTACAGTCCCGAGACACATGGAGACAGTAAGCGATAGGAAGGGTTTCGTCTCTCCCGGTATTGGGAGTTGATGTTGTGCTATGCTCGATTGGCTATATCAGTAAGTCCCTAACCAGGCTGTTGAGATTTACTGATAAGTGTTATCAGTAGTTTCTCGATCTGTTATAGACCATTCATCGGCATGACTTATTGAGTTTTGGGGTCGACGTTACCATCCCTAGACTCGATATGCAACATATCTGACGAAGAGACCAGACTGTACGGTAGTGTTGTCGGTTGGCTTGACGGGAGTTGTGACAGGTTCGCGTGTTTTCTTCTAATCGCTCAATACCCGGGTGGCCGTTACGTTTAGCTGACCTCTTACGGCTTGGAGGTGTTTGATATGATCATCATCCACTGCCGGCATATTAACGAGTCTTAGAGTCCCACAATGGAGTTACCTAGTCCAGGCGAAATTATGTGGTGCGCATATGAGATATGCGCGGGGACCCGATTAAATGCGCGTATGTGATACCGTATATTAATCGGGCAGTTTGTTATTGGTCGGGTCATATGAGATATGACCGGTTTGCTAAATCAAGTGTTGATTTAATATTGACCATTTGCATTTTCACTTTAAACCCTTCTTGTCTTTTGTTGTATGCATGCATGTATGCATTTATTCTCATTGATGCACATATGGATGTGCATGCACACATACATGCATACACTCTTGTATCATGGTTGTTGATACAATGGATGGTGGCAATATAAGACTCACACACTTATAAATATGTTGATATTTATTTTTGGAAAAGAAAATGGAAATGGATAATCACTCATGGTTGATTATTATATTCCTTCACTAAACCTTTCTTTAACCATGAATTATTATTCTATGGCCATTAGTTCTCCAAAAGAAAATATCTAGATATTTATAAACTAGAGTTAAAAGTGAGAAGAAGAAAATATATATATATATATATTCTTTTCTCATTCTTATCTCAATACTTACCATTATCTTGAGCTCTTCATTTGCCATCATCTTCTTCATCCTCTCTCTTGCTCTCTAGCTTTCATTAGTGAGCAAAAGAGTGATCAAGTTAGGGTTTTGAAGTGAGAAAACCAACCACATCACCATTCTACACTACTCTTGCCCATTAGTTTAGAGTGTTGGCTTCTACTTCTTCTCTTGATCTAGTGGAGCTTCAAGCTTGGATAAAGAGGACTCTGGGTGGATCGTCGTGGACCTAGAGGATCTCAAGCGAGTTTCTTTCAACTTTCAAGTGGTCAAGGAGTCTAGTGTAGGGAGCTACAAAGGTTGTATTCTTAAACCCTAGCCTTTTACCACTTGTGATGGTGTTAAAAGTTTTGTTACCCTAGATTTTCTAGTTTGTTCCTTAGGATCTTTTCTTTAGCACCCTATAATTTTTAATATGGCATGTGTGTTACTACCAAACCCTTGTAGTGGTGCTGTAGAAAGCCCTTCAAAGGATTCTCCATATAGGATCAAGGTGATACCTCCTAAATCTTGGGTTTTGGATCTATGAGATAGATCTAAGTGGATGTTAGGATTCTCACTAGGTATAGTGAGATGGTATCAATCGATCCTGGGAAGAATCACTGGATAGCTTCCAGGGTGGTAAGCTCGACTGAATGTCAATCAGAGGCATTGTCTTTACCCTCAGTGAAGGGATGGTATATTGGAAGAGTTCCAAGCTAGATACCGTAGCATACTAGACGATAAAGGCTAGATACATTGCTACCAAGGATGCTACCAAAGAGACAGTCTGGATATATATAAGTTCATGAGATGAACTTCGTTCCTACCATTGTGTGATAATGGAGTTATGGCTTAGGCCAAGGAACCCCCATCCCATCTTTGATCCAGACATATTCTTAGGCAGTATCACCTGATCATGGAGATGGATGATCTCTAGGGAGATCGAGGTAAGGAGAGTAGACTACAGAGGACAACACGGAGGATCCACTCACAAAGGCCTATTCCCAGGAAAGACTTTTATGGAATGGTTGAGTATGAGATACTTCAACCACTGCTGATTGTTGGGTATGAGATACTACAACAGATGGTTCTAGTACAAGTGGGAGATTGTTAGTTATATGTATGCCCTAGAGGCCATTACTGTACATACGATGTATATTGTAGTGGATGCTTGGACATATATATGGAGGATTTTCTTGCTCGACGTGATAGTATGCTATCTGGTTGCTCTTTACCTTAACATGTACGCTGATTGTCTCTATGTTACATGTTGATAGAGCCCTTAGGATGAATACTTGAATACCAGGACTATGATGCAGATCATACTAGTGGGGACAGAGTAGTCGTTAAGTACATCCTTTAAATGTTCCTAGTCGAGGGTGTATCGAGACAGGGCATCGATATACCAGAGTAGACTAGCGTATAGCTTCTCGACCTATGTAGATGGGCGATGGATGATCCCATATCCATTGGTGTTTGACATCAGAGACAGTATACGGGTGCTCAGTGGAGACTGGGTACATTGGACGGACTCGCCGAGAACTTCCAGATGGTATTATACCTAACGTCAGATGGCAGTTCTCTGATGACTCTGGTACATGTTAGTCTGTAGACCCGAGATCGTCATAGAGCCTTGTGTGATTCCCACTGTGCTTTGATTTCCACCTTACCACATTCAAGAGAACGTGCAAAACAGTGGCTTTTGGGTACAGTCCCGAATCACATGAAGGCAATGAACGATAGGAGGGGTTTCGTCTCTCCCGGTATTAGGAGTTGATGTTGCACTGTGCTCAATTGGCTAACAGAAAGTTCTTGGCCAAGGCTGCTTCAGAGATATACTGGTAAGTGTTATCAGTAGTTTCTCGACCCATTATGTGCCTCATATCGACACGACTTATCGAGTCCGAGACGAGATATGCGACATATCATACGAAGAGACTGGACTGTACGGTAGTGTTTTTGATTGATTTTGCAGGAGTGTGAGCAGGCTTGCTTATTGATCTTCTGATCGCTCAATATCCGGGTGGCCGTTACGTTTAGCAGACCGCTTGCGGCTTGTGGGTGTTTGATATGATCATCACCTACTGCCGGCGTATTGACGAGTCTTTAGAGTCCTACACAGGAGTTTCCTGGCTCAAGCGAAATGGAGTAGGAACACATATGTGATATGTGCAGGACCAAGATTGATACGATATGAGATACCGTATTCTCTTCTCGCGATATGAGATATCGGTCGGTTATATATAATATAGTCGGGTTATCGGATCAAGTGTTGATTCGATAAGTTGATTCATATGATATTAGTCGGTTATAGGTGATATAGCTGGATTATTAATAGATATTTCAACTTAATTTATGACTCAGAGAAATTTTCCTAGGGTCCTTAAAATTATTTATAATTTGCTTCATAGTTTATAATATGTAAAATTACCCTTAGGCCCATATTAATATAATTTGTTTTAACACGTTATTGTTTAATTTAACACGTTATTGTTTAATTTAACTCAATAAAAATATATAAGAATATATGAAACAATTATATATTTTGCAAAAGGTTTGGGTTAGATTTTAGTTAGAAATATATATATTGTATATTTATAGGATTTTGTAATAGTTGAGAATTACTTTTGGAGTGTGCTTGGAGGTATATCATGGTAAATTTTAGAGGCATACGAGTTGTAATTCATAGTACCCTCTAAATTCTTAACTTATTATTTTTGTTATACGCTACAATCTCCATTATGCGTTACCGTTTCAAACTCTTTGAATATGTTATCAAATTCGAAAGTTGTGAGTATAATGTCATATAATTTATTTCGAGATATGAGAACCAATTATGTGATGGATATACATTACATCGTGGAACTGTTAATTTGACATTTACTCCTGCTATGATTACCCTAATTGACAATGTCATTTCCTAAGTTGTAGACCTGAGTGAGTTAGTTTATAGTGTGCATATGAGTAGGAGTTTGTGGATGTGTCGCCGTAGGCCACAGCTATAGGTCCTAGGATTTTTGCCGCTCTAGACAGGCCGCTCTAGGCAGAACCGTTCACAGGTGCATACGTGACAACCTGGCCATTGGTTAATGAGTTGTGGCCAATATCTATAAATCAGTCTCTCCTTTGACATTATCTTTTCCATTTTATTCATATGACTCGTGCAGTGTGACTTACTATATATTTATGCTGAATTATGTATATCCCATTACTCTTATGTGATTTCATTCATTATTTCACTAGCGACTTTTTTCTATTTAATCACTTACATGCAGGAGTTAGAATGTATGTAGTCTAAATTTACTGTATTGTGGTTTGCTCATCCATTATTTAATAATTTTTATAGATATGCTTGAAGATATTTGGACGAGTTAAGAAGTTATTACTTGAATACTATTAAGCTTGATGGTCGAAAGTTATATTTGAGATTTTAATATGCTATCAGAAGACCAATGTACTATGGATTATGTAATGTAAAGAATTGATATAATGGTTTTTGGCCTTGCAGTTTCTTAAAATAGAAATTTCGGCCTTGTCGTGTATTAAATTGCTGAAATTTATATATGCGGATATTATTGATATAAATATTTAGATATTATTGATATAAATTTTTGTAATTTAGTGCTACAGCCGAAATTCCTAATCTTAGAAACTGCAAGATCTAAAATCATAATAGCATTCGTTGCATTACTTAACCCACAGTACATTGGTCTTATGATAACATACATTAAGATCTTAAATTAGGAGACCAATGTACTAAATGTAAAGAATTGATATTATAGTTTTAAGCCTTGTAGTATCTAAGAATACGAATTTCGGCCATGTCACAAATTAAATTGCTGAAATTTCCTTATATTACCTAATCCATAGTACATTGGTCTTCCTATAACATACATTAAATCTCAAATATAACTTTCTATGATCAAAGTTAATAGTACTCAAGTAATGACTCGGTAACTCATCCAAATATCTCGCCGGTTCGGCCTACAACGTCCTATCTACATCGGCAAAAATCCTAGGGCCTATATCTATGACCTATAGCGGCACATCCACAAGACGCTAGCACATCTAAACTCCTATCCAAGTGTACCCTATAAACTATTTAACTCAGGTGGACACCTTAAGAAATAATATTGTCAATTAGGATAATCATATTAGGAGTAAATGTCAAATCAATTGTTCCGCACGTGAAAAATATATTAACCATATAACCGGTTCTCATATATTGAAAAATTATATGACATCATGTTCACAACTTAAGAAATTAATAACATGTTCAAAGAATTTGAAACAATAATGAAATAATCGAGATTGTTGCGTATAACAAGAATAACCGAATTAAGAAATTAGAGGATATAAATATATGCGTCTAAAACTTACCAGGATAACAACCTTTTATAGCACAGTAGCTCCAAAAATAAACCTCAACTGTCACAAAATCCTATAATGAGATATGGAGCAAATATTAATATACAGTATACATATTTCTAACTAAAATATGACTCAAACCCCTTCAAAATATATAACTGTTTCACATACTCTTATATATTTTTATTGAGTTAAATTAAACGATAAGGTTTTAAAACAAATTATATTATTTAATAGAGGCCTAAAAGTAATTGTACATATTATAAATTAAACTACATGAGATGAAAACAAATTATTGAAATTTTCAGGGACGCTTGGAAAATTTCTCTACAGATGAATTATATAAATTTCAAGGACCTAATACTAAATCTTCCATTAAACAATTGATTTTAATTAAATTAAGACTTGTATTTATATTTATATAACTTATGAAATTTAAGGAATTAATTCTGTTTTCAATGAATCTAATAAATAAAATTGATAATCTAAACTATTTCCTTTTCCTTTTTATTTCTTACATAATTGGATCTACCACAAAAATATAAATAATCATTTCATTAAAATTACATTTTTCACTTGTATGTCTACATTTCCCCTAAAATTATATTTCCAATATGAATATATCCAACACCGCTAATCATACGAAATAGAAGTAAAACCGATAAAATTAAAAATATTTACTTACGTTGCAAACTACTTAGAATAATCTTTGAACCTAGTCCAAACTTCTTCTTCTATCTGTCAAAATATTATGAGTAAAATAGTGGATGCAAAATAATATATATCCATTCTTTTATATAGATCAAGATTTAAATAAAGATAGAAACAATTTAATTTAGATCTTAACTAATTGATTGGGGTCTATATATAATTGTTACATAAAATATAATATCTTTAAAGCATATAATGTTTATCTTTATTATTTATATTCTATGTTTTTTTTTCCTAATTCTTTGCTATTGGTACAAATAAATGTTTGATTTGACCAAAACCAATATAACATCTTATTTTATTTTCAATATTATTTCTTCTCTCTCTCTCTCTTTTTTAAATCTATAGGCTATTTAAGATATCAACAATTTATTATTTGGATGTATATGTTGCCAAAATATTCAAATCGTACGTATCTAAGATCTTGTATACTCATAAATCTCAATCATAATTTAATTAACAGTTTTGATCTTTCTTTTCTTTTTTCCTTTAAAATCTTTCCATATATTTAAGTTACTAGTGAGTTATTACATATATAATATACTAGTTTTTTGCACGTGTCATGCATGCGAAGAGTTGGTAAAGTCATTGATAATTTTATATATGAAATATGGTGTATAATCATTAGCATACTCATATATTGTTTTTAAAAGATTTGCTTTCTATTCTTAATAAAATATTTGTATCATTTATAACGATTTGTTAAATTTTGATATATTTCTAAAAAAATTAAAATATTCTAAATATTAGTTTTGACAAGAGAAATGCAACAGAAAAAAACACAACTGTTTTTTTGGAAATGATATAGATAACTCTTGCTAATTTATTTTGATTTAGTTTTCAAAAATAAATTATTCGTGTTAGTCTTATTGTTTAATGTGATAAATAGTTGCCTAAATTGCACCTTGATACTTTGAACTTTATCCACTTTCCCCCAAATTACCACGAACTACTAAAATTATGTGAAGTTACCACAAACTTCCATTTGTATCATAAAACTTCCTAACAAGGCTAATATAAATTTAACAAAAATATAAAATGACCACTAAAATTATTGGACCAAATTAAAACATTTTGTTAGAAAAAATAAAATGTTAAATTATGCTAATATTAGTTTATGTGTTATTAGCTAAACTTGTTAAGAGTTATTATTTAATATTATATAGATAATATTTTTTGTTTTAGAATTATCTTAAATAATTTTATTTAAGATAATAAAGATTTTTTAAAAAAAATATTTCAAATAGCAAACTTATTAAAGTTTTAAAACTTAAAAAGTCTTATGGAAAACCAATAAAACCTATATTATTTTAACTAATTCTTTACAAAACCTTATCAAAAATTTGTCATAATTTACTGAGAAAATAAAAATGTTATCGTTGCATATTTTTATATCCTAATTATCAAAAATTTCAACTAATTGATTATAAGAGTGGTATAGATAAATAATAATAATAATAGTTTGGTAAAAAAATAATCTCGATTAACATAAAATCAATTTATTTTTTGGATGAAAAGTTTTATAAGAAGAAATATGAGATATGTAATAGATTTGAGGAATAAATATAAAATATGAAGATTAAAGAGAGTTTTTAAAATAAAAGCGAATTTGATGAGGGATATAAAAAAACTTAAAAAATCTATTCTAATTAAAAATTAAAACCCTAAATATATGATAATTTAAAATGGACGGCAATGCCTTTTTTTAAATAAATAATATTATTTGGGATAAGAATTAGATTAGAGTGAGTTGTACTATTCTAATTCTAAGAGTAGAGTGAATCTCCTTCTCATATATTTTACATCATTGAATGGTTTGATTTAGTAGTGGAAAATAAAGAATGATGTCATCATCATTTATTATGAGATTTTCTCATTAACTACCTATATATATCTAATTGTTAAATCACAAATCCAACAATGAAAAACATGTGAAAGTACTTCCGGAGAAAATTTAGGGTTTTGACGGATTTTTGATTCAATTCATAACCAAATTAAATCAATAGAAAAATGACAAGTTCGGATTTCTACAAACTTGGATAAATATTGCAGTTTTAAAGGCAAATAAACACTAAAAATCAGAAATTAGATCAACAAACAAATGGCAAATTTAGATCCCTTCAAACCAAGATAAAATTTGCTGCTTTAAAGACAAACACAAAAGGTCAAAAATTTAGAGAGGAAAGGGCAAAAGAAAGTACCTCAATAAACAAGGAGAAATTACGAATTCCATACCAAATAAAATCTGAATCATCAAAAAGTAAAAAAGGTACCTTGAACAAATTTTAAGATGACACGTTGTTGCTTTCGTCTTCAAATCATTGATCACTTGATCTGAAGCCATCGTAGGGTTTGGTCGCTCAGCATGAAAAAGCAAAAGAGAGGATCGCTGTCTGCATCCCTTTCTTTTGTTGGAGTTCGTCTTTATCGTTGCGTAAGAAAACAAAGGAGAGATTTGGGAGAAAAAGTAGACTTTTATATTAAAATAGTAGTGCATTGGTTAAAATTTTAAAATATCTTTATCCAAATAACATATAAAATAAAATTAGTATAATCCTCATAATTCACGCATATTTAGTTGCACATTATTTGTTTATTTTGAAAAAAATTCCTTTCTATGTAAAAAGATAAATACATAATGTATAAGAATTTTCTATATTATGTTTGTTATTTCCTACTAGAAGTAGAATGGTCCAACTCAGAATTAAAGATACGAGAGGCCAAAAATTTCATCAATTTGCTTATAAGAATAGTGTTTGTAATAATTTGATATAAAATAACACCGGTCAACATTAAATAGGGTTAACTTTTGCATGAAAAGTTTTGTAAGGAGAAATATGAAATATCTAATAGAATTGTAAAATAAATATAAAATATGAAGATTAAAGAGAGAAATTTTAAAATAAGAGGGAATTTGATGAGTGATATAAAAAAACCTAAATAAAAACATCAACTAACTCAATTTATATTTTAATAAACTACTCCACAAAAATAAATTTTGATTTTAAATTGAAATGGTTGATACCATATGTTTCAAATTATTATTTCAAATAGACCATAAAAAAATTTAAAATAAATTTATAAAAGATAAAAATTAGTTAAGAAATGACATACCAAATATTTATTTCATCAATTTGCTATAAAAGTAGTATAGATAATATATTTATTTTAAAATCAAGGGTATTACACTTTTGATTCTAAAATATTTGCGAGAGTTCATTTTTAACTGATCTGATTGATAATTATTCGTGATCAGGCACTGAGGTACCATTTTGAATGAAACTAGCAAACCCTGGTAAATGGAAAATAGTTTCAAATACTGCACCTACAGATCATTTACAAATTTTTTTGAACTAAATCCCACCAAAAAAAGTAATTGGAATAAGGAAATGAGTAAACAAAAATTAAAGGAATGTGATAATACCATAATCAAGCATTTGGTGAAGCTTCATTCAAATGAAAATTTAAACAAGGGGCAGTATACCCATTAAAACTCTACTACCAAATTGCAAATATAAAAATACTTCTATACAGCAGAAACCAAAAAGGGTCCCGAGACGAAGAAGAAACACCTAATCTTATTTTTCTTGGTTCACTAATTCCTCATCGTTCCATTCTTAGAGAGGCTTTTCAAGGTCAGGTCTCTGGTCAATTATTGTTGCTGCTGAGCTATCTGGAAAGGCATCAGGGTATGTGGCGAGTAGTTTTCCCTTCATGCTCCTGCAATGCAAATCGCCGCAACATATTAGCTCCCATTTAAAAAGGAGGGAAAAAACTCTCTGAGAGTCGAGCAAATAACATCATGTAGAATCCCATCAAGAAGAATTAACTTGCAGCTATTAGGAAAATTCTTGCCTGCATAACCATCTAGTTTGGAAACATACCTCAACTTTATGAAGATGTAGTCTAAATCGGACTTAATGGACTTCAAGAGCCGTGTATTTCCTGAGAAATCCCCAGAAACTTCAGTAAAACATCTCTCTGGGTACTCGTAAAAATGTGATAACACCGCATTGCTGTCTTGCAGTCTTCCCAATCTGCATTCAGAAACGTCAACTACTGGGAATAAAGATTCGAGTACAACCAACAAAAGTACGTACATATCCAGCAAGAGACCATTAATGTTGAAACCACAAACTGTATTCGTAACCTGATATTCGTTTTGCACCTTCAAACCAAGGCACGAAAAAAGATTTCATTATTCTTTTCATTGACTACCATCAGAAGCTTTTGACAAGCAAAACAACATACATAAAAGGCTAAAAAAATCTGCTACCGCAAAATATGGAACAACAACAACAACTGAGCCTTTTATCCAAAACAGTCACAAATATGGAACATTGTTGGTTAATAAGTAAAACAATAGATAACCTATCGCTTTTATCTCCAACAGTCAAATTAACATAGTTGGATAAGCATTATCATAATGCCATCTAAAGGGAAAGCTTCACATCACAAGCGAAGGATTTATTGCATCAAAGATGTGAATTTTGGGGCTCTAAAGTTTGCTTCAAATTAAATGGAAGCATTGTTGCAAGTTACGGCCTGTTATGTACACTTATGTTGCAGTATTTCCAACTCAAAAGCAGATTTTTGTATTTGGCTGAAGAAAGACAAGCGGAAAGGCAAAATATTGCAAAAAAATGCATTACTTGGCAGCTCATCGCTTCAGTTTACAATTTCCAATTCCTATGTTGCTTAACAAACATTAAAAATGGACATCAAGCTGCATAATTTACTATTGGAGCCCCATTTCCATCCAATTGTGACAGCAAGATTTACCACTGGAGCCCCATTTCCAACTGTGTCCACCAGCACTGTGAACACAGTTGCAGAGAATATCATTATAAAAAGATTACCGAATCTACATAATTGATCTCAATAATTCTCTCACTGATACTTAAGAATTATAAGATGAACGCATGCTAAGGTTCCCTTCTACAGTTCCACTTTTTTACATTCAGGTTCAAAACTACGAAGAGTGTGTGTGTGTGTGTGTGTGTGTGAGAGAGAGAGAGAGAGAGAAAGAGACTTTCCCCTTTTTTCCAAAGCAGAGTGCTATGCTGATGAGAGAATGTTCTAATATATGATAAGGAGAACCCGGGAAGCTTAAGCCATATTAGATAGTAGATGACCCAGTATATTAGATAGAAGAAGCTCTTGTGAAAGCTTTCCAAATTATAACTTTTTTTTGTACAGCGTCCCCTAACTCAGGAGATCATTTAGTCATTAACAATCCTCCTACAATAATAAAGTGAAACTCTAAATAAATATGTTATTCCCACACATATTATTCACCATATTGAATTGAACTTTGTCAAACAAAAGCTTCAAGAGTATTGTCCAAATTATGTGTGGTTTTAGCTTCTATTGTACCTTTCATCAAAATCGGCATCCAAGAGATTAATAGTGAATATTCTGGCAAATTGATGTGTGGCCAAGTACAGTACTAATCGATGGCAAAGTACACAGTTTTCAATAGAAAGCCCAACCACATGCATTAGATTTCCAGAAACAAAATTCCCCATGCCACTCTTAAGAGTATAGATACTCGATTTTCTTTAACAATATTCAAGCTTCAGCTGCTCTTGATCTTGTTTTGATGTTGTCACCAGTCTTTTCCAAAACTCTTCCTACATGATTACGGACTTCGGCGAAAACAATTTTGCACCAAAGTAAAATTGATGAAAACAACTTTTGGTCAAACAAAAGTGGAGTTGACATGTGACTATCAATGTAAACTTTCCCCCGTGTCCCACATACCAGGGTACAATAGCTCAAAAATTACCAACAGCAGAATGCTAATTGCGACGGTGATTAGGGTACCAATCACTCCTATCCTGCTTGTCCCCGACTCAGCTAGTTGGTCTGACTACTAGACATATGAACGTTTAACAATTTGTAATCAGAAGGTCCTATTTCGGTTGAGCCCAGTAAGAAATTAAATGGGTATCCTTTGTTGCGTTTAGTACAATAACCGATATTATCTCGTCCCTCTCTATCTCCTCCCATTTTAAACTTCATGCGCTCCAATTTTTTTATTCAATTCTCATCTGCATTGAGAAGAATAAATTTTTGTACTACAATCATGTTGGGGTTGAGGAAGCAAATTTGGTATGTCGTCAAATTAAAAGAGAGAATTAAATAAGATTGGAGTGAAATTGAGTGCATGGGGTTTAATTGGAGGAAAGAAGGAATGAAGCAGGGACGGAACCGGAGTTAGCCTGAGGGGGGCGGAAAAAATATGTAAAATGGCAGAGTCAAAAATAAAGTAAACTAAGTATTCCAAAACCAAGATTATCGAATGGAGAATAGTTGACGCTTCATAAAATGCAACAATGACCATCCATTTATTTTCGTAATAGGCCTAACCAAAAAGACTCAATACTCTGCAAACAAAAAGTCTTCAAAGGATCCAATTTCAGACGAATTCGTTTACTAAGAAGGGATGAAGCGAGCAAAGGTATTGTTATGATGTAGGTCAACATAAAGCGTGACTGCATAAGCCCTCAATATCTGTTCAAAGGGCTTATGCAGTCACGCTTTATGTTGAGAAAGCAGGCACTACAACCGCCATTTGCAATGAACTAGCCTATTTGTCCCAATTACTTACTCAATAATCAGTATCTTTATTTTTTAATTCTAAGACATTATACCCAGTTCTGTGGAAGGTAAAAGAACCACATTTGATTGCGACGAATGAACTCCACACTTGTTTCGCTGATGCATGCGCTATCAACTTTACTACGTCTACTTCGATACCAAAACTGAAAAAACACAGGTGAAATTCCACATTTAGTGTTAATATCTTCTGTCAAGATTTATAGGAATGGTGATATAGTTGACATTTTGGCACTGCATTATATACTGAAATTGTAAATATTTCAACTGCGCATGTGGATTCTATCTCGTATTCTCATGGACCATGTTTGTAACCTGTTACCAACCTATATCTTACGCAATGCAAACACAAAAATGCACATATGACCCACAACTCGATACTGTTCTGGTTCTCCAACCATCCCTCTATCTACAATTTGAATAGAAAATAGTTTTAAAAATTGAATTAGCATTTGTAGAAGATAAAAACAGGATAGCTCCTCCAAGTACAGCTCTATTGTTCTTAGCCATTGCATTTATGGATTTTCGCAGCACATTACAAATGATTCCACAATCAGATAAAATAAAAGTATGCAGCCATTATATAATTATAGGCATGGCCCAGTATTTCGGAATTCTCATATTTGCAATAGCTGGATCCCAGAAAACAAGGTGTAATCGGCGGCTTGTCCCAAATCGAATCCTTATTGTTGGGCTCAAAAGTTACACCCCGATCAACCAAGTCAAAGTCAATCAACCCCCAAGTCAAGTAGGCCCAAGCCCAAGTCAGGACCAAGCATGGAAAGGGCCAGCTCCATGCAAAGAATGAAGCAAAAAATTAGTTTAATGCAATTTTTTAGAACTAAATATATGAAAAATGGACAGAAAACCAAAATTTTGTAAACTCCATGGCTTATGTGCAAAAAAAATAAGCACATAAGGCATGGGGTGGCACAAATGCCATTTGGCAAAACCCAAGGAGTTATATGTAAAGTTTGTAGCCTATAAAGGCAAACATGATGAAAAAATCAACTTTTCATTCTCTAAAAAATTAGAGTTCCGTGCCTCCTTTTCCTTCCTCAAGCTTTTAAACCTTCTTCTTCTTCTTTAAATTAAATCAAAATTTTAACTCTTTTTTTTTTAAACAATGTTTTACCATAAAACCTTTGAAAGCGAGCTCAGATCTTCCATCAAACCTCCAAAATGGGAGATTTTTAAGTCTCACCCCATTTTCTCCAAGATCCAGCCAACAGAGAGGATGAAGGAGATCTATCTCCAAAAATCCCACTTCGGGAAGCTCCAAGGCTCAAAAGAAGATTCAGGGCTAAATGGGAGAAGAAAGGCGTCCCCCTTGATCATCTCCGAAAATTTTTTGGAAGATTTTTTGGAGTTCAACTCCATTTGTCAAAATCTTTTGGAGTTTAACTCCATAAATAAAATTCTTTTAGGAGTTTAACTCCATTCAAAATCTTTTAGAATTTAACTCCATAAATAAAATCTTTTGGGAGTTTAACTCCACTCAAAATCCTTTTAGGAGTTTAACTCCAGAAAAATAAAAAAAAAACTCCCTTTTTCTGGAAGTTTCCAAAATCACTCGAAAGTTTTACTCCTAATCCCAGGGCTAAGCCGCTTTTACTGCAGGCGTCCAGCGTCCATATGACGGGCGCGTGAGGCGCCGGCGCCCGCGTGCCTGGCACATGAGGCACTGGCGTCCAGCGCCCACGTGCCGGGTGCGTGAGGCGCTGGCACCCATGTGCCAAGCATGTGAACCTCTGACGCCCGGTGCCCACGCGTCCTTAGGACCTACTCGCCCCTCTTTTTCCCATACACTCCACACTCAAAACGCGTCTCTGGTTAGAAAAAAATTTCTAACAGGGCCCCATCCTGCACCCCGCAAGGAGGCTACTAGCCCCCTTGACTTAGCCCGCTATCCGGGTAGCGGGACCCCCCGTAAACTCTCCGAGACCCCTGATATATCCAAAACCCTTCAAAACACAACACACGCACACGACACATTGAGTTTGCATGACCAGTTTGACCCGTCAATCGGAGGTTCTCTCGCTCCAAAAGTGATGGGCTAATTAACGGCAATTTAGTCCGCAGCTGCCGAAGATTCGGATCCGCATAATCAATAAATCCCGGCCTACCCTAGGTAGAAGGAATCTATATACGCCTGACAAGCGCGCGCATTCTCATCTCAATGGGACGACGAAAAACATCATACAGATTCTGGCACGCCCGGTGGAACCTTTCTCTCCTCCCATATCTCGGGTCAAGCGTTCATGTGAACTCATTAGCATATATACCGATATTTGTACTGAAATAATGATTTTCCGTGCAGCAATCAATTTTCAACGACGATGTCTTCTAAAGATGAATTCAGCTTCCGACGCGACCCCGATCCCGTACGTGGTCAAGATCAATGTTCACATGATTCTCCCCGTAAGCCTCAGTCGGCAGTGGAAGGAACCGCCCCGCCAATTTGGTTCCGTCATCATCTACCCTGCCGGAAACGCTCATCTGGCGGAAATCCCGGCAAACCAGGTGGCCAAGCCGGTCTCGAGGGATAAGAGGCCGAACGTTATGATCGCTAAGGCACCACAAGCCAAACTTAAGACGGTGTCCGAACAACTCTCGGGTACTCCAGCTGGGGAAAGACTGCCGGTACAAAGGACATCATCAAACGTCGCGGACGAGCTCAGGCGACGACTCCAACAAGTGCACAGTCAGGCGTATCTCCAAAGCTCTCCATCGCTCGGTCTGCGGCAGCTTCCCGAAAAGCCGTAGCGTGTCAAGTGCTCATAACAGAAAGGCTGAAACAGAAGCGGCTCAGGTATCGAGCCAACAAGAATATCAGGACTCCGACCAAGTGGAATCTTGTGAGGTTCCAAGAGTAGGGTCATCCTGCGATGTCGGCTGAGTCGGCCGTAAAAGTCGGCGATTCCTTTGAAACTCTGAAGTGGGTTCAGAAAAACGCCATGACCACCAGAATCAAGAAAACATCAATCCGAACGATGCTACAAAGAGACGTGTCCCAGCCCCAACAGAGAAAGCAGGACACCGTCTCTTCAAGAGTCTATTAGGCGCTCTGTGCCGCGCGAAAACAGCGGGGCAAAACAAAAAAGAAAGCGCCAACACCATTCAAGAACCCGGCCAGGCCAGCTGCCTTCAGTCGATTGCCCGTTACCGAAAAAGAAGGGCCACGACATCAGTCCGCAAAATCAGCTGCCAAGGATGAAAAGACGGCCGGATATGCTACCCATATGGTCTATATGGCGGGCGCGTGTCCCCGCGATAACTTGCGCAGCAAAAGGATGGGGCCACCACATCCCAAGCTCAATCTGGCTTGAATGGGGTTGCCATTTCCCAAGATCAGCCTACTCCGATGGACGATAAAAACCCTCTCGATAGGGCCGATAAGCAGAAGAACCCCTCAGTCCATGTGGAATCAAGCTCGGACAGCGAAGAAGAACCGACTTTCCGCCCCAGGACCGCAAAACAAGAGCTGCTTCAAGAGCTTCGAAAACGGCTCAGGAGCAAAGATAAAGAGATGGCCAAGCTCTACTCTAAAATTGATGACCTGACGAATGTTGTGATGCAACTCACGGCTCAAATTGCTCGGACGCCTTCCAATCAAGCACATGTCTCCACTCATGAGCCAGGCGATAACGACCCGAAGCAACCGAAGTATGGGCGAGCCGCACTAAAACCGACCACATTCCACTTCTGAGGACGCCTTGGCCCCGGATGGCACTATCCCGCTAACACAAGATCGGATAATGGATTTGGTCACCAGCAAGGTTAAAACATTGATGGTCGAAGCCGAAGCCGAAGCTCAGAAGGAAATTGGCGGTAGTGGGCCATCATATCCCGTACAGTGCGATCTAATCGAGTTCCCCAGCGGCTACGTCATTACCAAGTTCGGAAGATTTGACAGGACGGGAAACGCAAATCAGCACGTCGCCCACTTCAAAGCGTCGTGCGGAAATACAGGAGGCAGTGATTGTTGGCTATAGTGCCTTCAAGGCAATTATTGTAATCACAGGCAGGTGATTATGATGATTGAGGGAGGACCATACTGATAGAACAGTTTTACTCAAAATGATAGTATGCTATCTTGTTTGTCTTTATCATCATGTACATGCATTATGTGGTATTACAGATCACTATTACATGTTGATAGAGCCCATAGGATTCTTGCTTGACTACCAGCATTATTATGGCGATCATATACGTTGGAGCTGGGTGGTCTATAAACACATCCTTAAATGTCCTTAGTCGAGGGAGTATCGAGACTGGGCATTGATACTCCAGAGTATACTAGTGTGTACTTATCGAGACCCCGATGAAGGACGGTGACCGGTCTCGCAAGCCATTGGTGTCAGTCATCTAAGATAGTATACAGGTGCTCATTGGATTATGAGAACACTGGACGGACTCGCCGGGAACATGCTAGATGGTATTATACTTATTATCAGATAGCAGTTCTCAGGTGACAAATGTGCGGGTTAGTCTGTCGACCTGAGATCGTCATTTGTCACGTGTGAGTTCCCATTGTGCTTTGATTACTACCCTACCACGGCTCAAAGGAGTTGAGCCGTACAAACAGGTTTTAGTTGGGTACAGTCCCGAGCCACATGGAAGCAGTGAGCGGATCGGCGGGAATTCGTCTCTCCCGGTATTAGGGGTTGATGTCGCGTAGTGCACGGGTGGCCATCACCAGAAATTCTTGGCCAAGATAGACGAGAATTACTGATTTGGATCAATAGTTTCTCACAAGGTGATAGGCTTCATACCGACACAAAATGTCGCGTTATTAGGGGTCTGACTTTATCCACCCCCTAGGCTCGATATACGATACTCTTAGATGCACAGACCGGACTGCACGGTGATTGTCACGGACAGGCTCAGTAAGGATTCGGATGAGTTTGCTCGTCGGCCTACCTTTCGCTCAATACCTGGGTAGCCGTTACGTACAGCCAGTGTCGCTGACGTACTTATGGTTAAACTGACTGCCGGCGTATTGACGAGTCTTTAGAGTCCCACACAAAGGGTTTCCATGCTTCGGGCGAAACAATGTAGAGGCTGTATGGTTTTACGGCAAGGTTCGATCATATACGTGCACTTATGCACGTATCATGATTCGGACGGTTAATACTAGAGGGTTTTGGTTTAAACCGGATCCTAGTATTATATTATTGGATTATTTTCGTCTCTTTGTATTCATATTTTTCGGAATATGGATACGGGTATGTATATACGGATGAGGGGTATTCTTGTAATTCATTACAAGATTACTTCTAGAAGATGCCGCCTCATTTTTGTTTTAACCATTTTGTTAAATGGTTAAATGAGGTGGAGGATGAGGTGTTCTTTGCATTTATGGAAGCATGGCTCATAGGGTGATTCATAGGCGTGACTCATGAATTACTATTGTGGCATGCTTGATATTTAGGATTGTGAGATATTTTGTGGGGATTGATTCATTCTTGCTTCACAACACTTGGCCATTTTTCTATAGTTGCACTACACTCTCATCTTCAAGCTTCTTCTTCTACCTCCATCTTTCAAGTCTCATGTGTTAAGAGACCTATGGTATTTGGAGACAAATTAATCCATCATTAGATTCTACATCCTCTAGGCTATCTAGTTTAGCGAACTAGGTACCCTAGTTACCTCGGCTATGAGGTTAGAGCTCGAACTACAAATGCTCAGATGGATCATCTTCGATTGAGGGAGACCGGCAATCAAGCTTGATTATGGTGGCCTCTAGGAGCTAAGGAAGGTGGTAGAAAACCGAAGGACTCAGATCATTCGGTATAACCATTATAAACTCCTCTTTAATTTGCTAGCTTTAGGTTTATGGTAGACCCGGGTTATAGTGTTGTTCTAGCGCCAGTTTTGAAAAAATTTGTTCCGCAAACAGTCAAGGTAGATGGTCTGGACGCTGGCATAACCCAACATGGTATCGGAGCCAACCAATAAACTTATACTAGCTAGTTTGCACAAGGTTAAAATCTCGATCGACCAATTATTCCGAATCGTATTTCCATTTTATAGTGTTTGCTGCCGATTTTAAAATCTGTTCAAAAAAAAATTCAGGGGGTCTTAAAAATACGTGCAGGCTTTTTTAGGGGACCACGAGAAAGTTAGACGCTTGAACCAACAAGTTGGCCGTGGAAGCGCGGCAATACTAGCCTATTGGCCGCGGTTCCACAGTCGTCTTGTGGCCAAAATGGGCCAAATTTCTTCTGGCACTCTTATACATGGAAATATGATTTTTAGTACATTTGGTTTTGGCCCAGATTTGTTTGAGTGCTGGATTTACATTCGGGGCCAATTAAGGAAAGTTTAGTCGATCGAAATTTTAAGCGTTTGTTTATCAGTGCATACATTACTATCTGCGACCGTGAATGTCATTAGAGCGGTATAACTCGTCTAACTGCTATATGTTCTTTTAGACAGGTTTGTGAACATGACAATGACGTTGATGTTCTGTGTTGTGCTGAGATTGTGATTGGATTGTTGTGGTGGATAGCCAGTGGTGCAATGATAGTTGTACAGTTCAGATTCATTTGTACATTTGATATTGCGGGGCGAGCGTCCGACATGTGGACTGCCGTCTCTGCCAGTTTGTATATTATTTGTTTGGGGCACGATAAGATTGAGGTCGATGTCACGCTTATACATATATTTTTCTTTTCTGTACTAGGATTACCCCGCGGTGAAGTGCTCGAATAGCCGGGTTCTAAGAGGCAACGGGCCCGCATCTCATGGCGTTGAGACGGAGGGGGCCTCACTCTAGAATTGGCGGGCTATTCGACGCATTCATAAGGGGTACAGATTGATCCACGGAGGGGTGCTCAAATTTACCGGATTCCGTGAAGTGCTGGGTGGCCCATTCACTTTGTTGATTTGGGTTGCCTCACTTCTGGGATCGGCGGGTAACTTACCGCGCTGGTAGGGGTCCAAGTTTTCATTGCACAGGCTATCCACACGACAGGAACGTCGGGTCTCATTTGCGGTTCAAATGAAATCCGAGGCTCCAAGATTATCCACCATTCCGTGTTTGCTTGCTGAGATTCTGTGATATTGCTTATATCATGCTTGGGACGAATGTTATATATATTTTTATATATACTGGTAGATGTATATGTTTTGCACCCCGCTAGTTCAGCCCCCGCTCTGCCGTTAGTTAAGTAACCTAACGGTGCATGACGGGACTTCGTGGCAAATGCGGATGGCATATACGTACATTGTATTTTCGTTCTTTTCTGGTGTGATATGGTTTAATTGATGGGACTGCATTAATTTCGATTAATGCAAGGAAAACAAACCTATATATGATGTTGGAACCAAGTTTTTTTTTAAACTGACATTACAGACGTTTCCTTTTACTTTGCACAGTGGTATTCGGCTATGAATATTCAGCACCTCATTCGACGAGACAAGAGCCAAGATCCCTTCATAGGGAGTGACCTCTTGAGCAAAAGTTTGCATCATTGTAATAACTTCACTATAGTCGATTCTTTTGCTTTGCATCGTGGTATTCAGTTTGGAATATTCTGCACATCATTCGATGAGGAAAGAGCCGAATTCCCTTCACAGGAAGTGGTCTCTTTAGCAAAATTTTGCGCCACTATATATTTGTAAAACCACTAGGTTCCTTCAACGATATCAAGTTCATTACGTTAAAGGTTTTTCGCCAAAAACCAGCCATAGCCCTCCGTCATTTCATATTAGTATTGCTTAGTATTCGTGCTACGTATGTCGTGCTCGGTAGCTCTATGTAGTGCTTTTCTGTTGCATGGTAATGTGATTGGTTAGGACATTCGTACGATTATTATGGCTCAGTCAAGTACTTGTGCGGGTGGGTCTAATGCAATCAAGATAATGACGGGTTGAACTTGACTAGGACCATTTGATATGTTGGCTCAGTCAAGGTCACGTGGGTCCTAGGGGTAAAAACCACATCGGGAGTTTCAAACATACAGAAAACTTGCCAGGCATACACATATCTTCTGGAGTATGGTGACCTGAGTGGATTCCATCAAGTTATCATGCGATGATAATTGGATCCCAATTCCCACTGATGAGTAGGTGTTACTCCTCGGGTGATTTTAGATGATCCCGACTAATTCTCCTTTTTAGGTTTGAAAGCGAATTCGAAGAAACAGTGGGAGTCGTCCTGATTAGATAAAGTGATTGATCAATCTGATCTAGGTTAGAGTGCACGCTGAGTGTTTCTTTTCTCTCTCTTTTTGGCAGCGACCATGGCCTGACCTTAAAAACTCATGAACCAAGTTAACCGAACCTTCTTAAAAACACTTTGGCTTTTGGATTGTCATTTAGTCGCATATATCATTACCGCTCCTACATCCCCTTTGCATTTCTCCAGAACACTTGTATCACTACGAAGATCCATATTTCTTAGATATGCCATCGTATAGTTACATACGAACTCGAAGGATATTTGGAGTTGTGAGATATTTTGTGGGGATTGATTCATTCTTGCTTCACAACACTTGTCCATTTTTCTATAGTTGCACTACACTATCATCCTCATGCTTTTTCTACCTCCACCCTTCAAGTCTCATGTGTTGAGAAACCTAAGGTGTTTGAAGACAAATTAATCCATCATTAGATTCTACATCCTCAAGGCCATCTAGTTTAGCGAACTAGGTACCCTATTTACCTCGGCTATGAGCTTAGAGCTCGAACTATAAATCCTCAGGTGGATCATCTTCGATGGAGGGAGACCGACGATCAAGCTTGATCATGGTGGCCTCTAAGAGCTTAGGAAGATGGTAAAAGACCCAAGGACTCGGATCATTCCGTATAACCATTCTAAACTCCTCTTTAGTTTGCTAACTTTAGGTTTATGGAAGATCTGGGTTATAGGGATGTTCTAGCGCCAGTTTTGAAAATTTTTGTTCCGCAAACGGTCACGGTAGATGGCCAGGGCACTGGCATAACCCAACAATGATGCACTCCTTCGTCAGTTTGTCAATAGCCTGATCGGTGTTGCTTTCGACAGGTACGCGAGCATACCAAACGGCTCCTTCACTACTTTCGCCCAAATGGAGTCTCTGTTTCGGCAAAGATAAATGAATGTTGTTACAAAATCTCCATTGCTGACCTCAAAAGAACCGAGCCGGGGAAAAATGAAAGCAACACGGAATTTATTCCCGATAGCGCAACCTCACTGTCAAGTGCGAACCGCCGCTAGAGCAGGACCAGTCCGTCGGCCTCCTCATTGGGAACCCCGGCAATTGGATGGTCCCATTTTTATATACAGCAGACCTCAAGACATTTCATGCGCTGACCAAAAGAGTTCAAATGTTAGAACGCTCGAAGCAAGAGTAACACGGACTCTCAGGGTGACATGTCTTGGAAAAGAAGAAAAGACGACAACCGTAAAAGTGGGAGCTCCAACAAGACCGACGCCTTCAATGCGTCTGACAGTGAAGATAAGAGAAAGGCGGGCGAATCAAAAACAGACCGGGCTCGAAAGCCGGTGCTAGGAGGAGAAGGGCCTTCCCTGGAGGAGAATAAGAACAATGTTTACTTTTTCAGAAGGGACAAGATCCGTAAGATATTCAAAGATGCCTTGAACAACGGTCTATAATTGCCGGAGTCGAAGAGACCTCATGAAGCAAAAATGACCGACAATCCCCTGTATTGCCCGTACCATAAAGTAGTAAGCCATGCGATCGAGAATTGCTACATTTTCAAAGACTGGGTCAAAGAGTAATACAAGATTGTCCAAGAGTGTGTTGGTGAACAATCAAGCTGCAACCACCAACTTTATATAGACAAAAGCTAAAGCCTTTTGGGAGTAGACGGTTGAATCCGCTGCCCCGAGAAATGAATCCGACTCGCCGCAGCCTCCGTGGAACATGCACATCTCTAATAAGACGAAGAAAATGCTAAAGCTACTTCAGAAAAAGCGCAGAACATAATGGGAAGGCAGAAGGAGCCCACCGTTTCAACTACCAATTCGGCTCAATCGGACTCAAAATCCAAAAGGCTAAAGAAGAAAAGGAAAGGTGCGGCTCGAAGCGAAAAAGAGTCTGCAGGGAGATCGACCATTCAAAAATATATCGAATCCCTTGAAGACTATGAACAAAAGGAAAGAACCCTAATTCAATTGAAAGAGTTCTTTTTGTAGAAGCGGCTGAGATTCGGGAAGAGCCAGAAGAAGACTCCGATGACGAGATCTCTATAGTGACCTGCTCCGCCGTCCATCGTGATAGCGACTCTGAGGAAGAGCTATGTTTTCCCGAAGAGAACGAGAAGCTCGCCACAAAAGCCAACCAAATCCAGCTCAGAAGCGGCAAGGCTCTACCGCCAAATCAAGGCAACGCCCCATAAGGAAAGGAAAAACAAATTGCTAATGAAGATGACGGAGAGCCGGCTGATGAAAACTCGAGTCCGTCCTCAGTGGACTATAATGTCTTGGCCCATCTTCAGAAGCTTTCGTCTCTCCTGAGCATCTACGATACCTTGATCCTATCTAAGAAACTTAGAGATGTTCTCATTCACGCTCTACAAAACCCCAAGCGGTATCAGGCTCGCTTTGCGGAAATTAATATGAAAGAAGTCCAGTATACTCTGCATGCCGCCGCGGTCACGTTTAAGGACAAAGACCTACTACTGAGAATAGCTGAGCATAACCGGCCGCTTTACGTAACCGGGCACTGTTAGATATATGTATGCCCTAGAGGCCATTATATGTATAGTGGATGCTTGGACATGTATATATGTATATAGATGACTTTCTTGCTCGACATGATAGTATGCTATCTGGTTTACTTTATCTAGACATGTTCATTTGATCATGCATCTTACTCATTTGGTACATGTTGATAAAGCCCATAGGATATTTGCTTGACTACTGGGACTATGATGTAGATCATACTAGTAGGACACCTGTAGTTTATAAGCATATCCTTTAACTATTTCTAGTCGTGAGTATATCGAGACGGGGCATCGATATTCCAGAGTAGACTAACGTATACCATTCTTGTCCGATATGATGGGTGATGGATGATCCCATATCCATCTGGTGTGGTGACACCAAAGATTGTATGCGGGTGCTCAGTGGAGACTGGGTACACTGAACGGACTCGCCGAGAACTCCTATATGGTATTATATCTATCGTCGGATAGCAGTTCTCAGGTGACACCGATATAGGTTAGTCTGTAGACCCAAGATCGTTATAGAGTCTTGTGTGTCCTCCCACTGTACTTTGATCTCCACCCTACCATGGCTCTACTGAGTCGTGCAAACAGGTGGACTTTGGGTACAGTCCCGAGGCACGTGGAGGCAATAAGCGATAGGAGGGGTTTCGTCTCTCCCGGTATTGGGGGTTGATGTTGTGCTATACTCGATTGGCTATAACAGGAAGTCCCTGGCCAAGACTGCTGAGATTTACTGATAAATGTTATCAATAGTTTCTCGATCTGTTATGAGCCATACACCGGCATGACTTATTGAGTTATTGGGGTCGACGATTCCATCTCTAGACTCGATATGCAGCATATCTGACGAAGAGACCAAACTGTACGGTAAGTGTTGCCAGTTGGCTCGACGAGAGTTTTGACAGGTTCGCTGGTTTTCTTCTGATCGCTCAATACCCGGATGGCCGTTACGTTTAGCTGACCGCTTGCGGCTTGTGGGTGTTTGATATGATCATCAATTACTGCTGGTGTATTGACGAGTCTTAGAGTCCCACACAAGGCTTCCTAACTCAGGTGAAAAGATGTGGTGTGCATATGAGATATGCGCGGGGACCAGATTAAATACGTGTATGTGATACCGTATATTAATCGGGCGTTTTTCTATTGGTCAGGTCGTATGTGATATGACCGGTTTGTTAAATCAAGTATTGATTTAACATTTGACTTTTAGCTTAATTCTTTATTAAACCCTTTTCTTTGTTGATGTATACATGCATGTATGCACATGATGATGTGCATGGACACATACATACATACATTGTATCATGGTTGATGATACACTGGTGGTGGCAATGCAAGACTCACATGGGAATAAATATGTATATATATTTGTTTTTGAATTAAAGAAATAGAAAATCAATTCATGGTGGATAATTATCCCTGACCTTTCTCTTAACCTTAGCTCCCACCATGAGTTAACTTTCTATGATTCTTTTTCTCCAAAATAAATATCTAGATATTTGTTACACCATGGTTAAGGATGAGAGTGGAAAATATTTATATTTTCTATTCTCATTTTTATCTATCATCATATCATTATCTCTTGAGAAAAGCTTAGCCACCATTATTTTCTTCTTCCTCCAAGCTCTCTTGATTTTTCTAAAGAGTGAGGTTGATAAAAAGAAAGGGTTTTGATTATAGAATACAAACCATATCGTCATTCTACACCTCTCTAGCCCATTTGTGTTAGGGTGTTTACTATACTTCTTCCAAAGATCAAGTAAAGCAAGGAGTTTTGGGCAAATGGACTTCGGGTGGATCATCGTGGACGAGGAAGGCCTCCAGCGATCCGTTCCATACTCTCAAAGGTCCAAGGAGTCACCAAGGGAGGTGTACAAAGGTTGTAATCTCTTCACTTAGTGATAGTTTCTCATTTGTATGTGATACTTGTTCATTATTACTCTAAAATTCTAGTTAAGATTCTAGTTTAGTTAACTTAGCACCTTAAAAATTTAATTGTGGCATGTGTAATGCTTCCAAACTCTTGATAAGGTGCTATGTAAACCCAACAATGGTATCAGAGCCAAGCTAGAGCTTTAGAGTAACCTAGACGACGTTAAAAACCTCGAACCAACGAAACATGTCGCCTGAATCATGCTCTCTGGAAATTTTTTTAAAAGTTGGATTTTTCACATTAAAAATACTCATAAAAACGTGCAGGGAATTGTACGGGACCACAGGAAGAACGAAGCCCTAACTCGACTTAACGACCGCAGAACCGCGGCCAAAATGATCATTTTGCGGTGGTTTCGCGACACCGTTGGTGAGGCGTGGACTGTGCCTTCTTGTGCTGGCCCGTATGAGCTTGTAGCAGTCTCTGGTGTATTTTAATATTGCTCAAGTGTTGAGCTTTTTAAGAATTATTTGGGTAATTGATCGTTCGATCGAATTTTTAACTGCTCCTGGTATTTGAGAATGTGATACAATAATTGGAATCTACAAATTTGTTTGTTGCGTGTAAATCTAACATTTCGGTCTCGGGTTTAATCGGAAATATTGTTGAATTATCCGACTTAATTTGAAAAAGTGTTTTCATGGGTGAGACATAAATGTGAGCTTTAGGTTGTTAGACATGAAATCTTTGATATGTGATATCCCGGGTTTTTGATATCTAAGGGCAGTTACGATTCCAATTGTTGTAGTTTTTCAATTTCTTTTCTGCGACCGTAAGTGTAGTATGTAGTGTATCGCCGATTTCGTTACTATATATCAACGACAATCGGGGCGCACATACTTGCTTGCGTTGATGACATGAGATATTATGTGTTGCTGAGATATGATGTGTACGATTGTCGTGATCGAATAGCCGGGGGTTTTATGTGAGATGAGAGTCTTTATTTTCATTCATGTAAATATCAAATGTATGTAATATTCTTTTATTTGGGGCACTTCCGATTTGAGGATGATGTCACCATTATTGTATATTATTTACTTTTCCGCATTAGGATAGATCCAAGGAGGAGAGCACAAGAGACCGGGTTCTAGGGTTCAGTGGGAGGCCATCTGGAGGAGTCGAGACCGGGTCTCTTAAACTCTTGAATTTGTAGGGTCACTTGCCGCTCTCGTAGGGGTCTAGGGGTGTGGGCTTGACTATTCATCACGACCGTGGAATCCGTATTTTCTATTGTTGGCTTAATACAAAATACGGACATCCTAGATATCCTTTTATTTTCATATGTGCTTCTGTTGTTGATATTCTGTAATGTGATTATTTAGTATCTGAGACAAATGGATTATTATTATTATTATTATATATATATATATATATATGATATATAATAGACGTTGCTTATGTTTTACACCCGTGCTAGTCACGCCCCGCTATGCCGTTAGTTAAGTAACCTAACTGCATAACGGGACACTGTGACGAATGCGGATGGTATAAGTGTACGTTCTATTTTCGTTTCTTTTCTGTGATGGCTTAGGAACTTAAATGATGGGACTATATTAATAAGCTTAATGTAAAGAAAAAGAAACCTAAAGGTGTTGTAGAATCAGATTTGAAACCCACTCGGTCTTTTTATGAAAAATGCAAGTTTCAAAAGATGCGGAGCTTAAGCCACTCATTTTCTAAACTGTTTTGATTCTACAACGAGATCAAGTTCAAAGCGTTTAAGGTTTTCATAAAAACCATCCGCAATCCTCCGTCATTTTAGGAAGCAGAGTACTTAGTATTCGTGCTACGTATATTGATTATAGTCAAGACGTAGTGTACGGTAGCTAAGTGATGTCTTCCTACAAAGCATATGATGCGATTAGTTAGGACATTTATGTGATTATGGTGATCATAGTCAAGGGTCATATGGGTGGGTCTAGTTAATCTCGAAATGACGGGTAGAACTTGACTAGTGCTTATGATATGTTGACCATAGCCAAGGTCATAAGCAGTTAGGGGTAAAAACCATATCGGGAGTTTCAAGAGTTGAAATTTGCAATGGGATTGCATACCTTCTATATGATAGATGGATCTCGATCCCACTGTGAGTAAGAGTTACTCTCAGAAGATTTTTGCACTTTACAATTAGCTAATCCAGTAGGTGTCTAGAAAGGTGTTAACGGGGTTTGACCTCTGGGAAAACGAGGTTTATTTTAATTAGGTCCATGCGAAAGCACGGGGAACCTCCCTCATGTTAGTGTATATGCCCTAGAGGCCATTATTGTATCATACTAGTTTGTATATTACTTAATGGAAGCTTGGGATATTCACCTTTGTATAGACAATCTTGCTCAAAATAGTAGTATGCTACTTGGTTTGTTTCTACTTCAATATGTGCATGTGTTTCTTTTAGCATATTGCTTATACATATTAGTTGAGCCCTTAGGATCTTTGCTTGATTATCTGCGTTGTGATGGCAGTCACACTCGTGGGGGCTGGGTAATCCACAAGCACATCCTTATACAGGTCCGTAGTCGTAGGACTATCGAGACAGGGCATCGATACTCCGGAGTAGACTAGCGTATACGCTTCTCATCCCAGCAGGGGAGACGGTTTGTCCCACAGCCGTCAGTACGTCGTACTTGAGATAGTATGCGGGTGCTCGTTAGGTTACGAGTACACTGGACAGGACTCGTCGGGAACTGATTGGTTGGTACTATACCTATCGTCAGTCATCAGTTCCCAGGTGACATGAGTACAGCTTAGTCCGCTGACTTGACACTGTCACTTCGCCTCGAGTGTGTTCCTACTGTACTTTGATTACTATCCTACCACGGCTCAAAGGAGTCGTGCAAACAGGTAGCAGTTGGGTGCAGTCCCGAAGCACTTGGAGGCAGTGACGGTTAGACAGGATTCGTCTCTCCCGGTATTGGGGGTTGATATCGCGCTGTGCCTAGGAGAGCCATTACACGAGTAGTCCCTGGCCAGGGCAAGCGAGATATACTGGTAGGTTTCCAGTGTTATCTCAGGGTGTTCTGGGCTACACTCCGACACGACTTGTACCGCTATTAGGGGACTGACGTTTACCACCCCCTAGGCCCGCCATGCGATATGCTCAGACGAACATACCGGACTGTACAGAGATTGTCACATTCAGGCTCAGTAGGAGTTCAGATGGGTTTCACCCCGTTCGTCTTCTTATCGGCATCTACCTGGGGGCCGTTACGCACAGCTAGTGCCGCTTGCGGTCTGTGGTTAAACCCACTGCGTAGTGTCGAGTCTTTAGAGTCCCACACAGAGAGCTATTCGCCTTTAGGCAAAAGAGTAGAGGTCGCATGGTTTTGCGACAGGTCGCATGGTTTTGCGACAGGGTTCGGTCACATCCGCGCACTTGTGCACGTTTAGTGGTCGGGCAGTTATTACTAGCGGGCTTTGGTTTAAACCATATCCTAGTATACATTTTGGGATTGGTTTTATCTCAGTTGTATTCGTGTTCCCCGGAACGCGGATGCGGGTGTGTATGCACAGTTGACAGAGACAGAGGCAGAGGATTCTCATTAGGGCTGTTGACTGTTGACTTTTGCTTAACCCTAATAAAAATTAGAAATATGATTAACAATAATATTAATTAAGTATTATAGTGATATGGTTAGGGTTGAAGGGTTGACCTTGTTGACTTTTGTTGACCGGATGACTAGGTTGGACTTGTTGACCACCATCATGACAATGGCTATCATTTGTTTGCATTGACTTTGGCTTGCTTGTTTTGTTCACAAATTGCATTTAATGCAAAAAATGATATTGCCATTTGATATGATAACAATCATCACATAATACTCAATTTTCATTATTTGTTATCATGATTTTGGATTATGAGAGGTTGGATGGAAAAAGTCTTGCTCACTTTTCATTTTTCTTTCTCTCTCTTGAGCTCTCTCATCCTCAAGCTCTCCCTCTTCCTCTTGCTCTCTCTAGTTCATGGTTCTACTTGTCTCATGTGTTGAGAAGCAAGAACCATATAGATAAAACCCAAAATACTTCTCTACTCATTCTAGTTCACAAGGCCTAGCAAGCCAAGTGTTCTGGTTTCTTCAAGTTTGAAGTAGAAGCCAAAAGGTAGAAGCTTTCGGGTGGATCCATCTTCGGCGCGAGGAGACGACGAGGTGAGGGCGATCCGAACACCGCAAGGAGTTGAAGACGAAGGAGTTCAAGTAAGGTATAACCCCCTAACCGAGTAGGTAAAACTCCTAGTTAGGTTGTTAGGTAGTTGTTTAACAAAGGTCCGTATTTTGAGTCCATGTTACCATCCTAAGAAAAATCGTTTTTCACCACTTCCGCAACCCCAAAGAACAGGGGACGGGTAGCATGGACTTACACCTCAAAGTACCGACACTGGCCTGGCTGACCGGTTAGCGAAACTGTAGAATGTAATTAATCCTGGCTGGTTTTCTTTTCAGGTTTTGAAAGAAAATTTGATAAAAGCAGTGGGAGACATCGATTAGATAAAATAATAACCAATCCAAATCTTTGCAAGAGTATTTTGCTGAGTGTTTTCTTTTCTCTCTCCTAATGGCAAATACCAATGACGGGACTTAAGCTTCTTTTAAAGAAAAACAAACTGACAGGACTGAATTATAAAGAATGGTTGAGGAACTTGAACATTGCACTCACATATGATAAAGCATCATATGTCCTCACTACCAAAGCCTCACCCGTCCCAGGACCTGAATCATCTGTTTCGGATAGGGAGATCCGAAAAACATGGGATATTGACACGGCCAAGTGCCTCGTGCTTGCTTCTATGGACAGTATTCATCAGAAGCAACACGAGAAGATGGATGTTCAATCCATCTTTCTTCATACAAAGGAGTTGTATGCGGAGCAATCTCGGACTTTATGATACGAGGCATCTTGTTTTAGATACGTATGGCCCCTGGCACATCAGTAGGAGAACATGTTCTGAAGATGATTGGTCTTATAAAAAAACTTGAGGAACTGGGATGGACCATGGATAATGGGCAATATACAGATAGTGTTCAACAATCCCCCCCTTTGCTCCGTTCATAGTAAATTTCAGTATGAACGATTTGGAAAAATCATTGCCTAAACTTCTCAATATGTTGAGAAGTGCAGATAGCACATTTAAGACAACGAAAACTCCCGCTCTGCTTGCTGGGCCATCTTCTTCTTCCGTCCCAAAAGCCAAGGCCAAGGGAAAGAAGAAGAAGAAACCCATCAAACCGAAAGGTGGAGTTCAAAAGACGAAGGGGAAAGACAAATCCGGGGCCGCGGGAAGTGGAAAAGGAGAATGTTTTTACTGCCACAAGTCGGGACATTAGAAACGCAACTGTGCTCTGTATCTTGCTGATCTCAAGAAGAAGAAGCATGTTGATGCTTCCGCTTCAAGTGTGTTTGTAACTGAAAACTGTTTTTCTATAAACTCTGCATCTTGGATATTAGATACCGGTTCTAGTTCTCACATCTGCAATTGTATGCAGGGATTAAGAAACAGTAGAGTTTTGAAGACTGGTGACCATACTCTGCGGGTTGGAAATGGTTCCAATGTACATGTTGTATCCGTAGGAGAGTATCATCCGGGGTTGTCTTCGGGTTGTATTATAGTTTTGAACCCTTGTTATTATGTACCTAGTATGCTGTGTAATATAATATCCGTTTCTTTGTTGGACAATGAAGGATATCATTTTGTGTTGCAGAATAATGTTATAAACATTAACTTGAATCAACATTTGATTGGGTATGGTACACTAAATAACGGTATTTACGTCCTAAACCAACACACAGTTTTCAATATACAACATACTAATAAAAGAAAGTTTTCAGATATAAATGAAGCTTTTCTTTGGCATTGTAGACTTGGTCATATTAATGAAACAAGACTAAACAGGCTGCATAAAGATGGATATTTGAATCCTTTTGAATATAAATTTTATGCGACTTGCCAGTCTTATATCAAAGATAAAATGACCAAAACTCCGTTTACTGGACACGGAAAAAGAGCTGCGGAACTCTTAAGCCTCATACATAGTGATATATGCGGACTAATGTCTACACATGCTAGAGGCGGTTTTTCGTACTTCATTAATTTTACTGATGATTTCTCAAGATTCGGACACGTGTTTTTGTTAAAGCATAAATCCGAAACTTTCGAGAAATTCAAGGATTACAAACTTGAAGTAGAAAAACTAACAGGCTTGAGTATCAAAAAACTTCGATCAGATCGAGGTGGGTAGTATTTGAGTACGGAGTTTTCAGACTTCTTAAAAGAGAATGGGATTCTCTCTCAGCTCACTCCTCCTTACACGGCACAGCACAACGGTGTGTCAGAACGGAGGAATCATACCCTATTAGATATGGTACGGTCCATGATGTGTGATGCCGAGTTACCGTTTTCCTTTTGGGGACATGCATTGGAGACAGCAATGTATCTATTAAACAGGGTTCCAACCAAGACCGTGTCTACCACTCCATATGAGATATGGAGTGGAAAGAGACCATCTCTTAAAAGAGTTAGGGTATAGGGTTGTCCGGCTTTTGTTAAAAAGCAGAATCCAGACAAACTCGAGACACGATCGGTCATATGTAAATTTGTGGGATATCCAAAACATTCATATGGATATCTATTCTACCACAAGGAGGAACAAAAGGTGTTTGTTTCTCAACATGCCATATTTTTAGAAGATGAGATTTTTATAAATAGTACTGATGGCAATGCGGTAAAACTAGAAGAGGTTCTAGAGACACAAATTACTCATGACGAATTGGTTGAAACTGATGTTGCAGTAGAACTTCAAGAACCTCAGCCGCTTCGGAGATCTAGTAGAACTTCTCGCCCACCGGAGAGATACTATGGATTTCTCATTGATGGTGATAGAGAAAATTGCATCATGTATGATGATGACCCTACTAGTTTTCAGCAAGCTATCACGAGTGATGACTCGGTGAAGTGGCTGGAAGCCATGAGATATGAAATGGAATCCATGTACACCAACAAAGTATGGACTTTAGACGTTGCACCTCCTGTGATAAAACTCGTAGGGGTGCAAATGGATCTTTAAGAGAAAGATTGGTGTAGATGGACAGGTAGAGACCTATAAAGCAAGGCTTGTAGCGAAAGGTTTTCGTCAAAGACCAGGATTGGACTATGATAAAACTTTCTCTCCAGTAGCAATGCTTAAATCCATTCGGATCCTACTTGCTATTGCTACTCACTACGACTATGAAATCTGGCAAATGGACGTTAAAAACTGCATTTCTAAATGGTGATTTAGAAGAATGCGTTTATATGGATCAGCCAGAAGGCTTTTATTGATAGTGGGAGCAGCGGGAAAGCATGTAGATTGCTCAAATCCATTTATGGATTAAAGCAGGCCTCACGGAGCTGGAACATCTGCTTTGATGATACAATCAAAGAGTTTGATTTTATCAAAAATATAGATGAGTCATGCATTTATAAGAAGATTGTAGGGAGTACTGTCACGTTCCTCATATTGTACGTCGATGACATTCTCTTGATAGAAAATGATATTCCTATGCTACAATCGGTCAAACTATTCTTATCACAAAGGTTCTCCATGAAGGGCCTGGGTAATGCTCGTGCATTTTGGGCATAAGGATCTATAAAGATAGATCCAAGAGGTTATTGGGATTGTCCCAAGTACATTGACATCATCCTAAAAAGGTTTAGTATGAAAGATTCCAAGCGTGGTGCCTTGCCCGCTTGTCGTGGAATCACTCTCTTCAAAGACTTCTGTCCGAAGACTGATGAAGAGAGAGCTCGCGTTAGCATTATACCCTATGCTTCAGCCGTGGGATCTATAATGTATGTGATGTTATGTACCCGCCCTGATGTAGCTTATGCACTGGCTGTAGTAAGCAGGTATCAATCCAACCCAGGGGAGAAACATTGGATAGCAGTGAAGAACATTCTTAAGTACTTGCGAAGGACTAAAGAACTGTTCTTGGTGTATGGTAATGGGGATCTCCAAATGGAGGTCTTTACCGATTCCAGCTTCCAAAGTGATAAGGATGACAGCAAATCTATCTCAGGGTTTGTATTTACGCTCAATGAAAGGGCGGTTAGTTGGAAGAGTTCCAACAGAACACTGTTGCAGACTCCACGATGAAAGCTGAGTATATTGCTGCAAATGATGCTGCCAAGGAAGCCGTCTGGATGAGGAAGTTCATCGCGGAACTAGGAGTAGTTCCATCCATTGTTGATCCAATACCATTGTATTGTGATAATATGGGCTATGGCGTTAGCCAAAGAACCAAGGTCCCATCAAAAGTCCAGACACATCCTGAGGCGATATCATTTGATCCGGGAGATGGTAGATCGTCAGAAGATCGAGATTCGGAGAGTAGATACAAAGAATAACACCGCGGATCCACTCACCAAGGCCCTTCCACAGCCGCAGCATGAGCGACTTTTTGAGATGTTGGGTATGAGATACGCCAATAATTGGCCTTAGTGCAAGTAGGAGATTGTTAGATATATGTATGCTCTAAAGGCCATTATATGTATAGTGGATGCTTGGACATGTATATATGTATATAGATGACTTTCTTGCTCGACATGATAGTATGCTATCTGGTTTACTTTATCTAGACATGTTCATTGGATCATGCATCTTACCCATTTGGTACATGTTGATAAAGCTCATAGGATATTTGCTTGACTACTGGGACTATGATGCAGATCATACGAGTGGGACACATGTAGTTTATAAGCATATCCTTTAACTGTTCCTAGTCGTGAGTATATCGAGACGGGGCATCGATATTCCAGAGTAGACTAGCGTTACCATTCTTGTCCCATATGATGGGCGATGGATGATCCCATATCCATCTGGTGTGGTGACACCAAAGATTGTATGCGGGTACTCAGTGGAGACTAGGTACACTGAACGGACTCGCTGAGAACTCCTATGTGGTATTATATTTATCGTCGGATAGCAGTTCTCAGATGACACCTGTACAGGTTAGTCTGTAGATCCAAGATAGTCATAGAGTCTTGTGTGTCCTCCTATACTTTGATCTCCACCCTACCACGGCTCTACTGAGTCGTGCAAACAGGTGGACTTTAGGTACAGTCCCGAGTCACGTGGAGTCAATGAGTGATAGGAGGGGTTTCGTCTCTCCCGGTATTGGAGGTTGATGTTGTGCTATACTCGATTGGCTATAACAGGAAATCCCTGGCCAGGGCTGCTGAGATTTACTGATTATCAGTAGTTTCTCGATCTGTTATGAGCCATACACCGGCATGACTTATTGAGTTATTGGGGTCGACGATTCCATCTCTAGACTCGATATGCAGCATATCTGACGAAGAGACCAGACTGTACGGTAAGTGTTGCCAGTTGGCTCGACGGGAGTTTTTACAGCTTCGCTGGTTTTTTTGATCGCTCAATACCCGGGTGGCCGTTACGTTTAGCTACCCGCTTGCGGCTTATGGGTGTTTGATATGATCATCACCTACTGCCGGCGTATTGACGAGTTTTAGAGTCTCACACAGAAGTTTCCTATCTCAGGCGAAAAGATGTGTGCATATGAGATATGTGCGGGGACACGATTAAATACGTGTATGTGATACCGTATATTAATCGGGCGTTTTTCTATTGGTCGGGGTAGTATGTGATATGACCGGTTTGTTAAATCAAGTATTGATTTAACATTTGACTTTTAGCTTAATTCTTTATTAAACCCTTTTCTTTGTTGATATATGCATGCATGTATGCACATGATGATGTGCATGGACACATACATACATACATTGTATCATGGTTGATGATACACTGGTGGTGGCAATGCAAGACTCACATGGGAATAAATATGTATATATATTTGTTTTTGAATTAAAGAAATAGAAAATCAATTCATAGTGGACAATTATCCTTGACATTTCTCTTAACCTTAGCTCCCACCATGAGTTAACTTTCTATGATTCTTTTTCTCCAAAATAAATATCTAGATATTTGTTAACCCATGGTTAAGGATGAGAGTGGAAAATATTTATATTTTCTATTCTCATTTTTATCTATCATCATATCATTATCTCTTGAGAAAAACTTAGCCACCATTATTTTCTTCTTCCTCCAAGCTCTCTTGATTTTTCTAAAGAGTGAGGTTGATAAAAAGAAAGGGTTTTGATTATAGAATACAAACCACCTCATCATTCTATACCTCTCTAGCCCATTTGTGTAGGGTGTTTGCTATACTTCTTCCAAAGATCAAGTAAAGCAAGGAGTTTTGGACAAATGGACTTCGGGTGGATCATCGTGGACGAGGAAGGCCTCCAGCGATTCGTTCCATACTCTCAAAGGTCAAAGGAGTCACCAAGGGAGGTCTACAAAGGTTGTAATCTCTTCACTTAGTGATAGTTTCTCATTTGTATGTGATACTTGTTCATTGTTACTCTAAAATTCTAGTTAAGATTCTAGTTTAGTTAACTTGGCACCTTAAAAATTTAATTATGGCATGTGTGATGCTTCCAAACTCTTGATAAGGTGCTATGTAAACCCAACAGGTACAACGACAGAGATCGGATTAATCGCATGATGATTGATCCGAGATCCTCAGTGAACATCATGAACTTGCGGACTCTAAAGAGTTTGTCAATGGATGTCCGACACCTGTTAAGGAAAAGGATTGTCATTCAAGACTTTAATCAAAATTGCCAGCAAGTTCTAAGATCCATAGCTTTGCCGATCAGATTCGGGGGCCTAAAAACTGAAGCCAAGATATACGTGATCGACGCCGACACGTCTTGTAAGATTCTCCTGGGACGGTCGTGGCTCCACTATTACGGCATCGTCCCGTCAACTCTCCATCAGTGCATGAAGTATACCAAAAATGGCAAAGAAAGACACATTGACGGAGACATCCAGCCATTTGGTGTGTATGAAATCCGATATGAAGATTCTCGGTACTTTGTGAACCCCTAAAGTGATGAGCCATAGCTAACCAAAGACAGAACGGCCCCGAAACTCGAAAACAAATCTGAGATGGATGTCACTTTCAAAAGAAAAAAAAACCCAATTGCGTCCGCGTTTCAGCAGTGACACTGATGAGTCCGACGTTGGAAGTCCGTCCTTCTGTTAAACTCGCCCTCATTTCGGTTGCGATACGGACAAGTCTGATATTGAAGGCCCATCCGTCAACAAAATTCGCCCTTGATTAGGTAGCGACACTGAAGAATCAAAGGAAGAGGACCCGTCTTGCAACAGCTGTGCAGATTGGGCTCTCATGCAAAAAGCGAAGTTAAGAGAAACCTTCGAAATTACAGAAGGGCCCTTAGCCATCACAAGAGTGCCGGAACCGATGTGCAGAGAGCTCGATGCATTATCAGTCTCCATCGTGGACCAGCTGTTGCACCCAGATAGACAGAAGGGAATCCTGTTTTATTGGCCAAACCCTGTCGTGCACCCAGATACTTTGGGCCCGAGATGCAGGAATATTTTAAAAAGTGCAGATGTCAGTTATATCAAATGGACTCCGAAGCGAAATTTTATGAAGGGCCGTGGCATCCGCCTAAGGTTCGAGCACTCATGGATGAACGAATCCCAGATAGACGGGGCATAGGTTTCATTCAACCTGATGCCAAAGCATGCTACATGATCCGTATTGGTGAAACCAGCGAATAGTCAAATGATAAAGACGGGCTAGTTGAGCCAGAAAAAGCCCCTCGAAAGCTTGAAGATAGCGGACAAGCAACCTTCGACGATCCAACCGAGGTTGATTTAGGAACGCTCGATAATCCAAGACCGACCTACATCGGCTCACTCTTGTCAGAGGAAATGAAAGAGCAGATAGTCGCCCTGCTGCATGAGTTCGCCGACTGCTTCGCGTGGATGTACAAAGAAATGCGTGGACTCTCTCCCGAAGTGGTTATGCATAACCTGGCTATATCTCCTAATGTCAATCCAGTCAAACAAGTTTCTCGAAGAATGAGAAGGGAGCCAGAAAAAAGTCATCGGGGAAACTAAGAAACTTAACGATGCTGGCTTCATCAGAGAAGAGAAATATGCGGACTGGATCGCATGCAATGTCCCAGTGAAGAAAAATGAGCAGATCCGAGTTTGCGTCGATTTCAGGGACCTCAACAAGAGATGCCCTAAAGACGTTTTCCGCTACCGGTCATGGAAATGATGGTCAACGACACCTCAAATTACAAATTGTTCACTTTCATGGATGGCTCGTCTGGATATAATCATATCAAGATGTCGCCCGAGGATGAGAAACACACAGTATTTCGAACCCCGATCGGCATATACTGTTATAAAGTGATGTCGTTTGGACCGAAGAACGCAGGCGCCACATATCAAAGGGCAATGACCAAGATCTTTGACGACTTAATCCATAAAGTTGTCGAATGTTATGTCAATGACTTGGTCATCAAGATTAAAGCCAAGGCCGATCACATCCAAGATCTCAGGACCGTTTTCACCAGACTGAGAGAACACGATCTGAAAATGAATCCTCTAAGGTCCGCTATTGGCGTGTCGTTGGGAAAATTTTTGGGCTTCATATGCCGACATCGGGGGATCGAAATTGAACCGTCAAAGATAAAGGTCATTATGGAGATGCCTTCTCCAAAGAATCTGACGAAACTAAGATCCTTTTAAAGTAAGCTCGCTTACATACGAAGGTTTATCTCGAATCTATCGGGAAGATGCAGACCCTTCTCGAAGCTCATGAAGAAAGGAGCTCCTTTCGTTTAGGATGCCCAATGTCAAGCGTTCGAAAATATCAAACAGTACCTGTTGCACCATCCAGTGTCGCGCTAAATGAGTCACTCGGTGCACTCCTTGCCCAGAATAATGAGGGAAAAGAAAATGCCCTCTAGTATCTCAGTCGAACTTTAGTCGGAGCGGAACACAACTATTTCCCGATCGAAAAGCAATGCTTAGCTCTGATATTCGCTGTGAAGAAGCTGGGGCACTATCTGCTCGCTCATCAGGTTATGCTGATCTCTAAGGTCGACCCGCTCAAATACTTAATGACCAAAGCAAGTCTAGCCGGTAGAATGGCAAGATGGGCTGTTATGCTGCTTGAATTTGAGATAATCTATACTTGTCAGAAAGCAGTAAAAGCGTAAGCCCTCGCCGACTTCCTTACTGCTCATCCCATATCAGAAGGGTCGCCGCTCAATTGTGAGTTACCCGACGAACAAGTGCTGCACCTCGAGAACGACGAGCCATGTTGGGAGCTCTACTTCGACGGAGCCTCATCAATAAAGACCTCCAACAAATCAAGCGTCCCGTAGATAAAAGCAGGGATAGGATTGGTGTTCATCACGCCATCAGGAGGAACCCTACAATGTTCCTTCGCTGTTACCGAGCTTCGCACAAACAACGAGGCTGAGTATGAAGCTCTGATAGCTGGTCAGGAGCTCGCCATAGAAATGGAAATCCTTCGGCTACGTGTTTACGGTGACTTCCAGCTTGTCATCAACCAAGTGAGCGACGACTATAAAATATATAAGCTCGAATTATCTCGATACAGAAGCCGGGTGGTGGAACTCATGGAACAGTTCACTCACATTGAACTAATGAGAGTCCCTAGGGCATTGAACGGAAAAGCCGACATACTTGCTCGCCTAACCAAAGAGTTGGATGATCCTGACATAGACGACATTCTAATCACAGTCAGGAGCCGGCAAATTCTACCCCCAGTCTCCTTACGAGAAGAGAAAAGCGCGGAACAAAAGAGCAATCCTGCCAAAACTCTGATCATTCAAAACGAGACCGATTGGAAAAAAAACCTTCATAGAGTACCTCCGATATAACAAGCTGCCCGGAAAAACAAACCGCGAGGGTTCAGTTGAAGAAAAGAGCCCTCTGATACGTGTTTGTAATAATACGTTATACCGCAGATCATATAACCAACTCTGACTCAGGTGTCTGTCATCGGCCGAAACCCAAAAAGTCATTAAAGAAGTTCACTCGAGCATCTACGGAGCACACCAGTCCAGCCCTAAAATGCGACTTCAAATCAAACGGCTTAGGTATTACTGGTCTACCATGATAAGGAATTGCGAAGAAGTGTCATCTCTGCCAAATTCACGGTGTCTTCATTCATAAGCATCCAAATCCGCTGCATCCTACAGTGGCGTCATGGCCCTTCGAAGTTTGGGGCACCGACATAGTTGGTCCAATTGATCCTCCGTCATCTAAAGGCCATCGGTTCATATTGGCCGCAACTGACTACTTCTCCAGGTTGGATGAAACTGTTCCGTTAAAAGAAGTCAAGACAGAAGATATTCTGACATTCTTCTGACATAATATTCTACACCGCTTCTGTCACGACCCGAAAGAGCACGTGACTGGCCCTTGAACCATATGAAGCCTATAGGACTCCATCTGATCCAAGTAAGCCAAAAGCCCAGAAATCTAAAACCATTTTTGAGAATAAGTAAAGAAAACTGGTTTAAAGAAGTGAAGAAATACAGGTTTGAAATCAATGTTTTTAAATAACTAAGCCGAAGGTACGTTTTGAAAACAATAAAGTCTTTTCTAAAAATTTCGGCAGAGTTTCTTTTGAAAAACTGGCCCCGAATGGGGTACAACAAGTATAACAATATATATGCAATGATAATGGCATCCCCAAGCGGGAGCTAGCTCTTCGTCAATCGACGGTCACAACCATATATGCAGCAATAATATACAACGCCTAGTGGCGAGGATCAAATCCAAAGAAAACTCAAAAGCAATAAGAAAAAAACGCAATACTACTAAGCGCGACTCTAAGGTCGAAATAATACATCACTAGTCTAGGTCTGAAACAATACAAGTTTTGGTTGATGGAAATTCTAGATACAATGAAATAAATAAATACAATAGTGGTTCTTGATGCGAAAAAATCCACCTACCAAAGCAAGTCACCCGCAAGAAGAAAGTGTGCCAGAAATGCCGCAATAGAACCTGTACGGCAGAACCTGCAAGAACTGTGGCACAACGGGGGTGAGTTGCCAACTCGTGAATAGAAACATCTACAAGCAGAAACCGAATGCAAGACATAAACCTAAGTCAACGATCAATAATATAATCCACAAGAGTACATCTGAGTGTAATAGGATGGCAAGGTAACATCTAATCATGTATGTAGTGCCAGGTACTCAGGTAATCACATGTCATCAGTGTAAGGTATGTCTGCATGAAGTAACCATGAAGAAATATCAATGATATCAATACACATATATTAGCGTCCCATACCACTAATATTGGTGTAAGGGTATATATAACAGCGCCCTCATACCCTGTTATATATACAAATAAAGTATGATCAATGTAAAACCAGTCTGTATATGATCCAAGTCTGTATATAATCCATGTCTGTAAGTATGTGGAACCCGTCCACTCGTCACCCACTGACGATAAGCATCAAGTATGCAAGTATGAGGATATAAACAATATCATGGAAAAACATCATGAAAACCCGTGCCTAGCATCGACACGTAAATCCTCATCCATATGGGGCTCCGTCGGCGGTATCGGCCCTCGGCCCCCGGCAGTACGAGTCAACCCATGTCCATCTCTGGGCTCCGTCTGCGGTATCGGCCCTCGGCCCCCGGCAGTACGGGTCAGCCCATCTCTCGACTGCGGCCGGTATCCTCCAGATATCCGCCGAGCTCAAATACAATCACCGGTAGGTACTCGCCCGCCTCCAGGCTCAATCGGCAAACCCATCGATAATCTCGCCGAGGGGAACCATACCGGGCCCACCACGAACCCGCAAACGGATCATCACCTCCTCGAATCGGGTTTCAAGCACACGTCTCAGCACCGAGAAAACGCGTGGTGGACGCACCGAAATATCATATCACGAGGTACCGGGTTTTCATAAAAGTGCCTCTTTTCTTAAATAACCCCACGGTCCTCAAAAACCAGAAATCACATGAAAATCCAACATCAGGAAGTAAATCCAATGCGATGTACTATGCAGTCAATCCATGACGTATGCGACATGTAAAGAACAGTAATCATATCGGAAATCATGCAACATGGAATAGTAATGTGCATATGTCGAAGGAAGAATCATCTCATGAATGCAATAGTACTACAGTGTAGTGGCATGGCAATTATCGATGATGAAGTGTGTGAGCCGGCAAATAGTGTACGTGGAACATACGCATCATCGATAATGGTGCTGGTGTCCTAACAGCATGATAATAATATAGCAATGAACATATGTCAGCAATGCGAATAGCATGAAGATGCAGAAATCTAGTAGTCAACACCACAGTGAAGTATCTACTATGCAACTACACTTAAGTATCAGGTCAAACAGGAGGGGTAGGTGTGGAAACTACCTAAATCTGAGTCGGTATATATATAAAGATATATAGTCGGTGATCTCGCCTCAATGTCATATCATAAGATATCCTCGAGTTATGAGTGCGGATCTATCATCAATATCGGCACGTACGGTAAATCATCGTACGGCATCCCCAAAAGCTGGGTAGGGGTCAACATCTCACTGTCTCATCACATAACAGATATCACCATCATCAGAACATATAGTCTGGAGTACTACTCTATGTCTAGTACAAAACGGTAACATCAGTAAAGTATGCATGCGGGGGTAAACACATCCCAAGCCCGCAAGAATCACAAGTCATATCCCACATATGAATCGTATCAAATCACCGATCCCAGGGCACCAAGCCCACATCATCGACTCATCTCCAAAGTCATCACATATCATCAATCATAGTGCAAGTACAAGTGATAAGCAAGGGTGTGTGTATAGGTGTAATTCTATCCTAGGGTTCGCGACTATGAACTGCACTAGTCACTTCTAACCCTGTACTATCCATAATACACCTAATATCACGATAACTACATAATAATCTATCTACGGACTGCGGGGGTGCTATACGCCATCCACCCGACTTCCCCCTGTAGATATAATCTACTCACCTTGCTTCTCGTGTGCCAAAGCCGATGTCGCTATCTTCACCTCCTTTGCCTCAACATCACGCGGGGTACCTACAAGTATATCACAATGCTAAAGCACATGAAAATCACATCGGAAACCAAAATAGCACACGCTACCCGCATAGGTAAAAAAACCTATCGACTCGCATGTAAACACAATCAAAATCCACTTGTCGTTGACGTCCAAACGCCACCCGACAGGAATGAATCACCAAATACCAAAATCCATGCTAAAACAAGTCCCAAATTATACACCAACATAGGAAAATCAACCCAGATTTCACCCTAGATGGAATCAGTCAAAACTAGACATACTCAGGGTCAAAACTAGAGGAAATGGGGGCATGCACAGAAAACGAGGCAATTCCTTAAAATACCTTATTTTAGAATTTTCCATAATTTTTCCCCATTTATCTGTATTTAATTATACCAGAATATTAAAATATTCATTAAAATAATATTAAATTATAAAATTTCCCAAAAATCATATTTTATTATTTTGAAGACGTTACAATCTACCCCCCTTAAAGAAATTCGGTCCCCGAATTTAAATTTAAACCCCCAAATACTAAAATATTTCAATACAAATTCCAAGTCATCGAGGCTCCGAAATCATCTATACATAAAACATCATAGCGCAATGCATGCGCATGAGTACTGAGCAGATAACTCAAAAGCAACACTCCATCAAGCATCCGCAATCATCGGAGTTATGGTAACGACACAATGTCAAATCCAATACAAAATCAATATGATATGGACCAAGACTATACATGTAGACACCCAATCTATACATGTAATTAGCTGATGCAACTGTATGCCAAATCTTTTTAAGTCGCTGTGCGATGCGCGTAACACTGCACAGTGGCGGACGTTTCTCATAAGAAAATAACTATATATGTGTATATATATCCTTTGTTTAATAAGCACGTTCCACCATTTTGAAAATAATCAGAAGGGTTTTCTTGTTTTTAAAACGTTTTGTGTCATATCGGACACGTAGGTATATACTGAGACTATAGCTCGCTTTTCGGAAATCCCTTCGATAACTATCGATGCATGCAAAATATATCCAGGCACTGTCCACTGACTAGTCCTGCTCAGTATGAAAGCAAATATCCCACATCATAAAAATGTACTGCTCCAAAAGGAATAAATTCCAAAAATGCACATAACACCACCCTGTGCGTCTGACGCGCACGGAAATCAAAATCCATATATGCGCTAAACATGTGCACAAAACAACATCTAGGTGCAACGGGTGTGCACGAAGCATCTGTCATAGACAACATGTGTGCCTGACAGCCAAAACAGGTGCATCTGAAATGCACGAAGAATCTCGATTTAGTGCATCTGGTGTGCCCCAAAATCGTATCTCAAAACATGCGCCCAACATGCGCGAAAATCCAAATCGGTGCATCCATCATGCACGAATGAAAATCAAGACCCTGCGCACTCAATATGCACGGAATCACAAAATCCAATAGCAACGTCGAATATGCGTAAGTCAAACCCCAAAGCACGGAGTGCAAGAATCCACATCAATATCACAATCAAAATCGACATACCGAAAGGCATCAAATCGAAGTCAGGTGCAATCGTAATGCACAAAATATAAATCCGGTGCAACAAAGGCACGAAATATAAATCTCATGCGATAAACGCAAGAAACATAAAACTGGTGCGACAAATGCACGAAGTATAGAACTGGTGCATCCCATGCACAAATACCAAGCAATAACTCAAATACGTAAGCAGCAACACCAAGTGTATCCAGATATGAAGAAAATCATAAACGTGTGCAGCTGCGGGCACAAAACACATATCGATGCACTACAAGTACATATAAGCTATACCGAGTGCAAAATCAAAACACTAAAATTACATGAAACTCTGCTGGAAACGTAAATCAAATCACCAGCATAAAATAGGCATGAAATCGCAATCAACAGCTCAAAAGTAATAACTATGTACAAGGTATAAATACCCAGTAGGTGCAACCATGGTGCACAAAATCAAATATCATGAAACTCAGTCATCAAAACTAAATCATGCAAACAGAACGCCCAAAATACCGAAATCCAAAATGACGGATACGTGATAATCGAATCACAAAATCACAAATCATAAATACCGTCGTCGGTAGTTCCTCCTTCAAGGTCGAGAAGGAGTCGGTGCAATCCACTGCTAGCAGCGCAGGATATCTACCTGCCTCTTGCTCACGATCTGGCGTCCTCTGGCTCTCTGGGTCCTTATCTTCTCCGTGGATTTCCAATCTCACAGTCAACCGGCTCATCGGCCCTGTCAGATGTGCTAACGGGGACGATTCCGTTCTGGCACTTCTCTGGTCACCTCTCGGTCAAACCTCACGACCACTCGTAAGGCAGCATATCACTGGCGTCGGCCTCTGGCTCTCTGAAAGCACGTCACACATCTGATCCTGGGTGCAATCATCATGGCAGCAATGTCCTGGAAGGGATCCTGCTCAAGGTCTCTTCCAAGCATGCCTATGCCGATCTGTAGAGAGGCTGGCCTTCCTGCACAACCTCTTCTCGCTCAAAAGACACCTGTGTGCTCAGCACAATATTTTCTCAGAAACTGGTCACATCCCAACGTCTCTGTAAGCATATCAGGTCTCTAGTCTCGACGGGAAGCAATGACAGCTCGTCAGTGTCTCACACGAACCTCTTGTTCCACCTGTATCTATCGCCGTCCATTATGGCGTCATGCTAAGCTACGATGCACCGCACTGTTCTCGGCCGCAGTCAATCTGAAGTCTCTCGTACGGACTCGAAATCGCGTACTCTGTAGCTTCATCATTCCGTAGAAGATGTCAGGCCGAACTGGTCCTCGGGAACACGTCCCAACCATCGGAGGAATACTTATCACTCGTCCGTCCTTGGTCAATCCGCAACGCATCTGGGTAAGTTCCTTTATCCGAACTTAGTCGACTGCCCCGTCGACAATGCCGAACTCTGTCCTGCTGGGTGTGCGCAATACGACCACTCCTGGTCTAGGTCTTCTCGTATCGTACTCCAGAAAGGTCCTGTCGAGGTTCCTTCTCAAATCTCAAACCTGCCGAAATGCCCGGAAGTCGTCATCCGATGCTGAAGCTAAAGCTCATTCCGGAACGGCTGCATACATATTGCGCTTCTTTCTGGAAGATTTATCCACATACCATGCCTCGGGGTGCGTATCACATCTCTGATGTCAGCGGAGTGGGACGTCATCTCGTCGAAATATCTTGCGAACTCTTTTCTTCACTCTGCGTCAATGTCGACTGATTCGGACTCGTCTCATCATGGCTGCATGTACTGTGCTCCAACGGCTATGCTCGCATCTGGAGTCTCCCAAGCAGTGTCCCATCACGATATCCGAAGATGTCGAACCATCCGATCGACTCGCCAGATCCTCATAATCCCCCAAGAGCTCACATCTCGGGTACAGTTTAATAGTATCGAGTACATGCCACAGCGTCGGTGGTCCAGCCGTAGAAGGGCAAACCCAAGCCTCACTAATGGCGCCGAGGAACCGCCGCAAACCCGAAGGTTCAAAGGCTTTCACACGGTCATTAAGTCGAGTTAGGGTTTCATTCTTCTAGAGGGTCCATAGAATCACCTGCATGTCTTTCCGTATACTTTAAACTTGGAAAATAGGTTCCTGACATTCGATCGTCTCTATCGACTCTCAATGAACCTGCGTGAAGTCGTCTCTATCTGGAATCGATCCACCTGATGACTCGCATCGGGTAGGCAAACTCACCACACGTCCTAGTCATTCATCCTCGGTGACTAGCGACTCGCTATCATAACTCCAAGAACATGCTCATGCTGCAGTAGCTCCAACCATATGGGCGATATCTCGTCATTTGCAGTAGCAACTGGCTCATACGCCTGTACGCCGAACAACGCCTCAATCCTCCAGGAAAGGCAATACATAAGCGGTCATCTCTGAGTCGGTCTGCTCTAGATCTGAGTAAGACTCTCCACACTGGAAATCTTCAACTCATCTGGGCCCGCTCTGGCGCAAAATCGGACGAATCACCTTCGTCTCTCAAATCGGGTAGACTAGCTATCATCAGTCGCATGACTGCCCGAAAGCTCCGGCAATCTCAGCTCGTAAGCTCCGAAAGCAACATCCTGTCAATCTCAGCCACAGCTGGTCCATCTGTCTGCACGGTAGGCGACATCACAATCTCTGAGGTATGATGTACATCAACAGTCTTCTCTCAACTGGCAGCTCTAACAATGGCCCGATCATCCGGTGCAAGACCAAGCACTCGCCTCCACTAGAGGTCACAATCACCAACACTAACTCGAGACGTTCCCATGTCACCAGAAAACACAATGGTCGGCCCTCATACCAAACGAGCTCACACCGGCCGTAACCCTAGCAGCAGCCCAAACTGCGCTCAAACATGGCGACAGGAACCTCAGTCGAGTATCAAAGAGAGCACATCAATGGCAAGAAAGGAAACAACAGATCCAAAGTGGATACATGATCATAGGAAGGAACAGCATCAATGGAGGTATGATCATGAAACTAATAGAATCGGGAATCTCAAATGGATGTATAATCCAGGATATGAAGAGAATCACTGATCTCGAAAGTATGTACATCCTATGGTTCCTTAAGCGGAGTGGCGTGTCGTAAGTATGCCGCGGAACATACCAACGGTACGTCACTCTACTTTAGTCACCTAATCCATCAACCAAGGGTTATCCTAATACGACGAATGTTCGGGTCGAATACCCCCTCGACCAAGTCTAAGTTCCGTAAGGTCAAGCCTAAGTTTCGTATATAAACAACGCCCTAGGCTCCACATAGTCAAACTCAGACTCGAACCAAGGTCAACCTAGCGCTCTGATACCAACTTTGTCACGACCCGAAAGAGCACGTGACTGGCCCTTGAACCATATGAAGCCTATAGGACTCCATCTGATCCAAGTAAGCCAAAAGCCCAGAAATCTAAAACCATTTTTGAGAATAAGTAAAGAAAACTGGTTTAAAGAAGTGAAGAAATACAGGTTTGAAATCAAGGTTTTTAAATAACTAAGCCGAAGGTACGTTTTGAAAACAATAAAGTCTTTTCTAAAAATTTCGGCAGAGTTTCTTTTGAAAAACTGGCCCCGAATGGGGTACAACAAGTATAACAATATGTATGCAATGATAATGGCATCCCCAAGCGGGAGCTAGCTCTTCGTCAATCGACGGTCACAACCACATATGCAGCAATAATATACAACGCTTAGTGGCGAGGATCAAATCCAAAGAAAACTCAAAAGCAATAAGAAAAAAACGCAATACTACTAAACGCGACTCTAAGGTCGAAATAATACATCAGTAGTCTAGGTCTGAAACAATACAAGTTTTGGTTGATGGAAATTCTAGATACAATGAAATAAATAAATACAATAGTGGTTCTTGATGCGAAAAAATCCACCTACCAAAGCAAGTCACCCGCAAGAAGAAAGTGTGCCAGAAATGCCGCAATAGAACCTGTACAGCAGAACCTGCAAGAACTGTGGCACAACGGGGGTGAGTTGCCAACTCGTGAATAGAAACATCTACAAGCAGAAACCGAATGCAAGACATAAACCTAAGTCAACGATCAATAATATAATCCACAAGAGTACATCTGAGTGTAATAGGGTGGCAAGGTAACATCTAATCATGTATGTAGTGCCAGGTACTCAGGTAATCACATGTCATCAGTGTAAGGTATGTCTGCATGAAGTAACCATGAAGAAATATCAATGATATCAATACACATATATTAGCGTCCCATACCACTAATATTGGTGTAAGGGTATATATAACAGCGCCCTCATACCCTGTTATATATACAAATAAAGTATGATCAATGTAAAACCAGTCTGTATATGATCCAAGTCTGTATATAATCCATGTCTGTAAGTATGTGGAACCCGTCCACTCGTCACCCACTGACGATAGGCATCAAGTATGCAAGTATGAGGATATAAACAATATCATGGAAAAACATCATGAAAACCCGTGCCTAGCATCGACACGTAAATCCTCATCCATATGGGGCTCCGTCGGCGGTATCGGCCCTCGGCCCCCGGCAGTACGAGTCAACCCATGTCCATCTCTGGGCTCCGTCTGCGGTATCGGCCCTCGGCCCCCGGCAGTACGGGTCAGCCCATCTCTCGACTGCGGCCGGTATCCTCCAGATATCCGCCGAGCTCAAATACAATCACCGGTAGGTACTCGCCCGCCTCCAGGCTCAATCGGCAAACCCATCGATAATCTCGCCGAGGGGAACCATACCGGGCCCACCACGAACCCGCAAACGGATCATCACCTCCTCGAATCGGGTTTCAAGCACACGTCTCAGCACCGAGAAAACGCGTGGTGGACGCACCGAAATATCATATCACGAGGTACCGGGTTTTCATAAAAGTGCCTCTTTTCTTAAATAACCCCACGGTCCTCAAAAACCAGAAATCACATGAAAATCCAACATCAGGAAGTAAATCCAATGCGATGTGCTATGCAGTCAATCCATGACGTATGCGACATGTAAAGAACAGTAATCATATCGGAAATCATGCAACATGGAATAGTAATGTGCATATGTCGAAGGAAGAATCATCTCATGAATGCAATAGTACTACAGTGTAGTGGCATGGCAATTATCGATGATGAAGTGTGTGAGCCGGCAAATAGTGTACGTGGAACATACGCATCATCGATAATGGTGCTGGTGTCCTAACAGCATGATAATAATATAGCAATGAACATATGTCAGCAATGCGAATAGCATGAAGATGCAGAAATCTAGTAGTCAACACCACAGTGAAGTATCTACTATGCAACTACACCTAAGTATCAGGTCAAACAGGAGGGGTAGGTGTGGAAACCACCTAAATCTGAGTCGGTATATATATAAAGATATATAGTCGGTGATCTCGCCTCAATGTCATATCATAAGATATCCTCGAGTTATGAGTGCGGATCTATCATCAATATCGGCACGTACGGTAAATCATCGTACGGCATCCCCAAAAGCTGGGTAGGGGTCAACATCTCACTGTCTCATCACATAACAGATATCACCATCATCAGAACATATAGTCTGGAGTACTACTCTATGTCTAGTACAAAACGGTAACATCAGTAAAGTATGCATGCGGGGGTAAACACATCCCAAGCCCGCAAGAATCACAAGTCATATCCCACATATGAATCGTATCAAATCACCGATCCCAGGGCACCAAGCCCACATCATCGACTCATCTCCAAAGTCATCACATATCATCAATCATAGTGCAAGTACAAGTGATAAGCAAGGGTGTGTGTATAGGTGTAATTCTATCCTAGGGTTCGCGACTATGAACTGCACTAGTCACTTCTAACCCTGTACTATCCATAATACACCTAATATCACGATAACTACATAATAATCTATCTACGGACTGCGGGGGTGCTATACGCCATCCACCCGACTTCCCCCTGTAGATATAATCTACTCACCTTGCTTCTCGTGTGCCAAAGCCGATGTCGCTATCTTCACCTCCTTTGCCTCAACATCACGCGGGGTACCTACAAGTATATCACAATGCTAAAGCACATGAAAATCACATCGGAAACCAAAATAGCACACGCTACCCGCATAGGTAAAAACCTATCGACTCGCATGTAAACACAATCAAAATCCACTTGTCGTTGACGTCCAAACGCCACCCGACAGGAATGAATCACCAAATACCAAAATCCATGCTAAAACAAGTCCCAAATTATACACCAACATAGGAAAATCAACCCAGATTTCACCCTAGATGGAATCAGTCAAAACTAGACATACTCAGGGTCAAAACTAGAGGAAATGGGGGCATGCACAGAAAACGAGGCAATTCCTTAAAATACCTTATTTTAGAATTTTCCATAATTTTTCCCCATTATCTGTATTTAATTATACCAGAATATTAAAATATTCATTAAAATAATATTAAATTATAAAATTTCCCAAAAATCATATTTTATTATTTTGAAGACGTTACAGCTTCGATACATCCAGAAGATTTGACCCTCAGCACAGGTTAGACTGGAGATATTCCTCCATTTATAATCCAAGAGCCAATGAGCTAGTCAAAGCCTTCAATAAAACTCTATACAAGCTCCTTGGGAAAAATGCTTCAGCCAACAAGAGAGACTGGAATCTCAAACTCCACGAGGCGCTGTGGGCATATCGTATCACGCACCGCACTCCAACTCAGATCACTCCATACTCATTACTCTTCGGAGTGAAGGCAATCCTCCCCCTCGAAATCGAAGTTCCAAGCTTAAGAATGGTCGTCCAGCACGAGTTGACAGAGGAGAAAAACGTCCTTCAACTCGAAGAGTTCGACGCGCTCGACGAAAGGAACCTTGAAGTACAGCAAAATCTGAAGCTGTACCGAGCACAAATGCCACGGGCCTATGATAAGATGACTTGTCTCCGTACTTTTAAGAAAGGTGAATCGGTGTTGGTCCTCAAAAAACCGATCATGCCCAATCGACATGTAAAGAGAAAATTCGATCCAAACTGGGAAGGACCATACGTTATCGAGAAAGTGTTTGATGGAGGATCCTGCCAGCTGATAAATGCCGAGGAAGAAAGGTCCATGCCACCCATAAATGGCCGATATTTCAAGAAATACTACGCGTGAATGCTCCGAGTCGCAGGCGAATTGAGCACGCAGGCCCTACGGTCTGGATCATACATCCTGTAAAACCGTATACAATCCACGGGCGGAAATAACCCATATTTTTCCTAAATCCTACCGGCAAGACTACATCTGAAGTCCTACTGGCAATAAAGCATTAAAAAAGAGAGAGAAAGAGAAGAAGAAAAAAAGACATGTCCACAAACAAAACGGGCATGAATGAAACCCCGAAAGGGCTCCGTGAGTAAAATCAGCAGGACTGCCGGCGAGTTCGTGAAAATCCGAAAGGGCGCAAACTTGTGAAAAGAGATGAAAAACACTCGCAAAGTCCTTTCGACCTTGCGAAGAGAAAATCCCCTCGTGAGATCCTTACGACTCACAAAGCAGCAACACACTTAGGAATCCTCACGATTCTTAAGGTGTACACCTGCGAGAACCTCTCGACTCGTAGGAAGAAAATGCTTTTATGAGACCCTTACAGCTTATAAAATTGAAAAGTCTTAGGTGATAAAGATCTAAACATGTCTCGTAAGCCATCGCTCCCCAACGAATAACAGCAAATGATGAGTCGCCTCCGGCACCACGCTTCAGTGTTAGCGGTGCTGATGCCGACCCAAAACTCAAACCCCAAGTTTTCCCAAAGGAAAATGATGAGTCGCTTCAAGCACTACGCTTCAGTGTTAGCGGTGCTGATGCCGACCCAAAACTCAAACCCTAAATTTTCCCAAAGGCAAATGATGAGTCGGTTCTGGCACTACGCTTCAGTGTTAGCGGTCCTGATGCCGATCCAAAACTCAAACCCCAAGTTTTTCCCAAAGGCAAATAATGTTAGCGGTGCTGATGCCGACCAAAAACTCAAATCCCAAGTTTTCCCAAAGGCAAATGATGAGTCACTCCTGACACTACGCTTCAATGTTAGCAGTGCTAATGCCGACCCAAAACTCAAACCCTAAGTTTTCCCAACAGCAAATGATGAGTCGCTCCTGACACTACACTTCAGTATTAGCGATGCTGATGCCAACCCAAAACTCAAACCTCAGATTTTCCCAAAAGCAAATGATGAATCGCTCCTGGCACTACGTTTCAGTGTTAGCAGTGCTGATGCCGACCCAAAAACCAAATCCCTGGGGCAAATGATGAGTTGCTCATGTGCAGTGCAGCTTCTAAGTTCCTCTCAAATTCAAAAATCCCGCCAAACAAAGTAGACATCAATCAGATCAAATCAACATCCTATCTGGCGGCGCTTCCAAGCTCAAAAGTCCCGCTGGACGGGTAAGGAACTCTCAAATCAAATCAAATCCTGACACCGCAAGAAGCGGAGTAAATCAACTTCAACCCTGACACCGTAAGAAATGAAGCAAGTCAAATCAAACACCGACCGTCTAAGTCGCTAAAATGGCAGCACCGGCCGTCTAAGTCGCTAAAATGGCAGTATCGATCGTCCACGTCGCAAAAAGGGCAGCACAGACCGTCCACGTCGCGAAAAGGGCAGCATCGACCTCCATGTCGTCAAAACGGGAACCAAATCAAATCAACCTCCACGCAAAGGAAGATCCATCAATTTCATGCACACAACCCATATATATGGTGTGCATTTATTGATTGAAGGTACTTTGTTGGGTTCAAAAGTTACACCCCGATCAACCAAGTCAAAGTCAATTAACCCCCAAGCCAAGTAGGCCCAAGCCCAAGTCAGGACCAAGTATGGAAAGGGCCAGCTCCATGCCAAGAATGAAGCAAAAAATTAGTTTAATGCAATTTTTTAGAAATAAATGTATGAAAAATGGGCAAAAAGCTAAAATTTTGTAAACTCCATGGCTTATGTGCAAAAATAAATAAGCACATAAGAAATGGGGTGGCACAAGTGCCACTTGGCAAAGCCCAAGGGGTTATATATAAAGCGTGTAGTCTATAAATGCAAACATGATGAAAAATCAACCTTTCATTCTCTTAAAAATTAGGGTTCTATAGCTCCTCCTTTCTCAAGGTTCTAAACATTCTTCTTCTTTTGAATTAAATTAAGAGTTTAACTCTTCTTTTACCAAAAAGAAACAGTTTTTCACTATAAAACCTTTGAAGGGGGCTCGGATTTTCCATCAAACCTCCAAAAGAGGAGATTTTTAAGTCTCACCCACTTTTCTCTAAGATCCAGCCAACAGAGAGGAGGAAGGAGACTCATCTCCAAAAATCCCATTTTAGGAAAATCCAAAGTTCAAAAGATGATCAAGGGCTAAAAGGGAGAAGAAAGGGGTTCTCTTTTATCATCTTCGAAGATTTTTAGGAGTTCAACTCTATTTGTCAAAATCTTTTAGAGTTTAACTCCATAAATAAAATCCTTTTAGGAGTTTAACTCCATTCAAAATCTTTTGGAGTTACCATAAATAAAATTCTTTTGAGAGTTTAACTCCACTCAAAATCCTTTAACTCCATAAAGATAAAAATCCTCCCCTTTTTTGGAAGTTTTCAAAATCTCTCGGGAGTTTACTCCTAATCCCATGACTAAACCCCTTTTTCTGTAGACGCCCAGCGTCTATGTGCCGGGCTCATGAAGCGCTCAGCGCCTATGAGCCTTGCACATGGCCCGCGGGGACCCAGCGTCCACATCCCGGACGCGTGAGGCGCTGGCGACCAGCGCCCAAACGTCTTGCACGTGGCCCGTGGGAGCCCAGCGCCCACGTGCCGAGCGTGTAAGGCGAACCTTTATCGCCCACGCGTTTTTAGGACGCTACTCACCCCTCCATACACTCCACACTCAAAACACATCTCCTATAAGAAAAAAATTTCTAACGGGATGTTGCCCCGCATCCCGCAAGGAGGCTAGCCCCCCAGCCCGCTATCCGGATAGAGGAACCCCCGTAAACTCTATGCATCTCCCGATATATCCAAAACCCTTCAAAATACAACACATGCACACAGCACATTGAGTTTGAATGACCAGTTTGACCCGTCAATTGGAGGTTCGCTCGCTCCAAAAGCGAGGAGTAATTAACGGCAGTTTAGTCCGCGGCTGCCGGAGATTCGGATCCGCACAATCAATAAATCTCGGCCTACCCTAAACAGGAGGAATCTATATATGCCTGACAAACGCACGCATTCCCATCTCAATGGGGTGACGAAAAACACGCTACACTTATTTTTTTTCTTTCATCTTGTTAGCAACCATGTTTATAATTATATCGGAAGGTGTCGTGTTAAATCCTTTTACTAATTCAATCCACATTCGATTGAAGTTTCATCTGGTTCATATCACTACTACCAATTAACACTCATTGGTCTCAACTCAATATGCCCGTCTCAACCAATACTACTCTCAATTTAAGCTACCTGTGAGTTGATGCCGCTGCCTTGCAGACTCATCAATCTACCTCAGCATTCTCATTCGGCTTCAAATCAACTTTTGAATAAGATAGTTATACCATAAATAGAGTTGCTCTGCACTAAAGCAGCCAGAGAAATTTGGTACTATGTAATGCTAAGGGTTTTTTTTTGAAATAGGTTGATTTTAAATTTTTATTATTAAAATAGGATAGTAAATTTTTTTTTTATGAAAATAGGGTGGTTTGTGGGCCCCACGGAATTAAAAAAAAAATTTTAAAGAGGGCGGGCCCGCCCTCTCCTTTACAAAGAAGAGGACGGGTTTTGAGAACCCACCCTCTTCTTTATAAAGGAGAGGGCGGGTTCTCAAAACCCGCCCTCTTCAAAAATGAGGGGAGGGCGGGTTTTTGGAACCCGTCCTCCCCTATAATAGGTAGAGGGCGGGTTTCTAGAACCCGCCCTCTAAACCGGGGATTGGGATGGGTCCACCAAATCGTCCTATTTTCATAAAATAAATTTTAACTACCCTATTTTAATAATAAAAATTTAAAACTATCCTATTTCAAAAAAAAACCTAATGCTAATCCTAGTTTAATTAGGGTTTGAAGCCAAATCGACAAAGAAAATCCAATCTTTGTCCACGAAGTTATGTCCACACAGAACTAAAGCAATTCACTAAACAAAAATCGAAGAAATAGGGTGATATCGAAACTTACATGAGTTGCTGAAGCTGCTTGAGAGAGTCGACCTCGTTCGAATCGATTAGGGTTTTGAACTGATTCGACAGTTCCTCAGATGCTGCTTTAATAGCCGCCTCCTCTTCGAGATCCAGCTTGAGCTGCTCCAGCACGCACTGGATCCCAAACTAGGGCTTGACTTCACAAAGCTGATAACTAGAAGCCAAAAAAACCTAGTTATGGAATCGAGCCCAAAGATCGGTCAAATCAAACAAAATGCAAACCCTAATTCCTCGAAAACGAGAGAATGATGATGATGATCCCCTGCTGCTAATTTGAAACCCTAGCCACTGTCACGTCTCTGTCCAAATCCACCCAAATTAAAAGCACCGGGATCCTCGCCGATTCCAAAACTGTTGATGCGTTCAGAGATCGAGAGAGAGAGAGAGAGAAATGGAGAAAAAAGATTCGATTTCTGCCATTTTACATATTTTTTCATCCCCTCACAGGCCAACTCTGGTTCCATTCCTGTACGTAAACTGTAAATTACAAATCTATAGCTCCATTTCCCAAGTTAGCTTTAATGGATTATTTTGCTTAACCATATAGAAAGAAGGTTTTCTAAACTCCTAAACGAGTGTTGTTCCCATTTTTTAGTTTAGAGAGACGATTTGGATTAGAGTTTTCTGAACTCATATATATAACTGGAGTTTTCAAGGGTGCAAAAGATATGATTTCGGAATTAAGATACGGGTCGTGTCATCTCGTCGACAAACATCATAAAACATGATATGATGTTTATAAGAAAAGTGTGGGTACCAGATGAATAAAAGAGACCCATTTCGTACATTAGTCAATAACTCAACTTATTAACATTTCCGACAACCGAACATTGTCCATTTTAATTTTCATGGGCCAAAAGATATATGCACGGCAATTTTCGTCTGATCTTGACATTCTTTGACTTTGACCGTTGATTTGGTTGGAAAATACTCAATTGTTAATAAATCTTTAAGGGCCTGTTTAGTTGCAGAATTAGTATGGATTTGGACCGTGGAATCCTAAATTCCATAATTTTTTTAGGATTAATGGATTTGGATTTCTAGGATTCCTTTATTTTTTATGGGTGGCCCACTACAAAACAAGGATTCTGAACCCTAAATTTTTTGAAGGATTTTCAAGGATTTTGCACTATTCATTGTACTTTTAGATGGGACTCGTGTACTTTATTTATTTAATAATCCTCTCTCTATCTATCTCTCTCTAAAATCCTCAAATCCAAATTCCACTTTATTTTCACCGACCAAACAAAAATTACAATAATCTACAAATCCAATACTAGAAATCCAAAACAAACCAAACAACAAATTACCAGAAATTTTCAACCGTACTATTTTGGAATCCAAATTTGATAATCTTGCAACCAAACAGCCCTAAACCACTATCAGAAAATATTGTATTATCAGTAAACCATTAAATTTAGGGCCCTACGGTACGGTACAGGTTCAATATTTCAATATGCATAGAAACCGAATCCTAATATATATTTTTACTACAAATAAATGCAATATAACTTATTAAACTGGGGGGGAAAATCCTGTCAAGTTCCTGTACTTTACAAAACATAAACAAACGGGACAGGAGACAAAAGGTAAGGTATGGCTTACAATCACCTCCCATCATGCCATTCATGGAATGGGATGGCCATACATAACACCCTGCATCCATCACATCAACATGCTACAATGGCGTTTCCCGTAATTCATCAGGAAAAACGAAAGCAAATTCCTCAAAGGGGCCTGAAGCAAGAGTCATACGCATGCTCGCGCCTGCCAAAAACCCTGACGCCAGCGTGGCTTTTGAGGAGATAGGGTGGCAGGCGACCTACTCTAACCTCGACACGTGTACTCCCGTATTGCAACGGTGCAGCGTGTGGACCCCACTCTCGACAGCGACAACAGCAGGCGGCCCCACCGCCGCCTCGTTTATTCCCGACAAAAGCCAGCAGGTGCTGCTGCTGCTGCTGGTGGCACACGATAAGACCCCATGCGTCGCTGGCAGGTTCGTACCATCTCAGCCGTCCGATCCCTTTTCCCTTTGGCTGCGATTTGAAGTATCCTGACCGTTTGATCCTTGGACTGATGGGGGAAATCCGGCAGATGGCGAGGGCGTTTTGGTAAAACTGGACTGCGTATGGGTATTGGGTCTGATTCAATGGGGCATGGTCGCGGTGACGTGTTTGCACCGCAGCATTGATTCGAGGAATAAATGCGGCGACAGAACGGGGATCTGATGACGTGTCGGGTGGGCCCCGCGGAGAAAAAAAAGCCTGGTCTTTCGCCGGTGACGTTATGGGTGGCCGAAGTTAATTTTACAAAACGTTTTTATTTTTCCTACCTTTTTTTTTTCTTTTTTCGGAAATTTTAAACACTTTCGTTTCCTATAAAATCAGTTATTTGCATGTAGCCATTTGGGCCTACATCGGCAAATCAACCTAAAAGTTAACTAGCCCCTCAATTTTTGGTCCTCCATCTCCTAAATTTAGACACTTAATTGACTTCCTATGTTCATGTCGTTTGATACTGGTTGGTCATTTATTCCGTACTATGAAATATTTTATCATCATAAAAAACCATTAATTTTGCAATCGTTCAGTGCTCGAATGATATTTATCCAAATTATATGAAAATTGATGTATGCCATTAGGATTCATCCAGTCGGGATCGATCATCAAAAAAATTGATGGACGGCTGACTTTTATAACCATCGAAGTAGAAAATTTCGTGTGGTGACAAAGTACACTCTTTTTTTTCCTTTCTGACATCTCATGGGTTTAAGATGAAAAATAATTTTTCTACCCATCTTTGCATCCCATGCTTTTGCTGCCCAAGACATAGCCCTGCGTTAAGATTATGCATTAATATTGTGGAAAAGGCATGTGCCTGTAGGCAATTAATTACTGTAATCTCGATTCATTCAATCTTCTATTTGATTTGGTTGTCGGGCACATTAGATATAAACGGATCATGCGTTTGTTTGATCGTATTAAGGGTTTTAAACATAAATAATTTTTATATATAAATTTTTGGAACCCCTGACTGAAAAAGATATTAGGAAATAACACTAACCGATAAGATAGAATTAATGAATACGCAAAAACCTAAAATAGATGGAAGTAGGCGTTTAAGTGGATATTTAGTCTGTGAATCACATGTTTCAGATGGTGGGTTGTGTGCGTGTACGTATAAGGGCGAATCTACACAGAGGCGAAGCGGGGCCGTCCCATTTGACTTCTTGATAGGTTGTTTATATATAAAATATATTTTATAATTTACTACAAAAAGTAGAAATGGCTCGCTAATGCTTGTATGAAGTAATAGAGTATAGGATTGTTGGTTTGAGCCCCTTGGACATCGTTTATTTTTTCAATATATTTTTTCAATAAATGTGGGTTCAATCCCCTTGGACATCGTTTATTTTTTCAATATCATTTTTCAATAAATGACCCAAGCTGCTTTTTTTTTAATGCAAAGTTATAAAATAGCAGTAGAAATCGAGTAATTTTGTTTTGTTTCAGCATAAAAATATATCATTTTTCAATAAAAGACATTTTACATTTTTTAATGCAAAGTTGTAAGATTGAAGTAGAAAGCGGGTAATTTTATTTAATTTGTTTTAGCATATAAATATATTCTAGAATAGAAAATGGGTCGATGCATTCATTTGTAATGTATATTATTGATCCGTATATCCCATATAATACATTTAAGTATTTTTATATGTTCACCGAAACAAGAAATGTATTATGTCTAACCGTGTACATATGGCATATCTTAATATATGCTGAAACTTAGGCCCAGCAATTGTATAAATAAAAAACTAATTGGTTTTTCAATCTATTAATCATCGAAAAAAGGTTTTTGGTAATAATGAACTTGGTTTGGAAAATGTTGTCCAAATTTTTTATGTATATTAGAGGATATTTTTTTAATTTCGAAGGTTATTTATTATATTTTAAGGCCGTTTAATTTCCGTCCTACCTGTCCAAATTTTCTGGATCCCACTGTGTACGCGTTACATTAAACGATCATTAATCATCCATATTATTTGTATACCCACTTTGCTGCAATCCGAGATAAAAAAAAGGTTTTTTTTCCCACTCCCACACTTCCGGAAAATCTTCTTTACAATGGCTTGTAGAGAAATTTCTCTATAAGCCTTGGATGGGCTTTGAGGTTCTTGCAAGAAGGAGAGAGTGCAGAAAAGATTTGCACGAATCTCGAAACTCATCTAAGAACTTGCAAGAGACTTGGAGAGAAGTTTTTTCCCTACTTCCATATTTTCAAAAAAGACATCTCAAACTTGGTTTTTCTAAAATGGGCATCCCAAACATCTAAAGTTAACTAAAAAAGAGTCTCTGGTTAACTGGCATCCAATTAATTTCCAAACTCTATTAATTAGATATAATTATAGTCATTATGATTGTTTTACTTGTGAATTAACATCAAACATGGACAGAAAGAGACGCGGCCGGAAGAGATGAAGGAGACGACGGGGAAGAAGTAGCAGGCGATGGAGGAGAGGAGGAGAAGTGGATGTGGCGGCTTAAGGAACGGCGGAGGAGAAGTGGAGGGGAAGGGAGAGAAGTGTGCTTTGGTGGAGGAAGTGATTCCGGCAACGGCGGTGAGAAGGAAACAAAACATGGTACATGGTGTTTGGAGGAGGAGCCATCGAGCGTGGGATGGTAAGAGGAGGAAGAAGATGGATGATGGGGCGGGGAGAGAAAGTGAAGAGAGAGAGTATAAACGTAGAGTGAGGGAGAGGAGAGAGAAATAAAAGGAGGTAGAAAATGGGTTAAATGTAATTAAATATTTAATTTAACTATAACTAACTAAACTAACACCATGCTTACGGAATGATACCTTTTAGTTACAGAGAAGAATTAGGTCTATTTTATTAAAAACTGAGTTTGGGATGTGCAATTTTGAAAATACCTTGGTTTGAAGGGTCCAAAATCAAAATATCCCTGAAAACCATAGGCTCTCATTTGAATCAGACTACACTATTGGCTCTCATATGAATCTGAGATAACATACGTACATAAGATCTTTCACAATAGACAACACTTGATTTGAGCTAAGATACACTAACATACAAGCATAAGAACTCAACAAGGCTGCATTTGTGATGTTAGTCATAGGCAGCAAAATTCTTTAATAGAGAAATTTGACGAGTTCAGATTAGCAATTCTGAACACTGAATTGAAACTCCAAAAACAACTTTTTAACGCAAAGCAAAATCAAACACAGAATATGGTCTAAAGCATAGATTCATAGATAAGTTGGCAGATACAACCCATAATTAATTCATAATACAGCAAACTAGTTTTCAGCCTTCCCATTTTATAAATGGAAGGGGATTAAACAAAGGACCAGTTCACAAACATGAACGCTAGGCAGTGGTGAGAATCGTCCTCATTCAGAACCTTCCAAGTCACCGCCTGTTCGTACGATACCGGCCTCCCCATGCTCGACACACATATACCTCCCGGTAAATAAGCAAAGCCCTAGAGAAAAGTTATACCAGCTTTAGCTTATGCATGTAAAAATAATTTCATCAAATACCATGAGTTCTCATGTCAATCAATTTAACAGCATACGGATGTTTGTTAGAGCATCTTTTCCTTTATGTACCTCATCTCTATTTCTGAAGGACTTTGTAGAGTTTTAAATTGGAAAAATCTAATAGTTCACTGTATCTTTTTTTCCAACCTAATCTTTTTTGTATATCTGCGCAATCTAACCTAAGTTCACTGTATTTATGTGCAATGCAACTAAGTTCACGGTACTTATTTGCAAACTATTAATTTCATGGTATTTACTAGGAAGACTGCAAAGTTTTTGGTACTATTATGCAATCCAAGTATATGGTATTTATGCTAAAAAGGCTGAAACCTAATGGTATTCTAGTGGAGGTTGGCTTATATTTTATACTAACCTGTTGCATGATATTTGGAAGCTCTGTGCAAAGCACCTTGCGACCTTCGTCATCGAGAATCTTCTCCAGAGTTATATCTTGAAGGGCAACAAGGGTAGTTTCGAGCATGTCAAGACCAGCTTGATTCGCAAATGTGAACACAGGTGAAGACTGCAAAATTTATCCGCATCACAATTACTGTTATTTAAAAAATTCAATAAAGCATAAAACGACGGAAAAAAAATTGGGAAAATTCTGTCAGAAAAACGGTAATATCAACTTGCCTTTAGAGAACAACACATAATTGCATCGGAATGCTGCCAGAGGAGTTTCAACAAAGAATCGCCAACTTGGGCTTTGGCTTGAAGAAGCTCCACTCCAGTATGAAACCTACAACAATTTTGAACAAAATAACTGACCCGCGTGGTGCAAGAGATAACAGTTATGTGTTTTCTGACATAGAGCTGTATAGTAAGGCTACAGAAGAAAAATTACAACCGTTCCTTATTTTATGTGGTGAAAATCATTTAAAGCTAAAGGGGGAGAACAGATGATATGAGCATTATAATAGAAACAACAATAAAGTTTTCATGATAATGAAACAGAACAATATAATTAGGATTATGCGAACCATTATTATGCACGGATAAACTTTAAAAAACCCAGTTGGCTTTAAAGTTAGGATAACCAATATTTATTGTTGAAGAGGGGATACAAGTGAAAGCCAAGTGGAGCCTGCAAGAATCTAAATCCACTTTAAAAGTTACTTTTTGATGTGTTCTTTAACTAGTAACTTATCCCAACTGCATAAGATTAGCTTCAATGAGTTTGGAGTGGACTTTAGGCAACTCTTCTGCATTTGCATTGAGATAAATTCAGTTATCTGAACCCAGTTACTAGACGAGGTGTCGAAAGCGTCTTAAAATTACATATAGATAACTCAACAAAAAGGCATGTTAAAGCTTCTAAGCCCCACAAGCATAGCTAGTCATCGAGCCAAAAACAACTTCAAAATAGGAAAATGGCGTATAAAACAAAAAACCTGTAGCTACGAGAAATCCAACGTGCAAGAGTTTGTGCTTCAGGGGATCCAAGCGGATGCTTCACTCCTAATTGAGTCCCCAACTTTGAGGGTGCAATCGCCATAGCAACTCTCTGCACTGAGGCTACCACACTCCTTAGATATTGCCGAGCCATAGCTGCCACATTTTCCCGTAGGTGACTCTCAAATGTAAACTGGAAAGCAATTGTCAGCACCGATCTAAGGTTGTATGTATTTGAAGCGCTATCGCATGCAGCACGTGCAGAAGCACCAGGTCCGACCTCGAGCGTTGACGCTAGGTCAAGAGTTCGAGTTGCAGCAGGAGAATCCTATAGCACATGAAAGACGTATAATTGAGGAAATTTCATGGCCATGGAAAATAAATAAGATGGATAAGGTGCATACACATTGCAGCAAAGAATTACCCATTACTAATCTGAGAATATAGGATAAATTTTTGAAGCGTCTACTGGAAATATAAGATATGAAATGGTTTGATAGAAGTTCTAATTATCAAAATAGGTTCTTTCCACAAATTACAAATTGTGCAGTGTCCGAAACAAACAAATTTAAATCTTAAGCACTAGACTGAATAAATTCAGATAAAAAATGAAAATATCTAATATTAATGTACCCTTGGTATTTTGTTCTAAGTATGTCCTCATATTCATTTCTTTTCAATATTCCCGGTATTCCCAACAGACGTTATTTCATTAATAGAAGATAAATATCTATTTCACATATCATATAAATCCTTCGACAATTACATAACTTCAATATGAATGTTTTACAAGGAAATGTTTCAATCGATTTATTATCTATATAAGCTCTTAAAATTAATTTAATTTCTTTTAAAATGATCTGGGAAGATTAAATATCAACTATCTTTAAAAACAGTTTAAGAATAATTGCAATTTAATTGTTAAACAGCCTCACCGTTTTAGGGTCAAGTGGAATCACACGAAATCCAGAGGGTAGCAAGGGTACATCATCAGCAAAAGACTCGTCTATAGGGGCAAATACAAGCTGAGCACATGCACCAACTGAGTTCTCATCAACTCCACTACATAGCTGCCTCACGCACACAAAATGCAGAAAGCATTAAGACATGTGTTTCAAATATCGAAACACCTAAACAGGCCTTTTTTTACTTTACAAACAAACCTGCAGCAGTAGCATATCTCTCGACAAAACATCATCATCTTGGTTGAACCCATGACCTTCGAGCCTAATTACTTCCAGAAACTGCAATTTGAACCCCAAAATTGTATTAAACATGAAAAAAAATTCAGGTGCTGTGAACGTTACATATTGAAACATAACTTGATTACCTCTTCTTGTTCTATAGTATGAGCAAGAGGCAGAATAACTTGACCTCCCATAAAACTGCTGCTTGCCCTAAGACCCGGAACTGCATATGGGCTAGCTCTCAGCGACGCAGCAGAATAGGCATCAACACCAGAGTCGGTCCATTCTGATCGGTGCTCCCTCAAAAATCGTACAAGCAAAGCAGGTGGCACATTCTACATAAAACAAATGAACAGATTAAATTCAAGTCTTCATGATCAAGTTTGCAATGCTCAACTTTATTCAACTGTTTTTTCCCCCTAAATTCTTTGTCAAGAACCATTTTACCCACAATCTTAAGCTATTGGCTGGAGGATAACAAGGTATCATGCGGACATAATGCTCAACACTTTTGGCCCACAAGAATATGCCCGCAGAAAAATAATTAATCGTAAAGGCAGGATAAAGGGTATACATAAATAATTTTTAATAAATTGGAACCCATGGGTAGTGGGATAACAATTTAAATCAAGATGACATAATGTTTAACAAGTATCAACATGGCAGCTAAAACATCAGGTCAAAAGTTGTTTAATAGTAAGAAAAAGATTGTTTGCACAAATAAACAAACAAACAAATAACTGGAGGCATTAAATTAAAAAAAAATGCACTAGGTAGAGACATTCAGGAGACCGAAATGTAATATTAGAACCTGCAAGAGCATGGAGGCCTTTGCACATAAAACACCACCATCAATGGGGAAAAACATGCCCGGGCTGGCATGAGAGCTAAGAAGCTTATTTGGTGACGAGTTTATCATAATTGTAACATCCTCAACGCCATCACTGCCCAATAAAGACCACCCATCATCTGGAAATCCATTCACAGCATCATTGAAACCCCTGCAGATAATTGAAAAAGTTTCAAGTTTAGATCAGGAAGTAAATAAGTAATTCAACAATTCTTTAGGAAGAAAATGGCAACAAAACTTTACTTGCTCAATCGCTGGCTAAGCGTCCTCAAGACCGTGGGTTGTCGACCGCCTCCATAAGCAATTTCACCGCTAGTTTCTTGTGCAATCTGTCTAATGTGGCGCAGTGCCTAAAAAAGTCTAATAGTTAAATCAATAAACTCGACTTATATGTGGATGATATTGTAAATCAGGATTGCGGACTTACGGCAATAGTCATTTTCTGTGCCAAAATCTTTGGTGACTCATACAAGGGTCTCAGAACCTCAGGTACACTCCAAGCCTACATCATACGAGTAAACAAGAATATTCATATATGTAACCCCAAAAGAAAGATCAGAAAATGGTTTGATAATGGGGAAAACTCACATCCAAATCGACATGATTGACAATGTGAATCATTGAGCCACCGCCCTCACAAGGTCGAATCAAATAGCCACTTGGCAGCATCTCAGCTCTATGAAAATTAGTAGCAGGAGGTCCAGCTGGACCGCCGGTTGAAGGAGACAACGATCTCTCACAGATCTAATGAGAACAAGCAACAGGGTAGAAAGAAATGTAGTTATGTCCAAATTACTAGAATTTCTTGGCCCTCAAAATCTCATGTACAAATAAATTAAAATAGTTACCACGAGACTGCCGTCTTCTAGACCAGTGGTGTATCTCAGAGTCCAAAAGTCGCGTGCTGGTGCCAACGTCGTAGGTGCATATGTCTAAAAAATATTTAAAAAATGATATCAGAAACAAAACTAAAAAACTACGATATAATAGAGAGAAATGCAAACTAATTCTCCCTAAAATAATAGTACCCGACCTGCATATATATGAGCTCGATAATCCCTCCGTTTCCGGTAGGGATTACAGTCAGCACATCAACGGAACGGCAATCACGGTACCAAGACAAGCGATCTTTGAAGATATCTGCGACCTGAAAAAAAAATAAGAGAAAAAAATTAGAATTAAGATAAAAGATTAGGCAATTGCAGAATTCATAGAAAACAGATTTACCTTAGTGGGTTCTAGACTCACAAGACCACAGGCTCTTGCTGCGACACCACTGCAATTGTGGGAAACAGCGATGATTCCAATAGAATCCGGACCAGGCTAAAGATAAAAATTGCAAGAGACATTATTCCCGCAATATGAAGATCGCAGAAACCATATAAAACTTAAAAGAAGCCTTGACAAATTTAATTTAAAAAGCACCTTCATCCCAACCATCTGAACCCATTCGACAGCGGTTCCAGTCGCCTTAGAGAGGAACTCTGCCAAGGTCTCCTCAGCAATTGCGAGTAGACTGATTTCGAAATTGTCAAGGTTGTTAATTAATGCATGCATCAAACAACAAATAAAAATTATAAAATTACATAAAACAATAGTTATCGATTACCCAGCTGGGTTATTAGCATCCCTTTTAGGATGCTGAGATGTTGGATTTTTTTGCTGCTGGTGGTGCTGACCACTTGTAACTACAGACTCACAGCTATTGTCTGTAGTAGCCACAGTTGTCTACAAAAATTAACAATTGTAATTAGAAACTAATTAAGTGAGAAACAAAGGAAACAAGGAAAGCATCATTATTGCAAATTAAAGCACGCCATGTAACTTTGAGTTAGTTGCATATAACACCACTCATCTATAGCTCATCTAGCACATGATACCCCAAAATTAGTCAAGAACAGTCGAAGTTTCTCATCTAAGTCATATGAAGACTGCTCCAAAAAACCTCGTTGAGGGGCAATGACTGGAGGATGAGATATACATGAAGGGTGTTATATGGAATTAAACCTCAAAATGTTGTATCCTATTGTTCTTTATCATACCAGTTAGTTATACGAGGACCGTAAATGCATCTATAATTTTTATTTTTACCCACAAATTTTGGTCCATAAGCGCTAAAAAAATAGCAACTTGGTGAATCCTTACAGTATTTATCTGTGTGCGCATGTAGCCATTCTCATACACAAGATGAGAAACTTGCTTCTGTAGCCGGTCATTTTCCTCCATCAGCAATTTGTTCATTGCATTGAGCTTTCTATTCACGGTTTGGAGACGAGATGCCTCCTTCCTTTGTTTCTCACGGCATCTGAACAAATAAACATATTCAAGTTATTAAGCAGCTAAAACTACGAATCTTCATTTGAATAACTTTTGAGGTTTCCAATAAACAAATATTTAGCTATCATGCGTTATATAGCAAGACATGAAAAATACAAAACATTGATCTACAAGCATCTAATGAAAAGGAACCCGTATATTTTATAAAAAAAATTGGAAACAAAACAACTGATAAATGACATGTACGAGCATCTGTTGGCTACAGTAACATATGAAATGTAGAAACAGCCATTGCTTTGAGGGATGCAGCGAAAACAACCCATCAAATTTTTGCAATGAAAAAGCAAAAGGAAATCTTAAAGGCGTAACCTTTACTCTGTAGATGAATGATAACATTATCATGAATAAAGAAAATATAGTAACAAACTCAAGATAACGAAAAAAGAAAACAAAATAAAAGAGGAAAAAGTGTTGGAAACTAAATAAAACATCTACATTGAAGATCCAGATAATTTCATTTAAAAAAATTGTCGCATGAAGAGAACAAAAATGAGGTAACTCAAATTAAAACTCAAAATTAAAAGATATGTATGGAAAATCGCAAGTATCCACAATTAAATCAAGGGGAAAGAAGGAGAGCGATATAAACCAAACTCAAAGCAATAAAGTTGAATATTTACATCAAACCATCGTACAAACTTCTAATATGAAGACTAATTTCGCCCAAATTCAAAGCCACAGAGAGAAAAAAATTCAAAATAAACAAAACCCAAATCATAAAACCACCACCTTTGCAAACAAAACCACAAATATCGCCCAAATCTATAACAAAACAGAAACAAGAAATCATACCTTCGATTCTGAAACCAGACCTTGATCTGTTTGGGCTCAATGTTCGACAGAATGGGGCACTCCCTAATGAGCTGCTGCCTCCTCATGGAGCTAGGCTTAGGGCACTCGCTGTAAACCCTTTCAAGCGCCTCGACTTGCTCAGGCGTGTACCTAACGTACTTGCCAGCATCAATCAGCTGCTGATTCTTCCCACTCGCCACCATCGCCATCTCTCCAAACCCTAGAAATCTGAAGGGAAAAAATTCCCAAGTATTTTTGCTTTCAAAGGTTATCAAAAGCCACCACCACCCTCCCCCTTCTTCTTTCGCGGCAGGAGAAGAGAAGAGGCCTCTTCGTCCCGCATCAAGGAGCTGGCTTAGGACTGGAACCCTAACCCTAAAGTTTGCATCTTTTTTAGTCTCTTGAATTGGGGATTTTTTGAGAGAGAGAGTGTGTTGCTCTTAGTTTTTTAACTATAATTTTTGATTATTGATGGTGGGGATGTTATGATTTTTAGCTGTTACTGTTTGTGTGTTATTATATTGCGAGGAGAGAGACACAGAGAGAGAGATTGTGTGGCTTCGCGCTGCCGCTCTGCGTTTGTGCTTTAAAAAGTTGAGCGGCGTGGCACGGGTGGCATGCAATTTCATTTTTCCTTTCTCTCTCTTCGTTTAGCATAAAACCCCTCCACAATTTTTAAAATTGTCATTAACTTTATGACTTATTTTATAACAAGCAGGATAATGTTTTGTTTCAAGTGTTTCTCTACTCGATGGAGCTTTTATCGGTCTTCCCAGGACCGTCAAAACATCCTAATTAGTTCTATTTTTCTTTTTCATTTATGGAGTTACCACCGTCATTTTACGCATACATATCAATATGTTTTGCGTTGATCATTAGCTTTCTATATTTTTATTTGCCGGCCTCTGAACATGCAACGAAGGACTCCTACATTTAAGCACGGCTTTAAGGCCCTTCTTTTAATAGGAAATATGTGGTTTGTATTAAATGAATATTATTTAGTATTTCAAGGATTTGATCCTGATTTCAGAATTTATATTGAATTGCTTACGGAAAATAAACCGTTGGGTGTCATATTTGAAGTCTCCACCACCCCTTGTAAAGTTGTTGAGCATGGTGATAAGGTCATGACATTCTTGATTTTCCACCGGTATTTCGTTCATCACCGTATATAATTTAATAGCTACATGGTTCAAGGTTTATTTTGTCTTACGTGCTATAAATGATGTTTGTGACTCGTGTATTTGCTGTAAATTTAGTATCGTGATGGATTTTTATTAGAACATATGCTATGTCGAGCGGGCGGTGCCAATCATGCTCAATGCTATTCACGCAGCGCGAAACAGCTTGCCGTGTTTGCCGCGGGCTTGTATGTCTACATCTTTGCAGTAAAAGTTCATGCCATAACACACCCATTTACTGCGTTATGGCGTTATTAAGCAACTCAGAATTGGATTGTTTTGAAAAGATTTGTTGGCCCTTCCAATTCAATTGGACATTCAAATTTAAAATTTAATAAAGAAGCCAAATATGTATAATACTTGCAAACCACACCGATTCGTTTATGAAGCATCGGTGTTTTGTTTTCAACTTTTTGGCAAGCAGTGAAGGAAGCCAGCGGTTAAATTGTGATATTCAATGTGAGTAATTCAGAACATACAAGATCTGCAGGGACTAGCTGCAATAATATATTACTACTTTTTCGCAATTGAAGTTTGCATTACATATTAAAATAAAAAAAAGTAAATATAATTTATTGAGAGGGTATACAATATTCCTAGTTTGATGTTATCCATTATAAATTTTTTAATTTTTTTGGACAACCGGTCATCCCTGGCTACTCCAGGGGATCCCGTGGCACACATCCACGTGCGTTCATGATTGGTTTGATGACATCCATTATAAAGATTATGAAAATAAAAGAACACCGATTTTGAGGTGTAATATGAAATTTGATATGTTATTTATCATAATTTAGGTATAATAATCTTTTCGTTTTATTGAATTTATTATATACTAGTGTAGCAAAAGGCTATAAATAATTCAAAAAATATGCTTGCATTTGTTTTTTGCTTTTCAACCGATATTCTTATATTTATGTAAATTTTTTTAGAAAGATTTGTTCCCTCTTTGAAAGAGAGAGGGAGCAGAGAGATTTTATCTGGAAAGGGATATTTTATTGGGGAAGAGAGAGAATGTTTGGTTAAAAGGTACAACTTAAAATTTCAAAGTTAAATATATATTTCTTTTTTGGCACCGGCCGGTAAGTCTAACTCATGCACACAACATACTCATGCACAAACACAAAATACACACGTATGCAGAATACCGACGAATTTATCCTGAAAATGTTAAATTATGGCCACGAGCATGCATGTTTACATAAAAAGAAAAAAATATCCAAAACGAGTTGCATTATAAAAATAGAAAAGTAGGATTAGAGTTGCAGGATAGCAATTTTTTTAAGGAGAGACAGATGTAGGATGAGAGCATAAAATGGTATTTTGAGTTGTCACCCCTTCTCCAAATTCAAATTAATTGTTTATTCATGAATAGTGATGCTTTTTGCCTCTTTTGTTACTGCAGCTGTTGGCCAGCAGAAAGCAAGTTCTCTCGCTCTCTTTGCCTTTTATATTTCAAAACCCCACCAACCCCTTCCCCTCGGAACCCCACATGAGAATAAGGAAAGACACCATGGAAGCGGATTTCCTCAAACGGCATAAAAAATATACATCCTCTACGATTTTTCATGACAATATGCACCCATCATATTCATCTTTATCATCTAAGATATGGATACACCAAAATTCATGCATGTGAGTTTACGATTTTTTCACCGTTGATTTAGTAGGTGCAAAATTAACAGTTTAGTGGTGACAACTCTTTCCCTTTTTACATTGTTAATTCAACGGGAAAAAATGGTAGAATCACGTGAATTTTGATGTATCCATGTCTTGCTTGATAAAGATGATGATGATGGGTGCCGTTCGTCGAGAAAAACCGTGGAGGGTGTATTTTTCTGACGCCATAGGAGTAAATTCCCTTCTATGGCATCTTTCCTCCATTATCACCCCACCCTCTCTCTCTCTCTCTCTCTCTCTCTGTCTATATATATATATATATATATATATATATTAGCCTGGTTCTCATTTTTTATTTTGAAACCGAACTTTAAAACAAACAATTCCCGTGTTTTTGTTAGTTATATGTATGCCCTAGAGGCCATTACTGTACATTGGATGTATATTGTAGTGGATGCTGGGACATATATAGGTAGGACTTTCTTGCTCGACATGATAGTACGCTATCTGGTTCCTCTTTATCTTAACATGTATACTTTCTGTCTCTCTGATTACAAGTTGATAAAGCCATTAGGATGTGTACTCGACTTTCAGGACTGTGATGAAGATCATACTAGTGGGGCCTGGGTAGTCAATGAGTACATCCTTCATTGTTCCTAGTCGTGGGAATATCGAGACGGGGCATCGATATTTCAGAGTAGACTAGCGTATATCTTCTCGACCCATGTGATGGGCGATGGATGATCCCATATCCATTGGTATTTGACATCGGAGATGGTATGCGGGTGCTCAGTGGAGACTGGGTACACTGAACGGACTCGCCGAGAACTCCCAGATGGTATTATACCTCACGTCAGATGGCAGTTCTCTGGTGACACTGGTACAGCTTAGTCTGTTGACCCGAGATCGTCATAGAGTCTTGTGTGTCTCCCACCGTGCTTTGATTTCCACCCTATCACGGCTCTACTGAGTCGTGCAAATAGGTGGTTTTTTGGTACAGTCCCGATTCACATGGAGGCAATGAGCGATAGGAGGGGATTCGTCTCTCCCGGTATTGGGGGTGGATGTTGCGCTATGCTCGACTGGCCATAACAGGAAATCCCTGGCCAGGGTTGCAGTGATATACTGGTAAGAGTTATCAGTAGTTTCACGAATGTTATGGACCTTACGTCGGCATGACTTATCAAGCTACTGGGGGTCTGACGTTTACCACCCCTAGGCGAGATATGCGACATATCAGACGAACAGACTGGACTATACGGTAAGTGTTACTGGTTGGATTCACAGGAGTGTGAGCGGGCTTGCTCGTCGATCTTCTGATCGCTCAATACCCGGGTGGCCGTTACGTTTAGCAGACCGCTTGCGGCTTGTGGGTGTTTGATATGATCATCACCTGCTGCCGGCGTATTGACGAGTCTTTAGAGTCCTACACAGAGGTTTCCTGGCTCAAGCGAAACGAAATAGGAGCGCATATGAGATATGTGTGGGACCGAGAATAATGCGTGTATGTGATACCGTATTCTATTCTCGCGATGAATGTATCGATTAGTTGTATGCGATATAACCTAGTTATCGAATCGAGGATTGATTCGATAAGACGATACATTGAATATTAGTCGGTTATATGCGATATGACCGGATCGTTAAATCAAGTATTGATTTAATGATTTGATGCATAATTATATATTTGATATATTACTTTGCATTAACTAATATTAGTTCACTTTAAATGGATTTTCTCACTTGATATGCACATTGTATATGTGATATATTTTTGTACACTTGTTTGTATCATGTTTGATGATACATACTCACTTAGGTTTGTGTAAAGAATTAAACCATGGTTATATGAGTGGTTAGGGTTTTGTTTATTTACTTATTCATTTATTTATTTATTTTGTTTATTTTGGCAAAAGAAAATGATAAAGAGAAAATGGTGGCTTTCTTTGTTCTTTGCTTGAAGCTTCTTGAAGCTTCAAAGCATCTTTGACTAAAGCAACCATTTTGTCTTCATCTCCTAACCCTAACCATTTAACTAACCTTAGTTTATTCTCTACACCTAACTATGGTTGGTATATGATAAGTATTCATTTATTTTCTATTTTGGAAAAGACTTATCATATTCTTTCTTCTTCTTCTTCTTCTTCAAGAAGAAAAAGCTTGATAGCTTCAATGGTGATTTGTGAAAATGAGTGAGAAATCCAATTCCAAAGTGAACCCACCTCCTATTTCTTCATCCTCTACCTCTTGCCAAGTAGCATAGGGTGTTTTCTTCACAAGTTTCATGACTTGGTGAAGTTGGAGTTTGATCTTGAGTTGCCTCGACTTAGATCATCTTCGGCATCGAAGTCGACGACCTAGCCCGCCCATTTCTCCGATGAAGCCGATGCTAGAGTCCGGGATCCGATATGGACAGCGAGGGGACGTCATCACGGAGCCTAGGAGGTGGAGGACCGGATCTACAAAGGTTGTAGCTTCTTTCATTTATGTTAAAGTTGTTTACTTGCATCGCATCACCTATAAATCTAGTTAACGATCCGTATTAGGGTTTGTAGGCACATGTAAAATTTTGAATTAGCCATGTTTGATCACTTGTGAGACCTCATTAGTGTGCCTAGGAACCCTTCAGTTTTCCACCGAGCCGTACCGATCAATTTGATCTACTTGTATTATATAGTTTATGTATAAACTTTCATTAGATTTGGAATTCTCTAACACATCCATCAAGCGGCCTTATTTTTCATGTATCGTAAAATCGTCAGATTTTTTGTCTATTTGATGGATTAACTAGAGCTCTCTAGATCTCATAAAATTTGATATATAGCCTATCTAACATGTGTGGATCACGATGATCGGTGCGGATCGGTGAAAAACACGACGTATTGTGTGTTTAAAAGGCGAACCTCAAAATAAGAAATGATGTCGGAGCTCATAAGGTCAGCGCCCTATATATATATATATATATATATATATATATATATATATATATATATATATATAGAGAGAGAGAGAGAGAGAGAGAGAGAGAGTACGGATCCGTTAGGACGGGTTCACATTTTTAAATTTACGAAGCTGAATAACAGCCGTTGGATCTACCATTTGCTTTAAACGGCTCCGATTAAAACAAATAAATAATAAAGTAAATATTCTCTTATCTAAATTTTGGGATTCATGCGTATCTTTATTTATTTATTTTGGGTAATATGGATCATGGAATATTTTGGATGATATTGTTTTAGAATGATGGGGATTGAATTTGTTGGATATTTTGATATTTTATATTATCTCTATTCATTTAATTTGGGTAATATGGATCATGAAATATTTTGAGTAATATTGTTTTAAAATCATGGGGATTGAATTTATTGGACATTTTGATATTTTATTTTTGGATTCATTAAAAATATTTTAGGTAATATTAATTAGAATAATGAGGATTGGAATCATATAATCATGGATCTCAAAAATCAAGTAAGAGAACATTTACTTTGTTATTTAATGAATTTATTAAATTTTTTTAATCGGAGCCATTGAAAGCAAGGGATAGTTCCAACGGCTGTTATTTAGTTTCGTGAATTTATGTAACATTTCAAAAAATTTAAAGGTTTATTTTAGAATTTAAACAATGATATTATGGGTTTTATTAAAATGATAACAAAATGTTGGAATTTTGGGGCTGCGGTTTTTAAAACGGCACATTTGACAGTTTTTAATATCTATTATGGCATGGTATGCCAATTATATATTAACATTTTCTTTATTTTATAAATAAAATTTTGCGATTTTCTTCTTGGTTGATGGTTGATAACTCATGAGAGAGGCATAGGATCAACCTGCAATATATGTCCTTATATTCATTTTTTTTTCTTCCTTCTCCCCAAAATTTATCTCTCTCCATCCCAATCCCAAAGTACTAGCTCTTTTCCATCGAATCCAACTTCCTCTCTCAAGCTTCATCAACTAGAGGTCATCATCAAGCTTTTTGTAGCCCAATTAAGCCTTGGATCTCCTCTTTTGCTCAAACTTTCTAAGCTAAATCCTTTTGATTTCAAGTTTTAAGTTTTAATTGCCATAAAAACTATAACTTCTACATAAAAATCATATTTTCATGGTTTAAATCTTGCACAAATGGAGTTTTAAATGGTTATTTGTAATTGTAGTGCGTTTGTGCAAGCTTTCTTCTTGTTACAACTTGTTTTGGATTGCAGAGGGCAATTGTAAGCCAAAGTTTTAGTTTTATGGTGTTTTACAAATTACAGTTTTTTTCGAGTGAAAGTTTTCTTTTTCAGACGTCTGAGACTTGTTCTTCAGATGTCTGTGACGTTTCTGTTTTAAATTTTTATAGTCTGTCAGATGTCTGAACTAAAACTTTAGACGTCTGCTAATTCTCTGGGGTTCCACTTGTTGGTGCTAGGTGCTCGCGCCGCGGGAGCCACGGCCAAGACGGAAGCGGTAACAAAAATTTTATGCGAGCACCAAACACACTAACCCAAGAATTCGTTCAAAACACCTAAACTAGCAAATTATAACATGCAAGAGTATAGAAATACAACCTTCGACGCGTGTCCACCTAATTGTGGAAGATCCCTCCAATCTCGCAGACGCCGGGAACACACCTGAAAGACGACCACCCTTTTCGAAGAAGATCCACCCGAGAGAAACCGGAAAAAAGCTCCGACCGACGCTCCAAACTTGCTAAGGATGGGTTGTGGGTGATGTAAGAATTTTTTCACTAATTTTTCTCTCTAAAAACCATACTCAAAAGAGCAAGAAGAATGAGGAGAAGGAGGTGAGGAAAATGGCTAAGTCTTGAGAATGAAGCAACTAAAGAACGTGTAATGAAGCAAGTGTAGAATGGAATCACATGTGTAGAAAAGAATGGCTAAGCTTTTTCAATCATGGATCAATAGTGCATCCAAATCATTTTATCAATATAAAATCCAAAGCCGCACCTTTCTACATGTTCACAACCATACTTCATGCCACCTCACCCTCCACCTCATTTCTTTTTAATTTTCTAAAAAGAAAATCAGATATGAGGTGTTCTTCTTCTAGAAGCATTTCCGTATAAATACGGAATACTTCACCCGGTAAATATAGTGCTACATATACGCATATCCGTATAAAAATACGAATAGCAACAGAGAGAGAAAATGAATAGTGAACAATAATACTAAAATATATCAATATATATATATATATATATAAATTATTAAATCAAAACCTGATTTATTAATCAGATAGTATTATCGACCGTCCGATTAAAGTCCGTGTAACCCGTACACGTATTTAATCGGACCCCTGCATGTACCAATATACGGCTCCTACATCTATCGCCTGAACCGGAAAAACCCTCTGTGTGGGACTCTAAACACTCGACAATACGCTGGCAGTGGGTTTAACCACAAGTACGTCAGCGACACTAGCTGTACGTAACGGGCCTAACGGCTACCCAGGTACTTGCCGAAAGAGGGGTCGACAATCAAGTGCGTCCTTACCTTACTGAGCTTGAATATGACCATCTCTGTACGGTCCGATCTCTTCGTCAAAAAGTATCGCATATCGGGTCTAGGGGTGGATAACTGTTAGTTATATGTATACCCTAGAGGCCATTGCTGTACATACGATGTATATTGTAATGGATGCTTGGACATATATAGGGAGGACTTTCTTGCTCGACATGATAGTATACTATCTGGTTGTACTTTATCTTAACATGTACTCTGATTGTCTCTATGTTACATATTGATAAAGCCCTTAGGATATGTACTCGACTACTGGGACTATGATGAGATCATACTAGTGGGGCCACGATAGTCGACGAGTATATCCTATAACTGTTCCTAGTCGAGGGTGTATCGAGACAGGGCATCGATGCACCAGAGTAGACTAGCGTATACGCATCTTGACCCATATGATGGGCGATGGATGATCACATATCCATCGGTGTTTGATATCAAGGATGGTGTACGGGTGCTCAGTGGAGACTGGGTATACTGGACGGACTCGCCGAGAACTCCCAGATGGTATTATACATCACGTCAGATGGCAGTTCTCCGGTGACACTGGTACATAGTAGTCTGTTGACCCGAGATCGTCATAGAGTCTTGTGTGATTCCCACTGTGCTTTGATTTCCATCATACCACGTCCAAGAGGGCGTGCAAAAAGGTGGCTTTTGGGTACAGTCCCGAATCACATGGAGGCAATGAGCGATAGGAGGGGATTCGTCTCTCCCGGTATAGGGAGTTGATGTTGTGCTATGTTCGATTGGCTATAACCGGAAATCCCTGGCCAGGGTTGCTGAGATTTACTGGTAAGTGTTATCAATAGTTTCTCGAACTGTTATAGACCTCATATCGACATGACTTATCGTGCTACTGGGGTCTGACGTTTACCACCCCTAGGCGAGATATGCGACATATCAGACGACGAGACCGGACTGTACGGGAGTGTTACTGATTGGATTCACAGGAGAATGTACATGCTTGCTTGTTGATCTTCTGAGCGCTCAATACCTGGGTAGCTGTTACGTTTAGCTGACCGCTTGCAGCTTGTGGGTGTTTGATATGATCATCACCTACTGCCGGCGTATTGACGATTCTTTAGAGTCCTACACAGAGGTTTCTTGGCTCAGGCAAAACGGAGTAGGAGCACATATGTGATATGTGCGGGACCGAGGATAATGCGGTATATGATACCGTATTGGATTCTCGTGATATGAGATATCGGCCGGGTATATGTGATATAGCCGGGTCATCGTATTAGTCGGTTATATGCGATATAGCCGGATTATCGGATCAAGTGTTGATTCGATAATTTAATATATAATAATATATATGATATATTAAATTACATTAACTAATATTTGCTCACTAAAAGATTCATTTTCTCACGGGATAATACATTGATATATATGCGATATATGTTAATTGTATTATTATTTATTGTTACAAAATATATTGTATATGTGATATATAATATTGTAACATGTTAGGGTTACAAATTTAACAATGGATTAGGGTTTAAACTTGGTTAGGGTTTGGATTAGGGTTAGCTTTTGCATGAAGCTCCATGAAGCTTTGACTTTGTGGTTGCTTGATATTCTTGTGAGATATTATGTTAACCCAATCCAAACCATTAACTCTAGTTAACTCTCTACAAGGGTTAACTCTTTTCATGCTTAACTCTTGATTAGATTTGTAACCACTACAATAATTCATTGTTTATCACAAAAGGATTAAGTTATCATCTTCATTGATCTTCTTCTTCCTTGAGCTTCTTTATGAAAAAGCTTTCTTTTGTGATGAAAATGAGTGAGAAAAAGATTATAAATGAGAGCAAAAATCCTACTTCATCATCCTCATCTATCCTTGCCATTTAGATGAGGGTGTTCACTTCATATTATGAGTGTTAGCTTGTGTTAACGAAACTTCAAGGTAGATCATCTTTGTATCGAAGATCGGAAGCAAAGGTTGCATCATTCTCTTCGTGAAGCCTCTCGAGAGTCCAGAACACGATGATCGCAGCGAAGAGACCTCAACACGGAGCTTAAGAAGTGAAGGACCGGATCTACAAAGGTTGTAATCCCTCTCACTTAGTGTTAAAGAGTTTAACATGCTAGTTTTTGTCTAAACCCTAGTTTAAAGATCCGGCTTCAGGTTGTTCGACACGGCTAAAATTTTAATCGGGCATGGTTGATGCCTCGTAGACCCTTGTGCGCGTGCCTAGCAACCCTACAGTAGTATCAGAGACAAGCTAGAGCTTTAGGCGAAGTGTAAGCGAAGTTTAAAGTCCGATTGAACCCGAGAACCCCGATCAAACCCCTTCTCTGGATAATTTTTCAAAATGTTGATTTTTCTGAATTAAAAATGCTCAGAAAATAGTGCAGGTAAATATAAGGATTACTGTAGAAAACGACCCCCTGAATCCACTGTAGCGCCGTGGAACCGCGGCCATAGCCTGCTTTTTGCGGCGGTTCCGCGGCCGTATGTAAAGATCAGGGTATTCTGTTTCTACAGTAATCTCCGTAGGTGATGCCTGATTCTTCTGGGAATTTTTTATTTTCACTCCAGTGTTTAGTCTTCTGGGTTGTATTGGGGATTTAATGATTCGATCGGATATTTTAACTTTGTTTAGTTTGTCCGGATAATTTTAGAAACTGTTAAAAAGTTCGAACGGATATCAATAACTCACTTTTTCCCCAGTCGGAAATTTTTTCAAAAGTTGGATTTTTTTTCTCGAGTTTAAGAACGTTCTAAGTCGTGCAAGTAACGCGGTGGACCCTCTAGAAGACAACAAACCTTAACTCGATTATGTGACCGTTTTGAACTGCCTTTTGAACCTTAGGGTTCGGGGCAGTACAGCGTGCCACATGTGAGGCGTTGGCTTGAACCTTCTACGGCTGGACCATTGGTACTGTGGCATGTAATGGATGTTTTTGAACTCCGCTCAAGTGTTGAGCTATTTGGGAAAACTTGGGTGTTTGATTATTCGATCGGAAAGTTTGACATTGTTTATTTATCTGGAATGTGATACAATATTTGGAATCCACATGTAGTTATGAGATAACTAATTTTAATGTTATAAACATAGCAGTTTAGTCTCAGATGATCGGTTGCCACGGAATTTTGATGTGATCAAAAGTCCGTTGCAATCACGTAGTGTACGCGGATACTCGCCGGGTAAACTTAATAGACAGCCATGCCCCATAGCCCCGACCAAGTGACTGTAGGAGAACCCCGTCGCCGAAAGCATCCGTTCGGGTGCTCGCGGCAGCGGTGTTCCGCCTTAGTGCACTTCGTCGACGGCATCAGGGGGTGCGGCCATCTACTAAAGTTTGCGACGAGCATTCGATCAGGATGTCGGGAATCTTGTTAAATTGCCCGACTTGATATTGAAAAGAGTTTTCGATAATGAGACTAAAATGCGGGGTTTATAATTGTTAGGCATGCGATGTCTAAGGAATTCATTTGGTTAGGCATGTGATGTCTAAGGAGATTGCGGATTCCAACTGTTGTAGTTTTACACTTTCTTTTCTGTGACCGTAAGCGTAGTATGTGGTGTATGGCCGGCTTCGTTGCTATACATCAACGACAATCGGGATACGCATACTTGCTTACGTTGATGATATGAGATATTATGTGTTGCTGTGATATGTTATATTGAATCGTCGCGTTTGAATAGCCGGGGTTTTTATGTGAGATGAGAGTTTTTCTTTTTCATTCATGTAAAATTCATTTGTATGTAATATTTTTTTATTGGGGCACTTCCGGGCCGAGGATGATGTCACCATTGTATATTATTTACTTTTCCGCATTAGGTAGACCCAAGGCGGGGAGCACAAGTAACCGCGTTCTGGGGTCCAGTTGGAGACCATCTCGAGGAGTCGAGACCGGGTCTCCTAACCCTAGAATTGGCAGTGTTTCTTGCCGCTCTCGTAGGGGTCTAGGGATGTGGGTTTGGCTATTCATCGCGACCGTAGAATCCGTGTTTTATACAGGCTCGTACTAAAACACGGACGTCCTAGTATATCCAATATTTCATATATGTTCTTCTGCTGCATTGTTCTGTGATGAGATCATATTACTGCCTGAGACGAATGTTTATATTATATATATGAGATATATGTTATATTGCAGATTTCGTTTCAAATGTGATGCTTGTGAAGCATAATTAAAAATGGGACTTCATTAATGAGATTAATGAAATAAAAGAAACCTAAAGATGTTGTAGAAACTTGTTTAAAAACTGGTAGCTCTAGTTCTTGCTTTGCATAGCGGTGTTCCTTATAGAACATCCAGCACCTTATTCGATAAGGAAAGAGCCGAGATCCTTTCACCGGGAGTGACCTCTTTAGTGAAACTAGCAGATGCTACAAACTCGGTTTGTCTTTTGATTGCTTCTATAGTTCTTGCTTTGCACAACGATATTTGTGAAATATCCTGCACCTTATTCGATGAGGAAAGGGCCGACGATCCCTTCACCAGGAGTGACCCCTTTAGCAAAACTAGAAAAGCCTAAAAAACATTCCATTTAAAAATCACTCAATTCTACAACGATATCAAGTTCATTATGCAAAAGGTTTTCTTAAAAACCTGTCGTAGCCCTCCGTCATTTCAGATAAGTAATAGTTAGTATTCGTGCTGCGTTTGTTGACCTCTGTCAAGGCGTAGTGTGCGGTAGCTGATTAATGCTTATCTGTATAAGCATATGATGTGATTGATTTAGGGTAGTTGTGCGACCTTGTTGACCTCTGTCAAGGGTCGTGCGGGTGGGTTTACTTCAATCAGGAAATGACGGGTTGTACTTGATTAGCAGCCTATGGTTTGTTGACCTCTGTCAAGGTCATAGGACGCTAGGGGCAAAATATTATTGGGAATTTCAAGTGTTGAAATTTGCAATGAGATTGCATACCTTCTATGAGATAGTTGGATCCCGATATCCGCTGTGAGTAAGAGTTACTCCTGGGAGAGTTTTACACATTACAATTAGCCGATCAAGTAGGTGTCTAGAAAGGTGTTAACGGGGTTACGCCTCTGGGAAAACGAGGTTTACTTTAATTAGGTCCGTATGAAAGCACGGGGAATCTCCCTCAAAGTACTGACATTGGCCTGACTGAAAGATTGGCGAACTTGTAGCGTGTAATTAATCCCGGCCAGTCTTTCCTTTTAGGGTTTGAAGGAAGATTTGATTAAAACAGTGGGATGCATCCTGATTAGATATATTAGATAACCAATCTAATCTTGCAAGAGCATACACTGAGTGTTTTCTTCTCTCTCTCTCCAGGTAGCGACCATATCACGCCTTAATCAAGATAATAATACGGATGTATTGACCGAACCTGCTTGTTATACTGAGCTGGGGAACGTTGGTCCCGCTCCAACTTATAATTGTTATAAGACATAGCAGGAAATAGGGGATTACCAGATTTCCCGTGCCGCCAAAACGAAGAAAGTGCATGTTGATGCATCTTCTTCGGGTGTGTTCATTACATAGAACTGTTTCTCAGTATCCTTTACGTCCTGGGTATTAGATACCGGATCTCCGCATATGTAATCTGTTACATGGGCTACAGAAAGGTAGAGAACTGAGAACGGGTGATAAGTTTCATGAGACAGAAAACGGTGCAAGTGTTGCAGCAAAGTCTGTTGGTCACTATTACCCTGTATTACCAGAATACATTGATTCTGAACAAATGTTATTAGATACCGGACCTGATATACAACATCATATCAGTCTCTTTATTAATAAAGAAATGATATAATTTTGTATTGTTGGATAATGTTTTGAACATTTCCTATATCAAGAGTTGATCGGTTCAGGCACGTTATCTAAAAGCATAGACGTTATAAATCAAACTACAGTTCTTAGTATACAGAACACACACAAGAGGAAGAGTTCAGAAATGAACGCATCCTTCTTGAGGTATTGTAGACTAGGTCACATCAATGTGACCCGACTAGCTGAAGTTACATATAGATGCATATTTAAATTAGTTTGAATTTACATCTTATGAAACTTGCCGGTCATGTCACAGAGATAAGATGACCATAGCTCCGTTTATTGGAAACAGAGAAAGAGGTAGTGAACTCTTAGGATTGTTACATACTGATGTATGTAAGTCTCCTGTCTACACTTGCCAAGACCGGTTCTTTGTACTTCATTACATTCTCTGATAATCTCTCAAGATTCAGACATATGTTCCTGTTGAAACACAAGTCCGAACCTTTTGAGATATTCACAGAATATAAGTTAGAAGTAGGGAACTAAAATACGGGTATAGGTATTATGTCCTTTGATGAGATCAAGGAGGAGAATACTTGAGCACGAAATTCCTGGACTATTCTAAAGGAGAATGAGATTCTCTCTCAGTATTACTCCTCCGTATACACCATAGCACGTCGGTGTATCGGGGCGGAGCAATAGCACCCTATGTGATATGGTGTGCTCTATGATGAGTACTACTGAGTTTCCTATTTCCTTTTGGGTGTTATGCGCTTGAGAAGATGCATACCTATTGAATAGGGTTCAAATCAAATCAGTTGCCTACCCTTTCATATGTGATATGGAAAGGGAATAGCCTATATCTTAAGTTTGTTAAGATTTGGTGTTGTCCGGACTATATCTAAAAGCAAAATCCGGACAAGCTCGAGGCAAGGTCTGTTATGTAGAACTGGAAATGTTCCAGCTATACAAACTGCAGCAGATGATTTGGTAGAACCAAAGGATTCAATAGTAACCAACGAACCTCAGCCTCTCCGCCGATCTAGTACGGTTCCTCACCCACCTGAGAGATACTTCGGTTTCTCTATGACGGTGGGAGCGAGAATTGCATCATGAGATGATGACCCAACTAGTTTCGAGCAGGCCATCAGGAGTGGGACTCTGTAAGAATGGCTGGTGCTTAGTGATCTGAGATGGAATCCTTATACACCAACAAAGTATGGACTTTGGTTGCTTTATCTGAAGGGTTAAATCCCCATCAGGAGCAAGTATATCTTGAGAAGATTACTTGGTGTACATGGAAAAGTTGAGACTTTCAAAGCTATGCTTAAGTCCATCCAGATCCTACTTGCCACGGCTACATACCATGACTACGATATCTGGCGGTTGGGTGTCATGACTGCTTTTCTAAATGATGTTTTAGAAAAGAGCGTCTATAAGTACACAGCCAGAGGGCTTCGTAGACAGTGGGAGTAGAGGAAACGTGTGCAAGATGTTTTATGTGATAAAACATCTGTTTTGATATGGTAGTCAAAGAGTTTGACTTCATCAAAATTGTAGATGAACCTTGTATATACAAAAAGGTAGTAGGGAGTATGGTGATGATTCTCGTAGAGTACATGGATGACATACTCTTGATAGGGAAGGAGTTTCCTATGCTACGCTCGGTCAATCTCCGCTTATCACAAGGATTCTCCATATAGGATCAAAATGATACCTCCTAAATCCTGGGTTTTGGATCTATGAGATAGATCTAATTGGATGTTAGGATACTCACTAATTGTAGTGAGATGGTATCAATCGATCCTGGGGAGAATCACTGGAAAGGTTCCAGGGTGATAAGGACGACTGAATGTCAGTTGCAGGCATTGTCTTTACCCTCAGTGGAGGGACGGTATGTTGGAAGAGTTCCAAGCTAGATACCGTGACTTACTAGACGATTAAAGGCAAGATACATCGTTACCAAGGATGCTACCAAAGAGTCAGTCTGGATATATATAAGTTCATGAGATGAACTTCGTTCCTACCATTGTGTAACAATGGAGTTGTGGCTTTAGCCAAGGAACTACCGTCCCATCTGAAATCCAGATATAATTCTTAGGCAGTATCACCTGATCATAGGAGATGGTTGATCTCCAGTGATATCGAGGTTAGGAGAGTAGATACAGAGGACGACAACGCGGATCCACTCACAAAGGCCTTTTTCTCAGTAGAGACATTTATGGGATGGTTGAGTATGAGATACTTCAACCGCAGCTAATTGTTGGGTATGTGATACCACAACAGATGGCCCTAGTGCAAGTGGGAGATTGTTAGTTATATGTATGCCCTAGAGGCCATTGCTGTACATACGATGTATATTGTAATGGATGCTTGGACATATATAGGGAGGACTTTCTTGCTCGACATGATAGTATGCTATCTGGTTGTACTTTATCTTAACATGTACTCTTATTGTCTCTATGTTACATGTTGATAAAGCCCTTAGGATATGTACTCGACTACTGGGACTATGATGAGATCATACTAGTGGGGCCACGGTAGTCGACGAGTACATCCTATAACTGTTCCTAGTCGAGGGTGTATCGAGACAGGGCATCGATGCACCAGAGTAGACTAGCGTATACGCATCTTGACCTATATGATGGGTGATGGATGATCCCATATCCATCGGTGTTTGACATCAAGGATGGTGTACGGGTGCTCAGTGGAGACTGGGTACACTGGACGGACTCGCCGAGAACTCCCAGATGGTATTATACATCACGTCAGATGGCAGTTCTCCGGTGACACTAGTACATAGTAGTCTGTTGACCCGAGATCGTCATAGAGTCTTGTGTGATTCCCACTGTGCTTTGATTTCCATCATACCACGTCCAAGAGGGCGTGCAAAAATGTGGCTTTTGGGTACAGTCCCGAATCACATGGAGGCAATGAGCGATAGGAGGGGATTCGTCTCTCCCGGTATAGGGAGTTGATGTTATGCTGTATTCAATTGGCTATAAGCGGAAATCCCTGGCCAGGGTTGCTGAGATTTACTGGTAAGTGTTATCAGTAGTTTCTCGAACTATTATAGACCTCATATCGACACGACTTATCGAGCTACTGGGGTCTGACATTTACCACCCCTAGTCGAGATATGCGACATATCAGACGACGAGACCGGACTGTACGGGAGTGTTACTGATTGGATTCACAGGAGAATGTACAGGCTTGCTTGTTGATCTTCTGAGCGCTCAATACCTGGGTAGCTGTTACGTTTAGCTGACCGCTTGCAGCTTGTGGGTGTTTGATATGATCATCACCTACTGCCGGCGTATTGACGATTCTTTAGAGTCCTACACAGAGGTTTCTTGACTCAGGCAAAACGGAGTAGGAGCACATATGTGATATGTGCGGGACCGAAGATAATGCGGTATATGATACCGTATTGGATTCTCGTAATATGAGATATCGGCCGGGTATATGCGATATAGCCGGGTCATCGTATTAGTCGGTTATATGCGATATAGCCGGATTATCGGATCAAGTGTTGATTCGATAATTTAATGTATAATAATATATATGATATATTAAATTACATTAACTAATATTTGCTCACTAAAAGATTCATTTTCTCACGGGATAATACATTGATATATATGCGATATATGTTAATTGTATTATTATTTATTGTTACAAAATATATTGTATATGTGATATATAATATTGTAACATGTTAGGGTTACAAATTTAACAATGGATTATGGTTTAAACTTGGTTAGGGTTTGGATTAGGGTTAGCTTTTGCATGAAGCTTCATGAAGCTTTGACTTTGTGGTTGCTTGATATTCTTGTGAGATATTATGTTAACCCAATCCAAACCATTAACTCTAGTTAACTCTCTACAAGGGTTAACTCTTTTCATGCTTAACCCTTACTTAGATTTGTAACCACTACAATAATTCATTGTTCATCACAAAAGGATTAAGTTATCATCTTCATTGATCTTCTTCTTCCTTGAGCTTCTTTATGAAAAAGCTTTCTTTTGTGATGAAAATGAGTGAGAAAAAGATTATAAATGAGAGCAAAAATCCTACTTCATCATCCTCATCTATCCTTGCCATTTAGATGAGGGTGTTCACTTCATATTATGAGTGTTAGCTTGTGTTAACGAAACTTCAAGGTAGATCATCTCTGTATCGAAGATCGGAAGCAAATGTTGCATCATTCTCTTCGTGAAGCCTCTCGAGAGTCCAGAACACGATGATCGCAGCGAAGGGACCTCAACAAGGAGCTTAAGAAGTGAAGGACCGGATCTACAAAGGTTGTAATCCCTTTCACTTAGTGTTAAAGAGTTTAACATGCTAGTTTTCGCCTAAACCCTAGTTTAAAGATCCGGCTTCAGGTTGTTCGGCACGGCTAAAATTTTAATCGGGCATGGTTGATGCCTCGTAGACCCTTGTGCGTGTGCCTAGCAACCCTACAATAACGTCAGATCCCTACTAACCCGATTAGTCATGTCTGAGTTAAGCTCATCACCAACAGAGATACTACTGATCAACTATCAGTAAATCTCATCCACCACGGCCACGGATTTAAGGTGGTAGCCAACTGAACACAGTGCGACATCGACTCCTAATACCAGGAGAGACGAATACCGACAATCGATCACTGCCTCTATATGGCTCGGGACTGTACCCAACTAAAACTTGTTTGCACGACTCCTTTGAGCAGTGGTAGGGTAGTACTCAAAGTACAATGGGAACTCACACGAGACAAATGACGATCTTAGATCAAAGGACTAACCTGTATTCATGCCACCTGAGAACTTCCATCTGACGATAGATATAATACCATTTAGAAGTTCTCGGCGAGTCCATCCGGTGTACTCACCTCCAGTGAGCACATGTATTCTATCTTAGGTGACACAAAACCAATGGCTTGTGAGACCAGCGACTGCCCTTCGTCGGGGTCTAGAAACATATACACCAGTCTATTCTGGAATATCAATGCCCAGTCTCGATACTCTCACGACTAGGGACATTTAAGGATGTGCTTATGGACAACCTAGCTCTCATGTATATGATCGACATCATAATACTGGTAGTCAAGCAAGAATCTTATAAGCTTTATCAATGATGAAGACAAACCAAATACCATACTATTATCTCGAGCAAGACTGTTCTACCTATATAGGTTCTCGTTCAATTAGCATAATTGCCTTGAGGGTGAAAGGTTACGCTAGTGCCCCGGTCAACTACCGTGGCCAAATGCGGAACAAATTTTTTTCTAACGATTATAACATGGCCCTAGAATAACCTTTAACCCGGATCGTTCCATAAACCTATCTAGCAAAACTTGTAGTGCTATCTACTATGAAAAGAAGTCTCACCAAACGATCCAAGTCCTTCGGTCTTCTTTCCTCTTCGTTAGCTCCAAGTGGCCACCTTGAACATGCTTGATCTTCTTTGTTGGCTCCTTTGGTTCTCCGCGATCGATCTTGCTCTCCGGTCCTCCTTTATCGTAGATGATCCACCCGAGAGATATGATCCATGGCTTTAGCTCCACACTATATGTCAAGTGGAGCAACTAGAGAGCTTGGGTTGCTAAACCAAGTAGTCTAGGATGTAGTGTGATGATCTAAGTGTTTTGCTGTCTCTTTCTTACCTCTTCACTTGTTTCTCAACTCATGAGAGGATAGTGAAGAGGAAGATGATGGAGGTGGAGGAAACTCAAGAGGAGGGAGGAGGATGAAGCAAAAAATGGGAGCTCAAGAATAATGAAGCATGCATGTGAGAGAAAAAATCAACACAAAGGTTTTGTGTATGAATTTTCATGAATAAACAAGTGTAGCCATGCTTCAATAGTAACCACAAATGAATAAAGAATTCATTTGCGAACTATTGAAGCCATGCCTCCCTCTCCTTAATTTCCATCTCATTTCCATTTATCAATAAATGGAAAAGTCTATGATGAGGTGTCCACCTTCTAGAAGGTAATCTGTAATAAAATACGGATTACAGTCTGCTGTATATACATACCTGCATTCGGATAAAAACACGAATGCCCAAAGAGATAGAATAACACGAAGAACGCAATACTAGAATATACATATCGAAATACATATATGTAAACTATTAAATCAATACCTGGTTTAATAATCCGGCTCAAACCCGAGCCAGCTAGTATTACCAACTGTCCGATCGAAAGTCCGAGTACGAAGTAGATCAATCGATCGAGACCCTGCACGTATCCAATACGGCTACTACATCATTTCGCTTGAACCAGGGAAACCCTCTGTGTGGGACTCTAAAGACTCGACAATACGCCGGAAGTGAGTTACTGGATAACTCCATAACCACAAGCACGTCAGCGGCACTAGCTGTACGTAACGGCTACCCGGGTACCTGTCAAAAAGGAAGGCCGACGAGCAAACTCATCCGGATCCCTACTGAGCCTATCTGTGACAATCTCCGTACAGTCCGGTCTCTTCGTCTGAGAGTATCACATACCGGGTCTAGGGGGTGGTAAACGTCAGACCTTAATAACCTGGTAATTCGTGTTGATGCGGCTCAGGACCAATCCAAAAAACTACTGATCAACCTATCAGTAAATCCCAACTGCCTTGGCCAAGGTCTTATGGTCCTGACCAATCAAACACAGTGCGATATCAACTCCCAATACCGGGAAGACGAATCCCCGACAATCGCTCACTGCCTCCATGTGGCTCGGGACTGCACCCAACCAAAACCTGTTTGCACGACTCAGTAGAGCCGTGGTAGGGTAGTGATCAAAGCACAGTGGGAACTCACACGAGACAAATGACGATCTCAGGTCTAAAGACTAACATGTACTCATGTCACCTGAGAACTTCCATCTGACGATAGGTATAGTACCATCTAGAAGTTCTCGGCGAGTCCGTCCGTTGTACTCACCCTCAGTGAGCACATGTATACGATCTTAGATCTAAAGACCAATGGTTGCGGGACCAAACCATCGTCCCTCGTCGGGGTCTAGAAACGTATACACTAGTCTACTCCGAAATATCGATGCCCAGTCTCGATACTCCCACGACTAGGGACTATTTAAGGATGTGCGTACCGACTACCCAGCTCCCACAAGTATGATCGTCATCACAACGCAGGTAGTCTAGCAATGATCCTACGGGCTTTATCAACATGTATAAAAGATATGTAATAGTAAGTAAAACATGCACTTGTTAAGATAAAGACAAACCAGATAGCATACTATCATATCGAGCAAGACTGTCATGTACATATATATATGTCCAAGCATCCATATGTATACATATACAATAATGGCCTCTAGGGCATACATATCCAACAGAGGTCACTATATCCAATAATCTCCTACTTATACTTAAGGCAATTATTGCGGTATCGTGTACCCACAGTTCGTGTGCTACCGAATACCCAACTTCTTTACTAATCAGTTTCGCAAACTATATTTGTGAAACTTAATGTGTTCGAGAAATAGCCTCAGTGAGTGGATCCGCTATTGTCACGCCCTGCTTCCCAGTGTACGGGCATAGAGCGCGACGATGCCGCTACGTATTTACTCAGAAGTAAATACGCTAAGCGTAACTAAGTAATATAAAAGAAATACACACAAGAGACAAAACGTAAAGAACAACAACTTTAATTATTAACATTCTTTTACAGTACATGGAAAAGTAAATACATGGAATGAAACGATGCCTAAACAATGGCATAATAGAAATGGAAATACAGAATATAAAGGAAATGTACAAGTGTAACTACAGCTCGGGATCTTCAGTAAACTGGTCCAAGTCTTCGGCGTCGGGCTCAATCTCTTGAAGGTCCGAATCACCTGACAACATTCCAAAGAAAAAAGAGAAGGAATGTCGTCAGCGAACAATCGCTCGATAAGTCCCAAAGATAAGGGAGAAGTAAAATAGACAGACAGAGAGAGAGAGAGAGAGTAGCTTTTAAGGTTGTATTATATTGTATATTGTTGTGTTTAGTGTTAACGTTGTTGTTTGTAGTTTGGTACAGAAGAATGTCAGTGTATACGAGAGGAGTCTCTATATGCCAGAGACTAAAGGCAAGTGGAATACAAGGCTCCGTTGGAAAGCCCAGAACAACGGCGATTGAATTCAGGTTAGGTGTCTTAATGGTTGCAGTCTCGTGCCACTTCTAACACCTTCCGTACCAATCTACCCCTTAAACCCCGCGATGACTTGATTGTATTGTTGTATCATGTTGTAAATTGTATTGTCTTGTATAGATGGATGGCTTTCCGAAACCATGATATCGTATAAATGGAAATGGATGTACTGGATAATCATGTAATTGGAATATATCCATGGTTCGGTTCAGTCAAGTTGTATAGATTGATAGATTGATAGATTGAATATATGGATTCATGTTGGATTGTAGTTTGTACTTGAATCATATTCAAGTCAGATTATTTATAATGAGACTCGGTCTGTGTCAGAACAATTAGAAAAGAAATTGAAGTGCTGAATTAGGTTTTGGTGTTATCGGTAACCGCTGCACATGGGCGGCAGAATTTGTGTCTTTTTCAAAGACGATTACCGTATTGATAACACCGTTTGTTAAGTTGTCTACATTAAATAGGTAAGCACCCATATCTCCGGCTCCATGAGGCTCAAGAGACTGGTCCCGCTTAAACCTATATTTACTAGGGTCCTTAGGGTAATTTATAGAACTTGAGAGGGTTATATGTAAAAATACTTTTGTATAATTTTCAAAATACACCCCAAGTATTTAATTATCGTCTTTAGAGTTGTCATAGATTGTAGATTTTATCACTGTGGCATTTCTAGTGAATAAGACCTAATTTTCATAATATAGGGTATTTATTTGCAATATTGAACTTGTATGGAATTGCATGGTATTTTCATGTAAAATGATTCTTTTTTATTTAGAAAAGTTGGAATATTTATATTATATCAAAAATAGATATTTTGATGATACATAAATATATACATTTATATAAAAATAATTTTAATATATTATATTTTTAGAAATCTCATTTTCTTAAGATATTTGTATTTTAAAATCTTTCGAGACCGAATGCTCCTTGCGGAGGTCTGCATCTCACACTACTAAGCCCGAGGATGTGCGATAATCCACACCATCCCGAACGGGTTCCCCAGATGGGTTGTAGCGGCGCTTTGCAAAGATTTGTTAAAATACATAATCTTGTAAAAATGGTTTTTCTAAGTGAAAGGTAGTTTTGTGTAAAACCGTATTTCCCGAATCTATGTTTTCCCAAAAGGTATCGTGCTATGTTGCATATGAGTGTTGTGAGGAGGTAGGTCATTACCTCGTGATCTATTTAAAGGTATAGTAAGATTAATGATGTTTAAAGACGAAGCTAAACTACATGGTATTTTACTGAAAAAGTGCGATAAAACTTAAAATATACATTCTTTTGAAATGGAATTTGTTCCATATGTTTTGTTAATGATTAATAGTCAAGATGTAAGGGTTTGGTATGGTTGTGTTTAAGGAAAATTGAACTTTACAAAGAAAACCGAATCGGAAGTTGGATTTAACTCCGCTTCCGTCGGGTTTTAGCAAAAGAAGTTTTAAGAATAGATTAGAGAAGAGAGAGGTAGGACTTACTGGATTTTGGTTTAGAGGAGAGGAATAGGGAGTGAAAGTAGGTTCCGGTGCGTCGTTTCGTCGCCGGGAGCTCCTAGGGTCGTCGTCAGAAGTTCGCCGGAGCTTCGCCCTTCGCTAACTCCACTTGTACACAAAAGTCTAGAGATTTTTCTTGAGAGTTTTGGACAGAGTTTGTGAGTGAGGGGGTGTGTTTAGGGGTGGTATTTATAGGAAAAACTAAGGTTAGGGTAGGTGAAAGGGTGTGAGAAAAATGTATTAAAAATTGAATTAATTTGGGGTTTTAATTGAATTTTAAAGGATCTGGAAATGTGAAAGAAATTTAAAGTGTACAGGGGTGTTAAGAATACCAAAAGACACAAGTTTCATGTTGGACCAACTCGGATCCGACCGAGTTCGGCCGGCGGCGGCGGGCCTAGTCGGCCGAGTCACTGCAAGTCGGGCCGGGGATCGTCGCCGTGGGTCGCTCGTCGGTTGGTCTACCCCCTGGGCCAGTTTGTTTTATATGTGACGTGGGGTTTTTACGAGTTATGCACGTGTAGACCCTTGGGATTCTAAAAATTTAAAAAGAATCAATATAAAAAAATAATGTGGGTGATGGGACTTGAACTCTGGTGCTTTGGTTCAGCAGTGCAAGGTATTACCAATGAGCTACAAGCTCCTTCTTGCTATTAAAAAACAAAACAAATTTATAACTTGTGCTCAGGCAAAAATACCCCTTTCTGTATTTTTTTAAAAAAGTTGTACAGAAAGTTTAAGGCTGTTACATTCTACCCTCCTTATAAAAATTTCGTTCTCGAAATTTGTAAAAGGAAAGTGTAACGGAATCAAGGAAAATTTGGTTACTGATATACTGATAGTGTATGAAAAATTTCAAAGTGATGCAAAAGTTTGAAGAGAATTACCAGGGTTACCCTGGCCAACCGTCTCAGCTTCACATTTCTTCGTGCATGCTAGTACATCGCTGGTTGTCGAGGTAAAGATGGTCCACGTGGTAGTGGTGCAGGAAGAGCTAACCGAGTAGGTGGAGCTTGGATAGCTGGTTTAGCTGCGGAATTAGGGTCAGTTCGGTTGTGTGGGCAAGTGCATATGGTATGTGAGGATGATCCACATATCAGGCAAAGACAGTTTGCTCGTCGTAAATCTTCCATCCGATGTCCAGTCTCGATACTCCCATGACTAGGGACTATTTAAGGATGTACGTACCGACTACCCAGCTCCCACAAGTATGATCACCATCACAACGCAGGTAGTCTAGCAATGATCCTACGGGCTTTATCAACATGTATAAAAGATATGTAATAACAAGTAAAACATGCACATGTTAAGATAAAGACAAACCAGATAGCATACTATCATATCGAGCAAGACTGTCCTATACATATATATATATGTCCAAGCATCCATATGTATACATATACAATAATAGCCTCTAGGGCATACATATCCAACAGAAGGCACTATATCCAATAATCTCCTACTTGCACTGAAGGCCAATTATTGCGGTATCGCGTACCCACAGTTCATGTGCTACCAAATACCCAACTTCTTTACTAATCAGTTTCGCAAACTATATTTGTGAAACTTAATGTGTTCGAGAAATAGCCTCAGTGAGTGGATCCGCTATAATGTTCCAACTTCATCTCTCTAAATCTCAACTTTGCGGAGATCAACAATCTCGCAAACTGAGCAATACCCTGCCTCAAGAATTTGTCTGAATACTTGATGGGACCAAGTTCATAAATGAACAACCCCATCCAACAAACTTCTTGGGCTGTATTCTCGGTTGAGTCATAACCAGCATCCTGCACCATGATTACCTCAGTATCCCTATTAGAATACTATCCAATATACTGATCCTCAGAAGAGACTAAACTCAAAACCCTGACAGCATCTCTATCATCCAGGTCACCTTGGAAGCCTGAACCGATAACCGCCTCCCAGAGGAGGCCGCCGTTACCTTATATCAAGAACATCCTCTTATGTTCATAGTAACTTCTCTTTGTTTCTCCAGGATTGGATTAATATCTGCTTGCTACAACAAGTGTATAAGAAACATTTGGTTTTGTACAAGACATTGCATGACTGACTCAATTGCCTAAGCAAATGATATGTCATTCATGCAAGCCCCTTTCCTCATTCGTCTAGAATACATCCTTTTTAGAGAGAGTGTCTCCATCACTTGTGGGTTCACCACCACGCCAGGAGCCATCCATTCTAAAATACTTTTAGAATGCTGTCTAAGTACCCAATTGGGAAAATTCCCAAATCTAGATCTAAAACCATAAATCTAGTCATCGGAATTCCTGATATATTATCCATATTCAACGTAGAGAAAACACTATGTGACAACCAAAGTTTGACCGATTGTAGTATAGGAACATCACTTCCTATCTGGAGTATGCCATCCAAATCCCAGGACAATACTCCGTACATCTTTCTTACTAGGTTCATCTATTGCTTTGATAAAATCAATCACCTTGACTGTCATATCAAAAACAGATGATCCGTCTCCGCTATCCATGCTTTAGTCTACGAATAGACATAAGCAAGTTGCACACCTTCCACTGCTCCCACTTACTACAATAACCCTCTGGCAGAGTCATATACACGTACACTTCCAAATTCCCATTTGGAATGACGTTATAGTCATCCATCTGCCAGATATCATAGCCAATAATAGCATCAACGCCAAGTCATATCCATATGGATTTCAGCGTAGACATTGAAATAAAAGTCACATCACAATCCACAATTGGCATTTGATGAAAACTCTTTACAACAAGTCTAACCTTATTATTAGGTTAGTACCTTTCCACCTGCACAGATCTTGAAAGATCTACTTGCTCCTAATGGATTTTACCCCTTCACAAGCATCCAGCAAAATCCAAAATCCATGATTTGCTGAAGTGCGTAGAGTCTATCTTGGGTATGAAGTATTTGGTCACCTGGAACTTACCACTTCCTATGACCTACTGATAACAAGTAGGGGAAACAATAGTGCCAAGTTATATCCATATGAACTTCAGCATAGACACCGAAGTAAAAATCTCATCACAATCCACAACGGGTATTTGATGAAACTCTTTACAACAAGTCTAATCTTATTAGGTTGGTACCTTTCCACCTACACAGATCTCGAAAGATCTACTTGCTCCTAATAGGTTTTACCCCTTCAGGAGCACCCAACAAAATCCAAAATCCATAATTTGCTGAAGTGCATGGAGTCCATCTTAGGTATGAAGTATCTTGTCACCTGGAAGTTACCACTTCCTATGACCTGCTGATAAGAAGTAGGACTATCATCACCATGATGCTGACCTCTCTGCCACCGTCTACGAGAAAACCGAAGTACCTCTCGGGTGGATGAGGTCACCTACTTAATCTGCGGAGTGGCTAATGGTTTGTCAAGTCCAATTGAATCTTTAGGTTTTACCAAATTTTTGGTAACCGTTTGTGGTTCTGGAATCATTTCCAATTCTACCATACTCTCACTAGTTTCTTTTGCAAAAAGATTCCTTTTGTAAAAAAAGATAGCGAGTCAAGAACAATATAACTATTGATCTTGAAAAAGGTAGAAACAAAATCCTAGCGAATGTTTGGGATAATTCACAAACCGCCATTACCAAAGCGTGCCTTGAGTTTGTCCGGATTCCGCTTTTAAACAGAAATCGGATAACTTCATATCTTAACAACCTCAAGATATATAACCATTCTATGTCCAAATAGAAAAAATGCACTAATTTAAATGGAACCATATTCAAAAGTCATGCAGCTGTTTCCAATGTATATCACCTAATGGAAAAATGCCAATACAACATTACTCATCAAGGAGTGCACCCACAGATGAGTAACCTGCGAGAGAATCAAGTTCTCAATACTATGATGGAATGCCTAGCATAAATACATACATTTTCGATCAGCTCGAAAATTCCTGATACTTCCAATGTATGGTTTTCTACTTTATTCTTATACCTATTGTTGGGGTAAAAATTTACACTCCGATTGACCAAGCTAAATTCAAAGTCAACCCCAAGCCCAAGTTAAGTGGGCCCATGCCCAAGTCAAGCCCGAACATGAAGCGGCCGGCCCTCCCATGCCAAGAAGAAAATTATGTAATAAACAAGTTTGATATAATTTTCATGCATGAATGTAAAATAAATGGGCATAAACCCAAATATTTGTAAAACCCATGGATCATGTTGAAAAGAAATGAGCACTTGAGGCATGGGATGGGCAAAATGCCATTTTGTAAAGCCCAAGGGGCTATGCATAAATTTGTAAGCCTATATAAGGCAACATGATGATGAAACGGAAACAATAATTTATTCTCCCCAAAAATTAGGTTTTCTGTGCCTCCTTCTCCTTCCTCAAGGTTCTAAACCTTCTCCTCCCTTTTTGAATTAAATCAAGTGTTTAACTCTTCTTTTTCCAAAAATAAACAATTTTTCTCCATCAAGCCCTTGAAGGGGAACTCATATCTTCCATCAGATCTCAAAAAGGGGAGATTTTTAAATCTCATCCCTCTTTTTCTCCAAGATCCGGCCAACAGAAGAGGAAGAAGAAGAAGACCCATCTCTAAAAATCCCATCTTGGGAAGATCTAGGTCCAAAGGGGAGAAAAAATGGGCCCCTTTGATCATTTCCAAAAATTTCTAGGAGTTTAACTCCATTCAAGATCTGTTGGAGTTTAACTCCATAAATTAATCTCTTTTTAGGAGTTTAACTCCAGAAATCAAATCAGGAGCACAGCTCCCAGTGCAGGGACCAAGTCCTCTCTTCTGCGGGCGCCTAGCGCCCACGCGCCCGGCACGTGAAGCACTGGCCAGCTCCATGCACGCGTCTTTAAGACGCTTCCCCCTCATTTTATATGCACTCCATACTAAATTTACCTCCCCCACTAGAAATTTTTTTCTAACGGGGCGCTGCCCCGCACCCCGCAAGGGGGCTGGTAGCCCCCTTGACCCCCTGCCCGCTATCCGGGTAGCGGGACCCTCGTAAACTCTGCGAGAACCCCGATATATCCAAAACCCCTTCAAAACACAACACTGCACATTGAGTTCGCATGATCTGTTTGACCCGTCAATCGGAGGTTCTCTCGCTCCAAAGGAGCGGGGTAATTAGCGGCAGCTTAGTCCGCGGCTGCCGGAGATTCGGATCGCCACAATCAATAAACCCCAGCCTACCCTAGGCAGGAGGAATCTAGAATGCGCCTGATAAGCGACGCGTATTCCCATCTCAATAGGGTGACGAAAAACACCCTACATATTCTGGCACGTCTGGTGGGACGATTTCTCTCCTCCTATATTTCGAGTTAAACATTCATGCAAACTCAATCAACATATACATCGATTGCCTGTACTGAAATCATGTTTCCTTGTGCAGGTTAACAGTTTCCAATTGCAATCTTCGGACGCAGCAAAATGTCTCCAAGGACGAGCTCAACTCTCAACACAGCTCCCGTCTCTTACACAATGAAGATAGATGCTAGGAAGGTCCTCCCGACCAGTCTCGGGAGACAGTGGGAGGATTTGATGCTACCATTCGGCTCTATTCTGTTCGTGCCAGCTAACGCCATCTCAGCTCCTCAAGCTCCGGTGACAGACAAACCGGCCTCGAAAGGCAAGATGCCAAATGTGGTGGTCTCGAAGGCACCCCAACCCAAACGCAAGTTAGTGTTTGAACGACTTTCCTTGCCCCCAGCCGGGGGCAAGTCTATCAACACCAATAGAGCAATAAAGCGTCTCGAGCAAGCTCCAGCGGTGCCCTTGACAACTGCTCAATCGGGTATCTTCTCTAAGTTCCTCGTCAATCGACTCACGATGGCTTCCTGGATGACGGATGCCCGTCAAGCCCTCAAAATCGAGAAGCTAAGACAGAAAAGGCTCAGATATAGAGCCAACAACAGGGCTAGAGCTAGGGCTCATGCTAGGCTGAACTTCATGAGGTTCCAAGAACAAGGTTACCCTGCCAAAGATAAAGAGACGGCTGGATATGTGGTCCACACTGTCTACATGGTGGGCACACGCAGCAAGAGCAAGGATGGGGCCACTACATCTCAAATCCAATCTGGTGTGAATGTGGCTGTCACTTCCCAAGACTAGCATCTTCCGGAAGGTAATGAAAATCCTCCCAGTGAGGCTGACAAGCAGAGAGATCCCTCGGTTCATGAGGAGTCGGGCTCGGAAAGCGAAGAGGAGCCAATCTTCCGTCCCAAGAACGCAAAGCAACAACTTCTCCAAGATCTCCGAAAACAGCTCAGAAGTAAAGACAAGGAGATGGCCAAGCTCTACTCAAAGATTGACGACTTGACAAACGTCGTCTTATGACTCACGGCCCAAGTTGCCTCTCATCCGCCCAATCAAGCACAGAGCTCTGCTCATGAACCGTGAAACGGTGTCACGAGGCAGCCGATGCCTATTCCCTCAAATTCAAAGGTGGGCGAGCTGCATGAAAGTCGCCCGCATCCTATCCCAGGAAATGTCTTGGTTACAGATGACAGCAACCCGCTAACTCAAGATCAAATCATGGATTTGGTTGCCAACAAAGTCAAAACATTGGTAGCCGAAGCCGAAGCGCAAAAAGATATCAGCGGTAATGGGAGACCATACCTTGATCGGTACGATCTTGTGGAGTTTCCCACTGGATATGTCGTCCCAAAATTTGAAAGGTTCGATGGGACGGGAAATGCGAACCGACACATTGCCCAATTTAAAGCATTATGTGTGAACACTGGGGGCAATGATGCGCTCCTTCTCCGCCAGTTTGTCAATAGCTTGACCGATGTTGCTTTCAATTGGTATGCAAGCATACCGGATGACTCGAGACGTTCTCTCAAATAGAATCCATGTTCAAGCAAAGGTTCATGAGTGTCAGCGATAAAATCACCATTGCCGACCTCGTAAGGACAGAGCCAAAGAACAACGAAAGCAACATGGATTTTATAGTCCGATGACACAATCTCTCTATCAAATGTGAACCACCGTTGGGGCAAGACCAATCCGTCAGTCTTCTCATAGAAAATCTGAACGACTGGATGAAACCTTTCTTGTGCACTGCAGGCCTCAAAACATTCTAAGAGCTGACCAAGAAAGTTCAAATGTTGGAACGCTCAAAGCCCGAGTCCACTCAGAATCTCCAATTCACAAACAGACCGAGACATTGGAGGGACGACAACCGGAAAAGCGAAAGTTCCAACATCACCGATTCTCTAAATAAGCAGAGAGTGGGTGGAGCAAAGACTAACAAATCTCGAGAGCCAACTTTGGAGGAAAGAAGAAATAAGGTCTACTCTTTCAGAAGGGATAAGGTCCACAAAATTTTCAAAGATGCTCTGAAGAATGGCCTGCGGCTACCAGAACCAAAAAGGCTAAGTGAAGTGAGCAGGACTGATCATCCCAATTTTTTCCCATACCACCGAGTTCAAGGGCATACTATTGAAGACTGTTGCATCTTCAAAGATTGGGTCGAAAAGCAATACAAGGAAGAAGAGATAGAACTGTCTAAAGGCGTGTTAACAAACAGTCAAGCCGCGACCGCCAATTTCATACAAACGGAGACCGAAGTCCTTCGGGAACCTGATTCTCTCAGACATCTGCCTTTCTATGAAAAGAACGGACCAAGGCAACAAGTTAAGAGCCAAGCGAGCAACATCGCCAATGAAGAAGCAATAGACGGGTACACAACCCATATGGTCTATATGATGGAGCTCAGAGGAACAAGTCCTCCTACGCCTTATAGGCATGACAATGACGCGGTTTTTGCCATCCAACACTGGCTCGATCCAAATGATGAAGAGCCCGCTCAGGCCATTGAGCCAAAGGAACCCGTGGTTCTTGTTGAATCAAGCTCAGGCAGTAAGGATGACCCCGATGTCATACCCGGAACTATAGAACAAGCATTATTCCAATGGCTTCAAAGGCAACTTCAGGACAGGGATGAGAAGATGGCCAAGGTCCATTCCAAAGTCGACGAGCTGGTAAACGTCGTGGCAGATCTCACGACCCAAGTCGCCCGATTGCAATTACAGCAAAATCAAATTTTGGTCCGTGAGCCAGGGATTGATATCCGGAAGCAGCCAACCGATACTCCCTCCAGCCCAAGAGCGGAAAACTTTTGCGAAAAATGGCCACGATCAGCTTCCAGTCTCTCCGATACATACCCTGAATGGGATAAGCGGACAGCAGGCGAACCAAAGACTGGTCGGCCTCAAGGACCAGCGTCAGTAAAGGCACCTACTCTAATGGAGAGAAAGAAGAAGGTATACTCCTTCAGGAGGGATAAAATCCGCGAAATATTCATGGACGCCTTGAACAACGGTATGCACTGCCTATTCCAAAGAGGCCACATGAAATGAACATGACCGGCAATCCCATATACTGCCCATATCATAGAATGGTGAGTCATACCATTGAAGACTGCTATGTTTGTAAAGATTGGGTGGAGAACCAATACAAACTTGGGAAAGCGACACAGTCGTCAGATGTACCGACAAGCCACAGAGCTACGATCATCAACACAGCTCCGCCAAGATCAAAGTTTGAGGAGCTGGGATAAGCAAACAACTGACCACCACGTCGTTAAAATGGAAACAGACGACCACCACGTCGTTAAACTGGGAACAAACGACCCCTAAGTCGTTAAACTGGGAATGTAAAAAAGATGTGTGTAATTAAAAAAAAAGTGTGTATAAATAAAATTGAAAAAAAGAAAAGACAAAATGATGGGGGCAACTCGCAATAAAAATCAGCGAGTAAAATAAAGATGAAAATAAAACCGAAATGATGGGGCAACCGTGAATAAATAGACGAATTGATAGGGCAATCGTGACCTTCGCGATAAGAAAAGCTGAAATGATAGAGCAATCGCGGTAAAAAAAATGGCGAATGATGAGTCGCTCCTGGTACCATATTCTAGTGCAGCGATGCAGACGCCAACCAAAATCCAAATCCCCAAATGGCGAATGATTAGTCACTCCTAGTACCATATTCCAGTGTAGCAATGCAGACGCAAACCAAAATCCATATCCCAACGGCGAATGATGAGTCGCTCCTGGTACCATATTCCAATGCAGCGATGCATTCGCCAACCAAATTCCAAATCCACAAATGGTGAATGATGAGTCGCTTCTGGTACCATATTCCAGTGCAGCGATGCAGACGCCAACCAAAATCCAATTTCCCAAAATTCTCCCAGCCCTACGGTTGATCCCCGAAATGACTACCGTATACAATCTACGGGCTCAAATAATTCTTATCACACCCATACCCTACCGCAATCACCAGTCACGCAGCCGGTCTCCGCCCTCGGAATTATGCTCCATTTGGGAAGACCCACTCATGTGTCCTCACGATACATTAGGAGAACAAACTTACGAGATCCTCTTGACTCGTAAGAAAACACCTTCGTGGGATCCTTACGACTCACGAAGGAAAAACACACTTAGGAGTCCCCACGACTCCTAAGGAGAAAGTACACCTACGAGATTCTTTCGACTCGTAGGGAGAAAATGCTTTTATGGGACCCTTACAGCTCATAAAATTGAAAAGTCTTAGGTGATAGAGACCTAAACTTTTCTCCTAAGCCATCGCTCCCTAACAGGGAAAGGCAAATGATGAATTACTCCTGGCACCTGTGCTTCAGTGTTAGCAACGCTGATGCCGACCCTAACCCCGAAATTCCAAATCGATCCAAAAGACCCCTAAGTCTTTAAACTGGGAACATATGACCCCTAAGTCGTTAAACTGGGAACAGATGACTCCTAAGTCGTTAAACTGGGAATGATAGAAATCCCCTCATGGCAAATGATGATTCGCTCTTGGTACCATATTCCAGTGTAAGCGATGCTGATGCCAAACCAAAACCAAAACCGCCAAATCCTCTCATGGCAAATGATGATTCGCTCCTGGTACCATATTCCAGTGTAGTGATGCTGATGTCGACCTAAATCATATCAAATCAGCGAGTCAACTTCAACCCTGACACTGCAAGGAGCGGAGCAAATAAAATCAAACACCGACCGTCCAAGTCGCAAAAAGGGCAGCAACGACCTCCCCGTCGGAATTATGCTCCGACTCGGAATCAAGTCAACAAACGACCTCTACGTCAAAAACAAACAGACACTCCGTGCTGGGGACACGTCAACCAGTGACACTCCGTACTGGGAAAACGTCAAACAGACACTCCGTGCCGGGGAAATGTCACATACAGATACTCCGTCTCGGGGAAACGTCCAACACAGACACTCATTGCCGGGGACACGTCAACCAGCGACACTCCGTGCCGGGGAAACGTCAACCAGTGACACTCCGTGCCGGGGACAAGTCAACCTGCGACACTCTATGCTGGGGACAAGTCAACCAGCGACACTCCGTGCCGGGGACAAGTCAACCAGACACTTCGCCTCGGGGATAAGTCGACCAGCGACACTCCATGCCGGGGAAACGTCAACCAGCGACACTCTGTGCCGGGAAAACGTCAAACAGACACTCCGCCTCGGGGACAAGTCGACCAGCGACACTCATGCCGGGGAAACATCACATACAGACATTCCACCTTGGGGACATGTCAACCAGCGACACTCCGTCTCGGAGACACGTGAAGTATCGACCGTCCATGTCATAAAAAGGGCAGTGCAAGCCTCCCCAAAAGCGGGAACCAAATCAAGTCACCTCCACGTGAAAGAAGATTCATCAATTTCAAGCACACGACCCATATACGCGGTGTGAATTTATTGATGGGGGGCACTTTGTTAGGGTCAAAATTTACACTCCGATTGACCAAGTCAATGTCAAAGTCAACCCCAAGCCCAAGCCAAGCCCGAACATGAAGAGGCCGGCGTCCCCCATGCCAAGAAGAAAATTATGTAATAAACAAGTTTGATGTAATTTTCATGTATGAATGTAAAATAAATGGGCATAAACCCAAATTTTTGTAAAGCCCATGGCTCATGTGCAAAAGAAATAAGCACATAAGGCATGGGATGGGCAAAATACCATTTTGTAAAGCCCAAGGGGCTATGTGTAAATTTGTAAGCCTGTATAAGGCAACATGATGATGAAATGGAAACAATAATTCATTCTCCCCCAAAATTAGGTTTTCTGTGCCTCCTTCTCCTTTCTCAAGGTTCTAAACCTTCTCCTCTCTTTTTGAATTAAATCAAGAGTTTAGCTCTTCCTTTTTCCAAAAATAAGCAGTTTTTTACCATCAAACCCTTGAAGGGGAACTCAGATCTTCCATCAGATCTCAAAAAGGGAAGATTTTTAAATTTCACCCCCCTTTTTCTCCAAGAACCGGCCAACAGAAGAGGAAGAAGAAGGAGACTCATCTCCAAAAATCCCATCTTGGGAAGATCCAGGGCCAAAGGGGAGAAAAAAGAGGCCCCCTTTGATCATTTCAAAGATTTCTAGGAGTTTAACTTCATTCAAGATCTGTTGGATTTTAACTCCATAAATTAATCTCTTTTTAGGAGTTTAACTCCAGAATTCAAATCAGGAGCACAGCTCCCAGTGCAGGGACCAAGTCCCCTTTTTCTGCAGGCGCCCAGCGTCCACGCGCCCGGCACGTGAGGCGCCGGCGCTCAGCTCCATGCACGCGTCTTTAAGACGCTTCCCCCCTCATTTTATATGCACTCCACACTAAATTTACCTCCCCCGCTAGAAATTTTTTTCTAACGGGGCGCTGACTTGCATCCCGCACCCCGCAAAGGGGCTGCTAGCCCCCTTGACCCCAGCACGCTATCCGGGTAGCGGGACCCCCGTAAACTCTGCGAGGCCCCCGATATATCTAAAACCCTTTCAAAACACAAAACTGCACATTGAGTTCGCATGACCCGTTTGACCCGTCAATCGGAGGTTCCCTCGCTCCAAAGGCGAGGGGTAATTAACCGCAGCTTAGTCCGCGGCTGCCGAAGATTCGGATCCCCACAATCAATAAACCCCAGCCTACCCAAGACAGGGAGAATCTGTAATGCGCCTGATAAGCGACGTGTATTCCCATCTCAATGGGGTGACGAAAAACACCCTACACCTATAAGCTTCTTAAAATCTTTGGACCTTACATTACAAAGAACGCGTGTCTAAAACCGGTGAACTCATAGGTAAACCTGAATGAAGTAAGAGTACTAACCCCTTGTCTCGGAAGAAACTGGACAACATACATTTTAATGTATAAGTCCCAAGAGTATACTAACTCATACTCCGTGTATTGTAAGTTGAAAACTGTATCTTGGTTAAGAATGTCTTACACCGTTATTCAATGCACCTTACCTTATTCTCAACTGATAAAGGTAAATATTTATAACACAATTTTCAAAATGTATATCTCACTTTATAAAATAAAGGTACAGATATTTCATTTTAAAATTTAGTGCATAACAACGGTTATTCGAAAACAAATATTTGCCATTAGGCAAACCAGGCGATTTAATCCAATATCACCAATGGCAACGAATTCCAATATTAAGGATCAAATCGCCCATTTCCCAATATTCTACTCCTATTCAGCATTTGTAACACTATACTGATATGAGATCTAAATCTAGTAAATACATACCCTAGAGTCAGAATTGATTGGGATAACAGTTCTCGGTAACAAGTACACAGAAAATCTGAACATGAAAATATTTTATAAGGGGTGGCCAGGTATTCCTAGTAATGCCCTTTCCATTATCCAGATTCATGACAGTAGTCGCAATTTTCTTTGCCCCCACTTCAATCCCTTTATATGTCTCTACATCTTACCTTCTGTACACCGCAGTTAGGCTAATTGATTTTCTTCCTTCCCTACCTTTTGGCACCAGCCTAAGTTTTAGAAGAATACTATCCAATAAGCGTAATAGGTGTACTCTCCTAATACAAGGAGCTCTCGCAACTTGAGAGAAGGTAAAGGGAAGAGACAACCGAATAATCCTATTCAATTTCTCCAGAACCTGTGGCCATCCTCGACCGAAGTAACATCTTCGAGTTCGTATGTAACTATACGATGGCCGTTCCAAGCAATATGGATTATCATAGTGATACGAAATGTTCAAAAAAAATGCAAAAGGGTAAAGTAGGAGTGGCATGGATATGTGTGACTTTGTCGTGAATCATGACAATCCAAAACCCAAGTGTGTAAGAAGGTTCGGTTAACTTGGTTTATGAGTTTTAGTTTAAGGTAAGTCATGGGTCACTGTATCAGAGAGAGAAAAGAAACACTCATCGTGCACTCTATCAAAATTAGATTGGTTATCACGTTATCTAATCAGGATGGCTCCCACCGTTTCCTCGAATTCTCCTTCAAACCTTAAATGAGAACTAGTCGGGATTATTTACACTTTACAAGTTCGCTAAACCGTTCAGCCAGGCCAGTGTTGGTACTCCAAGAGAAGTCCCCCGTGCTTTCGCACGGACCCAATTAATAACCTCGTTTCCGAAGAGACGTAACCTCGTTAACACTTTCTAGACACCTAATAGTTTAGCTAATTATGAAGTGAAAAACTCCCGAGAAGTAATACATACTCATCAATGGGAATCGGGACCCAACTATCATTGCATGATAATTTTGACGGAAGCCGATCAAAATTACCACACTTCATAAGATATGCACATGCCTTGCAAGTTTCCTTTATATTTCAAACACTAGATATAGTTTTTGCCCCTAACGCTTATGACCTTGACGTAGGCCAACATATCATAAGTCGTTAGTCAAGTTCAACCTGTCATTATCCTGAATTAATTTAGACTCACCGGTACAAGTCCTTGACATAGGCCAAAATAACTGTACGACTATCCTAAATAATCGCATATCCATGCAGCAAACAAGTATTACCCAGCTACCATTCACTATGCCTTGATGTAGGCCAACATACATAGCATGAATACTAGGTGATACTTGTAAGAAATGACGGAGGGCTACGGCTGGTTTTTGGCGAAAGCTTTTAACGTAATGAACTTGATATAGTAGAAGGTAATCGAGTGGCTTTGAAATGGAGTCGTTTAAGCTTCGCCTTTTAAAACTAGTAACATAAACTTTTGCTCCTGCTCTAAGCTAGTTGGGTCATCATCTTCCATGATGCAATCCTCGAGCAAATGGAGGAGAAAATATCATATATAACCCGTATAGAGATTTAACCAAGGCTAAAGATAATGGTTGGGTTAATAAATATCTAAAGTAAAAAAAAATTAGTGGACTAAGTCAATGGTTTCCGCAAGCTTCTCCAAGCTTCAAGCCATGACTAATTTTGATTTTCCCTTAATAATTAAATCCCCACATTATCTTAATTATGGTATAAGTCTCATACAACCAAGTCCAATGTATCATCTAGCATGACACAAAATAAATACATTAACATATATCACATATATATTAAATGTATAAAGAGAAAATATTTTCTTAAGTGAGCTAATATTAGTTAAGGTATATTAATATATCAAATATATAATTGCACATTAAATTATTAAATCAACACTTGATTTAATAACCCGACTGTATCGCATACAATCGACTAATATCATTTATATGCATATCACATATACATATAACATATCATTGAATCAACACTTGATTCAACAATCCGGTTATATCACATATAACATATATCGTGAGATTAGAATCCTGTATCACATATACGTATTAATCTCGGTCCCACACATATCACATATGTGCCCTACTTCATTTCGCATGAGCTAGGAAACCTCTGTGTAGGACTCTAATGACTCATCAATATGCCGGCAGTAGGTGATGATTATATCAGTCACCCACAAGCCGTCAGCGGTACTAGCTGGACGTAACGGCTACCCGGGTATTGAGCGATCAGAAGATCAACAAGCAAGCTTGTACATACTCTTGTGAATCCAATAAGTAACACTACCGTACAGTCCGGTCTTTTCGTCTGAAATGTCACATATCGAGTCTAGGGATGGTAAACGTCAGACCTCAGTAACTTGATAAGTCATGCCGATATGAGGCTCATAACGGTCGAAAAACTACTGATAACACTTACCGGTAAATCTCCGTATTAGCCCTGGCCAGGGACTTACTGTTATGGCTAATCGAGCACAGCGCAACATCAACCCCCAATACCGGGAGAGACGAATCCCCTCCTATCGCTCAATACCTCCATGTGACTCGGGACTGTACCCAAAACCCGCCGTTTTACACGCTCTCTTGAATGTGGTAAGGTGGAAATCAAAGCACAGTGGGAATCACACAAGACTCTATGACGATCTCGGGTCTACAGACTAACCTATACCAGTGTCACCAAAGAACTGCTATCTGACGTTAGGTATAATACCATCTAGGAGTTCTCGGCGAGTCCTGTTCAGTGTACCCAGTCTCCACTGAGCACATGTATACCGTCTTTGATGTCAAACACTAATGGATATGGGATAATCCATCGCCCATCAAATGGGTCAAGAAGCGTATATGCTAGTCTACTCTGGAATATCGATGCCCCGTCTCGATACACCCTCGACTAGGAACAATTAAAGGATGTACTTGTGGACTACCCTGGCCCCACTAGTATGATCTGCATCATAATCCTGATAGTCAAGTACATCCTAAGGGCTTTACCAACATGTAAGAGCAAGACAGCATCACAGTACAAGTCTACATGTTAAGATAAAGAGCAACCAGATAACATACTATCATGTCGAGCAAGAAAGTCTTCTCTATATATGTCCAAGCATCCACTATAATATACAATCATATACAATAATGGCCTCTAGGGCATACATACAACTAACAATCTCCCACTTGCACTAAGGCCAGTTGTTGTAGTATCTCATACCCAACATCCCGAAGAGTTTCTCAAATTGTATCTGGGGTATGGCCTTCGTGAGTGGATACGCCGTGTTATTCTTCGTGTCAACTCTCCTGACCTCGATCTCCCGGCGATCAACTATCTCCCGGATCAGGTGATACCGCCTTAGAATATGCCTGGATCGCTGATGGGACCTGGGTTCCTTGGCCAAAGCCACAGCTCCATTGTTATCACAATACAAAGGTATTAGATGCTCGATGGATGGAACCACTCCAAGTTCAGTTATGAACATCTTCATCCACACTGCCTCTTTGGCGGCATCGTTGGCAGCGATGTATTCAGCTTCCATCATTGAGTCTGCCACGGTTTCTTGCTTGGAACTCTTCCAACAAACCGCCTCTCCATTGAGAGTGAAGACAAAACCCGAGACCGACTTAGAGTCGTCCTTATCACTCTGGAAGCTCGAATCGATAAAGGACTCCATTTGGAGTTCACTGTTACCATACACCAAGAATATTTCTTTAGTCCTTCTCAAGTACTTAAGAATGTTCTTCACAGCTATCCAGTGGTTTTCCCTAGGATCTGATTGATACCTGCTCACTACACCTAGCGAGTAAGCTACATCCGGTCTGGTACATAAAATCGTATACATGATAAAGCCTACTGCTGAAGCATAGGATATCCCTTGCATGCGAGCCCTCTCCAAATCAGTCTTGGGAGACATCTCTTTGGAGAGAGTGATTCTTGAGATCGTGGGTAAATTCCCATGCTTGGAATCTTCCATACTAAAGCTCTTTAGTATAGTGTCAATGTACCTGGATTGGGACAATCCCAACATCCGTTTAGATCTATCTCTATAGATCTTAATCCCTAAGATGTAGGAGGCATCACCTAGATCTTTCATTGAGAATCCTTGTGATAAGAAGAGCTTGACCGAGTGCAGCATAGGAACATCATTTCCTGTCAAGAGTATGTCATCCACGTACAATACGAGGAAGACGACCTTACTCTCTGCAACCTTCTTGTATACACAAGGTTCATCTACGTTTTTGATGAAGTCAAACTCTTTGACTGCTACATCAAAACAGATGTTCTAACTCCGCGATGCATGCTTTAACCCGTATATTGATTTAAGCAGCTTGCACACTTTTATGCTGCTCCCACTGTCCATGAAGCCCTCTGGCTGTGTCATGTACACGCTCTCTTCTAAATCACTATTTAGAAAAGCAGTCTTGACGTCCATTTGCCAGATTTCGTAGTCATGGTATGCAGCGATGACAAGTAGGATCCGGATGGACTTAAGCATAGCCACTGAAGAAAAGGTTTCATCATAATCCACACCTGGTCGTTGACGGAAACCTTTTGCTACAAGTCTAGCTTTGAAAGTCTCAACTTTTCCATCTACACCAAGTTTTTTCTTGAAAATCCACTTGCTCCCGATGGGTTTTACCCCTTCAGGAACATCTTCCAAAGTCCATAATTTGTTGGTGTACATGGATTCCATCTAATACGACTATGAGTTTTGATGAAAACCGAGTAGTTTTAAAAACTGGTTCCGACAATATCATTTAGATTTATTTTCCTTGCATTATATAGATAATGCGTTCCCATCATTTTAAGTTTCCAAGTCACAAAAGAAACAACCAAAATAGCATGCTTTTATATGCTATCCGCATTCGCCACGGGGCCCCGTCATGTACCGTTAGGTTACTTAACTAACGGAGAAGCGGGGGCAGGACTAGCGCGGATGAAAAACATATAAAAGTATCTACTAAATATATATATATATATATATATATATATATATATATATATATCAACATCGCAGGCAGATAATAGTCATCATAGGCAGATAAAAATCACCACAGGCATGCGAACAACAATATGGAACAACGGATAAACTGAGAGCCCCGCGTTTCATTTGAGCCGTAAATGAGACGCGACGTTCCCCGGTCATGTGGATTGCCCGTACAAAGTCGATCCTAGACCCCTACGAGTGCGGAAATCCACCTGCAAATTCTAGAAACTGGGTAACACGCCTTCAACGAAATGAGTCGGCCACCCGTCACTTTCTAGAATCCGGTGACTTGTGCACCCCTCTGTGGGTCAATCCTGTACTCTCTACCAGCGCGGCGAATAACCCGCTAATTCTAGAGTAAGGCCCTCTCGTTCTCAACGCTATGATATGCGGTCCCGTTGCCCTCTAAAACCCGGCTATTCGAGCACTCCTCCGCAGGGTAATCCTAGTACAGAAATGAAATATATACAAGGGTGGCAACGACCGCAACCTGGTCGAGCCCCAATAAAAGAATATATATATATATACTGGAAGAAAGGGCAGTCCACATGTCGGACGCTCGCTCCGCAATAATGAATATACAAACTGAATCAAAATTGTATAAGCAACATTGCACTAGGGGCTATCCAGCATGACAATCCGACTGAACCATAACCTGATATATATAACTACAGAAACAAGTAACACCATAATGTGTGCAACCCCGTCTAAATGAACATATTGCAATTAGACGACGTTCAACAACATATATATCACATCACAAATATCAACGATGCAAAAGTTTCGAGTTTTAAAAATCTTCTGAATTGCCCCAAAGCAAAGATAACACTAAATGAAATCTGGGACAAAACAAACAAGACCAAAAACACTAATTTCCAAACCCAAGACACTGCATGAAAACGAGGACCAGAACCTACAGGAAAACCTCCCATAGCGGGCAAAATGGGAAAACTGGCAGTTTTGTTATGAAGGATTCTTCTCGTTTTCATTGTGTGTCTCTAATACATCAAGAGTAAGCCTCTGCACTTGTTTAAAAAAATTTCAGAGACCAAAAAAATTCGAACAGAGAATGGGTTTTGAAAATCTGGGTTTTTCGGTTTTGAAACTAAAACATCGTCTACTATTATTTTAAGGTGTTTGGGAGACTCTGATACCATGTTGGTTCTAGGTGCTCGTGCCGTGGCCAAGGCGGAAGCGATAAAAAAAATTTTATGCGAGCACCAAACACACTAACCCAAGAATTCGTTCTAAACAGCTAAACTAGCAAACTATAACATGCAAGATTATAAAAATACAACCTTCGACACGTGTCCACTTAATTGTGGAAGACCTCTCCAAGCTCGCAGACGCCGGGAACGTGCTTGAAAGACGACCGCCCTTGCCGAAGAAGATCCACCCGAGAGAAACCGGAAAAGGCTCCGACCGACACACCAAACCTGCTAAGGATGGATAGTGGGTGATGTAAGAATTTTTCCACTAATTTTTTTCTCTAAAAATCATGCTCAAGAGAGTAAGAAGAGAAGGAGGTGAGGAAAATGGCCATGAGCATGAAGCAACTCAAGAATGTGTAATGAAGCAAGTGTAAAATGGAATCACATGTGTAGAAAAGAATGGCTAAGCTTTTTCAATCATGGATCAATAGTGCATCCAAATCATTTTATCAATATAAAATCTAAAGCCATACCTTTCTACATGTTCACAACCATGCTTCATGCCACCTCACCCTCTACCTCATTTCTATTTAATTTTCTAAAAATAAAATCAGATATGAGGTGTCCTTCTTCTAGAAGTATTTCCGTATAAATACGGAATACTTCACCCGGTATATATATCGCTATATATACGTATATCCGTATAAAAATACGGATAGCACCAAAGTGAGAAAATGGATAGTGAACAATAATACTAATATATATATATATCAATATGTATGTATGTATGTATGTATATATATAAATTATTAAGCCAAAACCCGATTTAATAATCCGGCTTAATCCTAAACTGGCTAGTATTATCAACCGTCCGATTAAAGTCCGTGTAACCTGTACACGTATTTAATCGGACCCCTGTACGTACCAACGTACGGCTCCTATATCAATCACCTAAACCGGGAAAACCTTATGTGTGGGACTCTAAAGACTCGACAATACACTGGCAGTAGATTTAACCACAAGCACATCAGCGGCACTAGCTGTACGTAACGGCTACCCAGGTACTTACCGAAGGGGAGTCTACAATCAAGTGCATCCTTACCCTACTGAGCCTGAATGTGATAATCTCCGTACAGTCCGGTCTCTTCGTCAAAGAGTATCGCATATCGGGTCTAGGAGATGGATAACGTCAGACCCCTACTAACCCGATAAGTCGTGTCTGAGTCAAGTTAATCACCAACAGAGATACTACTGATCAATTATCAGTAAATATCATCCACCGTGGCCACGGATTTAGGGTGGTAGCCAATTGAACACAGCACGTCATCGTCTTCTAATACTAGGAGAGACGAATCCCTGACAATCGATCACTGCCTCCATATGGCTCGGGACTGTACCCAACTAAAACTTGTTTGCACGACTCCTTTAAGCCGTGGTAGGATAGTAATCAAAGTACAATGGGAACTCACACGAGACAAATGACGATCTTAGGTTAAAGGACTAACCTGTATTCATGCCACCTGAGAACTTCCATCTGACGATAGATATAATACTATTTAGAAGTTCTCGGCGAGTCCGTCAGGTGTACTCACCTCCAGTGAGCACCTGTATGCTATCTTAGGTAACACAACACCAATGGCTTGTGAGACCGGCCACCGCCCCTCGTCGGGGTCTAGAAACGTATACACTGGTCTACCCGGAATATTGATGCCCAGTCTCGATACTTCCACGACTAGGGACATTTAAGGATGTGCTTATGGACAACCCAACTCCCACGTATATGATCGTCATCATAATGCTGGTAGTCAAGCAAGAATCTAATGGGCTTCATCAATGATGAAAACAAACCAGATAGCATAGTATCATCTCTAGCAAGACTGTTCTACCTGTATAGGTCCTCGTTCAATTATCATAATTGCCTACTTGCAATCACAATAATTGCCTTGAGGGCACTATATCCAACACCACTTGCTTTTGGGAAGACGTTCGTATATTGTTCTTCAGAATTCTGCGACTCCACTGTTTTCATCATAATTGTTTTCCAGACGTATGAGCTTTGAGCTTCAGACGTCTGTATTTTCTCTGGATTTTCTCGTATTGTTTTCCAGATGTCTGAGATTTGAGCTTTAGACGTCTGATGCTCTATTTTTGCCTAATTAACTTGAGGTTTTCGCCATATTCAGTTTTCTTGGGTTTATATCGATATTAATTAGGTTTTCTTGCATGTTTATGATTATCATAGGTTATAAGATCGATTGCGGAGACTCCCGGGTCGACATGGAAGGGCAAGACGGTTGTAGGCTTCGATTAGCTCGAGCCGCGTTTCTGTGAGTGGATTTAGCATATATAAGGGGGAAATCGGGTGGATGGCGTATAACACCCTGACAACCAAATTTCTTTTGAATACTTCTTTAATTATTATAATTCATATCTTTATATGTTCAGTTTACCATTGCTATATTTCTTTTCCTTTGCTATATTTTTGTGAAAACAATTGTTAGGACACCTACACAATTACTAACACCAATGCAGACTTGCAAACTACACGTACATATCATTAGTAATTGCCATGATATGTATACACTAGAACACTTGAACGTTTACCAGTAATTGTCATACCACGTGTAGAACTTGTCATGCTTTATATATTATAGTATGATCAATGTTATGTTGTGTACGCGGCTAGATGTTCGTACTGATTGTTGAGTGAGTATGCGGCTAGATATCCGTACCATTCGCTGTGCGTGTACGTGACTAGATGTATGTATTGATCGTTGAGCGAATGCGTCGACGAGATGTCCATACCGGTAGCTGTGTGTGTACACGACTAGATGTCCGTACTAATTGCTGTATGGATACGTAAACTAGCGGTCCATACTATTTGAACTGTGTGTTTGCATACATAGATTAGATGTTCGTACTGACTATTATTGAGCGCATTATATTGTTTATCGTAACTCTTGTAATTATTGGAAAGGAATTTATGATTTGATTTAAAAGGATATTTGGTTTTCCTCGTACGAGGTAAGATTTCGTACTGGATGAAGTGGTGATGGTTACCAAAACACGACCATTTATTTTTGACTCGTTGAGTCTCATTATTTATCCCGATTAGGAGATTATGAAAATAAAAAGCTTTTACTCATTTCTAAAAACAACAATTCGTTTATGTTTTAAAAATGCGAAGGATGTGCTGCTTGGGTTTCAAAAAGATATATATTTTTAAAGAATCGCAACCTCCTTATTTCCAAACAACGTTTCGTTCTATTTTAAAGAATATTAAATTATTCGGAAGTATTTATCCACTTACAATACTCGTTTATGCTATACTTGTTTTACTTATTACTCGTTTACGCTGTGCTAACTTTATTTATTATTTGTTTACGCTACGCTTGCTTTACTTGTTATTTGTTCGCGTTATGATTGTTGGAGATAGTGCCCTCAGAGTCAATTATTGGATCACAGGCACGTGATTGCAATGATTGAGAGAGGACCTACACCGTTAGAACAGTCTTACTCAAGATGATAGTATGCTATCTGGTTTATCTTTATCATCGTGTACTGTTTCAGGTGACCTTACAGGTCACTATTGCACGTTGATAGAGCCCTTAGGATTCTTGCTTGACGGCCAGCAGTATGATGGCGATCATATACGTGGGAGCTGGGGTCTATAAGCACATCCTTAAAAGGTCCCTAGTCGTGGGAGTTTTCGAGACAGGGCATCGATACTCCAGAGTAGACTAGTGTATACAGTCGAGACCCCGACGAGGGGCGGTGGCCGGTCTCACAAGCCACTGGTGTCAGTTGGTTCACCTAAGATGTATATAGGTGCTCATTGGGTTATGAGTACACCGGACAGGACTCGCCGGGAACATGCTAGTTGGTCTTATACCAGACGTCAGATAGCAGTTCCCTGGTGACATGTGTACAGGTAGTTCATCGACCTGAGATCGTCATTTGTCTCGTGTGAGTTCCCACTGTACTTTGATTACTACCCTACCACGGCTCAAAGGAGTCGTGCAAACAGGTTTTAGTTGGGTACAGTCCCGAGCCACATGGAGGCAGTGAGCGGATTTGCAGGGGTTCGTCTCTCCCGGTATTGGGGGTGAGGTCGCGCTGTGTCTAGGAGAGCCATTACACGAAGTCCTTGGCCAAGGCAGGAGATTTACTGGTAGGTATTCCAGTAGTATCTCAGGGTGTTCTGGGCTACACTCCGACACGACTTGTACCGCTTTTGGGGGTCTGACTTTTACCAACCCCCTAGGCCCGCCATGCGATGCTCATAGACGAACGGACCGGACTGTATGGATATTATCACTGACAGGCTCAGTAGGGTGTCAGGATGAGTTCGCTCATCGACGTTCCTTTTGGTCAATACCTGGTATCCCGTTACGTATGGCTAATACCTCTGACGTGCTAGTGGTTAAATCCACAGCCAAAGAATTGACGAGTCTTTAGAGTTCCCCATAGACCGTTTCTCAAGTTTCGGGCGAAACGCTGTAGAGGCCGTATGGAGATATGACAGGGTTCGAACTTACACGTGCGGTATTGCACGGATCATGATCGGAAGGATAATACTAGCGGGCTTTCGTTTAAGCCGGATCCTAGTATTGTACAGTGTAGATTTTGTCTCGTTGCATTTGTATTCGGTCGTAATACAAATGCAGGTATGTATATACAGTCGCGGGGTTTTCCTGTAATTTATTACGGGATCAGTTTTTTGAAGTTGTCAGTTTGCTTTCCGTTTCGGCCATTTTCCTTTGTTTCTTTCTTTGGCTGGAAATTGGTGGAGAGGGGGTTATTTGCAAGCATGCAAATTTGAATAGTGGAGGGTGTTATATGCAAGTAGTAGCTTCATGATGGTTCAACCATCATTTGATTCTTTGTTCATCATGGCTTGACTTTGGCTTGATGAGGATTGGACTTTGTTTGTGATCATTATTCATCATGATAACCTTTTCTCTTTCATGTTTTATTTTTTGGGCTCACTCATTCATTCTCATGCCTTTACTAGCTTGGCCGGCCATTCTTTTGATGGGAGCTGTCCATTTTTGTGTGGGGGTTTTATCATCTCATTTTCTCACACAAAAATCCCATAGCACCATTTCAAAGCACATCTCCTTCTACACTTCCAAATGGCAACTTCTTATAACCCCTAGAGACATGGTGATCTACGTATAACCTACAGCATTCTTGGACACGTCGACTCGCCAACTTCATGCCCGAGTTGTCTCGGTCCAGAGGTGGGAGCCCGTAAAAGAACCCGGCGATGTGGTGTCCTTTCCGACGAGGAGATGAAGACCGGAGATTCCGCGAGGAGATCGGGATGGAGGCCGAAGACCGAAGGACACGGATCGCTCGGTATAGCTCTCTACCCCATTCTCTAGTTAGCTAGGAGTAGGTTAATGGCCCGATCCGGGTTTATAGTGCGCGGTAGCGCCGGTTTAAAAGTTTAAAGAAAAGTATCGTTTCCGCATTTTGGCCTCGTTCAGACGGCCGGGGCGCTGCCGTGCACTTACAATGATTATGTTATGGTTTATGTTACGTTTATATTATCCGTTCGCACTATGATTATGTTATTTGTTTGTGTTGCGTTTATTTTATCCGTTCACGCATGTTATTTGTTTGTGTTACGTTTATATTATTCGTTTGCGCTATGATTATATTATCCGGTAACTGAGGCGGGGCGTACCGGTTATGGATATATGTATTTATGATTTGATGATATCCGGTAACTGAAGCGGGGGCGACCGGTTACGGATATATGTTTTTATGATTTGATATTATCCGGTAACTAAGGCGGGGGCGAACCGGTTACGGGTACATGTATTTATGATTGATGTTATCATTTCATTGCACTTAAATTCAAGATTTACATAGTCATATTACATTCGTGACTCTCATTCTCTCATATGCTTTAGTGGTTTTGCTATGCCGTATCGGATAAGATGTAGATCTATTTTATGATACCACGATAACCACGTATATTAATATACTACACATTTTAGGATAACGATATACGAGTTGTACCTGAGGGGTTATTATTGTTGTGGTTCATCGCTTGAATTCTAGTTTCGATGCATATTTAATTACCTTCCGCAATGTACATGTTTATCTATGCCTTAATTGTTTCAACGCTTATGCATGTGATTTCCTTCTTGTTATGTGTCACGTCCCGCTTCCCAGAGTGCGCTAAGATCGGCACGTGACAGAGCCAACCATGCTCCATGTGGCTAGAAAACATCCCTCCACGGTCACATTACGGCTGTCTAGAAGATATCAAGAACAGGAAAATAAAAATAAATCATCTAGCACATGTCCATATGCCAGAATAAACGAGTCAAGAAATAATATGCGGAAGCAATAAATCCAAATAACAATAACAATCTGGAAAGTACGTCCCAAATACGAGCTCATATCAGGAAACGAAAGTACGGAAATAAAACTAAACTAACTAGATACTAACAGGATCCTCACTGCTCGGCCTGTCGGCTGAAATACTCCTGATCAACCTGCTAAAGAGATAAAGGATCTGGGCCATGCAAAACCCAGACGTCAGTGCGTCATAATATCAAACAATAAAATATGAACATGATACACGAGATATGCAGGCATGAGTATAAACGATAACATGAATATAACCAGTAACATGGATATGGAACAGTGAAGTGTATACGTGCAGGTGAAGTGCTGTGAGTAATCTAAACTATACTACTGGGTTATCTATTCTAAAGTCTTCGAGATCAATTAATGTAATCCTCATCTTAACCCATCGGTCTATGCACCGTTCATTCCCCACAGGACCACGGTAAAAGGATTATTCCGTAACGCCCGGAAAAATGGCAAACAATATATTCCGTAACGCCCGGAAAAACGACAAACAATATAATAGCCCTTTGAGTTACGTTCGGTTACATTCTTGATTTCCCCTTACCCCCAAGGTTATGTGTTCAAGTCAGGTATTGCCAATCGATATCTAATGCCAACACAGGATCAAGCAGGTACATGTTTTGTCTATGCAGACAACAGTAACATCCATCAGGACAACATGTCAGGATTGTCGGCATTAGAAACAAGATCAGGTAACATGTCAAGTAGTGGTATATCAGGTCATGTCAGGTAGTGTACATGTATCACGTGGGTGCCCAACAGTAAAATGTAGCAAGTATCGAATCACGGTAAAGGTACGGATGTACGGTGAAAGCATGGATGCACAAATATCTATCAGGGGTTACATCATGACTATGTAGGATGCACATTCTCAAGCATGGGGGTACTAATGTAACAGTAATATGAATTAATATTCCATGGCATGTAACTAGATATGTAGAATTAATGGTATGGATGCACAAATAAACACGGATGCATAAATATCTATCAGGGGTTACATCTACAGCTCCATGACTGTGTAGGATGCACATTATCAAGCATGGGGTGTTAATACAACAATAACATGAAATAATATGATCTGTAGATGCATCTATATACATAATAAATGATATGGATGCATACGGGTATCCGAAAACAGTAAAACATTAATATGGGTGTACAATGCAATCAACAGGTGATATTTTTATTCATATGGATGCAAAATAAGATATATAGCATATAGAAAGATGAACTTACCTGAACGGATCTCACGACGGGGTGTACACGCAGCGTCCGACGTCGGTTAAACGTTGCAATGCACACACGGCGTACAGAACAGAACCAGGCAAAGCAAGAACATGACTACGCTGGCTGGGAACGTCCACTGGGTCGCCCTGATCGTCAGCGACGACACGGCTGCTGCGATGATCGGAAAACATGGATCAAGAAAAAGAGAAGAAGAGAAAGAAGAAGAAGAAGAAAAGAAGAGGGCTGTGGTGGTTGCAGGGTGTACTGGAGAGGAGAAAGAGGATATAGCGACAGTGATGAGGGTAAGCGGTCGTTGGGTGATCGGAGCTCCGGCGATGAGGGTTGTAGAGGCTCGAGTTGGGTGTAGGAGGTCGGGTTCTTGGTGCTCGGATGAGGGTGGTGTCGGGTTGAGTGAGGGGAGAGGAAGATGTCGTGGTAATGGGGATGGTGAAGACAAGGAAAGGTCGACGGCGGTGAGGGGTCGACGGTGGCGAGGTATGTGGGTTTTGGGTTCGTGCAGGGTTTTGGGAGCTCGGGAAATGAGAAGCGAGGAAGGTGATGAGGTGGTCGAGGAGATGAGGAGAGGTCGACGATGATGAGGGCGTCGGGGTGAGGCAAGGGTGAAGGCTAGGGTTAGGGTTCGCGAGGGGGAGGCAGCGAGATTAAAGAAGACGAAAGAGGTGAGTGTAGCGGGGGTAAGGTGACGGGATCCTCGTGGGGTTTTTAAAAAGAAGAGAGAGAGAGAGAGTCAAGAGAGAGAGAAAGAGACAGAGAGAGTTAACAGATTTGTTTTTAAAAATCTTTAAAAATATTTTTATGTTTAAAAAATACAAACGATTATAATATATAACAGTTTAAATCTTTTAGAATATAATATTAAGGAAATTTGAGTTTTAGGCGAAATACAAAATAGTCCAAAACACGTCCACGCCGGGTCTAAAATCTAGTTTTAAAATACGGATAATATACGTGTCAACCAAAACTAAAATAAGATATCCGAGTCACAAAAATGCATACCCCCAAGAACGGATACACGTAGCGTGCATGTAGCTATCCAAACGAGTCCGTTTCACTGAACGGGACGAGAACAAGATGTATGGATGCCACCACAGAGTTTAGGGTATGATACAGGTAATGCTAGATATTTTTAAAATATTTTATTTGACTTTATTTGTTATACTAAAAAAATGCAGATGCCAGATATAATACCAGTATGCAGTATAAACAATATTAAAAGTGAACGGATCCTCGTAACTAGCCGGGATAAATCATAAACAGGAATCAAGACGGGCTTCCAGCAATCGGGTCGGGTCGGATGCAAAGACGGATACCAATACACTATTCGCACCCAAAACACAATAAATCAAGAAATAGCCATAAATAAAGAAATACCCAAAATAGAATTGGTATAAATGAACTAGGGTGTTACATTATACCCAACTACAAAAGAATTTCGTCCTCGAAATTCCCGGAACAAGAAAAGATAAACAAACATGAATCTATAAGAAGTGGTGTGGAAACTTCTGTCGAATCTCGTCTTCTCGTTCCCAAGTCGATTCTCCGTGCAAGTGATTCCCCCATGAAACAAGTACGAGAGGGATAACCTTGTTCTTGGGAACCTTTTCACTTCGATCAACAATCGACATCGGTCGTTCCTCATAAGTCAAGTCCTCTCTTACAGTCAGCTCCGAATGATCCAGCACGTGTGTTTCATCTCGAACATACTTACGGAGTTGAGATACATGAAACACGTCATGAACACTCGCCAAAGATGGTGGTAAAGCCAATCGATAAGCCACTTCTCCAACACGCTCAATAATCTCGAAAGGCCCCACGAATCGAGGACTAAGCTTGCCTCGACTCCCAAAACGAATCACTCCTCTAGTCGGTGATATCTTCAAGAATACCATATCACCAACAGCGAACTCTAGAGGTCTTCTCGATGTATCTGCCCAACTCTTCTGCCGATCTTGTACTTCCTTCATGTGATTCCGGATAGTATTAACCTTCTCTACTGTTTGCACGATCAAATCTGGTCCCAACAATCTTCGTTTTCCAACATCGTCCCAACAGACGGGTGAGCGACATTTACGACCATACAATGCTTCGAATGGAGCCATCTAAATAGTCGCCTGAAAACTGTTACTGTAAGAAAACTCTACCAGGTGTAGATGATCCTCCCACGAACCCTTAAAATCCAACATGCAAGCTCTCAACATATCTTCAAGAGTTTGGATCGTTCTCTCCGACTGGCCATCTGTCTGAGGATGATAAGCAGTGCAAAACTTCAATCGCGTCCCCAAACTTTCCTGTAAGCTCCTTCAGAAGTGCGATAAGAATCGCGTATCACGATCGGAAATGATGCTCACTGGTACTCCATGCAATCTCACAGTCTCCTGCATGTACCGTTCTGCTAACGCTTCCGTTGACTGACCAACTCGAAACAGAATCAAATGAGCTGTCTTGGTCAATCGATCAACAATCACCCAAACTGCGTTGTTGCCCTTTGGATTCCGCGGTAAAGTTGTCATAAAATCCGTGGTTATTTGTTCCCACTTCCATTGAGGAATCGGAAGTGGTTGCAATAAACTAGCTACCCTTTGATGTTCAGCCTTAACTTGCTGACATACCAAGCACTTCGCTACAAAGCGAGCAATCTCCCTTTTCATGCCTTCCCACCAGAAATGCTGTCGTAGATTATGGTACATCTTCGTGCCTCCTGGATGTACGGAATATGTTGAACTGTGCGCCTCCTTCAAAACTTCTTCACGAATGTCTCCTTTCGGCACACACAAACGGCTACCATATCGCAACGAACCACCTTCATGAATTAACAACTCCGTTCGAAGTCCCGCTTCAACCTGTTCTCGAAACTTCTGCAATCTTGGGTCATATGACTGCGCTGCTTTAATGTTATCGATCAATGGCGACTGTACTTGTAGCTGCATCAACTGTCCCGAAGAATGCGGTGGCACGATCTCCAACTCGAATCTTCGAAAATCTTCGATAAGCTCCTTCTGTGCAGTCAACATCCGAATTGCTGGCAACCGACTAAGTGCATCCGGCACTACATTAACTTTCCCCGGATGGTACTTGAGATCAAGATCGTAGTCAGCCATCAGCTCCAACCATCTACGCTGCCTCATGTTAAGCTCTTTCTGCGTGAACACATACTTTAGGCTTTTGTGATCGGTGAATACTTCGACCCTTTCGCCCAGTAAGTAGTGTCTCCAAATCTTCAAAGCGAAAATCACTGCTGCAAGCTCCAAATCATGAGTTGGATAATTCTTCTCATGGGTCTTCAACTGTCTCGATGCGTAGGCTATAACCTTCCCATGCCGCATCAAAACACATCCCAAACCCTTTTCCAGATGCGTCACTGTGAATCACCAATCCTCCGGAACCGTCTGGTACGGTCAAAATAAGAGCGGTTATCAACCTTTGCTTCAACGCCTCAAAAGCTGATGCACAACCATCCGTCCAAACGAACGGTACTTCCTTCCGTGTAAGCTTGGTCAAAGGCTCAGCCAATCGAGCAAAATTCTCCACGAATCTTCTGCAGTATCCTGCAAGTCCCAAAAAACTTCTGATCTCCGCTACATTCCTCGGAATCGGTCAATCTTGAACTGTTGCAATCTTTTCAGGGTCAACGGCGATTCCATCTCCAGATATGACGTGCCCAAAAAACTTCACTTCTTTAAGCCAAAACTCGCACTTGCTCATCTTTGCATATAATCTTTCATGCCTCAATGTCTGCAGTGCGATCCTCAAGTGTTCTGCATGCTCTTCTAGGCTCCTCGAGTAGACCAGAATATCATCTATGAACACCACTATAAACTGGTCCAAGAACGGTGAAAAGATTCGGTTCATCAAGTCTATAAATATGGCCGGTGCATTCATGACTCCGAATGGCATCACTAAATACTCGTAATGTCTATATCGAGTTTGGAATGCAGTCTTGCAAATATCCTCTGATTTAGCTCGAACTTTATGATATCCGGATCGTAAATCCAATTTCGAGAATCCCCTCGCGCCACTGAGTTGCTCGAATAATTCGCTAATGCAAGGGATCGGGTACTTGTTCTTAATAGTCACCCGGTTTAATTCTCGATAATCGATGCACATCCTCCTTGTGCCATCTTTCTTCTTGACTAGAAGAACTGGAGCTCTCCAAGGTGAAATACTGCTGCGAATCCAACCCTTCTCTAGCAATTCGGCAACCTGCTTCTTGACTTCTTCCAACTCCACTGGTGCCATCGGATAGTACGCCTTTGATATTGGCGCTGCACCAGGAACAAGATCGATCACGAACTCCACATCTCATTTTGGCGGTAAACCCGAGATATCATTGAACACGTCTATAAACTCTTGAACTACAGCTGGAGCTTCCTCCCTATCAACTTCCATCGACGAAAGAACGGTGTTTGTCGGCCTAGCCCTAAACTCGACTGGCCCGACAGAACTGCTACCTCCAGCAAATACAAACTCCGGATGTCCGGGAATCTGGAAAATCACTTTCTTTTCCCTACAGTCAATGTGTGCATAGAACGTGCCGAGAAAATCCATTCCCAAGACAACATCATAACTGGCGGTATCGATCACCAAGAAATCTGCAAATAACTCCCGTCCACAGATAACAACCGAACAATCCTTGCACTCACTACTAGGTATGATTTTCCCGTTCCCAGTGTGTATGTCCCAACAACAAGACAGGGTCATGCAAGAAATTGAATGTGCAACAATAAACTTGGACGACATAAAACAATGGGATGCACCAGAATCGAATAATGCTAATGCAGGAAAATCATGAACAAGTAGGATACCCGAAATGACTTCACCTGAAGCCAAACACTGAAGAAGATTAGCACGGTAAACAGGATTCAAGCCTGCGATAAAACATGAACTGGTAAGTAATGAAACCGAGAGAAGTAAGGTAATATCATGACCATAAATTAAGGAAATGAAACAAGACCAGGACTCCAAGTTACTTAAATAGAGCACCGCATTGTAACCTGCTGCAGTTCATAGATACAATTACATAACTCCGTTTAAGTTGCCCAAATCCCAGTATCAGAATCAAAGGAATAGGACGGAAGAAACAATAGGGAACCAAAAGATTTCAAGCCGAGATGCAAAGTTGTTTGCATATCGTCAAGACAAAGGGTCTAGAGAAAGATAATATTCAAGAATCACGAAAACAATGTGGTAGGACATGCTCCTAATTACGGGTTTTTTGACTCGTGTATTGGGTCTAATACCCAACTACAAAAGAATCAAACCCAATTAACCTAAATCCTATGGCTCTGATACCAAACAAACCCTGTCACGCGCCGCTTCCCAGAGTGCGCTAAGATCGGCACGTGACAGAGCCAACCATGCTACCTGTGGCTAGGAAACATCCCTCCACAGTCACATTACGGCCGTCTAAAAGATATCAAGAACAGGAAAATAAAAATAAACCATTTAGTACATGTCCATATGCCAGAATAAATGAGTCAAGAAATAATATGCGGAAGCAATAAATCCAAATAACAATAACAATATGGAAAGTACATCCCAAATACGGGCTTACATCAGGAAACGAAAGTACGGAAATAAAACTAAACTAACTAGATACTAACAGGATCCTCACTGCTCGGCCTGTCGGCTGAAATACTCCTGATCAACCTGCGAAAGAGATAAAGGATCCGGGCCATGCAAAACCCAGACGTCAGTGCGTCATAATATCAAACAATAAAATATGAACATGATACACGAGATATGCAGACATGAGTATAAACGATAACATGAATATAACCAATAACATGGATATGGAACAGTGAAGTGTATACGTGCAGGTGAAGTGCAGTGAGTAATCTAAACTATACTACTGGGTTATCTATTCTAAAGTCTTCGAAATCAATTAATGTAATCCTCATCGTAACCCATCGGTCTATGCCCCGTTCATTTCCCACGGGACCACGGTAACAAGATTATTTCATAACACTCGGAAAAACGACAAACAATATATTCCGTAACGCCCGGAAAAACGGCAAATAATATATTCCATAACGCCCGGAAAAACGGCAAACAATATAATAGCCCTTTGAGTTACGTTCGCTTACATTCTTGATTTCCCCTTACCCCATGTTCCCCTCCGAACACAGAGACGCGACCGCGTAGGTCCGTCTTGCCTGAAATTCAGGGCATATGCTAATTGGTGCTATCCGTCCACCTCTCCGAAGATGCCAAGTTGATTTATGGCACCATGTATCGAAGGTTTAAACGGATGCGGTCGATGTAGCAGACTTCGTCAGATTCCCCCTCATCTGAGGGTTTTTTTGATTGTGGGGACGCTCTTCCCTGCAGGCGCAAGCCCATGCAGTTAATTACGCTACTGCATCGCGATAACAACTTTCTCTTTCTCCAGATGGTCACTTCGTGTCGTGGGTGTTTGTTTTGTTTGTGGTTGCCCGTGGATTGTATACGGAGACTAAGTTATGTTGTCGCCCGTAGGGCGTGGACTAGTCCAAATCCGTATCTTTCTTAGATTTGGGTTTGGGTGGTTTAAGTTTAATGATACGTTAGCCTCATTTGAGACTAAGATCAACTCAAACGTTTGTTAAGGATATGTTAATCTAATTTTAGACTAAGATCAACTTAACGGGATCGTTTAGATCCGACAAGAGAGCCATTGGGCACTATTGTTTAGTTTAGTGACATTGCGGTCGATAATTAGTTTAGGGACATTACGGCCCATTGTTAGTTTAAGGACATCTCGGTCCAATGTTAGTTTTAAGACATCGCGGTCGAGGTTAAGGACATCATAGTCCGTGGATTTAAGGACTCCACAGCCCGTTGTTAGTTTTAAGACATCACGGTCGAGGTTAAGGACATCATAGTCCGTGGATTTAGGGACTCAACAGTCCGTTGTTAGTTTTAAGACATCACGGTCGAGATTAAGGACATCATAGTCCATGAGTTTAAGGACCCCACAGTCCGGTTTAAAGACGTCATAGTCTGTGAAATGTGTGGTTGTCGGGACCCGTCACCTCTTTGAAGACGTTGAGGAATTACAACAACGAATATCAAAGGAATGAAGAGATGTACCCATGAACCAAGGTGAGTTGGTTGAAAGAGCAGATGTGCTCAATTCAAAACAAGTTGAGGACTTATGGCCAAAATTGGGCTAAGTCCAATTAAAATGTTTTAACATTTTATTTTTGTTCTGGCTATTAAGCCTTTATTTGGGCTCAGCCCTTTTAATAATGCTAAGCATTGGGTTCTGACATTTTTTTTTGTCTTTCATTGAATGCATAGCATTCATCAGAACAAAGTGTGTTCTGACAGTGTGCCACGTAGCGTGCCAGGCGCTTTGCGCCAGTCAAAGAGCGCATTGCGCTTCTATCAGGTAGCGCACACGAAGAGGACACATGCCACGCTTAGCGCTAAGCGCCAGTTTATAAGCGCATTGCGCTAGTTTAGTGGCGCACCAGTGAGTGACACGTGGCGCGCTTGGCGCTGAGCGCCAGCCCATGAGCGCAGTGTGCTGCTTCAGAAGCGCAAAGCGCAAGCTGTGTCTGTGGTTGACACGTGGCATGTTTTTGGCGCTGAGCGCCGGTCCAAGGAGCGCAAAGGCGCAGTTCATGAGTGTAAGACACTTTTCAATAGCGCAAAGCGCATTTGATCAAATTTATGATCAGAGAACAAGTTTATGTTCTTCAAAGGAGGCTTTGTACTCAAGATCCAAGAACAAAAGTTCTTGTTTTTATAAAAGGCTCTGTCTTTATAGATCAAAAGATATGTGATTGAAGTAAAAATACTTCTTTTAGTCTTTTTATGATTAAATCTTTTTGATCTTTTCTTTATTAAATACCATAGTCTTTTTCTTAGATCTCTGATCTTTTTTAGAAGATGGTTCTTCTTTTTACGAGATGGTTTCATCTCTATTATTCAAGAGCATAGTTCTTTTTACCTTGAAGATGAAGAAAAATCTTTTTTTTTCTAAGAGTTTTCTCTTTTTTGCAGAGGGTTTTTCTCTCCCTTTTTTTTTCTGTATCTCTATCTCTTGTATCTCTTCTTTTAGACTTGAAGTCTAGGGTCCTTTATATAGGGCCAAATGATTTGTTAAATCAGTTTTAAGAGATCTTTCTTTGATTGATTTGGGAATATTTCCTATCGCTGGATCTTTGATCCTAAGGCTTCTGTTTTACAGAAGGTAATCTTCTTGTTTTTAACAAGATTGGAAAGATCTTTTCATAACAGAATTTTAATTCTGATTAATTAATGATTTATCATTAGTAGATCTTTTGATCTGACGGTGGGGGATTTTTTAATTTCAGCGCTGGCGCACCTTGCGCCAGCGCACCTACGTTCGACACGTGACGCGCAGCGCAACTGTGCTAGCGCACCTGTGTTAGACACGTGGCACGCAATGCAGAGCGCAGCGTGTGGAATCTGAAGCGTTGCATCAACTTTTAAATTTTGAATTCTGAAGCAGAGCTTTTGCTCTGATTTGGGGTGCGCTGCTTAGGGCGCAGCGCACCTTGCGCTAGCGTGTCTGCTTTTGACACGTGGCGCACAGCGCGCAGAATCTGAAGCGTTGCTTCAATTTTTGAATATTGAAATCTTGGAATTTGAACAGAGTTTTGCTCTGATTGGGGAAAGCAGAAGTGTCGCTTCATTTCAAATCTTGGAATTTGAACAGAGCTTCGCTCTAATTGGGGAAACACCCCCAAGGTTATGTGTTCAAGTCAAGTATTGCTAATCGATATCTAATGCCAACACAGGATCAAGCAGGTACATGTTTTGTCTATGCAGACAACAGTAACGTCCATCAGGACAACATGTCAGGATTGTCGGCATTAGAAACAGGATCAGGTAACATGTCAAGTAGTGGTATATCAGGTCATGTCAGGTAGTGTACATGTATCACGTGGGTGCCCAACAGTAAAATGTAGTAAGTATCGAATCATGGTAAATGTACGGATGTACGGTGAAAGCATGGATGCACAAATATATATCAGGGGTTACATCATGACTATGTAGGATGCGCATTCTCAAGCATGGGGTACTAATGTAATAGTAATATGAATTAATACGACATGGAATGTAACTAGATATGTAGAATTAATGGTATGGATGCACAAATAAACACGGATGCACAAATATCTATCAGGGGTTACATCTACAGCTCCATGACTGTGTAGGATGCACATTATCAAGCATGGGGTGTTAATACAACAATAACATGAAATAATATGATCTGTAGATGCAGCTATATATATAATAAATGATATGGATGCATACGGGTATCCGAAAATAGTAAAACATTAATATGGGTGTACAATGCAATCAACAGGTGATATTTTTATTCATATGGATGCAAAATAAGATATATAGCATGTAGCAAGATGAACTTGCCTGAACGGATCTCACGACGGGGTGTACACGCAGCGTCCGACGTCGGTTAAACGTCCCAATGCACACACAGCATACATAACAGAACCAGGCAAAGCAAGAACATGACCACGCTGGCTGGGAACGTCCACTGGGTCGCCCTGATCGTCAGCGACGGCACGACTGTTGTGATGATCGGAAAACACGGATCAAGAAAAAGATAAGAAGGGAAAGAAGAAGAAGAAGAAGAAGAAGAAGAAAAGAAGAGGGCTGTGGTGGTTGCAGGGTGTACTGGAGAGGAGAAAAAGGATATAGAGACGGTGATGAGGGTAAGCTGTCGTCGGGTGATCGGAGCTCCGGCGAGGAGGGTTGTAAAGGCTCGAGTTGGGTGCAGGAGGTCGGGTTCTTGGTGCTCGGGTGAGGGTGGTGTCGGGTTGAGTGAGGGGAGAGGAAGAAGTCGTGGTGATGGGGATGGTGACGACGAGGAAAGGTCGACGGCGGTGAGGGGTCGATAGTGGCGAGGTATGCGGGTTTTGGGTTCGTGCAGGGTTTTGGGAGATCGGGAAATGAGAAGCGAGGAAGGTGATGAGGTGGTCGAGGAGAGGATGAGAGGTCGACGATGATGAGGGCGTCGGGGTGAGGCGAGGGTGAAGGCTAGGGTTAGGGTTCGCGTGGGGGAGGCAGCGAGATTAAAGAAGACGAAGGAGGTGAATGTAGCGGGGGTAAGGTGACGGGATCCTCGTAGGGTTTTTAAAAAGAAGAGAGAGAGAGTCACGAGAGAGAGAGACAGAGAGAGTCAATAGATTTGATTTTAAAAATCTTTTAAAATATTTTTATGTTTAAAAAATACAAACGATTATAATATATAACAGTTTAAATCTTTTAGAATATAATATTAAGGAAATTTGAGTTTTAGGCAAAATACAAAATAGTCCAAAACACGTCCAGGCCAGGTCTAAAATCTAGTTTTAAAATATGGATAATATACGTGTCAACCAAAACTAAAATAGGATATCCGGGTCACGAAAATGCATACCCCCAAGAACGGATACACGTAGCGTGCATGTAGCTATCCAAACGAGTCTGTTTCACTGAACGGGGCGAGAACAAGATGTATGGATGCCACCACAGGGTTTAGGATATGATACATGTCATGCTAGATATTTTTAAAATATTTTATTTGACTTTATTTGTTATACTAAAAAAAATGCAGATGCCAGATATAATACCAGTATGCAGTATAAACAATATTAAAAGTGCATGGATCCTCGTAACTAGCCGGGATAAATCATAAACAGGAATCAAGACGGGCTTCCAGTAATCGGGTCGGGTCGGATGCAAAGACGGATACCAATACACTATTCGTACCCAAAACACAATAAATCAAGAAATAGCCATAAATAAAGAAATGCCCAAAATAGAATTGGTATAAATGAACTAGGGTGTTACATTATGTGAATTCTACTCACGAGTTGGTAACTCATCCCGTTATGCCATAGCTTCTTACAGGTTAGGTCGCTTGGATCGGTAGCGACAGTGAGATGGCTTATCTTGGGCGTAGTTACATTTTTATTTTGAGGTAGGTGGGTCAGAATTCTTTTCGGCATTTGCCTTGTATCTATTTTTGTATCTAGAAATACTCCATCAACCAAGTATAGCGTATTTACACCCGAGACCTTAGACATATTGTTGTTGTAGTCGAATTCGTTTGGAGCCGTCATGACTTTGTTTATATATAGTGTTTATTGCTTTCCTCTTGTTGTTCTTCACATTTAGGTATCGTATATTATGCGTGGATTATGTCTCCGCCGTGGGGGCGTCGAATTAGCTGCCGTGTAGAGATGCGTTTATTTTTTACTGCTGTTGTATATGAATTTTATTAAAAATTTACAAAGGACGTGTTGTCCATTTTTCAAACGATAACTCTTTACAAAACAAGCTTTATTTCATTTTATAAATATTTTCTTAAAACTTCACTTCTATTTGTTTTTTTAAAATTATAAGGTATTGATTCTAGCGTAGGCTTACTTAGATTATGTTACTGCTCAATTGATTTCGCGTAATCTCAGTGCCCGTCACGTGCCGTTTTCGGATCATGACAATTTAAAAATGCGAACCCGCCCTAACGGATCCATATATATATGAGAAAAGTGTTTATGAGTTTGCACCTTGTTATAAGAAATGAGATATCGTCTAAAAATTTGACTTTATACCATGTTTTTCAATGATCAGCTCCGTTCAACTTGATCTCCCTGATCTAGATCATAAGTATACCAAATTTCATATGTTTTCTGTCACGACCCGAAATTGGCACGTGACGGCCCTTAAACTACGCAACGTCTACATGCTTAACGCAATTTAAGTAAGCCGAAAACCCAGCAATTTAAACTATCAAAAGTAGTAAATGATAATAGCAATTTTAAAACCTTTGAAATCTCAACCCAAATTCTTTAAAAGTCCAACTTTATTTCCTTTAAAATTTTGGCAACACCTAATTGTAAAAACCAGCCCCAAAAATGGGTACAACAAAAATATAAGTAAAGCATCCCCAAACGGGAGCAAAAACACGCCCAAAGGCGGAAAACAACCGCCACAACAGATATACGACGCCGTAGCGAAGAAATATAAGACGATATAAATAAAACCGCATAAAAGACCTCCGAGTCACAAAATAAAATACAATATCGTCCTCACAACAGGTCTCTAAGTCATACATAAAAGTAGTAGATGGAGAGTATATGGATACAACGAATATACAATAAGCAATATCGAATAACCGCAAAACCCACCTAAGCAAACTGCACACTATGATCCAAAGCGGTATCCGCAGCAAAAAATGATACGATAGATGAGAATAGCCCTGCCTCTGACTACTCTGAGGAACAACCTGTAAAACACTGTGGCACAACAGGGGTGAGTTGCCAACTCAAGAATAGTAAATAACATATGCAGGTAATCGCAAGTATCCACGTACCGCGCGAATCTAACAGATGCAAGCTAATAGCAATAAAAGGTCATATGAATGCAACAGTCATGAAAGGTACACTAGCAAGTACAACTAATACATGAAGTAATAATATGACAATCTGTATGCAACAATCATGTAAGATACTCTATCAGGTACAACTAATACATGAAACAATGATATGACAATGTATATATGTAACAATCATGAAAGGTACTCTAGCAGGTACAACTAATACATGAAACAATGCATATAATATAAAAGTGTGTAAATGCAACAGTCATGGAAGGTACTCTATCAGGTATTACTAATACATGAAACAGTGCATAAACAATAAATGTGGAGTATGGGATGAAGCATGTCATTTCCACGGAATCCTGACATCGTGGTAGGACCAAAGTCCATCAAGACAATCCAAATCCTAATTTTCTCAAATCAGCCCCCAAATTGGCTCTCATATCATGTAAGTCTCATAAATCCTGAATGTACAATATCAAGTAAATCTCGTATATCCTGTATCCAATATCAAGTGAATCTTATATATCCTGAATCCGATATCAAGTGAATCTCATATAAATCCTGTATCCAATATCAAGTCAAACTCATATATCCTAAATATATTTGAATGAATAATTATGATGATGTATATAAATTGATATGTATATGTATATATATATATATATATATATATATATATATATATTAGCGTCTCATTCCACATATATATATATATATATATATATATATTCATATATAACAGCGTCCCATTCCACTGTTATATATACTTAGGAGTAAAAATATCATAAAAACCCGTATCAAGCATCGACACATAAAGGCTGATCTATCAGGTGTTGTCACCACGACTGACTCCCTGATAGGTATGTATCATACGCTATCCCGAAAACCCGAGTGCCCAGCTTCGACCCTCGTCCTTCGACGTATCCATACGTACATGACTCCCGTCGGTATCCCCACGATAACCGCCGAGTCATAGGTACTGTCACCGGAAGGTATGGTTCCCCTGTCAGGCCTCATCGGCATGGTCAGTCGAAAAACCTTTCTCGCCCCGGGGTACCTCCGGGCCCCACCATGTACCCTCACACGGCCCACTACGCCTTCTCGCATGGGGTATATATATCAGAACCGATAAATCTCTTGGTGGCTGCTGAAATATCATATCAAGAGAATCAGGTTTTTTAAATAATGCATAATTTCATGGAAACTACCACGGTCCTCAAATCCAGGAAATATCATGAAAAATCCATATCTCAATGCGAAAATCCATGAATATAATATATGCAACATAAAATTGTAATGTGAGTATATAAAGGAAAAGCCGCTATTTAAATGCAACAAGTTAAAATATGTATCATGCGGTTCCTAATTTCTCCAAGTCTATATAACATCAACTAAAGTTAAACATGTAGCTATAGCCAGATATATGTGTAGACATTGTTGGGGTAAAAATTTACACCCCCGTTGACCGAGTCAAAGTCAAGGTCAACCCCAAGCCAGGTGGGCCCAAGCCCAGGTCAAGCGGGCCCATGCCCAAGTCGAGCCCGCGGCCAGCCTCCTCCATGCTAAAATATAGATCATGTAATAAATAATTTTCATGTAATTTTTTATACATGAATGTATGCAAAATGGACATAAAGCCAAATTTTTGTAAGCCCATGGCTTATGTGCAAAAATGAAATGGCACATGAGCCATGGGATAGGCAAAATGCCATTTTGTGAAGCCCAAGGGGCTATATGTAAATATGTAAGCCTATAAAAGGCAACATGATGAATAAAAAAAAGAACACTTTTTCATTCCCCAAAAACTAGGGTTCTTTGTGCCTCCTGCTCCTTCTCCAAGGTTCTAAACCTTCTCATTTATTTGAATTAAATCAAGAGTTTTACTCTTTCTTTTCCAAAACTAAGTAGTTTTCCACCACAAAACCCACAAAGGGGAACTCAGATCTTCCATCAGATCTTAAAAAGGAGTGATTTTTAAAATCTCCTACTTCTTGATCTTCAAGATCCGGCCAAACAACAAGAGGAAGAAGAAGACCCCCCTTCATCAGCTTCAAAACATCCTAGGAGTTTAACTCCATATATATAAAACAACAAATATTTCCTTTTTGAAGCATTGCTTCTGTTTCTTAGGCTAAAAGCCTCCTTTTCTTGCCAGCGCTCAAGCGCAGAGCGCCCGCGTGCCGACACGTGGCGCGCTTGCGCTCCAGCGCAAGTCGCCCCGGTGCCGACACGTGGCGCGCTTGCGCTCAAGCACAAGCGCTCGAGCGCAAGTCGCCCCGGTGCCGACACGTGGAGCGCTTGCGCTCCAGCGCAAGCGCTCGAGCGCAAGTCGCCCCCGTGCCGACACGTGGCGCGCTTGCGCTCGAGCGCAAGTCGCCCCGGTGCCGACACGTGGAGCGCAAGCGCTCGAGCGCAAGTCGCCCCCGTGCCGACACTTGGCGCGCTTGCGCTAAAGCGCAAGCGCTCAGGCGCAAGTCGCCCCGGTGCCGACACGTGGCGCACTTGCGCTCAAGCGCAGAGCGCCCATGTGCCGACACGTGGCACTCTAGCGCCTGAGCGCACAGCACCTAGGCGCACAGCGCCCAAAGTGCTGCCCCCCACACATCCTTTGGATGCCTTTTCCCCCTCTTTCGTTTATATATATATATATACATATATACATATATATATATATACACATATGTATACATATTTATACACACACATACTCCGCGACACTGTCCCTGTTAGAAAAAAATTTCTAACGGGGCGCTGCCCCGCACCCCGCAAGGGGGCTGCTAGCCCCCTTGACCCCCAGCCCGCTATCCGGGTAGCGGGACCCCCGTAAAAACTCTGCGTGGCTCCCGATATATCCAAACCCCCCTTTCAAAACACAACACACGTACACTGCACATTGAGTTCGCATGACCATTTTAACCCGTTAATCGGAGGTTCCTTCGCCCCAAAGGCGAGGGGTAATTAACGGCAGCTTAGTCCGCGGCTGCCGGAGATTTGGATCCCCACAATCAATAAACCCCCGCCTATCCTAGGCAGGGGGAATCTGTAGTATACGCCTGACAAGCGCGCGCGTATTCCCATCTCAATGGGGTGACGAAAAACACCCTACAGACATAAAGGTATAGCAAAGTATAAGTATTTATCTATCAGTAATGATGTAATATACCCTCCAGATATAAGTGAAGTATATATGCAAGGTATACATGTACCTATGTCATTATGTGTGAAATATACCTATCACTAATGGTATAATACCATATAGGTATACAGGTAACTAGCATGTAAGCATGTCAAGGCATATGTGTAAGCATGTAGGTATACAGGTATGCTATATGTCATATGCAATAAGGGAATATGAATCAATGTCTCAATGTTCCTAACCAAACAATATCATATATGTATGTGTGTTGTGCATGTCATGATAATTATTGACGGTGTGTGTGGCATACAATCAGTGCTCGTGCAACATGAGCCGTCAATAATAGTGCAGTGTCCTAAGGGTACTAGTCCAAGAACAACAAGTAACTAAGCAATAAGGTGTATGCGCAACTCTATATATGCAATAGAACATGCGACAATAACATAATATCTCTAGCCCAGACGCATAATACCATGCGGGCGTTTTCCCTGTAGATGTTAAATCTACTCACCAACGCTCCTGGCTAAGTAAAGCCAACCATCTGTTTTCCCTTCTTCACAGCGCCCGAAGTCCCCGCCTGCGAACCTAAAACATAACACAACAAAGCAAGTATATATTAGCAATAGACCCAAAACACGTACAACTACGTTGACCAACGCGACAACACGAACATACTGTTAAGTGTTCGTATTGTAGCTAGCGTGCATAGCGACACAACGAAACCAACTCAGAGCAACAGAACACAGAACACGAACCGTATCGGATAACGTAATGCGTGAAAACGAAACAAAAGAAATACGCAAAGTGGTCCCAGATTTTGCTATACCAACAATCTGTAAAAGTTGCAAGTACCATGAGACCACATACAACCCCAGAGACCCCTACACCAAAACTCACCACCTCGATCCCCACTCTGGCCGCAAATTGCGGCCAGAACCATTAAATCTGCAGCCGTAACAAGAGGGAATGGGCTCGTATTTTGAGGGTACGTTCTAGGTCACTACACTAGGTCACTGTGATGGGAACTTTTGCAACAAATACCTGGTTTGATAGCAGTTCATCCGAGACCCAAAAAAATACTAAAAATAAGATATTTACCCGAAACAAAACTAAACGCGATCTAAACTGAAACTAGCAAGGTAAGCTACACAATAAACACCAAATTAACAAAAAGAGATTATTACCTATCCAAAAGAACTCAAAGATCCTAGTTTCCTAAGCTCCAAGGCATCCAAGAGGCAAATCAAGGCAAAATATGTGATTTTTGTGAGTTTTGATGAAGTTTTGAGATGGATTTGTGATGGATTGGTGAAGTGTTCAGTTGAGATGAGAGAGGAATGAGAAAATAAAAGAGATAGAGAAAATGAGAGAGTGTGAGGATAATAAGAGAGGGAGATGAATGTAGGGTGAGAGTGAGGTGAGTGTAACCTTTGCATTAAGCCACCATTAATGCATTCACACACCACCATGCCACCCCCTCACTTCCAAAAGAAATATCTCTCTTCTTACACAAATATCTAGGATTAGGGTTAAGGATTAGATTAAAACAAGGATTTGGATAAAGCAAAGGATTAGATTAGGTTAAGTGTCATAGTCACTAACCTAGAGTAGCACAAACAAACCCTCATATTAACATGCACACGTGCGTGCATGCCATAACAAATAATAATAAATTATTAATTAAATGTTATAAAATGTGAGGAACCCAAATTGGTAAACTTTTTACCAAAAACCCGCATTAACGTCTAAACTAAGACTAACCGAAATCTAAGTCGTTACAATCTCCCCCCTTATAAAAATTCATCCCCGAATTTAAAATTCTCACTAAGCGTACCTTCAAAGAGATGAGTGCAAAACTCACAATTCTCGCTCGCAGCCTTCCAAGTGATCACCTCACTATACGGCTATGCCCAAGAAAACCCTCCACAGATGGCAAGACCCTTGACCGAAGTTTCTCTACCTGCCGAACCACTAACACAATTGGCTGCCGGTGAACGAAAAGATCGCGTCCCAAATAAATGGTCTGGTGTTGAATCATGTGAGAAAGGTCAAGAAGGTATTTGCTAAGTATCGACACAAGGAATACGAGGTGAATACTCAATAATCTGGACGGAAGTGCCAAATTATAGGCAACAGAACTAACTCGCTTTAAGGATCTCAAAAGGACCTACAATCCTGGGACTAAGCTTCCCAAAACTCAATACGTAATTCATCGGAAAATCCGTAGGAATACATGATCTCCCACTGCGAACTCAAGTCTGCGACCACCACGATCGGTATAAGACCTCTGTCTGCACTGGGCTACTCTCATCCTGACCTGAGTCAACTGGATTATCTCCGAAGTCTCTAGACTAGCCAGGGTCCAAAAATCCTACTCACGCAGAGTCAGAAAAACAGACTGGCGATCGACACAACCTACCAAACAAAACCTAAAGGTTGCCAGTTGGAATGTCTTCTGATAACTGCTATCGAAGGAGAATCCTAACAATGGCAAGTGATGATCCCAACTGCCGACAACAATTAGTACGCACGCACAAGCATATCCTCCAGAGTCTGTATAGCCCGCTCTCACAAACCGTCGTCCTGCGGATGGGAAAAGCGGAGCTAAAGCTCAACCAGTACCCAAGGCTTCCTGAAGCTTCTGCCTACGACGGCTAGCGAACAGGGTGCCTCCATTGGATACAACACATAAAGGAACTCCATGCAACGCACAAATTTAACAAAGAACAACTGAGCAAGCTAAGCATATGTAACGTTTTGAAAATCGTTTCGGTGAAATTTCGGAAAATCGGTAAAATAAAGGAGTTTTCTGTAAAAAGTCAAAATGCAAATATCTTTTTATAAAAATTAAATATACATATTCTAGCTATGTAATTGCTAGTATTTGGTGTTTATTGAGCCACTGGTGAAATTTCAAATTTTCTGAAAAAAATTATTTTATTATTATTTTAAGCCGTCACTAATACATTTAATTAGGGAAAATTACAAATTGGAATGAGTTGAAACAAATTTTGTGCATCATAAAACATTAAATAAAATTTTATAATATGGTTTTTGGAACGAAATCATTTGCCAAAACGGTTTAGAAATTATTGAAGAAAAAAGGCTTTTTTTTTAGCGTAAATGGATGTTTGGGGTATTGTATTTATCATTTTTCATCACCCCACACTCGTACCCATACCCACACACCCCCATTCACTTCTCCCCTTGGCTGAATTCAGCAGCCCCCATCTTTTTCCGAACTTGAATTTCAAAGGAAAGAAATGAAAGAAAAGAAAAGAAAATGGATAAATGAGGTGGACTTTTGACTTTGGTTTGACCTTGACTTTCTCCCCCCACTTTCTCTACCTCCCTCTCTCTCCTCTCCCCCTCCCATTCCAGCCGACCCTCCTCTCCTACAGCAGCAGCAGCCCCCCCCATTTCCCTTCTCTTTTCTCTTCAAAACTTCATCAAAAATTGCCCCAAAATCCATCAAAAAAATCCCAAAACCCAAATCCGACTCCTACCCATTTTAGCTTAGCCCGTATAGCATGGATCTTTGTGAAAAGAGAGCATTTTGGAGGGCCATGGATGCTTGTGGATCTTCAAATATTTTTGGGTATAATTCTAAACCTTTTTGCTTAGTTTGTTACTTAATTTCTTAAAGCTAATTTAATTAAGTGTTAATTTGGTTTATGTGAGTTTAATTGCATGATTAAAGATTTCAAGTTAGGGTTTGTTGTGGAAATGAGTTGTGTTTGATTGTGCATGGTTTAGTGATGTGGATTAACATATTTAGTTTTGTAGAAAACTAATCTAGTTGTTAATTACAAGTTGTTACTTGAAAAATGTCCAAATTAAGCTTTTTGTTGCAAACTAGGTTTTTTGATTTAATTCGAAATATGAGATTAAAAATATGCTTAGGGTTTTTATCATATTATTAACTCTATTAAGTGTAGTTTAACACTTTAGTTCATGGAAATCCAACCTAAATTGTAGTTTGTGCATTTTGCTATGAAATTGTTAAAAAGGGTATTTTGTAAACTAGAATATTAGGGTTTTTGGAATTTAATGAGATTAAATTCCGGAAATTGTTTCTATGACTTATTTAAGATATTTAATAAGTATATTGGCCGCTACATTCATTTAAACATCATGTTTTGTACAAAAACGGCGAATTGTGCTTGCTAGATTTACGGAAAAATGACTTTTTAAGTGAAATTGGGGTTTTTGTGAGTTTTAACCTAGTTTATATTAAAATTAGTGTTCGTGAATGTGCAAATGAGTGTGATTGGATTTTTCTCGATGGTTTGACGTTTGTACATCGACATCGAGGGTTGGTTTGACTATTCTTGCATGCGTAGGCGATAGGTTTGGACCTATGCGTGATACGCGTGCCGATTTGATTTTCGTATGCCGTTTCGATTTCGAATTTAGTTTTAATGCGATACGGTGCGTTATGATATGTAGGTACCCCATGTGGACTTCGAGACGACAAGCAAGCGCGTGGCGACGTCGGCACCGGCTAGCGAGGACCAGGTGAGTAGATTTATATCTACGGGGAGAAGTCGGGTGGATGGCGTATAGCACCCCCGCAGTCCGTGGTGGTGTATACGGATGCGTATACACACCAAAAATTATTATATGTTATTTGGGATTAATAACGATGCTTAGGATGGATATTGGTGTGTTGGATTATTTTAGCGTTGCGAACCCTAGGGTAGTGTTGCACTACACATACACACATACCTACTTGCATACTTTCCTATTGATATGTGCTCATGTGATTCTTTATAGTTATGTGTTCACATGGGTATGGGACTATGTGTTCACATACGGATTGAGAATGATACTTGGGATTGAGCTGAGTCGATGAGTTTTGATTTGAGGCCGTGAGATCGGTGATATAGCAGGGTTCGTATCTTAGATACGACATGACGTTGTAGCGGGTCCTTGACGTAGTGTTTCACACACGTCCATGCATACTTAGGCGGTATCAGTATGGTACTAGACGTAGATCAGTACCCCGATCATGATAATTGATAAAGAGGATACCAGGTGAATAGTTTGATGAATATGATATTGACCCGTACCCAGATTTGGGATGCCGTACGACGGATTTACGTACGAGCTATATTGATGATTGATCCGCACTCTTGACTTGGGATGCCTGATTATAGATATGGTATCGGCTATGATATTATTGAGGCGGGATCACCGACTATACATATACAGGTAGGTATATGTATCGACTCAGATGTTAGGCGGTTTCCTTACCTGTAGTCCAGCTTGTTAGCTAAGCCCTTTAGTTTAGTTTAGTTGTTAGATTAGATTCGATTCTTACCTATTTCAAAACTAACGAATCGTGGGTATTTTAAAAGACAGCCCAAGGGATCTTACGGATATTTCAGAAGACGTATCTTTTCATAAAAACACCGTAGCCCCTATTTTCAAAACCCCATGACTCGTGTTATTTCAAAAGGAACCATTTGTAGGACTTATATTAGATTAATGCAGATTAGTTATAGTTGCGTCTAGTTTTCAGCTCCCGCTCTTTTTGTGGTCCGCTTCGCATCGCATGCTTATTTTATGTTTCATACTCCATTATTGATATCATGCTGTTAGGACACCAGCACCATTACCGATGATGCGTATGTACCACGTACACTTATTTGCCGGCTCACACACATCTTCATCGGTAATTGCCATGTCATGTACATCTTAGAAAAATATTATTGCTTGACATAGCCTGTTAGCTAATAGTTAGACATGATATTAGTGTACTTGCCTTATATGCTAGTTTAGACATTGTAGTTATTACCTGCTACTTCATGCATACTGTTATTCATTGTTATGCCGCATTCATGGATTCTCATGCCTGTATTCACTGTTTACATGCTATTGATGACTTGGATTCGGATTTCATGAGATTTCTTGGATTTGGAGGAAAACCGTAAAAACATAAATAAACCTTTTCTCCCTTTTAAAATAAAAAGTGCGGTTTTCCCATGATGTATGAGTCGTCCACCATGAGTTTGCTGATGGATTTCGAGACCCGATTCGAGGAGTGGAGGAACCGTTTCGGGTACATGGTGGGCCCGGTGCGGTACCCCGGGGCAAGAGGAATGTGTTGTTGACGTTGAGCCCGGCAGGGGAGCACTACCGACCGGTGATATTACCCGACGCGTCGGATATCCGGAGGATACCTTCGTGGTCTTGAGATGGATGGTAGGGGCCGGTCTGGATTGACGACGCCCTAGATATTGAGATTTTGAGATATTGAGGTACAGAGATTGTGATACAGAGATATCGAGATATTTGGACACTTGTTTTGTGTCGATGCTGGGCACTGTTTTATGCTGATTTCATTTATGGTACCTCATTTTTAAAATACAGAAATCTCACTGATTTATGAAAGCAGTTTTCTTCAGTACTTGCATTCTGTTTCATACATTCATACATCATCCATATGATATATTGCTAGCCGATGCACTGACACGGGCACATGGGATTACACTTGGGATAGATATTTACCCTAGCCATTGTTATAGGCTGCTGGTTATATATTTGAGGATGTATTATGATCATATGACCTAGGATTGCGTTGTTCATGCGATTTCTATTCGTAGATGTTTTTCTATTCACGAGTTGGCAACTCACCCCCGTTGTGCCCCAGTTTCTTGCAGGTTTGCCGTGCAGGTTTCATTACGGCTTTGCTGGCACTACTTCCTTTTCCGGGCGATTTGCTAATAGGTGGGTTTATTTGTATCGTACCCCCCATTATATACCTTGTATATTATTACTCTGTTGTATCTAGAAGTTCCATCAACCAAACTTGTATTTATCTCAGATAGAGACCAGTGATGTTTATTCTTTCGACCTTAGAGTCGCGCATTGTATTTCTACGGATTTCTTGCTGTTTTGAGTTTCCTTGTGAGTTTTGATCCTCGTCCTTGGCGTTGTATATTATATTGCTTGTGTGGTTGTGACCGTCGATTGACGAAGAGCTAGCTCCCGCTTGGGGATGCCTTTTTATTGATTTCGTATACTATTCATGTTGTATCCCGTTTGGGAGCCAGTATTTACAAAAGAGACTCTGCCGAAATTTTCAGGAAATACTTGATGTTTTTAAAACCGCATAACTCGGCTTATGCTATTAAAACTACTTGATTTTAAATTGGTTTTCCTTCACTCTACTACTTTTCTTGGTTTGGATTTCTGGGTTTTCGGCTTACTTAGATTACGTACGTCTCGAGACGTTTCGTAGTTTAAGTGCCGGTCATGTTCTGTACTTTCGGGTCGTGACAGCATAACTGGACAACAAACACCAAATGGAGTCACACCCTGACTAAACCTGGATAGACACCACAACGACATTCATGGAGATCTGCTCCCATTCCCACTCCGGAACGGTTAAAGGTTGCAACTCTCCAGCCGGTCTAAAATGCTCAACCTTAGCTCACATCAAGACAGACAACTTAAAACGAAATCCGAAACTTCACTTTTCATCCCTTCCCACCCGTAACTATCTCACAAGTCACGTCACATATTGGTAGAACTTGAATGAACACAAAAAGCTAACTGATGTGCCTGCTCTAGGATTTCGCGTCTCTACCCATCAGTATCAGGTACACACAAACGCGTCCCTAACGTAGCACACCCTGGTCACAAATCAAGGACTCCGAATCATTACCCAGCCGAGTATGCTCAAGAATCTCAGACGAGCGAGCATCGGCGGGCTGTGCCTCGCGAAAATGATTAAGGAAAAATGGACGGGCGCGGACATGAGCAAGCTATTCCCCCCTTTAAAAGAGGTGAACCTAGCTGTACTCCACGATCACACAAGAACTGTAAATCTGCAGAAGACTGTCTCAGAACTGCGCACAACTGGGACAAGCTAACCCCGGGCCTACGACTCCAGCATAAGCTACCACAATCGCCTTGCCACGGGTAATAAAGGATCTCACAAACACAATCCTTCACAAGCTCCATCCAACGACGCTGTCTCAACAATCAAAACCCGCTGCAGGAAGATATACATTAAGCTCTGGTGGTCCGTGAAAATCTGACACGACTATCCATACAAGTAGTGTCTCCAAATCTCCAACGTACGACCACCGCGGCCATCTCCAGATCATGAGTGGGATATCCTGCTCGTACTTCCTCCAACTGTCGGAAAGCAAAAGCGATAACTCTATAGTGTCACATCAGTACACAATCGAGCCCCATTCGCGAAACATCACAGTAAAACAACAAAGTCGCCCGAACCAGAAAGTAAAGAAAGAACTGGTGCAGTTGTCAACCGAGTCTTCAACTGCCGAAAACTCTGCACGCATGCCTCATTCCAAAGAAAAGAACCTCCCTTCCGGTCAGTTCAGTCAACGGTGCAGCGATACACTAGCAATTCTGCACGAAACGGTGGTAAAAACCTGCTAAGCCCAAAAATCTGCGGACCTCCGTACCGTACACAAGTCTGGGCCAAAGCTGTACGGCCTCGATCTTCCTCGGGACCATACGAAACCGTCTCCCGTAACTACAAGAACTGGGAGTCAACACAATCAAGCCTGAAGGAACACTCCGAGAATTTAGTAAATAGCTGGTGCTCTTCCAGTATCTGCGAAACAAATCCTCAAGTGCTGCTCACGTTCCTCACGACTCTTAGAAAAGACCAGAATGACATTACTAACACAACAGTAAACTGGTCGAGGAACGGCCTGAAGAAATCTAGTTCATCACATCCACAATGCTGCTAGGGCATTGGTGAGTCCAACGACACCATCAAAACTCATATTGCCCGTAGCGCGCACAAAAGCAGCTTTCGGAATGACATCACTCCGAACCCGCAACCAATGATGACCTGATCCCAAACAAAACTTAGAAAATGTCTCGCACTCTGGAGCTGATCGAAGAAATCGTCAATGCGAGGTAAATGATACCTATCCGCACCGTAACCCGGTTCAATTGACGATCCATCAATTACACAACCTCAACTGCCGTCCTTCTCTTGACGAACAGAATAGGAGCTCCCCAAAGCGAAACACTTAGACGCACAGGCCCCCCAACAACAACTCTGCAGCTGATCCTTAAGCTCCTTAAGCTCTGCCGGCTCATCTGGAACAACGTCGGAAAACTCTCGCACGAAAGGAACCTGGTCCAATAACCCACTATGGCTCTGGTATCACGAATGAAAGCCAAGAATCCTCGACATCCTCTCCTCAAAGCCGACTAGCGAAAAAGGCTGAATTCAAGCTGTGACGGGCGACACTATTGTCCCCCCCGCACCACAAGAAATGACTCGCCGGGAAAACAAAACCTGATTGTTTTCTCGCGGCAGTCCACAGACGCCTAGCACATAGCTAACCAGTCTGTGCCCAGAAGAACGTCAAATCCAACATCTCTAGAAGGATCAAAATGACGGACGAATCTCTATCTCCTATCCAATTGGCACACGACCGAAACACGTGTCGCGCAACAAAAGAATCGTTGACAGAAGTTAACAAAACAAACGGCTGATCTAGCTAACTGACTCTCCTCGTCCCAAGCCTCTGCTACTCCCGTGACGTGCACGAAATCTGTCTCGACGACTGAACCTCTGTCTCTGGGCCGACACACCTGTACTAGCCCTCCTCGGTCCTCGAACTCCCAAAGTCTCTGGAAGACGCGCCTCGTCAACTATGGCTGCATCCACTGGTGCTGTGTAAGCGACGAAATGTTGTGTGCCGATCGTAAGGAACAACTGGGTAACAGGGGTAACAACTTCCTGTCGCTGCGCTCTACTGGCCTCAACCAAAGACCTCATCGTCTGGCGCAAGTCCTGCATCTCAGCCTCAAGCCTAGCTATACGACCTGTCGAAGGCGGATCCATCTGCTTCAGTGCAACGAGCATACCATCCTGGTCAACCCTCGTCCCACACGAGTCAACTCTGATCTCGGCCCTCGCTGCACCTCTCTGAGTCCTCATAGTCATCGGTCGCAAAGGCTATAAATGGAAAAAGGATTCGATATGAACGGAAATCGAATCACAAGGATATGTATCATCAAGGAAAAAATTTCAAGCAATTAGTACTTAGGTCACTTTAGGCGGAGTACCGCGTCGTGAGTATGCCGCGGACATACACGCACTACGTTACTCTGCTTAAGCTACCTACTCCATCATACCAAGGCCATCCTACACTCCGAAAGGTAAAACCTAGCGCTCTGATACCAACTTTGCCACGACCCGAAATTGGCACGTGACGGCCCTTAAACTACGCAACGTCTACAGGTGTAACGCAATTTAAGTAAGCCGAAAACCCAGCAATCTAAACCATCAAAAGTAGTAAATGATAATAGCAATTTTAAAACCTTTGAAATCTCAACCCAAATTCTTTAAAAGTCCAACTTTATTTTCTTTAAAATTTTGGCAACACCTCCTTGTAAAATCCAGCCCCAAAAATGGGTACAACAAAAATATAAGTAAAGCATCCCCAAACGGGAGCAAAAACACGCCCAAAGGCGGGAAACAACCACCACAACAGATATACGACGCCGTAGCGAAGAAATATAAGACGATATAAATAAAACGGCATAAAAGACCTCCAAGTCACAAAATAAAATACAATATCGTTCTCACATCAAGTCTCTAAGTCATACATGAAAGTAGTAGATGGAGAGTATATGGATACAACGAATATACAATAAGCAACATCGGATAACCGCAAAACCCACCTAAGCAAACTGCACACTATGAGCCGAAGCGGTATCCACAGCAAAAGATGATACGATAGATGAGAATAGCCATGCCTCTGACTACTCTGAGAAACAACCTGCAAAACACTGTGGCATAACGGGGGTGAGTTGCCAACTCGTGAATAGTAAATAACATATGCAGGTAATCGAAAGTATGCACGTACCGCGCGAATCTAACAGATGCAAGCTAATAGCAATAAAAGGTCATATGAATGCAACGGTCATGAAAGGTACACTAGCAAGTACAACTAATACATGAAGCAATAATATGACAATCTGTATGCAACAATCATGTAAGATACTCTATCAGGTACAACTAATACATGAAATAATGATATGACAATGTATATATGCAACAGTCATGAAAGGTACTCTAGCAGGTACAACTAATACATGAAACAATGCATATAATATAAAAGTATGTAAATGCAACAGTCATGGAAGGTACTTTATCAGGTACTACTAATACATGAAACAGTGCATAAACAATAAATGTGGAGTATAGGATGAAACATGTCATTTCCACGGAATCCTGACATCGTGGTAGGACCAAAGTCCATCAAGACAATCCAAATCCCAATTTCCTCAAATCAGCCCCCAAATTGGCTCTCATATCATGTAAGTCTCATAAATCCTGAATGTACAATATCAAGTAAATCTCGTATATCCTGTATCCAATATCAAGTGAATCTCATATATCCTGAATCCGATATCAAGTGAATCTCATATATCATGAATCCAATATCAAGTGAATCTCATATAAATCCTGTATCCAATATCAAGTCAAACTCATATATCCTAAGTATATTTGCATGAATAATTATGATGATGTATATAAATTGATATGTATACATATATATTAGCGTCCCATCCACTAATATATATATATATATATATATATGCATATATAACAGCGTCCCATTCCACTGTTATATATACTTAGGAGTAAAAATATCATAAAAACCCGTGTCAAGTATCGACACATAAAGGCTGATCTATCAGGTGCTGTCACCACGACTGGCTCCCTGATAGGTACGTATCATACGCTATCCCGAAAACCCGAGTGCCCAGCTTTGACCCTCGTCCTTCGACGTATCCATACGTACACGACTCCCGTCGGTATCCCCACGATAATCGTCGAGTCATAGATACTGTCACCGGAAGGTATGGTTCCCCTGTCAGGCCTCATCGGCACGGTCCGTCGAAAAACCTTTCTCGCCCCGGGGTACCTCCGGGCCCCACCATGTACCCTCACACGGCCCACTACATCTCCTCGCATGGGTTATATATATCAGAACCGATAAATCTCATGGTGGCTGCTGAAATATCATATCAAGAGAACCGGGTTTTTCAAATAATACATAATTTCATGAAACTACCACGGTCCTCAAATCCAGGAAACATCATGAAAAATCCATATCTCAATGCGAAAATCCATAAGTATAATATATGTAACATAAAACTGTAATGTGAGCATATAAAGGAAAAACCGCTATTTAACTGCAACAAGTTAAAATATATATCATGCGGTTCCTAATTTCTCCAAGTATATATAACATCAAATAAAGGTAAACATGTAGCTATAACCAGATATATGTGTAGACATAAAGGTATAGCAAAGTATAAGTATCTACCTATCAGTAATGATGTAATATACCCTCCAGGTATAAGTGAAGTATGTATGCAAGGTATACATGTAGCTATGTCATTATGTGTGAAATATACCTATCACTAATGGTACAATACCATATAGGTATACAGGAAACTAGCATGTAAGCATGCCAAGGCATATGTGTAAGCATGTAGGTATACATGCATGCTATATGTCATATGCAATAAGGGAATATGAATCAATGTCTCAATGTCCTTAACCAAACAATATCATATATGTATGTGTGTTGTGCGTGTCATGGCAATTATTGACAGTGTGTGTGGCATACAATCAGTGCTCGTGCAATATGAGCCGTCAATAATAGTGCAGTGTCCTAAGGGTACTAGTCTAAGCACAACAAGTAACTAAGCAATAAGGTGTATGCGCAACACTATATATGCAATAGAACATATGACAATAACATAACATCTCTAGCCCAGACGCATAACGCCATGCGGGCGATTCCCCTATAGATGTTAAATCTACTCACCAACGCTCCTGGCTAAGTACAGCCAACCACCTGTTTTCCCTTCTTCGCAGCGCCCGAAGTCCCCGCCTGCGAACCTAAAACATAACACAACAAAGCAAGTATATATTAGCAATAGACCCAAAACACGTACAGCTACGTTGACCAACGTGACAACACAAACGTACTGCCAAGTGTTCGTATTGTAGCTAACGTGCATAGCGACACAACAAAACCAACTCAGAGCAACAGAACATAGAACACGAACCGTATCGGATAACGTAAAGCGTGAAAACGAAACACAAGAAATACGCAAAGTGGTCCCAGATTTTTCTATACCAACAATCTGTAAAAGTTGCAAGTACCATGAGACCACATACAACCCCAGAGACCCCTACACCAAAACTCACCACCTCAGTCCCCACTCTGGCCGCAAATTGCGGCCAGAACCATTAAATCTGCGGCCGTAACAAGAGGGAATGGGCTCGTATTTTGAGGGTAGGTTCTAGGTCACTACACTAGGTCACTGTGATGGGAACTTTTGCAACAAATACCTGGTTTGATAGCAGATCATCCGAGACCCAAAACAACACTAAAAATACGATATTTACTCGAAACGAAACTAAACGCGATCTAAACTGAAACTAGCAAGCTACGCTACACAATAAACACCAAATTAATAGAAAGAGACCATTACCTATCCAAAAGAACTCAAAGATCCTAGCTTCCCAAGCTCCAAGGCATCCAAGAGGCAAATCAAGGCAAAAGATGTGATTTTTGTGAGTTTTGATGAAGTTTTGAGATGGATTTGTGATGGATTGGTGAAGTGTTCAGTTGAGATGAGAGAGGAATGAGAAAATAAAAGAGATAGAGAAAATGAGAGAGTGTGGGGATAATGAGAGGGGGAGGTGAGTGTAGGGTGAGAGTGAGGTGAGTGTAACCTTTGCATTAAACCCCCATTAATGCATTCACACACCATCATGCCACCGCCTCACTTCCAAAAGAAATATATCTCTTCTCACACAAATATATAGGATTAGGGTTAAGGATTAGATTAAAACAAGGATTTGGATAAAGCAAAGAATTAGATTAGGTTAAGTGTCATGGTCACTAACCTAGATTAGCACAAACAAACCCTCACATTAACGTGCACACATGCGTGCATGCCATAACAAATAATAATAAATTATTAATTAAATGTTATAAAATGTGAGGAACCCAAATTGGTAAACTTTTTACCAAAAACCCGTATTAACGTCTAAACTAACACTAACCGAAATCTAAGGCGTTACATTTTCTATAATGTTTACTCTCGTATTGGGTGGCTACAAAATTAACGGTTTTCCGACAATAGAACATCTGACAAAACTTTATCAAAGGGCAAATGTTATCGAGATCGCATGAGACTTAGTGTACCATGTTTTTCACCATGGAGAATAAGATGAATGGTGCCGATCATTCACAAAATGGATGAAAAGTCAAATTTTAAGTCTGACACCTTATTTCTTAGAATAACGTGTCACCTCGTAAACACTTTTCTTTTGTGTGTAGGGGAGTGATCCATTTCAAACCGGTCCGCGTTTTTTAAAAACGGAAACTCTCGGTCTACGACATATTTTAACGATCCGATCCATTCAAGTTGATCATCCTACCCTCAAATATATGTGTTTGAAAACTCAAAGGATTTGAAAACCTCTAACCTATGCAATGGATGAAGTTTATGTTGCATTATCGAATGACGTTCATTTTTGCACACATCGACGCATATGTCAGAGGTCTTCAAATTTTTTGATTTTTCATACACATGCATTTAAGGATAGGGTGATCAACTTGAATGTACGGATCGTTAAAATCTGCCGTAGACCGAAAGTTCCTATTTTTAAAAAACGCGGTGCAAAATTCACATGCACCATACTGTACCACAAGATTATACCACAAGATTATTATGATGTACAAGAAAAATCTCAATGCCCTTACCTTATTATGAGCTTTACCTTTACCATGGGAAGCATTAAAATTAGGAGAAAGAGTCCTTGCTAATAGAAAAAAATAGCAGGATGCTCTGCTAGGATCTGGGCCATACATCCTACGTGCAAAACACGTAGGATATATTAATACTAAAAGCCTCACTGTTTTACACTAATCTCGACTATTGCTCCAGATTTTGGATGAATCTGGACCGTTTATAACAATAGGATGGGTGCTATTATTTAATTAATAGCAGGACTCCGAATCATTAAAATTAAGCCTAAATCCTAAACTCAACTTCTACAGTTGTGTACAGACTTCAAAGCCGACAAGATAGAATCACATATAAACAGACCGTTGTCTATTGATTTCTTTCTTCAGCATGAAAGGACTTTGTTAACAATCTATACTATATTGCAGACAATATTTCCACAGGGACAGAACCGGGATTTAAGATCGATGGAGACGGGATTAAAAAGGAATATCTTCAAACTAATGAATTACCCTTAACTTCTATAGTCAAATGCTATTACAATAAGATTTATATATCATACAAGAATCTACCAAATAGCAAACGATTGGGCATGAATTAATTATGCCTAGTTATTGAAATAGTTTTTTTTGGCTTAAGAAGATTAATTAACGATTTAGTTTATTTTAAACTTCGAATTCAACTATCGACATAATTAATAACCGATCAAAACCTATGGGTTCTTCTTGGGAGAGAGTTATTTCTAATTTGATCTTTAAATGGGATTTGCTTTCAAAATATATACACACAATATAGTTTTTTTCTACAAGTTGAATAAATTGGAATGCATAATTATATGCGTTAAGTTTCCTATTCAAAATAGTACAATATTAAATACGATACTATAAAAGTATTTATGAATATACAATTGTTGTTTGTATTCCTCAACATAGTTAGGTTTCGTTCTAATTTTATTATATAATTGTTGTTTTTCTTAATTTTCGACATAATTAGATTTTTTTCTAATTTTATTTGACTTAATTATCTGTTATGACATGAGAAAACGGTGGCATATATTTAGGTCATTTACTAATTCAGTGCTATAATTAAGTTGGGTTATTGCCTAACTTTTATTGCTGAAAGGTTAAATTAATAATTTTATGAATAAAAAATTAGTAGCGGTCCTTTTATTTACTGCGAGCTAAGGGGCACGGCCATCCCTGCACGTGCCCCCTAACTCCTTCCCTGATTTTCGAATGCATTAAGTTAAAGAACAACCATATTGTTGTTCGTGAATCTCTTTACTGGAACATAAATTAACACACAGACACACACACACACACACACACACACACACACACACACAGATGATAAAAGGTACGAGTCGACGGCCCCTTTTTAAAAATGAGCCCTTACCCCAAAACACACATACCCTGTGTATTTCACCGATCCAAACCGGCCATTTTAATCTACATATCATGAAATCCCTATTTATAAAAAATCTCGAGATCTTAAGACTTCTAACGCGTTCATTGAGCAGATAGAAAAATTACCGGCTTATCGGTGGAGGCTGATTGTGGTCGCTTGATGAACGCGTTAGAGGTCTTTAAATCCCGAGATTTTTTGTACATTAGGGTTTCATAATACGTAGATTAAGATGATCGGTTCGGTAGCGTCAAAAATCTTGTACCTCCACGATTTTTTTCGACAATCGGCACCCATCATTATCATCTTTATCATTTAAGATGTGCATACACCAAATTTCATGTGATTCAACCACTTTTTCACCGTTGAATTAGCAATGCAAAAAGTTCTATTGTTGGTAAACCATTAATTTTGCACCTATTAAATCAACGTGAAAAAGTGATGGAATCACATGAAATTTGGTGTATCCACATCTTACATCATAAAGAAGATGATGATGGGTGCCGATCGTCGGAAAAAGCCACGGAGGATATATTTTTTCGACACCATAGAAGGAAATTCCCTTCTATAGCACCTTAACTCCATATATATATATATATATATATATATATATATATATATATATATATATAGAGAGAGAGAGAGAGAGAGAGAGAGAGAGAGAGAAGAATAATGGAGGAAAGAGGCCCTGAGAGGATTTTTTCGTTAGGTGGCGCAAAAAAATCCATCCTCCACCATTTTTTCCGACGATCGGCATTCGTCATCATCATCTTTATCATCAAAGATATTGATACACCAAATTTCATGTGACTCCCTCACTTTTTCACCGTTGATTTAATAGGTGCAAATTGTTAGGAATATGTATGCCCTAGAGGCCATTATTGTATGATATAGTGGATGCGTGGACATATATATAGAGAATTTCTTGCTCAACATGTACACACATATTATTATACCATCTCTCTAATACATGTTGATAAAGCCCTTAGGATGTTTTCTTGACTACGAGGACTATGATGCGGATCATACTACTGGGACTTGTGTAGTTCACAAGCACATCCTTTAACTGTTCCTAATCGAAGAAGTGTCGAGATAGGGCATCGATATTCCAGAGTAGAATAGTGTGTACGTTTCTTGACCTTGTAGGGAGCGATGGTTGATACCATAACCATTGGTGTTTGACATCAAAGATTGTACACATGTGCTCATTAGAGAACGGGTACACCGAACAGAACTAGCCGAGAACTCCTAGATGGTGACATATCTATCGTCAGATAGCAGTTCTCTGGTGACACCAGTACATGTTGTTGGATATAGTGCCCTCATAGTCAATTATTGGATCGCAGGCACGCGATTGTAATGATTGAGGGAGGACCTCTGCCGGTAGGACAGTCTTACTCAAGATGATAGTATGCTATCTGGTTTATCTTTATCATCGTGTACATGCTTTAGGTGATATTACAGATTACTATTACACGTTGATAGAGCCCTTAGGATTCTTGCTTGACGGCCAGCAGTATGATGGCGATCATATACGTGGGAGCTAGGGTCTATAAGCACATCCTTAAAAGGTCCCTAGTCGAGGGAGTTTCGAGACTGGGCATCGATACTCCATTAGGAGACTAGTGTATACAGTCGAGACCCCGACGAGGGGCGGTGGCCGGTCTGACAAGCCATTGGTGTCAGTTGGTTCACCTAAGATATATACAGGTGCTCATTGGGTTATGAGTACACCGGACAGGACTCGCCGGGAACATGCTAGTTGGTATTATACCTGACGTCAGATAGCAGTTCCCTGGTGACATGTGTACAGGTTAGTTCATCGACCTGAGATCGTCATTTGTCTCGTGTGAGTTCCCACCGTGCTTTGATTACTACCCTACCACGGCTCAAAGGAGTCGTGCAAACAGGTTTTAGTTGGGTACAGTCCCGAGCCACATGGAGGCAGTGAGCGGATCGGCAGGGGTTTCGTCTCTCCCGGTATTGGGAGTGAGATCGCGCTGTGTCTAGGAGAGCCATCACACGAAGTACTTGGCCAAGGCAGGAGATTTACTAGTAGGTATTCCAGTAGTATCTCAGGGTGTTCTGGGCTACACTCCGACACGACTTGTACCGCTTTCGGGAGTCTGACTTTTACCAACCTCCTAGGCCCGACATGCGATGCTCATAGACGAATGGACCGGACTGTACGGATATTGTCACTGACAGGCTCAGTAGGGTGTCGGGATGAGTTCGCTCATCGACCTCCCTTTTGTCAATACCTGGTAGCCCGTTACGTACAGCTAGTACCACTGACGTGCTAGTGGTTAAATCCACAGCCAGTGCATTGACGAGTCTTTAGAGTCCCCCACAGACAGTTTCTCAAGTTTCGGACGAAACGTTGTAGAGGCCGTATGGTATTATGGTAGGGTTCGATCATATACGTGCAGTAGTGCACGTATCATGATCGGACGGATCATACTAGTGGGCTTTGGTTTAAGCCGGATCCTAGTATTAGATTTGTTGGATTACTTTAGTCTCATCGCATTCGCATTCAGTCGGAATGTGGATGCAGGTATGTATATACAGGTGAGGGGTATCCTTGTGATCCGTCACGAGTTTACTTTGGTAGATGCCATTCTCTTTTTATTTCCGCAAACATTTGGATTAATGTTTGCAAATGGAAATTGTGAGCTCAAGGTCATGATGGAGTGCATTTAATGTGGCATGTGCAAGGGTAGTGACTCATGGTCTCTTTTTTTGTGCATATGTCACATTATTGTTTGATTTGGGTGTTGAAATGATAAGAGAAGAGAGAGAGGGCAGCCATATGGCTAGAGTTTGCTCTTGTGTTGATAATTCATTCTCACTCTCATATTATCATAGTAACACAAAAGAATAGAAAAGAAAAGGCTTCTTCTTCTTATTCTCTTTTCTTCTCTTGAGCTCACTATCTCCATTAATGGCATCATCTTCAACCTCCATCCATACACTCTCATGTGTTGAGAATCAATGGATGCTTGAGACAAAGTGATCGCACGCATTCTCTACTTCACCTTGGATACGTCGGCTAGCGAACTTCGTGCCCGAGTTGCTTCGGATGAAGTGGGAGCCCGTAAAAAGACTCGATGATGTGGTGCCCTTTCTGACGAGGAGACCGGAGCTCGAAGATGCCGCGAGGAGCTTGGGATGGTGGCCAAAGACCGAAGGACACGGATCGATCGGTATAGCCACTTTCTAACCTTTCTCTAGTTGCTAGTTAATGTTAATGGTTCGATCCGGGTTTTATAGTATACGTTAGCGCCAGTTACAAGTTTTGAAAAAGTTTTGTTTCCGCATTTTGGCCTCGGATCGACGGCCGGGGTGCTACCGTAGACTTACATTGGTATCAGAGCCACGCCATTAACCTTTACTAGCTTGTTCTAACGTATTTAAAATATCGATCGAACAAAATTTCCGAAACCGCATTTCCAATACTAAAGTTTATGTCGATTTTATTTTGTCGTCGAAAAATTATTTTCAGCGTGTCAGAAAATCAGGCTGGCTTTTTTAAGAATACTGTAGAAATTTGGTAGGACGATCCCACAGGAACGCCGCGGAACCGCGGCCTTACCCTATTTTTGGCCGTGGTTCCGCCGCCGTTCTTTGGCTTCATTGCACCAATTTTCTTCAGGTGGTCTTTGACTTGGAATTGGGGTTTCTGGAATATTTTGTTTGAGCCCAGATTTGTTACAGTACTGGCTTTGTGCTTGGGGCCCACTTCGGGAAATTTTGTTGATCGAAAATTTTAAATAAGTTAGTTCACAGTACTTACATTATATCTGTGACCATGAATGTCATTTGATCGGTAAATCTTGTCTAATCGCTATAGCCCCTTTAGACGGATTTGCGAACGTGACATTCACGTTGATGTTTTGTGTTGTGCTGTGATGTTGCGGATTTGTCGTGGTGGATAGCCTGGATGCAATGTTAGTACAGTTTGGTTTTATTTGTACATTTGATATTGCGGGGAGAGCGTCCGACATGCGGACTGCCGTCACTGCCTGTTTGCACGACCGGGCTGAGGTCGATGTACCCGTTGTATTCATTTTACTTTCTGTACTAGGATTACCCCGCGGTGGGGTGCACGGATAGCCAGGTTCTAGAGGGCAACGGGCCCTCATCTCATGGCTTTGAGACGGAGGGGGCTTTACTCTAGAATTGGCGGGCTATTGCTGCACTCGTAGGGGGTATAGGTTGACCCAAGGAGGGGTGCTCAAGTTACCGGATTCCGTGAAGTGCTGGGTGGTCCATTCACTTTGCTGAAGGGGGCTGCCTCGTTTCAGGTTTTGGCAGGTAACTTGCCGCGCCCGTAGGGGTCTAGGATTTCATTACACAAGCTATCCACACGACCAGGGGAACGTCGGGTTTCGGTTGCGGCTCAAAGGAAATCCGGGGATCCCAGATTATCTGTATTGTTCTGTGATGCTTATTACATTTCTGTGATGTTGCATTTATCACGCCTTGAGCGATTATTATATATTGATATATATACTAGTAGATGTTGTATATGTTTTACACCCGCGCTAGTCCAGTCCCCGCTCTGTCGTTAGTTAAGTAACCTAACGGGTGATGACGGGACCCAGTGGTGAATGCGGATGGCATATACGTACATCATATTTTCGTTCTTTTGTGGTGTGATTAATTGATGGGACTGCATTGATTCGGATCAATGCAAGCTAAACACACATATTCTGATGTTGTTGGAACATTTTTCAAAAAGCTGTTATTGCAAGGACGTTTTCTTTTGTTTTGCACAGTGGTATTCGGTTATGAATATCCAGCACCTCAGTCAACGAGGCAAGGGCCGAGATCCTTTCACCGGGAGTGACCCCTTGGACAGAAATTTGCGTCAGGGTAATAACTTCACTATAGTCGACTGCCTTTTGGTTTGCATCGTGGTATTCAGGTGGAATATCCCGCACCTCATTCTACGGCGAAAGAGCCGAGATCCCTTCACCGGGAGTGACCTCTTTAGCAAAGGTTTTCGCCACTATATTTATAAAAAGCTATTTGGTTCCTTCAACGATATCAAGTTCATTACGTTAAAGGTTTTTCGCCAAAAACCATTCGTAGCCCTCCGTCATTTCAGACGGGTAGCACTTAGTATTCATGCTATATTTGTTGACCTTCGTCAAGGCATAGTGAATGGTAGCTGCTTGTTACCTTTCTGTTGCATAGATAGATGCGTTGGTTTGGGACAGTCGTACAGCCTTGTTGACCTTCGTCAAGGGCTTACGGGCGGGTTCAAATTAACCTGGACAATGACGGGTAGAATTTGACATGTGACTTATGATTTGTTGACCTTCGTCAAGGTCATAAGAGCATGGGGTAAAAATCATATCGGGAGTTTCTAAAGAAACTGAAACTTGCCAGGCATGCGCATACCTTCTGGAGTGTGATAACGTGAGTGGATTCCATCACGTTATCATGCGATGATAGTTGGATCCCGATTCCCACTGATGAGTTGGTTTACTCCTCGGGTGATCCCAACTAATTCTTCTTTCAGGTTTGGAGGAGAATTTGAGGTTACAGTGGGAGGTTTCCTGAATAGATAAAGTGATAACCATTCTGATCTAGGTTAGAGTGCACGCAGAGTGTTTCTTTTCTCTCTCTCTTTGGCAGTGTTCATCGCCCGACCCTAGACTATGACTCGGTGATCAAGTTAACCGAACCTTCTTAAAACACTGGCTTTTGGATTGTCAGAGTTGCATACCTCATTGCCACTCCTACTTTTACCCTTTTCTCCAAGACACCCTGTATTACTACGAACATCCACTTCAATTGGATAAAACCATCGTATGGTTATATACGAACTCGAAGGAACTTGTTCCAGATTCGAGGATGGTTTCCGGTTCTGGAGAAAATGAATAGGACTATTCAGTTGTCTTTTCCTTTTACCTTCTCTCAGGTTGCGAGTGTTCCTTGGATTAGGACGGTACACCTATTACGCTAATTGGATAGTCTTCTTCCAAACCATAGGCAGGTGCCGAATGGTGGAGAATAAAGAAAACCAATTAGCCTAACGATGGTGTACAGAAGGTAATAAGTTAAGACAAATAAAGGGATTAGAAAGAGGGCAAAGTAAATTGCGACTGCTATTCACGACCAAACCAAGTATTTTATCGCCACTCCTACTTCACCTTTGTATTTCTCCAGAACACCCCGTATCACTACGAAGATCCACAGTTATTTGGATACTCCATCGTATGGTTATATACGAACTCGAAGGAACGTGTTCCAGTTCGGGGATGGATTCTGGTTCAGGAGAAATAGGAATAAGGTTTATTCAGTTGTCTTTTATCTTTACCTTCTCTCGCGTTGCGAGTGCTCCTAGGATTAGGACAGTACACCTATTACGCTTATTGGATAGTCTTCTTCCAAACCATAGGCTGGTGTCGAATGGTAGGGAAGGAAGAAAACCATTTAGCCTAACAGTGGTGTACAGAAGGTAACGACTAAAGACAAATAAAGGGATTTGGAGAGATGGCAAAGGAATATACGGTTATAGTCATGAATCTGATAATGGAAGAGGTATTACTAGGAATACCCGGATACCCCTTCGAAACATTTTCATGTTTCAGTTTCACTGTGTATTGTTAAAAGAAAACTGATTTCCCAATTTGACCCTTGCTCCAGGGTATGTATTTACCAGGTATGATTCTCATATCTGTATGGTTTTACAGATGATGAGTGGGAGTAAGTTATTGGGAATTAGGTGATCATCCTCATTATATCTGGATTCGTTGTAATTGGTGATATTTGAGGAAATCGCCTGGGTTGTTTGCCGGACGACAAATATTTGGTTTTGAATATCCGTTGTTATGCACCAATTTCAAATTGATATATCTGTACGTTTATTTTTATAAAGTGAGATGTAACCTTTTGAAATTATGTCCATGACATTTACCTATATCAGTGGATGGTTAGGTAAGGAGTATTAAACAGCGGTGTAATTCTTCATAACCATAGTACAGTTTTTAACCTACGACACACAGGGTTTGAGTTATTCAACTCAGGGGACTTATACAAAGCATTGTATATTGTCCAGTTTCCATTAGGACAGAGGGGTTGGTCCTCGTACTATATTCTTTTTACTTGTGACTTCTCTAGTTTTTAGACAAGTGTTTCGTAGAAATACAAGGTCTAAGTTTTGAGAAGTTACAGGTATAAGAATAAAGCAGAGAACCAGGTGTTGCAAGTATCAGGATTCTTCAAGGTAATCGAAGATGTAGATATTTGTGTATAGTATTCAGTTGATAGTAATGGTTTTGAGAAACTTGTTTCTCTTTCAGGTTACTCATGTTTTGGATGCGCTCCTAAGTTGAGTAACGCAGATCGGTCTCCTTCCATTTAGTTGACATGCACTGGAGACAGCTGCATGATTTGAATCTGGTTCCAATTAAATCTGTGCCTCTGTTTCTATATTGGATATAGAATGGTTTATATCTTAACAATGTTAAGGTACGGGGAGTTGTCCGGCTTATGCTTAAAACCAGACTCTGGATAATTCAAGGCACGTTTCTGTAATGGCAGTTTGTGGGTTGACCCGGGCTATGACGAGGGTTAACTTTCTACCGTCTGGAAGATCAATAGTGATATTGTTCTTGACTCGCCACAGTTTTAATAAAAATGGATTTTTTCAGAAAACAGTAGTGGGAGTATGGTAGAACTGGAAGTGATTCCAGAACCGCAAACGATTACTGAAAATTTGATAAGAACCTAAAGATTCAATCTGGTTTGACATTCCATTGGCCACTCCGCAGATAAGGTGGGTAACCTCAGGCACTCGAGAGGTACTTCGGTATGCTCAAAGGTAGTGACATGGAGGTTCTTGTTTATCCAGACTTGACCCTACTATTGTTCCAGGCTATGAGACCCGGCAGGAGGATGAGTATAGCGTCGTTCTAAACTAGTTTTAGAAGTGCATGTGTATATGATTCTGCTAGAGGGTTGTCGTAGTCAGTGGGAGCAGCGGAAGCATAGTGGACAAGTAGCTTATGTCTATTTATAGACTAAAGCAGATATAGCAGAAATAGATCATCTATTTCTTGTTGGAGATAGTGCCCTCATAGTCAATTATTGGATCGCAGGTACGTGATTGCAATGATTGCGGAGGACCTATACCGGTAGGACAGTATTACTCAAGATGATAGTATGCTATCTGGTTTGCCTTTATCAGTCGTGTACATGTTCAGGTGACTGATTACATGTTACACTTTGATAGAGCCCTTAGGATCTTGCTTTACCACCAACAGTATGATGGCGATCATATACGTGAGAGTTGGGTGGTTTATACGCATATCCTTAATTGTGGTCCCTAGTCGTGGGAGTTTCGAGACAGGGCATCGATACTCCGGAGTAGACTAGTGTGTACAGTCGAGACCCCGACGAGGGGCGGTGGCCGGTCTCACAAGCCACTGGTGTCAGTTGGATCACCTAAGATGTATACAGGTGCTCATTGGGTTATGAGTACACCGGACAGGACTCGCCGGGAATCTGCTAGTTAGTACTATATCTATCGTCAGATAGCAGTTCCCTGGTGACATGTGTACAGGTTAGTTCATCGACCTGAGGTCGTCATTTGTCTCGTGTGAGTTCCCACTGTGCTTTGATTTCTACCCTACCACGGCTCAAAGGAGTCGTGCAAACAAGTAGTTTTTGGGTACAGTCCCGAGCCATATGGAGGCACGTGAGCGGATTGGCAGGGGATTCGTCTCTCCCGGTATTGGGGGCGAGATCGTGCTGTGTCTAGGAGAGCCATTACACAAAGCCCACGGTCGTGGCAGGAGATTTACTGGTAGGTACTCCAATAGTATCTCAGGGTGTTATTGGGCTACACTCCGACACGACTTATACTGCTATTGGGGGTCTGACGTTACTAGCCCCCTAGGCAGATATGCGATACTCATAGACGAACGGACCGGACTGTATATACATTGTCACTGTTAGGCTCAGTAGGGTTTCCGGATGAGTTCGCTCATCGGCCTCCCTTGAGGTCAGTCCATGGGCAGCCGTTACGCATTGCTAGTGCCGCTGACGGTTTGTGGTTAAACCCACTGCCAGGGTACTGACGAGTCATTAGAGTCCCCCACAGACAATTTTCCAAGTTCGGGCGAAACGTTGTAGAGGCCGTATGGTTTTATGGCAGGGTCGGAAAATGCACGTGCGTTTACGCACGTGTTATTTTTCGGGCAGATGATACTGGTCGGCTTTTGTTTAAGCCGGATCCGAGTATTATATTGAGTAGGTATAATATCTTTGTCTCAGTTGCATTTGTATTCGGTCGTAATACAAATGCGGGTATATTTATACAGTTTCGGGGTTGTCCTGAAATTCGTTTCAGGATCACTTTTGGAAGTTGCCAGTTTCCAGTTTTCTATCAGCCGTCTTTTAACGTTCGGTTAAAGACGGATTTGTCTTTTCTTGAGGTGAGTGTGGATTCTTCTAGAAGGTTCTAGATGTGGTGAGGTGTTTAGTGACTCATGGTTGCTTTAATGGTTCAATTAATGCTTTTGGTGACTAGGTTATTAAAGGTTCAATGTATTAGTGACTCATTGTTTTTTTTCCATTAATGATAAAGATAAGTTTCATTCTTTATGGTCACCCCCTTCTTGCTCCTACCATCACCTCCCTCTTCTACTTATAGTGGCCGACCATTCTTTGAGTGAGTGAGAGAGTTTGATTTCATTTTAGAGAGAAAAGACTATGGTTTTAGGTGTATGGAAATTTCATATCTCGTTTTGTTCCATCACCCGATTAAAATGGCAACTTCATTTACCGATCGTCCACGGACTTGGACGAAGTGAGACAAAGTCATCTACTCATTCTCTACATCATTCTTGGTCGTCTCTTTTAGCAAACTTGACGATCGAGTTGCCTCAAGTCAGAGGCGGGAGCCCGTTTAAAGAATCGTCGACGTGGTGCCACCTCGACGAGGAGATCGGAGATCGACGAGATCAAAGCAGCCGCAACGGAGCGTGGGATGATGGTTAAAGAACGAAGGACTCGGATCGTTCGGTATAACCTTTCTACACTCTTTACAGTTTGTTAGTTTAGCAATAATGGCAGATCCGGGTTAAAGTATACGATAGCGCCAGTTAAAAGTTTTTTGTTCCGCATTTTGGCGTCTGTAGACGGCCGGGGCGCTAGCGTAGACTTACACTGGTATCAGAGCCTAACCATTTTGCTATGCTAACTTGTGCTAACGCGTTTAAAATATCGATCGAACCGGAAATCAAAAATTGCAAAATTCCAAGCTCACAGTTTTTATCGATTTTAAATGGTCTCCTAAAATTTTTCTACATGTCTTAAAAATCTGTGCAGGCTTTTCTAAGAACCACGACCAAATATGGGCACGTGACTCCACCAAACAGCCGCGGAAACGCGGCCAAACCCATGGTTTGGCCGCGCATCCGCGGCCACTTGGTGAGCTCATGCTCCCAAATTTGTACAGTGGGTTCTCTGTTGGATTTTGGGATTTTTGGTATATATCTTTTGGGCCCAGGTTTTGTTACTGTTTACCAGTAAGTCGTGGGGCCCACTTCTTGATATTTGGTCGATCGAAATTTAAACATGTTAGTTTACAGTGCTTACATTATATCTCCGACCGGGAATGTCATTTGATCGGTAAACCGCGTTTGATTGCTATAGTTCTTTTAGACGGGTTTGCGAACGTGACATTCGCGTTGATGTTCTGTTTTGTGCTGTGATGTTGCGGATTTGTCGTGGTGGATAGCAGTGTGCAATGATAGTACTTTTTGAGTTTAATTGTACATTTGATATTGCGGGACGAGCGTCCAACTTGTGGACTGCCGTCACTGCCTGTTGTATAATGTTCTTTTGGGGCACGACCAGGTTGCGGTCGATGTACCTATTGTACTATTTTTCATTACTGTACTAGGTTTTGCCCCGCGACGGAGTGCACAGATAGCCGGGTTCTGGGGGGCAACGGGTCCGCATCTCATGGCTTTGAGAGGCAGAGGGGTCCCACTCTAGAATTGGCAGACTATTCGCCGCACTCGTAGGGGGTACAGGTTGACCCAAGGAGGGGTGCCCAAGATTACCGGATTCCGTGGAGTGCTGGGTGGTCCATTCACTATGCTGTAGGGGGCTGCCTCGCTTCAGGTTTTGGCGGGTAACTTGCCGCACCCGTAGGGGTCTAGGTTTCATTGCACAGGCTATCCACACGACAGGAGAACGTCGGGTTTCAGCAGCGGCTCTGTGAAACTCGGGGATCCCAGATTATCTGTATTGTTCTGTGATGCTTATTACTTTTCTGTAATGTTGCATATTATCACGCCTGGAGCGATTATTGTATATTGGTTTATATACTATTAGATGTTGTATATGTTTTACACCCGCGCTAGTCCAGTCCCCGCTCTGTCGTTAGTTAAGTAACCTAACGGGTGATGACGGGACCCAGTGACGAATGCGGATGGCATATACGTACATTTTATTTTCGTTCTTTTCTGGTGTGATTAATGATGGGACTGCGTTGATTCTGATCAATGCAAAGTAAAGCAAACCTGTTTACAGTTGTTGGAACAAATTTAAAAAGTGTTATTGCAAAGACGTTTTCTTTTGTTATGCATAGCGGTATTCAGTGGAATATCCTGCACCTCATTCGACGGGGCAAGGGCCGATATCCCTTCACCGGGACTGACCCCTTGGGCAGAAGTTTGTGTCAGGGTAATAACTTCACTATAGTCGATTACAAGTTGCTTTGCATAGCGGTATTCAGTGGAATATCCTGCACCTCATTCCACGAGGAAAGAGCCGAGATCCCTTTACCGGGAGTGACCTCTTTAGCAAAAGGTTTTCGCTACTATATTTTAAAAAACTATCAGGTTCCTTCAGCGATATCAAGTTCACTACGTTAAAGGTTTTTCGCCAAAAACCAGCCGTAGCCCTCCGTCACTTCTTTTGGGTATTCAGTAGTATTCAAGCTATGTATTTTGACCTAACGCCAAGGCATAGTGTTTGGTAGCTGCTGGGTATTCAATTGTTGCATAGATAGATGAGTTGGTTTGGGACAGCCGTTCTGCCATTTTGACCTAACGCCAAGGGCATGTGCGGGTGGGTTCAAATTAACAAGATAGTGATGGGTAGAACTTGGCATGTGACTTATGACATTTTGACCTAACGCCAAGGTTATAAGAGCATGGGGCAAAAACTATATCGGGAGTTTCTAAAGAAACTGAAACTTGCCAAGTATGCACATACCTTCTGGAGTATGAGTAACGTGGATGCATTCCATCACGTTATCATGCGATGAGAGTTAGATCCCGATTCCCACTGATGAGTTGGTTTACTCTTCGGGTGATCCCGATTGATTCTTCTTTAGGTTTGGAGGAGAATTTGACAGGACAGTGGGAGGTTTCCGGATTAGATAAAGTGATGACCATTCTGATCTAGGTTAGAGTGCACGCAGAGTGTTTCTTTTCTCTCTCTCTTTGGCAGCGACCTTTGACCGACCCTAGACTTTGACTCAGTGACCAGGTTGACCGAACCTTCTTAAAATACTGGCTTTTGGATTGTCTGGGTTGCATAAGTCATTGTCACTCCTTCTTCTACCCTTTGCATTTCTCAGAACACCCGTATTACTACGGATATCCACTTCCATTGGATAGATCCATCGTATGGTTATATACGAACTCGAAGGGACTTCTTCGAGGATGGATCCAGGTTCAGGAGAAATAGAATTGGTTTATTCAGTTGTCTTTTATTATCACCTTCTCTCAGGTTGCGAGAGCTCCTTGGTTTAGGAGAGTACACCTATTACGCTTATTGGATAGTCTTATTCCAAACCATAGGCTGGTGCCGAATGGTAGGGAATGAAGAAAACCAATTAGCCTAAGTAGGGTGTGCAGAAGGTAATATGTAAAGACAAAATAAAGGGATTAGAAAGAGGGCAAAGTAAATTGCGACTGATATCATTCACGACCAAAACCGCGTACTTCATCGCCACTCCTATTTCACCTTTAAAAGAATAAGGTATTATTCAGTTGTCTTTTATCATCACCTTCTCTCAAGATACGAGTACTCCTTGGTTTAGGAGGGTACACCTATTATGCTTACTGGATAGTCTTCTTCCAAACCATAGACTGGTGCCGAACGGTAGGGAAGGAAGAAAACCATTTAGCCTAAAGATGGTGTACAGAAGGTAAGGACTTAAGACAAATAAAGGGATTTAGAGAGATGGCAAAGAGATATACGGTTGAATTCATGAATTGGATTATGGAAGAGGCATTGCTATGAATACCAGGATACCCCTACGAAACATTTTCATGTTTCAGTGCATTGTTAAAGAAAACCTGTTTTCCCGATTAGACACTTACTCCAAGGGTATGTATTTACCAGGTTTCATTCTCATATCTGTATGGTTTTACAGATGGTGAGTGGGAGTAAGATATTGGGAATTAGGTGATCATCCTCATTATATCGGAATTCGTTGTAATTGGTGATATTTGAGGAAATCGCCAGGGTACAGTTTTCTACCTACAACGCACAGGTTTTGGGTTGTTTAACTCAGCGGACTTATACAGAGTATTGTATGTTGTCCAAGTGTCCATCAGGACAAAGGGGTAGGTCCTCGTACTATGTTCTGTTTACTTATAACTTCTCTAGTTTTTAGACAAGTGTTTCGTAGAAATACAAGGTCTAAGTTTTGAGAAGTTGTGGGTATAAGAATAAAGCAGAGAACCAGGTATCACAAGTATCGGGATTCTTCAAAGAGATCGAAGATGTAGATTCTTGTGATTGGTATTCAGATGATAGTGATGGTTTTGAGAAACGTGTTTCTCTTTCAGGTTACTCATAATTGGATGGATTCCTAAGTTGAGTAATGCTGATTAGCCTCTTTCCATTAAAGTTGATATGCACTGGAGACAGTTGCATGATTTGAATCTGGTTCCAATTAAATTAGTGCCAAAGTTTCTATATTGGATATAGAATAGTTCGTACCTTAAAAGATATTAAGGTACGGGGAGTTGTCCAGCTTATGCTTATAACCAGACTCTGGATAACTCAGGGCACGTTTCTGTAATGGCTGTTTGTGGGTTGACCCTGGCTATGACGAGGGTTGATATTCTACCATTTGGAAGATCAATAGTGATATTGTTCTTGACTTGCCACAGTTTTAGTAAAAATGGATCTTTTTCAGAAAACAGTAGTGGGAGTATGGTAGAACTGGAAGTGATTCCAGAACCGCGAACAATTACGGAAAATTTAATAGGACCTATATATTCAATCAGGTTAGACATTCCAATAGCCACTCCGCAGATATGGTAGGTAACCTCAGACACCCGAGAGGTACTCCAGTAGCCTCAAGGACGGTGACAGGGAGGTTCTTATCTACCCAGACTTGACACTACTGTTGTTCCAGGCTATGAGACCCGGTAGGAGGGTTGTCGTAGTCAGTGGGAGCAGCGGAAGCATAGTGGGCAAGATGCTTATATCTATTTATAGACTTGAGCAGTAATAGCGGAGATAGATCATCTATTTTTTGATGTGACAGTCATAGGTTTGACTTCAATCAGAATAAGGGATGGATCTGTTAAGGAGGTAGTAGGGTGTGATGTCATGGTATCTGGATGACATACACAGAGTAGGAAGTAAAATTCTTATACTACGATCGGTTGTACTGTGGTCGTCACACAGTTGTTTCTCTAGACAGGATATGGATATAATATTTGACATTCTGGTTTCTGGATCTATGGCTTTAGATCTGGATTTGGGTAGTTTCCCAATGTGGGTACTTTGACAGATATTCTAATGGTTTTTAGAATAGTTGACTCCTAGCATGGTGGTGTACCTGCAGGTGATGGAGTCACCCTCTCTAAAGGTGTCGTATAGACTAAAGGGGAGAGGGATGTGCATGATTGGCAGATCACTTGCTTAGGCAATTGAGTCAATCGTGAGATGTCAAGTACCACACCAGATGTTGTTTTTGCACTAGATGCGATGAGTTTATATTAATCCAATCCTGGAGAAACATAAGGAAGCAGTTTTAGAACATAAGTACTTGTTCTACGGATTTGATGACGGCAGCCTCCTTCGGGAGACAGTTATCATTCCAGGCTTCAAAGATGACATGGTTGACAGAGTGATTGTCAGAGTTATAGTTTTTCCCTCTGACGAGGGACAGTATTATGGACAGGTGGTCCAAGAGAATACTGTGGGAGGCATGGTGCAGGATACTGATTAGGTTCAGTGATCGATACAGTCTAAGAAGTTTGGATTTGGAGTTCATTTATGAACTAGGTCCCATCAGATATCTAGACATATTCTAAGACAGGTATTACTCGATTCAGGAGATGGCTTTCTCCGTGAATTTGAGATTAAGAGAGATATAGAAAGAAACTTCTAGGCGGATCCACTCATTAAGGCTATTTCTCGAACACAATAGTTTTACAAACGGGCTTTGTGAAACTGATTAGTAGAGGAGTTGGATGTTCGGTTTCACACGGGCTGTGAGTAGTCGACATTGCAATAATTAGCCTTGAGTGCAAGTGGGAGATTGTTGGAGATAGTGCCCTCATAGTCAATTATTGGATCGCAGGTACGTGATTGCAATGATTGCGGAGGACCTATACCGGTAGGACAGTCTTACTCAAGATGATAGTATGCTATCTGGTTTGCCTTTATCAGTCGTGTACATGTTCAGGTGACTGATTACATGTTACACTTTGATAGAGCCCTTAGGATCTTGCTTTACCACCAACAGTATGATGGCGATCATATACGTGAGAGTTGGGTGGTTTATACGCATATCCTTAATTGTGGTCCCTAGTCGTGGGAGTTTCGAGACAGGGCATCGATACTCCGGAGTAGACTAGTGTGTACAGTCGAGACCCCGACGAGGGGCGGTGGCCGGTCTCACAAGCCACTGGTGTCAGTTGGATCACCTAAGATGTATACAGGTGCTCATTGGGTTATGAGTACACCGGACAGGACTCGCCGGGAATCTGCTAGTTAGTACTATATCTATCGTCAGATAGCAGTTCCCTGGTGACATGTGTACAGGTTAGTTCATCGACCTGAGGTCGTCATTTGTCTCGTGTGAGTTCCCATTGTGCTTTGATTTCTACCCTACCACGGCTTAAAGGAGTCGTGCAAACAGGTAGTTTTTGGGTACAGTCTCGAGCCATATGGAGGCACGTGAGCGGATCGGCAGGGGATTCGTCTCTCCCGGTACTGGGGGCGAGATCGTGCTATGTCTAGGAGAGCCATTACACAAAGCCCACGGTCGTGGCAGGAGATTTACTGGTAGGTAGTCCAATAGTATCTCAGGGTGTTATTAGGCTACACTCCGACACGACTTATACTGCTATTGGGGGTCTGACGTTACTAGCCCCCTAGGCAGATATGCGATACTCATAGACGAACAGACCGGACTGTATATACATTGTCACTGTTAGGCTCAGTAGGGTTTCCGGATGAGTTCGCTCATCGGCCTCCCTTGAGGTCAGTCCATGGGTAGCCGTTACGCATTGCTAGTGCCGCTGACGGTTTGTGGTTAAACCCACTGCCAGGGTACTGACGAGTCATTAGAGTCCCCCACAGACAGTTTCCCAAGTTCGGGCGAAACGTTGTAGAGGCCGTATGGTTTTATGGCAGGGTTCGGAAAATGCACGTGCGTTTACGCACGTGTTATTTTTCGGGCAGATGATACTGGTCGGCTTTGGTTTAAGCCGGATCCGAGTATTATATTGAGTAGGTATAATATCTTTGTCTCAGTTGCATTTGTATTCGGTCGTAATACAAATGCGGGTATATTTATACAGTTTCGGGGTTGTCCTGAAATTCGTTTCAGGATCACTTTTGGAAGTTGCCAGTTTCCAGTTTTCTATCAGCCGTCTTTTAACGTTCGGTTAAAGACGGATTTGTCTTTTCTTGAGGTGAGTGTGGATTCTTCTAGAAGGTTCTAGATGTGGTGAGGTGTTTAGTGACTCATGGTTGCTTTAATGGTTCAATTAATGCTTTTGGTGACTAGGTTATTAAAGGTTCAATGTATTAGTGACTCATTGTTTTTTTTCCATTAATGATAAAGATAAGTTTCATTCTTTATGGTCACCCCCTTCTTGCTCCTACCATCACCTCCCTCTTCTACTTATAGTGGCCGGCTATTCTTTGAGTGAGTGAGAGAGTTTGATTTCATTTTAGAGAGAAAAGACTATGGTTTTAGGTGTATGGAAATTTCATATCTCGTTTTGTTCCATCACCCGATTAAAATGGCAACTTCATTTACCGATCGTCCACGGACTTGGACGAAGTGAGACAAAGTCATCTACTCATTCTCTACATCATTCTTGGTCGTCTCTTTTAGCAAACTTGACGATCGAGTTGCCTCAAGTCAGAGGCGGGAGCCCGTTTAAAGAATCGTCGACGTGGTGCCACCTCGACGAGGAGATCGGAGATCGACAAGATCAAAGCAGCCGCAACAGAGCGTGGGATGATGGTTAAAGAACGAAGGACTCGGATCGTTCGGTATAACCTTTCTACACTCTTTACAGTTTGTTAGTTTAGCAATAATGGCAGATCCGGGTTAAAGTATACGATAGCGCCAATTAAAAGTTTTTTTTTCCGCATTTTGGCGTCTGTAGACGGCCGGGGCGCTAGCGTAGACTTACATTTCTGATGTGACAGTCATAGGTTTGACTTCATCAGAATAGGGGATGGATCTGTTAAGAAGGTAGTAGGGTGTGATGTCCTGGTATTTGGATGACATACACAGAGTAAGAAGTGATATTCCTATACTACGATCGGTTATACTTTGGTTGTCACACAGTGGGTTCTCCACACAGGGCTTGGATATTATATCAGACATTCTGGTTACTAGATCTATGGTTTTAGGTCTAGATTTGGATAGTTTCCCAATCTGGGTACTTAGACAGCATTCTATAGGTGTTTTAGAATGGACGACTCCTGGCATGGTAGTGTACCTGCGGGTGATGGAGTCACCCTCTCTAAAGGTGTATTACAGACTAAAGGGGAGAAGGATGTGCATGATTGACATATCACTTGCTCAGGCAATCGAGTCAATCACGAGATGTCAAGTACCACACCAGATGTTGTTTCTGCACTAGATGCAATAAGTTGATATTGATCCAATCCTGGAGAAACATTCGGAAGCAGTTTTAGAACATAAGTGGATGTTCTAGGGATATGATAACAACACCCTTTTTAGGGAGACGGTTATCGTTCCAGGCTTCCAAGGTGACATGGATGACAGAGTGTCTGTCAGAGTTATAGTTTTCCTTCTGACCAGGGGCAGTTGTTTGGACAGGAGGTCCAAGCGGATACTGAGAGAGGCATGGCGCAGGATACTGATTAAGTTCAGTTGATGATATAGTCTAAGAAGTTTGGATTTGGAGTTCATTTATGAACTAGGTCCCATCAGATATCCAGACATATTCTAATACAGGTATTGCTCATTTCGGGAGATGGCTTTCTCCATGAACTTGAGATAAAGAGAGACATAGAAAGAAACATAAGGGCGGATTCACTCACTGAGGCCATTCCTCGAACGCAATAGTTTCACAAACTGGATTTGTGAGACTGATTAGTAGAAGAGTTGGGTGTTCGGTATCACACGGGCTGTGAGTATACGACATCGCAATAATTAGCCTTGAGTGCAAGTGGGAGATTGTTGGATATAGTGCCCTCAAAGTCAATTATTGGATCGCAGGCACGCGATTGTAATGATTGAGGGAGGACCTATGCCGGTAGGACAGTCTTACTCAAGATGATAGTATGCTATCTGGTTTATCTTTATCATCGTGTACATGTTTTAGGTGATATTCAGATTACTATTACATGTTGATAGAGCCCTTAGGATTCTTGCTTGACGGCCAGCAGTATGATGGCGATCATATACGTGGGAGCTGGGATCTATAAGCACATCCTTAAAAGGTCCCTAGTCGAGGGAGTTTCGAGACTGGGCATCGATACTCCATTAGTAGACTAGTGTATACAGTCAAGACCCCGACGAGGGGCGGTGGCCGATCTCATAAGCCATTGGTGTCAGTTGGTTCACCTAAGATGTATACATGTGCTCATTGGGTTATGAGTACATCGGACATGACTCGCCGGAAACATGCTAGTTGGTATTATACCTGACGTCAGATAGCAGTTCCCTGGTGACATGAGTACAGGTTAGTTCATCGACCTGAGATCGTCATTTGTCTCATGTGAGTTCCCACTGTGCTTTGATTACTACCCTACCACGGCTCAAAGGAGTCGTGCAAACAGATTTTAGTTGGGTACAGTCTTGAGACACATGGAGGCAGTGAGCGGATCGGCAGGGGTTTCGTCTCTCCCGGTATTGGGGGTGAGATCGCGCTGTGTCTAGGAGAGCCATCATACGAAGTCCTTGGCTAAGGCAGGAGATTTACTGGTAGATATTCCAGTAGTATCTCAGGGTGTTCTGGGCTACACTCCGACACGACTTGTATCGCTTTTGGGGGTCTGAATTTTACCAACCCCCTAGGCCCGACATGCGATGCTTATAGACGAACGGACCGGACTGTATGGATATTGTCACTGACAGACTCAATAGGGTGTCAGGATGAGTTCGCTCATCGACCTCCCTTTTGGTCAATACCTGGTAGCCCGTTACGTACAGCTAGTACCACTGATGTGCTAGTGGTTAAATCCACAGCCAGTGCATTGACGAGTCTTTAAAGTCCCCCACAGACAGTTTCTCAAGTTTCGGACGAAACGTTGTAGAGGCCGTATGGTATTATGGTAGGGTTCGATCATATACGTGCAGTAGTGTACGGATCATGATCGGACGGATCATACTAGTGGGCTTTGGTTTAAGCTGGATCCTAGTATTAGATTTGTTGGATTACTTTAGTCTCATCGCATTCGCAATCAGTCGGAATGCGGATGCAGATATGTATATACAGGTGAGGGGTATCCTTATGATCCGTCACGAGTTTACTTTGGTTGATGCCATTCTCTTTTTATTGCCGCAAACATTTGGATTAATGTTTGCAAATGGAAATTATGAGCTCAAGGTCATGATGGAGTGCATTTAATGTGGCATGTGCAAGGGTAGTGACTCATGGTCTCTTTTTTTGTGCATATGTCACATTATTGTTTGATTTAGGTGTTGAAATGATAAGAGGAGAGAGAGGGGGCAGCCATATGGCTAGAGTTTGCTCTTGTGTTAATAATTCATTCTCACTCTCATTTTGTTATAGCAATACAAAAGAAAAGAAAATGCTTCTTCTTCTTCTTCTCTTTTCTTCTCTTGAGCTCACTATCTCCATTAATGGCATCATCTTCAACCTCCATCCATACACTCTCATGTGTTGAGAATCAATGGATGCTTGAGACAAAGTGATCACACGCATTCTCTACTTCACCTTGGACACGTCGGCTAGCGAACTTCGTGCCCGAGTTGCTTCGGATGAAGCGGGAGCCCGTAAAAAGACTCGATGATGTGGTGCCCTTTCCGACGAGGAGACCGGAGCTCGGAGATGCCGCGAGGAGCTTGGGATGGTGGCCAAGGCCCGAATGACACGGATCGATCGGTATAGCCACTTTCTAACCTTTTTCTAGTTGCTAGTTAATGTTAATGGTTCGATCCGGGTTTTATAGTATACGTTAGCGCCAGTTTCAAGTTTTGAAAAAGTTTTGTTTCCGCTTTTTGGCCTCGGATCGACGGCCGGGGCACTACCGTAGACTTACACATGTTAGTCTGTAAACCCGAGATCATCATAGTATCTTGTGTGGCTCCCACTGTGCTTTTATTTCCTCCCTTCCACGACTCAAAGGAGTCGTGCAAACAGGTGGATTTTGGGTACAGTCTCGAGTCACATAGAGGCAGTGAGCGATAAGAGGGATTTTGTCTCTCCCGATATAGCGAGATGATGTTGCGCTATGCTCGATTGGCTATAACAGTAAGTCGCTGGTCAGGGCTGATGAGATTTACTGGTAAGTGTTATCAGTAGTTTCTCGAACCGTTATGAGCCATATATCGGCATGACTTATTAAGTTACTGGGATTTGACGATTCCACTCCTGGACTTGATATGCGACATATTAGAGGAAGAGACCAGACTGTATGGTAAGTATTACTTATAGGCTTCACGGGAGTTTGGACAAGCTTGCTTGTTGATCTTCTAATCACTCGATACCTGGGTAGCCGTTACGTCCAGCTAATACCGCTGATGGCTTGTGGGCGACTGATGTGATCATCACCTACTACTGGCGTATTGACGAGTCTTCAGAGTCCCACACAGAGCTTTCATAGTTCAAGCGAAACGAAGTAGGGCACATATGCTGATATGTACGGGGGGAGGCTGATTAAATACGAGTATATGATACCGTATTCTAATCTGGCAGTTATTTGATATCGATCGGGTTATATGTGATATAACCGGATTATCGAATCAAGTTTTGATTTGATAATGTGATATACAGATAAATGATATTAGTCGGTTATATGTGATATAACCGGATTATTGAATCTAGTGTTGATTTAATAATATAATATATATTTATATTTGATATAATTATATATTACCTAATATTATTGCCCACTAGTTATTTTCTTAATATATATATTTGATATATGTAAATATATATTATGAAGCATAGATTTTCTATTTTGAGAAAATAGAAAATGAGAAGATATTTGTGCAGGGGTAAAGCATGGCTTTGCTCATTATTTTAATGGTTTGGCTTTACTATTGAAGTATGGCTCATTTTTTATAATGAGATAAATTCCATACTTCAATAATAGAGTTCATTTTTTGGAAGTCATTCTACACTTGTTCATTTTCTTGAGCTCATTTCCTAAGCTCTCTCCATCTTCTTCTTCTTCCCTCTTCAAGCCCTAACCCTCACATGTGATGTGAACCATAGGGTTTTGGACAAATCTAGTGAGCTTAAAACCCCTACTTCACCATCTTACACTTGATTAGCACTTGAATTTAAGGTGTTTTCTTCACTAATACCAGATTAGTGAAGAGATGACTTGCATTAGAGAAATTTCGAGCGGATCATCATCGACACGAAGATCGCGAAGCAAGTTCATGCGCTTCTTCAAGTAAAGCTATAAGGAGTCGTAGGGACTACAATTCGGAGCTTTAGAAGTGAAGGACTTGGTCTACAAAGGTTGTAGCAATCTTCACTTAGTGTAGTTTTTATAATATCATGCTTTAAAACCCTAATAATCTAGTTAGAATTTTGGATAGTGTAGCTTAACACCATGTAAATTTGAAAATTGCATGCTTGATGCCGGATTTAATCTTGTGGTGGTGCTAGAAAACACTTTCACGAATTTAACGGCTTACCGACAATAGAACTTTTTACATTGCTAAATCTACGGTGAAAAGGTGTTGGAATCACATGAAATTTGGTGTATCTATATCTTAGATGATAAAGATGATGATGATGAGTGCCGATCGTCGAATAAAATGATGGAAGGTGTAGTTTTTTGTCTCCATCTAATGAAAAAGCCTCCTGGAGCCTCTTTCCTTCATTACTCTCGTTTGTGTGTGTGTGTGGGTGGGTGGGTGCTGATGAAACCACAAGTTTGATTAGTTTATTAACGAACATAACTCGAGCCAAAAACATTAGGCTCGTTAGCTAATGAGCCAAACTCGGCCGATCCTAAGATAGGTCGGTCTATTGTATCTTAAGTTCGACTAGTTTATATAGCATTATATTATTAATTGATAGTTCATAATGATATAGTACTAATATCTAAATAAAAAATCATGCCTAGATACCAAAAGTGAAGCTTCAGTTGTCTTTTCAAAACCCACAATTTAAACACAACTGCTTTCTTTTAATTAACTGATCCGAGATCTCTTGGAGATCTTTTGAGCCCTGGGTCTCTTCAATTTTTGCTGCGGGCGCAAGTAAAAAACAGAGGGGAAGCATGCAGTCTTTTTAGTTTTTACCCCCATTGGTTGTGACTGTAAATTATTTTACTAAAATTTAAAGCAGAGATGAGGAGTGAGCACTGTTATAGCAAAGGGAGCAGTGATAAGAGAATGGGTGGCTTTTTACTGTGTTGTTACCATTTCCACTCAAAATTGTTTACTGACCCATCAATATCATATCAGACCCAGCTTTTATTTTGCCGGCGTGAGATCTGGCATCAGAATCTATGGCATCTTTTATTAGGCGATTCATGTTTGATATTTTATTTTCCCTTCCTGTGATAACAACATTTTTATTTGTGAATAATGGAGAAAAGAGTCCATAAGAGTGGATTTCCTTCTATGACGTCGAAAAAATACAAGCTCCACCATTTTTTCCGACGATCGGCATCCATCATCATCATCGTTATCATCTAAGATGTGCATACACCAAATTTCATGTCATTCCGCCACTTTTTCACCGTTGAATTAGCAATTATAAAGTTCTATTGTCAGTAAACCATTAATTTTGCACCAACTAAATCAATGGTAAAAAAATGGTATAATCACATGAAATTTGGTGTATCCACGTCTTAGAAGATAAAGATGGACGTGATATATGTCGATCGTCCAAAACAATCATGAAGGGGTGCATTTTTCCGACGCCATAGGAGGAAATTCCCTCCTATGGCACCTTCCTTCCATTAACCTCTTTTTATTTAATAAGTATAGTTGATAAACATATTGTTATTCTAACTGGTCATAACCCATCTGCATCCGCCGGCATTTTGCTGGTAAAATACCCGGTCAAAACTCGTCCGCTTCTTGGTTGAGCGGGTTTTGAATAGAGAATTGGTATCTAAATCAGACGAGGTTTAAGAAAGTAAAGACACACAAGCCATCTGACAAGAGACCTCTCCTAAGTAATTATATATTTGTAAATTGTAACACATGTAGTTGGTTGTAGCTTAAATACTAAACTTTTTTTTTTTGGATATAAACTTAACTGTTGACTTTATGTTTACTCACTTTCTAAATTTTGAAATGTTTAGATATGGAGATTGATTTTATAACTCGTGATTTCAACCTATTTTGGCATCATTGATTTTTACATTTGTATGATTATCTACCATCTATTGTTGATTTTATTACTCTAGTTATGTAGGCTTATGAATGAATTCTTCCATATATACGTCAAAGTGACGAATGAGTCTAGGGAGCTCCCTAGGACCGTTGACTGTGAACTCAGGCACAACCTGCTTGAGTTTGGGTGGGAGCACCTCGTGCCTGAGTTCGCAGGCAGCCGGCATGGGGAGCTTCCCATGGATAGTATCACAAGTACAAAGATGGTTTGCCCCAACGAATAATAATATCCATAGGGGCAATAAACCAATGCCCCTCCGGATTAATCTGTAGGGCCAACTGATACACCTACGGTTTAATTCGTAGGGGCATCTATAAATAAAAATTTGTTAAGATTTAACTTATATAGCTGTCCCTACGGTGCCGCAGGAGAAGGCTCTACGGATAGATCCGTAAGAGCATATTTAAAGAAAAAACAAAACAAAAGGAATTTCATCCCCGTCACCATACCCTTATTCCACAATTCCCCCCAAAATTTCCTCGTGCGCGCTCTCGTTGCCTCCTCCCTCGCCTTCCGACCTCCTCGTCGCCTCCGACCTCGTCACCTCCTCTGACTGCGTCGCCTCCTCCCTCGTCGTTTTTTTTGACCTCCTACGACCTCCAGTGCCGCCTCCATCACCTCCAGCGCCGCCCTCTTCAGCGTCACTGTCAAGCTCCTCCTCGGCTTCCTCGTCACCATCAAAATCGTCTTAGTTAATTTATTGATAAATTTAAATTTTTATTTTCGTAAATTGAATTTGGTGGATAGGGCAATTTAATTTAGGGATTTTGAATTGTGGTGGTAGCTGCGGTGGTCGGTTGTGGCGGCTGTGGCGGCGACTGTGGTTTGGAGATATCGGCGGCGGCGGCCGTGGTTTGGGGATGGCGGCGGCGGCGGCGGCGGCGGCTGTGGTGGTAGTGGTGGGTGGTGGTGGCTACGCTGTAATTAGGTCTAGGGTTATGGTTAATTAGGTCTAGGATAGGGTTAAGATAATTAGGGTTAATTAGGTCTAGGGTTAAGGGTGTGGGTTATGCTTAAGATATTTTAGTGCTAGTGAAAGTGTGTGTGTGTGAGAGAGATAATGTTGATGATGATATGTGTGTGTTTGTGTGTGTGTGTGTTTGTGATAATATTGATATTGATCTCTCATATTAAATAAGGCCAAATCCTAATTTTAAACATAACACTAGAACTAAATCAAAAATCTTAAACTTAACACCAGAACCAAATCCAAAATCTTAAACTTGATTAAGAAAACCTTTAACTTTAAAAAACTTTATCCTAAACTAAAAACTTAAAACCCTTGAAATTGAAACGTAAACGTAAAACCAATTCAAGATAAATCTTATAATGAGTGTATATATGATAATCGATGATAATATGAAATTTTCATATGCTCATCGATCGTCATATGTGAAAATCAAAGTGCGACTTAGTCCCCGTCTATCGGTTAATATACGTTCGATATTCGTCGTGACATAAAACTATACGAAGGTTGTTAAATATCGGACGGTATCGTTAGGTGCTAACAACTGTCATATAGTCTATGTGATGAGAAAATTCAATTGTATGATAACCGATTGATTTGTCCAGTTTGGAAAAGTTAGGAATGCATAAAGCAAACACCTGCATTCAATTGTGTTTTCATTCGTTTCGAGTTATTCCGTCGGTACTTTTCCCCTGGTTCTCCGTATAGAAGATGGATTAGATATTCATTTCAATGTTGTTTTACAACTTTGAAATGATTATCTATTCTATTACAATGTACTCGGAGAACAGCGGGAACGTGCTGCCGAAATTTACTCGAAACGGATGAAAACACAAGAGAATGGGTGTATGTTCTATACATTTTTAATGGGATAGAAGCCTTACCCCTGACAGCCGAAACACACACATACAATACGAATACACAACATATGCACACACAAACCACATACACACTACCAACCTTGCACCTAAGCGAAATCATAAATTGAAACACACATACACAGAATGCAACTCATACTTGGATATCTTCAAAGCTAACTTTGTTTATCAATAATTTATCATTTTCAACGATAAACTTGCATCTACGGATTATCTTCTTTGTCAATAACCATATCGTTCTTAGATTTCTCAATATAGTCACCATAAAAAACAAAAATCCATAACTTACAATTTATATGTTATACAGTTTAACATGGCCCATGAGTACATCAGAGTTAAGGACTGGATGCACGTGGATTGGAAACCATGCATACAATTTAAGTTTGTCGCAGGAGTTGCTGCTTTCATTGAACTTGCACGCGTACATAATAAGATCGTGTTAGAGAAGATTCTCTGTCTATGCGATAGATGCGGGAATAAGTTCTGGCAGAAGGTAGAAATTGTAGAGCTTCACATCGTTAAACATGGTTTTACTAGACTTTATATAACTTGGCTATGTCACGGGGAAGGACAAGAAGAAGACGGTAATGCGACAGAAGAAGAAGAAGAAGACGGTAACGCGACGGAAGAAGAAGAAGACGATAATTTCTTTCCAGGAGAAGAAATGGAGGATATGGTAAAGACTGCTCTCGGTGATAGTAATCCTACCGAAGATTACATTCCTTCGATCAAGGACTGCATGCGGATATGTATGAAAAGTTCATGAATGATTCTAGAAGACCAATTTATGAGAATGCAAAGTATTCCACCCTATCATGGTCCGTCCAATTTTTTTAGATTAAGTGCCTAAATGGATGGAGCAACAAGTTATTCATGATGCTTATGAAGTTCCTGAAAGATTCTATGTCCCCGGGAAATAACGTGCCCGACAACTGGTACGAAGCCCAGAAGTTGATGTCTGATTTGGGTCTGAACTGTGAGAAAATTCATGCATGTCCCAAAGATTGCGTGCTGTACCGAAAAGAGAATTCAGATTTGAAAGAGTGCCCAACATGTGGAGATGTCAGGTATAAACCGAAAGAATCTGATAAGAAGCCCAATACACCTGTCAAGATAGCACGATATTTTTCCATAACACAGAGGCTGCAGAGGCTATTCAGGTGTAAGAAAACAGCCGAGGTAATGATTTGGCATCACCGTACTGCTCCAAGCGAAAATGGAAAAATAAGTCATCCAAGAGATTCACTAGCATAGAAGGATTTTGATAGGAGGCACTAAATATTCGGTAGTGATCTTCACAATGTCAGGCTCGGACTGGCTAGTGATGACTTCTGTCCATTCAACTATATGGTTGGAGGCCACAACACACGGCTCGTTGTGATGATGGTTTATAATATGTCGTTTTGGTTGGTTATGGATCAATCCTACTTTATGATGTCTCTTCTTATTGATGGACCAAACTCACCGGGAAATAATATCGACATCTATCTCTGACCTCTGATTGATGAGTTAAAATTTTTATTCATTGATGGTGTAGAGACTTACGATGCAAACACAGATACAACCTTCACAATGTGTGCGGTTTTAATACAACAACAACCACAACAACTGAGCCTTTTATCCCAAGCATATGGGGTAGGCTACATGAACCAACATGAGAATCACGCCGGGTCCAGCACATGAATCCTCTGTCTCCACTCACTTCTATCGAACAATATACTTTCATTGAGTCCTTTGGCAACCATATCGTTTCGTATCACCTCCATCCATGTTTTCTTCGGTCTCCCTTTTGCCCTTTTGCCATTACCCATATCGAGAGTATCTATTCGTCGAACTGGTGCTTCCATAGGTCTGCGTCGCACATGACCAAACCATGTATGAAATGCTATCAGGTTGGGCCGTACATGGTCACAAAGTATGCTCTTATTGCCATCAAGATACAATATCGAAATGGTTGAATTTTAGCAGGAAAATTTGTTATTGCGGTTATCGGCGTTTCCTTTCACTAGGCCATTCCTACAGGTTAGACGTAGCTCACTTTAATGGTCAGCAGGAGCTTCTTGAGCCTCCAGTCTCATTGTCCGGAGAGTACGTGTTGCTCAGTGGAATGGTTACAACAGCACGACTTTTAGGATAAATCCGGCAAAATAGGTCAGACCACCCTACTGGAACAAGTTAAGCATTTTCTACGAGCTTCCGTGCTGGTCAATAAATTTAGTGCGTCATTATCTGGATGTCATGCACATAGAGAAGGGAGTATCCGAGCACTTACTTAACTTATTTTTTTGTAAAGACGGAAAATCGAAAGACAACCTCCGTACTCGGATGGATCTTCAGGACTGGGAAATTAGAAGTGAATTGTATCCTAAACCGAGGGCAAGTTGTACTTCTCAATACCGCGTATCATATGTCATAACCGGAGAAGAAAAGGTTCCTGCAGGTGTAGCATGATTTGAAAGTTCTCACAAGTTTCTCAAGATCATTTAGCAAGAAGGTAAAGATTGTGAATTGTAAGATTGATGGACTGAAAAGTCATGATCACCATATTATTATGGAGCACCTTCTCCCATTAGCTCTCAGTACTTCCCTTCCCGAATCGGTTGGTCTAGTAATCAATGACCTTTGTTGCTTTTTAAGAAAATTGTGCGCTAAAACCTTGGATGTTGTAACGCTGGAGAATCTAGAAAATTCTATTTCATTGATACTTTGTAAGCTTGAGCGTATTTTCCAGCCGTCGTTCTTCGATATCATAATACACATGATGGTTCATCTTGCAACCGAGGCTAAGTTTGCCGGACCGGTACAATATCGATGGATGTATCCCGTCGAAAGGTACGTTGAATTTTCCATTTCACGCATTTTGTAAAATTATTGTTGTCTTATATACCCGTATTTATTTATTTAAAATATTTTTTGTTAGGTACCTCTACACTCTAAAAAAGCATATACGCAATAGAATCGACCAGAGGGTTCTGTCATGCAAGGTTATCTTTTAGATGAAATAATCATATTTTGTTCCCACTATCTGGACGTGAACATTGAGACGAAACTTAACCGGTCTCGGAGAATTCAGGACGGGCCATATGATAAAGCTGATTATAAGAGAGTAGACCCCGTGTTTATCAACAAGATATATCAGTTTATCCTCCTCAATAGCTTATCTCTTGAAAAAATTAGAAAGTTTTTTTTGGATTAATTATTATATTTGTGTGTGTGTGCGTGTGTATAAAATGATATAATATTCATGTCATAATTTATTATTGAGAACAGAATGCATATTGATGATGTACGTGAGGGGCATCCTGATTGGAATGATGAACGATTGGAAAAATATCATCAGGATAATTTTTGCGATTGAGTTGCAGATCATTTAAGTTGTTCGAATAATATGTTATTGCTACCGGTCTTAATCTAAACTTATATCGTTATGTATTTGCCGTAAATTTTTTTGGTCAGATCCACGATCCGAACTTTTTTGCAACATTAAAGAGAGATTCAAGATGTTTAGCTCAGTTTCCTAACATGGATGTTGCATACTATAAAGGATTCGGTGTCCTTGGATACAAATTTGAAGTTAAGCACATAGAAACATTTCGAACCACTCAGAATAATGGGATTGTGACCGTAGGATCGGATGGTGTGATTTGTTATGAATACCTAAATTGCATACTTGGCATCCAATATTCTGGACGATCAGAACCATTTTATATATTTTAGTGTATTTGGTACGATACACGAACCTATACGGATAAGTGGAGAAACAATCTCGGGACTTGGAAAAATGAATATAGATTGACTAGTGTAAACATACTTCGATTTTACGGTCAGGACGATCCATTTATCTTTCCGCAACAAGTGTTTCAAGTATACCACTCACAGTGCTTGAAGCATCCGGGATGGAGTGTTGTATGCCGTTGGAAACCAAGGGATGTTTACGATGTCCCAGAATTCGAGGATCGTATGGAGGACATCGATGAGGATGAAGAAGAGAGAAGACTTAGAGTGCTCCGACCGTCTGTTTCCAAAGACGGGCTGTCTTCGGCAGATCGTGAAGTTATGTGGGTTAGGAATGATATCAATGATGAAATTCAAGTAGATATGTCTAATGTGTCTACGAAACGAAAAAGCTTATCAGTAATGTTATATTATCACTTCACATTTCTACGATCTGTACGTATATTGCATGCATTTGTAATGATTGTACTCTTATCTAGGTCTGATGACGATGCCGGGAGCAGCGAGAGGCGGCAGGAGCACCAACAGAGACAGAGGCAGAGGCATAGCGGTTTTGCCGCCTGGGGAGCTACGTAGGGAGCTCCAAAGGGCTGGTCTTGCACCCCGATCCGTATCCCCTTCGGATGGTTCCTTCCGTGTGGACTTTGCCACACCTCTAGGTATATTGCATGCATATTCATTTTGAATGTAATATTATAGATATACACGCATATTTATTTTAAAATTACTTATATAGTCAATGTTTAATTGTCTAGCTGTAGGTGGTGCGTCCACATCAGAGGCAGAAGCCACTACCGTATCTGCAGGTATGTTTATACATCATATAATGCATACATATTGATTTAGAATATTATATTATAAATATACACACATTCTTTTTCTCTTACTTATATAACCAATTTTTGATTGTCTAGTTGTTGGTGGTGCCTCCACATCCCGGGCAGAGGCCACCACCGCACATGTATGTATGTTTATATATTCTATATTGCATGCATATTGATTTAGAATGTTATATTATAGATATACACATATTCTTTTTGCAATTATTTATATAATCCATTTTTAATTGTCTAGTTGTAAGTGGTGTATCCACATCTGGCACAGAGGCCACTCCCGCACCCTCCGCGCAGTCTGCAGGTTAATATTCTTAAATATAAAATATTTTTTCATTTTACACATCTTCTAAGAATAACCATGAACTTCATGTAATTTTATCGCCAATATTTATTTTCTAGTTGGAAGAGATGGGTCCACGTCCGGGTCACCGGCTGTTCCTTACCAGAGAAACTATCGTCCCGCTCGTGCTGCTGTCCGGGCCCAGGCTCGTGCTGCTGTCGCCGGAGGTATATATCATACTGTCTTGATTTCTAAATACCTTTCTGTCTTAATATTGCTTGTTTTGATATTTCTTGTAGATGCAGAGCAGCCCTACCCCGAGAGGGTAATGTTCACCGCCGAAAATAGAGACGAACTGGGATGGATCGTCTTGCCTGAATCTGGGGGAAGATGCTATTTGGATTTATCCATCCACCTCTCCAAAGATGCCAAGTTGATTTATGGCACCGTATATCGGAGGTTTGGACGGATGCGTCCGTTGGAGTAGACTTTATCAGATTCCCCCTCATTTGCGAGAGTTTTTTTTATTGTGGGGACGCTCTTCCCTGCAGGTGCAAGCCCCTGCAGTTAATTACGTTACCGCATCGCGATAACAACTTTCTCCTTCTCCGGAAGTTCACTTCGTGTCGTATGTGTTTTTTTTGGTTTTGGTTGCCCGTGGATTGTATACGGAGACTAATTTATGTCGTCGCCCGTAGGGCGTGGATTAGTCCAAATCCGTATATTTTTAGATTTGGGTTTTTATTTAAGGATCGTTAATCTATTTTGAGATTAAGATCGACTTAAATGTATATGAGCAGTTGGGGCTCGATTTGTTTTTGTTAAGGATATGTTAGTCCAATTTGAGACTAAGATCCACTTAACAAGATTTTAGGATCATTTTTATTTCCGATCCAACAAAAGAGTATTTGGGCTCTATTGTTTTAGTTTAAGGACGTTGCGGTCTACTATCGACATTTTGAAGGCGAATATTAGTTTAAGAATATTTCGGTCCCTTATCTTCATTTTGGAGGCGAATATTAGTTAAAGGACATTTCGGTCCCTCATTCATCTTGCGCGCACGTGTATTTGTTACGTGGCGAAGTGAACAACGGAGATATGGAATGTGCCCAATTTGGAGTGCGGTCTGATTTGAGGTGCGCACGTTAATTTGGAAGTGTACCAAAAAGTTGTTGGTTGTCGGGACCCGCCACCTCGCTGAAGACGTTGAAGAATTACAACGACATATATCAGAGGTGTGGAGAGATGCACCCTTAAAACCAAATCCTGTATTTGAGGGAAACGGGTTATTATACCTAAGAATCATTACTCATATTTGAGACTAAGATTATTTTAGGAGACATGGGATGAATATCGTTTTGGATATCATCATGAGAGATCATTAGTCATGTTTGGGACTAAGATCAATTTGGGGAATCATGAGCACATGGGGCTCGGTTGATTGGAAATCGAAGAGGTTTTGACCTTGGGAAAACATAGCCAATTTGGGCTGGGTCTGGGTCTCCATAGTTACCCAACAGTGCTAAGCACTGGTATATGCAACACTCATGTGTATCCCACGTGAGGCACTGAATCAATGTTAAACACTGAACTCTAGAGACGCTCACGTGTGACCATGTGAGGCACCCCAGATATGGACTATGCTCTTTGGGTTTTATTTCCCCTTTTTATATAAGTGCTAAGCACTTGGTTCTCGTGGCGCTCACGTGTGAAACACGTGAGGCGCCCCAAATACGGGCCTTGCTCTTTGGGTTTTATTTCCCCTATTATACAGAAGTGCTAGGCACTTGATTGGGGGTCGCGTGCAAAGCACGTTACTGCCTTAGGAAGTGCTCCTTACTCTTCTTTTAAGCACTCGCGTGGGAAACACGTGAGGCAGTCTCAGCCATTTCTTTTTTTTCATTAGAAGTACTCATGTGGAAAATATGTGAGGTCTCGTTATAGTGTTAAACACTAACGAATTAGCAGACTGTTCTTCTGTGTTCTTGGAGATTTTGATCTGATATTAATGACAGTTCTAGTCGTTGGGCTTTGGGTTTGGAAGGTCTCAAATTGTTGTCATCGTCTGAGGGATCAAGTTCTCCTCTTGTTCGTGCAGGAATCAATTTCTTTATATAGGGTTAAACCCTAGTTTTAGAGGAATTAAATTTCCATATGTTTTTGTAAGAATTAAATTCTTTGGACTTAGTTTTTTCCCCTAGGCTTTGAATATTCATGACAGAATCTCCCCAATGAGAATTAAATTCTCAACTTGTGGGGAGATCTGCTTATGCAGATCTCAACCAGAGGAAGAACTAAGTTCTTATATGAAGGGTTAAACCCTTAGAGAGGCAAAGAAGGAATGGAACAATCTCTGTGTTTTTTCTTCTTTTTTACCTAGTATGTTCCGACGAAACAAATTTTCGCTGAGAATTAAATTCTTTTTTTTCTGTCTCTACTTCTGTCTTCCCTCTCTCTGTGTGTCTCCCCGCCTCCTTTTTTTTCCCTTTTTTTTAGACTTGAAGTCTCGGGCTCTTTATATAGTGGAGAGAAGTTTGTTTAATTCTCAGAAAATCTGTCATTGAGAGATCCCCATTGATTTAATTGATTTCAGAATTGATTTGGAGAATTTTACCCACCGTTGGATCTTTGATTCAAGGACTTCTGTTTTTATAGAAGATATTGTTCTTGTTTTTAACAAGATTGGGGATATTCTCCCATATATAAAATAAAATTTTATCGAGTGGTGATATTTTTATCACCATTGGATTTTTAATATAAGAGTGCTCAGTTTAACGGAGTATAATCTTTCTCTGTTTAGGAAGATATAGGAAATATTTTGGATCTTTGATCCACTAACTCTTTTTTTAACAGAAAATACTCTCTCCAACAGAATTTAATTCTATGTTTAATCACCGTTGGATCCTTGATCCAATGGTTTATTAAGTTATTAAGTAGAATTTAATTCTACGTAAGGAGGTGTCCTCACGTGTTAACACGTGAGGTTTGCGGTTTAATTGTAGCGCTTAGGCGCTCACGTGTTGGCACATGAGTCTGGTTTAGCCTAGTTGTAGTTTAATTGCAGCGCCTATTTATAGGCGCTTACGTGTTGGCACGTGAGGCTTGTTTAGCCTTCTTATAGTTTTAATGGCAGCGCCTATATGCCTTGCATATAGGCGCTCACGTGTTTAACACGTGAGGCTCGAATAGTGGAGAGTTTCCCCTTTCTTTCTATCGTCTTCTTCCTTTTTTTTATGAGGGAACAAATGCCCCCACAGCGTTGCCTCGCGTGGCTTGCATGTGGGTGCAACGTTGTCCACTTTTATAGCCGTTGGATTACCTAGGGGAACGGGGAGATGAACCGATCCCATCATGTCTTATAAATACAAGGGCTTGGCTCTTGAGATGGCCACTGTTTCTTCGTCTTCTTCCTTAGTCTTTCTTTTGAGAATTTAATTCTCCTTTCAGAGCTTAGTTCTCTGCCTGCTGAAATTTCAGAGTTAAACTCTATCAAAAAGAACTCTCTTGGGTAAAGATCTTGAACGACATATGTCTCTTAGGAATAAGAAACCCCTTTCTCTAATTTTCTCTAGATTTTAAATCCATCGCAAGAGCTTTGCTCTTTTCTGGAACTGGTCTTTTAGAGATCCAAAAAGACATAATTTTTTTGGTGTAGTAAACCCTGATGTTTTCGAAGATCGGGCGTTTCTTTTCTGATCTTTGAGGATCTTTGGAATTTAATTCCGTTTCTTCATTTTCCCATCATGGGGGTTTCTGGAATTTAATTCCATTGTTTAAAAGGAATTTGATTCCTCATTAAAGAGCTTAGCTCTGAAAGTATTAGAGGCCTTTTGGGAAATTTATTCCATGGTGCTCTTGAGCATATCTTCTTTTTAGGGTTTTAACCTCATTTTTACAGATTTAACTTCGTTGGGCATTTTAACAGAACCCATCATTTTCAACATTCATCATCATTCATTTTTTTAAGGGTGCTAAGAGTTGTTTAAACTCCAGTGTCTATTTAATAAGAATCCTTTTTGATTCTCGCAATGATTATCTTGTCTCATCATTGTTGAGCCGCTATATTGATTTTTTGGGGTCCATTGGTTTCGCAACTCGTAGCCCCATGAAAAAAACATCACGTTTTTAATGGGTTTTTCTTTCTCTTATTTCGGGAACAATGGCCTCACTTCCTGACTTCCCTTACACTTGCTCAGAAGTCGCTTTTCCGTAATCGCCATCGGACGAGAAAGTTATGGCGATGATTAGGGTGCATGACAAGGACCATACGAGTCTTCTCTTATGGGGGTGTGTGGTACGGTCATATCATTCAGGGCCACCGTAGCTTTACTTATAAAGTGCCAACAGAACCTATCCGCTCGATGTCATTGGTAGAGCGTCCGTGCACGGCTTATGCGGTGGAAGCGGTTAATTGGACCCCCACGAGCCGGCTTGAGCCGTCGATGATTGGGATACCTAATCAACCTACGATGACCATTGATATATTGGGACGTTGGATATGCCAGGGCGAAGCTCGACCCTGGGGGCAGGTGTATATAATAGGCATTACCTCGCGCCATCCAGTGGGCTACCTTTCTTAGGCTCGATACATTCTCTCCGCCCAACGCGCACGACTGCAGAAGGTTGGGTTGTACCAAGCAGTATATGTGTCATTATTCTACTATCACTCTCCTCACGTCTGGTGGGTTAAGGCTTTCTCGAACCAATGGAATCTTCCTACAAACACGTTCTTGCTAGGGGATCGTGAAGTCTCGATCTCACTAGAGGAGTTTCGTGAAATTTCAGGGTTGCCGATCAGGGGAGAGCATTACGAAGAGTTACTGCATCCTGATGAGTACGTCTTTGCTACGGTGCCCGCCATGCTTGATGGCCTGACGACTGAGAACGCCGTTCGTCATAAGCACCTAAGTCTAATCAAGGCCCTGGGTATTTTTGAAAAACTTTTCGTGACATCGGAAGGGCATGGTGTCACTTTTGATGCTTTCATTACCTGCTTTCTCTGCGAGGATGTCTTATCCAAGAAGGCTAAAAAATTCGCGAAAATTGAAGATCCTTTTGGATTCGGGTTGAAGAAATTACCGGCCAAAGAAGAAGACCTGCCGTAGTTTTATATTCCAAACTCGTTGGCCGTGGCTTTTGAAGCGATCGCGGCCCCTCGCATGGACGAAGAAACCTTCTATGTCGGCTTTATCAGTCTCTGGCTTAGCTGGTTCGCCATGCCGATGCATCGACGTTTCATGAGAGCCTCTGTCTTCTACCCTGCTCATCACATAGCTGAAGGAGCGCAATTAGCTGTTGGTGTTGCGGGATTGTCTCATCTATATCACGGGTTAGGCACTGCCGCCAATACTTTGAACCCAGGTGCGGATATCGTGAACTTCTCTCTCCACTACTTCACGTCGTAGATCGAGATGCACGTGTTAGGGGCGTTTGCCGCACATCGGCGACCTACTTTCTATGAGTTGTACACATACCACGGATTATGAGGCTGGTTGATGCTTCCGCTCCTGATCCGACCCAGTCGGGGGCTTTGCGCGTATTACTTAATCCGTATTCAAACGAAGGTGGCATGGTCTTCAGCGATCGAGTCATTTCTGCTCCTGCGGGACCTGTTCAATAGTTGTTTGATTTATCAAAGAATGGGGTTCTAGCTTTAAAGCCAAAAGAGATCATGCACTTATACTCAATCAGGCCAGGGTATCTGGTGTTCCGCCGGAATAACACTGCCCTCTTTATACGATATAATCCACATCGCTTCGCCTAACAGTTAGGCTACAACCAGGGCGTCCCCCTTGAATCCTTTCTAGTTGAGCCTACTCCCTCTCTGGAGGTAGCCAGCGATGTTATCCATCACTTCAGGCGATTGAATACGGGCTATCTTTTCATGATCCCGGAGCCCGACTATCTTCCAAGGCCCCTGGGACCCTTCAAGGGATGGTATCGCCATCGGGTCAGTCCCATCATCGCAGAAGAGAGACAGGTGCTTTTCGAGTATAGAGCTCCTGCTCCAGCTCAAGTTATTAGCGCTCCATTGCAGCCGCGGTCGGTTGTTCGCCCTTCTCTGAGGGACAGCGGTCCAGTGCTTATCCCTAAAGCCGCTCCAGTAGAATCAGTCCCCCATACTGCTGGTATGCCGGTACGTACTAGAGCCGAGGTAGAGGCTCCTGATAAAGCACCAGCGGTGGTGTCGCCAAAGGGTGATACCGAAGGCAAAGTTGGGCAGCGCCGTGCCAAAGCACCAAAGGGGAGGAAGCGCTCCTCCGCTAGTGTTAGCACAGGCTCCAAAAGGAGAAAGAAATCGGTCGCTGGCCTACTCGACACTTTGCTTGAATCCGAGCCCTTTATTCAGGACAAGCCGATATCTACGCAGGAGCAGGAAGACGGTCTTCTCTTTCCTGGTTCGTCTGCCGAGGAGGCCGCGTAGTTGGCCGAGGCTTTAAAGCGTTCACAAGACAAGGCTGAAAACGTTCCCTCCCGGAGAGGAAAATTTCCCGCTGTCGTATTTCATAATGTCGATCCGGCTCAGCCATGTTGCCGATAATTCCTTTGACGCTAGAAAGGGAACGTTCTTTGAAACAGCTGGTGTTGGACGCCTCTGAAGATGAAGCTGCTTTGAAAGCGGGTAGGGATCCATTTTCGATTGAAGCCCGATGAGCGCATCTGAACAAAAAAGCGCAGCGGCTCGAATAGAGTATCCTTCAGGCTCCTTAGAGTATTGGTACGTATATTTCTTGGCCTTTTCAGCAAATAATTTGTATTACTTTCACGTTGCATTATCTTTTAACAAAAATTTGTAGGACCTTCTGCAATGGGAGTAATTTCGAGCCCAGATCGAGCCATGGATGTGGATTCTAAGAATATCTCCCGTGACACACCGGAGGGTGTAGAGGAGATCAATGAAGCTACTATCCCCGCTGTGGAGCTTCCGGTGATGGCTTCTGTCCCTTCAGCATCTACTCCTCCAGCAGAGGCGGTCTTGCCGGCTATAGATCCCACGGATATCTCTAGTGACGCACCAGAGGGTGTAGAAGAGATTGCTGAAACTGCTATCCCCACCTTGGGGCCTTCAGCGATGGCTTTTGTCCCTCTATTGGAGACTGCCATGCCGACTATAGATTTCACAAATATCCTCTGTGATGCATCTGAGGGTATAGAGGAGGCTGCCGAAGCTGCCATCCCTCCAGTTCAGGGCGGGTGAAGTATCGAAAGTAATCTTATATACATACACATTTTGTTTAACGATCCCTCCATTATTTGAACCGTTCTTTCCCTCAGAATTGCGGGAGCTAGCGGCTTCCATCGTGGATCTTTCTCCGAGGAAAACCTTCCAGCGTTTGTTTGACATGGCGGCCCCACAAGTGATGCATCCACAAAGCATAGTGCTCTTTTCTGGTCAAGGTCGGTATTCTTTTGCCCTTTTTGTTTTATATTTTTATAATGATGCTGATATGCCCTTCATTTTAAACCATAGTTCTGGAAGCCGACAACGAAGTCGAGATTCTTGATGGACCAGGGGATCTCTCAAACCCGCCTTGCATGACTGTGGGTAAGTGACGCTTTATCCTTGGCATCGTTTTGTTTACTCTATATTTGGAAATACAATTGACCGCACATATATCTTCACAGTTTTTCCAGCCCTGACTCCATTAGAGTCTTGGATTTTCATGCCGCCAGGCCTTTATGCCCGACGCTTGTCTGAGAGGATGGTAAAACAGAGCATTTATTCGCTGGCGGCTCTCATTGAAGACCTCCACCCTGGTACTTCTGTCGCGGCCAAAGAATTTGCTGCTGAAGCCAATGCTTCCTTATCTGTTCTTGCCACTTATTATGACGAGGCATTGGTGCGTACCTGGGTTGAGTACTGCCGCAGAGTGGAGGCCTGTCTACATGGGATTGAATGCATATGCCTTCCCTCCGACTTCTTGTCTGTAAAGGCGAGCCTGCGTGGGTGGATTGAACAATGTGCAGCCAATCTGCAGTCGTGCGAGAAAAGGCTTAACCAGAAGTTTTCAGCAAGAGAGTTGGCTTTAAAGGATTTAGGGGAGCTTCAAGCCCAGCTCACTGTCAAGACCACTCGTGCATACGAAATTTGGTGGGTACTTCAAGAAGCCATTAAAGAGGTGGTGGCTCTTGACAAAGCCGTTATTTTTATACGTGAGATGGTTGAAGCCCACAAGGCCGCTGAGAAAGAGCTTGAGAGTCGGTTTGCTTCATACCAGAATCAACAGACACATGCAGGGTCTTGTCTTGCGGTACTGATAAAGCTCGAAGCAGAAGTCCGGCGGAACAATGACGAACTTGCTGGCTTATTGAACCGTCCGCCGACTTAGACACTTTTGTTGCTGTATATTCTCATTTTTTGTATTCATTTTGATTCATAAATAAGAGTATCTTATATTCATTTTGATTCATGAATAGAAAACATATTTCATTTTATACTAGCACTTCTCTTTCCTTCGATGTCTTGACTTGGCGTAAAGTAGTTTATGTATTCATTGCGGAGTTTATAGTTTTGTCACGACCCAAATTTGGCCCGTAACCGGCACATAAACTACGTAACGTCTAAAGGCGTACGCAACTTAAGTAAGCCGAAACCCAAAAATCTAAACCACCCAAAACTGGATTAACGGAGAAAACATTGTTTTAAACATTCGGAATTTTTCAAGTAAAAATCTTTAAGTTTAGTTTTCGTTCTTAAAAATTTCGGCAGCACCTCCTTTGTAAAAACTAACCCCGAAAACGGGTACAACGTAGATAATAATAAAAACATCCCAAACGGGAGAAAATCACGCCCAACGGCAGAAACAACCACCACAACATATATACGACGCCGAAGCGAAGAAATATAAAAGAAAACTGCATAAAGAAGTAAAACTTTTCAACAAAACCGGCTCCCACGAGCACGACACCCAAAGTCACCACAAAATATAACACTGAATCCTCACAAGTCGTCTCTAAGTCATATACAACATAGTGGTAGATGGAGAATACTAGATCCAACAAAAAATATACAAAGTACAAACAGATAACCGCAACCCACCTAAAAGCAAGGCTTCACAGCCAACCGTAGCGGTATCCGCAAACGTAGAGATGAAAAGATGCCCTGCCGCGACTACTCTGAGGGTAAGTCATGCACAACACTGTAGCACAACGGGGGTGAGTTGCCAACTCGTGAATAGTAAATAACATCATACAGTAATCGCAAGTATGCACGAACAGCGATCTATCTATCACAAGTAATCCGATAGCATAAGTATGATAAGTGAATATGCAACAATCATGTAAAGGTACATCATCAGGGTACTACAACTACATGAAATAATGCATATCAACATAATCCTGAGTGTGGGATGATATAATATAAAATCTCATGCAAAAATCATCAGCATGGAAAAACACCAGTGTCCCTCACTGACACATCAAATCCCAAATCCTCAGGCACCGCATCCTCAGATCGGCCCTCACATCCTGTATGTCTCAAGAAAACTTGAGTGTCAAACACCGACACTCGAAACATTATGAAACCCGTGTCTAGCATCGACACATAAATCCTCATAACTAAGGCGCTGTCACCATGACTAGCCCTGACGATATGTCATACCTCACTCTGGTCGGTATCTCCATGATAACCGCCGAGTCCAAATACAATCACCGGTAGGTAGTGGTCCCACCGTCAGGCTTATCGTCTACACCACGAAATCACCACTCACCACGGGGTACCATACCGGGTCCACCATGTACCCGCAGACGATGCGTCCCGCTCCTCGAATCGGGTATCACAAGCCAAATCTCAGAACCGAGAAATCACATGGTGGACGCATCAAATATCATATCAAGAGAAACCGGGTTTTCAAACAATACATAGTTTTCTTGAAAATATCCCCCACGGTTCTCAAATCCATAAATCATATGAAATCCATATCTCAATGCGTAAAATCCATATAAAACTGATATACGCAACATAAAACATCAATATGAGCATATAAAGGGAAAACCGCTCTTTAAATTGAATCGAGCTTTAAAACACATCATGCGGTTCCCAATTCCTTCGAAAATAAATGCGGTATCATATGAAGTGTACATGTAAGTGTAGTAAGGTTTAAGTATCTACATGTAATCAAGTACGAGGGTGTACATGTCAATATGTATGCATGATGTATAAGTAATTATAGCAAGATATAAGTGAAGTGGAATAAGGTTCACTACCTTAACTATTCCTGCCCAATGCAATATCACGTATGTATGTGCCCACAGTATTTCATATGCACAATAGAATAAGAGTTACTACTCCAATCATTCCTATCCACTATCATATCATATAGGTAGGTGTTTGCGCGTGTCATGGCAATTACAGACGGTGTGGGTGTAGCATACAATTTAGTGCTCGTGCAACATGAACCGTCAGTAATATGCAAATACATGCCGGTATCATATCATATTCGTCCCGACGTATAACGCCATACGGGTGATTTCCCCGTAGATGTTAAATCTACTCACAGATAGTTTCGAGCTATGAAAATCCGACCACCTGCTTCCCCTTGTCCGCAGCACCCGAAGTCCCTGCTTGCGAACCTAAAATTTCATAAATACAACACATAAGCTAAATATCCTATAATGACGAAAAGACAACGAAACGCGACGAAAACGCCCGGAAAATTACACTGCGCGCTTAGCACATCTATCGCGCACGATACCGGCCAAAACCCTAATTGGGGTCGCTAAACTATAAAACACCAAGTCCGGACCCCGATCGTCCCGATCGCGCAACACAACACAAAAATTACGAGGAATACACTAGATATAACCTCGCAACTACAAAACGAACCCTACGTCGGAAAAACCCCGAAATCTAGTAAGAAACCTATCGCAATATATCGCACTAGATTCAAGATAACGCAAATCTAACAATTACAAATACCTTAAAATAGCTTAACTATGCTATCTAAACCAATCCTATATTTTTAACACTCGATAATTTTGTTTTAGCAAAAATCTAGTAAGCAACTTTGCTTAATTAAACAAAATAATCATTAGCAAATTTTAACATTTTCTACTAGATTAATCTTTTCTAAAATCCAATTTAACACTTCAAATAAACACTAATCACTTAATCAAAAATTAACCCTAACATGAATTTCTTAAACCAAATATAATGAATTAATCATGAATTAAAAGCTAAACTAAGCACTTAAATAGTTAACTAAATTAGATAGTTTAAGATTAAAGCAATTAATTATGGATTAATGTAAGAAATTATACCTCCTCAAGAACACCAAAATGAAAATAGATCCATCATTTTAGCCTCCAAAAATCAAGCTTTGAAGAAGATCCATGAAGGATCAGTGAAGGAAAAATGGTTTAATTTTTATATAGGAATTTTTGGATTTATTTTTGGAATTCTTTTTGTGTTTTTGATTGAAAAGAGTGAGAAATGAGCTTGGAACTTTTGAGGACAGAAATGGGGGGATGAGGCTCGGCCAAGGGGGTGAGAGGGGGGTTTTGTGAATATTTTGTGAAGAAAAAGTAAGGAAAAAGAGTAATAAATGCTAATTAAAGCAATTTGCCACCTTTACACCCTTTTCTTTTCTTTTTAAAAAGAAACCATTAGTCACCAAAAAAAATCTAGATATTTAAAAAGAACCTTCTAAAATAATTCTAGTGACAAAATTAATTTATTCACAAAAGAAAATTTTTCCCGATTTACGTGTACAAAATACCGCTTAAAATAATATTTTATTTGGGAAAAAATCTATCTGAACCAAAACCTCCCAAATACTCCCAAAGTTCGTGCACAGGCTTTATTTTGGCCAAACTAGGTGTCGGTAAGCTTATACGGTCGTTTGATCGAAATCGGGTTAAAACGGGAAAAACCGACAATTTTGCCCTAAAACGGGAAAATTCGCAAAACGATTTCTAAAATGTTACAATCTCCCCTCCTTAGAGAAATTTGGTCCCCGAATTAAAATTTCATACTAAGCGTACCTTCAAAAAGATGAGGGAATTTCTTCCGCATCTCGCTTTCGGCCTCCCAAGTGATCTCCTCACTAGTCGGGCTACGCCAAAGAACCTTCACAGAAGGCAAGACCTTTGACCGAAGTTTCTTCACCTGCCGATCCAAAATAACTACCGGCTGCTCGGTGAACGAAAGATCGCGCTCAAGCTGAACGGTCTCGTGCTGAATCGTTTGAGAAGGATCATGAAGGTATCTACGAAGCATCGACACATGAAAAACAGGGTGAACATCCGGAAAACTGGGCGGGAGCGCCAAACGAAAAGCAACCGAACCCACTCGATCAAGGATCTCGAAAGGACCTACAAATCTGGGACTGAGCTTCCCTCTCTTCCCAAATCGCATAACGCCCTTCATCGGAGAAATCCTCAGGAATACATGATCCCCCACTGCGAACTCAAGTCTGCGACGACGATGGTCGGCATAAGACTTCTGCCTGCACTGGGCTGCTCTCATCCTATCCTGAATCAGCTGGATCTTCTCCGTGGTCTCCTGAACTAGCTGGGGTCCCAAAACCAGACTCTCACTAAGCTCGGTCCAACAGACTGGCGATCGACACTTCCTACCATATAAAGCCTCAAAAGGTGCCATCTGAATAGTCTCCTGAAAGCTGTTGTTGTAGGAGAACTCAATCAACGGCAAGTGACGATCCTAACTGCCACCAAAATCAAGCACGCATGCACGGAGCATATCCTCTAGAGTCTGTATAGTCCGCTCCAACTGGCCATCGGTCTGTGGATAAAAAGCGGTACTAAAACTCAGCCGGGTACCCAAGGCTTCCTAAAGGTTCTGCCAAAGACGGCTAGTAAACTGGGTGCCTCTGTCGGATACTATGCATGTGGGAACACCGTGCAAACGCACAATCTCATCTATGTACAACTGGGCATACTGAGCATAACCGAAAATGGTCTTCACTGGAAGAAAGTGAGCCGCTTTCATCAACCGGTCTACAATAACCCAAATGGAGTCATACCCTCGACTGGTCCTGGGTAGACCCACAATGGAGTCCATGGAAATCTGCTCCCATTTCCACTCCGGAACGGGTAAAGGCTGCAACTCTCCAGCCGGTCTCTGATGCTCAGCCTTGACTTGCTGACAAGTCAGGCACCTCGAAACGAAGTCCGATATATCACGCTTCATCCCTTCCCACCAGTAGAAGTCCCTCAAGTCACGGTACATCTTGGTGGAACCTGGATGAACGCTAAAGGCCGACTGATGTGCCTGCTCTAGGATCTCGCGTCTCAACCCATCAACATCTGGTACACACAAGCGAGTCCCGTATCGTAGCACACCCTGGTCATCAATCATGAACTCCGAAACTCTTCCCTGCCGAACAAGCTCAAGAATCTCAATCAAACGGGCATCGCTGGGCTGCGCCTCATGGATACGATCAAAAAGAAGTGGACGGGCGCGGATATGAGCAAGCTGTCCCCCAGCGGAAGAGAACTCGAACTGCACTCTACTATCACACAAGAGCTGCCAATCTGCAGAAGACTGACACTGAACTGCGCTCAACTGGGACAAGCTACCCACGGGCCTACGACTCAAAGCATCAGCTACCACATTCACCTTGCCCGGGTGATAAAGGATCTCACAATCATAATCCTTCACTAGCTCCATCCATCGGCACTGTCTCAGGTTCAGATCTCGCTGCTGGAAGATATACTTCAAACTCTTGTGATCCGTGAAGATCTGACACGACTCTCCGTACAAGTAGTGTCTCCAAATCTTCAACGCAAAGACTACCGCTGCCATCTTAAGATCGTGAGTGGGGTAATTCTGCTCGTGCTTCTTCAGCTGCCTAGAAGCATATGCAATCACCCTATCATGCTGCATCAAAACACAGCCGAGCCCCACTCGAGAAGCATCACAAAAAACAACATAGCCGCCCGATCCAGAAGGTAAAGAAAGAACTGGTGCTGTCGTCAACCGAGTCTTCAACTGCTGAAAACTCTGCTCGCACGCATCAGTCCAGAGAAAAGGAATTCCCTTCCGGGTCAGTCCAGTCAGCGGTGCAGCGATACTCGAGAAATCCTGCACAAAACGGCGATAATAACCAGCTAAGCCCAAAAAGCTGCGGACCTCCGTCACCGATACAGGTCTGGGCCAAAGCTGTACAGCCTCGATCTTCCTCGGGTCCACAAGAATACCATCACCAGTCACCACATGACCCAGGAAGTCAACTCTATCAAGCCAAAATGCGCACTTTGAGAATTTAGCATACAGCCGGTGCTCTCTCAATATCTGCAAAGTAATCCTCAAGTGCTGCTCATGCTCCTCATGACTCCCAGAGTAGACCAGTATGTCATCAATAAACACTATAATGAACTGGTCGAGGAACGGCCTGAAAATCCGGTTCATCAGATCCATGAACGCTGCCGGCGCATTGGTGAGTCCGGACGACATCACCAAAAACTCATAATGCCCATAGCACGTACGGAAAGCAGTCTTCGGAATGTCATCATTCCGATCCCGCAACTGATGATAACCCGAACGCAAATCAATCTTCGAAAAATGTTTCACACCCTGGAGCTGATCAAATAAATCGTCAATGCGGGGTAAAGGATACCTGTTCCGCACCGTAACTCGGTTCAACTGACGATAATCCACACATAGCCTTAAACTGCCGTCCTCCTTCTTGACGAACAGAACAGGAGCTCCCCACGGCGAAACACTCGGATGCACAAGTCCCAAAACAAGCAACTCTTGCAATTGATCTTTAAGCTCTCTAAGTTCTGCCGGAGCCATCCGATAAGGCGGTATAGAAATAGGCTCCGTGCCAGGAATCAGATCAATGCAAAACTCAATATCGCGCTCTGGCGGCAACCCAGGTAACTCATCGGGAAAGACATCGGGAAACTCTTGCACGGTAGAAATCTGGTCCAACGACTCCACCGTAACTCCAGTATCATGAATGAAAGCCAAGAATCCCCGACATCCCCTCCTCAAAAGCCGACTAGCTCACAGAATAGAAACCAAACTGTGAGGGGCGGCACCACGGCCCCTTGCACAACAAACACTGACTTGCCGGGAAAAAAAATCTAACTGTCTTCTCGCGGCAGTCCACGGACGCATAGCAAGTCGCTAGCCAGTCCATGCCCAACAGAACGTCGAAGTCCAACATCTCAAGAAGGATCAAGTCGACGGACAGATCTCTGTCTCCTAAACGGACAGCACATGATCGGAACATGTGCCGCGCAACAAACGACTCTCCCACAGGAGTAGTCACTACTAGCGGCTGATCCAGCAAACACGACTCTCGGCCTAACCTCGGCGCGAAGTGCGTAGAAACATACGAATGCGTAGATCCCGGATCGAAAAGAACATGTGCATCAAAAGAACATAAGGAAAGGGTACCTGAAACCACAGCATTGGACGCCTGAGCGTCTTGGTGAGTCAAGGCAAAAACCCGTGCCTGCCCTCTACCAGCTACTGGCTGTCCTCTGCCTCTGCCACCTCGTCCTCTCGGCACAAAACCACCGCGACCACGACCTCGCTGAGCAGGAGTCTGACGCGGCGCAACAACAGGAATAAGAGGCAACGCTCTCTGAGGCGGAGAAGGTGGTAAGGTAACCTGCGGTACTGCTGGCCCTCTCTGACGCACCACAGTACAATTTCGAACAAGATGATGCAAACTGCCACAACCTAAGCATCCAAAAGACGGTCGCTGGCCCTCCTGGGAATAAGAACTGAATAACTGGCCACGTCCTACGTCTCTGCTACTCCCCGAGTCTGAAGGAACTCTGCCTCTGCAGACAAACCTCGGTCCCCGTGCTGGTTCATCCGTATGAGTCCTCTTCGGTTCTGGAACAACCGATGACTCAGCTAGACGCTCCTCCACCAATAGGGCTGCATCGACAGCTGCCGCATACGTGTCGCAATGCTGAATGCTGATGGCTAGGAACAACTGGGTAAGCAGGCCTTGAACAAACCTCTTCACCCTCATCTCTTCAGTCGCCACCAGGTACGGAGCATACACCGACAGCTCAGTAAACAAAACATCATACTCAGACACCGTCATCCCCGGCGTCTGACGTAACGACTCAAATCTGCGCGCTCGCGCATCCCTGACGCTCGGTGGAAGAAAACGGGCAAGAAACGACGTCACAAACTCAGCCCAGGTCATAGGAGCAAGACCAGCGGCTCTGCCCCTCTCCAACGACTCACACCACTTCTGGGCCATACCCTCCAGCCGGAAACTCGCAAACTCTACCCATCTCTCGTCGGAGTGAGCGACAAATCCTGGCCATCCGGTCGATGAACGACTGCGGATCCTCAGTAACATCTGTGCCAGTAAACTCCGGAGGCCTCAGCCTCATGAACTCCGTCAGTGACACGGTAATAACCCCTGGAGCTGCAACTACGACTGCCGGATCAGTAGGTACCATCATGGTCCCTGCAACGGGTGGAACAACAGCCTGCCCCTGTGCTCGAATGGTCTCTACTAAAGTCCCCACAATCTGGCGCAGATCCTGCATACCAGCCCCAATCATAGCAATGTGCTCCGGTACCACAGGTGTATCGCCCTGGTCAACCCTCGCCTCAGACGAGTTGACTCTGGCCTCGGCCCTCGCGGCCGCTCTCTGTGCCCTCGTAGTCTTCGGCGGCATATAGGCTGGAAATTGAAACAAGATTCGATAAGGAAACGGAAATCGAATCACAAAGATGTATATCAATCACGGAAGGAATTTCAATCAATAAGTCCTAAGGTCGCTTAGGCGGAGTACCGTGTCGTAAGTATGCAGCGGAACATACACATGCTACGCCACTCTGCTTAAGCTACCTACTCCATCATACCAATGTCATCCTACACTTCGAAAGGTAAAAACCTAGCGCTCTGATACCAACTTTGTCACGACCCAAATTTGGCCCGTAACCGGCACTTAAACTACGTAACGTCTAAAGGCGTACGCAACTTAAGTAAGCCGAAACCCAAAAATCTAAACCACCCAAAACTGGATCAACGGAGAAAACATTGTTTTAAACATTCGGAATTTTTCAAGTAAAAATCTTTAAGTTTAGTTTTCGTTCTTAAAAATTTCGGCAGCACCTCCTTTGTAAAAACTAACCCCGAAAACGGGTACAACGTAGATAATAATAAAAACATCCCAAACGGGAGCAAATCACGCCCAACGGCGGAGACAACCACCACAACATATATACAACGCCGAAGCGAAGAAATATAAAAGAAAACTGCATAAAGAAGTAAAACTTTTCAACAAAACCGGCTCCCACGAGCACGGCACCCAAAGTCACCACAAAATATAACACTGAATCCTCACAAGTCGTCTCTAAGTCATATACAACATAGTGGTAGATGGAGAATACTAGATCCAACAAAAAATATACAAAGTACAAACAGTTAACCGCAACCCACCTAAAAGCAAGGCTTCACAGCCAACCGTAGCGGTATCCGCAAACGTAGAGATGAAAAGATGCCCTGCCGCGACTACTCAGAGGGTAAGTCATGCACAACACTGTAGCACAACGGGGGTGAGTTGCTGTTGGAGATAGTGCCCTTAGAGTCAATTATTAGGTCACAGGTACGTGATTGCAATGATTGATGGAGGACCTATCCCGGTAGGACAGTTTTACTCGAGATGATAGTATGCTATCTGGTTTACCTTTATCATCGTGTACTGTTTTAGGTGACCTGACAAGTTGCTATTACACGTTGGTAGAGCCCCTAGGATTCTTGCTTGACCACCAGCAATATGAGGGCGATCATATAAGTGGGAGCTGGGGTCTATAAGCATATCCTTAAATGGTCCCTAGTCGTGTGAGTTTCGAGACAGGGCATCGATACTCCAGAGTAGACTAGTGTATACAGTCGAGACCCCGACGAGGGGCGGTGGCCGGTCTCACAAGCCACTGGTGTCAGTTGGATCACCTAAGATGTATACAGGTGCTCATTGGGTTATGAGTACACCGGACAGGACTCGCCGGGAACATGCTAGTTGGTCATATACCAGACGTCAGATGGCAGTTCCTTGGTGACATGTGTGCAGGTTAGTTCATCGACCTGGGGATCGTCATTTGTCTCGTGTGAGTTCCCACTGTACTTTGATTACTACCCTACCACGGCTCAAAGGAGTCGTGCAAACAGGTTTTAGTTGGGTATAGTCCCAAGCCACATGGAGGCAGTGAGCGTATCTTCAGGGGTTCGTCTCTCCCGGTATTGGGGGTGAGGTCGTGCTGTGTCTAGGAGTGCCATTACACGAAGTCTTTGGCCAAGGCAAGGAGATTTACTGGTAGGTATTCCAGTAGTATCTCAGGGTGTTCTGGGCTACACTCCGACACGACTTGTACCGCTTTTGGGGGTCTGACTTTTACCAACCCCCTAGGCCCGCCATGCGATGCTCATAGACGAACGGACCGGACTGTACGGATATTGTCACTGACAGGCTCAGTAGGGTTGTCAGGCTGAGTTCGCTCACAGACGTCCCTTTTAGTCAATACCTGGTAGCCCGTTATGTATTGGCTTGTACCTCTGACGTGATAGTGGTTAAATCCACAACCAAGGTGTTGACGAGTCTTTAGAGTCCCCCACATTCTGTTACTCAGCTTTCGGGCGAAAGGTTGTAGAGGCCGTATGGAGATATGGCAAGGTCCGATCAGATACGTGCGGTATTGCACGGATCAGGATCGGACAGTTTGTACTATAGGCCGTATGGATATATGGCAGGGTTCGATCAGATACGTGCGGTATTGCACGGATCAGGATCGGACAGATATTACTAGCCGGCTTTGGTATAAGCCGGATCCTAGTATAGTACGGTGTAGATTTTGTCTCATTGCATTTGTATTTCCGTCGGAATACAAATGCGGGTGTGTATGCACAGTATCGGGGTTTTCCTGTAATTTATTACGGGACCAGTTTTCTGGAGTTGCCAGTTTGCTTTCCGTTTCGGCCAATTTCCTTTGTATCGTTCATTGGCCGAAGATTGGTGGAGGAGGGTTTATTTGCATTGTTGCAAATAGGCATTAGTGGAGGGGGTTCTTTGCATCTTGTTGCATCATGATGGCTTTCATGATGTGCACCATCATTGACTTGTTTTGACTCCATCATGACTTGACTTTTAAAGTCATGATTGTTGATGATGATGAGGGGTGAGGTTGGTTGTGTGTGGATGTATTTTGTTATCATGTTCTTTCATGATTCCCTTTTGCATTATTGTTCCACTCACTCCCTCTTTGTATGGCTCTCTCATTTTCTATCACACTACACTCTCACTCTCCTCCCTCATATGTAGTGGCCGGCCATTCCATTAGAGGGGCTGTCCCATTTTTTACATGGTGGGATTACACTCATTTGGCTTTGGAAAAATCCTACAAGCTCCATCTCCAAACTCCATAGTTCATCCCTCCACCAAAAGGCAATTCCTACAACCCCAAAATGAGACTTGTACACTACATTCTACAGCAAACCTTGGGCACGTCGACTAGCCAGCTTCGTGCCCGAGTTGCCTCGACATTGAGGTGGGAGCCCGTAAAAGAAGTAGGCGATGTGGTGCACTTCCGGCGACGAGGAGGAGACGGGACATTCCGCAGGAGATTGGGACGACGACGAGAAGACCGGAGGACTCGGATCTGTCGGTATATCTCTATTCCCTTTCTTGTAGATAGTTAGGACTAGTTAGTGGTTCGATCCGGGCATTAGTGCGCGGCGGTTTGCCAGTTCAAGAAAATTTAAAGTTTATCACCGCTTCCGCATTTGGCCGTCGGGTTGACGGCCGGGGCGCCGCCGTGCACTTACAGTGGTATCAGAGCCTCGCCATTTACTTAGTCTAGCTTGGTGTAATGTGTTTTTCTGTTTCGATCGATCGAATGTTCCAAAACTACATTTTTGTTAGCATCAGTTTCTGTTGAAATTTTTTGGTCTCGAAAAATTTTTCAAGTTGTAAAATATTGATGTACTGGAAAATCTAAGAGCTCTGTAAAAATTCGATGAAGCGACTCCACAGTGAGAGCGCGGAACCACCGCAAATACCCCCTTTCCGCCGCTGTTCCGCCGCGCACTGTGGAGATCCCTGCACCAAATTTCTACAGTGTCTCTGTGGGCTTAAAATATGGGTTTTGGAATATTAATTTTGGGCCCAGAATTTCTTGATGTGCTACAGTAGTACTTGGGGGCCCACTTGTTAAAGTTTGATCGATCGGATATTTTAAACACATTATTTCACAGTATTTACATTATATCTGCGACCGTGAATGTCACTTGATCGGTAAATCCGGTCTAACTGCTATAGCCCGGTTAGACGGATTTGCGAATGTGACTTTCACGTTGATGTTCTGTTTTTGCTGTGATGTTGCGGATCGGTCGTGGGGGATAGCCTGGATGCAATGCTAGTACAGTTGTGGTTGTATTATGTACATTTGATATTGCGGGGCGAGCGTCCGACATGTGCACTGCCGTCACTGCCTGTTTGTATTATTATTTTGGGGCACGACCTGGTTGCGGTCGATGTACCCGTTGTATGTATATTTTACTTTCTGTACTAGGATTACCCCGCGGAGGGGTGCACGGATAGCCGGGTTCTAGATGGCAACAAGCCAGCATCTCATGGTATTGAGACGGAGGGGGCTTCACTCTAGAATTGGCGGGCTATTCGCCGCACTCGTAGGGGGTACAGGTTGACCCAGGAGGGGTGCCCAAGTTACCGGATTCCGTGAAGTGCTGGGTGGTCCATTCACGGTGCTGAAGGGGGATGCCTCGCTTCAGGTTTTGGAGGGTGACTTGCCGCGCCCGTAGGGGTCTAGGATTTCATTGCACAGGCTATCCACACGACCAGGGGAACGTCGGGTTTCAGTAGTGGCTCTGTGAAACCCGGGGATCCCAGATATCTGTTTGTTTCTGTGATGCTGTACATTTTCTGTGATGTTGCATTTTTTATCACGCCTTGAGCGAATATAATATATTGGTATATATATTAGTAGATGTTGTATATGTTTTACATCCGCGCTAGTCCAGTCCCCGCTCTGTCGTTAGTTAGTTAACCTAACGGGTAATGACGGGACCCAGTGGCGAATGCGGATGGCATATACGTACATCAGTATATTTTCGTTCTTTTTGGTGTGATCAATTGATGGGACTGCGTTGATTCGGATCAATGCAAGTTAAAAACAAACCTAATCTGATGTTGTTGGAACACTTTTCAAAAAGCTGTTATTGCAAGGACGTTCTCTTTTGTTTTGCATCGTAGTTTTCAGTTGGAATATCCTGCTCCTCAGTCGACGAGGCAAGGGCCGAGATCCCTTCACCGGAAGTGACCCCTTGGACAAAGAGTTTGCGTCAGGGCATTAACTTCACTATCGCCGATTACTTTTGCTTTGCATCGTGGTATTCATTTGGAATATCCTGCACCCCATTCTACGGGGAAAGAGCCGAGATCCCTTCACCGGGAGTGACCTCTTTAGCAACGGTTTTCGTCACTATATTTTTAAAAGCTATCCGTTCCTTCAACGATATCAAGTTCATTACGTTAAAGGTTTTCGCCAGAAACCATTCGTAGCCCTCCGTCGTTTCAGACGTGTAGCACGTAGTATTCATGCTGTGTTTGTTGACCTTCGTCAAGGCATAGTGTATGGTAGCTGCTTGTTACCTTTCTGCTGCATAGATAGATGCGTTGGTTTGGGACAGTCGTATAGCCTTGTTGGCCTTCGTCAAGGGCTTGTACGGGTGGATTCAAATTAACCTGGATAATGACGGGTAGAACTTGACATGTGACTTATGATTTGTTGACCTTTGCCAAGGTCATAAGAGCATGGGGCAGAAATCACATCGGGAGTTTCAAAAGAACTGAAACTTGCCAGATATGCGCATACCTTCTGGAGTGTGATGACGTGAGCGGATTCCGTCACGTTATCATGCGATGAGAGTTGGATCCCGATTCCCACTGATGAGTTAGTTTACTCCTCGGGTAACCCCGACTAATTCTTCTTTCAGGTTTGGAGGAGAATTTGACGGTACAGTGGGAGGTTTCCAGATTAGATAAATTGGTAACCATTCTGATCTAGGTTAGAGTGCACGCTGAGTGTTTCTTTTCTCTCTCTCTTTGGTAGCGACCTTTGACCCGACCCTAAGACTTTGACTCAGTGACCAAGTTGACCGAACCTTCTTAACACTGGCTTTTGGATTGTCAAAGTTGCGAACCTCATTGCCACTCCTACTTTTACCCTTTTCTCCAGGACACCCCGTATTACTACCAACGTCCACTTCCCTTGGACAAAACCATCGTATGGTTAGATACGAACTCGAAGGAATTTATTCGAGGATGGTTTCAGGTTCTGGAGGAAACGGATAGGATTATTCAGTTGTCTTTTCCTTTTACCCTCTCTCAGGTTACGAGTACTCCTTGGTTTAGGGGTAGTACACCTATTATGCAAATTGGATTGTCTTCTTCCAAACCATAGGCTGGTGCCGACCGGTAGGGAAGGAAGAAAGCCAATTAGCCTAAACGGTGTACAGAAGGTATTAAGTTAAGACAAAGCAAGGGATTAGTGAGAGGGCAAAGTAAATTGCAACAGATATTCACGACCAAACCAAGTATTCCTTCGCCAATCCTAAATCACCTTTGTATTTCTCCAGAACACTCCGTATCACTACGAAGATCCACAGTTTATTGGATACTCCATCGTATGGTTATATACGAACTCGAAAGGAACTTGTTCCAGTTCGGGGATGGATTCTGGTTCAGGAGAAATAGGAATAAGATTTATTCAGGTGTCTTTTATCTTTACCTTCTCTCGCATTGCGAGTGTTCCTAGGATTAGGACAGTTCACCCATTATGCTTATTGGATAGTCTTCTTCCAAACCATAGGCTGGTGCCGAACGGTAGGGAAGGAAGAAAACCATTTGGCCTAAAGGGGTGTGCAGAAGGTAATGACTAAAGACATATAAAGGGATTTGGAGAGGTGGCAAGGAATTACACGGTTACAGTTGTGAATCTGGATAATGGAAGAGGCATTACTAGGAATACCAGGATACCCCATCGAAACATTTCAATGTTTCAGTTTCACTGTGTACTGTTAAAGGAAAACTGATTTCCCGATTAGATACTTACTCAGGGTATGTATTTACCAGGTACGATTCTCACATCTGTATGGTTTTACAGATGATGAGTGGGAGTAAGTTATTGGGAATTGGGTGATCATCCTCATTATATCGGGATTCGTTGTAATCGGTGATATTTGAGGAAATCACCTGGGTTGTTTGCCGGTCGGCAAATATTTGGTTTTGAATATCCGCTGTTATGCACCAATTTCAAATCGATGTATCTGTACGTCTATTTTCATAGAGTGAGATATACTTTTTGAAATTATGTCGATGACATTTACCTATACCAGTGAATGGTTAGGTAAGGAGCATTAAACAGCGGTGTAATTCTTCTTGACCATAAGTACAGTTTTCAACCTACGATACACAGTGAATGAGTTATCAGACTCAAGAGACTTATACAGAGTATTGTATGTTGTCCAGGGTCCATCAGGACAGAGGGGTTGGTCCTCGTACTATATTCGGTTTACTTATGACTTCTCTAGTTTTTAGACGGGTGTTTCGTGCAAACACATGGTCCGAATTTTGAGAAGTTATGGGTATTTGAATAGAGTAGAGAACCAGGTATAGCAAGTATCGGGATTCTTCAAAGAGATCGAAGATGTAGATACTTGTGTATGGTGTTCAGTTGATAGTAATGATAAAGAGAACTTGCTTCTCTTTCAGGTTACTCATAAGTGGAAGCATTCCTAAGTTGAGTAACGCTGATCAGCCTCCTTCCATTTAGTAGACATGCACTGGAGACAGCTGCATGATTTGAATCTGGTTCAGTTAAATCAGTGCCTCTGTTTCTATATGGGATATAGAACAGTTCATATCTTAACGATGTTAAGGTACGGGGAGTTGTCCGGTTTATGATTAAAACCAGACACTGGACAACTCAAGGCATATTTCTGTAATGGCTGTTTATGGGTTGACCCAGGCTATGACGAGGGTTGACTTTCTACCATCTGGATGAACAATAGCAATATTGTTCTAGACTCGCCACAGTTTTAATTAAAAATGGATTTTTTCAGAAAAACAGTAGTGGGAGTATAGTAGAACTGGAAGTGATTCCAGAACCACAAACGATTACTGAAGATTTGATAAGGAACCTAAAGATTCAATCTGGTTTGACATTCCATTGGCCACTCAGCAGATAAGGTGGGTAACTTCAGGCACCCGAGAGGTACTCCAGTAGTCTCAAGGACGGTGACAGGGAAGTTCTTGTTTACCCACACTTGCCATTGCTGTTGTTCCAGACTGTGAGACCCGGCAGGAGGATGAGTATAGCGTCGTTCTGAACTCGCTTCAGAAGTGTACGTGTATATGACTCTGCCAGAGGGTTGTCGTAGTCAGTGGGAGCAGCGGAAGCATTGGTGGACAGGAAGCTTATGTCTATTTATAGACTAAAGCAGATATAGCGGAGATAGATCATCAATTTCTGATGTGACAGTCATAGGTTTGACTTCATCAGAATAAGGGATGGATCTGTTGAGAAGGTAGTAGGGTGTGATGTCATGGTATTTGGATGACATATACAGAATAGGAAAAGAAACTCCTATACTACAATCGGTTATACTTTGGTCGTCACACAGTGGTTTCTCCACAAAGGAAATGGATTTTATATCAGACATACTGGTTACTAGATCTATGGTTTTAGATCTAGATTTGGGTAGTCTCCCAATCTGGGTACTTAGACAGCATTCTAAGGGTATTTAGAATGGACGACTCCTGGCACGGTAGTGTACCTGCAGGTAATGGAGTCACCCTCTCCAAAGGTGTCTTACAGACTAAAGAGGAGAGGGATGTGCATGATTGGCAGATCACTTGCTCAGGCAATTGAGTCGATCATGAGATGTCAAGTACCACACCAGATGTTGTTTTTGCACTAGATGCAATAAGTTGACATTTGATCCAATCCAGGAGAAACAGTCGGGAGCAGTTTTAGAACATAAGTGGATGTTCTAGGGATATGATAACGACAGCCTCATGCAGGAGACAGTTATCATTCCAGGCTTCCAAGGTGACCTGGACGACAAGGAGGTTGTCAGAGTTATAGTTTTCCCTCCGACGAGGGGCAGTATTTTGGACAGGTGATCCAAGGCAATACTGAGGGTGGCATGGCGCAGGATACTAATTAAGTTCAGTTGACGATACAGTCTAAGAAGTTTGGATTTGGAGTTCATTTATGAGCTAGGTCCCATCAGACATCCAGACACATTCTAAGACAGGTATTGCTCATTTCGGGAGATGGGTTTCTCCGCGAACTTAAGATATAGAGAGACATAGAAAGAAACTACAAAGCGGATCCACTCACTGAGGCTGTTCCTCGAACGCAATAGTCTCGCAAACGAGCTTTTTGAGACTGACAAGTAGAGGAGTTGGGTGTTCGGTATCACACGGGCTGTGAGTATGCAACATCGCAATAATTAGCCTTGAGTGCAAGTGGGAGATTGTTGGAGATAGTGCCCTCAGAGTCAATTATTAGGTCACAGGTACGTGATTGCAATGATTGATGGAGGACCTATCCCGGTAGGACAGTCTTACTCGAGATGATAGTATGCTATCTGGTTTACCTTTATCATCGTGTACTGTTTTAGGTGACCTGACAAGTTGCTATTACACGTTGGTAGAGCCCCTAGGATTCTTGCTTGACCACCAGCAGTATGAGGGCGATCATATAAGTGGGAGCTGGGGTCTATAAGCATATCCTTAAATGGTCCCTAGTCGTGTGAGTTTCGAGACAGGGCATCGATACTCCAGAGTAGACTAGTGTATACAGTCGAGACCCCGACGAGGGGCGGTGGCCGGTCTCACAAGCCACTGGTGTCAGTTGGATCACCTAAGATGTATACAGGTGCTCATTGGGTTATGAGTACACCGGACAGGACTCGCCGGGAACATGCTAGTTGGTCATATACCAGACGTCAGATGGCAGTTCCCTGGTGACATGTGTGCAGGTTAGTTCATCGACCTGGGGATCGTCATTTGTCTCGTGTGAGTTCCCACTGTACTTTGATTACTACCCTACCACGGCTCAAAGGTGTCGTGAAAACAGGTTTTAGTTGGGTACAGTCCCGAGCCACATGGAGGCAGTGAGCGTATCTTCAGGGGTTCGTCTCTCCCGGTATTGGGGGTGAGGTCGTGCTGTGTCTAGGAGAGCCATTACACGAAGTCCTTGGCCAAGGCAAGGAGATTTACTGGTAGGTATTCCAGTAGTATCTCAGGGTGTTCTGGGCTACACTCCGACACGACTTGTACCGCTTTTGGGGGTCTGACTTTTACCAACCCCCTAGGCCCGCCATGCGATGCTCATAGACGAACGGACCGGACTGTACGGATATTGTCACTGACAGGCTCAGTAGGGTTGTCAGGCTGAGTTCTCTCACAGACGTCCCTTTTAGTCAATACCTGGTAGCCCGTTATGTATTGGCTTGTATCTCTGACGTGCTAGTGGTTAAATCTACAACCAAGGTGTTGACGAGTCTTTAGAGTCCCCCACATTCTGTTACTCAGCTTTCGGGCGAAAGGTTGTAGAGGCCGTATGGAGATATGGCAAGGTCCGATCAGATACGTGCGGTATTGCACGGATCAGGATCGGACAGTTTGTACTATAGGCCGTATGGATATATGGCAGGGTTCGATCAGATACGTGCGGTATTGCACGGATCAGGATCGGACAGATATTACTAGCCGGCTTTGGTATAAGCCGGATCCTAGTATAGTACAGTGTAGATTTTGTCTCATTGCATTTGTATTTCCGTCGGAATACAAATGCGGGTGTGTATGCACAGTATCGGGGTTTTCCTGTAATTTATTACGGGACCAGTTTTCTGGAGTTGCCAGTTTGCTTTCCGTTTCGGCCAATTTCCTTTGTATCATTCATTGGCCGAAGATTGGTGGAGGAGGGTTTATTTGCATTGTTGCAAATAGGCATTAGTGGAGGGGTTCTTTGCATCTTGTTGCATCATGATGGCTTTCATGATGTGCACCATCATTGACTTGTTTTGACTCCATCATGACTTGACTTTTAAAGTCATGATTGTTGATGATGATGAGGGGTGAGGTTGGTTGTGTGTGGATGTATTTTGTTATCATGTTCTTTCATGATTCCCTTTTGCATTATTGTTCCACTCACTCCCTCTTTGTATGGCTCTCTCATTTTCTATCACACTACACTCTCACTCTCCTCCCTCATATGTAGTGGCCGGCCATTCCATTAGAGGGGCTGTCCCATTTTTTACATGGTGGGATTACACTCATTTGGCTTTGGAAAAATCCTACAAGCTCCATCTCCAAACTCCATAGTTCATCCCTCCACCAAAAGGCAATTCCTACAACCCCAAAATGAGACTTGTACACTACATTCTACAGCAAACCTTGGGCACGTCGACTAGCCAGCTTCGTGCCCGAGTTGCCTCGGCATTGAGGTGGGAGCCCGTAAAAGAAGTAGGCGATGTGGTGCACTTCCGGCGACGAGGAGGAGACGGGACATTCCGCAGGAGATTGGGACGACGACGAGAAGACCGGAGGACTCGGATCTGTCGGTATATCTCTATTCCCTTTCTTGTAGATAGCTAGGACTAGTTAGTGGTTCGATCCGGGCATTAGTGCGCGGCGGTTTGCCAGTTCAAGAAAATTTAAAGTTTATCACCGCTTCCGCATTTGGCCGTCGGGTTGACGGCCGGGGCGCCGCCGTGCACTTACAGTTGCCAACTCGTGAATAGTAAATAACATCATACAGTAATCGCAAGTATGCACGAACAGCGATCCATCTATCACAAGTAATCCGATAGCATAAGTATGATAAGTGAATATGCAACAATCATGTAAAGGTACATCATCAGGGTACTACAACTACATGAAACAATGCATATCAACATAATCCTGAGTGTGGGATGATATAATATAAAATCTCATGCAAAAATCATCAGCATGGAAAATCACCAGTGTCCCTCACTGACACATCAAATCCCAAATCCTCAGGCACCGCATCCTCAGATCGACCCTCACATCCTGTATGTCTCATGAAAACCTGAGTGTCAAACACCGACACTCGAAACATTATGAAACCCGTGTCTAGCATCGACACGTAAATCCTCATAACTCAGGCGCTGTCACCATGACTAGCCCTGACGATATGTCATACCTCACTCCGGTCGGTATCTCCATGATAACCGCCGAGTCCAAATACAATCACCGGTAGGTAGTGGTCCCACCGTCAGGCTTATCGTCTATACCACGAAATCACCACTCACCACGGGGTACCATACCGGGTCCACCATGTACCCGCAGACGATGCGTCCCGCTCCTCGAATCGGGTATCACAATCCAAATCTCAGAACCGAGAAATCACATGGTGGACGCATCAAATATCATATCAAGAGAAACCGGGTTTTCAAACAATACATAGTTTTCTTGAAAATATCCCCCACGGTTCTCAAATCCATAAATCATATGAAATCCATATCTCAATGCGGAAAATCCATATAAAACTGATATACGCAACATAAAACATCAATATGAGCATATAAAGGGAAAACCGCTCTTTAAATTGAATCGAGCTTTAAAACACATCATGCGGTTCCCAATTCCTTCGAAAATAAATGCGGTATCATATGAAGTGTACATGTAAGTGTAGTAAGGTTTAAGTATCTACATGTAATCAAGTACGAGGGTGTACATGTCAATATGTATGCATGATGTATAAGTAATTATAGCAAGATATAAGTGAAGTGGAATAAGGTTCACTACCTTAACTATTCCTGCCCAATGCAATATCACGTATGTATGTGCCCACAGTATTTCATATGCACAATAGAATAAGAGTTACTACTCCAATCATTCCTATCCACTATCATATCATATAGGTAGGTGTTTGCGCGTGTCATGGCAATTACAGACGGTGTGGGTGTAGCATACAATTTAGTGCTCGTGCAACATGAACCGTCAGTAATGTGTTATATCTAAAGGTACGAGTCAAGTACAACAGATAATGCTATGCAATGACATTCATATGAAAGTAACTAATATGCAAATACATGCCGCTATCATATCATATTCGCCCCGACGCATAACGCCATACGGACGATTTCCCCGTAGATGTTAAATCTACTCACAGATAGTCTCGAGCTATGAAAATCCGACCACCTGCTTCCCCTTCTCCGCAGCACCCGAAGTCCCTGCTTGCGAACCTAAAATTTCATAAATACAACACATAAGCTAAATATCCTATAATGATGAAAAGACAACGAAACGCGACGAAAACGCCCGGAAAATTACACTGCGCGCTTAGCGCATCTATCGCGCACGATACCGGCCAAAACCCTAATTGGGGTCGCTAAACTATAAAACACCTAGTCCGGACCCCGATCGTCCCGATCGCGCAACACAACACAAAAATTACGTGGAATACACTAGATATAACCTCACAACTACCATACGAACCCTACGTCGGAAAAACCCCGAAATCTAGTAAGCAACCTATCGCAATATATCGCACTAGATTCAAGATAACGCAAATCTAACAATTACAAATACCTTAAAATAGCTTAACTAAGCTATCTAAACCAATCCTATATTTTTAACACTCGATAATTTTGTTTTAGCAAAAATCTAGTAAGCAACTTCGCTTAATTAAACAAAATAATCATTAGCAAATTTTAACATTTTCTACTAGATTAATCTTTTCTAAAATCCAATTTAACACTTCAAATAAACACTAATCACTTAATCAAAAATTAACCCTAACATGAATTTCTTAAACCAAATATAATGAATTAATCATGAATTAAAAGCTAAACTAAGCACTTAAATAGTTAACTAAATTAGCTAGTTTAAGATTAAAACAATTAATTATGGATTAAGACAAGAAATTATACCTCCTCAAGAACACCAAAATGAAAATAGATCCATCATTTTAGCCTCCAAAAATCAAGCTTTGAAGAAGATCCATGAGGGATTAGTGAAGGAAAAATGGTTTAATTTTTATATAGGAATTTTTGGATTTATTTTTGGAATTCTTTTTGTGTTTTTGTTTGAAAAAGAGTGAGAAATGAGCTTGGAACTTTTAAGGACAGAAATGGAGGGATGAGGCTCGGCCAAGGGGGTGAGAGGGGGGTTTTGTGAATATTTTGTGAAGAAAAAGTAAGGAAAAAGAGTAATAAATGCTAATTAAAGCAATTTGCCACCTTTACACCCTTTTCTTTTCTTTTTAAAAAGAAACCATTAGTCACCAAAAAAAATCTAGATATTTAAAAAGAACCTTCTAAAATAATTCTAGTGACAAAATTAATTAATTCACAATAGAAAATTTTTCCCGATTTACGTGCACAAAATACCGCTTAAAATAATATTTTATTTGGGAAAAAATCTATCTGAACCAAAACCTCCCAAATACTCCCAAAGTTCGCGCACAAGCTTTATTTTGGCCAAACTAGGTGTCGGTAAGCTTATACGGTCGTTTGATCGAAATCGGGTTAAAACGGGAAAAACCGACAATTTTGCCCTAAAACGGGAAAATTCGCAAAACGATTTCTAAAACGTTACAAGTTTATTCACTCATTTTGGAGTCTCTAGTTTACGCACTGATCTCGGAGTTTGTAGTTTATTCACTCGTTTCGGAGTTTCTAGTTTATGTACTCATTTCGGAGTTTGTAGTTTATTCACTCATTTCGGAGTTTCTAGTTTATGTACCCATTTCGGAGTTTTTAGTTTATTCACTCGTTTTGGAGTTCCTTGTTTATGGACTCATTTCGGAGTTTGTTTAGTTTACCTCCCTTGGGTTTACAGGAAAACTTATCCTAACGTTATATATAGATAACCCCTGCTCTTTGCGACAGAGGTCCGTTAGGTTTTGTGGTACTAGGGCTTTGGTCCGTGATACTGTCGCGTTGGCTGATGTATTCCTCGATATGCAGTCTTTAAGCTGTTGTTCAAGTAGCCCCACGACTGTCGTGTCTCTGATCCTTTCGGGGGCTGGACAAGACGTCTTCAAGTAATCTCCTTAGGCTATATGACTGTCGGAAGAGCAAGTGTTAGGAATTTTCCATGTCGCTTTTTACTTGAGGTTAGGCTCAATTTGGAGCCCCGATGAGTCATAACCATTCCGCACTGGTGTGTGATGATCTCCGATAGTCTCTTGGGCTTTATACGACTTACCGTCGAGACCCTGAAGCTAGGAATATGCCGTTGCTTCGATTTGATTTGGCTATTTGGAGCCTCTATTGACATTGCGTCTGCTGTAACGAGAAGAATGTCGAGCTGGAGTTGGGATTTTGCCGTCACTCCTTTTTGTTTCAGCTATTAGGAGTATTTGTTGGCATTGCGTCTGCTGTAACGAGAAGAATGTCGAGTTGGAGCTGGTATTTTGCCGTCACTCCTTTTTGTTTCGGCTATTTGGAGCCTCTGTTGATGTTGCGTCTGCATCCTGCTGGAATGAGAATGAACGCCGAACTGATCTCTAGACTGTGTATGTTGCCGTCGAGATCTGGCTCCCCCTTTCTCGGAGCAAGGAGGTAAAATATGGTTCCTTTTTTTCATTTGTACCCATGGATTGTATACAGGGGTCAGTGTAGACTCACCTGCAGGGCAGAGGAAATTTTATTTTATTTTATTTTTATTTCCGCGATGCTCTATCTTTTCAGCTTTTCATATTGTGAAAGCCGCGATTGCTCAATCATTTCGGCTATTTATCGCGGTGCCTAATCATTTCGGTTATTTTTATATTTTTACTCGCTGCTTTTTATTGCTAGTTGCCCAAAAATTTCGGCTATTTCATATGCATATATTTTTTTGCTCGCTGATTTTTATTGCGAGTTGCCCTATCATTTCGGCTATTTCATATGCATATATTTTTTTTCTCGCTGATTTTTATTGCGAGTTTCCCCATCATTTCGGCTATTTCATATGCATATATTTTTTGCTCGTTGATTTTTATTGCGAGTTGCCCCACCATTTCGGCTATTTTTATATGCATATTTTTTGCTCGCTGATTTTTATTGCGAGTATGGAACTTAAGATCTGATACCAATCTTGGCATCAGCATCGCTGCGATTGGAATATTGCCAGGAGTGAATCATCATTTGCCTTGAAAGGACTTGGTGTTTGACACCGATTTAGGCATCAGTATCGCTACAACTGGGATATTGCCAGGAGTGAATCATCATTTACCTTGAAAGGACTTGGTGTTTAACACCGATTTAGGCATCAACATCGCTACAACTGGGATATTGCCAGGAGCGAATCATCATTTTCCTTTGCCGATTTGAACAAAGGTGGCTTAGTACACAGGGTTAGGATCCTGTCAGCTAAGACTTCGACTTTATGAGCCGTAAGGGTCTCATAAAGTTATTTCTCCCTACGAGTCGTGAGGATCTCGTAGGCGTATTTTCTCCTTAGGAATCGTGGGGATTCCTAAGTGTGTGTTCTCTTATAAGTCGTAAGGATCTTATAAGAGTGTTTTCTCCTTATAAGTCGAGAGGACTTACAAGTGCCGTTCACCATATGAGGACATTCCTCGTCATTGGTGGAACTTGGTGGGGAAATCGTTTATTTGTGCCCGTAGATTGTATACAAGATCCAATATTTGACCGTCTGTAGGGCAACTTGGGGAATACGACGGCTTAAGAATAGGTCCAGGTCCCTGTAGCTTAATGTTTTGAATCCTATGAGCCGTGATGGTCTCATATGGTGAGTTCTCCTTACGAGTCGAAAGGATCTTGTAAGTGAAAATTTTATGAGATTGCGCCCTTTCGGGTTTTCACAAGCTCGCCGGTAGCCCTGCTGTTTTTACACACGGCGCCCTTTCGGGTTTTCATCTGTGCCCATTTTGCTTGTGGTCATACCGTTTTTTTTAACCGAGATTACACCCTTTCGGGTTTTCACAAGCCCGCCGGTAGCCCTGCTGTTTTTACTCACGGCGCCCTTTCGGGTTTTCATCCGTGCCCATTTTGCTTATGGACATACCGTTTTTTACGACCCATCTATTTGCCTACGGGACTTGGGAAGTGGCTTCATTGCTGCGGTCGCTGTGTAGCCAGTAGTACTTGAGTTGCAACTTCTGCAGTTGCGACTTCGATTGCAACACAGATCTTAAGGGTGGATATTGTCGTATTTGGGGCGATGCGCCATGTTTGAGGCGGCGCACTAGTTTTAGGACATCTCGGTCCATTGCCAGTTTAAGGACGTAGTGGTCCATTGTTACCATTTTTGAGGTAACGGATCTTCTGGATACTACTTTCAGGGTTTTGACTCAGGAAGATAGCGAGTGGACACAGGCGTTGTCATCTATCATTGATTTGAATCGTAACCCATTTGGCATAGTATTTTTTGAAGAATCGGCCATTTATTGGCTGAAAGGGTCTTTCGCCATGCACATCCATGAGCAAGTAGGCCCCACCCTGGTAGACCTTGTCTATGATGTACGGGCCCTCATAGTTCGGCTAAAATGATAAATATATATAATTACTACAATATGAGTCTTGCGTTGCCACCAAATTTGTATCAACAACCATGATACAATGTATGTATATATGTGTCCATGCACATCATCATGTGCATACATGCATGCATACAAAATAGAAAAAGGGTTTAATTAAAGAATTAATCTAAAAGTTATTTGTTAAATCAACACTTGATTTAGCAAACCGGTCATATCACATACGACCCGACCAATAGAAAATGCCCGATTAATATACGGTATCACATAACCGTATTTAATCGGGTCCCCGCGCATATCTCATATGTACACCACATTTTTTTGCCTGAGCCAGGAAACTTCATTGTGGGACTCTAAGACTCGTCAATACGCCGACAGTTGGTGATGATCATATCAAATACCTACAAGCCGCATGCGGTCAGCTAAACGTAACGGCCACCCGGGTATTGAACGATCAGAAGAAAACCAGCGAAGCTGTCAAAACTCCCGTCGAGCCAACTGGAAACACTTACCGTACAGTCCGGTCTCTTCATCGGATATGCTGCATATCGAGTCTAGGGATGGAATCGTCGACCCCAATAACTCAATAAGTCATGCCGGTGTATGGCTCATAACAGATCGAGAAACTACTGATAACGCTTATCAGTAAATCTCAGCAGCCCTGGCCGGGGACTTCCTGTTATAGCCAATCGAGTATAGCACAACATCAACTCCCAATACCGGGAGAGACGAAACCCCTCCTATCGTTCATTGCCTCCATGTGCCTCAAGATTGTACCCAAAGACCACCTGTTTGCACGACTCAGTAGAGCCGTGGTAGGGTGGAGATCAAAATACAGTAGGACGACACACAAGACTCTATGACGATCTCGGGTCTACAGATTAACCTGTACCAGTGTTACCTGAGAACTGCTATCCGACGATAGATGTAATACCACATAGGAGTTCTCGGCGAGTCTGTTCAGTGTACCCAGTCTCCACTGAGCACCCGCATACAATCTTTGGTTTCATCTCACCAGATGGATATGGGATCATCCATCGCCCATCATATGGGACAAGAATGGTATACGCTAGTCTATTCTGGAATATCGATGCCCTATCTCGATACACCCTCGACTAGGAATAGTTCAAGGATATGCTTATAAACTACACGTGCCCCACTAGTATGATCTGCATCATAGTCACAGTAGTCAATCATATATCCTGTGGGCTTTATCAACATGTGCAAATGAATAAAAGCATGATCAAATCTACATGTCAAGATAAAGTAAACCAGATAGCATACTATCATGTTGAGCAAGAAAGTCATCTATATACATATATATATATATATATATATATATATATATATATGTCCAAGCATCCACTATTCACATAATGGTCTTTAGGGCATACGTATATCTAACAATTCCGCACTGTAACTTGGTTCAATTGACGAAAATCAACACACAACCTTAAACGGCTGTCCTTCTTCTTGACGAATAGAACCATGTCAACATATCACTTAAAACTAACATGTTGCATGTGAGTCTAATTGTGTCACAGTGCACTAAAAAAATGTATTAACCTATACTAATTTGTAATAATCTCTAATTAAATGTATTAGTGAAAGCTTATAATAATATTTAAAATAATTAATTAAGGAAAATATTTTAGTAAACTAGCAAATTTATAAGTGACTAAATAAATACCAATACTAGCCATTACATTGCTAGAATAGGTATATTTAAGTCTATATTGAAAAGTGATTATAATTACGTTTTACGGAAAAATACGAGTTATATTATCTATTATCGGCAAATTTACCTAAACGATTTTCCAGAACGTTACAATCTTCCCCCCTTAAAGAAATTCGGTCCCCGAATTTAAAATTCAACTACGCGTACCCTCGAAGAGATGGGAATATTTCTTCTGCATCTCGTCCTCAGTTTCCCACGTGACCCTTTTTCGCCATTCGGCCACGTCAAAGAACCTATACGGACGGTATGACCTCGGACCTTAGTTTCTTCACCTGCCGATCTAGAATGACTATCGGCAGCCTGGTGAAAGAAAGATTGCGCTCCAGCTGGATCGTCTGATGCTGTATCGCGGCAGAGAGGTCATGAAGGTACTTGCGGAGTATCAATATATGAAACACGGGGTGAATATCTGGGAAACTGGGTGGAAGAGCCAAGCGATAAGCAACTGTGCCGAATCCCTCGAGAATCTCTAAGGGACCTACATATCTGGAACTTAGCCTTCATTCCTTTCCGAATCTCAACATGCCCTTCATCGGAGAAACCTTCAAGAAAACATGATCTACAACGACGAACTCAAGTCTGCGCCGACGTTGGTCTGCATAAGATTTATGCCTGCTCTGGGCCGATCTCATCCTATCCTAAATCATCTGAATCTTTTCGGTCATCTCCTGCAAAATCTGTGGCCCAATATTACTGCTCTCACTGAGCTCTGTCCAACAAACTGGTGATCGACATTTCCTCCTATATAATATCTCGAAGGGTGCCATCCGAATCGTTCTCCTGGACGCTGTTATTATAAGAAAACTCTATCAAGGGCAAGTGGCGATCCCAACTGCCACCGAAAACTAGAATTCAAGCTCGGAGCATATCCTCAAGAGTCTGAATGGCCCGCTCTGACTGACCGTCGGTTTTGTGGATATAAAGCTGTACTGAAACTCAATCGTGTGTCCAAAGTCTCTTAATGTTCCTACAATAGTCGGCTGGTGAACTGGGTGTCTCTGTCGGACACAATACAAGTCGGAACTCCATGTAGTCGCACAATCTCATCAACATATATCTAAGCATACTGAACGAATCCGAAGATAGTCTTTACTGGCAGAAAATGCGCTGCTTCCGTCAATCGGCTTACAATCACACAAATAGAGCCATACTCTTGACTGGTCCTAGGTAGACCCACGATACAATCCAAATTTATTCCCATTTCCACTACGGAATGGGCAAAGGTTGTAATTCTCCTGCTGGCCTCTGATGCTCAGCCTTGACTTGCTGACAAGTCAGCATCCCGAAACAAAATCTGTGACATCTATATTCATTTCATCACATCAGTAGACTTCTATCAAATTATAAGACATCTTGGTGGAATCCGGATGAACACTATATGCTGACTGATGCGCCTCCTCTAAGATCTCGCGTCTCAGTCCCTCGGAATCAGGCGCACACAGTCGAGTCCTAAATCGTAGTACTCCCTGATCATCAATCACGAACTTTAAATCTCTACCCTGTCGAACCTGCTCCATAATTTCCGACAAACGAACGTCATCGTACCGTGTCTCACGGATACGATCAAGTAATTGGGGACGTGTACGGACACGGACAAGTTGTCCCCCAGTCGACGTAAACTCGAATTGTACTCGGCTGTCACAAGAATCTACTAATCTGCCGTCGACTGTCTCTGAACCGTGCTCAAACAATAAAAGCTATCGCCGGGCCTCCGACTCAAGCATTTGCCACAACACTCGCATTGCCCGGATGATTAAGAATCATCACAGTCATAGTCTTTCACTAGCTCTATCCATCTGTGCTGTCTCGATTTAGATCTCGCTGCTAAAAGATATACTTTAAGCTTCTTGTGGTTCGTAAATATCTGGCACGACTCGCCGTATAAGTAGTGTCGCCAAATCTTAAGTATAAAAATCACCGCAGCCATCTCTAAGTCACACGTGGAATAGTTCTGCTCGTGCTTCTTCGACTGCCGAGAAGTATAACAATAACCAACAAAACCGCCTGATCCTAAAGGCAAGATAATACTGGTGTCGTAATCAAACGAGTCTTCAACTGCTGAAAGCTCTGCTCGCATAACTTAGTCCAACAAAAAGAAATGCCCTTCCGGTTCAACCCGGTCAACGTTGCAGCGATATGCGAAAAATCCTATATGAAATATCAATAGTATCCGTCCAAACCTAAAATGCTGCGAACCTCCGTCACTGATACAAGTCTGGGCCGGTGCTGAACGGCCTCGATCTTTTTCGGTTCCATAATTATCATCTCTCGTAACTACGTGACCCAAGAAGTCAACATCATCCAACCAGAAAACACACTTGGATAATTTAGTGAATAGCTGGTGCTCCCTCAAGGTCTGCAACAAAATTCTTAATTACTGCCTAGGCTCCACTCGGTTCCAAAAGTATACAAGGATGTCCTCAATGAACACGATCAAAACTGATTAAGAAACTGCCTGAATATGCGGTTCATCAAGTCCATAAACGCTGCCGGGGCATTGGTGTGCTCGAACGATATCACCAAGAACTCATAATGCCCGCAACGCGTGCGAAAAGCAATCTTTGGAATATCGTCCTCTCGAACCCGCAACTAATGGTCACCTGATCGCAATCAATCTCCGAGAATGTCCCGCACCCTGGAGCTAATCAAATAAATCGTCAATACGAGGTAAGGGATATCTGTTCCGCACAGTAACTCGATTCAACCGACAAAAATCAAAACACAAACACAAATGCCGTCTTTCTTCTTGACGAACAGAACAGGTGCTCCCTAAAGTGACGCACTCGGACGAACACGCCCTTTATCAAACAAATCTTGCAACTGATCCTCCAGTTCTTTAAGTTCCGCCGGATCCATCCGATATTGCGGTATAGAAAAAGACCCCGTGCCAAAAATCGCGTCAAAGCAGAACTCAATATCACGCTCTGGCGACAAACCAAGCAACTCGTCAGGAAAACATCTGGAAACTCTCTCCCAAACGGGACCTGGTCCAACTGGACCTCTGCGGCTCTAACATCACAACATACGCCAAGAATTCCTGACATCCTTTTCTCAAAAGCTGACTAGCGCGACAAGAAGAAATCAAACTGGGAAAGACGATGCTACGGTCTCCCCGAAAACAAACAAGAACTGGCTCACCCGGAAAACCAAATCTGACTGCCCCCTCACGGCAGTCTACGGACGCATAACATGTGGCTAACCAATCCATGCTCAGAAGAACTTTGAAGTCAAACATATTGAGAAGAATCAAATTGGCAAAAGAATCCCTATCTCCGATATGAACGAAACAAACACGAACGAAAAATATTTCGAGCGACAAAAGCCCCGCCTACTTGAATAATAACAATCAGTGGCAGATCAAACAAGGACGACTCTCGGTCCAATCTCAGTACAAAGTGCGTAGATACAAGTTCAAACAACAAAATAAATGCGCACGTAGAAAGAAAACACTGAAATCACACCAGAAGAAGTACGCATCGGAAGAAACACCGAAAGAATAACTGTCACAACAGCGTCTATCTAACCGTCTCTGAGCTGGCATACCGATACAAATCCGCTTCGATCCAAAAACGACCGAAGTCTCAGAAATGCGCTCCTTTAGCAGTAAGGCTGCATCCATCGCGACTGCAAAAGTGTCAAAATGTTGGGTGCCGATGGCAAGAAATAACTGCATGTCTAACCTCCACACGAACCTCTTTATCCCTTTCTCTTCAGTGTCCACCAGGTAAGGAGCATATCGGACCGCTGAGTAAACTAAATGCCGTACTCGGACACCGTCATCCCTGAAGTCTTACGCAAAGGCTCGAAACTACGAGCTCGACATCTCGAACGCTCTCTGGAAGGAAACAAGCAAGAAATATAGCTATGAACTCATCCCAAGTCATAGGAAGTAGATCTGCAGCTCGGCCTCTCTCAATTGACTCGCACCACGTCTGAGCAAGACCTCTCTAGACTAAAACTCGCAAGCTCGATCCATATCTCGTCAGAACATCTCTGTGAACGAAAATTCCTAGCCATCCTGTCAAGGATTGTCTACGGATCCTCCGCTGCATCTGTGTCGGTAAGAACAAAATGGAGGCCTCAGCCTCAAAAACTTTTATAAGGATACGAAAATAATCTTGGTAATAACTGAAACTGCTGCCTGTACAGCAGGTACAAACACAGTCCCTGCAGTAGGAGGGACATCACCGGCTCTCGGAGCTCGGCTGGCCTCAAATAACAATCCAACCATCTGTCGCAAGTCCTGAATACTCGACTCCAGCCTAGATATCCGTCCTGGAAAAAGAGGATCACTCTGTCCCTGAGGGGTAGGTGTACCGCCCCGATCTGTCCTCGTCTCAAACGAGTCTACTCTAATCTCATCCCTGGCGGCAGCCCTCTGGCCCTCGTAGTCTCCGGCGGCATAGTGTCTGGAGCAAGAACATGATTGATAGGAACATTACGATCAAATCAAAGGATTTCTGGAATCAAGGAAGGAAATACAAGAAAATATATATTCTAAGGTTACTTAGGTGGAGTACCATATCGTAAGTAAGCCGCGGAACATACACACGCTACATCACTCTGCTTAAGTCACCTACTCCATCTACCAAAGGTCATCCTACACTTAGAAAGGTAAAACCTATCGCTCTGATACCAACTTTACCACGACCCGAAGGTACGGAACGTGACTGACACTTAAATTATGAAACGTATCGAGGCATACGTAATCTAAGTAAGCCAAAGCCCAGAAATCTAAACCATTTAAAGAAAGCGTTTTTAACAAATAAGTCGCATTAAGCATTTTAAAAGCAACATCATATTTTCCCGAAAATTTTGGCAGAGTCTCCTTTGTAAATACTGGCCACCAAACGGGTACAACACATGAAATTACATATAAATGAATAACGGCATCCCCAAGCGGGAGCTAGCTCTTCGCCCAAGGCGGAATCACAACCACACGCAATATATATAATATCATCGAGCAAAAAGCATATAAAACACAGAAGTAAGAAAGCATCACGTCGGCTCAAGTGAGCTTGACCCCAAAGAAACAACATATATACAAATCTTATGGTCTCATCTCTAGGTCGCATATACAATGGTAGAAGTTTAGATGGAGAATGCTAGATACAAATAATAGTACAAGTGGGGACAAAAGTAATCCTCGCAACCCACCTACGAGCAAAGTCGCAAGTCCGAACAAAAGAAGCCAAGAAAAAGCACGCTTGCCGCTACAATGCTGACGGGTTGGACCTGCAAGAATGTAACATTTCATAAAATATAAAATATTATTTTTGGAATTTAATATTAAAATAATATATTTCCCGGAAACTGCCCGATTTGCGAAATTGGGGTTTTCGAAAAATGGTATAAATATATACCAATAATTGTGAAATAATTAGGAATTAAAATGATTTATTCATTTAAAAATATATTTAAAAGATTTGGCATTTTTAAGATTTATTATATGCAGTTTAAATGAAAACACGATTAGTGCACTGCTAAGCGCGATTAAGCCAAATCCATGTTTTTACAGTTTTCCGTGGCTAGTGCACCATGTCATATTGCATTTGGTTACATGTTGTCGCATTTGTGTTGTTTTGTGGGTATTATGTGATTTGGTTTTAAAAGAGAAAAGAAATGAAAATGAAAAAGGGCAAAAGGGTAATTAGTGAGAGAGTGAGTGAGAATAAGAGAGGGGAGAGAGACAGGGCTGTCACATTCTATTCCTCCACCATTTTGCATCTCCTTCTTCATCTCCTCAAGCTCATTTCCCTTCACCTTCAACCCCAATTATCATCTCCAAATCTCCACAAAAACCAAAAACCCCTTTCATTAAAATTGATCCCCTTTTCACCCTCTAAGCAATAAACCAAGCAAAGTAGGATTTTGACAACATTGGAGAGCTAGGGTTTTTTTTGGGTTGCCCAAGTGAGGTATAAATTCTTCCATCTAGTTTAATTTAAAGTCTAATAGCACCTTATAGTAGTTTAGAGTTAAATTGGTATTGATTAGTGAGGTTAGAAAATTTCTAGAGAAGGATTAGGGTTTGATTGGTGTTGTGGTGATATAGTGGCTGTTAACAAGACTTGAGTGATGTTTTTACTGACCTAGAATAGAGAATAGAACCCAAAACATGGACTTAGAATCCCCGATATCGTATTTTGTGGAAATTGTGTAGGGAAAATGAAATCTGCTAACACCCGGGGACCTGGAAAATTATTTAGCGAAGACTGAGAGTTGTGCAGGTGACCAGAAGCATACCCTAAAGACCCGAGTCCCTACCCAACCACCCAGACCGCAAATTAATTCATCCTGGCCGCAAATTGCGGCCAAGTTATGGTCGTTTTGCCTCGTGTTGGTTCTGTGGCTCCTTTATCTGTAATCTAGACCCTAGGCATATGCAAAATTGGCTAATTTCACTTATGGTAAAATCCGGAGAATGTTTTCTAAGTTTCTGAATTCGTTTTGCGGCTTTTAATGAATTTGGTTGTGGTTTTTGATATTTTGTTTCTGTCATGTGGCGTTTGAACGTCAACGGCTAGGGTTATTGATCGTGTTTTGCATGCGAGGCTATAGGTTTTGACCTATGAGCGGAACATGTGCCGTTTTGGTTTCCGACTTGATTTTAATACGCATTTGTGATGTGTTATGATATGTAGGTACCCCACGAGGATTTTGAGACAATGAAGAAGAGGATGGCGGCATCGACATTGGCAAGCAAGAGCTGGTGAGTAGATTTATATCTACGGGGGAAATCGGGTGGATGGCGTATAGCACCCCCGCAATTTCATAAGATTTTGATGTGAAGTGGTATAGATATACATATATGGGATATTGTGGGATATGAACCTTAGCAAGAAAAGCATTAGGAGATCATGGGATAGTGTTAGCGAGATTTGAAGAAAAGGATTTAGTTGGGTTCTTAGTCATGAACCCTAGAGTAAGGTTGACCAACACACACGTGCATACACGGGATATGGTTTGGGTGCATATGTTTATATGTATGTATATATATGGATGCGTTGGGGTGTGTGTGTGTGTGTGTATATATACACACATACTTATATTCAGTTGATGAGGATAGTATATGGTATTTGGAGATGAGTCGATGAGGATTGGGCATGGTGCCATGAGATCGTTGGAGTGATTTGGTTCGTACTAGGAGATACGACATGATAGTATAGCAGAACTTTAGGCTATGTGTTTTAGACATATGCATATATATTTTTTGATGGTATCAGTTTGTACTAGACTTAGATCTGTACCCCAGTTCATGACATATGATGATAAGGATACCAGATGAGTAATGAGATAAATATAATATTTGACCCGTACCTAGATTTGGGATGCCGTACGATAGATTTACTGTACGAGATATAGTTATGATGTTAGATCCGCACTCTTGACTCGAGGATGTCATATTATTTATTGTGTCGTACGCGATACTATTGAGGCGAGATCACCGGCTACTAGATATGTTAGTTATATGTATGCCCTAGAGGCCATTACTGTACATACGATGTATATTGTAGTGGATGCTAGGACATATACAGGGAGGAGTTTCTTGCTCGACATGATAGTATGCTATCTGGTTGTACTTTATCTTAACATGTACTCTGATTGTCTCTATATTACATGTTGATAAAGCCCTTAGGATATGTACTCGACTACTGGGACTATGATGAGATCATACTAGTGGGGCCACGGTAGTCGACGAGTACATCCTATAACTGTTCCTAGTCGAGGCTGTATCGAGACAGGGCATCGATGCACCAGAGTAGACTAGCGTATACGCATCTTGACCCATATGATGGGCGATGGATGATCCCATATCCATCGGGGTATGACATCAAGGATGGTGTACGGGTGCTCAGTAGAGACTGGGTATACTGGACGGACTCGCCGAGAACTCCCAGATGGTATTATACCTCACGTCAGATGCAGTTCTCCGGTGACACTGGTACAGAGTAGTCTGTTGACCCGAGATCGTCATAGAGTCTTGTGTGATTCCCACTGTGCTTTGATTTCCATCATACCACGTCCAAGAGGGCGTGCAAAAAGGTGGCTTTTGGGTACAGTCCCGAATCACATGGAGGCAATGAGCGATAGGAGGGGATTCGTCTCTCCCGGTATAGGGAGTTGATGTTGTGCTGTGTTCGATTGGCTATAACCGGAAATCCCTGGCCAGGGTTGCTGAGATTTACTGGTAAGTGTTATCAGTAGTTTCTCGAACTGTTATAGACCTAATATCGACACGACTTATCGAGCTACTGGGGTCTGACGTATACCACCCCTAGGCAAGATATGCGACATATCAGACGACGAGACCGGACTGTACGGGAGTGTTACTGTTTGGATTCACAGGAGAAGTTACAGGCTTGCTTGTTGATCTTCTGAGCGCTCAATACCTGGGTAGCTGTTACGTTTAGCTGACCGCTTGCAGCTTGTGGGTGTTTGATATGATCATCACCTACTGCCGGCGTATTGACGATTCTTTAGAGTCCTACACAGAGGTTTCTTGGCTCAGGCAAAACGGAGTAGGAGCACATATGTGATATGTGCGGGACCGAGGATAATGCGATATGTGATACCGTATTATATTCTCGCGATATTTGATATCAGCCGGGTCATTGGATCAAGTGTTGATTCGATGAATCGGTACGGATAAATATTAGTCGGTTATATGCGATATAGCCGGAATGTCGGATCAAGTGTTGATTCGATAATTTAATGTATAATAATATATTTGATATATTAAATTACATTAACTAATATTTGTTCACTAAAAGATTCTTTTTCTCACTCGGGTAATACATTGATATATATGCGATATATGTTAATTGTATTATTTTATTTGGTTACAATAAATATTATATATGTGATATATAATATTGTAACATGATATGATAACTAATGCAACATGTTTAGTAAAGATTAATCAAGATTAGGGTTTGATTTGGGTTAATGGTTTCTAGATGATTCTAGAAGGTTTTTGTTTTGTCATGGAAAAGATATTTACTTATGACTCATTCTTAACTCAACCCAAAACCCTAACCCTTGGTTAATTCTCTACAATGGTTAAGTGAACCATGGTTGCATAATTGATCATTATCTCCTTTTCCTATTCATCACAAAAGGATTATCTAGATTGTTCATCTTCTTCCTTCTTCTTCTTTGCTTGAAATCCTTTCTTGCTTTGATTTTTGTGATGGATAAATATGAGAAAAAGATAAATAAAGAGAGCAAAAATCCTACTTCATCATCCTCATCTTCCCTTGCCATTTAGATGAGGGTGTTCACATCATTTCATGAGTGTTAGCTTGTGTTAAAGAAACTTCAAGGTAGATCATCTTAGTATCGAAGATCGGAAGCAAAGGTTGCATCTTTCTCTTCGTGGAATCTCTCGAGAGTCCGGATCCCGATGATCGCAGCGAAGGGACCACAACACGGAGCATATGAAGTGAAGGACCGGATCTACAAAGGTTGTAATCCCTCTCACTTAGTGTTAAAATGTTTAGCATGCTTGTTTTCGCCTAATCTCTAGTTTAAAGTTCCGTATTCGGGTTGTTCGGCACGGCTAAATTTTTAATCGGGCATGGTTGATGCCTCGTAGACCCTTGTGCGCGTGCATAGCAACCCTACAGTGGTATCAGAGCCAAGCTAGAGCTTTAGGCGAAGTCTAGACGAAGTTTGAAACCCGATCGAACCCGAAACCCCATTTTTACGAGCTCTCTGGACTTTTTCTAAAAACTGGGTTTTTTCAACATTAAAAATGCTTAAAAAATTCAGCAGGGAATTCTAAGAATTGCGGTGCAAAAAGTTTTCAATGAACAGTAAAAAGTGCGGCGGAACCGCGGCAGAAGCATGCCTTCTGCGGCGGTTCCGCGGCACATTGATGACGTCATCATTCCCTGTTTGCACAGTAACTCCTATTTTATTATGCTGGATTTTCTGGGAATTTTTAATATTTATTCAAGAGTTGAATTTTCTGGGGTTGTTTTGGGGATTCGGTGTTTCGATCGGAGTATCAGATTTTGTCTATGTGGTTTTCCGGATAAATTTTAGAAACTGTTAAAAAGTTCGAACGGATATCAATAACTCACTTTTTCCCCTATCGGAATTTTTTTTCAAAAGTTGGGTTTTTCTCGTGTTTAAGAATGTTCTAAGTCATGCAAGTAACTCGGTGGACCCTCTAGAAGACAACAAACCTTAACTCGATTATGTGACCGTCTTGAACTGCCCTTTGATCCTTAGGGTTTGGGGCAGTACGGCGTGCCACATGTGAGGCGTTGGCTTGACCCTTCTACGGCTGGACCATTGGTACTGTGGCATGTAATGGATGTTTTTAAACTGATTTCAAGTGTTGAGATATATTGGGGAAATCTTCGGTGCTTGATGATTCGATCGGAAAGTTTAACTTTTTCTATTTATCTGGAATGTGATACAATAATTGGAATCCACAGGTAGTTATGAGATAACTAATTTGAATATTATAAACATAGCAGTTTAGTCTCAGATGATCGGTTGCCACGGAATTTTGATGTGATCAAAAGTTCGTCGCAATCACGTAGCGTACGCGGATACTCGCCGGGTAAACTTAATAGACAGCTACGCCCCATAGCCCCGACCAAGTGACTGTAGGAGAACCCCGTCGCCGAAAGCATCCATTCGGGTGCTCACGGCAGCGGTGTTCCGCCTTAGTGCACTTCGTCGACGGCATCCAGGGGTGCGGCCGTCTACTAAAGTTTGCGACGAGCATTCGATCAGGACGTCGGGAATCTTGTTGAATTGCCCGACTTGATATTGAAAAGAGTTTTCGATATTGAGACTAAAATGCGGGGTTTATAATTGTTAGGCATGTGATGTCTAAGGAATTCATTTGGTTAGGCATGCGATGTCTAAGGAGGTTGCGGATTCCAACTGTTGTAGTTTTACACTTTCTTTTCTGTGACCGTAAGCGTAGTATGTGGTGTATTGCCGGCTTCGTTGCTATACATCAACGACAATCGGGATACGCATACTTGCTTACGTTGATGATATGAGATATTATGTGTTGCTGTGATATGTTATATTGGATCGTCGCGTTTTGAATAGCCGGGGGTTTTATGTGAGATGAGAGTTTTTCTTTTTCATTCATGTAAAATTCATTTGTATGTAATATTCTTTTATTGGGGCACTTCCAGGTAGCGGAAGATGTCACCGTTGTATATTATTTACTTTTCCGCATTAGGTAGACCCAAGGCGGGGAGCACAAGTAACCGGGTTCTAGGGTCCAGTGGGAGACCATCTCGAGGAGTCGAGACCGGGTATCCTAACCCTAGAATTGGCAGTGTTACTTGCCGCTCTCGTAGGGGTCTAGGGATGTGGGTTTGGCTATTCATCGCGACCGTGGAATCCGTGTTTTATACAGGCTCGTACTAAAACACGGACGTCCTAGTATATCCAATATTTCATATATGTTCTTCTGCTGCAATGTTCTGTGATGAGATCATATTGTAAGTCTACGCTAGCGCCCCGGCCGTCTACAGACGCCAAATGCGGAACAAAAACTTTTAAACTGGCGCTATCGTATACTTTAACCCGGATCTGCCATTATTGCTAAACTAACAAACTGTAAAGAGTGTAGGAATGTTATACCGAACGATCCGAGTCCTTCGTTCTTCAACCATCATCCCACGCTCCGTTGCGGCTGCTCCGATCTCGTCGATCTCCGATGTCCTCGTCGAAGTGGCACCACATGATCGGTTCTTTAAACGGGCTCCCGCCTCTGACTCGAGGCAACTCGATCGTCAAGTTTGCTAAAAGAGACGACCAAGAATGATGTAGAGAATGAGTAGATGACTTTGTCTCACTTCGTCCAAATCCGTGGACGATCGGTTAATGAAGTTGCCGAGGGAATCGGGTGATGGAATGAAATGAACTGTAAGATTCCATACACCCCGAATGCTATCATACCTTTTCTAACCGAATGAAACATCAAGTGAATCGAGAGAGATCAAGAGAGAGAGAGGGGCCGGCCACCTTATAAGGAAGAGGGGGGTGACCGTAGGAGGAGGGAGGTGACCATAAACCAAAAGCTTCTCACTAAAATATCTTAAGCAAAAACAAAAAGCTTTAATGAAAAAGATGACTTAAAAGATTGAACCAATCACATTAAACCTAGTCACCTTATCAAGAATGACTCACCAAGCCTCGTCATCACTTCTAGAAGCTTCTAGAATGATGACTCACCTCATCTGCGAAAAGATAAATCCGTCTTTAACAGAATGTAAAAAGACGGCTGATAGAAAAACTGGAAACTGGCAACTTCCAAAAGTGATCCTGAAACGACTTTCAGGATAACCCCGAAACTGTATAAATATACCCGCATTTGTATTACGACCGAATACAAATGCAACTGAGACAAAGATATTATACCTACTCAATATAATACTCGGATCTGGCTTAAACCAAAGCCGACCAGTATCATCAGTCCGAAAATCGACACGTGCGTAAACGCACGTGCATTTTCCGAACCCTGCCATAAAACCATACGGCCTCTACAACGTTTCGCCCGAACTTGGGAAACTGTCTGTGGGGGACTCTAATGACTCGTCAGCACCCTGGCAGTGGGTTTAACCACAAACCGTCAGCGGCACTAGCTATGCGTAACGGCTGCCCATGGACTGACCTCAAGGGTGGCCGAGGAGCGAACTCAAGGGAGACCGATGAGCGAACTCCTCCGAAAACCCTACTGAGCCTAACAGTGACAATATATATACAGTCCGGTCCGTTCGTCAATGAGTATCACATATCCGCCTAGGGGGCTAGCAACGTCAGAGCCCCAATAGCAGTATAAGTCGTGTCGGAGTGTAGCCCAGAACGCCCTGAGATACTACTGGAATACCTACCAGTAAATCTCCTGCCTCGGCCGAGGGCTTTGCGTAATGGCTCTCCTAGACACAGCACGATCTCGCCCCCAATACCGGGAGAGACGAAACCCCTGCCGATCCGCTCATGTGCCTCCATATGGCTCGGGACTGTACCCAAAAGCTACTTGTTTGCACGACTCCTTTGAGCCGTGGTAGGGTAGAAATCAAAGCACAGTGGGAACTCACAGGAGACAAATGAAGACCTCAGGTCGATGAACTAACCTGTACACATGTCACCAGGGAACTGCTGTCTGACGATAGGTATAGTACTAACTAGCAGATTCCCGGCGAGTCCTGTCCGGTGTACTCATAACCCAATGAGCACCTGTATATATCTTAGGTGATCCAACTGACACCAGTGGCTTGTGAGACCGGCCACCGCCCCTCGTCGGGGTCTCGACTGTATACACTAGTCTACTCCGGAGTATCGATGCCCTGTCTCGAAACTCCCACGACTAGGGACCACAATTAAGGATATGCATATAAACTACCCAACTCTCACGTATATGATCGCCCTCATACTGTTGGTAGTAAAGCAAGATCCTAAGGGCTCTATCAAAGTGTAACATGCAATCAGTCACCTGAACATGTACACGACTGATAAAGGCAAGCCAGATAGCATACTATCATTTCGAGTAAGACTGTCCTACCGGGATAGGTCCTCCGCAATCATTGCAATCACGTACCTGCGATCCAATAATTGACTATGAGGGCACTATCTCCAACAATCTCCCACTTGCACTCAAGGCTAATATTGCGATGTCGACTACTCACAGCCCGTGTGAAACCGAACATCCAACTCCTCTACTAATCAGTTTCACAAAGCCCGTTTGTAAAACTATTGTGTTCGAGAAATAGCCTCAGTGAGTGGATCCGCCTAGAAGTTTCTTTCTGTATCTCTCTTATTCTCAAGTTCGTGGAGAAAGCCATCTCCTGAATTGAGTAGTACCTGTCTTAGAATATGTCTGGATATCTGATGGGACCTTTGTTCATAAATGAACTCCATATCCAAACTTCTTAGACTGTATGGATCACTGAACCTAATCAGTATCCGGCACCATGCCACCCACAGTATCCTCTGGATCCACCTGTCCATAATACTGTCCCTCGTCAGAGGGAAAACTAAAACTCTGACAAACACTCTGTCATCCATGTCACCTTTGAAGCCTGGAATGATAACCGTCTCCCGAAAGAGGCTGCCGTTATCAAATCCGCAGAACATGTACTAATGTTCTAAAACTGCTTCCTTATGTTTCTCCAGGATTGGATTAATACAAACTTATTGCATCTAGTGCAAAACCAACATTTGGTTTGGTACTTGACATCTCATGATTGACTCAATTGCCTAAGCAAGTGATCTGCCAATCGTGCGCATCCCTCTCCTCTTTAGTCTGTAAGACACCTTTAGAGAGGGTGACTCCATCACCTGCAGGTACACCACCATGCTAGGAGTCAACTATTCCAAAAACCATTAGAATATCTGTCAAAGTACCCATATTGGGAAACTACCCAAATCCAGATCTAAAACCATAGATCTAGAAACCAGAATGTCAAATATTATATCCATATCCTGTCTGGAGAAACAACTGTGTGACGATCACAGTACAACCGATCGTAGTATAGGAATTTTACTTCCCACTCTGTGTATGTCATCCAGATAACATGACATCACACCCTACTACCTTCTTAACTGATCCATCCCCTATTCTGATTGAAGTCAAACCCATGACTGTCACATCAAAATTAGATGATCTATCTCCGCAATAACTTCTCAAGTCTATAAATAGACATAAGCTACTTGCCCACCATACTTCCATTGCTCCCACTGACTACGACAACCCTCCTACCGGGTCTCATATCCTGGAACAACAGTAGTGTCAAGTCTGGGTAGATAAGAACCTCCCTATCACCGTCCTTGAGGCTACCGAAGTACCTCTCGGGTGTCTGAGGTTACCTACCATACCTGGGGAGTGGCTATTGGAATGTCAAACCTGATTGAATGTATAGGTCCTATTAAATTTTTCCGTAATCGTTCGCGGTTCTGGAATCACTTCCAGTTCTACCATACTCCCACTACTGTTTTCTGAAAAAGATCCATTTTTACTAAAACTGTGGCGAGTCAAGAACAATATCACTATTGATCTTCCAAATGGTAGAATATCAACCCTCGTCATAGCCAGGGTCAACCCACAAAACAGCCATTACAGAAACGTGCCCTGAGTTATCCAGAATCTGGTTTTAATCATAAGCTGGACAACTCCCCGTACCTTAATATCTTTTAAGGTACGAACTATTCTATATCCAATATAGAAACTTTGGCACTTATTTAATTGGAACCATATTCAAATCCATGCATCTGTCTCCAGTGCATATCAACTTAATGGAAGGAGGCTAATCAGCATTACTCAACTTAGGAATCCATCCAATTATGAGTAACCTGAAAGAGAAACACGTTTCTCAAAACCATCACTATCATCTGAATACCAATCACAAGAATCTACATCTTCGATCTCTTTGAAGAATCCCGATACTTGTGACACCTGGTTCTCTACTTTATTCTTATACCCACAACTTCTCAAAACTTAGACCTTGTATTTCTACGAAACACTCGTCTAAATACTAGAGAAGTTATAAGTAAACAGAACATAGTACGAGGACCTACCCCTTTGTCCTGATGGACACTTGGACAACATACAATACTCTGTATAAGTCCGCTGAGTTAAACAACTCAAAACCTGTGCGTTGTAGGTGGAAAACTGTACCCTGGCGATTTCCTCAAATATCACCAATTACAACGAATTCCGATATAATGAGGACGATCACCTAATTCCCAATATCTTACTCCCACTCATCATCTGTAAAACCATGCAGATATGAGAATGAAACCTGGTAAATACATACCCTTGGAGTAAGTGTCTAATCGGGAAAACAGTTTTTCCTTTAACAATGCACTGAAACATGAAAATGTTTCGTAGGGGTATCCTGGTATTCATAGCAATGCCTCTTCCATAATCCAATTCATGACTTCAACCGTATATTTTATTGCCATCTCTTCAAATCCCCTTTATTTGTCTTTAGTCGTTACCTTCTGTACACCCTCGTTAGGCTAACTGGTTTTCTTCCTTCCCTACCGTTCGGCACCAGCCTATGGTTTGGAAGAAGACTATCCAGTAAGCATAATAGGTGTACCCTCCTAAACCAAGGAGTACTCGCATCTCGAGAGAAGGTGACGATAAAAGACAACTGAATAATACCTTATTCTTTTTAAAGGTGAAATAGGAGCGGCGATGAAGTACGCGGTTTTGGTCGTGAATGATATCAGTCGCAATTTACTTTGCCCTCTTTCTAATCCCTTTATTTTGTCTTTACATATTACCTTCTGCACACCCTACTTAGGCTAATTGGTTTTCTTCATTCCCTACCTTTCGGCACCAGCCTATGATTTGGAATAAGACTATCCAATAGGCGTAATAGGTGTACTCTCCTAAACCAAGGAGCTCTCGCAACCTGAGAGAAGGTGATAATAAAAGACAACTGAATAAACCAATTCTATTTCTCCTGAACCTGGATCCATCCCCGAAGAAGTCCCTTCGAGTTCGTATATAACCATACGATGGATCCATCCAATGGAAGTGGATATCCGTAGTAATACGGGTGTTCTGAGAAATGCAAAGGGTAAAAGAAGGAGTGGCAATGACTTATGCAACTCAGACAATCCAATAAGCCAGTATTTTAAGAAGGTTCGGTCAACCTGGTCACTGAGTCATAGTCTAGGGTCGGTCAAAGGTCGCTGCCAAAGAGAGAGAGAGAGAAAAGAAACACTCTGCGTGCACTCTATCCTAGATCAGAATGGTCATCATTTTATCTAATCCGGAAACCTCCCACTGTCCTGTCAAATTCTCCTCCAAACCTAAAGAAGAATCAATCGGGATCACCCGAAGAGTAAACCAACTCATCAGTGGGAATCAGGATCCAACTCTCATCGCATGATAACGTGATGGAATGCATCCACGTTACTCATACTCCAGAAGGTATGCGCATACTCGGCAAGTTTCAGTTTCTTTAGAAACTCCTGATATGATTTTTGCCCCATGCTCTTATAACCTTGGCTTTGGTCAAAGTGTCATAAGTCACATGCCAAGTTCTACCCATCACTATCTTGTCAATTTGAACCCACCCGCACATGCCCCTGACTTTGGCCAATCGGCAGAACGACTGTCCCAAACTAACTCATCTATCTATGCAACAATTGAATACCCAGCAGCTACCAAACACTATGCCTTAACTTTGGCTAAAATGCATAGCTTGAATACTACTAAATACCCAAAAGAAGTGACGGAGGGCTACGACTGGTTTTTGGCGAAAAACCTTTAGCGTAGTGAACTTGATATCACTGAAGGAACCTGATAGCTTTTTAAAATATAGTGGCGAAAACCTTTTGCTAAAGAGGTCACTCCCGGTAAAGGGATCTCGGCTCTTTCCTCGTGGAATGAGGTGCAGGATATTCCACTGAATACCGCTATGCAAAGCAACTTGTAATCGACTATAGTAAAGTTATTACCCTGACGCAAACTTCTGTCCAAGGGGTCGGTCCCGGTAAAGGGATATCGGCCCTTGCCCCGTCGAATGAGGTGCAGGATATTCCACTGAATACCGCTATGCATAACAAAAGGAAACGTCTTTGCAATAACACTTTTTAAATTTGTTCCAACAACTCAAACAGGTTTGTTTTACTTTGCATTGATCAGAATCAACGCAGTCCCATCAATCAATCACACCAGAAAAGAACGAAAATAAAATGTACGTATATGCCATCCGCATTCGTCACTGGGTCCCGTCATCACCCGTTAGGTTACTTAACTAACGACAGAGCGGGGACTGGACTAGCGCGGGTGTAAAACATATACAACATCTAATAGTATATAAGCCAATATACATAATCGCTCCAGGCGTGATAATATGCAACATTACAGAAAAGTAATAAGCATCACAGAACAATACAGATATCTGGGATCCCCGAGTTTCACAGAGCCGCTGCTGAAACCCGACGTTCCCCTGTCGTGTGGATAGCCTGTGCAATGAAACCTAGACCCCTACGAGTGTGGCAAGTTACCCGCCAAAACCTGAAGCGAGGCAGTCCCCCACAGCATAGTGAATGGAACACCCGGCACTTCACGGAATCCGGTAAATTGAGCACCCCTCCTTGGGTCAACCTGTACCCCCTACGAGTGCGGCGAATAGTCTGCCAATTCTGAAGTGAGGCCCCTCTGCCTCTCAAAGCCATGAGATGCGGACCCGTTGCTTTCCCGAACCCGGCTATCCGTGCACTCCGTCTCGGGGCAAAACCTAGTACAGTAATGAAAAATAGTACAACAGGTACATCGACCGCAACCTGGTCGTGCCCCAAAAGAATATTATACAACAGACAGTGACGGCAGTCCACAAGTTGGACGCTCGCCCCGCAATATCAAATGTACAAATAAACTCAAACTGTACTATCATTGCACACTGCTATCCACCACGACAAATCCGCAACATTACAGCACAACACAGAACATCAACGCGAATGTCACGTTCGCAAACCCGTCTAAAAGAACTATAGCAATCAAACGCGGTTTACCGATCAAATGACATTCTCGGTCGGAGATATAATGTAAGCACTGTAAACTAACGTGTTTAAATTGCGATCGACCAAAGTCCAAATATTAAAAAGTGGGCCCCACTGCTTACTTGTGAACAGTAACAAAACCTGGGCCAAAACTTTATATACCAAAAACCCCAAAATCCCACAGAGAACCAACTGACAAAATTTAGGAGCACGTGCTCCCCACATGGCCGCGGAAGCGCGGCCAAACCATGGGTTTGGCCGCCCTTCCGCGGCTACTTGGAGGAGTCACGACCCCAAATTTCGTCGTGGTTCTTAAATATGCCTGCACGGATTTTTAAGACATCCAGAAATGAATTTTGAGACCGTTTAAAATTAACAGAAACTGTCGGCATAGGATTTTGTAGTTTTCGATTTCCGGTCGGATCGATGTTTTAAACGCGTTAGCACAAGTTAGTATAGCAAAATGGTTAGGCTCTGATACCACTGTAAGTCTACGCTAGCGCCCCGGCCGTCTACAGACGCCAAATGCGGAACAAAAACTTTTAAACTGGCGCTATCGTATACTTTAACCCGGATCTGCCATTATTGCTAAACTAACAAACTGTAAAGAGTGTAGGAATGTTATACCGAACGATCCGAGTCCTTCGTTCTTCAACCATCATCCCACGCTCCGTTGCGGCTGCTCCGATCTCGTCGATCTCCGATGTCCTCGTCGAAGTGGCACCACATGATCGGTTCTTTAAACGGGCTCCCGCCTCTGACTCGAGGCAACTCGATCGTCAAGTTTGCTAAAAGAGACGACCAAGAATGATGTAGAGAATGAGTAGATGACTTTGTCTCACTTCGTCCAAATCCGTGGACGATCGGTTAATGAAGTTGCCGAGGGAATCGGGTGATGGAATGAAATGAACTGTAAGATTCCATACATCCCGAATGCTATCATATCTTTTCTAACCGAATGAAACATCAAGTGAATCGAGAGAGATCAAGAGAGAGAGAGGGGCCGGCCACCTTATAAGGAAGAGGGGGGTGACCGTAGGAGGAGGGAGGTGACCATAAACCAAAAGCTTCTCACTAAAATATCTTAAGCAAAAACAAAAAGCTTTAATGAAAAAGATGACTCAAAAGATTGAACCAATCACATTAAACCTAGTCACCTTATCAAGAATGACTCACCAAGCCTCGTCATCACTTCTAGAAGCTTCTAGAATGATGACTCACCTCATCTGCGAAAAGATAAATCCGTCTTTAACAGAATGTAAAAAGACGGCTGATAGAAAAACTGGAAACTGGCAACTTCCAAAAGTGATCCTGAAACGACTTTCAGGATAACCCCGAAACTGTATAAATATACCCGCATTTGTATTACGACCGAATACAAATGCAACTGAGACAAAGATATTATACCTACTCAATATAATACTCGGATCCGGCTTAAACCAAAGCCGACCAGTATCATCAGTCCGAAAATCGACACGTGCGTAAACGCACGTGCATTTTCCGAACCCTGCCATAAAACCATACGGCCTCTACAACGTTTCGCCCGAACTTGGGAAACTGTCTGTGGGGGACTCTAATGACTCGTCAGCACCCTGGCAGTGGGTTTAACCACAAACCGTCAGCGGCACTAGCTATGCGTAACGGCTGCCCATGGACTGACCTCAAGGGTGGCCGAGGAGCGAACTCAAGGGAGACCGATGAGCGAACTCCTCCGAAAACCCTACTGAGCCTAACAGTGACAATGTATATACAGTCCGGTCCGTTCGTCAATGAGTATCGCATATCCGCCTAGGGGGCTAGCAACGTCAGACCCCCAATAGCAGTATAAGTCGTGTCGGAGTGTAGCCCAGAACGCCCTGAGATACTACTGGAATACCTACCAGTAAATCTCCTGCCTCGGCCGAGGGCTTTGAGTAATGGCTCTCCTAGACACAGCACGATCTCGCCCCCAATACCGGGAGAGACGAAACCCCTGTCGATCCGCTCATGTGCCTCCATATGGCTCGGGACTGTACCCAAAAGCTACCTGTTTGCACGACTCCTTTGAGCCGTGGTAGGGTAGAAATCAAAGCACAGTGGGAACTCACACGAGACAAATGACGACCTCAGGTCGATGAACTAACCTGTACACATGTCACCAGGGAACTGCTGTCTGACGATAGGTATAGTACTAACTAGCAGATTCCCGGCGAGTCCTGTCCGGTGTACTCATAACCCAATGAGCACCTGTATACATCTTAGGTGATCCAACTGACACCAGTGGCTTGTGAGACCGGCCACCGCCCCTCGTCGGGGTCTCGACTGTATACACTAGTCTACTCCGGAGTATCGATGCCCTGTCTCGAAACTCCCACGACTAGGGACCACAATTAAGGATATGCATATAAACTACCCAACTCTCACGTATATGATCGCCCTCATACTGTTGGTAGTAAAGCAAGATCCTAAGGGCTCTATCAAAGTGTAACATGCAATCAGTCACCTGAACATGTACACGACTGATAAAGGCAAGCCAGATAGCATACTATCATTTCGAGTAAGACTGTCCTACCGGGATAGGTCCTCCGCAATCATTGCAATCACGTACCTGCGATCCAATAATTGACTATGAGGGCACTATCTCCAACACATATTACTGCCTGTGACGAATGTTTATATTATATATATGAGATATATGTTATATTGCAGATTTCGTTTCAAAAGAGATGCTTGTGAAGCATATTAAAATGGGACTTCATTAATGAGATTAATGAACTAAAAGAAACCTAAGATGTTGTAGAAACTTGTTTATAAAAACTGGTAGCTCTAGTTCTTGCTTTGCATAGCGGTGTTCCTTGTAGAACATCCAGCACCTTATTCGATAAGGAAAGGACCGAGATCCCTTCACCGGGAGTGACTCCTTTAGCAATAACCGGAAGATGCTACAAACTCGGTTTGTCTTTTGATTGCTTCTATAGTTCTTGCTTTGCACCGCGGTATATATGATATATCCTGCACCTTATTCGATGAGGAAAGGGCCGACGATCCCTTCACCGGGAGTGACCCCTTTAGCAAAACTAGAAAAGCCTAAAAAACACTCCATTTAAAATCACTCGATTCTACAACGATATAAAGTTCATTACGCAAAAGGTTTTCTTAAAAACCTGTCGTAGCCCTCCGTCATTTCAGATAAGTAATAGTTAGTATTCGTGCTGCGTTTGTTGACTCAGTCAAGGCGTAGTGTGCGGTAGCTGATTAGTGCTTATCTGCAAAGCATATGATGCGATTGGATTAGGGTAGTCGTGCGGCCTTGTTGACTCAGTCAAGGGTCGTGCGGGTGGGTTTAATTCAATCGGGAAATGACGGGTTGAACTTTACTTGCGGTCTATGGTTTGTTGACTCAGTCAAGGTCATAGATTGCTTGTGGTAAAATATTATTGGGAATTTCAAGTGTTGAAATTGGCAATGAGATTGCATACCTTCTATAAGATAGTTGGATCCCGATACCCGCTGCGAGTAAGAGTTACTCCTGGGAGAGTTTTACACATTACAATTAGCCGATCAAGTAGGTGTCTAGAAAGGTGTTAACGGGGTTACGCCTCTGGGAAAACGAGGTTTACTTTAATTAGGTTCGTGCGAAAGCACGGGGGACCTCCCTCAAAGTACCGACACTGGCCTGGCTGAAAGATTGGCGAACTTGTAGCGTGTAATTAATCCCGGCTAGTCTTTCCTTTTAGGGTTTGAAGGAAGATTTGACTAAAACAGTGGGAGACATCCTGATTAGATTGGTGATTAGATATATTAGATAACCAATCTAATCTTGCAAGAGCATACGCTGAGTGTTTTCTTCTCTCTCTCTCCAGGTAGCGAATATATCATGCCTTAATCAAGATAATAAAACGGATATATTGACCGAACCCGCTTGTTATACTGAGCTGGGGAACGTTGGTCCCGCTCCAACTTATAATTGTTATAAGACAGAGCAGGAAATTGGGGAATACCAGATTTCCCGTGCCGCCCAAACGAAGAAAGTGCATATTGATGCATCATCTTCGGGTGTGTTCATTACAGAGAACTGTTTCTCAGTATCCTTTACGTCCTAGGTATGTGATACCGGATCAGGATCCCGTTTATGTAATCTGTTACATGGGCTACAGATAGGTAAAGAACTGAGAACGGGTGATAAGTTTCATGAGACAGAAAACGGTGCAAGTGTTGCAGCCAAGTCTGTTGGTCACTGTCACCCTGTATTACCAGAATACATTGATTCTGAACAAATGTTATTAGATTCCGAACCTGATATACAAAATCATGTCAGTCTCTTTATTAGTAAAGAAAGGATATAATTTTGTATTGTTGGATAATGTTTTGAACATTTCCTATATCAAGAATTGATCGGTTCAGGCACATTATCTAAAAGCATTGACGTTCTAAATCAAACTACAGTTCTTAGTATACGGAACACACACAAGAGGAAGAGTTCAGAAATGAATGAATCCTTCTTGAGGTATTATAGACTAGGTCATATCAATACGACCCGACTGCCTGAAGTTACATATAGATGCATATTTAAATTAGTTTGAATTTACATCTTGTGAAACTTGCCGGTCATGTCACAAAGATAAGATGACCACAGCTCTGTTTATTGGAAACAGAGAAAGAGTTAGTGAACTCTTGGGAATGATACATGATGATGTATGAAACTCCCCTGTCTACACATGCCAAGACCGGTTCTTTTTACTTCATTACGTTCTCTGATAATCTCTCAAGATTCAGACGTGTGTTCCTGTTGAAACATAAGTCCGAACCTTTTGAGATATTCACAGAATATGAGTTAGAAGTAGAGAACCGAAAAATACGGGTATAAGTATTATGTCCTTTGATGAGATCAAGGAGGAGAATACTTGGGCACGGAATTCCTGGACTATTCTAAAGGAGAATGAGATTCTCTCTCAGCATTACTCCTCCGAATATACCATAGCACGATGATATATCGGGGCGGAGAAATAACACCCTATGTGATATGGTGTGCTCTATGATGAGTACTACTGAGTTTCCTATTTCCTTTTGGGAGTAATGCACTTGTGAAGCTGCATACCTATTGAATAGGGTTCAAATCAAATCAGTTGCCTACCATTTCATATTTGATATGGAAAAGGAAGAGCCCATATCTTAAGTAAGTTAAGATTTGGGGTTGTCCGGCTTGTTTCTAAAAGCAAAATCCGGACAAGCTCGAGGCAAGGTCTGTTATGTAGAGCTGGAAAGGTTCCAGCTATACAAAATACAGCTGATGATTTGGTAGAACCAAAAGATTCAATAGTTTCCAACGAACCTCAGCCTCTCCGCCGATCTAGTAGGGTTCCTCACCCACCTGAGAGATACTTCGGTTTCTCTATGACAGTGGGAGCGAGGATTGCATCATGAGATGATGACCCAGCTGGTTTCGAGCTGGCCATCAGGAGTGGGACTCTGTAAGAATGGCTGGATGCTTATCGATCTGAGATGGAATCCTTATACACCAACAAAGTATGGACTTTGGTTGTTTTATCTGAAGGGTTAAATCCCCATCAGGAGCAAGTATATCTTGAGAAGATTACTTGGTGTACATGGAAAAGTTGAGACTTTCAAAGCTAGACTTGTTAAAGGTTTGCATCATTGACCAGGTATGGATTATGATGAAACCTTTTCTAAGGAGCTATGCTTAAGTCCATCCAGATCCTGCTTGCCACGGCTACATACCATGACTACGATATCTGGCTGTTGGGTGTCATGGCTGCTTTTCTAAATGATGTTTTAGAAAAGAGCGTCTATAAATACACAGCCAGAGGGCTTCGTAGACAGTGGGAGCAGCGGAAACGTGTGCAAGATGTTTTATATGATAAAACAGGCATCGCGGAGTTGGAACATCTGTTTTGATGTGGTAGTCAAAGAGTTTGACTTCATCAAAATAGTAGATGAACCTTGTATATACAAAAAGGTAGTAGGGAGTATGGTGGTGATCCTCGTAGAGTACGTGGATGACATACTCTTGATAGGGAAGGAGTTTCCTATGCTACGCTCGGTCAATCTCCGCTTATCACAAGGATTCTCCATATAGGATCAAAGTGATACCTCCTAAATCCTGGGTTTTGGATCTATGAGATAGATCTAATTGGATGTTAGGATACTCACTAGTTGTAGTGAGATGGTATTAATCGATCCTGGGGAGAATCACTGGAAGGGTTCCAGGCTGATAAGAACGACTGAATGTCAGTCGCAGGCATTGTCTATACCCTCAGTGGAGGGACGGTATGTTGGAAGAATTCCAAGCTAGATACCGTGACATACTAGACGATTAAAGGCAAGATACATCGTTACCAAAGATGCTACCAAAGAGGCAGTCTGGATATATAAGTTCATAAGATGAACTTCGTTCCTACCATTGTGTGACAATGGAGTTGTGGCTTTAGCCAAGGAACTACCGTCCCATCAGAAATCCAGATATAATTCTTCGGCAGTATCACCTGATCATGGAGATGGTTGATCTCCAGGGAGATCGAGGTTAGGAGAGTAGACACAGAGGACAACAACGCGGATCCACTCACAAAGGCCTTTTTCCCAGTAGAGACTTTTATGGGATGGTTGAGTATGAGATATTTCAACCGCAGCTAATTGTTGGGTATGCGATACCATAACAGATGGCCCTAGTGCAAGTGGGAGATTGTTAGTTATATGTATGCCCTAGAGGCCATTACTGTACATACGATGTATATTGTAGTGGATGCTAGGACATATACAGGGAGGACTTTCTTGCTCGACATGATAGTATGCTATCTGGTTGTACTTTATCTTAACATGTACTCTGATTGTCTCTATATTACATGTTGATAAAGCCCTTAGGATATGTACTCGACTACTGGGACTATGATGAGATCATACTAGTGGGGCCACGGTAGTCGACGAGTACATCCTATAACTGTTCCTAGTCGAGGGTGTATCAAGACAGGGCATCGTTGCACCAGAGTAGACTAGCGTATACGCATCTTGACCCATATGATGGGCGATGGATGATCCTATATCCATCGGGGTTTGACATCAAGGATGGTGTACGGGTGCTCAGTAGAGACTGGGTACACTGGACGGACTCGCCGAGAACTCCCAGATGGTATTATACCTCACGTCAGATGGCAGTTCTCCGGTGACACTGGTACAGAGTAGTCTGTTGGCCCGAGATCGTCATAGAGTCTTGTGTGATTCCCACTGTGCTTTGATTTCCATCATACCACGTCCAAGAGGGCGTGCAAAAAGGTGGCTTTTGGGTACAGTCCCGAATCACATGGAGGCAATGAGCGATAGGAGGGGATTCGTCTCTCCCGGTATAGGGAGTTGATGTTGTGCTGTGTTCGATTGGCTATAACCGGAAATCCCTGGCCAGGGTTGCTGAGATTTACTGGTAAGTGTTATCAGTAGTTTCTCGAACTGTTATAGGCCTAATATCGACACGACTTATCGAGCTACTGGGGTCTGACGTATACCACCCCTAGGCGAGATATGCGACATATCAGACGACGAGACCGGACTGTACGGGAGTGTTACTGTTTGGATTCACAGGAGAAGTTACAGGCTTGCTTGTTGATCTTCTGAGCGCCCAATACCTGGGTAGCTGTTACGTTTAGCTGACCGCTTGCAGCTTGTGGGTGTTTGATATGATCATCACCTACTGCCGGCGTATTGACGATTCTTTAGAGTCCTACACAGAGGTTTCTTGGCTCAGGCAAAACGGAGTAGGAGCACATATGTGATATGTGCGGGACCGAGGATAATGAGATATGTGATACCGTATTATATTCTCGCGATATTTGATATCAGCCGGGTCATCGGATCAAGTGTTGATTCGATGAATCGGTACGGATAAATATTAGTCGGTTATATGCGATATAGCCGGATTGTCGGATCAAGTGTTGATTCGATAATTTAATGTATAATAATATATTTGATATATTAAATTACATTAACTAATATTTGCTCACTAAAAGATTCTTTTTCTCACTCGGGTAATACATTGATATATATGCGATATATGTTAATTGTATTATTTTATTTGGTTACAATAAATATTATATATGTGATATATAATATTGTAACATGATATGATAACTAATGCAACATGTTTAGTAAAGATTAATCAAGATTAGGGTTTGATTTGGGTTAATGGTTTCTAGATGATTCTAGAAGGTTTTTGTTTTGTCATGGAAAAGATATTTACTTATGACTCATTCTTAACTCAACCCAAAACCCTAACCCTTGGTTAATTTTCTACAATGGTTAAGTGAACCATGGTTGCATAATTGATCATTATCTCCTTTTCCTATTCATCACAAAAGGATTATCTAGATTGTTCATCTTCTTCCTTCTTCTTCTTTGCTTGAAATCCTTTCTTGCTTTGATTTTTGTGATGGATAAATATGAGAAAAAGATAAATAAAGAGAGCAAAAATCCTACTTCATCATCCTCATCTTCCCTTGCCATTTAGATGAGGGTGTTCACATCATTTCATGAGTGTTAGCTTGTGTTAAAGAAACTTCAAGGTAGATCATCTTAGTATCGAAGATCGGAAGCAAAGGTTGCATCTTTCTCTTCGTGGAATCTCTCGAGAGTCCGGATCCCGATGATCGCAGCGAAGGGACCACAACACGGAGCATATGAAGTGAAGGACCGGATCTACAAAGGTTGTAATCCCTCTCACTTAGTGTTAAAATATTTAGCATGCTTGTTTTCGCCTAATCTCTAGTTTAAAGTTCCGTATTCGGGTTGTTCGGCACGGCTAAATTTTTAATCGGGCATGGTTGATGCCTCGTAGACCCTTGTGCGCGTGCATAGCAACCCTACAAGATATATATATAAATCGACTCAGACTTAGGTGGATTCCCTTACCCTTTTGACTGGGCTCGAGTCATACTCATTTTCAAAAGTAAAGAATTGTGAGTAATTTAAATACCAAACTGTATGACTCGTATTTTGGGTATGTATATTTTTTCAGTGTTATTGTTATTACATCACTTTCTGTATATTCATGATGTTTCATTGCATTATATGCTTGTACATATATTTTCTGTAACTATTATGAAACCCTGCTGTCAGGACACCAGCACCATTACCGATGATGCGTATGTTCCACGTACACCTGCTTGCCGGCTCACACACATCATCATCGGTAATTGCCATGTCACGTACACTTTAGAGAATACTATTCATTGACATAGCTTGCTAGTTGATAGTTGCAATATGTTATAGCTTTCATATGCTAGTTCAACCATTGCATTTATTGCATGATATCAGATGCATTCATATATTCATTGGTCATGCAGTATAATGGAGATTTATGTCGGTATTCACTGTTTATTGATATCATGATTTTGATGATTTCAGATCCTTCTTGAGATTTTCTGGATTTGGAAACCGCATGTGAAAGTTTTATAAACTGATGATTTATTGTAAAGAGAAAAATGCGGTTTTGCTTGATATGATGAGTCTCTTCCACCTTGATGTTTTCTCGGTTCTGAGATGGCTTTCGAGACCCAATTCGAGGAGTTGGATGAACCGTCTGCGGGTACATGGTGGACCCGGTATGGTACCCCGGGGTAAGAAGCTCGAGTTGTAGACGATGAGCCCGGCAGGGGCAGACTGCCTACCGGTGATTGTCTGGCGCGGCGGATATCCGGAGGATACCGTTCATGGTCGTGTGATTGATGATATGGGCCGATCCGGACTGACAGAGCCCGAGATATTGAGATATTGAGATTTGAGACATTGAGATACTGAGATATTGAGATACTGAGATTTTGTTTCGTGTCGACGCTTGACATTGATTTCTCTGTTGATTTCATGATATATTCTGTTTTCATTCGTAATGCATTCATACATCATATATCTGATATGTTGCTATCTGAGTCACTGACACGAGCACATGGTATTGCACTTATGTGTAGATGGATCAGGATATTTATTTGAGGATATTACTTGATATGACCTAGGATAGCGTCATACATGCGATTTCTGCTCTGTGATATTTTCTACTCACGAGTTGGCAAATCACCCCCGTTATGCCACAGTTTCTTGCAGGTTTTGCCGTACATGTTTCTTGATGGCTTTGCTGGCTCACTGCTGTCATTTCGGGTGATTGCTTTGGTGGGTGGGTTCACTTGCATCGTGACCACCATTGTACATTTGTTATTTTAGTTGTATCTAGTAAACTCCATCAACATGACTTGTATATTTGATAGAACTAGAAGACCAGTGTTTATTCTTTCAACCTTAGAGTCACGCTTGTATTATCATGGTTTTCTGGTGGATATGGGCTTTCTTTTGAGTTTTGATTCTCGCCCTTCGGCGTTGTATATTATATTGCTTGCGTGGTTTTGTCCACCCTTTGGGCGAAGAGCTAGCTCCCGCTTGGGGATGCCTTTATTCATTATATATGCTTTATCAGGTTTGTACCCGTTTGAGGTCAGTATTTACAAAGGAAACTCTGCCGAAATTTTCAGAAAAGACTTGAGATTTTAAAAATTCATATTTCGGCTTATGTTGTTAAACTTCTTGCTTTAAAAATTGGTTTTTCCTTCACTCTATTGCTTTAATTGGTTTTTATTTCTGGGTTTTTGCTTACTTAGATTACGTTTTCGTAATTGAAGTGCCGGTCATGTTCCGTACTTTTCGGGTCGTGACAAAGTTGGTATCAGAGCGTTAGGTTTTACCTTCTGAGTGTAGGATGACCCTTGGTTGATAGAGTAGGTGACTCAAGTAGAGTGACGTACCGTGTGTATATTCCGCGACATATGTTCATACCATAATATTGCATTATTATATTCCCCATTCTTATTCTTTTTACAAATAAACAGGTGCTTTTGACGCATGTCTGCTACATATTACAGGTTATAGGTTCTTGGACAGAAAACAGTGAAAACGATGAAAAGACGATACAAAAGTGGACTTTGACCAACAAACAGAAGACTCTTGATCAAGCCTACATCAAAGATAAAATTCAAAAAGTACAAGGCAATGCAAGGTCCAAGATTACAAAGCGAATGGTTAAAAGTCCACCGCAATTATTCACTGGAGATCTGGAAGTAACATAGAAGCTATTTTAATAAAAGAACCAAATAATAAGGAAGCCCAAAGACAGAAGAGCCCACAAAGGAAATTTCAAGGCCCAATACTTCCTTTTAATAAAAGACAGAGACATAAAATTTTACCAAAGCTTGAAGTCTACTTTGACTAGGTCTTCCAAAGGATATTTTGGTAAATGTAGAACATGCAAATCAATTGTAACCTAGGGTTTCCTATCCTCTATAAATAGGAACTCTAAATCATTGTAAAGGCTATGCCTCCCTTCATTAATAAATTTCAGCATTCTTTTGGAGAGCATCATTTTTTGTAAGTTCTTTATTTTCTGCCCTAGGTTAATTTTCTATTCTTGCCCTAGATAAATTTAATTCCTTGCCCTAGTTAATCTTTTATTCTCTGCCCTAGATAAATGTATTTTAATTCCCTAATGAGTAAGTAGTCTCCTTGCTTGTTAGGGTTAGATCTGGGGAAGGTTTGAGAAACGAAGATCTCTCATCCCCTTTCTTGCCCGTCATATATTTTCATAGGACTCGATGCATATACCGCTCCCTACGGCACCCTATCCATTGAGGTAGCGGTGATACCGTAGTATAAAGGCCCGGTTGTAATGGTTTTCCATGGAGGTTAGGGTAAGGATTTCTAAAGGAAGGACAAGAACCTAGAGGAAGAAATATCTTTCCAAATGGTTCTAATCCCTTTTATTAATAATTACCATAACACCTAATTAGATCTTCATATGGGTATAGAAAGCGGTGAGATTTATTGACTTTCCAAACTTAACCTAGACCTAACCCTAGCAAGATTTAGATATAGATTAATTCAGTTTTTAGATTTAATAATCAATCCGGCTCCCATCGGAATTAACTCGTTTGAGCGAATAGGAAATTCACAACATCCCTGTGGACCGACCTGTACTCATCGGCTAGCTACAAGCGACGCCGTTCTTGATTGCGGTAATAGATAGTTTTTGAGACAAATCAAATGGCGCCATTGCCGGGGATGGCGTGTTATTTCCTTTTTGTAATTTCGGGTTAATCTTAATTAAAAAAAAATCATAAAAACTGAAAAATCAAAAAATATAAAAATTTATCATCTTTGTATTTTGTGAAGGGTATTTTTTGTTTGAATTTTTTGCAGGATCTACAATCGAGACGGATCTGGAAAAATCCAGAGTTCGAAACAGAAAAAGATACATTAGAACAGACTGAGGTTGGATAATTAGAACAACACAATTTTTTTGGAGACCTAAAGCCTCCGCAACCTAAAATTTCACTGTTTGTCTCAAAAAGCCTCCGCAACCTAAAGCCGCCGCGTCATGCTGACGTCATCGCGCGAAAATTTCACTGTTTGTTTCCTTTTTCCCCCCTCTGCAACCTAAAATATATCTTTTGTTAAATCTCCTGCAGAATTCTTTGCGCTTTAAAAAATCTTCCCTTCCAAATAACAAATCTTGTGCAGGATTCTTTGCGCCGCGCATAAAATAAAAAAAAGATTTGATTGCAAGCGATTTACTGTTTTGCATATCTTTAAAACTGACTTTAAGGGGCTTTTGACCAATTCAAATTGGGTGGGGATTTCATCACCTTTCCCAGGACCCCAGAAATCACATAAGGTATTTGCATTGACCATTCTTAATTAAAAAATACTAGACTCAGCCCTAAGGACTTCGAGCTCAATAGGACAGAGGACTAGTTATAGGCATCGACCGTTTATCCTAACCTGACTTTGCGGTGTCTAGGCAAGTGTGTCTAAGGTAAGTGGTTACTTAATTAGGACCGCTACTTGTAGCGGGGAGCCTCCCACTTACCTGGCACTTACCTGGCCGAAATTGGCGGTGAAGAGGCGGTTTAAGGTCCTATTTCTAGCCCTTTGGAACAGTGGAGCTGTCTAGCTGACCCTAGATCTAGGCCTGATTGTTCATTTCTGGTTGATTGCATTTTTGTCTAAGCCCTTCATCGAAAATTTTTGCAAAACAAATAAAAAATAAGAGGAAAATTTTTATAAAAAGACTTGCAACTTTTGTCGCTAAGAAATCCGTGCACTCCAATCTTCTTTCTTTTCTCATTCTTCTATCGTGGGTACCCCACATCATAAATCTCTTGCCGAACTTTGGTATCCTGAACCTAATTTTGCCTCATACGGCAATTGTTTCGGTCGATTTAAGGAAGATCCCTCCGTGCCCAAAATATCTTTAAAAGATCAAATAGAAGCGTTTAGGAGAAACGGTTTTACTTTACAACCCACTTTGTGTCAACCAAGTCAACCTTTACCACCTTCATATGTTGATACCACTTTTTCGAGCCCAGCTGTAACTCCTAAACCGATGTCCATTGCTGAGCATATTGCTCAATCTCGTAGCCGATCTTTCACCCCTCTCCACACATCTAGTTCTAGGGATCAACAAGTCCATTCACCTTTTTATCCACATGTTGACCCTACTCTTGTCCAACCATCCAATTCCTACCAGTCCTACCCGACTTTCCCACCTTCACTAGACTCTGTTTCTAAACAACCTTTTGGGAGTTTCACGTATCCAAACAATTTCGAATCTTTTACCGAAACCCCTTCACCACCCATGTCTAGTTTGGAACAGTCGTTGCAAGCTTATATTTTAGCAACAAACAAAATGGTTAGGAATGTAGAAGCGTCCGTGGCCGCCTTTATGCAACCTAGTGAACCGGTAGCTAGTTTCCAACTAGCTCCAAATTTTCCAATGTATGAGGAGGCGGTTGGACAGAGTGAGAATTTGAGAGGATTTCCAAATCAAACCTACCCATACCCAATTCCAGCCCACAACTCCGGTTTTCTATCGATTGTCCAAAATAGTTCACCAGTTGAAAATGAAAATGAGTTGTGCGACTTTGTAGTGCTTGATTTGCCAAATTGTGAGGAACCCCTTTCGAGTGAAACCGCACTTAATCCTTTCGATCTTTACACCTCCACTCTAGAACTTAAATCGATAAATATCCATGCTTTTGATGAGGTGTCAGAAAAAATTGATTTTCACTTGATTGAGGATATAGACGCCGAGAATATTTCGGATGATGAACCTGTCGATTTAATTGAAATTTTATGTCCAATTCATCATCCTGAGTCATTAAATGTTTCTCCCGAACTTCATATGCGTCTTGATTTTGATGATATTGGCACGGATAAGCAAATTTTTGAGAAAAATATTGAGAAGAATTATGAGGATAGTATTGAGGATAGTATTGAGGTTGAACCATTTTCGTTTGATGTGTCGAATTTTCCAATACACCCTCTGAATCCTTAACTGATACCCTTCCTCACCCATTTCCTTCCGTCCTTCCTATCGTTCCGACTGTGCAAGAGACCGTTACGCTTTCATCTCCAGTACCTAGTTCGACGTACCCATGTTTGCTCACGAATCTTGAGGGATTTAATCTCATTTTTCCGCGGGTTGATAGCTTAGCACAATCGCTTTTTACACATCGGTCATTACATATTGCGCTAATTTATACGCTCCATCCCCACCCTCAAATTCGTATTCCCACTTTCTTTGGTTCTACTAGTCTTCCTTTAATGATGCCGAGTGTTGATAAATCACAATCCGATATATTGAGTTCGATAATTTTCAATTGGACCTTCGATGACAGTTTCGAAGATATTTCCGCCGACGAACTCGCATTCTTAAATGATACAAATTTTGTGATTAATCAACCTCCACTTGAAGAAGTAGAACCACTACCATTTCTTTTCCCCTTCCGCCATTCTTCTTCTCCACCGAGACCGTATACTGCTTCTATCTCGACACGGTCTCGTGTGCTTCTCATCTCATTTCTCTACACCCCATTCTTTTACTAACTCGACCATTACCCCGATAAGATTTTTGAATGGTTGGTGCTAAGCTTTGGCTTGTGTAAGGCCAAGCTTAAGTTTGGGGGGAACCTTGTTGTATATATGTACATATATTTTTTTTTCTTTTTCTCTAAAAAAAAAATTCAAAACATTAAAAAAATATAAATTTTTTTATAAATAAATAAACAGGGGAGTGCCGAAAATTTTAACCTTCTTGGTGCAGCATGACAGTGAGGATACTGTCAACTTTAAGTTTGGGGGTATGCTCGGTACGTTTTCTTCCTTCGCATTCATTTGTATATTTTTGCATTTGCATATTTATTTGAAAACCCATAAAAATTGAAAATTTTCAAAATTTTTAAAAATTAATGTATTCAATTTTGGCCTAATTAACTTGAGTTTGACAAAAGGTTAACTAGCTAGGAACAACTAGATCTTAAACTTAGTAAATTAAAAACCCTAAAAATAACCTTCCTTAAAGTTTAACGGTAGAAAGTATATGTCTTTGTAGTTTATTTAGAAATAGGCAAATTTTGGGTTCACGTCTTGGGCTAAGTCAAGGCAAAGGAAAAGTATTGATATTTTTATTAGAGTATGAGTTTGAAAAATAATTCCTAGCTTAAGTCTAGATTCTGAAAATGTATACCCTACAATTTGCACTAACACGCACCTTGAAACTTGGAATAGTAGAGGAGACCTTGAAATGCTCTTGTCTAAAGTCCTTAGTACGAAGAAAATGAAAAAAAAAATATATAAGTGTGAATAAAAAAAAATGAACACTGGTTTTTGTGATTACTTAAGGCTAAAAAATAGAAAAATATTTAGCGAGGGTGCTTCATCACCTAATGCCTTAGACCAACTGGTTTGAGAGTCACTGCTAAAAAGCCTTGGGTGTTGCAAGACTAGAACTTACGCTTTAAAGTGCAAACATATCTTGTAATCGGTTGTTGGTACCTCAAGAAGTATTAATGGTCGCATGAAGGATGTGTAAGCAAAAATTCAATTAAAAATTCATTAATTAATAAGTACTTTGGACAACGGACAAGAGTATGATTGCTTGATTTGAATTTTCAAGTGTAGGGGTGATATTTACACACACGTAGGGGTATGTGATTAGAGTTTAGATGAGAGAAAGGAGTGAAGAATAGAACTTGTATCTTTAGTAAAGTTGATAAAAATTCCTAAATGGAGATGGAACCCTAGAAGGAAAACTTAAGAGATGCCGAAAGCTAAGTAGGTCTGCAGAACATACATAATCTTAAGTTAAATGATGAGGAAGTGTGAAGAATATGGGTGGATAATTTACGGGTCGACTATAATAGAATTCCTTGTTAGAAAACCTAATTGGAGAATTAAAGTTAATGGGCCGAATTGATAGGATTTTGTGGGTAGTATCCGCTGAAAACCCTCAGGAGACAACACTCCTCCTACTAGGGACACCTAGAGGTTTAACGGCTTGTTGCACGAGCTCAGTGCAATCGCGTTTCCCTGTGAAAGTGCGGTTAGGTTTTTGTCGAGAATAAAACTAAAAATAAGTTTGCTCGAGGACAAGCAAAAGATAAGTTTGGGGGTATTTGTTCATACCATAATATTGCATTATTATATTCCCCATTCTTATTCTTTTTACAAATAAACATGTGCTTTTGACGCATGTCTGCTACATATTACAGGTTACAGGTTCTTGGACAGAAAACAGTGAAAACGATGAAAAGATGATACAAAAGTGGACTTTGACCAACAAACAGAAGACTCTTGATCAAGCCTATATCAAAGATAAAATTCACAAAGTACAAGGCAATGCAAGGTCCAAGATTACAAAGCGAACGGTTAAAAGTCCACCGCAATTATTCACTGGAGATCTGGAAGAAACATAGAAGCTATTTTAATAAAAGAACCAAATAATAAGGAAGCCCAAAGACAGAAGAGTTCACAAAGAAAATTTCAAGGCTCAATACTTCCTTTTAATAAAAGACAGAGACATAAAATTTTACCAAAGCTTGAAATCTATTTTGACTAGGTCTTCCTAAGGATATTTTGATAAATGTAGAACATGCGAATCAATTGTAACCTAGGGTTTCCTATCCTCTATAAATAGGAACTCTAAATCATTATAAAGGCTATGCCTCCCTTCATTAATAAATTTCAGCATTCTTTTGGAGAGCATCATTTTTTGTAAGTTCTTTATTTTCTGCCCTAGGTTAATTTTCTATTCTTGCCCTAGATAAATTTAATTCCTTGCCCTAGTTAATCTTTTATTCTCTGCCCTAGATAAATGTATTTTAATTCCATAATGAGTGAGTAGTCTCCTCGCTTGTTAGGGTTAGATCTGGGGAAGGTTTGAGAAACGAAGATCTCTCATTCCCTTTCTTGCCCGTCATATATTTTCATAGGACTCGATGCATACATGCACATACCGCTCCCTACGGCACCCTATCCATCGAGGTAGCGGTGATACCGTAGTATAAAGGCCCGGTTGTGATGGTTTTCCATGGAGGTTAGGGTAAGGATTTCTAAAGGAAGTACAAGAACCTAGAGGAAGAAATATCTTTCCAAATGGTTCTAATTCCTTTTATTAATAATTACCATAACACCTAATTAGATCTTCATATGGGTATAGAAAGCGGTGAGATTTATTGAATTTCCAAACTTAACCTAGACCTAACCCTAGCAAGATTTAGATATAGATTAATTCAGTTTTTAGATTTAATAATAATCCGGCTCCCATCGGAATTAACTCGTTTGAGCGAATAGGAAATTCACAACATCCCTGTGGACCGACCCGTACTCACCGGCTAGCTACAAGCGACGCCGTTCTTGATTGCGGTAATAGATAGTTTTTGAGACAAATCAGCATACTTACGATACGCTACTCCGCTTAAGAAGCCTTAGGATGTATATTTCCTTGCACAGCATTATATTCATTCCTATGATCTATCCTCATCGGTACCAGTTATGGTTTTGCTGTCACGATTACATGGGCAGAAAGGGCTACGGCTAGAGTTGCGTCAACATGAGCTCGTCACGGACGAGGACTGACCAGGGAGTGATTCCAGGGACATACGATTTGCATAGATGCGTCGTTTAGTTGTGTTTTTGCGCCATGAGCGTTTGACGGATCGCTTCTACGAGATTTCTCGGACGTGCAGATCAGCATCAGAGGATTTGGGCTACCGCTAGAGGCCAGCCAGGATGTGATGACCGTCAATGCACCGATTATCTTGATGATTGAGGCACTGTTCAGCGTGCGGATGCATCAGCCAGTTGTTGCTGCGAATGATGAGATATCGCCCCAGATGTTTGAAGCTAATGCCGCACGAGTTATACTTCGAGATATGATAGAAGATCGCTAGTCACCAAAGATGGAAGACTAGGACATGTGATTCATTGCTTACCCCGATGCGAGGTCATTAGATTGATGGATTCTAGCTAGAGAAGACTTCACGCAGGTACGTTGAGAGTCGATAGAGACGATCGAATGTCAGGAACCCATTTTCCAAGTTTAAAGTATTCGGAAAGCAATGCAAGTAATTTTACGGACCCTCTAGAAGAATGAAACCCTAACTCGATATAATGACCATGAGAACGCTTCAAAATCTTAGGGTTTACAGCAGTTCAGCGGTACCATTAATGAGGCTCGGGTTTGCCCTTCTACGGTTGGTCCATAGGTGCTGTGGCATATATTCGATACTACTAAACTGTACTCAAGACGTTGAACTCTTGGGGGATTATGAAACCTTGACGAATCGATCGAAAAGTTCGACATCATTCGGATATCATGTGATGGGATATCTTGCTTGTGAGACTCCATATACGAGTATAGCCGTTGGAGCGCAGTCCATGCAGCCACGAAGAGACGAGTCCGAATCAGTCGACGTTAGAGGAAAGTGAAGCAAGAGGTTCGTACAAGATCTTGATGAGATGACGTTCCACTCCGCTGACATCAGAGATGTGATACGCATGCAGAGGCGTTGTATACGGATATATCTTCCAGAAGGAGTCACGATGAGTTTGCAGCCGTTCCGGAACAAGAAATAGATTTAGTAAAGGATGATAACTCCCGGGCAGTTCGGCAGAAACGAGATTCGGGAGAGACCCCGAAAAGATCTTTCTGGAATACAATACGAGAAGACTTGGACCCAGGATCGGTCATAGTACGCACACCCAGTAGGACAGAGTTCGACATCATCGACGAGACATGTTATGAGTGACCATGATAGTTGGCCAGAGATCTTTAGAGGATGTGCCGAGCGGGACTGTTTCCGTCGTCATTCTATATTGGACCGTTGAGCCGAGGAACTATATATCTAGCAATTCACAGTGAGAGACAAGAGCCTAAAGGCACCAGGCGTCAGACCATGAACAGGAGGCAAGTAGATATCTTGCTCTGCTAGTTTTGGATGCACCGACACCTTCTCGACTGCGAAGGAAGGACCTATCGACGACAGTGTTTACGATCTGGGATTTGGTGATTCGAATATCACGCATCCGTCATTTTTGGATTTCGGCATTTTGGGCGATTTGTTTGCATGATTGAGATTTTTGTACACTACGGTTGCATTTGACTATGACATGATGTCATTCGAGAGGCTGATTTTGATTTCATGCTTATGATATGCATAGAAAATGTTGTTCTTGTTTTTAACAAGATTGGGGATATTCTCCCATATATAGAATAAAATTCTATCAAGCGGTGACATTTTAATCACTATTGGATTTTTAATCCAAGGGTGCTCAGTTTAACGGAGTATAATCTTTCTCTGTTTAGAAAGATTTAAGAAATATTTTGGATCTTTGATCCAATAACTCTCTGTTTAACAGAAAATATTTTCTCCAATAGAATTTAATTCTATATTTAATCACCGTTGGATCCTTGATCCAATGGTTTATTAAGTTATTAAGTAGAATTTAATTCTACGCAAAGAGGTGTCCTCACATGTTAACCCGTGAGGTTTGCGGTTTAATTGCAGCACTTAGGCGCACACGTGTTGGCACGTGAGTCTGGTTTACCCTAGTTGTAGTTTAATTGCAGCGCCTATTTATAGGCCCTCACGTGTTGGCACGTGAGGCTTTGTAACACCCGAGCCCAATAATACTATTTATATTACTAGTTGAGGGTTATATATTGCTCCTTTTCCAATTATTCTGTTTTCTGGGGTTTATTGCTAAATTTTAACCGGTTAAGTCATTTTGGAACATAACAAATTTTAACTCCTAAAGTGAAATTTAAGATGTCCATGTTGGCCTACTCGTCGCCACTAGTCGCGTGGTAGCGTCCGTGTGTCGAGATTCCGTTCCGTTTGGCTAAACGGGCAAGTTTGGACGACTACGCGTGCGTGCAAGTGTCCGACTTGGGGGCATGCATTTTAATCATTAAACACCCCTTTTCAAAATTTGGAACCCGCTTAAAATCATATAATTTGAATTTGGAACATTTGGGCGCAACCCGGGCGCGATTTGGAAATATTTCATTTTGCGCCAAAAAGGGCCCGTTTCAATTTAATATCTAAAATTATATAAATTACGATATATATATCCTAACCACTTAATCCCTGCCAAATCATCTCAGATTTTCCTATATCTAACCTAGTGGCCAATCACGAGCTCCCATTGAGCTCGTGGGCCCCGCCTTCCTTTTCCCTATCTCTCTCTCTTCTCTCAATCTCTCTCTGTCTCTCTCATAATAATCTCTTTCTCTCTCCAATCTCTCTCTCTCTCTCTTCTATATATTTGAACCTCATGCAGCCGCCTCCCCAACCCATTTCTTCACCACGAGAAATCGCCTTAACCCTAACCCTAGCTTCCCGAAACCTCACCGCCGGTTCCCCCGCGACCTCGCCGTCGCCGCCCTCGCCACCACGAGACTCACCGCACCTTCCTCCCCTCGTTCTCCGGCCGATCCCCGCACCTGCACACAAACCCGACGTCGCCTCCAACCCTGCAGACCTCGCCGTCGACGCAACCTCCCGTCGCCGACGACCCCCGCGACACCCTCTCATCCTCCTCGTCACGACCTCGTCATCACCTCCCTTCCTCTCCTCGCCGGACCACCAACCCGAGCCTTCACCCATCGCCTACCCCGCTGTTCACCGGAGAACGCGCCAGCGACCTCGCCGTCGTCACCAGGGCCACCTACTTCTCCCCTCGACCACCAGAGCCGACCCCCCTCTCCTCCAGCTCGCCGCAGCACCCTCTCCCGCGCACCCCGAAGCCTTCAACCCTTGCTGCAGCCGCTGCCGTTGCTTCGCCGGCGTTCCAGCGCCGTCGAGCTCGCCGGGGTCACCTGGTACACCTCTCTGTAAGTGTCCCCTTTCCTTCCTTTGTGCAAATCATCCCCCTTGCTGGTCGTTTTTCGCTTGTATCCTATTGTATTGCTAACTTCGCTCTTTTGTCGTTGCCGGAATCCGACGGTGCCGTCTTGGCGAACCCGACGCTCCAGCGAAGTCCCCTGGTCCGTGTGATCTCGTTGATCTTTGTTGGGACTCGATCCGTGGCCCGTGCTTTCATATCGCGTTTTCTGCCGACTTTGCATCCGTGTTCCAGTTTGCAGACCGTCGAGGCAAGTATCTGAATACTTGCTTGAACATGCTAGCGTGCGAGATCTAGTCTTGCCACGCAATTGAACTCATACTATTTAATACCCCAACTTAATGATGGCATTTGATATCATATTATTGCAGTTATCTTTATAATGGAATCGTTACAACAGTTCCTCGTAATTAATCAACCCACATCAACCCATATTGCAACTAAATAAATGACTGAATCATATCTGCTTAAACTGCTAAACCATTCATGAGATAATTATTATATTTAGTATAATTTCATGTAGTTCCTTAATTTATAACTATGGATATTGCTTTACCTTGTGGCTATTGCACCCTAAGATGATTGAACCTGTTAATAAGAGAATACAAACATCACTGTGGTTATATGGAATATTGTGGTTAATTACTGTTTCCTGCTGCTGTTCATTATTGATTGTATACCTGTTGTGAGCACTTACCCGATTGCACGACATATTGACCTGACCCTGCTACACCTGACATATACATACATACCGACTCATCCTGTTGTACCATGACATTACTTGTTTCCTGATCTCGTGCCTAATGCCGACAAACCTAACCATTCCTGCTGTCGATCCAGACAGACTTACTTTTACTTGACTTTGCGTTGGCATTAGTCCTTGACTACTGAATACCTGACCTGACATACATAGTTTGGGGGTATGGGGAAATCAAAGGTGAAACCGACTTGTAACTCAACAGTTCGATACATTGTTCTGATCAGTCTTACGGGCTTGGCCAGCTCCGGAGTGTTGATGCTGACATCACTCGTCCATCCTACTACCTTTTACTGCTTAGCGGCACGTCTCGGATTCAGCCCCGAGGGTCATGACCGTGGTCCCGGGCACGCACGGGATACTATTGAGTTACATCGACGATTCATCAATTGGTTTCAAAGACTCTAGAGTAGAAAACCTGATAGGACAGTTTAGTCACCATTGCACATTACCCTGCTTGTTATTACTGCTTTATTCATGTTCATACTTGCTTTGCTTATTACCATGTTTATACTTTATACTTGATGTCATGACGCGCTGACGTCTGGGTTTTGCATGGCCCAGATCCCGTACCACTGTCGACGACCGAGCAGGAGTACTTCGGCCAGCAGGCTGAACAGTGAGTCCTTAGGGTTTAGTTTATTTATTGCTTTTCATTCCCAGATGTGAGCCCGCATTATGGGACGTACTGTTTATTCATTGTATTGGATCATTAGCTTCCACACTTATTGTTTATTGATTCTTGTTATTATGGATTTGGACATGTATTAGATTGGTTTTTATCTTGTTCTTGATATCCTTACAACCGTAATGTGACTGTGGATGGATACTTCCTACCCACAGGTAGCATGGTTGGCTATGTCACGTGCCCAATCTTGTGTACTCTGGGAAGCGGGGCGTGACATGGTTTTATGGTATCAGAGCCATAGGTTAATTGGGTTGATTCTTTGTAGTTGGGTATTGCACCCGATACACGAATCAGGATACCCGTGATTAGGAAACATGTCCTGCCACTTTGACCGTTTTACCATCCTTGAATCATTCTTCCGGATCATGTCGACATGCAAACTTACTTTGCATTGTTAACTCGAAAACCTAACTTCTTGTTATCTCTAGGACTTAGGCGACTTGGGTGGAGTTAAGTAATTGCGGCTATGATACCGCGGCATAGCTACAATGCAGCACTCTATTTAAGTATCTTGGAGTTCTAGCCTTGATCCACATTCAGAATCTATCATCATGCTAATGTTGGGTGTTTTGAGTTCAGGATTATGACAGGTAAGAAGTTGAAGACGTACCAGAGGCGTGTGAACGAAGCCGCCATGCTTGGAGTGATAAGAGGAATGCTGGAAATCAAAGAAACAGCCCGAGCTGATCCAGCAGCAAGCGGACTCGTTTCAGGAAGGTTTGCAGATCGTTCAGCAGTCTGTGAACAAGATTGGAACTAGACCAGTTGACCGAGGAGGGACCGTGGCAGAGTTCAGACGGGTGAGTCCTACTACTTTCACTGGTTTGGAGGAGCCGTGCCAGCCGAGCAGTGGCTAGTCAGCACGGAGAATTTGCTGATTGCGGCACAGATTCCAGAGGACAAAAGAGTTGATGTGGTGCGCATTCAACTAGTGGGTTACGCCGAGAGTGGTGGCTTGTGGAGGAGAACCGTTTGCCCAAGCTAAGCAGTTGGGCGGATTTCTCTAAGAGTTTCCTGGAGAAGTTCTTTCCGCGGACTGCACGGGAGGAAATGGAAGAGAAATTTATTGGGCTGAGGCAGAATGGAGCAACCGTGGACGTGCATGCAGCAGAATGGACGAGAGTCAGTAGTCTTGCTGGACCTTTCGTGGCCAACAATGTAGACAGCGGTTGCGGTAAGGAAGCAGTTCGGTCGGGCCAGTCGAGTTTAGGACTAGGCCGACAAACAGTGTTCTTGCAGCTATAGAAGTTGATGATAAAGAAGAGCCGGCAGTTGTTCGTGACCTTATGGATATGTTTGAAGATATAGCGGGCTTACCGCCGAAGCGAGACGTGGAGTTCACGATTGACCTTAGTCCTGGTGCAGCGCCAGTGTCTAAATCTTGCTATCCAATGGCACCAGTGGAATTGGAAGGAGTTAAGAAGCAAGTTGGTGGATTACTTGAGAAGGGTTGGGTTCGAAGCAGCAACTCGCCTTGGGAGCTCCAGTTCTTTTAGTGAAGAAGAAGGATCGCACTGCAAACGCTGGAACAAGAGAAGTTATTTGCGAAGATGAGTAAGTGTGAACTCTGGCTGGAAGAAGTGAAGTTTCAGGGGCATGTCGTGTCGGGCGATGGAATCGCCGTTGACCCCGAGAAGATTACAGCAGTTCGGGATTGGCCTGTTCCAAAGAATGTTGCGGAGATAAGGAGTTTTCTTAGACTCGCCGGATACTACAGAAGGTTTGTGGAGAACTTCGCTCGCGTAGCTGAGCCGTTAACCAAGCTTACGCGTAAGGAGGTACCGTTTGTTCGGACGGATGGATGTGCATTGGCCTTCGAGACGTTGAAGCAGAAGTTGATAACCGTCCCGATCCTGACCGTACCGGATAATTCAGGAGGACTGGTGATTCACAACGACGCATCTGGAAAAGGATTGGGATGTGTTTTAATGCAGAGTGGGAAAGTCGTCGCCTACGCATCGAGACAACTGAAGACTCATGAGAAGAACTATCCGACTCATGACTTAGAGCTTGCAGCCGTGATCTTCGCCCTGAAGATTTGGAGACACTACCTTTTGGGCGAGAGAGTTGAAGTCTTTACAGATCACAAGGGTTTAAGGTATGCATTCACTCAGAAGGAGTTGAACATGAGGCAACGCAGATGGTTGGAGCTGATGGCCGACTATGACCTTGATCTTAAGTACCATCCGGGAAAAGTCAACGTCGTGCCGGATGCGCTGAGTCGGTTACCAGCAATTCAGGTTTTGACCGCACAAAGGGAGATCATTGCGGATTTTCAGAGATTTGACTTGGAGGTTGTGCTACCACATGTTACAGGACAGTTGATGCAGTTGCAAGTACAATCGTCCTTAGTTGAGAAGATTAAAGCGAAACAATCGCAGGATCCTAGACTGCAAAAGTTTCGGGAGCAGGTTGAAGCCGGACTGCGAACCGATTTACTGATCCACGAAGACGGTTCGTTGAGATATGGTAGCCGTGTGTGTGTGCCAAAAAGGAGATGTGCGTGAAGGGCTTATGAAGGAGGCACACAGTTCAGCTTACTCTGTACATCCAGGAGGGACAAAGATGTACCGAGATATTCGACAGCACTTCTGGTGGGAAGGTATGAAAAGGGAAATTGCTCGCTTCGTGGCTAAGTGCTGGGTGTGTCAGCAAGTCAAGGCCGAACACCAAAGGGTTGCTGGTTTGTTGCAACCACTTCCGATTCCTCAATGGAAGTGGGAACATATAACCATGGATTTTGTGATGGCTTTACCGCGGAGTCCAAAGGGCAACAGTGCTGTATGGGTGATTGTCGATCGGTTGATCAAGGCAGCTCACTTTATTCCTTTTCGGGTTGGTCAATCGACGGAGACTTTGGCAGAGCGATACATGCAGGAGATTGTCAGATTGCATGGAGTACCGGTAAGCATCGTGTCCGATCGGGACACTCGGTTCCTGTCGCACTTTTGGAGGAGTTTACAAGAAAGTTTGGGGACTCGATTGAAGTTTAGCACAGCTTATCATCCTCAAACTGATGGACAATCGGAGAGAACGATCCAGACCCTTGAAGATATGTTGAGGGCTTGCATGTTAAACTTCAAAGGTTCTTGGGAGGATCATCTACACCTGGTGGAGTTTTCGTACGACAATAGCTTCCAAGCGACAGTTCAGATGGCTCCGTTTGAAGCGTTGTATGGTCGTAGGTGCTGTTCGCCGGTTTGTTGGGATGATGTTGGTGAACGAAGGTTACTAGGGCCAGATATGGTGGTACAGACAGTCGAGAAGGTGAATACAATCAGGAAGCGTATGAAGGCAGCTCAAGACAGACAGAAGAGTTGGGCCGACACGTCAAGAAGACCTCTGGAGTTCGCAGTGGGTGATTTGGTATTCCTGAAGATATCGCCGACTAGAGGAGTGATTCGCTTTGGAAGTCGGGGAAAGCTTAGCCCCGATTCGTTGGACCCTTCGAGATATTGGAGCGTGTTGGAGAGGTATCGTACAGGTTGGCGTTACCACCGTCTTTAGCAGGAGTTCACGATGTGTTTCATGTGTCTCAACTACGGCAGTATGTTCGTGATGAGACTCATGTCTTGGATCATTCGGAGTTGACCGTTCGGGCGGACCTGACTTTTGAGGAGCGACCAGTTGAAATCAAGGATCGAAGAGAAAAGGTTCTTAAGAACAAGATTATCCCTCTTGTGCTAGTTTCTTGGGGTAACCGATCGCATGGAGAATCCGATTGGGAGCGAGAAGGCGAGATCCGACAGAAATTCCCTCACCTTTTCCAGTAGTTAGCTATCTTGTATTCCTGCAATTTCGAGGACAAAATTCTTTTGTAGTTGGGTATGATGTAACACCCGAGCCCAATAATACTATTTATATTACTAGTTGAGGGTTATATATTGCTCCTTTTCCAATTATTCTGTTTTCTGGGGTTTATTGCTACATTTTAACCGGTTAAGTCATTTTGGAACATAACAAATTTTAACTCCTAAAGTGAAATTTAAGATGTCCATGTTGGCCTACTCGTCGCCACTAGTCGCGTGGTAGCGTCCGCGTGTCGAGATTCCGTTCCGTTTGGCTAAACGGGCAAGTTTGGACGACTACGCGCGCGTGCAAGTGTCCGACTTGGGGGCATGCATTTTAATCATTAAACACCCCTTTTCAAAATTTGGAACCCGCTTAAAATCATATAATTTGAATTTGGAACATTTGGGAGCAACCCTGGCGCGATTTGGAAATGTTTCATTTTGCGCCAAAAAGGGCCCGTTTCAATTTAATATCTAAAATTATATAAATTACGATATATATATCCTAACCACTTAATCCCTGCCAAATCATCTCAGATTTTCCTATATCTAACCTCGTGGCCAATCACGAGCTCCCATTGAGCTCGTGGGCCCCGCCTTCCTTTTCCCTATCTCTCTCTCTTCTCTCAATCTCTCTCTGTCTCTCTCATAATAATCTCTTTCTCTCTCCAATCTCTCTCTCTCTCTCTTCTATATATTTGAACCTCATGCAGCCGCCTCCCCAACCCATTTCTTCACCACGAGAAATCGCCTTAACCCTAACCCTAGCTTCCCGAAACCTCACCGCCGGTTCTCCCGCGACCTCGCCGTCGCCGCCCTCGCCACCACGAGACTCACCGCACCTTCCTCCCCTCGTTCTCCCGCCGATCCCCGCACCTGCACACAAACCCGACGTCGCCTCCAACCCTACAGACCTCGCCGTCGACGCGACCTCCCGTCGCCGACGACCCCCGCGACACCCTCTCATCCTCCTCGTCACGACCTCGTCATCACCTCCCTTCCTCTCCTCGCCGGACCACCAACCCGAGCCTTCACCCATCGCCTACCCCGCTGTTCACCGGAGAACGCGCCGGCGACCTCGCCGTCGTCACCAGGGCCACCTACTTCTCCCCTCGACCACCAGAGCCGACCCCCCCTCTCCTCCAGCTCGCCGCAGCACCCTCTCCCGCGCACCCCGAAGCCTTCAACCCTTGCTGCAGCCGCTGCCGTTGCTTCGCCGGCGTTCCAGCGCCGTCGAGCTCGCCGGGGTCACCTGGTACACCTCTCTGTAAGTGTCCCCTTTCCTTCCTTTGTGCAAATCATCCCCCTTGCTGGTCGTTTTTCGCTTGTATCCTATTGTATTGCTAACTTCGCTCTTTTGTCGTTGCCGGAATCCGACGGTGCCGTCTTGGCGAACCCGACGCTCCAGCGAAGTCCCCTGGTCCGTGTGATCTCGTTGATCTTTGTTGGGACTCGATCCGTGGCCCGTGCTTTCATATCGCGTTTTCTGCCGACTTTGCATCCGTGTTCCAGTTTGCAGACCGTCGAGGCAAGTATCTGAATACTTGCTTGAACATGCTAGCGTGCGAGATCTAGTCTTGCCACGCAATTGAACTCATACTATTTAATACCCCAACTTAATGATGGCATTTGATATCATATTATTGCAGTTATCTTTATAATGGAATCGTTACAACAGTTCCTCGTAATTAATCAACCCACATCAACCCATATTGCAACTAAATAAATGACTGAATCATATCTGCTTAAACTGCTAAACCATTCATGAGATAATTATTATATTTAGTATAATTTCATGTAGTTCCTTAATTTATAACTATGGATATTGCTTTACCTTGTGGCTATTGCACCCTAAGATGATTGAACCTGTTAATAAGAGAATACAAACATCACTGTGGTTATATGGAATATTGTGGTTAATTACTGTTTCCTGCTGCTGTTCATTATTGATTGTATACCTGTTGTGAGCACTTACCCGATTGCACGACATATTGACCTGACCCTGCTACACCTGACATATACATACATACCGACTCATCCTGTTGTACCATGACATTACTTGTTTCCTGATCTCGTGCCTAATGCCGACAAACCTAACCATTCCTGCTGTCGATCCAGACAGACTTACTTTTACTTGACTTTGCGTTGGCATTAGTCCTTGACTACTGAATACCTGACCTGACATACATAGTTTGGGGGTATGGGGAAATCAAAGGTGAAACCGACTTGTAACTCAACAGTTCGATACATTGTTCTGATCAGTCTTACGGGCTTGGCCAGCTCCGGAGTGTTGATGCTGACATCACTCGTCCATCCTACTACCTTTTACTGCTTAGCGGCACGTCTCGGATTCAGCCCCGAGGGTCATGACCGTGGTCCCGGGCACGCACGGGATACTATTGAGTTACATCGACGATTCATCAATTGGTTTCAAAGACTCTAGAGTAGAAAACCTGATAGGACAGTTTAGTCACCATTGCACATTACCCTGCTTGTTATTACTGCTTTATTCATGTTCATACTTGCTTTGCTTATTACCATGTTTATACTTTATACTTGATGTCATGACGCGCTGACGTCTGGGTTTTGCATGGCCCAGATCCCGTACCACTGTCGACGACCGAGCAGGAGTACTTCGGCCAGCAGGCAGAACAGTGAGTCCTTAGGGTTTAGTTTATTTATTGCTTTTCATTCCCAGATGTGAGCCCGCATTATGGGACGTACTGTTTATTCATTGTATTGGATCATTAGCTTCCGCACTTATTGTTTATTGATTCTTGTTATTATGGATTTGGACATGTATTAGATTGGTTTTTATCTTGTTCTTGATATCCTTACAACCGTAATGTGACTGTGGATGGATACTTCCTACCCACAGGTAGCATGGTTGGCTATGTCACGTGCCCAATCTTGCGTACTCTGGGAAGCGGGGCGTGACAGGCTTGTTTAGCCTTCTTATAGTTTTAATGGCAGCGCCTATATGTCTTGCATATAGGCGCTCACGTATTTAACACGTGAGGCTCGAATAGTGGGGAGTTTCCCCCTTTCTTTCTCTCATCTTCTTCCTTTTTTTTATGAGGGAACAGGGAACTCGAGGACCGAATCAGTCCCACAGGCTAAGGCCTGATAGAGTTATGGCGGGATCTTTTTTTTATCGCTATACCGACGATTATGCCGAGAGATTCGGCCGGTATATAGGGGATGAGAGCCGCATCTAAAAGAAGTATCCACTTCACGTTGAGTGGGGTAATCAGCACCGGCGCTCATTTGCCCTCTTCTAGGATCAGGCTCGGGTATTAATATATATTTTTATTTGACTTATCAAATAAATTTATTATTATTTAACACTTATAATTTAAATACATCATTTTCTTATATTTGCAGTTGGATTACGACTTTCAGCCTGTACCCAACTCTGATCACCCTGACAGAGTGCTCGATCTTCACGCTCTTTATCTGGGCCTCATGAAGAACATGCAATTTAAGGTCCGATATAATAGGAACGAGTTAAAGATCGATTGCTATTTAGTATGGCTGGCGACCCCCGAGGCGGAGAGAGTGGCTCTCCTACATTTTCCGGCCTTTTCCAGAGTCGACGTAGATATATGGCATCTCTTGTGTCAATATTGTGACTCTGAGCGCAAATAGATTTGCAATTTAAATGTAATTCATTGTTTAATATATACTTTATTTTTTTGTATTGCTTAATTAGAAAACTAAATCTAATTGTGTTGTGCAGAAGCAGGCCGATCAAAACAAGGAGAATAGAAAGTCGGTAAAGAGGGGTCGCCCCACCTACCCAGGTGGTTCGAGGAACATTACTCGTGCCATGGAGGTATCGGTAAATTACAATAAATCTATTTTAATATAAAATAATATTAAGAGTTATTTTATAATATATGTAAATTTTTGACAAATTGCAGAGAGCTCAGATCCTAGCGCAGAGTGGTACACCGAGCGTGTTGACCGCGTATCTTGCCGTCCATGACATCTCGACAGATCCCCCCACGGTCGAGTTTCGATTCCCCGACACCACTACCCAGGAGTATTGTGTAAGTGTTCATATTTATTCTAATTCGAATGAAATTTTTGTTTTGATAAGTTCAAATTTAAATGATATACTTATATTTTAATGGTTAACGTGGGTGTAGGAGTGGATGGTGGAGCAGGCGAAGGTATCGTGGATCGATTTTACTGGATAGACCGATTCGATCCTACTGACCCCCGTTCAAGACGCCGCACACGGAGGGCACCACGGAGGTTGGCAGAGAGGTCGGGAACTTGGTCTTAGCAAGGCCAATATGAAGTCAGTCTCCACTCTGGCGGTTACTTCCCCTCCCCCCATGAGCGACGTCTGGAGTATGATGTTGCCGTCTTGAAAACCACCGTCGAGGAGTTGAAGGAGATGTTGGTACGTATATTACTTATTAGCAAAATATTATATCACATTATAGATAGTAACATATGCAATATTAGTAGCGTGAGCTTATTTGGTTTTAGACTTAGGTTTGATTAATCAGATTTACATAAAACTATCTAATTAAATTGATACAATCATAACCATGCCATATCTTTCTTCATTTTGGTGTTTAAAAAGTTATGATTATCCAAATTCAAAACTTGAGAAGAAAACATTTCTTTGTAAATTAGATAACTCCAAAACCAAGCATCCAATTAAAACTAAACAATTAAGGAGAGATACAGACTTACAAGTTAGAATAATCATTATTTCTACCTCCACTTAAAATAAACTACGGTTTTCCAAACTAGATACCCAAACTAAGCCTAACTCCCTAAGTATTTTTAGATTGGGGTATAAAAGCATAGCCTGTGTGAAATTTAAACATGTATAAATTCTCATACATAATATATGAATTTCAACAGAACGTGTGAAATCTCAACAAAACATATATAAATTTGCGGTTTCGCAATAATCTGATAATGATACGAATTTGACTAAAATCTAATACACTGTTCTTACTCGTTTATTATATAAATACAAAATTTTACAGATTCAGCAGGCTATTTCGGCTGCGGCTCCACATGCATCTCCTTCGGCTGCGGCTCCGCAAGCCACTATCTCGGTTGCTGCTGCGCAGACCACTCTTATAGCTTCACAGTCCGTTCAGACTCCCGCACAGTCCGCTCCTTCATTATTCGAGTTTTTGACGACTCGGGGCTGCACCGAGAAACAGATGAGCCAGATTACAGCGATTATCAGAGGTGGAGGAACTGGACCGAGCTAGAGTAGCTTTATTTATATTTTTGAGAATGTATGTGCTTATTTGATACATATTGTATATTTTGGACGATATTGGTGTTTGTTTGTATGTTTACGATGATTTTAGATTGATTTCGTATTCTGTTTGTTTATTTCTTTTATATATTATGTGTGAGATGTTGTTTATGAATATTTCTGTATTTGGCTATATGATATATATATTATTGTGCACAGGACTGGGAAAAAACGGGAAGCCCCTTTTAAAAAAACCCTGATATAATGTCGTTACGGATTAATCTGTAGGATACACATTTTTCCGTAGGGACAAAATATCAAAATATCTGATATTTTGTCCCTGTGGAGTCAGTAAATGGGACAAAACTTGTCCCTACGGATTAATCCATTGGAGCATATAGAAGATCCTACGGATTATTCCGTAAGGACAATTATTTTATTTTATAAACAGATAAATTAAATTAAAATTATGTCTCAACGGAATAATCCGTAGGGATAATTGCCCCTACGGCTTAAGCCGTATGAGCAAATATTACTCCGTAGGGGTATGATCAGAGCGAAGACTTGCACCTGCAGCTGTTGGACCTACGGTGACATTTTATATATCTACGGTTATATCCGTAGGAGCAGCTCTTTACCCCTACGGCTAAATCCGTAGGGGCAATTGAATATTGTAGTAGTGTATGTTCTATATCAAATGCCAAGTTCTATATCTAAAACTTGATATTTCGTCTAACCCCATATTAACTCGTCCGAACCAGTTAAACCTGAACATGTTCAAATCCATCTGGTGCATATGCAGGCTTACATATGGATGGGTATGAAGAGGCTGAAAAACCTGCCACACGCTAAAACGCTTGACTGTAGTGGTAATGCAAAACCTGTCTAAACTGACACGCCGACACCCCTATCTTTCGGGCGGTAACCACGCCATGGCATGCCTGTGCTTTGGTGTGTTATAAATTCTGAAAAGTTTTTTCAAACACCATCTTTTTGGTCCACAACTTCTATGGAATCATGGATCCATAATGCTCAACGGCTCCGAGATCGTGTCCATCAGGCCACCACTATGCTTATAACAATGAATATTTGTTGAAAACTGGCTTGCTTAAACCTCGTTCAACTTCGGTTTGGATAAACGAACCGAACTTGAGCTAAAATTTAGGCATGCTAACGGGCTGACTCAAGCTTGCCATGGCTCGTTCTTGTATAGCTCGAGTTCAGCTCGTTTATATATTATATTATATTTTATATATTTACAAATAATAGTCGATTTTCCTGACACATGAAGATGTTAATCCTGAAAAAAATGTCACGCCTTCACTGGATTTGTACCAAAATGCGCTGGATTTTTTTTTTGGCCTGCTTAATATTTTGGTAATATTGGTTAATGATCTATAACCAAACTGATTTTCTGAACTCAAGCTTGTTTGATCACGTATGAGCTCGGCTTGTTTTGTAATTGAGTTATTAATGAGCCGGGCTTCAGCTGAGGTTAATGAGCCGTACCGAACTTGAGCCGGCCAAGCTCAACTCAAAATGAACCCGAGCCGAACTTGAACCAAGCCGAAAATAAATGAGCTGATGACGAGATGATCTCAATTCGTTCAAGTTCGGCTCCTTTAAACCCTAAGCAAAGAATTTCATGCATAGCTTAATCAGTTAAAATAATTCATGACAAGCTACAAAAATGAAAAGACCGACAACCAAAAGCAAAAAGTAATGGACTCATGTGATGGAAGAAAAAAGCATATAAATTACATTCCGTTTCAGGAACATAAACAAATTAGAATAGTTCATACGTTAAAGGATCTACTCTTTAATTTGATAGAGTCTTCCGGTTCTGCTCCCGAAAGGATCGCATCCAAAAAGGGGAAAAACCTTTCACGGACGTAAACATATTTATACCAGGAACCCGAATATTACCTTAACCAACCTAGCATATATAGCTAGGTTTTTTAATAAATATAAATAAATATGCAAATAGAAAGAAAAAAATAGAAAAAAATACAAACCAACGCATTTGACGAGGAAAGTGTCATGAGGTAAAGCTAATTTGGTGCTTACTAATTATATAATGTCACACATTTATGGTTGCATTAGAGTGGAATGCATTGGGTCAAATTAAGGACCGCATGTTTCCCTTTGGGGGGTTTGTACATTTCATTTTGAGAATGTTAAGGCTGTTGTACCAAATTGATCCATTCTTTGTATTTCGAAAAAATAAAAATGAAAACCCCATTTCTTAGATGATAAACGCATATAACATGTATTACATGCTAGACATCATATAAGAAGTTATACAAATTTTGAAAATAATATATTAATAAGTTTTATGGATTTGAGAAAGTTTGAACAGTTAAAAAATAAATTATAATTTTTATAAACAATGAGAACTCATAATTCTCACACCCTGTATATTCATCATCTCATAAGTGGAATAATTTTTATGTTCAGTTTTGCAACTTTGTGAGGGAAAGCATTTTATTTTAGAATCACAAACAAACTATTATTACATTAAGACCAAAATGGATGACTGTTTAAATTTTTATTAGAAAAATTTAGAAAAATGCCTATACCCCTCCATCAAATGCATCTAGATTAGGTGAGAAAAATGGACGGTAAAATTTAAAAAAATTCTGTAAGAATACTGCAACGATCTATCGCTAGATCAAATAGAGAGCTGCTGTGGATTACTAACGCGGAGCTTAAAGCAGATTCGGCCTATTCCGGTGCAACGATCCCAAACCTCATCTACCTCAGGAACAACAACTAAGAGTTCTGGTGTGTACCAATCAGCAACTCGATTCTGGCCGCGATGGACGATCTGCTGACGCACAGACAGAGCTCACTGATCCTATGCTGATTGAATTTAGTAAAAGTATTTTGTAATACTTTTTGGAGTTCTGAAGATTCTGATTTGAGATTGAATGCTTCTGATTATTTTCTCCGTATATCTCTTCCAAGAAGAAACTTTCACCTTTTTAGTAACTTTGGCTCTCTGGTCTGAGCTCTTTTTGATGATGCTCAATATTGGCAACCTCTAAGATCAGGACACATGGCGGATGGCAGGTCCCATAACCCAGAAAAAAGGCCCGCAGAGGCCGACCAGGCCCCCTTTGCCCGACGTGCAATCACAAGCTAGCCCTCAGTGGAGCTCCCTACAGATGGGCCTCCCCGGCCCATCGGCTAGCCCTGAGCTGCCACAAAACCGAGTCTCCTCGGCGTTCTCACTCGTCCCCGAGCCCCCCGGCCGAGGCCGTCTTCCTCGGTCAGCCGACCAGCTCCACCGCTCACGGGCGCAACCGCCGCTCCGCGAATCTCGCCATGCGCGGATTCTCCGCCAGCAACATCCCACGTTCCACGCGTCCACGATCCCCATTAATGGGCGACCCGCCCTCTACGTGGGCGTGACGTCGGGAGCGTAATCGCCGGCGAGATTCTCGCGCCTGCTACCGCGTGCCTCCACCACTCTATAAACCCCTACCACTGAAGGGTCAAGTAAGCCATTTTTACTCCACTTAGCCGTTACGCTGCTCGGATCTAGTACTAACTTGATCGTCGGAGGGTCCTCGGTGGTATCAAACCACCCCGGGACTTCTTTGCAGGTACCTGGCGTCTAACTCCTCCAATCACCAAATCTCCTCAAAACCCATTGAGACGCACACACAACAGGGGATCCCTTCCAGAATCCACCGGGAGATCAACGGAAGACAATATCTGAAGGAGATCTGAAAAGGACCTCCATCAGTTGGCACCGTCTGTGGGAAGCGCAAGCTCCACAAAAACAAAGCCGGCCTTCCGATCTCCGTCCACATGGCAAGCGACCGTCCTAAAGATTCGGGTACCAGCCGCCGCCTCCCTCTCACCGAAGGCGCGGATGAACCCCCTCCGGCGACCACCATCCACGCCCTCGCCAGCCGAATAGATCGGCTACAGTCCCTCGTGGAGGCACTCGTCCGTGCCCAAATGGCCGGGCCTGGGCCCCAGATCGCCACTCCTCCGCCTCCCGAAGGCCCTGCCCCCGTCGGCACGGCCGACCACCGGCGGGCTGCGACTCCTGACCACGAATCTCACGGACCGATACTCCCTGAGCCCCGTTGGGCGCCTCATGGCTCCACCCCGAGGTCCGCCGCCGGAGCACCACACCTCGAACCTCTTCACGACCCGTGCCCCCCTGAGGAGATGTCGGTCACCTCGCCTGCCCACAGGCATGACCGGCACCCTCTTCCCCGACGGGGTCGCACAGAAAGAGCTCGCCACGACGGCTCGGGAGCCTCCGCGCCTGTGGATCTGAGGAACCTCATTGAGAGGAACCGGAGCCGTGCCCAGACGCAGGTCTCCCACAGCAGAGGCCAGGGATCATGAGGCGCCCGAGTCCTCGGGGTACCACGGCCGACTTGACTCCCTCGAGAAGAAGATCGAGGGTATGCGCCGAGAAGGTCACCTCTCGGCCGACGGGGCCGAGTACATCGCCGACTCGCTCACCAAACCGTTCACCGAGGAAATGCTCGCTGTCCACGTCTCCTCGCGCAACAAACGCCCGAAGGTCTCTCTGTTCGACGGGAAAACTGACCCCAAAGACCATTTGGATGCTTTCACCGCGGGAATGAGCTTCCAGGACCATTCCGATGCCGCCCAGTGCAGGGCCTTCCCTGCCACACTCATCCGTTCTGGTCGAGACTGGTTCCGAGGACTTGAGCCTCGCTCAATCTCGACCTTCGATGAGCTGGCTACTCAGTTCCTCGTCCACTTCGTTGGGAACCGTCGGCAGAAGCGCACGGTCGACTACCTCTTCACAATTAAGAGTGAAGACAAGGAGACGTTCAAGGCTTACATCGCGCGCTTTTACAACGCCCTCCTCGAGGTTCCCGAGCACCGGGACGAGACCGTCATCACGGTGCTCAGATCTGGTCTGAGGCACAAGGAATGGCCGCGCTCCTTTGCGTTGGCACAGCCTAAGACCATGGCCGAGGTCAAGGCATGGACCGAGCGCGAGGTTCAGCTAGAGTCCGAGGTGAACGCGAACCTCCCCCGGGCAGAACGATCCGATCAGAAGAAAAGGGCTCGGGAGGAGAGGCCGGAGCGTCAGCAGCCCTATCACCCGAAGTTCCAGGATTACACCCCGCTCAACGTCTCTCCCGCAGTGTTACTAGAGGAGGCCCAAGGCGAAGGGTTCTTCAAGTTCCCTCCAATCCTGCGTCCGGCCTCAAAGCGGACCCGGGGCCCTTACCGCGCCTTCCACCGGACGCTGGGCCACGCCACCGACAATTGCAAGAAACTCCGGGATTACATCGAGGAGCTCATCCGATCGGGGCACCTCACCGCCTACTTAAGGGACAAACGCCAGACCGACCGCGAACAGGAGCAGCGTCCTCTTTCTGCCGAGCTGACCATCGGCCAGATCATGCTTATCTCCTCAGACGACCAGTCTGGCGCCTGGAAAGGCCCGTACCCGGTGCTAAGTACGGAGACCAGCAAGCTGCCTGGAAGCTCGGGCCACGCTGATAGGGTCATCTATTAGCATGTACTTTCTTTTGAGGCAATGTAAACTCTCGCTAAGGCCTATTGTCAACTTAATAAAGATCAGCGGAACATTGCGAAGAAAGTAGGAAAGTTCTTATTTATTCAAAAAAAGGGGGGGTATTATGAGCTCCTCAGCCATACATACAAAAAGAAAAAAAATTATAATTACAACAACGGGGGAAGGGGGTGCAAAGAGCACTGCTCGTGATACTCGGTGAAGATCTCTGCCAGCCGAGACCTCACGAGATCCAACCTCTCCCCTTGGTTCCCCCCGCGCGCGTTGATCCCGAGCCTCAACTCATAGCACTCGCGGACGAGCGCCTCCGAGCGAGCCAGCCGGTTCGCGGATATGAAGTCGAAGCGCCTCAAAGACCGCAACTTGCCCACGGCCTCGTCGTAGAGCTACTCAGACAGGAGGTTGTAAAGCCCCGGCGATGCCCTCCAGATGGAGTACAACAGCAGCTGCAGCAGGGAAGAACGTCGGGGGAGCAACTGGCCGAAGTGGTCCTCGATGCTCCCGTACACCAACTGCACCGTGTCCTCGGTGTAGTTCTGGTCATACGGGTACACATCTTCGAAATTGATGATGTCGGGGATGGTAAAGGGGAAGTCCTGCATTCTCAACACTCTATTTGTAAGGGAAGGAAGTCTAGTACTCCTTCAGCCTTATATAGCCCGCTGCGGCCCCAGAGGAACTCAACGGTCACCCACTCTCGTCCAAGGAGTTGCCACCACGTGGCGATCATTAAGCCTCCTCCGACCGAACCGAAGCGACGAGGCCCTGGCGCTTCACCCCCTCCCCCCGCATTCAATGCTCATGCTAACCATTCCTGTTCCCCAGATGCATGGTCGGGCGAAAACTCTTGAAGATTTGACCGAGCAGCTGCCCTGCCCGGTTATCCTCAGCCGGCCTCCTCAGGCCCCCCAGCGCTAAAGGTCAAAGCCCTTACCAAGAGGCAACCCAGCAGCCGTCCTGCTCGGTTATCCCTGGAGGGTAGCTTCCCTACCGCAACGCCAGGGATCGGAAGTCCTCCCAGAGGCAACCTAGCAGCTGCCCTGCTCGGTCATCCCCGGCGAGTAGCTCCCCTATCGCAACGCCAGGGATCAAAGCCCTCACCAAGAGGCAACCCAGCAGCTGCCCTGCTCAGTTATCCCTGGCGGGTAACCTCCCTGCCGCAACGCCGAGGACCAAAGCCTTCACCAAGAGACAGCCCAGCAGCTGCCCTACTCAGTTATCCCTGGCGGGTAGCCTCCCTGCCGTAATGCCAGGGACTAAAGCCCTCACCAAGAAGCATCCTAGCAGCTGCCCTGCTCTGTCATCCCCGGCGGGTAACTCCCCTACCTCAACGCCAAGGATCAGAGAGCCCTCCCAAAGGCAGTCGAGACCGAGGATCCCTCGCTCGGCTATCCTTCAGGACAAAATCCCTCGCCAAGAGGCACCGGGCAGTAACCCTGCCCGGCCAAGGGTCCTTGGTAGGCTTCTACAGCCCCTCCCGCGCCAAGGACCAAAGTCCTCCCAGAGGCAGTCGACTCCTTGCTCGGCTATCCCCGGCTGGTAGCTTCCTACCATAACTGACAGGGATCAAAGTCCTCGCCAAAGAGGCACTGGGCAGTAACCCTGCTCAGTCTCCGTCCTGAAGGATCAAAAGCCCTCGCAAGAGGCAACCGGGCAGCTACCCTGCTCGGTCATCTTCGGCTGGTAGCTCCCTACCCATGACGCCAGGGATCGGAGCTCTCGCAAGAGGCATCCGAGCGGCTACCCCCCTCGGTCATCCTAGGCTGGTGGTTGCCTACCCACGACGCCAAAGATCGAAGCTCTCGCCAAAGAGCAACGGAGCAGCCTCTATCCATCCTTGGCCCGAATAAGGCGGACAGCCCTTCGCCCACCACACGCAGACGGCCCGAGCTGCCAACTAGGGGCATCAGGTCTATCCAAGTCTCGAGCGATCTCCCCTCGACTTCGGGGCCATGGAGACTCTTTCTCCTCAGAAGCGCTTGAATCAACTCGACGGACGATCGCTAGGATGATAGCCGACCTGACATAGAGGCTCAACAGCGCGAGAAGAAAAATTTTACAAGCATTCTTCATGAATAAAAGACAAGCGCTTACCTGCACGGACTCCTGGGCGACGGACCCCAGCTGAGCCTTGAAGGTCCCCTCGGGGACTCTACCCCCTGCCGATGCTTCTATCTCATGCAGCAGGCTATCCGCGACGGATAGCCTCGAAGGCACGGCAAACTGGAGACCGCCTTCCTCCACCGTGATCGACGAAGATGGTCTCCGGGTAGATCTCCTCTTGAGCGGCCTTGTGGGAGGGCCGGCCTCCTCCTCCGAGGCCGGGTCCTCCAAAATCCGAGCCCTCCTCCGACCCGACGTTCTGCTGGGCCCCGGGGCGAGATCCTCTTCAGAGCGCTCGTGGGGCACTACCGCCGGGGGAGAAAGAGCCGGGGCGGGCTGTGAACGGGAAGAGCCGGCGCCCCCAACCTTCGCGACCGGCCTCGGCTGGCGCATGGAAGCTCTGAGCGAGTCCATATCCATGGTTCCTGCACAAAACCGAGTGCAAAGGAGTCAGCGACACGGGCAATATACGAGCCAAAAAAGCAAACCTAAACTTACCGACGAACTCAACGGGGCCGAGTTCGGCCCAACTCAGAACCCTCTCAGACAACAGCACGTCGTAACGAAGGATGGCCTCCTACGACGCCACTCTTACCGCGGCGGGGTCACTGGATTGGTTCCCCGGCAAGTGCTTCTCCCTCGACCACTCTGTAGGCACGGGCCAGTCCTCGCCCTCGGGAGGGGAAACGAAGAAGAACTTCTTCTTCCAGTCGTGAATGGAAGAAGACAGGGCCACAACCCCCGTCCCGGCGGCGTCCCCTGGTCGCTTTCTGAAAGAGAGATAAACCCACCTCGGGTCGCCCGCTCGACCACCGGGGTGATTTTTGAAGACGAGGGAGGAATCAAGGGGGGAATGGCTGAAGGGGGTCGCCTGTAACTTCAGGCGGATCAGGAACCCGAGGAGAATCCTTCACGAGTTCGGCAACAACTGACCGGGAGCTAACCCGAAGAAGTTCAATGCTCCCAAGACCTTAGGAGAGAACAGAAAGCGCATTCCACCCCAAAATGCTTCCAAATACAGGGCCATCTCCCTACCCCGTACGTGGTCTTCCCTTTCTCCTTCCTTGGCCAGACGGAGCGTATAGCATGGGGGGATGTGGAAGTGAGCCCGAGCGTTAGCAAGCTCATCCTCATGCCTTATCCAACACGAGGCGCCAGGGGCAGCATCTATCGCCTCCTCCCTGGGGGCTGCCCCCGCCGCACGATCCCGGGAAGAGGGGCCAACCCCTGCCCCCCGGGAAGGCTCAGACTCACCTAAAGGGTTCCTAGAACCTACCTCAATGACATTTACTGACTCGACAAGAGAAGACATCTAACCTTAGGAAGAATGATCATCGGGAAACGAAGGCGGAAGGAAGGAGATGAGCGCCGAGCAACCGAGACCTAGAACGAGAAATATAAAGGAGTAGGGGTCCTGGAACGGGCCCCACTCCTATTTATCGCCGCAAGCGACCTCATCCAACAGTGCTCTTCATCTCCCGCCAAGACACCTCTTCGTGTCCAACGGCTCCGATTTCTCCACTTGTCATCCCCGCACTGGGTCGCGCCCTTTCAGGCGCCGCAGGTCTGCACACGTCGCGTCAGCCAACCGACGCTTGACACGTGGGCCATCACTTCAAAGAGACACGAACTGGAGCACCCTCCTTAAATGCGAATATTCCCTCTGATTCGCTAGCGGAAAAAACAGCTGACGGCCCGGGGACGCGTCCCGACGAAACCTTAGGAGGGAGCTCATCCCGGACGGCCCGGCAGTCCACTCCTGACCCGACCCTCTTACCGGTCGGGACAGGAGTGGGGGGATAATGATGATGCTTAATATTGGAGACCCCTAAGATCAGGACACGTGGCGGATGGCAGGCCCCATAACCCAGAAAAAGGGCCCGCAGAGGCTGACCAGGCCCTCTGTGCCCGACCTACAATCACAAGCAATCCCTCAGTGGAGCTCCCTAAAGATGGGCCTCCCCGGCCTATCGGCTAGCCCTGAGCAGCCACAAAACCGAGTCTCCTCGGCGTTCTCACACGTCCCCGAGCCCCCCGGTCGAGGCCGTCTTCCTCGGTCAGCCGACCAGCTCCACCGCTCATGGGCGCAACCGCCGCTCCGCGAATCTCGCCATGCGCGGATTCTCTGCCAGCAACATCCCACGTTCCACGCCTCCACGATCCCCATTAATGGGCAATCCGTCTTCTACGCGGGCGTGACGTCGGGAGCGTAACCGCCGGCGAGATTCTTGCGTCTGCTACCGCGTGCCTCCACCACTATATAAACCCCTACCACTGAAGGGTCAAGTAAGCCATTTTTACTCCACTTAGCCGTTACGCTGCTCGGATCTAGTACTAACTTGATCGTCGGAGGGTCCTCGGTGGTATCAAACCACCCCGGGACTTCTTTGCAGGTACTTGGCGTCCAACTCCTCCAATCACCAAATCTCCTAAAAACCCATTGAAACCTAGACACAACAGGGGATCCCCTCCAGAATCCACTGGGAGATCGACGGAAGACAACATCTGAAGGAGATCTAAAAAGGACCTCCATCACTTTCTATGTATAGAGATCTCAGACCTAAACCCAAAGGTCTGATCAGTTACAACTCTTACCCAACAGTCTCCATTAAATCAGTCCGAACTGTCCAGAGTAGCCCGAACAGCCCTAAACTCCTATGAAGCAGCCTGCGAGGTAGCCATGCGACGTCTAATTAGACGGCCTACTAGACCATGAATGCTCACGTGCAAAGTGCAATGCACTCAATGCACCTCAGTAGCAAAACATTCAACAAACCAACTGAGCTAACAACATCTATTGTTAACAAGCAAAATAAATAATATATAAATTTCTAGTTTAAAACCTCACCCATCCGTTTTTAAGAAAAAAACACTAATAAGATCCAACAATACATGCGTTTACTGATTTAGAACCGGTTTACAGTTTCTTCTCTGTCTGGAATTACTGTTCCTTTGCTTGTTCGAGATATAATGAGAGCAAGGGTATGCTGTATTTCTTTGTTCGGTAGCTTAATAGACAAATTAAGTATTAAGATTGATTATTTTTGAGAACTAGGTGTAGAAACATGGGGTAAAATTAAGCTTTTCCCACCCCATTAAAAGATAAAAGTCAACCAACTTCTAGGACTGTTTCATCGATCAGAGCAATACGGTCCAAAATAAGAAACAAGTCGAGCGACATTTAAACAAGGTTAAGGGCTTGGAGTTGCCCAATAGAAGACTCGAGATCGAGCCCGTGGTCTCCCATACAAGAGGGATGGCTAATTTATCCCACCTATTATCTCAAGGGAAAAAAACATTTAAACAAGTTTGATTTTGTTATATAAAGAGGTAGCTTACAAGGCCAATTGATGATGCTCGATATCGATGATCTCCCAGATCATGACATGTGACAGATGACGTGTCCCAGGGCTCACAAGAAAGGACCTACAGTAGCCGACCAGACCACTCCTATACTCGTCTTACAAGCAAATGCTGGCTCACCTCCGAGCCCCTACACAATTGGTCTCTTCGGCCTACCAGCTCGTCTCCGGGCTACCACAGAACCAAGATACCTCGGCTCTCCTGCTCGCCCGCGAGCTCTCCCGCCGAGGTCATCTTCCTCGGTCTCATCGACCGACCAATGGCACTACTCACAGGCGCAACCTCCATCCCGCGAATCTCTCCATGCGCGAGATATCCGCCGGCCACATTCCACGTTCCACGTCATCACGATCCCCCATTAACGAGCCTGTCTCGCCATTAATGGGAGATCCCTCTCATCACGCGGGTGTGACGTCGGGAGCGTAATTGCCAGCGTGATTCTCACGCCTGCCCTGCCTGCTGCCACCGCTATATAAACCCCTTCTTCAGACGGTTCAAGTGAGCTATTTTTACTCTACTAAGCCGTTACTCTGCTCGGATCTCTAGTCTAACTTGACCGTCGGAGGGCCCTCGGTGGTACAACCACCCCAGGACTTCTTTGCAGGTAGCTCGGCAACCACAACCTCAAACCTATTGAGATCCACATGCTTCAGGAGCGACAGCCTCCAGATCCAATCTCAGCCACCCGCCGCCGCCATCAGCAGATCAACAGAAGGTAACATCTTGGCGTGATCCAGGTCGCGTCAGCTGGCGCCGTCTGTGGGAACTCCTTGATTCCACAAAAACAAAAGTTCACTTTCCGATCTCAATCCAATGGCGAGCGATCATCATGAATATCCAAGCACTAGCCGCCGCCTCCCCCTCAACCGAGGCGCGGACGAACCTCCTCCGCCGAATGCCATTAGCGCCCTTGCCGGCCGATATATTAACTCACGTCCTTCGTGGAGGCGCTCATCCGAGTCCAAACAGCAGAGCAAGATGCCCAGGTTGCCGCTCCCCCGCCTCGGGACCAGGACCCCTACAGGGGAATAGAAGACTCCGTCCGCGTCGGCACTGCCGACCACCGCGTCGCTACCTCCCACGGGTGCAGATCTCCCGGGCCAATACGTTCTGAGGCCTGCTGGGCGCCTCACAGTTCAATGCCGAGGTCCGTCGCCAGAGCGCCTCGTCCCGAGATCCTTCGTGCACCTGTCCCTCTCGAGGAGATGTCTATCAGCTCGCCTGTTACCAGGCCTGACCGACACCCCCTCCCTCGATGGGGTCACGCGGACGAGACTCACCACGGCGGCTCGAAGACTACATCGTCGGGGGATATAAGGAACCTCATTGAGAGGAACCAGGGCCGAGGCCAGAAGCAGGCCTCCAATAGCAGAGGCCTGGGATCAGAATGTGCCGAGTCATCAGGGTACCACGGCCGACTCGACGCCCTCGAGGGTCTGCATCGGGAGGGTCACCGTTCGAGCGACGGGGCTAAGTACGCCGCCGACTCGCTCACCAAACCATTCACCGAGGAGCTGCTCGCTGTCCACGTCTCCTCTCGCAACAAGACCATAAAGGTCTCCCTCTTCGACGGCAAGTCTGACTCGAAGGACCATTTGGATGCGTTCACCGCAGGGATGAGCTTCCAAGACAACTCCGACGCCGCCCAGTGCCGAGCTTTCCCGGCCACTCTCATCCGCTCTGGGCGAGACTGGTTCCGAGGACTCGAGCCGCGCTCGATCTTAACTTTCGACGAGCTGGCCACCCAATTCCTCGGCCGCTTCGTCGAGAACATGCGGCAAAAACGCACAGTCGACCACCTCTTCACGATCAAGAGTGGGGACAAAGAGACGTTCAAAGCATACATCACCCGCTTCTGCAACGCCCTTCTCGAGATCCCTGAGCAGCGGGACGAGACGGTCATCACGGCAATAAGGTTTGGTCTTAGGAACAAGGAGTGGTTATGCTCCTTTGCACTAGCACAGCCTAAGACCATGGCCGAGGTAAAGGCCTGGACCGAGCGCGAGGTCCAGCTTGAATCCGAGGTAAGCGCAAATCTCCCCCCGGGCAGAGCAAACCGACCAAAAGAAGAGGGCAAGAGAAGAGAGAAGGGGAAGTGAACGGCAAAAGCCCTATCTCCCAAAGTTCCAGGAGTACACACTGCTCAATGTCTCCCAGGCAGTGCTACTAGAAGAGGCTAAGGGCGAGGGGTTCTTCAAGCTCCCCCCAATCCCGCGAATGGCCTCAAAGCGAACCCGGGGCCCCTACTGCGGGTTCCACGGGTCTTTAGGCCACTCCACGGAGAGTTGTAACCCGCTCTGAGACTACATCGAAGAGCTCATCCATTCGGGGCACCTAGCAGCGTACCTGAGGGACAAGCGGCAAGCTGACCGCGAGCAGGAGCAGCGTCCCCCTCCAGCCGAGCTGACCATTGGCCAGATCATGGTAGTGTCAGCGGATGATACCTCTGGTACCCATGAAGCTCAGTACCCTATGCCGGGCATAGATGCCAACAGACATCCGGGGGGCTCAAACTATACGAATAAGAACATCTACTAGCATGTATTTTCTTTTCAGAGCAATGTACATCTTTCTTGAGATCTTTTGTTTATATAATAAAGGGATCAATAAAGCATTGCAGAAAAGAAAAAGAATCTTATTCATTCAAGAGGTACTATAGGCTCCTCAGCCGTACATAAAAAATATACTACAACATCGGGGGAATGGGGTACAGAGAGCACTGTTTATGGTACTCTGAGGATATTTTCGCCAGCCGAGCCATTGCGGCATCTAACCTCTCCCTTCGATGACCCCCGCTAGCGACGGCATTGAGCCTCAAGTGGTAGCACTCAAGGACGATCGCCTCCGAGCGATTTAGCCGGCTCGCAGAGATCAGGCCAAAACGCCTCAGAGACCTCAGCTTGCCAATGGCCTCGTCTTTCAGCTGCTCGGATAAGGGGTTGTAGAGCCCCGGCGACACCCTCCAGAGCGCCGGGGGAGCAATCGACCGAAATGATCCTCGATCCGGCCTATCACCAACTGCACCGTGTCATCAGTGCAATACTAATCGTAGAGATAGACGTCCTCGAAGCTTATGCTATCGGGGATGGTGAAAGAGAAGTCCTCCATTCTTGCGTTTTGGGTGTGAGGAAAGGAGTCATCAACAATCTCTCTATTTTATAGCCCACAATGCCCCCGGAGTTCAACGGTCGCCCGCAACTGTGCCGCCACGCGGCAGACATCGCACCACTCGATGCGAAATCGAAACGACGCGGCTCTGGCTCTTTGCCTCCTCCACGCGTTCGTGGCACGTGTCACTCGCGACTGTCCATCTTTCCAAAGCCCTCACGAAGAGGCAGCCCAGCAGCTACCTTTCTTGGCTATCCCTGGCGGGTGGATCGCCTACCCCACAACGCCAGGGATCTAAGCCCTCACTAAGAGGAAACCGAGCAGCTTCACTTCTTGGTTCATTCTTGGCAGGCCTCCCACGTCCCCTCCAGCGTCAAACATCGAAGCCCTCACCAAGAGGTAGCCCTACAGCTCCCTGCTCGGCAATCCTTGGCCGGTAGCTCACCTGCCCCACAACGCCAGGGATCGAAACCCTCACTAAGAGGCAACCGAGCAGCTTCACAGCTTGGTTCATCCTTGGCAGGCCTCCCATAGCCCCTCCAGTGCCAAGGACCTAAGCCCTCACCAAGAGGCAGCCCTGCAGCTACCCTGCTCGGCTATCCCTGGCCGGTAGCTTACCTACCCCACAACGCCAGGGATCTAAGCCCTCACTAAGAGGCAACCGAGCAGCTTCACTGCTTGGTTCATCCTTGGCAGGCCTCCCACGGCCCCTCCAACGCCAAGGATCGAAGCCCTCACCAAGAGGCAGACCTGCAGCTACCCTGCTCGGCTATCCCTGGCTGGTAGCTTCCCTACCCCACAACGCCAGGGATCGAAGCCCTCACCAAGATGCAGCCCTACAGCTACCCTGCTCATCTATCCCTGGCCGGTAGCTCACCTACCCCACAACGTCAGGGATCTAATCCCTCACTAAGAGGCAACCGAGCAGCTTCACTGCTTGGTTCATCCTTGGAAGGCCTCCCATGGCCCCTCCAGCGCCAAGGATCGAAGCCCTCACCAAGAGGCAGCCCTGCAGCTACCCTGCTAAGCTATTCCTGGCTGGTAGCTTCCCTACCCCACAACGCCAGGGATCGAAGCCCTCACCAAGAGGCAGCCCTGCAGCTACCCTGCTCATCTATCCCTGGCCGGTAGCTCACCTACCCCACAACGCCAGGGATCTAATCCCTCACTAAGAGGCAACCGAGCAGCTTCACTGCTTGGTTCATCCTTGGAAGGCCTCCCATGGCCCCTCCAGCGCCAAGGATCGAAGCCCTCACCAAGAGGCAGCCCTGCTGCTACCCTGCTCAGCTATTCCTAGCTGGTAGCTTCCCTACCCCACAACGCCAGGGATCGAAGCCCTCACCAAGAGGCAGCCCTGCAGCTACCCTGCTCGGCTATCCCTGGCCGGTAGCTCACCTACCCCACAACGCCAGAGATCTAAGCCCTCACTAAAAGGCAACCGGGCAACTTCATTGCTTGGTTCATCCTTGGCAGGCCTCCCACGGCAGTTCCAGCGCCAAGGATCGAAGCGCTCACCAAGAGACTGCCCTGCAGCTACCCTGCTCGGCTATCCCCGGCTGGTAGCTTCCCTACCCCACAACGCCAGGGATCGAAGACCTCACCAAGAGGCAACCATATAGCTCCCTGCTCAGCTATCCATGGCCGGTAGCTTCCCTACCCCACAACGCCAGGGATCGAAGCCCTCACCAAGAGACAGCCATGCAGCTCCCTGCTCGGCTATCCCTAGCTTATAGCTTCCCTACCCCACAACGTCAGGGATCGAAGCCCTCACCAAGAGGCATCCCTGCAGCTACCCTGCTCAGCTATCCCTGGCTGGTAGCTTCCCTACCCCACAACGCCAGGTATTAAAGCCCTCTCCAAGAGGCACTGGGCAGCAACCCTGCTCGGCCATCCTTAAGGACAAAAGGCTCTCGCCAAGAGGCACCGGGCAGTAACCCTGCTCGGCCATCCTTTGTAGGCCACTTACAGCCCCTCCCACGCTAAGGATGAAAAGCCCTCGAAAGAGGCAATCGGGACCGCCCTTACTCGGTTATCCCTGGTTGGTAGCTCCCTACCCCAACAAACTAGGGATCAAAGCCCTCGCCAAGAGGCAACTGAGCCCGCTTTTGTTCGGTTATCCCTGGCTGGTAGCTCCATACCCTAACAAACCAGGGATCAAAGCCCTCACCAAGAGGCACCGGGCAGTAACCCTGCTCGGCCCGTCCTTAAGGATCAAAGCCCTCGCAAGAGGCAACCGGGCCCGCCCTTGCTCGGTTATCCCTGGCTGGTAGCTCCCTACCCCAAGACACCAAGGATCAAAGACCTCGCCAAGAGGCACCGAGCAGCTACCCTGCTCGGCCCCGTCCTTAATAGGCCACTCACGACCCCTCCCACGCTAAGGATCAAAGCCCTTGCCAAGAGGCTCCGGGCAGTAACCCTGCTTGGCCATCCTTAGTAGGCCACTTACGGCCCCTCCCACGCTAAGGATCAAAAGCCCTCGCAAGAGGCAACCGGGCCCATCCTTGCTCGATTATCCCTGGCTGGTAGCTCCCTACCCCAACACCCCAAGGATCAAAGCCCTCGCCAAGAGGCACCGAGCAGCTACCCTACCCGGCTACGTCCTTAGTATGCCTCTCACGGCCCCTCCCGCGCTAAGGAACAAAAGCCCTCGCAAGAAGGATCTGAGTGGCTACCCTGCTCAGTTATCCCCGGCTGCCAATTCACTACCTTACAACTCCAGTGATCGAAGCCCTAGCCTTGAAGCCCCGGGCAGCTACCCTGCTCAGTCTATCATCAACATACCTCTCCGAGCCTTCCACGCTAAGGAACATGACCTCACCAAGAGGCATCCGGTTCTACGTCTAAGCGATCTCCACCTCGACTTCGAGGCCATGGAGTACCGTCCCCCGCCGGTCATTGCACACTCGGCAAACGAACAGATTCAACTCGATGTGTGATCGCTAGACAAAGAACAGACATAAAACAAAGGCAGTACTGTGCAAATACGGGTGTTTACCGACAAAGGAAAATACAAGCACAAACACTACTGCAATTTTTTTTATTCACAAAGCAAAAAGTCTTTACAAGGGTATTGTGGGCTCCCCGGCCTTACAAAATGCCGGGAAGCCTACAAAATTCCCGAGGCAACAAAAAGAAGAAGAAAAAAGAAGACAAGGGGCTTCTGGCTACAGGGCCAGGCGCAACACCAGGAAGCTCAGCGCCCACCATAGGAGCCTCGGCGTCACCCTCGCTGGGTATCTCTTCCCCGACCTCGTCCCTGGGGCCGTCCCCCTGCTCGTCATCCCCGCGAGGATATTCGGCCCGGAGCTCATCGTCAGCGAACACCGGCATCCGAGCCTTGATGGCGTCGAGGGCCTCGTGCCATATGGCGGTGGTGGCCGAGGCTAGGACGGTGTAGAACTGTTCCGACTTCTGGAAGTTCTCCACCGACTTCGCCGCTCTGAGACCGGCTCGCTTCGCCACTTCTACTGTAGCCTCTAACTCCTTCCGGAGGGTGCTCGCTGAATTCTTCATGGTGCCGACGAGCACCATGGAGTCCCGAAGCTTGGCCTCAGCATCCTGGGCGGCCTCGCGGAACCTGGCAACCTCCTGCTTCGAGGACGGCACCTTCCACTTCACGGTCGCCGCCTCCTCCTTCGCTGCCGCCGCCTCCTGCTTCCCTGCCGCCACCTCACCCTCAAGGGTAGTGAACCTCGCCATTGCCGCCTCTAGCTCCTGCTTCAAGCTCTCTTCCAGCAAGGAGAGCTCGCTCGCGGCCCGCATCGCCGGGTCTATTTCATCCTCTTCCATCCGGACGATGAGAGCAACGTGCTGAAGACCTGAAGAAATCAGAAGGTGGTCAGAAAGAAAAAGGAACACCAAATCTCATGAATGACGAAATGCTAAAGTGAAAAATCGAGTGAAGTACGGGCACTAACATGCACGGCCTCTTGGGCGATGGACGCCATTTGTGCCTTCAGAGTCCCCCCAGGGACCTTGCCCCCGGCCGACCTCTCCATGTCGGACAGCAAGCTGTCAGCGACGGAAAGCCCCGAAGGCACCTCAAAGCAGAGCTCCCCCTCATTCACCAAGATCGGGGAGGTCGGGGTCCACGGTACTGCACGGGGGAACCTCTTGAGGGCCGGCGGCGGAGGGCTAGTCTCTACCTCCGAAGCCGGGGCCTCCTGCCCCCGAACCCGCTGTCGGCTCGGTGCCTTGCTGGACTCCGGGATGTGATCCTCACTCGAGCGCGTAGGTGGGGCAGCTGCTGGGGGAGACGGGATCGTCATCCGACGAGAAGAGCTGCCCCTCCAGCCTTCGACCCCTTCTTCGGCTTGCGCATGGCCGCTCAAAGGTTGCTTAGGTCCAAGGGTTCTGCACAAGGAAAGGTACAATGAAGTTATCAACACAAACAAAAATGAAAATAAACGCAAGCCTAACAGAACGCCTATGAGCTCCTAACTTACCGAAGAACTGGGCGGGGATGAGCCCGACCCAACTAAGGGCCCGCTCGGAAAGCAGCACGTCAGCCCAGGGAATAAGCTCCCACTCTGCCACTCTCACCGTGTCGGGGTCGTTGGACGGGCTTCCCCGCCGGCACCTATCCTTAGACCACTGGGTGGGCACGGGCCACTCTTCACCTTCCGGCGACCCAACGAAGAAAAACTTCTTCTTCCAATCTTGGATGGAAGAAGGCAGGGCGACGACACCCGACCCGGGTGCACTCCCCTGTCATTTCCTAAAGAAGAGATAAACCCACCTTGGGTCACCCGCATGGGTGTCGGGGTGGCCATTCTAAACAAGAGAGGAGACAAGGATGGACAGACCAAAAGGAATCATCTGCAACTTCAAGCGGACCAGGAACCCAAGGAGAATCCTCCAAGAGTTTGGCACTAGCTGGCCCGGGGCAAGCCCAAAGTAATTTAGTGCCCTAATAACCTCGGGAGAGAAGGACAAGCACATTCCGGCCCAAAAGGATTCCAGGTACAAGGCAATCTCTTTACCCTGTACCTGATCCGCCCTCTCTCCTTCCTTGGACAAACGTAGTGTGTAGCCGGACGGGATATGGAAACGAGCCCGAGCGGTGACAAGCTCGTTCTCGTACCTCACCAAGGATGGCACGCCAGGGGCATCCACCACCTCCGCTCGGGGATCTGCCCCTGACGCGCGGCCCCGGGAAGAAGATCTGACCCTAACTCCCCGGGAAGGCTCCGACTCGGCGGAGGGATCCCTAGAATCTACCCCGATGATATCTACAGACTCCTCAAAGGAAGACATCTAACCTGATGGGGAAGTCCTCGGCAACGCAGAAATCCGACCTAAGAGGAGAGCGCCGAGCTTACAAGATCAAGAGTGAGGGAAATATGAAGAGAGATGGGCCCTGAAGCGGACCCCACATCTATTTATAGCCACCGGCATCCTCATCCCACGGCGACAGTCAACTCCCGCCAAAACAACTCTTCGCATTCGACGACCACGATCGCTCCTCCTGTCGCACGCACATTGGCCGGATCCCATCAGACGCCAGAGGTCTGCGATACGTCGCGTCAGCCAACCAGCGCCCGGCACGTGGTCTGTCGCTTCAGCAAAAGTACGTGCGATCCGGCGCACCCTCTTTAATGCAGAGGTCTCTCCCTGATTTGCTGACATCATCCAGAAAATACAACAGATTACCCGAGGACACGCCTGACGATATCTTCGAAATGAAGCTCACCTCGGGTGACCCGGCAGACCAATCTCGACCTGACCCGTCAGCTGGTCGGGATGAGAGTGGGGGGATAATGATGATGCTCGATATCGGTGATCTTCTAGATCATGAAACATGGCAGATGATGTGTCCCAGGGCTCACAAGAAAGTACTTACAGTGGCCGACCAGACCACTCCTGTGCCTGTCCTACAAGCAAACGCTGGCTTACCTCCGAGCCCCTGCACAATTGGTATCCTCGGCCTACCAGCTCGTCTCTGGGCTACCACAGAACCAAGATACCTCGGCTCTCCCGCTCGTCCACGAGCTCTCCCTCCGAGGTCATCTTCCTCGGTCTCATCGACCGACCGACGGCACAGCTCACAGGCACAACCGCCATCCCACGGATATCGCCATGCACGAGATATCCGTCGGCCACATCCCACGTTCCACGCCATCACGATCCCCCATTAACGAGCCTGTCTCACCATTAATGGGAGATCCCGCTCATCACACGGGCGTGAAGTCGGGAGCGTAACTGCTGGCGTTATTCTCATGCCTGCCCTGCCTGCTGCCACCGCTATATAAACCCCTTCTTCAGACAGTTCAAGTAAGCCATTTTTACTCCACTAAGAAGTTACTCTGCTCGGATCTCTAGTCTAACTTGACCGTCGGAGGGTCCTCGGTAGTACAACCACCCCGGGACTTCCTTGCAGGTAGCTCGGCAACCACAACCTCAAACCCATTGAGATCCACACGCAAAACATTCATCAAACCAACTGAGCTAACAACATCTATTGTTAACAAGCAAAACAAATAATATATAACTTGCTAGTTTAAAACCTCACCCATCCGTTTTTAAGAAAAAAACACTAATAAGATCCAACAATACATGCTTTTACTGATTTAGAACCGGTTTACAGTTTCTTCTCTGTCTGGAATTACTGTTCCTTTGCTTGTTCGAGATATAATGAGAGCAAGGGTATGTTGTATTTTTTTGTTCGGTATCTTAAAAGACAAATTAAGTATTAATATTGATTATTTTTGAGAACTAGGTGTAGAAACATGGGGTAAAATTAAGCTTTTCCCACCCCATCAAAAGATAAAAGTCAACCAACTTCTAGGACTGTTTCTTCGATCAGAGCAATACGGTCCAAAATAAGAAACAAGTCGAGCGACATTTAAACAAGGTTAGGGGCTTGAAGTTGCCCAATGGAAGACTCGGGATCGAGCCCGTAGTCTCCCATACAAGAGGGATGGCTAATTTATCCCACCTATTATCTCAAGGGAAAAAAACATTTAAACAAGTTTGATTTTGTTATATAAAGAGGTAGCTTACAAGGCCAATTGATGATGCTCGATATCGATGATCTCCCAGATCATGACACGTGGCAGATGACGTGTCCTAGGGCTCATAAGAAAGGACCTACAGTAGCCGAGTAGACCACTCCTATGCCCGTCCTATAAGCAAATGCTGGCTTACCTCCGAGCCCTGCACAATTGGTCTCCTCGGCCTACCAGCTCGTCTCCGGGCTACCACAGAACCAAGATACCTCGGCTCTCCTGCTCGCCCGCGAGCTCTCCCGCCGAGGTCATCTTCCTTGGTCTCATCGACCGACCAACGGCACCGCTCACAGGCGCAAACGCCATCCCGTGAATCTCTCCATGCGCGAGCTATCCGCCGGCCACATTCCACGTTCCACGTCATCACGATCCCCCATTAACGAGCCTGTCTCGCCATTAATGGGAGATCCCGCTCATCACGTGGGCGTGACGTCGGGAGCGTAACTACCGGCGTGACTCTCGCGCCTGCCCTGCCTGCTGCCACCGCCATATAAACCCCTTCTTCAGACGGTTCAAGTAAGCCATTTTTACTCCACTAAGCCGTTACTCTGCTCGGATCTTTAGTCTAACTTGACCGTCGGAGGGCCCTCGGTGGTACAAACACCCCAGGACATCTTTACAGGTAGCTCGGCAACCACAACCTCAAACCCATTGAGATCCACACGCTTCAGGAGCGACAACCTCCAGATCCAATCTCAGCCACCCGCCACCGCCATCAGCAGATCAACGGAAGGTAACATCTTGGCGTGATCCAGGTCGCGTCAGCTGGCGCCGTCTGTGGGAACTCCTTGATTCCACAAAAACAAAAGTTCACTTTCCGATCTCAATCCAATGGAGAGCGATCATCATGAAGAACCAAGCACTAGCCGCCGCCTCCCCCTCAACCGAGGCACGGATGAACCTCCTCCGCCGAATGCCATTAGCGCCCTTGCCGGCCGAATAGACTGACTCGCATCCTTCGTGGAGGCGCTCATCCATGTCCAAACGGCAGGGCAAGATCCCCAGGTCGCCGCTCCCCCGCCTCGGGACCAGGACCCCTACAGGGAAGAGAAGACTCCGTCCGCGTCGGCACTGCCGACCACCACGTCGCTACCTCCCACGGCTGCAGATCTCCCAGGACAATACTATCTGAGGCCTGCTGGGCGCTTCACAGTTCAACGCCGAGGTCTGTCGCCAGAGCGCCTCGTCCCGAGATCCTTCGTGCACCTGTCCCTCTCGAGGAGGTGTCTATCAGCTCGCCTGTTACCAGGCCTGACCGACACCCCCTCCTTCGATGGGGTCGCACGGACGAGACTCACCACGGCGGCTCGAAGGCTACCTCGCTGGGGGATCTAAGGAACCTCATTGAGAGGAACCGGGGCCGGGGCCGGGGCCAGACGCATGCCTCCAATAGCAGAGGCCTGGGATCAGAATGTGCCGAGTTATCAGGGTACCACGGCCGACTCGACGCCCTCGAGAAGAAGATCGAGGGTTTGCATCGGGAGGGTCACCGTTCGAGCGACGGGGCTAAGTACGCCGCCGACTCGCTCACCAAACCAATCACCGAGGAGATGCTCGCTGTCCACGTCTCCTCTCATTACAAGCCCCTAAAGGTCTCCCTCTTCGATGGCAAGTCTGACCCGAAGGACCATTTGGATGCGTTCACCGCAGGGATGAGATTCCAAGACAACTCCGACGCCGCCCAGTGCCGAGCTTTCCCGGCCACTCTCATCCGCTCTGGGCGAGATTGGTTCCGAGGACTCAAGCCGCGCTCGATCTCAACTTTCGACGAGCTGGCCACCCAATTCCTCGGCCACTTTGTCGGGAACATGCGGCAAAAAAGCACAGTCGACCACCTCTTCATGATCAAGAGCGGGGACAAAAAGATGCTCAAAGCATACGTCACCCGCTTCTACAACGTCCTTCTCGAGGTCCCCGGGCACCGGGACGAGACGGTCATCACGGCACTAAGGTCTGGTCTTAGGAGAGAGAGAAGAAAACTCTTTAGCATGATGCTCTTGCAAGTTTAGAGTGGTTTTTAGTTTATCTAAACTGGATGGCTCCCACTGTTTCTCGAATTCTTCCTCAAACCATAAAAGAAGAATTACCCAGGACTATTCTCACTGTACAATTCTTGCTTAACCGTTCAGCCAGGCTAGTGTCGATACTTCGAGGGAGGTTTTCCAATGCTTTCGCGAAGTTCCTTAATTAAAGAACCTCTTTTCTCTGGGGGCGTAACCCCGCTGACACTTTTCTTGACACCTACTTGGTTTATAGCATTGATCGTTAAGTGACGAATATCCTGATAAGTAGCATATACTCACAGTAGGATCGGGATCCAAATATCATCGTATGATAATGTTGAAGGAATGCTACCAACATTCATCAAACTCCAAATGGTATGCATCTCTTTGCAAATTTCAGTTTCTTTAGAAATTCCCGATATAAGTTTTTGCCCCATGCTCTTATGACCTTGGCTTTGGTCAAAATGTCATAAGTCACATGTCAAGTTCTACCCGTCATTATCTTGTCAATTTGAACCCATCCGTATATACCCCTGACTTTGGTCAAATGATAATACGACTGTCCCAAACCAACTCATCTATCTTATGTAACAAATGAAAACCCAGCAGCTACCAAACACTATGCCTTGACTTTGGCCAAAATGCATAGCTTGAATACTACTGAATACCCAAATGAAATGACGGAGGGCTACGAATGGTTTTGGCGAAACCGTGAACATAGTGAACTTGATATAACCGAAGGAACCTGATAGCTTTTAAAAGGAGTGGTTAAAGCTCCGCATTTAAAAATATCTGTTTTTAAAATTAACCGAGTGGTTTCTTTTAAATTGTTCCAACGATTAAACTTTTGGTTTATTTTCTTTGCATTATAAATAATGCGTCCCATCATTAACCTATCATTGCAGAAAACAACGAAAATACAACGTCCTCTTATGCCATCCGCATTCGCCACGGGGTCCCGTCATCGCCCGTTAGGTTACTTAACTAACGACAGAGCGGGGGCTGGGCTAGCGCGGGTGTAAAACATAAGTGACGTCTAAATAGCTATCATATATAGATATTGTACATTCATCAGACGCAATAATAGGCATTCCAGATTACAGATGAACTTAATTGGATTTGCAAGCAATCCGTGTTTGTTTTGAGTCTGCAACAAAAGACGGATTACATAGTTGTGATGAATAGCCATTACCCCACCCAAGACCCCTACGGGTACGGCAAACTACCCGCCCGGCAGTTTGTGCACCCACCTTGGGTCTGTCCTAGGAGCAAAAACAGTAAAATGAAATAATACAACGGTGGCTACAACCGCAACCTGGATGTGCGCCGCAAAATAATATTACAACAAATTACATTTACATCAAATGAATTAAATAATAACCCATCACATAACCCCGGCTATACATCACAACAGTCCAACACAGTTCATATCCACAAACAGTAAAAAGCATTACAGAAATGTGCAACCCCCTGCCAACCGACATACTAGCAGTTAGGGGAGGTTTACGAATACATTATACAAACACAGATATAATCCAACAAGCAAATACCGTATAATTTCGATCGATTAAACACATTTAATTTTGCTCCAATACTTCTCTGTAAATCTGAAACCTGAGCAAAAATTAAAAACTTCCAGAAAATACCAAATATCACAGAGAACCAGCACAGGAAACTTGGGCTGATGAATCGGCAACTCGGCGGCGGAATCGCGGCGGATCGGTGGGATCCGCCGCGGTTCCGCGGCGGATCGGTGGGATCCGCCGCGGTTCCGCGGCGCTTTAGTCGATTCATGAGCCCAGTTTTCTTGGGTGTTCTAATACTATCATTTTAGGCTTTTTGAAGGTCCCTGAAAAATTTTTGGACCTCATTTAAAAATCGACAGAAACTCATGATATCAGGGTTTTCCGGTTTTGTTTTTTCCGTTCGAAATTCATACAATTTTGCAAGTAAGTTATTTATTGTTTAGCGAGGCTCTGATACCACTGTAAGTCGATGTACAACACCCCACGACTTGCGGGGAGGCGGAAATATGAAAAACGATCTTGTTTTATGCTAAACATCGACTAACCGCATGAATCGAAGCTAAACGATAACTAACATCAAACATAGATGTTCTAAACTACTATGTGAAGGGATTATACCTAAAGAACCGTGTCCTTCGTCTTTACGAACTCCACCTCCTCCTCGGCCTTCTCCAAGTAGTAGACGATCCACCACGAGAGCTAAACTCCAAGCTTTGCCTCTAATCTTGAGGCAACTAGGTATCTTTAAGTGCTAATCAAAGTACCTAGATGAAATAGAGTATGGTTATGGATTAAGTAGTCTAACTAATCCTTGTACTCAACACATGAGAGGGGAGGATTAGGGGTTGAAGAGAGAGAGCTTGAGGAGAGAGAAGATGAACATAATAATGAAATGAGAAAATGAGTTATCATAATATATATCAAGCATTTTATTTTTATCAAGAAAAGAAAAGATAATGATTTACAACCATGCTTGATAAATATCTAATGGTGATTCATCTCCATGAGTCATTAAGCAATTATGAAGCATTAATGACATGGATGAATCATCCATATGACTCACTAATCTCATTTAATGTATATGCCACCTAAACCTCCTTAGTCACCATCTTCTAGAAGCTTCTCGTGCAATTACGAGAACGCCCCTCCTATCCGTGAAAACACGGAAAAACTTTAGACTGTATAAATCCAATAACCGGATACTAGTAACTGGCTTAAACCAAAGACGACTAGTAAAAACTGTCCGAAAGTCGTACGTGCGTAAACACACGTATGCGTCCGAACCCTTGTCGTAAAACCATACGACCTCTATATCGTTTCGTCTGGAGTAGGGAAACTCTCTGCGTGGGACTCTAGAGACTCGACTACTACGCTGGTAGTGGGTTTAACCACAGACCGCAAGCGGCACTAGCTGTACGTAACGGTCCCCAGGTAGATGTCGATAAGAAGGCCGATGAGGAAACCCATCCGAACTCCTACTGAGTCTGATGTGACAATCTCCGTACAGTCCGGTCTATTCGTCTAAGACTATCGCATATCGGGCCTAGGGGGGCTGCAAGCGTCAGTCCCCTAATAGCGGTATAAGTCGTGTCGGAGCGAAGCCCATTACACCCTGAGAAACTACTGGAACCTACCAGCAAATCTCGCTTGCCCTGGCCAGGGACTTTGCGTAATGGCTCTCTGACACAGCGCGATATCAACCCTCAATACCGGGAGAGATGAATCCTGTCTAACCGCCACTGCCTCCAAGTGCTCGGGATTGCACCCAACTGCTACCTGTTTGCACGACTCCTTAGAGCCGTCGTAGGGTAGCAATCTAAGAACAGTGGGACACACTCGAGGCGAAGTAGCAGTGTCAAGTCTGCGGACTATGCTGTACTCATGTCACCTGGGAACTGTTCACTGACGACTGGTATAAAACCAACCAACAGTTCCCTATAAGTCCTGTCCGGTGTACCCGTAACCTAACGAGCACCTGCATACTATCTCTAGTACGACGTACTGACGGCTGTGGGACAGACCATCTCCCCAACTGGGATGAGAAGCGTACACACTAGTCTACTCCGGAGTATCGATGCCCTGTCTCGATAATCCAACGACTAGGGACCTGAATAAGGATGTGCTTGTAGACTACCCAGCCCCCACAAGTGTGACTGCCATCACAACGCTAGTAGTCAAGCAAGATCCTAAGAGCTCTATCAATACGTATACTCACATATTAAGATAGAAAAACCAAGTAGCATACTACCTTGTTTAGCAAGACTGTTATATACATGTGAATATCCCAAGCTTCCATTAAGTAATATACAAACTAGTATGATACAATAATGGCCCCTAGGGCATATACACTAACATACGGGTGCTCAGTGGAGACTGGGTACACTAGACGGACTCGCCGAGAACTCCCAAATGGTATTATACCTCACGTCAGATGGTAGTTCTCTGGTGACGCTTGTGCAGGTTAGTCTGTAGACCCGAGATCGTCATAGAGTCTTGTGTGATTCCCACTGTGCTTTGATTTCCACCTTACCACGTCCATGAGGGCGTACAAAACGGTGATTTTTGGGTACAGTCCCGAGTCACATGGAGGCAATGAGCGATAGGAGGGGTTTCGTCTCTCCCGGTATTGGGGGTTGATGTTGCGCTGTGCTCGATTGGCCATAACAGGGAAGTCCCTGGCCAGGGCTGATTTAGAGATTTACTGGTAAGTGTTACCAGTAGTTTCTCGACCCGTTACGAGCCTCACATCGGCACGACTTATCGGTTATTGGGGTCTGTCGTTTACCACCCCTAGACTTGATATGCGACATATCAGACGAGGAGACCGGACTGTACGGGAAGTGTTACCGGCAGGCTTTTACAGGAGTTGGAGCCGGCTTGCTTGCTGATCTTTTGATCGCTCAATACCCAGGTAGCCGTTACGTCCGGCTAGTACCGCTGATGGCTTGTGGGTTCTTGATGTGATCATCACCTACTGCCGGCGTATCGACGAGTCTTTAGAGTCCTACATAGAGGTTTTACTGGCTCAGGCAAAACGAAATAGGAGCGCATATGTGATATGTGCGAGACCGAGAATAATACGTGTATGTGATACCGTATTCTATTCTCGTGACTTTTTGTATCGGTCGGTTATATATGATATAACCGGGTTATCGAATCAAGTGTTGATTCGATAAGTCGATACATTGGATGTTAGTCGGTTATATGTGATATGACCGGATTATTAAGTCAAGTGTTGATTTAATAATTAATTGTATAATTGTATATTTGATATACTAGTTTACATTAACTAACACTTGTTCACTTTAGGGTTTTTCTCACACGAGCACACCTTTAATGTATATATGATATATATTAAAAATGTGTTTTCTTATTGTATCATGGTTGATGGTACAAATGACTTAGGTGTATGAGAATTACACCATGCTATCTATTATGTTGGGTTTTTATATTTTAAGTAATTACAAAATTAGTGGAGGATTAACTAAATGTTTGAAGCTTGTGGAAGCTTGTGGAAGCATTGACTAATTCCACTAAATTTATTTTTACTATGGATATTTCTTAACCCAACCATAAGGAGAAGCCATGGGTTAAGTCTCTACAAGAGTTAGTATATGATACTCGCTCACCATGGTTAGCCTTCTCACTTGATCATTATCTCCATCTCTTTCTTTTGTTCTTCTTCTTCATTGTGAAAAAGAAAAAGCTTGCTAGGGTTTGATCCAAAGTGAGAAAGATTGTGAGAAATAAAATTCTAAAGAGAACCCATTTCCTATTTCTCCATCCTCTACTAGACTAGCACTTTAGTTTAGGGTGTTTGCTTCACTAATTCTCAAATTAGTGAAGTAGAAGCTTGAGTTGGTATCCTCTCGACGTAGATCTTCTTCGGCCTCGAAGACTTCAAGCAAGGACGCGCCTTTCGCCTCGTGAAGCCATGCAAGGGTCCGGGAGAACCACGATCGCAGCGAAGGGACTTCAACAAGGAGATAAAGAAGTGAAGGACCGATCTACAAAGGTTGTATTTCGTATTCACTTAGTCGTAAACGTAGTTTACTAGCATATGAAACCCTAATTTTCTAGGAACGATCTTTTTTAGGGTTATTCGGCACGGCTAAAATTTTAAACGGGCATGTTTGATGCTTCCTTAACCCTTGTTAGAGTGCCTAGTAACCCTACAGTGGTATCAGAGCCTAGCTAGAGCATTAGGCGATGTGTTAACAAAGTTAAAACTCCGAACGAACCCGAATACGTCAAAGTTAACCCCCTCTCTGTACATTTTTTCAAAACTGTGTATTTTCAGTATTAAAAATACCTAAAAAATTCAGCAGGGTTTTCTAAGAATTGTGGTGAAAAACGAACACGTAATACGTCCAAACCGCCGCTGAACCGCGGCCGTACCGCGCTTGGGCCGCGGAACCGCGGCAGTACAGGGGACATATGTACTCGTTTTTACACTGTTATTTCTATTTCTGTGATTTATATTTTCTGGGTATTTTTAATCTGACTCAAGTGTTGAGTATTTTGGGGTTTATTTTGTAATCTTCGATTCGATCGGAGAATTTAATTTTGTTTAATTATTCCGGATAATCTAGAAAGTATTAAAATGTTCGAATGGATATCATTAATTCAATTTTTCCGGGCACGAAAAACATTCAAGTGTTGAATTTTTCTCGGGTTTAAATCTTTCGGAAAAACGTGCATGTGACGCGATGGACCCTTTAGAAGACAACAAACCTTAACTCGGTTATGTGACCATCTTGAACTGCCTTTTGAACCTTAGGGTTTGAGGAAGTACGGCGTGCCACATGTGAGGTGTCGGCTTGACCCTTCTACGGCTGGACCGTTGCTACTGTGACGTATTCTGGAATTTTTGAACTCCGCTCAAGTGTTGAGCTATTTTGGAAATCTCGGGTATTTGATTATTCGATCGGAAAGTTTAATACTGTCTATTTATCTGGAATGTGATACAATATGTGGAATTCATATAGTTAGGCATGAAATGCGAAATATGTGATATTTCGGATTTACGATGTCTAAAGAGATTGTGGATTCCAAATGTCGTAGTTTTACACTTTCTTTTCTATGACCGTAAGTATAATATGTGATATAGCCGGTTTCGTTGCTATATGTCAACGACAATTGGGATGCGCATATTGACTTACGTTGATGACATGTGATGTTATGTGTTGCTGGATATGTTATATTGGATCGTCGCGTTCTGAATAGCCAGGGTTTTTTTTTATGTGAGATGAGAGTTTTTATTTTCATTCATGTAAAATTAAATGTATGTAATATTCTTTTATTGGGGCACTTCCGGGATGAGGTTGATGTCACCTTTTGTATATTATTTACTTTTCCGCACTAGGATAGACCCAAGGAGGAGAGCACAAGTAATCGGGTTCTGGAGTCCAGTGGGAGACCAACTCGAGGAGTCGAGTCCGGGTCTCCTAACTCTAGAATTGGAAGGGTTGCTTGCCTCTCTCGTAGGGGTCTAGGGGTGTGGGTTTGGCTATTCATCGCGACCGTGGAATCCATGTTTTATAGAGGCTCAAAATAAAACACGGACGTCCTAGTATATCCAATGTTTCATATGTTTCTTCTGCTTCGATATCTGTGATGTGATAAATACTGTATATAGTATATATGATATATTATATAGGCGTTACTTATGTTTTACACCCGCGCTAGCCCTGCCCCGCTCTGCCGTTAGTTACCTAACCTAACAGTGCACGAGGGGACATCGAGGCGAATGTGGATGGAATAAGTGTACGTCGTATTTATCTGTGATGTTTATGTGACTTAAATGATGGGACTTCATTAATGTGATTAATGAAAGAAAAGAAACCTAAAAGATGTTGTAGAATCAAAATTTTCAAAAATGGTAGCTACAGTTTTGCTTTGCATAGCGATATATATGATATATCCTGCACCTTATTCGATGAGGAAAGAGCCGAGATCCCTTCACCGGGAGTGACCTCTTTAGCAAAACTGGCAGATGCTACAACACTCGGTTTAGTTTTTGATTGCTTTTGGAGTTTTGCTTTGCATAGTGATGTATATGATATATCCCGCACCTTATTCGATGAGGAAAGAGCCGAGATCCCTTCACCGGGAGTGACCTCTTTAGCAAAACTAATGAAAGCCTCAAAATCACTCCATTTCAAAATTCACTTGATCCTACAACGATATCAAGTTCATTACGCAATAGGTTTTCAGAAAAACCTGTCGTAGCCTTCCATCATTTCAGATAAGTCCTACTTAGTATTCGTGCTACGTTTGTTGGCCTGCGTCAAGGCGTAGTGTTCGGTATCTAACTAGTATTTATCTGCTTATGCATATGATGCATATTGGATTAGGGTAGCCGTGCCACTTTGTTGGCCTGCGTCAAGGGTCGTACGGGTGAGTTTAATTCAATCAAGAAACGACGGGTTGAACTTGACTAGTGCACTATGGTTTGTTGGCCTGCGTCAAGGTCATAGGACGCTAGGGGCAAAATATTATCGGGAATTTCAAGTGTTGAAATTTTCAATGAGATTGCATACCTTCTATGAGATAGTTGGATCCCGATACCCACTGCGAGCAATTGTTACTCCTGGGAGAGTTTTACACAGGACAATTAGCCGATCAAGTAGGTGTCTAGAAAGGTATCAACGGGGTTACGCCTATGGGAAAATGAGCTTTACTTTAATTAGGTCCGTGCGAAAGCACGGGGAACCTCCCTCAAAGTACCGACACTGGCCTGGCTGAAAGATCGGTGAAGTTGTAGGGTGTAATTAATCCCGGCTAGTCTTTCTTTTTAGGGTTTGAAGGAAAATTTGATAAAAACAGTGGGAGCCATCCTGATTAGATAAAATAATAACCAATCTGGTCTTGCAAGAGCATACGCTAAAGTGTTTTCTTCTCTCTCTCTCCAGGTAGCGACCATATCATTCCTTAATCAAGATAATAATATGGATGTATTGACCGAACCCGCATGTTATACTGTGCTGAGGAACGTTGGTTCCGTTCTTTCTTATAAAAGTTATAAGACTGAACAGGATATAGGGGAATACCAGGATTCCCATACCACCCGTATGAAGAAAGTACATGTTGATGCATTTTCTTCGGGTGTGTTCGTTACAGAGAACTATTTCTCCATTTGCTCTACGTCCTGGGTATTAGATACCGGGTCAGGATCCCATATATGTAATCAGTTACATGGGCTTAGGAAAGGTAGAGAACTTGGAGAAGGTGATAAAGACATAAGGGTTGGAAATGGTGCAATTGTTGCAGCTAAAACCGTCGGGGAATATCACCTTGTATTGCCAACTGGTAATACATTGATTCTGAACGAATGCTATTTCATGCCGAACCTGATATGCAACATTATATCGGTTTCTTTGTTGAGCAAAGAGGGATATAATTTTGTATTACAGGATAATGTTATGAACATTTTCCTAAATCAAAAGTTGGTTGGATCAGGCACGTTGTGCAATGGCATTTATGTTCTAAATCAATCAACAGTTCTGAGCATAACAAACACACACAAGAGGAAGAGTTCAGAAATGAACGAATCCTTCTTGTGGCATTGTAGACTGGGTCACATCAATGCGACACGACTAGCTAAGTTGCATAAGGATGGATATTTAAATCCGTTTGAATTTTCATCTTATGACACTTGCCAGTCATGTTTCGAAGGCAAGATGACCAAAACTCCGTTTACGGGACACGGAGAAAGGGTTACCGAACTCTTGGGACTGATACATAGTGATGTATGCGGTCCCATGTCTACACATGCCAGGGATGGTTCTTCCTACTTCATTACATTCATTGACGATCTCTCTAGATTCAGATATGTGTTCCTGATGAAACACAAATCAGAAGCTTTTGAGAAATTTAGAGAATATAAATAAGAAGTCGAAAACCAAACCGGAAAAAGTATTAAAATCCTTCGATCTGATCGAGGAGGAGAATACTTGAGCAATGAATTCTTGGACTTCCTAAAAGAGAATGGGATTCTTTCTCAGCTAACTTCTCCATATACACCACAGCACAACGGTGTATCGGAACGGAGGAACCGCACCCTATTAGATATGGTGCGCTCTTTGATGAGCACAGCTGAGTTACCTATTTCCTTCTGGGGGTATGCACTGGAAACAGCTGCAGACCTATTGAATATGGTTCCCACCAAATCTGTGCCAACCACTCCATATGAGATATGGAAAGGAAAGAGACCATGTCTTAATTATGTTAAGATATGGGGTTGTCCGGCCTATGTAAAAACGCAAAATCCGGACAAACTCGCGGCAAGGTCCATTCTGTGTAAGTTTATTGGATATCCCAAACATTCGCGCGGGTATATCTTCTACCAAACCGAGGAACAAAAAGTGTTTGTTTCTCGACATGCCACCTTTTTAGAAAAGGAATTTCTTGAAAAAGAGATTAGTGGCATGGAGGTAGAACTGGAAGAGGTTCCAGCAATACAGACTACGACAGAAGATTTGGTTGAACCGGAGGATTCGGTAGTTCCCAACGAACCTCAGCCTCTCCGCCGATCTAGTAGGGTTCCTCACCCACCTGAGAGATACTACGGTTTTCTCATGGATGGTGGGAGCGAGGATTGCATCATGGTTGATGATGACCCAACTAGCTTCGAGTAGGCCATCACGAGTGGAGACTCGGTGAAATGGCTGGATGCAATGCGGTCCGAGATGGAATCCATGTACACCAACAAAGTATGGACTTTGGAAGATGCTCCTGAAGGGGTAAAACCCATTGGGAGCAAGTGGATCTTCAAGAAAAAACTTGGTGTAGATGGGAAAGTGGAGACTTTCAAAGCTAGACTTGTTGCAAAGGGTTTTCGTCAAAGACCAGGTGTGGACTATGACGAAACCTTTTCTCCAGTGGCTATGCTTAAATCCCTCTGGATCATGCTTGCCATCGCTTCATATCATGACTACGAAATCTGGCAAATGGATGTTAAGACCGCCTTTCTAAACGGTGATTTAGAAGAGTGCGTGTATATGACTCAGCCAGAGGGCTTCGTAGATAGAGGGAGCAGCGGGAAGGTGTGCAAGCTGCTTAAATCCATTTATGGATTAAAGCAAGCATCGCGGAGTTGGAACATCTGCTTTGACGTCATTATCAAAGAGTTTGATTTCGTCAAAAACGTAGATGAACCTTGTATCTACAAGAAGGTGGCAGAGAGTAAGGTTGTCTTCCTCGTATTGTACGTGGATGACATACTCTTGATAGGAAATGACATTCCTATACTGCAATCGGTCAAGCTCTTCTTATCACAAAGATTCTCAATGAAAGATCTAGGTGATGCCTCCTGCATACTGGGAATTATGATCTATAGAGCTAGATTTAAAAGGATATTGGGATTGTCCCAATCCAGGTACATTGACACCATACTAAAGAGGTTTAGTATGGAAGAGTCCAAACGTGGGTTTTTACCCACGATCTCAGGGCTCACTCTCTCGAAAGAGATGTCTCCCAAGACTGATTTGGAGAGAGCTCGCATGCAAGGGATACCCTATGCTTCGGCTGTAGGCTCTATCATGCACGCGATGCTATGTACCAGACCCGATGTAGCATACTCACTAAGTGTAGTGAGTAGGTATCAAGCTGATCCTGGAGAGAGTCACTGGACAGCTGTGAAGAGCATTCTCAAGTATTTGCGAAGGACTAAAGAGATGCTCTTGGTGTATGGTAACGGAGAACTCCAAGTGGAGTCCTTTACCGATTCGTGCTTCCAGAGTGATAAGGATGACTCTAAGTCACAGTCGGGATTTGTCTTTACCCTTTACGGAGGGGTTAGCTGGAAGAGTTCCAAGCAGGAAACCATGGCAGACTCGACGATGGAGGTTGAATACATCACTGCCAATGATGCTGCCAAAGAGGCTGTCTGGATCAAGAAGTTCATTACTGAACTTGGAGTGGTTCCATCCATTGAGCATCCAATACCTTTGTATTGCGATAACAATGGAGCGGTGACTTTGGCCAAGGAACCCAGGTCCCATCAGCGATCCAGGCATATTCTGAGGCGGTATCACCTGATCCGGGAGATAGTTGATCTGTTAGTGTATATGCCCTAGAGGCCATTACTGTATCATACTAGTTTGTATATTACTTGATGGAAGCTTGGGATATTCACAGTTGTATATACAATCTTGCTCGAAATGGTAGTATGCTACTTGGTTTGACTCTGCTTTAATATGTGCATGTGTTTCTTTTAGCATATTGCTGTTATACATATTAGTAGAGCCCTTAGGATCTTTGCTTGATTACCAGCGTTGTGATGGCGCTCACACTCGTGGGAGCTGGGTGATCTATAAGCACATCCTTATACAGGTCCCTAGTCGTTGGACTATGGAGACAGGGCATCGATACTCCGGAGTAGACTAGCGTATGCGCTTCTCATCCCAGTGTGGGAGACGGTCTGTCCTACAGCCGTCAGTATGTCGTACTTGAGATAGTATGCGGGTGCTCGTTGGGTTACGAGTACACTGGACATGACTCGTCGGGAACTGTTGGTTGGTATTATACCTATCGTCAGTTATCAGTTCCCAGGTGACATGAGTACAGCTTAGTCCGCTGACTTGACACTGTCACTTCGCCTCGAGTGTGTTCCCACTGCACTTTGATTACTACCCTACCACGGCTCAAAGGAGTCGTGCAAACAGGTAGTTTTTGGGTGCAGTCCCGAAGCACTTGGAGGCAGTGACGGTTAGACAAGATTCGTCTCTCCCGGTATTGGGGATTGACATCGCGCTGTGTCCAGTAGAGCCATTACACGAGTAGTCCCTGGCCAGGGCAAGCGAGATATACTGGTAGGTTTCCAGTGTTATCTCAGGGTGTTCTGGGTTTCACTCCGACACGACTTGTACCGCTATTAGGGGACTGACGTTCACCGCCCCCTAGGCCCGCCATGCGATGTATCAGACGAACAGACCGGACTGTACGGAGATTGTCACATACAGGCTCAGTAGGAGTTCAGATGGGGTTCACCTCGTTAGTCTTCTTATCGACATCTACCTGGGGACCGTTACGTACAGCTAGTGCCGCTTGCGGTCTGTAGTTAAACCCACTGCCAGCGTAGTGTCGAGTCTTTAGAGTCCCACACAGAGAGCTATTCGCCTTTAGGCAAAATGAGTAGAGGTCACATGGTTTTGCGACAGGGTTCGTTCACATCCGCGCACTTGTGCACGTTTGCTGTCCGGACAGTTTATACTAGCGGGCTTTGGTTTAAGCCGGATCCTAGTATATGATTTGGGATTGGTTTTTCTCATTGTATTCGTGTTCCTCGGATCACGAATGCGGGTGCGTATGCACAGTTGCTTGAGACAGAGGGAGAGGACCTTGATTAGGGTTAATGGCTATTGTCATTTTATTAACCCTAATGCTTATGTGTGTATTATTGTTAATTGATATTAGTTTAATAATTGTGCATGGTTATGGTTGTTGACCATTTGACCTTATTGACTTGTTGACCTTGGTTGACACTTTGACAATCATCATTTCATTTGGAAGATGCTCTTTGATCCTTGCAAATTGCATTAAAAATGAAATGATAATGGTCATGTCTTGATTAAGCCATGACAATTATCTTACTAATTATCTAATTAAAAAATGCACATATATTAGTGAGAATGATTTATTCTATTCTCATTCTATCATATATTTTCTCTCTCTTGTTCTTCCTCTCCCTCAAGCTCTCCCCTCTAATGTGTTGAGAAACACTTGAGCTTAAGAAAAACCCTCTCTTGATCATCTCTACTCTCATCTAGGGTTCAAGGATTAGCACTTCTTGCACCCTAGTTACTTCTAGCTTGGAGTTGAAGCCAAAGGTTGAGGCTTTCGGGCGGATCTTTCTTCGACATGAGAAGACGACCAAGGTGACCTCCTTCCACCACTCCAAGGAGCAAGGAGAGAAGGACTTAAAGCCCAAGGTATAACCTTTCTAGCACTTAGCTAGTTTCTAGTTAGCTTTAGCTTGTTTTTGTTTAGCAAAGATCCTTCAAAGTCTAGTCCATGTTGCCTAAGTTCATAAAAATCCGATTTTTATTCCGTTTTCCGCCTCCCCGTAAGCACCGGGGTGGCCAACGTAGACTTTACAGTGGTATCAGAGCCTAACTAAACATAAACTAGCTAGGTAGTAGAGTGTATCGAAGTTCAAATCGGAAAAATCAAAAAACCAAGTTTTCGAAACCCTAAGTTTCTGTTAAAATTTTTTCTGGTCAAAACAAAATTTGTTATACTCCAAAAATCGTCTCAGGGTTTTGTGAAGAAAACCACCAAACCCGGTCCAATGACTCGACCAAGGAGCCGCGGTTCCGCGGCAATAGCAAGCTATTGCCGAGCAACCGCGGCCAAGTTGGCTCTTCACTGTGTCGAGTTTGGTGCAGTGTATTTCTGGCTTGGTTTTAGGATTTTTCAGATGGTTTATTTGTGCCCAGATTTTCCAGAATAGAAATTTATTTTTGGGGGCCTATAAATCCGTATTTTTTTTCGAACTTCAATACACTTTGACTATAAAGGTTATATCTGTGATGTTTGCATGTATTGAACGTCGGCTAATCGCTATATGTCGATTAGTCGGGGTTATACATATCTGTGATCTGTAATTGATGCTGGTATGTGTATATGAATGGGTTGGATTGTCGCGGATGAATAGCCGGGGTGGATGTGAGATGAGTGTTGCTTTTCTTTCAATCATTGTAATATGTAAATTGATGTAATATTATTATTTGTTTGGCCGCACAACCGGGTTGGGGTTGTAGCCGTCATTGTATAATTCTTTTTACTGTTTTTGCTCCTAGGATAGACCCATGGAGGGGGTGCACAAACTACCGGGTATCTCGAAGTGCCGAGTGGCCTACTCACGGTATTGAGGGAGGTTGCTTCGCTTCGGGTACTTGGCGGGTAGTTTGCCGCACCCGTAGGAGTCTTGGGTGGGGTATTGGCTATTCACCGCGACCGTGTAATCCGCTTTTCGTTGCAGGCTCGAACGGATTGCGGATTCCTAGTATATCCAATGTATTCATCTATGATCTGTAATGTCTATCATTGCTATATATTTATATATGATAACTATTTAGGCGTTGCTTATGTTTTACAGCCGCGCTAGCCCAGCCCCCGCTCTGTCGTTAGTTAAGTAACCTAACGGGTGATGACGGGGCCCCGTGGCGAATGCGAATGGCATAAGCGTACGTCATATTTTGGTTGTTTTCTGCAATGGTAGGATTAAATGATGGGACCCATTAAAAGAACTAATGCAAGAAAATAAACCAAGTAATAGTCGATTGGAACACTTTGAAGACCACTCGGTTCTTTTCAAAACTAAACTTTTAAACGCGGAGCTTGAACCACTCCTTTTAAAAGCTATCTCGTTCCATCGATTAGATCAAGTTCACTACGTTCACGGTTTCGCCAAAACCATTCGTAGCCCTCCGTCATTCCACATGAATGGTCAAAAAGTATTCAAGCTATGTATTTTGGCCAAAGTCAAGGCATAGTGATTGGTAGCTATTGGGTATTCATGTGCAGCATAGATAGATGCGTTGGTTTGGGACAGTCGTGCTGCCATTTTGGCCAAAGTCAAGGGTAGGTACGGGTGGGTCCAAATTAACCAGGAGAATGACGGGTAGAACTTGACATGTGACTTATGATATTTTGGCCAAAGTCAAGGTCATAAGAGCATGGGGCAAAAATCCACATCGGGAGTTTCATAAGTACTGAAACTTGCTAGCGTTGCATACCATTTGGAGTGTGATGATTCTGGTAGGATTCCTTCGGTTTTATCACGCGATGATATTTGGATCCCGATCCTACTGTGAGTATATGCTACTCCTCGGGAAAACTCTCACTTAACGATCAATGCTATAAACCTAGTAGGTGTCTAGAAAGGTGTTAGCGGGGCTATGCCCACAGGGAAAAGAGGTTACTTAATTAAGGAACTTCGCGAAAGCGTTGGAAAACCTCCCTCGAAGTACCGACACCAGCCTGGCCGAATGGTTAAGCAAGTATTGTACGGTGAGATTGATCCTGACTAATTCTTCCTTTTTGGTTTGAGGAGGGATTCGAGAAACAGTGGGAGCCATCCTGTTTAGACAAACTAAAAACCACTCTAAACTTGCAAGAGCATCATGCTGAGTGTTTCTTCTTCTCTCTCCTAATTGCAGCGACCAATCGACATGACTGGACTTAAGTTACTTCTAGATAAAAACATATTGACAGGACCAAACTATAAAGATTGGCTCAGGAATGTCAAGATGGCAATCACTTACGACAAGTTGGGGTATGTCCTTACCACCAAAGCTCCCCCTCTCCCAGGTCCCACCTCCAGCGTCGCGGATAAGGAAATCCGTAAGACATGGGAGATAGATTGCGCGAAGGCCAAATGCCTCGTACTAGTCTCGATGGACAACGAACATCAGAGGAGGCACGAGAATATGGACCTAGAGTCCATATTTCTTCATACAAAAGAACTGTATGGAGAGCAGTCTCGTATCGCAAGATACGAAATGTCGAAAAAGTTGTTTTCGGCAAGGTTGGCCGTCGGATCATCGGTAGCGGAACACGTGCTTAAGATGATTGGCTACATTGAGGAGCTCGCGGACCTTGGGACCACGTTGGAGAATGAACTCTATACTGATTTGATTCTCCAGTCCCTTCCTTCCACTTACGCCCAGTTTATTCTGAACTTCAACATGCAAGGAAAGGAGGTTGAACTTTCCGAACTTCTGAACATGTTGAGGAGTGCTGAGGGCACCCTACAGAAAGGTAGGGAGACATCCACTTTGTTTGTAGGAGGATCTTCCTCTTCTAGATCCAGGGCGAAAGCCAAGGGTAAGAAGAAGAAAGCCCCCGCCAAACCAAGAGGCGGTGTCGGTAAAGTGGATACGAAGGGAAAAGGAAAAGCAACAAAGATAGCGGGAAAGCTGGTGGGGAAGGAATAATGCTTCTATTGTCACAAAAGTGGTCACTGGAAACAGGATTGCAAGGCTTGGAAAGCCAGAACACAGGATTTGAAGCGAGTTGCAGCTTCAGCTTCAGGTGTGTATGTTATTGAAAACTGTCTATCAATAAACTCTACTTCCTGGGTATTGGATACCGGATCAGGATCTCATATTTGTAATTTTTTGCAGGCGTTGAGAAAGCGTAGAGTTTTGAAGGCAGGTGACATGACCCTCAGAGTTGCAAACGGTGCTAGCATGGATGCTGAGGCCGTGGGGGACTATCACCTGGGATTGTCGGATGGACATTTTTTGGTTTTGCGTAGTTGTTATTATGTACCAAATGCAACCTGTAATATCATTTCTGTATCTTTATTATCTAAAGAAGGTTATGAATTTGCATTTGTAAGTAATGTAGTGAACATTCACCTTAATCAAGCTTTGATTGGGTCAGGTACATTGAACAACGGTATATACGTGTTAAACCAACCATAGATTTTCAATGTCCAGAATACACACAAAAGAAAGTCTTCAGAAATCAATAAAACTTTCTTATGGCATTGTAGACTGGGTCACATCAATGAGAGAAGGTTGACTAAGTTACACACAGAAGGATATTTGGATCCGTTCGAATATCAATCGTATGCAACTTGTCAATCCTGTCTCAAAGGAAAGATGACAAAGACTCCGTTCACTGGACACGGAGTAAGAGCGAGCGAGCTCTTGGGACTCGTACACAGCGACGTGTGCGGTCCAATGTCTACACATGCGCGAAGCAGTTATTCTTACTTCATTACTTTTACGGATGACTTTTCAAGGTACGGTTATGTCTTCTTAATGAAACATAAATCCGAGGCTTTTGAAAAATTCCAGGAATATAAGAATGAAGTAGAAAAACAAACAGGCAAAAGTATCAAGGCACTGAGATCTGATCGAGGTGGTGAATACTTGAGTGCCGAGTTCCTGGGTTACTTAAAAGAGAATGGAATTCTCTCTCAGCTTACTCCTCCATACACTCCGCAACATAACGGTGTATCGGAGAGACGGAACCGAACCCTATTGGATATGGTACGGTCCATGATGAGTAACGCTGAGTTGCCGCGATCGTTTTGGGGATATGCGCTAGAATCAGCTGCATACCTTTTGAATCGGGTTCCAACTAAGACTGTGCCTACTACGCCATATCAGATGTGGTGTGGGAAGAGACCCTATCTTAATCACATTAAGACATGGGGATGTCCAGCTTTTGTAAAAAAGCAGCATGCGGACAAGCTCGAGGCACGCTCGGTACAGTGCAAGTTTGTGGGATATCCAAAGAACTCCAAGGGATATTGCTTCTATTGCGAAGAGGAACAAAAGGTTTTTGTTTCTCGCCATGTCCACTTTCTAGAACACCAGTTCATAGAAAAAGAATTAAATGGGAGCGCAATAGAACTGGAAGAAATTCCAGAACCACGAGCTATTACTGAAAGCTTAGTAGAACCAGAGGGTTCGAAAGATCAGGACATTCCCATGCCACTCCGCAGGAGTAGTAGGCAGTCTCATCCGCCCGAGAGATACTACGGTTTTCTCATTGACGGGGATAGAGAGGATTGCATTATAGATTGTGATGAGCCTACTAGCTTCCAGCAAGCCATTCAGAGCGTCGACTCGGTAAAATGGCTGGATGCAATGCGGACCGAAATGGAGTCCATCTACACCAACAAAGTATGGACGTTGGACATTGCTCCAGATGGGGTAAAACCCGTAGGATGCAAGTGGATCTTCAAAAGGAAGATTGGTGTAGATGGACAGGTTGAGACCTATAAAGCTAGACTGGTAGCAAAGGGTTTTCGTCAGCGACCTGGTTTGGACTATGACGAAACCTTTTCTCCAGTAGCTATGATGAAATCCATTCGGATCCTTCTTGCCATTGCTGCCTTCCACGATTATGAGATTTGGCAGATGGACGTAAAGACAGCTTTTCTAAATGGACATTTAGAGGAGTGTGTCTATATGGTTCAGCCAGAGGGTTTCATTCAGAGTGGGAGCAGCGGAAAGGTGTGCAAGTTGCTTAAGTCCATTTATGGACTAAAGCAGGCATCGCGGAGTTGGAACATCTGTTTTGATGAGACGGTCAAGGATTACCCTTTGAGTTTTCCGCTTATGGGAGTATGCTTCAGTTAGAACATGCCCTGGGACAGTTTTTGGCTTTATCAAAAATCCAGATGAACCATGCATCTATTGTAGATTTGTAGCGAGAACTGTAGTATTCCTCGTTTTATACGTGGATGACATTCTCTTAATAGGAAATGACATTCCTATGCTACAATCTGTCAAGGGGTTCTTGTCACACAGGTTCTCCTTGAAAGACCTGGGTGATGCCTCATACATTCTGGGTATCCGGATCTACTGTGACAGATCCAAGAGGATATTAGGACTTTCACAGTCCAGGTACATCGACGCCATACTGAAGAGATTCAGTAAGGAAGATTCCAAGCGCGGTAATCTACCGGCTTGTCACGGGATCACCCTCTCCAAAGAGATGTCTCCCAAGACTGATTTGGAGAGGGATCGCATGTCTATTATACCCTACGCTTCTGCGGTAGGCTCTATAATGTATGCGATGTTGTGTACCAGACCGGATGTGGCTTATGCACTGAGTGTGGTAAGCAGGTATCAGTCAAACCCAGGGGAGAAACATTGGATAGCAGTAAAGAACATTCTCAAGTACCTGAGAAGGACTAAGGAGATGTTCTTGGTGTATGGCGGAAAAGACCTCCAGAATGAGGCCTTTGCTGACTCCAGCTTCCAGAGTGACAAGGATGATTCCAAGTCCATGTCGGGTTTTGTCTTCACCCTCAATGGAGGGGCGGTGTGTTGGAAGAGCTCCAAACAGGAAACCGTTGCTGACTCGACTATGGAAGCGGAATACATCGCTGCATCTGATGCCGCAAAAGAAGCTGTCTGGATGAGGAAGTTCTTGAGAGAACTTCAGGTGGTTCCATCCATTGTTGACCCAATACCTCTGTATTGCGACAACAACGGGGATATAGCTTTAGCGAAGGAACCCAGATCCCATCAGAAATCCAGACACATCTTAAGGCGGTATGACCTGATCAGGGAGATCGTTGATCGCCAGGAGATCGAGGTTCGGAGGGTTGCTTCAGAAGATAACACAGCAGATCCATTCACCAAGGCCTTGCCCCAGACTCAGTTCGAGCGGCTGATCGAGATGATAGGTCTTCGATACGCCAGTACATGGCCTTAGTGCAAGTGGGAGATTGTTAGTGTATATGCCCTAGAGGCCATTACTGTATCATACTAGTTTGTATATTACTTGATGGAAGCTTGGGATATTCAAAGTTGTATATACAATCTTTCTCGAAATGGTAGTATGCTACTTGGTTTGACTCTGCTTTAATATGTCCATGTGTTTCTTTTAGCATATTGCTGTTATACATATTAGTAGAGCCCTTAGGATCTTTGCTTGATTACCAGCGTTGTGATGGCGCTCACACTCATGGGAGCTAGGTGATTTATAAGCACATCCTTATACAGGTCCCTAGTCGTTGGACTATCGAGACAGGGCATCGATACTCCGGAGTAGGCTAGCGTATGCGCTTCTCATCCCAGTGTGGGAGACGGTCTGTCCCACAGCCGTCAGTACGTCGTACTTGAGATAGTATGCGGGTGCTCGTTGGGTTACGAGTACACTGGACAGGACTCGTCGGGAACTGTTGGTTGGTATTATACCTATCGTCAGTTATCAGTTCCCAGGTGACATGAGTACAGCTTAGTCCGCTGACTTGACACTGTCACTTCACCTCGAGTGTGTTCCCACTGCACTTTGATTACTACCCTACCATGGCTCAAAGGAGTCGAGCAAACAGGTAGTTTTTGGGTGCAGTCCCGAAGCACTTGGAGGCAGTGACGGTTAGATGGGATTCGTCTCTCCCGGTATTGGGGATTGACATCGCGCTGTGTCCATGAGAGCCATTACACGAGTAGTCCCTGGCCAGGGCAAGCGAGATATACTGTTAGGTTTCCAATGTTATCTCAAGGTGTTCTGGGCTTCACTCCGACACGACTTATACCGCTATTAGGGGACTGACGTTCACCGCCCCCTAGGCCCGCCATGCGACGTATCAGACGAACAGACCGGACTGTACGGAGATTGTCACATTCAGGCACAGTAGGAGTTCAGATGGGGTTCACCTCGTCAGTCTTCTTATCGACATCTACCTGGGGACCGTTACGTACAGCTAGTGCCGCTTGCGGTCTGTGGTTAAACCCACTGCCAACGTAGTGTCGAGTCTTTAGAGTCCCACACAGAGAGCTATTCGCCTTTAGGCAAAATGAGTAGAGGTCGAATGGTTTTGCGACAGGGTTCGTTCACATCCGCGCACTTGTGCACGTTTGCTGTCCGGACAGTTTATACTAGCGGGCTTTGGTTTAAGCCGGATCCTAGTATATGATTTGGGATTGGTTTTTCTCATTGTATTCGTGTTCCTCGGATCACGAATGCGGGTGCGTATGCACAGTTGCTTGAGACAGAGGGAGAGGACCTTGATTAGGGTTAATGGCTATTGTCATTTTATTAACCCTAATGCTTATGTGTGTATTATTGTTAATTGATATTAGTTTAATAATTGTGCATGGTTATGGTTGTTGACCATTTGACCTTATTGACTTGTTGACCTTGGTTGATACTTTGACCACCATCATTTCATTTGGAAGATGCTCTTTGATCCTTGCAAATTGCATTACAAATGAAATGATAATGGTCATGTCTTGATTAAGCCATGACAATTATCTTACTAATTATCTAATTAAAATAATGCACATATATTAGTGAGAATGATTTATTCTATTCTCATTCTATCATATATTTTCTCTCTCTTTTTCTTCCTCTCCCTCAAGCTCTCCCCTCTCATGTGTTGAGAAACACTTGAGCTTGAGAAAAACCCTCTCTTGATCATCTCTACTCACATCTAGGGTTCAAGGATTAGCACTTCTTGCACCCTAGTTACTTCTAGCTTGGAGTTGAAGCCAAAGGTTGAGGCTTTCGGGTGGATCTTTCTTCGACGTGAGAAGACGACCAAGGTGACCTCCTTCCACCACTCCAAGGAGCAAGGAGAGAAGGACTTAAAGCCCAAAGTATAACCTTTCTAGCACTTAGCTAGTTTCTAGTTAGCTTTAGCTTGTTTTTGTTTAGCAAAGATCCTTCAAAGTCTAGTCCATGTTGCCTAAGTTCATAAAAATCCGATTTTTATTCCGTTTTCCGCCTCCCCGTAAGCACCGGGGTGGGCAACGTGGACTTACATGATCGCCGGGAGATCGAGGTCAGGAGGGTTGACATGAAGAACAACACAGCGGATCCACTCACGAAGGCCATTCCCCAGATACAGTTTGAGAGACTCTTCGGGATGCTTGGTATGCGATACTACAGCAGCTGGCCCTAGTGCAAGTGGGAGATTGTTAGTTTTATGTATGCCCTAGAGGCCAGTATTGTACAGATGATGTATATTATATTGGATGCTTGGACATATATAGAGAGGACATTCTTGCTCGATATGATAGTATGCTATCTGGTTGCACTTTACTTTAACATGTATACTTGTCTCTTTATATTGTTTTGTAGTTACATGTTGGTAAAGCCCTTAGGATGTGTACTTGACTACCTGGACTATGATGCGGATCATACTAGTGGGGACATGGTAGTCCATAAGTACATCCTTCAAGGTCCCTAGTCGTGGGTGTATCGAGACGGGGCATTGATATACCAGAGTAGACTTGCGTATACGCTTCTCGACCCATGAGATGGGCGATGGATGATCCCATATCCATTGTTGTTTGACATCAGAGATGGTATGCAGGTGCTCAGTGGAGACTGGGTACACTGGACGGACTCGCCGAGAACTCCCAGATGGTATTATACCTCACGTCAGATGGCTGTTCTCTGGTGACACTTGTGCAGGTTAGTCTGTAGACCCGAGATCGTCATAGAGTCTTGTGTGATTCCCACTGTGCTTTGATTTCCACCTTACCACATCCGTGAGGGCGTGCAAAACGGTGGTTTTTGGGTACAGTCCCGAGTCACATGGAGGCAATGAGCGATAGGAGGGGTTTCGTCTCTCCCGGTATTGGGGGTTGATGTTGCGTTGTGCTCGATTGGCCATAACAGGGAAGTCCCTGGCCAGGGCTGATTTAGAGATTTACTGGTAAGTGTTACCAGTAGTTTCTCGACCCGTTATGAGCCTCACATCGGCACGACTTATCGGTTATTGGGGTCTGACGTTTACCACCTCTAGACTTGATATGCGACATATCAGACGAGGAGACCGGACTGTACGGGAAGTGTTACCGGCAGGCTTTTACAGGAGTTGGAGCCGGCTTGCTTGCTGATCTTCTGATCGCTCAATACCCGGGTAGCCGTTACGTCCAGCTAGTACCGCTGACGGCTTGTGGGTGCTTGATGTGATCATCACCTACTGCCGGCGTATCGACGAGTCTTTAGAGTCCTACATAGTGGTTTTACTGGCTCAGGCAAAACGAAATAGGAGCGCATATGTGATATGTGCGAGATCGAGAATAATGCGTGTATGTGATACCGTATTCTATTCTCACGACTTTTTGTATCGGTCGGTTATATATGATATAGCCGGATTATCGAATCAAGTGTTGATTCGATAAGTCGATACATTGGATGTTAGTCGGTTATATGTGATATGACCGGATTATTAAGTCAAGTGTTGATTTAATAATTAATTGTATAATTGTATATTTGATATACTAGTTTACATTAACTAACACTTGTTCACTTTAGGGTTTTTCTCACATGAGCACAACTTTAATGTATATATGATATATATTTAAAATGTGTTTTCTTATTGTATCATGGTTGATGATACAAATGACTTGGGTGTATGAGACTTACACCATGCTATCTATTATGTTGGGTTTTTATATTTTAAGTAATTACAAAATTAGTGGAGGATTAACTAAATGCTTGAAGCTTGTGGAAGCATTGACTAATTCCACTAAATTTGTTTTTACTATGGATATTTCTTAACCCAACCATAAGGAGAAGCCATGGGTTAAGTCTCTACAAGAGTTAGTATATGATACTCACTCACTATGGTTAGCCTTCTCACTTGATCATTATCTCCATCTCTTTCTTTTGTTCTTCTTCTTCATTGTGAAAAAGAAAAAGCTTGGTAGGGTTTGATCCAAAGTGAGAAAGAATGTGAGAAATAAAATTCTAAAGAGAACCCACTTCCTATTTCTCCATCCTCTACTAGACTAGCACTTTAGTTTAGGGTGTTTGCTTCGCTAATTCTCAAATTAGTGAAGTAGAAGCTTGAGTTGGCATCCTCTCGACGTAGATCTTCTTCGGCCTCGAAAACTTCAAGCAAGGACGCGCCTTTCGCCTCGTGAAGCCATGCATGGGTCCGGGAGAACCACGATCGCAGCGAAGGGACTTCAACAAGGAGCTAAAGAAGTGAAGGACCGATCTACAAAGGTTGTATTTCGTATTCACTTAGTCGTAAACGTAGTTTACTAGCATATGAAACCCTAATTTTCTAGCAACGATCTTGTTTAGGGTTATTCGGCACGGCTAAAATTTTAAACGGGCATGTTTGATGCTTCCTTAACCCTTGTTAGAGTGCCTAGTAACCCTACACACACTGCTCAATGTCTCCCAGGCAGTGCTACTAGAAGAGGCTAAGGGCGAGGGGTTCTTCAAGCTCCCCCCGATCCCGTGAATGGCCTCAAAGCGAACCCGGGGCCCCTACTGCGGGTTCCACAGGTCGTTAGGCCACTCCACGGAGAGTTGTAAGCGGCTCTGAGACTACATCGAGGAGCTCATCCATTCGGGGCACCTAGCTGGATACCTGAGGGACAAGCGGCAAGCTGACCGCGAGCAGGAGCAGCGTCCCCCTCCAGCCGAGCTGACCATCGGCCAGATCATCGTAGTGTCAGCGGAGGATACGTCTGGTACCCATGAAGCTCAGTACCCTATGCCGGGCATAGATGCCAACAGACATCCGGGAGGCTCAAGCTACACGAATAAGAACATCTACTAGCATGTATTTTCTTTTCAGAGCAATGTACATCTTTCTTGAGATCTTTTGTTTATATAATAAAGGGATCAATAAAGTATTGCAGAAAAGAAAAAGAATCTTATTCATTCAAGAGGTACAATAGGCACCTCAGCCGTACATAAAAAAAAATATTACAATAGCGGGGGAATGGGGTACAGAGAGCACTGTTCATGGTACTCTGAGGATATTTCCGCCAGTCGAGCCCTTGCGGCATCTAACCTCTCCCTTTGATGACCCCCGCTAGCGTCGGCATTGAGCCTCAAGTGGTAGAACTCAAGGACGATCTCCTCCGAGCGATTTATCCGTCTCGCAGAGATCAGGCCGAAACGCCTCAGAGACTTTAGCTTGCCAATGGCCTCGTCTTTCAGCTGCTCGGATAAGGGGCTGTAGAGCCCCGGCGACACCTTCCAGAGCGCCGGGGGAGCAATTGTAGGATTACTAGGCACTCTAAGAAGGTTCTATAAGGCATCAACCATGCCCGATTAAAATTTTAGCTGTGCCGAATAACTCTAAACAAAATTTTTGCTAGATAATTAGGGTAACATATGCTAGTAAATAACAATTATCACTAAGTGAATACGAAAATACAACCTTTGTAGATCGGTCCTTCACTTCTAAAGCTCCTTGTTGTAGTCCCTTCACTGCGATCATCGAACTCCCGGACTCTCGGACGTCTCCATGAGAAGCTTGCAACGGTATTGCTTGAAGTTTTCGAGGCCGAAGATGATCTACGTCGAGGGAATACGAACTCAAGCTTCTACTTCACTAACTAGAGAATTAGTGAAGCAAACACCATAAACTAAAGTGCTAGTCTAGTAGAGGATGATGAAATAGGAAATGGGTACACTTTAGAATTTCTTTTCTCACTATCATTCTCTCTCTTTATCAAACCCTAGAAAGAAATTGAAGGAGGAAGAAGATGAGCTCAAAATGAGAATGAAAACTAATCAAGAGAGAGTTAGCTAACCATGGGTGAGTGGGTATCATATACTAACTCATGTAGAGACATAACCATGGCTAATTATAGTGGTTAGGTTAATTAATATTTTAAGTAAAACAAAACTAGTGGACTAAGTCAATGCAACTATAAGCTTCATGAAGCTTCATGCATGTGAGCTCATTATCCATTTGTTTTTAGAATTACTTTAAATATAAAAACTTAACCAATATAATTATAATGGTGTATGTCTCATACACCCATGTAGTGTGTATCAACAACCATGATACAAAATGAACACAAATAAATATATATCACATATATATTAAGTTATGCACAAGTGAGAAAAACAAATGCTTAAGTGAACCAATGTTAGTTAATGTAAATTAGTATATCACATATACAATTATACACTAAATTATTAAATCAACACTTGACTTAATAATTCGGTTATATCACATATAACCGACTAACATCCAATGTATCGACTTATCGAATCAACCCTTGATTCGATAACCTGGTTATATCGCATATAACCGATCGATACAAACATCGCGAGAATAGAATACGGTATCACATACACGCATTATTCTCGGTCCCGCACATATCACATATGCGCTCCTATTTCGTTTTGCCTGAGCCAGTAAAACCTCTGTGTAGGACTCTAAAGACTCGTCAATACGCCAGGCAGTAGGTGATGATCATATCAAGCACCCACAAGCCGTCAGCGGTACTAGCTGGATGTAACGGCTACCCGGGTATTGAGCGATCAGAAGATCAGCAAGCAAGCCCGCTCCAACTCCTGCAAAAAGCCTGACAGTGACACTACCGTACAGTCCGGTCTCCTCGTCTGATATGTCGCATATCAAGTCTAGGGGTGATAAACGTCAGACCCCAATAACCGATAAGTCATGCCAATATGTGGCTCATAACGGGTCGAGAAACTACTGGTAACTATTACCAGTAAATCTCTAAACCAGCCCTGGCCAGGGACTTCCCTGTTATGGCCAATCGAGCATAGCGCAACATCAACCCCCAATAGCGGGAGAGACGAAACCCCTCCTATCGCTCATTGCCTCCATGTGACTCGGGACTGTACCCAAAAACCACCGTTTTGCACGCCCTCTTGGACATAGTAAGGTGGAAATCAAAGCACAGTGGGAATCACACAAGACTCTATGACGATCTCGGGTCTACAGACTAACCTGCACAAGTGTCACCAGAGAACTTCCATCTGACGTAAGGTATAATACCATCTGGGAGTTCTCGGCGAGTCCGTCTAGTGTACCCAGTTTACACTGAGCACCCGTATATCATCTCTGATGTCAAACACCAATGAATATGGGATCATCCATCGCCCATCTATATGGGTCGAGAAGGTATACGCTAGTCTACTCTGGTATATCGATGCCCCGTCTCGATACACCCACGACTAGGGACCTTGAAGGATGTACTTATGGACTACCATGTCCCCACTAGTATGATCCGCATCATAGTCCAGGTAGTCAAGTACACATCCTAAGGGCTTTACCAATATGTAACAGAGAGACAATCAGTGTACACGTTAAGGTAAATAGTAACCAGATAGCATACTATCATGTCGAGCAAGAAAGTCATCCCTATATATGTCCAAGCATCCACTACAATATACATCTCATGTATAGTAATGGCCTCTAGGGCATACATATAACTAACAATCTCCCACTTGCACTAGGGCCATCTGACAACAGTGGTTGTAGTATCTCATACTCAACCATCCCATAATAGTCTCTCTCTGGGAAAAAGCCTTTGTGAGTGGATCCGCCGTGTTGTCCTCTGAGTCTACTCTCCTGACCTCGATCCCCTGGAGATCATCTATCTCCATGATCAGGTGACACTGCCTTTGAATATGTCTGGATCACTGATGGGACGGGCGTTCCTAGGCATAGGCCACAACTCCATTGTCACATAATGGTAGGAACGAAGTTCATCTCATGAACTAATATACACCCAGACTGCCTCTTTGGTAGCGATGTATCCAGCCTTTATCGTCTAGTTTGCCACGGTATCTATCTTGGAACTCTTCCAACATACTGTCCCTTTACTGAGGGTAAAGACAATGCCTGTGACTGACATTCAGTCATCCTTATCACCCTGGAACCTTTCCAGTGATTCTCCCCAGGATCAATTGATACCATCTCACTACAATTAGTGAGTATCCTAACATCCAATTAGATTTATCTCATAGATCCAAAAACCCAGGATTTAGTAAGTATCACTTTGATCCTGTGTGGAGAATCATTGTGATAAGCGGAGATTGATCGCGTAGCATAGGAAACTCCTTCCCTATCAAGAGTATGTCATCCACGTACTCTACGAGGATCACCACCATACTCCCTACTACCCTTTTGTATATCCAAGGTTCATCTACCATTTTGATGAAGTCAACCTCTTTAACTAACACATCAAAACAGACGTTCCAACTCCGCGATGCCTGCTTTATCACATAAAACATCTTGCACACATTTCCGCCGCTCCCACTGTCTACGAAGCCCTCTGACTGTGTACTTATAGACTCTCTCTTCTAAAACATCATTTAGAAAAGCAGTCATGACACCCAACCGCCAGATATCGTAGTCATGGTATGTAGCCATGGCAAGTAGGATCTGGATGGACTTAAGCATAAGTACTTAGAAAAGGTTTCATCATAATCCATATCTGGTCAATGATGCAAACCTTTAACAAGTCTAGCTTTGAAAGTCTCAACTTTTCCATGTACACCAAGTAATCTTCTCAAGATATACTTGCTCCTGATGGGGATTTAACCCTTCAGATAAGGCAACCAAAGCCCATACTTTGTTGGTGTATAAGGATTCCATCTCAGATCGCTAAGCATCCAGCCATTCTTACAGAGTCCCACTCCTGATGGCCAGCTCGAAACTAGTTGGGTCATCATCTCATGATGCATTCCTCGCTCCCACTGTCATAGAGAAACTGAAGTATCTCTCAGGTGGGTGAGGAACCCTACTAGATCGGCGGAGAGGCTGAGGTTCGTTGGAAACTATTGAATCCTTTGGTTCTACCAAATCATCAGCTGCAGTTTGTATAGCTGGAACTCCTTCCAGTTCTACCTCATGTCCACTAATTTCTTCACAAGAAATTCCATTTCACAAAGGTGGCATGCTAAGAAACAAAACATCTTTTATTCCTCGGTTAGGTAGAAGATATTCCCTTGCGAATGCTTGGGATATCCAACAAACTTCTATAGAGCTGACTTTGCCTCGAGCTTGTCCGGATTATGCTTTTAGACATAGGCTGGACAACCCTAAATCTTAACAAACTTAAGATATGGGCTCTTCCCTTTCCATATCTCATATGAAGTGGTAGGCAACTGATTTGATCGGAACCCTATTCAATAGGTATGCAACGTCTCCAGTGCATAACCCCCAAAAGGAAATATGCAACTCAGTAATACTCATCATAGAGCACACCTTATCACATAGGGTGTTATTGCTCCGCCCCGATACACCGACGTGCTGTGGTGTATACGGAGGAGTAATGCTGAGAGAGAATCTCATTCTCCTTTAGAATAATCCAGGAATTCCGTGCTCAAGTATTCTCCTCCTTGATCACATCAAAGGACATAATACTTATACCCGTTTTGGTTCTCTACTTCTAACTTATATTCTGTGAATATCTCAAAAGGTTCGGACTTATGTTTCAACAGGAACATATGTCTGAATCTTGAGAGATCATCAGAGAATGTAATGAAGTACAAAGAACCAGTCTTGGCATGTGTAGACAGGGGACCTACATACATCAACATGTATCATCCCAAGAGTTCACTAACTCTTTCTCTGTTTCCTAAAAACAGAGCTATGGTCATCTTATCTCTGTGACATGACCGACAAGTTTCACAAGATGTAAATTCAAACTAATTTAAATATGCATATTTATGTAACTTCAACTAGTCGGGTCACACTGATATGACCTAGTCTACAATACCTTAAGAAGGATTCGTTCATTTCTGAACTCTTCCTCTTGTGCGTGTTCTGTACGTTAAGAACTGTGGTTTGATTTAGAACGTCTATGCTTTTAGATAACGTGCCTGAACCGATCAACTCTTGATATATGAAATGTTCAAAACATTATCCAACAATACAAAATTATATCCTTTCTTTACTAATAAAGAGACTGATATGATGTTGTACATCAGGTTCGGTATCTAATAACATTCGTTCAGAATCAATGTATTCTGGTAATACAAGGTGATAACTACCAACAGACTTGGCTGCAACACTTGCACCGTTTCCAACTCTTGAAATTTTATCACCCTTTCTCAGTTCTCTACCTATTTGTAGCCCATGTAACAAATTACATATGTGGGATCCTGATCCGGTATCTCATACCCAGGACGTAAAGGATACTGAGAAACAGTTCTGTGTATTGAACACACCGAAAGATGATGCATCAACATGCACTTTCTTCGTTTGGGCGGCACGGGAATTCTGGTAATCCCCTATTTCCTGCTCTGTTTTATAACAATTATAAGTTGGAGCGTGACCAACATTCCCCAGCTCAGTATAACAAGCGGGTTTGGTCAATACATCCATATTATTATCTTGATTAAGGCATGATATGGTCGCTACCTGGAGAGAGAGAGAAGAAAACACTCTGCGTGCGCTCTTGCAAGGTCAGATTGGTTATTATTTTATCTAATCAGGATGGCTCCCACTGTTTTTATCAAATCTTCCTTCAAACCCTAAAAGGAAAGACTAGCCGGGATTAATTACACCCTACAACTTCGCCAATCTTTCAGCCAGGCCAGTGTCGGTACTTTGTGGGAGGTTCCCCGTGCTTTCGCACGGACCTAATTAAAGTAAACCTCGTTTTCCCAGAGGCGTAACCCTGTTGATACTTTTCTAGACACCTACGTGATCGGCTAATTATAATGTGTAAAACTCTCCCAGGAGTAACAATTACTCGCAGTGGGTATCGGGATCCAACTATCTCATAGAAGGTATGCAATCTCATTGTAAATTTCAACATTTGAAATTCCCGATAATTTTGCCCCAAGCATCCTATGACCTTGACGGAGGTCAACAAACCACAGGGTGCAAGTCAAGTTCAACCCGTCATTTCTTGATTGAATCAAACCCACCCGCACGACCCTTGACAGAGGTCAACAAGGTCGTACGACTACCCTAATCCAATCTGCATCATATGCATAAGCAGATAAATACTAGTTAGCTACCGCACACTACGCCTTGACGGAGGTCAACAAACGTAGCACGAATACTAAGTAGGACTTATCTGAAATGACGGAGGGCTACGACAGGTTTTTCTGAAAACCTATTGCGTAATGAACTTGATATCGTTGTAGAATCAAATGATTTTAAAATGGAGTGTTTTTGAGGCTTTTGCTAGTTTCGCTAAAGAGGTCACTCCCGGTGAAGGGATCTCGACTCTTTTCTCGTCGAATGAGGTGCAGAATATATCATATATATCACTGTGCAAAGCAAGAACTAGAAAAGGAATCAAAAGACAAAACCGAGGGTTGTAGCATTTGCCATTTATTGCTAAAGGGGTCACTCCCGGTGAAGGGATCTCGGCCCTTTCCTTATCGAATAAGGTGCATGATGTTCTACAAGGAACACCGCGATGCAAAGCAAGAACTGTAGCTACCTGTTTTTGAAAATTCGATTCCACAACATCTTTTAGGTTTCTTTTCTTTCATTAATCACATTAATGAAGTCCCATCATTTAAGTCACCTAAACATCACAGATAAATACGACGTACACTTATGCCATCCGCATTCGCCTCGATGTCCCCTCGTGCACCGTTAGGTTAGGTAACTAACGGCATAGCGGGGCAGGGCTAGCGCGGGTGTAAAACATAAGTAACGTCTATATAATATATCATATATACTATATACAGTATCTATCACAACATATCAAATGACCACATCACAGATATCGCAGCAGAAGAAACATATGAAACATTGGATATACTAGGACGTCCGTGTTTTATTTTGAGCCTCTATAAAACACGGATTCCACGGTCGCGATGAATAACCAAACCCACACCCCTAGACCCCTATGAGAGCGGCAAGCAACCCTACCAATTCTAGAGTTAGGAGACCCGGACTCGACTCCTCGAGTTGGTCTCCCACTGGACCCTAGAACCCGGTTACTTGTGCTCTCCTCCTTGGGTCTACCTAATGCGGAAAAAGTAAATAATATACAAATGGTGACATCAACCTCATCCCGGAAGTACCCCAATAAAAGAATATTACATACATTAAATTTTACATGAATGAAAATAAAAACCCTCATCTCACATAAAAACCCCGGCTATTCAGAACACGACGATCCAATATAACATATCCAGCAACACATAACATCACATGTCATCAACGTAAGTAAATATGCGCATCCCAATTGTCGTTGACATATAGCAACGAAACCGGCGATAACACATATTACACTTACGGTCGCAGAAAAGAAAGTGTAAAACTACAACAGTTGGAATCCGCAACCTCCTTAGACATCTCATGCCTAACAATTATAAACCCCGCATTTTAGTCTCTATATCGAAAACACTTTTCAATATCTAATCGGGCAATTCAACAAGATTCCCGATATATGATCGAATGCTCGTCGCAAAATTTAGTAGACGGCCGCACCCCCGGATGCCGTCGACGAAGTGCACTAAGGCGAAACACCGCTGCCGCGAGCACCCGAACGGATGCTTTTGGCAACGGGGTTCTCCTACAGTCACTTGGTCGGGGCTATGGGGCATGGCTGTCTATTAAGTTTACCCGGCGAGTATCCGCGTACGCTACGTGATTGCGACGGACTTTTGATCACATCAAAATTCCGTGGCAACCGATCATTTGAGACTAAACTGCTATGTTTATAACATTCAAATTAGTTATCTCATAACTACTTGAGGATTCCAAATCTTGTATCACATTCCAGATAAATATACAATGTTAAAATTTCCGATCGAATGATCAAACACCCAAGTTTTCCTAAATAGTTCTCAACACTTGAGGGGAGTTTAAAAACATCCATACTGCCCCAAACCCTAAGGTTCAAAAGGCAGTTCAAGACGGTCACATAATCGAGTTAAGGTTTGTTGTCTTCTAGAGGGTCCATTGCGTAACTTGCACGATTTAGACGTTCTTAAACAACGGAAAAATCCAACACTTGGAAATTTTCCGGCAGGGGAAAAAGTGAGTTATTGATATCCGTTCGAATTTTTTAAAACTTTCTAAATATCCGAAAAACAAAACGAAATTAAATTTTCAGATCGAATCAACAAATACAAAATAAACCCCAGAACACTCAACACTTGAGTCAGATAAAAAATACCCAGAAAATAGAAATAATAGATACGGGTATTAATGTGCAAAACCCAAAGCACAAGCTCACTGTACGGCCGCGGATCCGCGGCACAAGCAGGGTATTGCCGCGGTTCCGCGGCGATCCGTACGCCTTACTTTGTCGTTTTGCACAATAATTCCTAGAATCACCTGCTGAATTTTTTAGGTATTTTTCATTCAGAAAAATCACAGTTTTTAAAAATTGACCAGAGAGGGGGTTATTTCGTCGATTCAGAGTTCGTTCGGAGTTTTAACTTCGTATACACGTCGCCTAATGCTCTAGCTAGGCTCTGATACCACTGTAGGGTTACTAGGCACTCTAAGAAGGTTCTACAAGGCATCAACCATGCCCGATTAAAATTTTAGCCGTGCCGAATAACTCTAAACAAGATCTTTGCTAGATAATTAGGGTAACACATGCTAGTAAATAACAATTATCACTAAGTGAATACGAAAATACAACCTTTGTAGATCGGTCCTTCACTTCTAAAGCGCTTTGTTGTAGTCCCTTTGCTGCGATCATCGAACTCCCGGACTCTCGGACGGCTCCATGAGAATATTGCAACGGTATTGCTTGAAGTCTTCAAGGCCGAAGATGATCTACGTCGAGAGAATACGAACTCAAGCTTCTACTTCACTAACTAGAGAATTAGTGAAGCAAACACCCTAAACTAAAGTGCTAGTCTAGTAGAGGATGATGAAATAGGAAATGGGTACACTTTAGAATTTCTTTTCTCACTATCATTCTCTCTCTTTATCAAACCCTAGAAAGAAATTGATGGAGGAAGAAGATGAGTTCAAAATGAGAATGAAAACTAATCAAGAGAGAGTTAGCTAACCATGGATGAGTGGGTATCATATACTAGCTCATGTAGAGACATAACCATGGCTAATTATAGTGGTTAGGTTAATTAATATCTTAAGTAAAACAAAACTAGTGGACTAAGTCAATGCAACCATAGGCTTCATGAAGCTTCATGCATGTGAGCTCATTATCCATTTGTTTTTAGAATTACTTTAAATATAAAAACCTAACCAATATAATTATAATGGTGTACGTCTCATACACCCATATAGTGTGTATCAACAACCATGATACAAAATGAACACAAATAAATATATATCACATATATATTAAGTTGTGCACAAGTGAGAAAAACAAATGCTTAAGTGAACCAATGTTAGTTAATGTAAATTAGTATATCACATATACAATTATACACTAAATTATTAAATCAACACTTGACTTAATAATCTGGTTATATCACATATAACTGACTAACATCCAATGTATCGACTTATCGAATCAACCCTTGATTCGATAACCTGGTTATATCACATATAACCGATCGATACAAACATCGCAAGAATAGAATACAGTATCATATACACGCATTATTCTCGGTCCCGCACATATCACATATGCTCTCCTATTTCGTTTTGCCTGAGCCAGTAAAACCTCTGTGTAGGACTCTAAAGACTCGTCAATACGCCGGCAGTAGGTGATGATCATATCAAGCACCCACAAGCCGTCAGCGGTACTAGCTGGACGTAACGGCTACCCGGGTATTGAGCGATCAGAAGATCAGCAAGAAAGCCCGCTCTAACTCCTGCAAAAAGCCTGACAGTGACACCACCGTACAGTCCAGTCTCCTCGTAAGATATGTCGCATATTAAGTCTAGGGGTGGTAATCGTCAGACCCCAATAACCGATAAGTCATGCCTATATGAGGCTCATAACGGGTCGAGAAACTACTGGTAACTCTTACCAGTAAATCTCTAAACCAGCCCTGGCCAGGGACTTCCCTGTTATGGACAATCGAGCATAGCGCAACATCAACCCCCAATACCGGGAGAGACGAAACCCCTCCTATCGCTCATTGCCTCCATGTGACTCGGGACTGTACCCAAAAACCACCGTTTTGCACGCCCTCTTGGACGTGGTAAGGTGGAAATCAAAGCATAGTGGGAATCACACAAGACTCTATGACGATCTCGGGTCTACAGACTAACCTGCATAAGTGTCACCAGAGAACTGCCATCTAACGTAAGGTATAATACCATCTGGGAGTTCTCGGCGAGTCCGTCCAGTGTACCCAGTCTACACTGAGCACCCGTATATCATCTCTGATGTCAAACACCAATGTATATGGGATCATCCATCGCCCATCTACATGGGTCGAGAAGGTATACGGTAGTCTACTCTAGTATATCGATGCCCCGTATCGATACACCCACGATTAGGGACCTTGAAGGATGTACTTATGGACTACCATATCCCCACTAGTATGATCCGCATCATAGTCCAGGTAGTCAAGTACACATCCTAAGGGCTTTACCAACATGTAACAGAGAGACAATCAGTGTACACGTTAAGGTAAAGAGTAACCAGATAGCATACTATCATGTCGAGCAAGAAAGTCATCCCTATATATGTCCAAGCATCCACTACAATATACATCTCATGTATAGTAATGGCCTCTAGGGCATACATATAACTAACAGCAATCGACCGAAATGATCATCGATCCTGCCTATCACCAACTACATTGTGTCATCAGTGCAGTACTGATCATAGAGATAGACGTCCTCGAAGCTTATGGTATCAGGGATGGTGAAAGGGAAGTCCTCCATTCTTGCGTTTTGGGTGTGAGGAAAGGAGTCATCAACAATCTCTCTATTTTATAGCCCACAATGCTCCCGGAGTTCAACGGTCGCCCGCAACAGTGCCGCCAAGCGGCAGACATCGCACCACTCGATGCGAAATCGAAACGACGCGGCTCTGGCGCTTCGCGTCCTCCACGCGTTCGTGGCACGTGTCACTCGTGACTGTCCATCTTTCCAAAGCCCTCACGAAGAGGTAGCCCAACAGCTACCTTGCTCGGCTATCCCTGGCCGGTAGCTCGCCTATCCCACAACGCCAGCGATCTAATCCCTCACTAAGAGGCAACCGAGCAGCTTCACTGCTTGGTTCATTCTTGGCAGGCCTCCCACGGCCCCTCCAGCGCCAAACATCGAAGCCCTCACCAATAGGCAGCCCTGCAGCTCCCTGCTCGGCTATCCTTGGCCGGTAGCTCACCTACCCCACAACGCCAGGGATCGAAACCCTCACTAATAGGCAACCGAGCATCTTCACATCTTGTTTCATCCTTGGCAGGCCTCCCACGGCCTCTCCAGCGCCAAGGACCTAAGCCCTCACCAAGAGGCAGCCCTGTAGCAACCCTGCTCGGCTATCCCTAGCCGGTAGCTCACCTACCCCACAATGCTAGGGATCTAAGCCCTCACTAAGAGGCAACCGAGCAGCTTCACTGCTTGGTTCATCCTTGGCAGGCCTCCCAGGGCCCCTCCAGCGCCAAGGATCAAAGCCCTCACCAAGAGGCAGTCCTACAGCTACCCTGCTCGGCTATCCCTTGCTGGTAGCTTCCCTACCCCACAACGCCTGGGATCGAAGCCCTCACCAAGAGGCAACCCTGCAGCTAACCTGCTCGGCTATCCCTGGACGGTAGCTCACCTACCCCACAACGCCAGGATCTAAGCCCTCACCAAGAGGCAACCAAGCAGCTTCACTGCTTGGTTCATCCTTGGCAGGACTCCCACGGCCCCTCCAGCGCCAAGGATCGAAGCCCTCACCAAGAGGCAGCCCAGCAGCTACCCTGCTCGGCTATCCCTAGGTGGTAGCTTCCCTACCCTACAACGCCAGGGATCGAAGCCCTCACCAAGAGGCAGCCCTGTAGCTACCCTGCTCGTCTATCCCTGGCCGGTAGCTCACCTAACCCACAACGCCAGGGATCTAATCCCTCACTAAGAGGCAACTGAGCAGCTTCACTGCTTGGTTCATCTTTGGCAGGCCTCCCACGGCCCTTCTAGCGCCAAGGATCGAAGCCCTCACCAAGAGGCAGCCCTGCAGCTACCCTGCTCGGCTATCCCTGGCTGGTAGCTTCCCTACCCCCACAATGCCAGGGATCGAAGCCCTCACCATGAGCAGCCCTGCAGCTACCCTGCTCGGCTATCCCTGGCCGGTAGCTTACCTACCCCACAACGCCAGGGATCTAAGCCCTCACTAAGAGGCAACCGTGCAGCTTCACTGCTTGGTTCATCCTTGGCAGGCCTCCGACGGCCACTCCAGTGCCAAGGATCGAAGCCCTCACCAAGAGACAGCCCTGCAGCTACCCTGCTCGGCTATCCCTGGCTGGTAGCTTCCCTACCCACAACGCCAGGGATCGAAGCCCTCACCAAGAGGCAACCCTATAGCTCCCTGCTCAGCTATCCCTGGATGGTAGCTTCCCTACCCCACAACGCCAGGGATCGAAGCCCTCACCAAGAGACAGCCTTGCAGCTCCCTGCTCGGCTATCCCTGGCTTGTAGCTTCCCTACCCCACTACGCCAGGGATCGAAGCCCTCACCAAGAGGCAGCTTTGCAGCTACCCTGCTCGGCTATCCCTGGCTGGTAGCTTCCCTACCCCACAACGCCAGGGATTGAAGCCCTCACCAAGAGACAGCCCTGCAGCTACCCTGCTCGGCTATCCATGGCCGGTAGATCACCTACCCCACAACGCCATGGATCTAAGCCCTCACTAAGAGGCAGCCGTGCAGCTTCACTGCTTGGTTCATCCTTGGCAGGCCTCCCACGTCCCCTCCAGCGCCAAGGATCGAAGCCCTCACCAAGAGACAGCCCTGCAGCTACCCTGCTCGGCTATCCCTGGCTGGTAGCTTCCCTACCCCCACAACGCCAGGGATTGAAGCCTTCACCAAGAGGCAACCCTATAGCTCCCTGCTCAGCTATCCCTGGCTGGTAGCTTCCCTACCCCACAACGCCAGGGATCGAAGCCCTCACCAAGAGACAGCCTTGTAGCTCCCTGCTCGGCTATCCCTGGCTTGTAGCTTCCCTACCCCACAACGCCAGGGATCGAAGCCCTCACCAAGAGGCAGCCCTGCAGCTACCCTGCTCGGCTATCCCTGGCACGTAGCTTCCCTACCCCCACAACGCCAGGGATCAAAGCCTTCTCCAAGAGGCACCGGGCAGCAACCCTGCTCGTCCATCCTTAAGGATAAAAAGCCCTTGCCAAGAGGCACCGGGCAATAACCCTGCTCGGCCATCCTTAGTAGGCCACTTACGGCCCCTCCCGAGCTAAGGATGAAAAGCCCTCGAAAGAGGCAACCGGGACCGCCCTTGCTCGGTTATCCCTGACTGGTAGCTCCCTACCCCCAACAAACTAGGGATCAAAGCCCTCGCCAAGAGGCAACCGAGCCCGCTTTTGTTCGGTTATCCCTGGCTGGTAGCTCCCTACCCCAACAAACCAGGGATCAAAGCCCTCGCCAAGAGGCACCGGGCAGTAACCCTGCTCGGCCCGTCCTTAAGGATCAAAGCCATCGCAAGAGGCAACCAGGCCCACCCTTGCTCGGTTATCCCTGGCTGGTAGCTCCCTACCCCAACACACCAAGGATCAAAGCCCTCGCCAAGAGGCACCGAGCAGCTACCCTGCTCGGCCTCGTCCTTAGTAGGCCACTCACGGCCCCTCCCACGCTAAGGATCAAAGCCCTCGCTAAGAGGCACCGGGCAGTGACCCTACTCGGCCATCCTTAGTAGGCCACTTACGGCCCCTCCCGCTCTAAGGATCAAAAGCCCTCGCAAGAGGCAACCGGGCCCACCCTTGCTCGATTATCCCAGGTTGGTAGCTCCCTACCCCAACACCCCAAGGATCAAAGCCCTCGCCAAGAGGAACCGAGCAGCTACCCTGCTCGGCTACGTCCTTAGTAGGCCTTTCACGGCCCCTCCTGCGCTAAGGAACAAAAGCCCTCGCATGAGGGATCTGAGCGGCTACCCTGCTCAGCTATCCCCGGCTGCCAATTCACTACCTTACAACTCCAGTGATCGAAGCCCTAGCCTAGAGGCCCTGGGCAGCTACCCTGCTCAGTCTATCATCAATATACCTTTCCGAGCCTTCCACGCTAAGGAACATGACCTCACCAAGAGGCATCCGGTTCTACGTCTACGCGATCTCCACCTCAACTTCGAGGCCATGGAGATACCGTCCCCCGCCGGTCTTTGCACACTCTACAAACGAACAGATTCAACTCGATGTGTGATCACTAGACAAAGAACCGACATAAAACAAAGGCAGTACTGTGCAAATACGGGTGTTTACCGACAAAGGAAAATACAAGCACAAACACTACTGCAAAAACAAAAATATTTATTCACAAAGAAAAAAGTCTTTACAAGGGTATTGTGGGCTCCCCAGCCTTACAAAATGCCCGGATGCCTACAAAATTCCCGAGGCAACAAAAAGAAGAAAAAAAAGAAGACAAGGGGCTTCAGGCCACAGGGCCAGGCGCAACACCAGGAAGCTCAGTGCCCACCATAGGAGCCTCGGCGTCGCCCTCGCTGGGTATCTCTTTCCCGACCTCGTCCCCGCGAGGATATTCGGCCTGGAGCTCCTCATCAGCGAACTCTGGCATTCGAGCCTTGATGGCGTCGAGGGCCTCGTGCCATATGGCGGTGGTGGCCGAGGCTAGGACGGTGTAGAACTGTTCCGACTTCTGGAAGTACTCCACCGGCTTTGCCGCTCTGAGGTCGGCTTGCTTCGCCGCCTCTACCGCAGCCTCTAACTCCTTCCGGAGGGTGCTCGCGGACTTCTTCATGGTGCCGACGAGCACCCTGGAGTCCCGAAGCTTGGCTTCAGCAGCCTGGGCGGCCTCGCAGAACCTGGCAACCTCCTGCTTCGAGGCCGCCACCTCCTACTTCACGGTCGCCGCCTCCTCCTTCGCGGCCGCCGCCTCCTGCTTCCCTGCCGCCACCTCACCCTCAAAGGTAGTGACCCTCACCATCACCGCCTCCAGCTCCCACTTCAAGCTCTCCTCCAGCGAGGAGAGCTCGCCCGCGGCCCGCATCGCCGGGGCTATTTCATCCTCCTCCATCCGGACGATGAGAGCAACGTGCAGAGGACCTGAAGAAATCAGAAGGTGGTCAGAAAGAAAAAGGAACACCAAATCTCGTGAATGAAGAGACGCGAAAGTGAAAAATCGAGTGAAGTAGGAGCACTAACCTGCACGGCCTCTTGGGCGATGGACGCCATTTGCGCCTTAAGAGTCCCTCCAGGGACCTTGCCACCGGCCGACCTCTCCATGTCGGACAGCAAGCTGTCAGCGACGGAAAGCCCCGAGGGCACCTCAAAGCGGAGCTCCCCCTCGTTCACCAAGATCGGGGAGGCCGGGGTCCGCGGGACTGCGCGGGGGAACCTCTTGAGGGTCGACGACGGAGGGCTAGTCTTTACCTCTGAAGCCTGGGCCTCCTGCCACCGAACCCGCTTTCGACTCGGTGCCTTGCTGGACTCCGGGGTGTGATCCTCGCTCGAGTGCGAAGGCGGGGCGGCTGCTGGGGGAGACGGGATCGTCATCCGATGAGAAGAGCTGCCCCCTCCAGCCTTCGACCCCTTCTTCGGCTTGCGCATGGCCGCTCGAAGGTTGCTTAGGTCCAAGGGTTCTGCACAAGGCAAGGTACAATGAAGTTATCAACACAAACAGAAACGAAAATAAACGCAAGCCTAACAGAACGCCTACGAGCTCCTAACTTACCAAAGAACTGGGTGGGGCTGAGCCCGGCCCAACTATGGGCCCGCTCGGAAAGCAGCACGTCAGCCCAGGGAATAAGCTCCCACTCTGCCACTCTCATCGCGTCGGGGTCGTTGGACGGGCTTCCCCGCCGGCACCTATCCTTAGACCACTGGGTTGGCACGGGCCAGTCTTCACCTTCCGGCGACCCAACAAAGAAAAACTTCTTCTTCCAATCATGGATGGAAGAAGGCAGGGCGACGACACCCGACCCGGGTGCACTCCCCGTCGTTTCCTAAAGAAGAGATAAACCCACCTTGGGTCACCCGCATGGGTGCCGGGGTGGCCTTTGTAAACAAGAGAGGAGAAAAGGTTGGACATACCAAAAGGAATCATCTGCAACTTCAAGCGGACCAGGAACCCAAGGAGAATCCTCCAAGAGTTTGGCACTAGCTGGCCCGGGGCAAGCCCAAAGTAATTTAGCGCCCTAAAAACTTCGGGAGAGAAGGACAAGCACATTCCGGCCTAAAAGGATTCCAAGTACAAGGCAATCTCTTTACCCCGTACCTGATCCGCCCTCTCTCCTTCCTTGGACAAACGTAGAGCGTAGCCGGACGGGATATGGAAACGAGCCCGAGCGGTGGCAAGCTTGTTCTCGTACCTCACCAAGGATGGTACGCCAGGGGCATCCACCACCTCCGCTAAGGGATTTGCCCCTGACGCGCGGCCCCGGGAAGAAGATCTGACCCTAACTCCCCGGGAAGGCTCCGACTCGGCGGAGGGATCCCTAGAATCTACACCGATGATATCTATAGACTCCTCAAAGGAAGACATCTAACCTGATGGAGAAGTCCTCGGCAACGCAGAAATCCGACCTAAGAGGAGAGCGCCGAGCTTACAAGATCAAGAGTGAGGGAAATATGAAGAGAGATGGGCGCTGAAGCAGACCCCACCTCTATTTATAGCCACCGGCGTCCTCATCCCACGGTGACAGTCTACTCCCGCCAAAACAACTCTTCGCATTCGACGACCACGATCGCTCTACCTGTCGCACGCACATTGGCCGGATCCCATCAGACGCCAGAGGTCTGCGACACGTCGTGTCAGCCAACCAGCGCCCGGCACGTGGTCTGTCGCTTCAGCAAAAGTACGCGCGATCCGGCGCACCCTCTTTAATGCAGAGATCTCTCCCTGATTTACTGACATCATCCAGAAAATACAACAGATTACCCGAGGACACGCCTGACGATATCTTCGAAATGAAGTTCACCTCGGGTGACCCGGCAGACCACTCTCGACCCAACCCGTCAGCTTTTCGGGACGAGAGTGGGGGGATAATGATGATGCTCGATATCGGTGATCTTCCAGATCATGACACGTGGCAGATGACGTGTCCTAGGGCTCACAAGAAAGGACCTACAGTGGCCGACCAGACTACTCCTGTGCCTGTCCTACAAGCAAACCTGGCTCACCTCCGAGCCCCTGCATAATTGGTCTCCTCGGCCTACCAGCTCGTCTCCGGGATACCACAGAACCAAGATACCTCGGCTCCCCCGCTCGTCCGCGAGCTCTCCCGCCGAGGTCATCTTCCTCGGTCTCATCGACCGACCAACATCACCGCTCACAAGCGCAACCGCCATCCTGCGAATATCGCCATGCGCGAGATATCCGCCGGCCACATCCCATGTTCTACGCCATCACGATCCCCCATTAACGAGCCTGTCTCACCATTAATGGGAGATCCCGCTCATCACGCGGGCGTGAAGTCGGGAGCGTAACTGCCGGCGTTATTCTCACGCCTGCCCTGCCTGCTGCCACCGCTATATAAACCCCTTCTTCAGACGGTTCAAGTAAGCCATTTTTACTCCACTAAGATGTTACTCTGCTCGGATCTCTAGTCTAACTTGACCGTCGGAGGGTCCCTCGGTGGTACAACCACCCCGGGACTTCCTTGCACGTAGCTCGGCAACCACAACCTCAAACCCATTGAGATCCACACGCTTTAGGAGAGATAGCCTCCAGATCCAACCTCAGCCACCCATCTCCGCCATCAGCAGATCAACGGAAGGTAACATCTTGGCTTCAAAAAAACATTATCTTTACAAAGTAAGTTAGGGCTTGTAAGAGGAGAGTCCAAAGGCGTAGCTATGAAGTGTTAGGGTTCCTAGCGCCCTAACAGCCACAACAGCGGCGTAAAACAAAAATTCTAAAGGCACTAAAACTTACAAATTGTAGAATCGAAACCAAACACTTAAACTAGAAACCAAGAAAGAGTTTTAGCTACTATGATAGAAAGGTTATATCAACATATTCGTGTCTTTCGGTCTTCTACCCTTTTTCTTAGCTCGTTGGGGTCTCCTTGATCGAGTTTGCTCGTCGGTCTTCCTCCGTCGAAGATGATCCACCCGAAAGATATGGTTCATGGCTCTAGCTCCACACTAAAAATCAAGTGGGGCAACTAAAGATCCTAACTTGCTAAACTAGGATGCCTAGTGATGTAGTGGGCTGTTCTAGTATTTTCCTACCTCTCTTCAACCCTTGATTCTCAACTCATGAGAGTGTAGGGATGAAGAAGAAGGAGGAGCTCAAGAAAAGGAGAGAGAAAGAGAATGGTGAAATAAAAAAACTCATCTCATAACAATAATGCTAGCATGGTTTTGATAAATGATATTTCACAATATTAAAAACGAACCATACTTGAATAGTGTAGACAAATGAATTACCCTATTCAACCATGCCTGACACCATTCTCATGCCACCTCACCCCTCTACCTCATTTCTAATTTCTAGAAAAGAAAAACCACCAAAATGAAGTGTGCTCCTTCTAGAATATTTTCCGTATAAATACGGCAAACACTCTACCGTATATACATATCCGTATTCGTATCAAAATACGAATACCCAAAGAGGCAGATTAATACAATGAACATAATATTAGAATATACATATCGAAATATATATATGTAAATCATTAAATCAATACCCGATTTAATAATCTGGCTCAATTCTAAGCCGACCAGTATTATCAACCGTCCGATCGAAAGTCCAGATAACTAGTACAATCATTCGATTGGAACCCTGCACGTATCAAAATACAGCTACTATATCGTTTCGCCTGAATCAGGGAAACCCTCTGTGTGGGACTCGAAAGACTCAACAATAAGCCGGCAATGAGTTACTGGATAAATCCATAACCATAAGCATGTCAGCGTCACTAGCTATACGTAACGGCTATCCGGATACCTATCGAAAAGAAAGGCCAACGAGCAAACTCATCCGAACCCCTACTGAGCCTATCTGTGACAATCTCCATACAGTCTGATCTCTTTGTTTAAGAGTATCGCATACTGGGTCTAGGGGGTGGTAAATGTCATACCTTAATAACTCGGTAATTCATGCCGATATGGCTCTTGACAAATCCGGAAAACTACTGATCCAACTATCAGTAAATCCCAACTGCCTTGGCTAAGCTATTATTGTGCTGGCCAATCAAACACAGTGCGGTATCGACTCCCTGTACCGGGAGAGAAGAATCCCCAACAATCGCTCACTGCCTCCATGTGGCTCGGGACTGTACCCAACCAAAACCTGTTTGCACGACTCAGTAGAGCCAAGGTAGGGTAGTAATCTAAGTACGGTGGGAACTCACATGAGACAAATGACGATCTCAGGTCTGAAGACTAACCTGTACTCATGTCACTTGAGAACTGCTATCTGACGAGAGGTATTGTACCATCTAGAAGTTATCGGCGAGTCCGTCCAGTGTACTCACCCCCAGTGAGCACCTGTATACGAATTTAGGTTTGAAAGACCAATGGCTGTGGGACCAACCATTGCCCTTCGTCGGGGTCTAGAAACGTATACACCAGTATACTCCAGAATATCGATGCCCAGTCTCGATACTCCCACGACTAGAGACATTTAAGGATGTGCTTATGGACTACCCAGCCTCCACAAGTATGATCGCCATCATAACGCTGGTAGCCAAGTAATAATTCTACGGGTTTTATCAACATGTATTAATGACACGTAATAACAAGTAAAACATATACACATGTTAAGATAAAGACAAACCAAATAGCATACTATCATATCGAGCAAGATTGTCTTGTGCATACATATGTCCAAGCATCCACTATATATACATATACAATAATGACATCTACGGCATACATATACAATAATCTCCTACTTGCATTAAGGCCATATATTGGCATATCAACTACCCAATGTCTGCTCTAGGGTCAGTTGTTGGCGTATCGCATACCCAACATCTCAAATAGTCTCTCGAACTGTGCTTGAGGGAGGGCCTTGGTGAATGGATCCGTCGTGTTCTTTTTTGTATCTACTCTCAGAACCTCGATCTCCCTAATCAGGTGATACCGCCTCATGATGTGTCTGGATTTCTGATGGGACTGTGGCTCCTTAGCTAAAACCATAACCCCATTGTTGTCGAAATACAAAGGTATTGGTTCAACAATAGATGAAACCACCTCAAGTTCAGTAATGAACTTCTTTATCCAAATCGCTTTATTTACGGTATTATTGGCAGCAATGTATTCAGCCTCCATCGTCGAGTCTGCAACGGTGTCCTGTTTAGAACTCTTCCAACAGACTGCCCCTCCGTTGAGGGTAAACATAAAACCCGAGACATACTTATTGTCATCCTTGTCACTTTAGAAGCTCGAGTCGGTAAAGGACTCCACCTGGAGGTTTCGATTACCATACACCAAGAACAGTTCTTTAGTCCTTCTCAGATACTTAAGAATGTTCTTCACTGCTGTCCAGTGGTTCTCTTCTGGATTTGACTGATACCGTCTCACCATGCGAAGCGTGTAAGCTACATCTGGTCTAGTACATAGTATCGCATACATTATAAATCATCTCGCCGAAACGTAGGGTATAATACTCATGCGAGCCCTCTCATCATCAGTTTTGGGAGATATCTCTTTGGAGAGGGTGATTCCGTACAAAGCGGGTATATTACCGTGCTTGGAATTTTCCATAATAAATCTCTTTAGTATGGCCTCTTGATTGCACGCTTTTGGCATGTCATGTTTTCAAGTTCTAAAATCTAACCGCGATCAGGACGGTGTCTCTTTGCAGCTAGCCGCGATGAGCACGGGTCGTCCGCAGGAAGACGGAGCGTTTTAAGTTCTTATCGTAACGAGTTAATGCGTGAGGCGGAATTTGTTCTTATCTATCCTATGTGTATATGCAAAGTAACCATTTGTTAGGATTAGATAGGATAGTGTAGGTTAAGGAAATCCGCGCTCAAGTCCGTTGAGCCGAGTCTTGACCAATTGAAGCTAGAGCAATCGGCAACAACGTGGATTAGGGTACTTAAGCACGGTATTTAAGAAATCCGGCTTATTGACCCTTGTCCTTCCGTTCTTGTCTCTTGCTTTCGCCTCTGGCGAAACCAAATGCAACCGGTCGCGGTTAGGGATCACCGATACCTTGGTAGGGTAGGGTGCCTAACGGAGCGCTTGCGTAAGGTTTGGGCGGAGTTCAATGGAAAATAACGGAAAAGGAAATGGGAAGCAGAAATCTTAACTTACAATATCGGTTTCTTTTCCTAACAACAAATATTTACAAACCATTCACAACAACAAACCAAAAAGAGCAAAAGAAAAGAACAAAGAAAAGAAAAGAGCATTATAAGTAAGTGCAAGGAATTTAAAGAGCAAGTAAGTAAAGCACGGTAATAGATTGCATGAATGTAAAGCAAGTAAGAAAAATGCAAGAAATATAAAAGAGCAAGAATGAGAACCAAAGATCGCATGACACACCATGGGTTCAATAACCAAATCTTAAACTTGCAAGCTCAATGAAGAGGTTGCAAGATCAAGAAGAGGCAAAGAACTCATGTGAAAATGAAGGCACAAAAGAGAGCTTTATTGATTCCTTAAGAAATGATACAACCCCTTGAGATCAATGACCAAAGCTTAAACTTGCAAGCTCAATGAAGAGGTTGCAAGATCAAGTTAAGGTAGAGAGCTCAAGAGGGATTAGCTATGTACAAGAGAAAAGAAAACTTGAGAGTAACAAAATGTGAATAAAGAATTAGACCCCTACTCGTTGCTGCCAAGTTCTGCTTTTATAGGCAAAAAAGGAGATTAAATAAACAATAAAATTGTGATGAGGTGGAAGCAAGGGGGCCCACAGAAAGACGGGGCCCATCAGATTCAGGGGGATCGGCCAGCTCGGCCAGAGAGCAAGAGTGCTCGGCCAAATTCCGAAGACCGGGTCTAGAACTTGGTGTGTGGTCTTTTGTTGTCCCCAGTATCACTTTGGTGCAGTTTGTTTTCTCAAATTGGACTTGGTTTGCACCCAGGTTTTGGAGGGAAACTTGGATCTTTAAGTCAACATATATCTTGTAGTATTTAATGTATGTCACACTCATACCCACTTGCTTCTAGACATCATGAGTGTGTGCCATGGCAGCCCCTAGGTCCATGGTCCAAGCTCCAAGAGTTAGTGTGTACACATGTTATGTGTTGGACTAAAATATTGTGCGCACACTCGTTTGCAAAATAACTCTTGAGATATCGGTTGGTTTGCGGTCCTAGTTGCAGTGTCAGCTCACAACTGTAATATCCGTGATTTTAAGTGTATTTCCAGTATTTTGTCACAGATACCTGTAATCTGTAATACTGAGCAGACACTGGTTAATAATACCGATATATACAAAAAAATAGATAATGAATGAGTGGTATTAAAATGCAATATTCTGGTATGAACAAATACCCCCAAACTTATATTTTGCTCGTCCCGAGCAAAAGAAAATCCTAGCCTCACTTTCGCAGGGAACGCGATTGCACTGAGTACGTGCAACAAGCCGTTAAACCTCTAGGTGTCCCTAGTAGGAGGAGTGTTGTCTCCTGAGGGTTTTCAGCAGATTACACCCATAAAATCCCGTTAAGTTAGTTTCATAAGTTAACATCGAATCTACTCCTACAGTTTAGTATCTACGTTAGAAGTTCTATTATCCTAAGAAATATTCAACCCTTATGTTTCACGCACCTCCTATTTATTTAACCTTAGATCCTATACGTTCCAAAAAAGTTTAGAAAGATGTTGGTATCTCCTGAGTTTTCCTTCTAAAGTGCGGTCTCAAATCAGGGATTTTTATCAACTTTACAGAAAACATAAGGCTTTTTCTTTATTTCTATCTTTCCTCCAAATATCGATTATATACCCCTATGTGTGTGCAAATTATTCACCCCTACACTTAAGAATTCAATTCAAGCTATAGTATCCTTGCCCAAATACCTAATACTACTTCTTTTCATTTAATGATGGACGGTGCTGCTCACACACCTTTCATGCGACCATTAATGCTTCTTGAGGCACTAACGGTCGATTATTGATTGTGCAAGCTTAAAACGTAAATAGCAGTTTTCAGGTCTTGACTTTATTTATTTTTCTTTTTTCTTTTTCTTTTTCTTTTTCAAGACCGGATATATTTTTTCAATGATGCTCTTCTGGTGTTTAATTTTAAATACCGTTTTTTCTTTCATACTAGGTTTTCAGGCAAGTGTATTTTTAGGTATCCTCTACTATCCCAAGTTTCAAGATGCGTGTAAGTGCAGTTGTAGGGTATATAGTTTCTAATTTTGGACTCAAGAATAGAAACTATTTTTCACATTTATCTTCCAGTAAAGCTTCAATACTTTCCCTTCATCTCGACTTAACTCAAGAACTGAACTCAAGATTACCTACTTCTATAAAAAAAACTGTAAGGACGTATAATCACCAAGTTTAAACAGAATGATGGTTATTTTTAGGGTTTTCAATTTCTAAGCATAAAATTTAGTTATTTCTAACATATCAACTAAACTTTCAGAATAAAAATCTCAGTTACCCTATTAGCTAACTTGACGACAAAGTTTTTATATTTTTGGAAAAAATTCGATTTTTGTGGGTATTTAATAAGGTATGCAAAAGCAGAATATACAAATGAATGCAAAGGAAGGAAGCTTACTGAGCACACCCCCAAACTTAAACTTGACAGTGCCCTCACAGTCAGACTACACCAAGAGGGTCAAAATTGTCGGCACTTCCTAAAACAAAATTTTATACAAAACAAAACAAAAAGAAAAAATATATACACAAAAAGGTTCCCCCCAAACTTAAGTGAAAGTGTGTTTCCACTATTTAAGCGGTGAAGTTCAGGATTATGGGGGAAAGAACAGTATCAATCTATACAAGGCCTTACACAGGCCAAAAGTGAGCACCAACCATTCAAAAATTATATCTCTGTAGTGTGCTGGTTGGTGAAAGAATGCAGAGAGGAAAGAAATGGAGAATACGCGGGACCGTATAGGGTTAGAAGTGGTATACGGTCCCGGTATATGAGGAGAAGAATAACGGAAGGGAAAAAGAAGTGGAATACGAACTCGAGGGTGGAAATGGAGTGAATAAATTAGTACAATTTGGGATGACCGATGTGTAAAAAGCGATTGTGCTAATCTATCAACCCGTCGAGAAATAGGGTCAAATCCCTCAAGATTCATGAGAAAACATGGGTACGCCGAACTCGGTAAACCAGACACAAGAAATGAAAGTGATACAGTATCTTGCAAGGTCAGAACGACGGAAAGGATGGAGGGAAGTGATCGAGGAAGGGTATCGGGTAAGGGTTCAGGAGGGTGTACACAGTCAGTGGAAGGGATAAGATGAATTGGAAAATCCGACTCATTAAGCAAAACCGGTTCATCCTCAAAAATATCCTCAAAATTCTCTTTAATGTTCAGCTCATCCATGCATTTCTCATCAAAATCAAGACGCATATGAAGTTCGGGAAAAACATTCAATGACTCGGGATGATGAATTGGAGAGAAAAACTCAGCCAAATCTGCGGGTTCATCATCCAAAATATTCCCAGCGTCAATATCCTCAAGCAAGTTAAAATTTAATATTCTCAGACACCTTATCAAAAGAATGGAGTTCAATTAATTGTGGTTCTAAGATGGAGGCGTAGAGGTCAAAAGGATTGGTGATGGTTTCACTCGAAAGGGACCCTTCACAATCAGGTAAATCAAACACTACAAAGTCGCACAACTCATTAAACGTTCTATCTTCAACTGGTGAATCATTTAGAACACTTGATAGACATTCAAAACCGGAGTTGTGGGATTCAAGTTGAAACGGGCAGGTTTGATTTGGAAGGGTATACAGCTCACTCTCTCCACTCAAATTCTCAATCTGTCCAATCGCCTCATCATATATTGGAAAATTTGGAGCTAACAGGAAACTAGCTACCGGGTCACTAGGTTGTATGAGGGCAGCCATGGACGCATTCAAATCCATCATCTGTTGGTACGACGCTACCCGAAAGTCTTCCAACGACTGTTCTAGACTAGACATGGGTTGTGAAGGGGTTTCAATAAAAGATTCAAACTTTTTTGGATACTGAAAACTCCCAAATGGCTGTTCATAAGCAATGTCTAGGGAATGTGTAAGAGTCGGGTAGGATTGATAGGAATTGAATGGTTGGACAGGAGTAGGATCAACATTTGGATATAAAGGTGATTGGAATCGTTAATCAAAAGAATTGGCAGTGGTGAAAGGAGTGAAAGATCGGCTACGGGATTGTTCAATATGTTCAGCAATAGACATGGGTCTTGGAGTTGCAACAGGACTCGAAAAAGAGGTATCAACGTAAGAAGGTGGTGAAGGTTGAAACGGTTAATACAAGGTGGATTGCGGAGTCCAATTGGTAGTCCTAGACGCGTCTATCCGATCTTTCAAAGAAATTTTGGGTATGGAGGGATCGTTCGACGTTCGGCCAAAGAAAGAACCGTAAGAAGTTATGTCTGGTTGTGGGTAACAAAGTTCGGCAAGTGTTTTTCGAGGTGGGGTACCCATGATATGAAGTACCTATGATATGAAGATAGGAAGAAGAAGAGAAAAGGAGGAAAAAGAATGTGGTTTTTTTCTTATGTTAGTTATTAACAGAAGAATGAAATATACACACAAAAAGAATATGGACAAAAACAATCACGACACAAAAATACTACGCACGTAATCGGTCTAGGGTTCACCTAGGTCAACTAGACCTGCTCTAGAACTTGATTGTCAAAGTAAAAACTGTGTCGAGAAACCGGCTCAAGATATACTGATCACGAGGCCAGGTAAGTGCAGAGATAAGGGGAGGTTTTCCGACGCTTTCGCGAAGGTCCTTAATTAAATAACCCTTTCTCTTTTAGTGGTTTCGCCGTTAACACTTTCTTAGACACCCCGTAAACAATATACCGTTAAGCGGTGTTCTAAACACAATTAATCTCTCCTAGTGAGCGCGAAGTCCTTAAGGCTTAAAGTCTAGTTTCTTTTAAAATTTGTGCGGGTAAACGTTATGCTCAAGTTCGTGATTTGTGGGCCAGGGAAAAGGTGATGAAATCCTTTACCGTATGTTGTGGGGTTCGCTTGCCCTTAAGTCCGTATTAATGTATGCAATGCGCAATTTAATGAAAAAGTTGTGTTCAAAATATCAAACAATCTTTTTTTATGTTTAAGCTCGGCACTGCAACAAATACAGGTTAGTTAATTTTTGGCGTTTGGTAGCGAACTTGCAAAGAATCTTGCAAAGATATTATAGTGGATGCGTCGGATTTGAGAAGAAAGTGTTTAAGAAATACGTACCGTTAAGTTTTTGGGTTAGGAAACCCCCATTGAATCAAATCCGGTAAACTTGAAAAGTTTGCTTGCGCGGGTCAAACTACCCGGATCTTTGGCATTGTATTTCGTAATCACCTTTACTTGGAATGTACACTTTGCTCCCCACAATCGTAGTTCGCAAATCCGCAAAATCTACAAATGTCGGAAAAAAGGATTTTAGTGCGGAAAAGCGATACAAATGCCCAAATACCTGCACACTAAAAATAAATAAAAAAAACCAATAAAAATGGGACAAAAATAGAACACTGGAGCACTGAGAAGAAATTGGAGGCAACAGGAGGGGATCTGGCCGGCGACGCCGGATTTTGAAGGGTTGTCGCCGGGCTCTTTAGGGAAGACGGGATCTAAACTTCCTCTGTGTTCACAGTGCTCCACTAGTGTCTTACTGATATTGTTTGATGTTTCAGATGAGTTACAGAGTGCAAGCAGGTCTAGAATCCAGAGAGCAAAATTGTTAGTTTAGTTAGTTGTTTTTTGTTTTTGTTTTGAAATTTTTGATTTTTATGTTGTTTTGAAAATAGGGTTAGTTGTATAAATGAGATGTACAATGATTAACCCGAAATAACAAGAAGTAAAGCGTTACCGTCTCCCCGGCAACGGTGCCATTGATCGCACGCTTTTGGCGTGTCGTGTTTTGAAGTTCTAAAATCTAACCGCGATCAGGACAGTGTCTCTTTGCAGCTAGCCGCGATGAGCACGGGTCGTCCGCAGGGAGACGGAGCATTTTAAGTTCTTGTCGTAACGAGTTAATGCGCGGGGCGGAATTTGTTCTTATCTATCCTATGTGTATATGCAAAGTAACCGTTTGTTAGGATTAGATAGGATAGTGTAGGTTAAGGAAATCCGCGCTCAAGTCCTTTGAGCCGAGTTTTGACCAATTGAAGTTAGAGCAATCGACAACAACGTGGATTAGGGTACTTAAGCACGGTATTTAAGAAATTTGGCTTATTGACCCTTGTCCTTCCGTTCTTGTCTCTTGCTTTCGCTTTCGGCGCAACTAAACGTAACCGGTCGCGGTTAGGGATCACCGATACCTTGGTAGGGTAGGGTGCCTAACGGAGCGCTTGCGTAAGGTTTGGGCAGAGTTCAATGGAAAATAACGGGAAAAGGAAATGGGAAACGGAAAGCTTAACTTACAACATCGGTTTATTTTCCTAACAACAAATATTTACAAACCATTCACAACAACAAACCAAAAAGAGCAAAAGAAAAGAACAAAGAAAAGAAAAGAGCATTATAAGTAAGTGCAAGGAATTTAAAGAGCAAGTAAGTAAAGCAGGGTAATATATTGCATGAATGTAAAGCAAGTAAGAAAAATGCAAGAAATATAAAAGAGCAAGAATGAGAACCAAAGATCACATGACACACCATGGGTTCAATAACCAAATCTTAAACTTGCAAGCTCAATGAAGAGGTTGCAAGATCAAGAAGAGGCAAAGAACTCATGTGAAAATGAAGGCACAAAAGAGAGCTTTATTGATTCCTTAAGTAATGATACAACCCCTTAAGATCAATGACCAAAGCTTAAACTTGCAAGCTCAATGAAGAGATTGCAAAATCAAATTAAGGTAGAGAGCTCAAGGGGGATTAGCTATGTACAAGAGAAAAGAAAACTTGAGAGTAACAAAATGTGAACAAAGAATTAGACTCCTTCTCCTTGCTGTTAAGTTCTGCTTTTATAGGCAAAAAAGGATATTAAATAAACAATAAAATTGTGATGAGGTGGAAGCAAGGGGGGCCCACAGAAAAACGGGGCCCATCAGATTCAGGGGGACCAGCCAGCTCGGCCAGAGAGCAAGAGTGCTCGGCCAAATTCCGAGGACCGGGTCTAGAACTTAGTGTGTGGTCTTTTGTTGTCCCCAGTATAACTTTGGTGCAGTTTGTTTTCTCAAATTAGACTTGGTCTGCACCCAGATTTTAGAGGGAAACTTGGATCTTTAAGTCAACACACATCTTATAGCATTTAATGCATGTCACACTCATGCCCACTTGCTTCTAGCCATCATGAGTGTGTGCCATGGCAGCCCCCTAGGTCCATGGTCCAAGCTCCAAGAGTTAGTGTGTACACATGTTATGTGTTGGACCAAAATATTGTGCACACACTTGTTTGCAAAATAACTGTTGGCATATCGGTTGGTTTGCGGTTCTGGTTGCAGTGTCAGCTCACAACTGTAATATCCGTGATTTTAAGTGTATTTCTAGTATTTTGTCACGGATACTTGTAATCTGTAATACTGAGCAGACACTGGTTAATAGTACCGATATATACAAAAAATAGATAATGAATGAGCGGTATTAAAATGAAATATTCTGGTATGAACACCTCTATTTACCTGGACTGTGAAAGTTCTAACAATCTCTTGGATCTATCTCTGTAGATCTTTATCCGCAGAATGCAGGAGGCATCATCCAGGTCTTCCATGAAGAACCTTTGTGCAAAGAATAAGTTGACCGATTGTAGCATAGGAATGTCATTTCCTATCAAGAGAATATCACCCACGTACAAGATTAGGAATATGACAGTTCTTCTTATAATCTTCTTATAGATATAAGGCCCATCCTCGTTTTTGATGAAATCAAATTCCTTAACTGTTTTATCAAAACAGATGTTCTAACTATGCGATACCTGCTTTAATCCATAAATAGATTTAAACAACTTGCACACTTTTCCGCTGCTCCCACTGTCCACGATTCCTTCCGGCTGATCCATATAATCACACTCTTCCAAACTTCTGTTCAGAAAAGCTGTTTTTACGTCCATCTGCCAGATTTCATAGTCATTGAAGGCAACAATAGCAAGTAGGATCCGAATGGATTTCAGCATAGCCACTGGAGAAAAGGTTTCGTCTTAGTTCACACCAGATCTTTGACGAAAACCTTTTGCAACAAGTCTAGCCTTATAGGTTTCCACCTGTCCATCTACACCAATTTTCTTTTTGAAGATCTGTTTGCATCCAACGAGTTTTACCCCAAAAGGAGCAATATCCAAGGTCCAAACTTTATTGGTGTACATGGACTCCATTTCAGATCGCATATCATCCAGGCATTTATCAAAGTCCCTACTGGTAATGGCCTGCTTGAAACTAGCAGGATCATCTTCTTCCAATTCTTCCAAGATGCAATCCTCTCGATCCCCGTCTATGAGAAAACCGTAGTATCTCTCGGGCGGATGAGAAATCCTATTAGATCTACGGAATGGCTGAGGCTCGTCTTGGATTATTGAATCTTGAGATTCCACCAGATCTTCAATTTCAGTTTGTGGTTCCAGAATTTCTTCCAGTTCTACCGTGCTCTCACTAATTTTTTTTTGCAAGAAATTCCTTCTCTAAAAAGACGGCGTGCTGAGAAACAAACAACTTATGTTCCTCGGTGTCGTAGAACAGATATCCATAACCATGCTTTGGATATCTCACAAACTTATATAGAAATGACCGTGTTTCAAGTTTGTCCGGGTTATGCTTTTTAACATAAGCCGAACAACCTCATATCTTAAACCTTTTATGATATGGTCTCTTACCATTCCAAATTTCAAATGGTGTCTTGGGCACTGATTTAGATGGAACATAATTCAATAGATATGTCGTTGTCTGAAGCGCATATCCCCATAATGAAAGAGGTAACTTAGCATTACTCATCATAGAGCCAATCATATCCAAAATAGTATGATTCCTCCGCTCTGATACACCGTTGTGCTGTGGTATATACGGAGGAGTAAGTTAAGAAAGAATTACATTCTCTTTTAATTAGTCGAGAAATTCCGTGCTTAAGTACTCCCTTCCTCTATTAGATCGGAGGATCTTGATACTTTTGCAAGTCTGGTCTCTTCTTCATTCTTATATTCTTTGAATTTCTCAAAAAATTTAGATTTGTATTTTATTAAGAATACATGTCCGAATCTAGAGAGATCATCAGTGAATGTAATGAAGCAAGAGAATCCACCCCTTGCATGTATAAACATTGGACCACATACATCACTGTAACATGTAAGTCCGCGGCGGCGCCCCGGCCGTCGATCCGACGCCGGAAACGCGGAAACAAAAACTTTGCAAACTAGCAAACCGGCACCACCGCGCACTTTTCACCCGGATCGGGCCATTAACCTAGCTACTAGCAAAATACAAGATGGGTAGAGAAGTATACCGAGCAATCCGTGTCCTTCGGTCTTCTCGTCGTCGTCCCGATCTCCCGCGGAATCACCATTCGCCGTCTTCTCGTCGGAAAGGGCACCACGTAGCCAAATACTTTTACGGGCTCCCACCTCTGGACCGAGGCAACTCGGGCGCGAAGTTGGCTAGCCGACGCGTCCAAGGGTACTGTAGGTTTAGTGTAGAATGGTTGTCTCTTGGGGTGAAGTTGCCATGGATGTGGAGGAATGAAGATAAGGAAAAATGGTGCTTTCATTTTTCCTAGCAAGAAATGAGATGAAGGAAAATATGCCATATACAAAATGAAACTCTCTCTCATTCCTTCTCAAAATGTGGCCGGCCCTTTCTTACAATGAAATGGTGGAGGGAATGAATAAATAACAAGAAGGGAGGTGATGGTAGTAAAAGCAAAAGGGGTGACCATATCAAAAAGGCAATGATAACAATGTCATTTCCATTCAAATCAACTCTAATCCATTCTAATCAAAGGATAAGATGCAAATGGAATCTAATGATTAAAGAACCATCATGATGCCACAAATTGCAAGAAACCCCTTCACAAATGTTATTTGCAAACTTGCAAATAACCCCCTCCATCGGAAAAGTCCGGCCGGGAAAGAACAAAGGAAAACTGGCCGGAACGGAATGCAAACTGGCAACTACAGAAAACTGATCCCGTAATAAATTACAGGAAAACCCCGCTACTGCATATACATGCCCGCATTTGTATTCCCACTGAACACAAATGCAAAGAGACAATATCTACACTATCTAATACTAGGATCCGGCTTAAGCCAAAGCCGGCTAGTAAAAACCGTCCGATCACGATCCGTGCAATACCGCACGTATCTGATCGAACCCTGCCATATCTCCATACGGCCTCTACAGCGTTTCGCCCGAAACTTGAGTAACTGTGTGTGTGGTGGACTCTAAAGACTCGTCAATACTATGGCTGTGGATTTAACCACTAGCACGTCAGAGGTATTAGCCATACATGACGGGCCACCAGCTATTGACCAAAAGGGACGTCGATGAGCGAACTCATCCTGACACCCTACTGAGCCTGTCAGTGACAATATCCGTACAGTCCGGTCCGTTCGTCTATGAGTATCGCATGGCGGGCCTAGGGGGTTGGTAAAAGTCAGACCCCCAAAAGCGGTACAAGTCGTGTCGGAGTGTAGCCCAGAACACCCTGAGATACTACTGGAATACCTACCAGTAAATCTCCTGCCTCGGCCGAGGGCTTTGTGTAATGGCTCTCCTAGACACAGCGCGACCTCACCCCCAATACCGGGAGAGACGAACCCCTGCAGATCCGCTCACTGCCTCCATGTGGCTCGGGACTGTACCCAACTAAAACCTGTTTGCACGACTCCTTTGAGCCGTGGTAGGGTAGTAATCAAAGTACAGTGGGAACTCACACGAGACAAATAACGATCTCAGGTCGATGAACTAATCTGTACACATGTCACCAGGGAACTGCTATCTGACGTCTGGTATAATCCCAACTAGCAGGTTCCCGGCGAGTCCTGTCCGGTGTACTCATAACCCAATGAGCACCTGTATACATCTTAGGTGAACCAACTGACACCAGTGGCTTGTGAGACCGGCCACCGCCCCTCTTCGGGGTCTCGACTGTATACACTAGTCTACTAATGGAGTATCGATGCCCTGTCTCGAAACTCCCACGACTAGGGACCTTTTAAGGATGTGCTTATAGACCCCAGCTCCCACGTATATGATCGCCCCCATACTGCTGGTAGTCAAGCAAGAATCCTAAGGGCTCTATCAACGTGTAATAGTGACTTGTAAGGTCACCTAAAGCAGTACACGATGATAAAGATAAACCAGATAGCATACTATCATCTTGAGTAAGACTGTCCTACTGGGACAGGTCCTCCCTCAATCATTGCAATCACGTGCCTGTGATCCAATAATTGACTCTGAGTGCACTATCTCCAACATAACAACCCTAACTTTCTGTACGATTTTTTTTTCAAAATACACAAAGGCACACCTAAGCCTGAACACGAGTTATAAGTTTGTTTTGCTTTAGAACAGCAAGAAGGAGCCTGTAGCTCATTGGTAAGGCCTTGCACTGCTGAGACAAAGCACCAGAGTTCAAATCCTATCAGCCACGTTATCTTTTTATTTTAATTTTTTTTAATCTTTTAGAAGCACAAGAGTTTGCACGTGCACTACACGTAATAGGGTAAGTTACAGAATAATCAAACAGGTGAAATAGGCTAGTTAAAGCGTCGTGGACACGTGGCCTCAATCCAGACCGTAGCCCCTCGGATCCGACCGGCGAGAAGCCCTCCCAGACCGGTGCCGCTGGTTTTCCCAAGTCCAAACCCTAATTTTTTCTTTTTCCCTAGACCCTTGGACTCCCCCCATAACTCCAATATTATTTGTTTACTCTGCACATTTACAGAGCACAATAAAATTCACAATTAAACCTATTTTATTAAAAATTTTAATACACCCATACACTACACTAAACCCTAACCTTTCCTATAAATACCACCTCTAATATCACCCCTACCCACTCACAAATCCCTGCAAAAACATTCAAGAAATTTCCAAGTTCCTATAGTGTGCAAGTGGAGTTAACGAAGGGCGAAACTCCGACGAACTTCCGAGGAGATTCCGGCGACAAATCGATGCCCCGAAGCTTTTTTTAAGACCCCCTCTCTCTCCTTTAGTCCAACAAGTCAGTAAGTCCCATTTTCCCTCTCATCTTCATCTTTAAAAAGTTTTATTTTTAAAACCCGACGGAAGCGGAGTTAGTTCGACTTCCGATTCGGTTTTCTTTAAAAACTACACTTTTCTTTAACAAGATAAAACCATAATCTTATATGTTGATTAATAAACATTAAAAAACTCAACAAAATAACTTTCACATCAAAATAATCATTTTTGTAACTTTTATCATACTTTTTCAGAAAAATACCATATAGTTTAGTTTCGACATAAACCATCATAATTCCCTGCTATACCTTTAGATATTCTACGAGATAATGACCTACCTCCTCAAAACACACATATTTATCATAGCACGATGAATTTTGGGACAATAGAATACGGGAAATACGACTTTACAAATAAATCCCTTTAACTAATAAAACCGTTTTCTTTAAAAAATGTATTTAACTTTCCATGCAATTGAGCCTCTACAATCTATTTTGGGGACCCCGTTCGGGATGGTGCGGATTATCGCACATCCTCGGGCTTAGTAGAGTGAGATGCAAACCTCCGTAAGAAGCATTCGATCTCGATGGATTTTTTATACATTTTTCTTTAGAAAATAAGATTTCTACAAGATTATAAATAAATTATTTTCATTAAATATATATATATATATATATATATATATATATATATATATATATTATATCAAAATATCTACTTTAATTATATAAATATTTCAAGTTTTCTAAATCAAAGGAATCACTATTACATGAAAATACCATCCAAATACAACACAAGTACAATATTTCAATAAAATACCATATACTATGAAACTGGGTTCTAATCATTAGAAATTTCACATTTATAAAATATACATCTATGAAAACTCTAAAGGCAATAATTAAATGCTTGAGGTGTGATTAACATGTTTTTGGCGTGTCGTATATTTTAAGTTCTAAAGTTAACCACAATCAGGACGGTATCGCTTTGCAGCTAGCCGTGATGAGTACAGGTCGTCTACAGGGAGACGGAGCGTATTAAGTTCTTATTTTCACGAGTTAATGCGTGTGGCGGAATTGTTCGTATCTAACCAATGTGTATATATGCAAAGTAGAAGTTGTTATGATTAGATAGGTTAGTATAAGTTAAGGAAATCCGTATTCAGTCCTTTGTGCCGAACTTAACTATTAAAACTAGAGCAATCGGCAACAACGTGGATTAGGGTGCTTAAGCACGGTATTAGTGAAATTCGGTTTATTGACCCTTGTCTATCCGTTCTTGTCGCTTGCTTTCACCTCCAGCTAATCCGAATGCAACCGGTCACGGTTAGAGATCACCGATACCTTGGTAGGGTAAGGTGCCTAACGGAGCGCTTGCGTAAGGTTTAGGAGTTTAATGGAAAATATCGGGAAAAGGAAATGAGAAATTAAATCTTAACTTACAATAATGTTTTCTTTCCTAACAACAACAATATTCACAAACAAACAAACCACAAAAAGAAAGAGCAAAAGAAAAGAGAAAAGAATAGAAAAACAATACAAGTAAGTAAATGACATGGAATTAAAAGGCAAGTAAGTAAATGGCATGGAAATGCAAGTAAGTTGTAATACCCCAGGTGGAGTTGGGGCTGAATACCACCTATCCCGTGAGAAGTGAGATGTTATCCGGTATCGATATGGGGATGTAACCGATACGGATGCACACGGGGACCCACCAGAACAATGGGGAGTATCGAATTCCATTCCGAAAGAGTGCACGATCTAAACTATAAATGGAATGATACCACTCTTATAACACAGAGGCACCTTTTGGATGAATCAGAACTCCGGAGTTTGAAGAACTCAGTAGTTAAGCGTGCTTGAGCCAGAGAAATTCTGGGATGGGTGACCTACGGGGAAGTAGCCCCGGGTTTATTCAAAGGGACAAAACCGTGCGGTTTCGACCAAAGCGGACAATACCATCTGTGTTTAGGGTGGGTCCTGACAAATATGGTATCAGAGCCGGTCCCTCAAAAGTAGGTCTATGGTTCGAGGACGAACCATTGTTCTAAGTGAGGTGGAATGTAATACCCCATGTGGAGTTGGGACTGAATACCACCTATCCCGTGAGAAATGGGATGTTATCCGGTATCGAGGTGGGGATGTAACCGATACGGATGCACACGGGGACCCATCAGAACAATGGAGAGTATCGAATTCAATTTCGAAAGAGGGCATGATCTGAACTATAAATGGAATGATACCACTCTTATAACACAGAGGCGTCTTTTGGATGAATCGGAACTCCGAAATTTGAAGAACTCCGTAGTTAAGCGTACTTGAGCCAAAGAAATTCTGGGATGGGTGACTTACTGGGAAGTAGCCCCGGGTTCATTCAAAGGGACAAAACCGTGCGGTTTCGACCAAAGCGGACAATACCATCTGTGTTTAGGGCGGGTCCTGACAAATATGGTATCAGAGCCGGTCCCTCAAAAGTAGGTATGTGGTTCAAGGACGAACCATTGTTCTAAGTGGGGTGGAATGTAATACCCCATGTGGAGTTGGGGCTGAATACCACCTATCCCGTGAGAAGTGAGATGTTATCCGGTATCGAGGTGGGGATGTAACCGATATGGATGCACACGGGGACCCACCAGAACAATGGAGAGTATCGAATTCAATTCCGAAAAAGGGCACGATCTGAACTATAAATGGAATGATACCACTCTTATAACACAGAGGCATCTTTTGGATGAATCGGAACTCCGGAAATTGAAGAACTCCGTAGTTAAGCGTACTTGAGCCAGAGAAATTCTGGGATGGGTGACTTACTGGGAAGTAGCTCTGGGTTCATTCAAAGGGACAAAACCGTGCGGTTTCGACCAAAGCGGGTAATACCATCTGTGTTTGGGGGTGGGTCATGACAAATATTGTAACGTTTTAAAAATAAATAAATAAATAAATCCTTTAGGAGAATTTTCCGATAATCGGTAAAATAAATCATATTTTCCGTAAAACTTAACTATAATTATTTTTCAACATAGAATTAAATACGTCTACTTTAACTATGTAATTGCTAGTAATTGGTATTTATTTAGTCACTTATAAATTGTCAGTCTACTTAAATATTTTTCCTTAATTAATTATTTTAAATAATATTTTAAGCTTTCATTTATACATTTAATTTGTGCTAATTACAAATGAGAATGGATTAATTATATTTTTATGAACCATGAAAACTTAGAACCAAGATTTGTGACATGTTTTCTCTCTCTCACCTTGTCTCCATATTTCTAGATAATTCTAGGAAAATTTGAATTTGAAAATAAATTAAGTTAGAATTATGAAAGAGGTGCATTTAATAAGGCTTGAAAGGTTGTCTAAACCTAGAAATTTCTACACACACACACACTCCCTTCTCTCCTCTGGCCGAGAGTCTCTCCATGCTGCAGCCCCCATTCCCCATATCATTTCCTCATCTCAAATCCTCAAATTTCCATTAAAAACATCCACTCAAATTCTCACTAAATTATAGTTTAACCTTTACCCCTTATTCTTTGCTCAATTCTAGCTTGAATCATGATGCAAGAGACCATTTTGGAGGCTAAGTTGCAAGTGAGATCTACAAAAAAAATTGTGAGGTAAAATCCTAACCCAATGGTTAATTGCAGGTTAATTACTTCAATTTAATTAATTTTGGTGTTTAATTATGGTTCTAATTGCAAACTTGAAATTTCAAGAATAGGGTTTGAATTCAAGTTAGGGTTTTTATTATTTGATTATGGTTTGAAAGTGTAGTTTAAAATCTTAAGACATGCAAAATGTAATCTAGTTGTTAAATTTCTAATTGTTATTTTTAAAATTTTACAATTAAGCTAACTTGCAAACTAGAATTTTAGGATTTATATAAATTGGGGAGATAAAATTTTAGTAAAGATTTGTGTGGTCTAATTAAGTTATTAAATGAATATTGTGGCCACTAGTTTTGTTAAGGCATCAAGTTTTGAACTAAAATGGAAATTGATGCTTACTAGGTTTTTGGAATTAAATCGATTTTAATTAAGTTGAGGTCTTGTTGATATATAACCTATTTTACATAATATCTAGTGTGTTGTAAATGCGCGAATGGTACGATTAGGTTTTAGGCTTGGTGGTTTTCACGTATAGAGACCCTAGTTGTAGTTTGTGGCGTTGTCGCGGCGCGTTTCGTGCACCAAATGTGTGCGCGTCTAGTTAGTACGCGTAGTTATCTTGTATCGTTGTTTCTGTGACTATCATTTATTTATCCTTTTAAATTGCTGGTGTGCGATTCTAGGATCGGGTGCAGAGGCGTCGGATGGGGCACGGAAAAAGACAAGGCGGAGATCGGATCAGATTAGCCGAGGCATCCCGGTGAGTAGATGTACACATCTATTGGGGAATCATCTGGATGGCACGAGGCGCCCGATGGGTTAGTATTATTTGTAGTACTTACATTATATGCGTAGTTTCCTAGTTATACATCTCATTGTATTGCATCATCTTATATATGTATATATATGTGACATCATCATAGGACACTTGCACCATTACCATTGGTTCATGCTGCACGTGCACTATTAATGCAAACATACACGCCTTTGGTAATTGCTATGTCACGAATACTATATAACTCGATTAGAATCAGTAATTGTGCATTTGCATCATATATGATCCGTAGACTTATACTAGTATATTCATTTCATTCAGATGGATACGTAGGATTGTTAATTATATGTACATACCTCATTGCATCCTGATTCACGCATAGTTTTTCGCCGTATTTCGCATGGTATATATATTACCGTATCATAGATTTCCACATCACTGACATGTTTATATATTGTGATTCTTCTCGAGGATTTCAGTATTTATGAGATTTCTGGATTTTTGGGAAAACCGCAAGAATTTTATAAAATCATTATCATTTTAAAAATACAGAAATTTACGGTTTTCTCATGATGTGATGTGTGTGGAGTCCACCATGAGTTTTCTCGGTTCTTGAGCAATATCATATACCCGATTCGAGGAGGGGGATGCACCGTCTCTGGGTACATGGTGGACCCGGTATGGTACTTCGGGGCAAGAAGATCGCACAGATAGCGTTGATCCCGGCAGGGGAGCACTACCTACCGGTTATTTATGGCGCGGCGGATATCCGGAGGATACCGACCATAGCCGTGAGATTGATGATATGGGCCGATCCGGACTGACGGAGCCCGAGATATTGAGACATTGCGATATTGTGACATTGAGATGTCGAGACATTGCGATATTGAGGCATTGATATATATATATATATATAGAGAGAGAGAGAGAGATTAATGGAGGAAAGAGGCCATAGGAGGGGATTTCCTCCTATGGCGTCGAAAAAACACCCCCTCCCTAGTTTTTTCCGACGATCGGCACCCACCATCTTCATCGTCATCATCTAAGATGTGGGTATACCAAATTTCATGTGATTCTACAACTTTTTCACCGTTGATTTAGTGGGTTCAAAATTAACGGTTTACCGACGATAGAACTTTTTACATTGCTAAATCAACGGTGAAAAGGTTGTAGAAGCACATGAAATTTGGTGTATCCACATCTTAGATGATGACGATGAAGATGGTGGGTGCCGATCGTCGGAAAAAACTAGGGAGAAGGTATTTTTTCGACGCCATAGGAGGAAATTCCCTCCTATGGCATCTTTTCTTCATTATTCTCATATATATATATATATATATATATATATATATATTTAGTGTTGATGCTTGACATGGATTTTAGTAGATTTCATTGATGATACTTCAGTTATTTCACAAAAGTTTTACTAAGATAAGAATACAGATTTTCTAGTACCAAACATATTCGGGTTTCATATGATTATGCATTCATGTTGCACACATACTAGTGTATTGCATCATATCGGTATATGTAGGCCGTGACGCATTACGTGCATGCTTACGATAGACTTACTATATGTTACCTACTACTCACGAGTTGGCAACTCACCCCCATTGTGCCACGGTATTTTTGCAGGTCTGACCCGTCAGCGCAAGAGCGGCGGGTGTACTTTCTATTTCCTCTTCTTTTGCTTCGGTTTGCAGCTTGCTTATGGGTGGTTTTCTTTGGAGGATTTTCTTTTGATCCCACCATGTATTTTATTTGTATCTAGTATACCCCATCTACCTTTATATATTGGACTAGAATGTGAGATTCGTAAGACTTGTATTTATGGTTTGATGTCGATGCTCACTTGAGCCGACGTGATGCTTTTATGCTTATTTTGCATTATTATGATATATTCATTGCATGTGGTTGTGATTCCGCCTTTGGCGAAGAGCTAGCTCTCGCTTGGGGATGCCTTTATTCATTTATATGTATTTTCTTATTTTGTACCCGTTTCGGGGCCAATATTTACAAAGGAGACTCTGCCGAAATTTTTGAGAAATTTTGATATTTTTAAAATGTTTAATGCATCTTATTTGGTTTAAATCGCTTTCTCTAAATAAGTTTTCATTCACTCTATTTCTTTAAATGGTTTAGATTTCTGAGCTTTGGCTTACTTAGATTACGTTACGCCTTGAGACGTTTCGTAATTTAAGTGTCGGTCACGTTCCGTACCTTCGGGTCGTGACATATGTAAAAGCATGTAAGAAATACTAAGAACCCAAAGTGATATTATAAACCATGAGTTTAATAACCTAAACTTAAACTTACAAACTCAATGAAGAGGTTGCAAGATCAGGAGAAGGATAAAAACTCAAGGCAAAATGAAAGCAAAAAGAAAGCTTTATTAATCTTCAAGTAATGATACAACCCTTGTGATCAATAGCCTAAACTTAAACTTGCAAGCTCAATGAAGAGGTTGCAAGATCAAGAGAAGGAAAAGAACTCAAGGGGGACTAGCTATGTACAAGAATAAAAGAAAACAAAAAGAGAGACAAAAAGAAAACTTGAGTGTAACAAATGTGAGGCAATGTAAGACCCCTCATCCCTTGCTCATTGGTCTTCTTTTATAGGCACAAATGAAGAATAAACAAGAAATAAAAATAAGATGACGTGGTTGCAAGGGATGGATAGTGGAAAATTGGGGTCAAAGGGACAAGGGGCCGGCGAGCTCAGCTATATTGGGAATGTGGTCGGCCCAAATCCGAGCAAGTGGGCTCGTATTTGTTGTGTGGTCTTGTGTTCTCTCGACAACTCTACTGGTGCTGCTTGATTTTGCTATGAATTTGTGTTGCACTCAGGGATTTGAAGGGAAACTTGTAGCTATACATCACATCACATCTTTTTGCATTTATCACTCTTGTCCCCTCAATTGCACAAGCCATCATTTGTGTGTGCCATGGGCAGCCCCCTTTCTAGGTCCATGCCATCAAAGAGCTAGTGCACACTTGCTATCTGTTGGACCAAAATGTGTGTACACTTGTTTACTTGGAAAAACTCTTTGAATATCGGTCGGTTTCCAGTTCCGGTTGTAGTGTCGGCTCACAAACGATATATCCATGATTTTGAGTGTATTTCCAGTATTTTGTTATGGATACCTATAATCTGTAATTACTGAGCAGACACTGGTTAATACTACCGATCAATAACAAAACAGATAATGAATGAGTGGAATAAAATGCAGTTTTCTGTGATAAACAAATACCCCCAAACTTATCTTTTGCTCGTCCCGAGCAAAACAAAATCCTAGCCTCACTTTCGCAGGGAATGCGATTGCACTGAGCTCGTGCAACAAGCCGTTAAATCTCTAGGTGTCTTTAGTAGGAGGAGTGTTTTCTCCTGAGGGTTTTCAGCGGATTACACCCACAAAATCCCGTCAAGCTAGTTTCATAAGTTAATGTTGATTCTACTCCTACAGTTTAGTATCTACGTTAGAAATTCTATTATCCTAAGTTAGAAATATCCAACCCTTATATTTCACGCCTCCTATCCATTCAACCCCAGATCCTCTACGTTTTACAGTTTAGATAGATCTCGGTTTCGTCTGAGTTTTCCTTCTAAAGTGCAGTCTCCAATCAGGGATTTTTATCAACTTTACAGAAAACATAAGTCTTATTCTTTATTTCTATCTTTCCTCTAAATATCGATTGTATACCCCTACGTGTGTGTAAATTTTCACCCCTACACTTAAGAATTCAATTCAAGCTACAGTACCCTTACCCTAATACCTAATACTACTTCTTTTCATTAATGATGGACGGTGTTGCTCACACACCTTTCATGCGACTATTAATGCTTTTTGAGGCACTAACAGCCGATTACTGAATGTGTGGGCTTTAAAGCGTAAATAGCAGTTTCCAGATCTTGACTTCATTTATTTTTTTCTTCCTTTATTTATTTTTTTCTTTTTCAAGACCGGATATATTTTTTTTCAATGATGCTCTTCTGGTGGTTAGTTTTAAATACCGTTATTTCTTTCTTACTTGGTTTTCAGGCAAGAATATTTCTAGGTATCCTCTACTATCCCAAGTTTCAAGGTGCGTGTATGTGCAGTTTGTAGGGTATATACTTTCTAAGTTTGGACTCAAGAATAGAAACTATTTTTCAGACTTATCATTCAGTAAAGCATTCAAAACTTTCCCTTTATCATGACTTAACTCAAGAACTGAACTCAAGATTACCTACTTCTAAAAAAAACTGTAAGGACGTATATTTACCAAGGTTAAACAGAAGGAGGGTTATTTTAGGGTTTTCAATTCCTAAGCCTAGAATTTAGTTATTTCTAACGTATCAACTAAACTTTCGGAATAAAAATCTCAGTTACCCTATTAGCTAACTTGATGACAAAATTTTTATATTTTGTTTGTAAATTTTTTTGATTTTTATGGGTTTTTAAATATGTATGCAAATGCAAAATATACATATGAATGCGAAGGTAGAAAGCTTACCGAGCACACACCCAAACTTAAACTTGACAGTGCCCTCACTGTCAGGCTACACCAAGAGGGTCAAAATTGTTGGCGCTCCCTAAAAAATTTTATACAAAACAAAAGCAAACCAAAAATGTATATACACAAAAAAGATCCCCCCAAACTTAAATGAAACAGTGTTTTCACTGTTTAAGTGGTGAAGTTCGGGATTGGGGAGAAAGAACAGTATCAATCTATACAAGGCCTTACACAGGCCAAAAGTTAGCACCAACCATTCAAAACTTTTATCACGATAGTGTTCGGGATGGTGAAAGAATACGGAGAGGAAAGAAATGGAGAATATGTGAGACCGTATGGGGATAGAAGCGGGATACGGTCTCGGTATATGAGGAGAAGAATGGCGGGAGGGAAAAAAAAATGGAGTACGAACTTGAGGGTGAAAATAAAGTGAATAAATTAGCAAAATTTGTAATGACCGATGTGTAAAAAGAGATTGTGCTAATCTATCAACTCGTCGAGAAATGGGGTAAAATCGCTCAAGATTCGTGAGAAAACATGGGTAGACCGAACTTGGTAAACCAGAGAGTAGAAATGGAAGTGATACGGTGTCTTACAAGGTCGAACGATGGAAAGGATGGAGGGGAGTGATCGAGGAAGGGTATCAGGTAAGGGTTCAGGAGGGTGTACACAGTCAATGAAAGGAATATGATGAATTGGAAAATCCGACTCATCAAGTAAAACTGGTTCATCCTCAATACCATCCTCAAAATTCTCCTCAAAAATTAGCTCATCCATGCATTTATCATCAATACCTAGACGCATATGAAGTTCGGGAAAGACAGTCAATGACTCGGGATGATGTCCACACGGAAGTGAAAGGAAATGATGAATTGGTGAGAAAAACTCATCCAAAACTGTGGGTTCATCATCCAAAATATTCCCAGCGTCAATATCCTCAATCAAGTGAAAATCGATTTTCTCAGACACATCATCAAAAGCAATGATATTAATCAATTCAGGTTCTAAAGTGGAGGTGTAGAGGTCAAAAGGATTGGGTGTGGTTTCACTCGAAAGGGACCCTTCACAATTGGGTAAATCAAACACTATAAAGTCACACAACTCATTAAATGTTCTATCTTCAATAGGTAAATCCTTTGGGACACTTGATAGACATTCAAAACCAGAGTTGTGGGATTAAATTTAGGATGAGTAGGTTTGATTTGGAAGGGTGTACCGCTCACTCTCACCACTCAAATTCTCAACCTGTCCTACCGCCTCATCATATATTGGAAAATGTGGAGCTAGTTGGAAACTAGCTACCGGGTCACTAGGTTGTATGAGGGCGGTCATGGACGCATTCAAATCCATCATCTGTTGGCATGACGCTACCCGAAAGTCTTCTAACGAATGTTCTAGACTAGACATGGGTTTAGAGGATTTTCAGGAAAAGATTTAAAGTCGGTTGGATACTGGAAACTCTCAAATGGCTGTGTAGAAGCAATGTCTAGGGAAGGTGCAAAAGTCGGGTAGGATGGATAGGAATTGAATGGTTGGACAAGAGTAGGATCAACATTTGGATAAGAAGGTGAATGGAATTGTTGATCCTAAGAATTGGAAGTGGTGAAAGATCGGCTACGGGATTGTTCAATACGTTCAACAATAGACATAGGTCTTGGAGTTACCATAAGACTCTCAAAAGGGGTATCAACGTAAGAAGGTGGGGTAGGTTGACTGTTGATACAAAGTGGATTGCGGAGTCCAATTATTTTTCCTAGACGCGTCTATCCGATCTTTCAAAGAAACTTTATGCATGGAAGGATCGTTTGAAGTTCGACCAAAGCAAGAACCGTAAGAAGTAAAGTCTGGTTGTGGGTACCAAAGTTCGGCAAGAGTTTTTCTGGGTGGGGTACCCATGATATGAAGAGAAGGAAAAGGAGAGGAAAAAGAATGTGGCTTTTTTTATTTTTATAAGTTAGTTATTAACAAAAAAATAAAATATACACACAAAAATAATCACGACACAAAATACCACACACCTAATCGGTTTAGGGTTCACCTAGGTCAACTAGACCTGCTCAAGAACTTGATTGTTGAAGTAAAACTGTGTCAAGAAACCGGCTCAAGATATACTGATCATGCGGCCAGGTAAGTGCAAAGATAAAAAGAGGTGTTCCGACGCTTTCACGAAGGTCCTTAATTAGATAACCCTTTCTCTTTTGGCGGTTTCGCCGTGAACACTTTCCCAGACACCCCGTAAACGATATACCGTTAAGCGGTGTTCTAAACACAGTTAACTTCTCCTAATGAGCATGAAGTCCTTAAGGCTTAAAGTCTAGTTTCTTTTAAATTTTTGTACGTGTAAACGTTATACTCAATTCATGATTTATGGGCCACGAAATAGGTGATGAAATCCTTTACCATATGTTGTGGGGTTCGCTTACCCTTAAGTCCGTATTAATGGATGCAATGCGCAATCAATAAAAATTATTCAAAAAATCAAACAATCATTTTTTATGTTAAGCACGGCACTGCAACAAATACGGATTAGTCAATTCTTGGCGTTTGAAAGCGAACTTGCAAAGAATCATGCAAAGATATTATATTGGATGCATCGGATTTGAGAAGAAGGTGTTAGTAAAGTACGTACCGATAAATTTTCGGGTTAAGAAACCTTCGTTGAATCGAATCCGGCTAGCTTGAAAAGTTCGCTTGCGCTGGTCAAACTTCCCGGATCTTTGGCACTGTACTTCGCAATCACCTTAGCTTTGAATGCGCACTTTGCTCCACACGATCGTAGTTCGCAAATCCATAAAAATCTGAAAATGTTGGAAAAAGGATTATTAGTGCGGAAAAGCGATATGAATGCCCAAATACCTGCACACTAAAAATTATAAAAAAACAAACAATAAAATTGGGACAAAAATAGAACACTGGAATACAGAGGAAAGTTTTGGAGCAACTGGAGGTGCTTTGGTCGGCGAGCTCGGATTTGTAGGGTAGGTCGCCGGTTTTACTTTTGAGTTTGGGCTCCAAATTTCTTCTGTAATCTAAGTCTTCTACTTGTATCTTAATGGTATTGCTTATCTTTTCAGTTGAGATCCAGAGTGCTTGCAGGTCTTAAATCCAGAGAACAAAATGGTTAGGAATGTTAGTTTTTGTTTTGGTTTTTGAAATTTTTGATTTTTTAGTTTGTTTTTAGGAAAGTGTTAAAGGATATTAACAAGATTAACCCGAAATAATAAGAATAAAAACGTTACCGTCTCTCTGGCAACGGCTCCATTTGATTAGCACGTTTTTGGCGTGTCGTGTATTTTAAGTTCTAAAGTTAACCGCAATCAGGACGGTATCGCTTTGCAGCTAGCCGTGATGAGTACGGATCGTCGGTAGGGAGACAGAGCGTTTTAAGTTCTTGTTTTCATGAGTTAATGCACGTGGCGGAATTGTTCATATCTAACCTATGTGTATATATGCAAAGTAGAAGTTGTTAGGATTAGATAGGCTAGTGTAAGTTAAGAAAATCCGTATTCTGTCCTTTGTGTCGAACATAACCATTGAAGCTAGAGCAATCGGCAATAACATGGATTAGGGTGCTTAAGCACAGTATAAGTGAAATCCGGTTTATTGACCCTTGTTCGTCCGTTTTTGTCGCTTGGTTACGCCTCCGGCCAATCCGAACGCAACCGGTCACGGTTAGGGATCACCGATATCTTGGTAGGGTAGGGTTCCTAATGAAGCGCTTGCATAAGGTTTGGGCGGAGTTTAATGGAAAATATCGGGAAAAGGAAATGTGAAATGAAATCTTAACTTACAATAACGTTTTCTTTCATAACAACAACAATATTCATAAACAAACAAACCACAAAAATAAAGAGCAAAAGAAAAGATAAAAGAAAAGAAAAATAATACAAGTAATTAAATGACATGGAATTAAAAGGCAAGTAAGTAAATGGCATGGGAATGCAAGTGTGAAAGTGTGTTAATTTGAAAATAAATGTTAAAGGACTTTCCATGGACTTTGTATAATCAAAAGTTCAAATTCCTGATTTTACCCCAGACTTTGAACTTTCGTGCTGTTTTATCGGTGAAATTCATGACTTCGAGGTCTGGATTTCCTATGTGGTGAGAGCAAAACAAGGATATCAAATCCGAGCATTTTTTTCACGATTCGAAATTTGGCACGTGACCGGCACTTAAATCACGTGAAGTCTATAGGACCCACCGTAATCCAAATAAGCCGAAATCCCAGCAATCTAAACTTTTTTAGGAAAACAATGGAGGTGAAGTTTTGAAATAAAAGTATAATGAAATCAAGTTCTTTCTTGAAAAACAAAAGTAATGTTATATTAAAATATAAGTGAGTTGTATCTATTTTTGAAAACATTTTCGTCATTTGAAATTTGGGCAGCACCTCCTTTATAAATTTTGCTCCAAAACCAATACATATCAATAATAATAGGCATCCCTAAGCGGGAGCTAGCTCTTCGCCAATTGACGGAAACACAACCACACAATATGAAATATACGACGCCCAAGACGAAAATCAACACAGAAAGAAAATAAAGAAGACCGAAACATTATCAAATCCAATATAGGAATATATACATGTCACGACCCGAAGGTACGGAACATGGCTGACACTTAAATTTCGAAACGTCGTGAGACGTAATGCAATCTAAGTGAGCCAAAGCCCAGAAATCTAAACCGTTTTAAAGAACTAGAGTGAAGGAAAACTTAACTTAAAAAGATTATTTTTGTAAAATAAAGTCACCTTAAAATATTTTAATGAATCAAATTTCCCGAAAATTTTGGCAGAGTCGCTTTTGTAAATATTGGCCCCCAAACGGGTACAACACATGAAAATACATATAAATGATGAATAAAGGCATCCCCAAGCGGGAGCTAGATCTTCACCAATGGCGGAATCACAACCACATGCAATATGTATATCAAAAGTGCGAAATAAGCATCTGAAAGCAAGAAATGAGAAACAACATGTCGGCTCAAGTGAGCATCGACACCAAAATACCACAAATACAAGTCTCACGAGTCTCACTGTCTTGTCCAATATACAAGGATAGATGGAGTACACTAGATACAAATAATAATACAAGATAGAATAAAAGTATCATCGCAACCCACCTATGAGCAAAACCGCAAATCGATGCAATGAAGCAAAAAGAGGAAGTACGCCCGCCACTACTGTGCTGACGGGTCAGATTTGCAAGATACTGTGGCATAGCGGAGGTGAGTTGCCAACTTGTGAGTAGTAAGTAATATCTAATAAGGCTATCGTAAGCATGCACGCAAATACGTCACAGCCTACATATACTAATATAATACGATGTACTAGCATGAATGCAACATGAATGCATAATCAAACACAAAACCTGAACATGTCTGGTATGATAAAATCATTATTCTTATCTTAGAAAAACCTCCGTACAATAAACTGAAGCATCACCAATGAAATCAACAGAAAATCCGTGTCAAATATCGACACAATATATACATATCCCAATATCTCAAAGTCTCAATATCCCAATATCTCAATTTCTCTGGCTCCGTCAGTCCGTATCGGCCCATATCATCAAATCTTACGACTACGTTAGTATCCTCCGGATATCCGCCGCGTCAGACATCATCGGTAGGTAGCCGCCCCTGCCAGGCTCATCGTCATCTCTACAATAACACTCTCGCCCCGGGGTACCATACTGGGTCCACCATGTACCCGAGACGGTTCATCCTACTCCTCGAATCGGGTCTCGAAAACCAACAGAAATCAGGAAAACTCATGGTGGACCACACATACATCATATCACGAGAAAACCACAACTTGCATTTTTAAAATGATAATTAGCTCATAAAATCCTTGCAGTTTTCCCTAAAATCCAGGAATCTCATAAATACCAAAATCTCCAAGAAAATCACAATATATGAACATGTCGGCGATGATGAATGCCTATGGTATCAATAATATGAAATACGGTGTGTGACTAGAAAACTATGCATGAACGATTGTACAATGAGGTATAAACATATGACTAACAATCCAACGTATCCAATCCTGATGAGATGAATATACAACTACAAGTCTACATATCATATATGATGCAAATGCACAGGTATCGATTCTGAGCAAGTTCTATAGTGTTCGTGACATAGCAATTACCAATGGCGTGTGTGTTCGCATGAATAGTGCACGTGCGGCATGAACCAATGGTAATGGTGCAAGTATCCTAAGCAATAACATCGTAATTAAGAATATGAATATGCCATGATATGGATGATTTGAGACTATGCATATAGATGCAAGAACTACTCATCATTCCTAATTATCGGGCTCCTTGTGCCATCCAGACGATCCCCCCATAGATGTGTACATCTACTCACCAGGACGCCTCGGCTTATATGATCTGATCTTGGCCTTGCCTTTTCCGCGCCACATCCGACGCCTCTGCACCCGATCCTAGAATCACACACAAATAAATAAGAGGATAGATATATGAATAGTCGCGGACACAAACGATACAAATCAACCACGCGCACTAACTAGACGCGCACGCACTTGGTGCACAAAACGCGCTCGCGACAATGTCACAAACCACAACTAGGGTCGCTATTCGTGGCAACTACCAAGCCTAGAATCCGATCGCACCAATCGTGCATTCACAACACACTATATACATTAGGAAATAGGTTGTATATCATCAAAATCTCAAACTTAATTAAAATCAATTTATTCCAAAAACCTAGTAAGCAACAATTTACCATTTTAGTTCAAATCTAGATCGTTTAACAAATCTAGTGGCCACAATATTCATTTAATATTTTAATTAGGCTACCCAATTATTAACTAAATTTTAACCTCTCCTATTTACATTAAACTTGAAATAAATTTGCATAAACACATTTTAAAGATAATTTAAGAGTTAGGATCATCAAGTTAGCAACTAGAATATACTTTTCAAGTCTTAAGATGTTAAACCACACATTGCCACCATAATCAAGTGATAAAAACCCTAACTCTAATTTAAACCCTTCTCTTGAAAACTAAATCTTGAAATTAAAACCATATTTAAACACCTAAATAATTTGAAGTAATTAACCAACAAGTAACCATTGGGTTAAGATTATACCTTAACAATCATGAGATCTAACTTGCAAGCTTGCCTCCGAAGATGCCATCTTGCCTCAAGATCCAAACTAGTTTATGCTAAAGAATAAGGGTTGAAGGTTTAATTAGGAATTATTGAGGTTTTTGTGTGGATTTTTGATGCATTTCATGAAGATTTTTGAAGTGGAATGAGGTGGGGAAATGGGGGAACTGCAGCAGGGAGAGGCTAGGCCAGCACAAGGGAATGGGGGAGAGAGAGCGAGGTGTGTGTAGAAACATCCCCCCAAACTCAAGTCAACATGCCTATACTTCTTTTCTTTATTTATTTTATTTCATTTTCTAATTTATTCTATCCTCGAATTAACTAGAACCTTGGAGACAAAATGAGAAAAAGAGAACATGTTACAAACTAGGTTTTAAGCTGTCATGGTTCACTAAAGTATAATTAACCTATTCCAATTTGTAATTATCGCTAATTAAATGTATAAGTGAAAGCTTGAAATAATATTTAAAATAATTAATTATGAAAATATTTAATTAAACTAGCAATTTATAAGTGACCAATTAAATACCAATACTAGCAATTATATAGCTAAAATAGGTATATATAAGTCTATGTGAAGAAATAATTATATCTTGGTTTTTTTTACGGAAAACACGTATTATAAAAAAATTAATACACAATTAACCTAATCGAATTTTCAGAACATTACAATATCCCCCCTTAAAGAAATTCGGTCCCTAAATTTAAAATCTAACTACGCGTACCCTCGAAGAGATGAGAATATTTCTTCTGCATCTTGTCCTCGGCTTCCTACACGACCTTTTTCGCCGTTCGGGCCACGTCAAAGAACCTATACGGACGGTATGACCTCGGACCTCAGTTTCTTCACCTGCCGATCTAGAATGACTATTGGCTGCTCGGTGAAAGAAAGATCGCTCGGATCGTCTGATGCTGTATCGCGTGAGAGGGGTCATGAAGGTACTTGCGGAGTATTAATACATGAAACACGGGGTGAATATCTAGAAAGCTGGGTGGAAGAGCCAAACGATAAGCAACTGCGCCGACACGCTCGGGAATCTCGAAAGGACCCACATATCAGGAACTAAGCCCCTATTTCTTTCCGAATCTCAACACGCCCTTCATCGGAGAAAGATTCAAGAAAACATGATCGCCTACTGTAAACTCAAGTCTGCGCCGACGTCGGTCTGCATAAGATTTCTGCATGCTCTGGGCCGCTCTCATCCTATCCCAAATCAACTGAATCTTTTCGGTCGTCTCCTGCACAATCTGTGGTCCCAAAATACTGCTCTCACTGAGCTCTGTCCAACAAACGGGCGATTGATACCTCCTCCCATATAACGCCTTGAAGGGTGCCATCTGAATCTCCTCCTGGAAGCTGTTATTATAGGAAAACATTATCAAGGGCAAGTGGCGATCCCAAGTGCCACGAAATCTAGAACGCAAGTTTGGAGCATGTCCTCAAAAGTCTGAATGGTCCGCTCTGATAGACCGTCGGTCTGCGGATAGAAAACTACACTGAAACTCAATCTGGTGCCCAAAGCCCCCTGAAGTTTCTGCCATAGTCGGCTGGTGAACTGGGTGCTTCTGTTGGACACAATATAAGTCGGAACTCCATGTAGTCGTACAATCTCATCAACATATATCTGAGCAAACTGAACGAATCCGAAAGTGGTCTTGACTGGCAGAAGGTGAGTTGCTTCCGTCAATCGGTCTACGATCACTCAAATAGAGTCATACTCTCGACTGGTCCTAGGTAGACCCATAATAAAATCCATAGAAATCTGTTCCCACTTCTGCTCCGGAATGGGCAAAGGATGCAACTGTCCAGCTGGCCTCTGGTGCTCGGCCTTGACTTGCTGATAAGTCAGGCATCTCGAAACAAAGTCTGTGACATCACTCTTCATCCCTTCCCACTAGTAAACATCTCTCAAATCATAGTACATCTTGGTGGAACCCGGATGAACACTATATACCGATCGATGTGCCTCCTCAAGGATCTCGCGCCTCAGTCCCTCAGAATCTGGTACTCACAGTCGAGTCCTAAATCGTAGTACTCTCTGATCATCAATCACAAACTCTGAATCTCTGCCCTGTCGAACCTGCTCCATGATCTCTGACAAACGAACGTCATTGGACTATACCTCACGGATATGATCAAATAACTATGGATGTGCACGGACACGGACAAGTTGTCCCCCGGTCGACGTAAACTCGAACTGTACTTGGCTGTAATAAGGAATCTGTCAATCTGCCGTCAACTGTCTCTGAACTGCGCTCAACAAGAGAAGCTTCCTCTGGGCCTCCAACTCAAAGCATCTGCCACAACATTCGCCTTGCCCGGACGATAAAGAATCACGCAGTCATAGTCTTTCACTATCCCCATCCAACGGCCCTGTCTCAATTTCAAATCTTGCAGCTGAAAATTGTAGTGTCTCCAGATCTTAAGTGTAAAAACCACCGCAGCCATCTCTAAGTCATGAGTGGGATAATTCTGCTCGTGCTTCTTCAACCGCCGAGAAGCATCGCAATAAACAACAAAACCGCCTGATCCTGAAGGCAAAGATAATACTAGCGCCGTAATCAAATGAGTTTTCAACTGCTGAAAACTCTGCTCGCATACCTCAGTCCAACGAAAAGAAACTCCCTTCCGGGTCAACCCGGTCAACGTTGCAGCTATATGAGAAAAATCCTGTACGAAATGTCAATAGTATCCGTCCAAATCCAAAATGCTGCGAACCTCCGTCACTGATACAGGTCTGGGCCAGTGCTGAACAGCCTCGATCTTCTTCGGTTCCATACGTACCATCTCTCGTAACTACATGACCCAAGAAATCAACACCATCCAACCAAAAAACACACTTGGATAATTTAGCAAATAACTGGTGCCCCCTCAAAGTCTACAATGAAATCCTCAAATGCTGCCCAGGCTCCTCTCGGCTCCAAAAGTATACTAAAATGTCATCAATGAATACAATAATAACCGATCAAGAAACGGCCTGAATATGCGGTTCATCTAATCCATAAACGCTGCTGGGGCATTGGTGAGCCCGAATGACATCACCAAGAACTCATAATGCCCATAATGCGTGCGAAAAGCAGTCTTCGGAATATCATCCTTCCGAACCCGCAACTGGTGATAACCTGATCACAAGTCAAACTTCAAGAAATGTCCCGCACCCTGGAGCTAATCGAACAAATCTTCAATACGAGGTAAGGGATATCTGTTCCGCACAGTCGCTCGATTCAACTAACGATAATCAATGCACCAACACAAACTGCCATCTTTCTTTTTGACGAACAGGACAGGAGATCCCCAAGTGATGCACTCGGACGAACAAACCCGTTATCCAACAAATCTTGCAACTGATCTTTCAGTTCTTTAAGCTCCGCCGGGTCCATCCGATATGGCGGTATAGAAAATGGCTCCGTGCCAGAAATCAAGTCAAAGCAAAACTCAATATCGCGCTCTGGCGACAAACCAAGCAACTCGTCAGGAAAACATCTGGAAACTCTCTCCCAATCGGGACCTGGTCCAACGGGACCCCTGCGGCTCTAACATCACAAACATATGCCAAGAATCCCTGATATCCTTTCCTCAAAAGCTGACTAGCGCGAAGAGAAGAAATCAAAATAGGAAGGGTGGCGCTACAGTCTTCCAAAATAATAAGAACTGGCTCACCCAGAAAGCTAAATCTGACTGCCTCCTCACGGCAGTCCACGGACGCATAACACGTGGCTAACCAATCCATGCCCGAAAGAACTTCGAAGTCAAAACATATCGAGAAGAATCAAATTGACAGAAGAATCCCTATCTTCGATACGAACAAAACAAACACGAATGAGAAACACATAGAGCCACAAAAGACTAGCCTGTAGAAGAAATCACAACAAGCGGCTGATTTAGCAAGGACTACTATCGGCTAGACTTCGATACAAAATATGTGGATACCTTTTCAAGCAACACCAGAAAGAAATACACATCGAAAGAAAACACCGAAAGAATACCTGTCACAACGGCGTCTATCTAACCGCCTCTGAGCTGGCATACCGGTACAAATCCGCTTCGATCCAAAAATGACTGAATTCTCAGAAATACGACCCACCAACAGTAAGGTTGCGTTAATAGCAATGGCGTAAGTGTCAAAATGCTGGGCACCAACAGCAAGAAATAACTGCATGTCCAATCTCCACACGAACCTCTCTAGCCGTTTCTCTTCAGTTTCCATCTGGTAAGGAGCATATCGGACCGCTAAGTAAACTAAATGTCGTACTCGGACACTATCATCCCTGGAGTCATGTGTAGAGACTCGGAACTACGGGCTCGGGCATCTCGAACGCTCTCCCGAAGGAAACGAGCAAGAAGTACAGCTATGAACTCCTCCCAAGTCATAGGAAGTAGGTCTGCAGCTCGGTCTCTCTCAACTGACTCGCACCACGTATGAGCAAGACCACTCTAGACGAAAACTCGCAAGCTCAATCCATATCTCGTCAAAACATCTCTGTGAATGACAAATCCTTACCATCCTGTCAAGAATTGTCTACGGATCCTCCGCTACATTTGTGCCGGTAAAAACTGGAGGCTTCGTCATCAAAAACTCCTGTAAGGATACGAAAATAATTTCGGTAACAACATAAACAACTGCCTTAGAAGCAGGTACGATCACAGTCCCCGCAGTAGGAGGGACATCATCATCTCTCAACCATCTGTCACAAGTCCTGAATACTCGACTCCAGTCTAGCTATCCGTCCTGGAGAAGGCGGGTCACTCTGTCCCTGAGGGGTAGGCGTACCGCCCTGATCGGTCCTCATCTCAAACGAGTCTACTCTAATCTCATCTCTGGCGGCAGCCCTCTGGCTCTCATAGTCTTCAGCGGCATAGTGGCTGGAACAAAAACATGATTGATAGGAACATTGCGATCAAATCAAAGGTCATATGGAATCAAGGAAGGAAGTATAAGCAATCATCTATCCTAAGGTCTCTTAGGCGGAGTACCGTATCGTAAGTATGCCGCGAAACATACACACGCTACGTCACCCTGCTTAAGTCACCTACTCCATCTACCAAAGGTCATCCTACACTCAGAAAGGTAAAACCTATCGCTCTGATACCGACTTTGTCACGATCCGAAGGTACGGAACGTGACTGGCACTTAAATTATGAAATGTCTCGATACGTAACGTAATCTAAGTAAGCCAAAGCCCAGAAATCTAAACCGTTTTAAAGAAATGGAGTGAAGGAAAACTTAACTTAAAAAGACGATTTTTGTAAAATAAAGTCACCTTAAAATATTTTAATGCATCAAATTTCCCGAAAATTTCGGCAGAGTCTCCTTTGTAAATACCGGCCCCCAAATGGGTACAACACATGAAAATACATATAAATAATGAATAAAGGCATCCCCAAGCGAGAGCTAGCTCTTCGCCAATGGCGAAATCACAACCACATGCAATATGTATATCAAAAGTGTGAAATATGCATCTGAAAGTAAGAAATGAGAAACACCACATCGGCTCAAGTGAGCATCGACACCAAAATACCACAAATACAAGTCTCACGATCTCACCGTCTAGTCTAATATATAAGGGTAGATGGAGTACAATAGATACAAATAATAATACAAGATGGAATAAAAGTATCCTCGCAACCCACCTATGAGCAAAACCGCAAATCGATGCAATGAAGCAAAAAAATGAAGTACGCCCGCCGCTACTATGCTGACGGATCAGACCTGCAAGATACTATGGCACAACGGGGGTGAGTTGCCAACTCGTGAGCAGTAAATAGCATCTAATAAGGCTATCGTAAGCATGCACGCAAATGCGTCACAGCCTACATATACTAATATGATACGATATACTAGCATGAATGCAACATGAATGTATAATCAAACACGAAACCTGAACATGTATGGTATAAGAAAATCTTTATTCTTATCTTAGAAAAATCTCTGTGTAATAAACTGAAGCATCACCAATGAAATCAATAGAAAATCCGTGTCAAATATCAACACAATATATACATATCCCAATATCTCAATGTCTTAATATCCTAATGTCTCAATATCTCAATATCTCGTGCTCCGTCAGTCCGTATCGGCCCATATCATCAAATCTCACGACTACGTTGGTATCCTCCAGATATCCGTCGAGTCAGACATCACCGGTAGGTAGTCCGCCCCTTCCAGGCTCATCGTCATCCCCATAAAAACACTCTCGCCCCGGGTACCATACCGGGTCTTCCATGTACCCGAAACGGTTCATCCTACTTCTCGAATTGGGTCTCGAAAACCAACAGAAATCAGAAAAACTCATGGTGGACGACACATACATCATATCACGAGAAAACCGCAACTTACATTTTTAAAATGATAATTAGCTCATAAAATCCTTGCGATTTTCCCCAAAATCCAGGAATCTCATAAATACCGAAATCTCCAAGAAAATCACAATATATGAACATGTCGGCGATGATGAATGCCTATGGTATCAATAATATGAAATACGGTGTGTGACTAGAAAACTATGCATGAACGATTTTACAATGAGGTTCTAGCAATCCAACGTATCCAATCCTGATGAGATGAATATATAACTACAAGTCTACATATCATATATGATGCAAATGCACAGGTATCGATTCTGAGCAAGTTCCATAGTGTTCGTGATATAGCAATTACCAATGGCGTGTGTGTTCGCATGAATAGTGTACGTGCGGCATGAACCAATGGTAATGGTGCAAGTGTCCTAAGCAATAACATCGTAATTAAGAATATGAATATGCCATGATATGGATGATTTGAGACTACGCATATAGATGCAAGAACTACTCATCATTCCTAATTATCGGGCGCTTCGCACCATCCAGACGATCCCCCCATAGATGTGTACATCTACTCACCGGGACGCCTCGGTTAATATAATCCGATCTCAGCCTTTCCTTTTCCGCGCCACATCCGACGCCTCTGTACCCGATCTTAGAATCGCACACAGGTAAATAAGAGGATAGATATATGAATAGTCACGGACAAAAACGATACAAATCAACCATGCGCACTAACAGGACGCGCACGCACTTGGTGCACAAAACGCGCTCGCGACAACGTCACAAACCACAACTAGGGTCGCTATACGTGGCAACTACCAAGCCTAGAACCCTATCGCACCAATCGCGCATTCACAACACACTATATACATTAGGAAATAGGTTGCATATCATCAAAACCTCAAACTTAATTAAAATCGATTTATTCCAAAAACCTAGTAAGCAACAATTTACCATTTTTAGTTTAAATCTAGATGGTTTAACAAATCTAGTGGCCACAATATTCATTTAAAATTTTAATTAGGCTACCCAATTATTAACTAAATTTTAACCTCACCTATTTACATTAAACTTGAAATAAATTTGCATAAACACATTTTAAAGATAATTTAAGAGTTAGGATCATCAAGTTAGCAACTAGATTATACTTTTCAAGTCTTAAGATGTTGAACCACACATTGCCACCATAATCAAGTGATAAAAACCCTAACTCTAATTTAAACCCTTCTCTTGAAAACTAAATCTTGAAATTAAAAACATATTTAAACATCTAAATAATTTAGATTGAAATAATTAACCAACAAGTAAACATTGGGTTAAGATTATACCCCAACAATCATGAGGTCTAACATGCAAGCTTGCCTTCAAAGATGTCATCTTGCCTCAAGATTCAAGCTAGTTTAGGCCAAGGAATAAAGGTCGGAGGTTTAATTAGGAATTAATGAGGTTTTTGTGTGGATTTTTGATGCATTTCATGAAGATTTTTGAAGTGGAATAAGGTAGGGAAATTAGGGAACTGCAGCAGGGAGAAGCCCGGCCAGCATAAGAGAATGAGGGGGAGAGAGTAAGGTGTGTGTAGAAACATCCCCCCAAACTCAAGTCAACATGCCCATACTTCTTTTCCTTATTTATTTTATTTCATTTTCTAATTTATTCTATCCTAGAATTAACTATAACTTTAGAGACAAAATGAGAAAAAGAGAACATGTTACAAACTAGGTTTTAAGTTGTCATGGATCACTAAAGTATAATTAACCAATTCCAATTTGTAATTATCACTAATTAAATGTATAAGTGAAAGCTTGAAATGATATTTAAAATATTTAATTAAACTAGCAATTTATAAGTGACCAATTAAATACCAATACTAGCAATTACATTGCTAAAATAGGTATATATAAGTCTATGTGGAAAAATAATTATATCTTGGTTTTTTTTACGGAAAACACGTAATATAAAAAAATTACTACACAATTAACCTAATCGAATTTTCAGAACGTTACAATACAAGTCTCGACTCGAGATACAAAGAATATACAAACCGGTCTCTAGGGCTACCAAATATACATAATCTGGTTGATATAGATTTTTAACTAGATACAAATGAATAAAGAATATACAACGGTGGTTACGCTCTGCACTGTAACCCACCTACCAATGCAAATCACCCAGAAAAGAGCAATGTGCCAGCAGGCCGCTACTGAATCCGAGAGGTCGATCCTGCAAAAAAACCATGGCACAACGAGGGTGAGTTGCCAACTCGTGAGTAGAAAACATCACCAGGTAGAAATCGAATGTATAACGATCTCCTAGGTCATACAATAATAAAATAATAATAATAATATCGGGTGGTAACAAGGGTAATGAGTAAACATAAGTATAATAATACTAATATAATCGTGCCCGTGTCATAATCCGGTATCATGTCTTCTGTATAGGTGTATCATCCAACGTATCCATCAACGACACACCAAATCATCATGAAAGCTGAGTGCCCAACATCGACACTCAAAAACATTGTATTTGTTAGGTTTATGTATGCCCTAGAGGCCATTATTGTATATGAGATGTATATTATAGTGGATGTTGGGACATATATAAGGAGGACTTTCTTTCTCGACATGATAGTACGCTATCTGGTTGCTCTTTATCTTAACATGTATACTTATTGTCTCTCTGTTACATGTTGATAAAGCCCTTAGGTTGTGTACTTTACTTCCAGAATTATGATGCAGATCATACTAGTGGGGCCTGGGTAGTCCATGAGTTCATCCTTCAATGTTCTTAGTTGTGGGAATATCGAGACGGGGCATTGATATTCCAGAGTAGACTAGCGTATATCTTCTCGATCCATGTGATGGGAGATGGATGATCCTATATCCATTGGTGTTTGACATCAGAGATGATATACGAGTGCTCAGTAGAGACTAGGTACACTGAACGGACTCGCAGAGAACTCCTAGATGGTATTATACCTCACGTCAGATAGCAGTTCTCTGGTGACACTGGTACAGGTTAGTCTGTCGACCCGAGATCGTCATAGAGTCTTGTGTGTCTTCCACTATGCTTTGATTTCTACCCTACCACGGCTCTACTAAGTCGTGCAAAAAGGTAGTTTTTGGGTACAGTCCCGACTCGTATGGAGGCAATGAGCGATAGGAGGGGATTCGTCTCTCCCGGTATTGGGGGTTGATGTTGCGCTATGCTCGATTGGCCATAACTGAAATCCCTGGCCAGGGTAGATGTGATTTACTGGTAAATGTTATCAGTAGTTTCACGCCCGTTATGGACCTTACATCGGCATGACTTATCAAGCTATTGGGGTCTGATGTTTACCACCCCTAGGCGAGATATGTGACATATCAGATGAAGAGACCGGACCGTGCGGTAGTGCTACTGATTGGATTCGCAGGAGTATGAGCAGGCTTACTTGTTAATCTTCTGATCGCTCAACATCCGGATGGCCATTACGTTTAGTAGACCTCTTGCGGCTTGTGGGTGTTTGATATGATCATCACCTACCGCCGGCGTATTGACGAGTCTTTAGAGTCCTACGCAGAGGTTTCCTGGCTCAAGTGAAACGGAGTAGGAGCACATATGAGATATGTGCGGGACCGAGATTCATAAGCGTATGTGATACCGTATTCTATTCTCGCGATTTGTATCATCGGTCGGTTATATGCGATATAGTCGGGTTATCGAATCAAGAGTTGATTCGATAAATTGATACACATGATACTAGTCGGTTATAAATGATATAGCCGGATTATTAAATCAAGTGTTGATTTAATAATCTAATGTATAATTATATATTTGATATATTAATTTACATTGACTAGTATTAGCTCACTTAAGATTGCTTTTCTCACTTGATTATGTATTAAGTATATATGTGATATATACTTGTGTATATGTTTGTGTCATGATTGATGATACATGCAAACTTGGGTGTGTGTATGACTTACACCATGCTTATTATAATTTAGGATTTTATTTGTTTTAAGTAAATCAAAATGACATGGATTTTGTTATGGCTTGAAAGCTTCATGAAGCTTGTGGACCATTAACCAAAGTCCACTCATTTTGTTTTATTTAAGATATTTTGAACCTAACCATTATGATAAAACCATGGTTTAGTCTCAACAATGGTTAATATATGATACTAACTCACCCATGGTTGCATAATTCACCACTTGATTTATTCTTGAGTTCATTCTTCTTCTTCTTGATCTCAACCCAAAAGCTTTCTAGGTTTTTGGTAAATGGTGAAAATGAGTGAGAAAATAAAATCTAAAGTGAGTCCACTTCCTACTTCATCATCCTACACACTTGCTTGGATAGTAAAGGGTGTTCTCTTCACAAAGTTCTTGACCTAGTGAAGAGGTAACTTGGGTTTGAGTCTGCTCAACGTAGATCATCTTCGGTCTCGAAGACTTCGAGCAAGCTTGTTCATTTCTCAAAGGGAACCCATACTAGAGTTCGGGAGATCTTCAATCGCAGCGAAGGGACTTATACACGGAGCTTTAGAAGTGAAGGATCGGTTTACAAAGGTTGTATTCCTTATTCACTTAGTGTAATGGTAGATTACATGTTATATTGTCTAGTTACTTTAGCTTGATCCTAGTGTTAGGGTTCATTAGCACTATAGAAATTTTTAATTTGGCACGGTAGTTGCTGTGAAAACCCAGTAAGGTGATAAGGAATCCCAACAGTGGTATCAGAGCCGGGCTAGAGTATTAGACGGTGTTTGTTAGATTACGAAACCGAAACGAACTCCGAAACTTGAAACACCAAATATAGGTTCTGTCGATTTTTAAATGACCTCAAAAAAAATTTAAAACAAGTGCTGAGTGATATATGAGAGATTACAAGAACATGGCAAAAATTTGGGATCCAGTGCTCAGAATTTGGCCGAGATCATGGGGGTTGTGGCCAGCCCAAATTAAGCAGTTTCTGTTCAAATTTTTTTCATGTTCTCATCTCTGTGTTTTGGTGATTCAAGCGTTGTTTGTTTTTGCTAATTTTGTATGAGATGTAATCTTACACTATAAACAATTTAGAGTGTTTCGTATTCGTAGTTTAACATTGTATTTGGATTTTTACATATTGTCTAGGCGAAGTTAAAAAGTTCGAACGATTATCAAAAACCCATTTTTCCAAATTTAACGTATTCGGAAAAACATGCAAGTAATTCTATGAACCCTCTAGAAGAATGAAACCCCAACTCTACTTTTTGAATCGTGGAACCACGGTCATACCCTAGGGTTTGCCGCAGTTCCGTGGCGACATGAGTGAGGCTTAGGTCTGCCTTTCTACGGCTGGTGCATAGGTACGGTGGCATATTCTGGGTATTATTGAGTCATGCTCAAGTGTTGAGCTATCGGGAAATTGTGGGACTTTGATGAATCGATCGAAAAGTTTAACGTCGTCCGGATATCATGTGATGGGATACGATAATTCGAATCTATCTAGTTGCGTGCAAATTTAACATTTTGGTCTCGGACGGAATCGGGAATCTTGTTGAATTACCCGACTTCCTTTGAAAAGTGTTTTCATGGTTGAGACCTAATTGTAAAATTTGCATTGTTAGGCATAAAATCCAGAATATGCGATATTCCGGGTTTATGATGTCTAAGGACAGTGCGGATTCCAATTGTTGTAGTTTTTCACTTTCTTTTCAGCGACTGTAAGTGTAATATGCGGCGTATCGCCGGTTTCGTTGCTATACGTCAACGACAATTGGGATACGCATATTTACTTACGTTGATGACATGTGATGTTATGTGTTGCTGTGATATGTTATATTGGATCGTCGTGATTGAATAGCCGGGTTTTTTTTATGTGAGATGAGAGTTTTTCATTTTCATTCATGTAAAAACTTGTATGTAATATTCTTTTATTGGGGCACTTTCGGGTTGAGGAAGATGTCACCGTTGATGTATATTATTTACTTTTTCGCATTAGGATAGACCCAAGGAGGGGAGCACAAGTAACCGGGTTCTAGAGTCTAGTAGGAGACCATCTCGAGGAGTCGAGTCCGGATCTCCTAACTCTAGAATTGGTAGGGTTGCTTGCCGCTCTCGTAGGGGTCTAGGGATGTGGGGTTGGCTATTCATCACGACCGTAGAATCCGTGTTTTATACAGGCTTAAATTAAAACCCAGAAATCCTAGTATATCCAATATTTCATATGTTGTCTTTTGCTACCGATATTCTGTGATGTGATCACTTTATATTCTGAGATGGATACATTATAATATATATGATATATTATAGGCGTTACTTATGTTTTTCACCCGCACTAATCCTGCCCCGCTCTGCTGTTAGTTACCTAACCTAACGGTGTATGACGGGGCGTCGTGGCGAATGCGGATGGTATAAACGTACGTTGTATTTATCTGTGATGTTTAGGTAACTTAAATGATGTGACATTCATTAATGAGATTAATGAAAGAAAATAAACCTAAAGATGTTGTGGAATCGAATTTTCGAAAATAGGTAGCTCTAGTTATTGCTTTGCATAGCGGTATTCCATGTAGAATATCCTGCACCTTATACGATGAGGAAAGAGCCGAGATCCCTTCACCGGGAGTGACCTCTTTAGCAATAACTAGGAAATGGTACAACCCTTGGTTTTTTATTTTGATTGTTTTTCTAGTTCTTGCTTTGCATAGTGATATTGTGAATATCCTGCACCTCATTTGACGAGGAAAGAGCCGAGATTCCTTCACCGGGAGTGACCTCTTTAGCGAAACTAGCAAAAGTGTCAAAAACACTCCATTTTAAAACTATTTTGTTCTGCAACGAGATCAAATTCAAAGCATTAAAGTTTTTCTTAAAAACCATCCGCAACCCTCCGTCATTTTAGGAAGTAGAGTACTTAGTAGTCGTGCTGTGTTTGTTGACCATAGTTAAGGCACAGTGTACAGTAGCTAAGTGATATCTTCCTACACAGCATATGATGCGATTAGTTAGAACAGTCATGTGACTTTGTTGACCATAGTTAAGGGTCATGTGGGTGGGTCTAATTAATCATGAAATGACGGGTAGAACTTGACTAGTGCTTGTGATTTGTTGAGCATAGTTAAGGTCATGAGCCACTAGGGGTAAAAACCATTATCGGGAGTTTCAAGTGTTGAAATTTGCAATGAGATTGCATACCTTCTATGAGATAGTTGGATCCTAATACCCACTGCGGGTAATTGTTACTCCTGGGAGAGTTTTGCACTTTAAAATTAGCCGATCAAGTAGGTGTCTAGAAAGGTGTCAACGGGGTTACGCCCCTGGGAAAACGAGGTTTATTTTAATTAGGTCCGTGCGAAAGCACGGGGAACCTCCCTCAAAGTACCGGCACTGGCCTGGCTGAAAAATTGGCGAACTTGTAGGGTGTAATTAATCCCGACCAGTATTTCCTTTTAAGCTTTGAAGGAAGATTTGATAAAAACAGTGGGAGCCATCCTGATTAGATAAAATATATAACCAATCTAATCTTGCAAGAGCGCACACAGAGTGTTTTCTTCTCTCTCTCTCTCTCCAGGTAGTGACCATGTCACACCTTAATCAAGATAATAATATGGATGTATTGACCGAACCCGCTTGTTATCCTGAGCTGGGGAACGTTGGTCCCGCTCCAAATTATAATTGTTATAAAACCGAGTAGGAAATAGGGGAATACCAGGATTCCCATACCGCCCAAACTAAGAATGTGCATGCTAGATGCATCTTCTTCGGGTGTGTTCTTTATAGAGAACCGTTTCTCATTATCCTCTATGTCCTGGGTATTTGATACCGGATCAGGATCCTGCATATGTAATCTGTTACACGGGCTACAGAAAGCTAGAGAACTGAGAATAGGGTGATGTGTCTCTAAGTATATAGATTGGTGCAATTGTTGCAGCCAAATCAGTTGGCAAATATCACCATGTATTACCAAATACATTGATTTTGAACTAATGTTATTAGATACCGAACCTGATATGCAACATATATCAGTCTTTTTATTTACTAAAGAAGGATATAATTTTGTATTGTTGGATAATGTTTTGAACATTTCCTATATCAAAGTGTTGATCGGTTCAGGCACGTTATCTAATGACATATACGTTCTAAATCAAACCACAGTTCTTAACGTACAGAACACACACAAGAGGAAGAGTTCAGAAATGAACGAATCCTTCTTGGGGCATTGTAGACTAGGTCATATCAATGCGACCCGACTAGATAAGTTACATTTAGATGCATATTTAAATCAGTTTTAATTTACATCTTATGAAACTTGCCAGTCATGTCACAAAGATAAGATGACCATAGCTCCGTTTACTTGAAACAGAGAAAGGGTTAGTGAACCCTTAGGACTGATACATAGAGGTGTATGTGGTCCCCTGTCTACACATGCCAGGACCAGTTCTTTGTACTTCATTACATTCAATGATGATCTCTCAAGGTTCGGACTTATGTTCCTGTTGAAACACAAGTCTGAAGCTTTTGAGAAATTCAAGGAATATAAGTTAGAAGTAGAGAACCAATACGGGTATAAGTATTATGTCCTTTGATGTGATCGGGGAGGAGAACACTTAGGAATGGAGATCCTGGATTATTCTAAAGGAGAATGAGATTCTCTCTCAGCATTACTCATCCGTATACACCATAGCATAACGGTATATCGGGGCAGAGCAATCGCACCCTATTTGATATGGTGCGCTCTATGATGAGTACTACCGAGTTACCTGTTTTCTTTTGGGAGTTATGCACTTGAGAAGCTGCATACCTATTGAATTGGGTTCCAACCAAATCCGGTGCCTACCACTCCATATGAAATATGAAATGGGAAGAGACCATATCTTAAGCATGTTAAGATTTGGGGTTGTCCAGCCTATATCAAAAGCAAAATTCGGACAAACTCGAGGCAGGATCAGTTCTGTGGAAGTTTGTTGGATATCCTAAGTATTTGCAAGGGAATATCTTCTACCACACCGAGAAAAAAAAGGTGTTTTATTTCTCGGCATGCCACCTTTTAAGGAAAAGGAATTTATTTAGAAAGAAATTTATGGTTATGAGGTAGAACTGGAATAGGTTCCAGCTATACAAACTACAGCTGATGACTTGATAGAACCGGATGATTCAATAGTTCCTGACGAACCTCAGCCTCTCCGCCAATCTGGTAGGGTTCCTCATCCGCCTGAGAGATACTTCGGTTTCTCGATAACAGTGGGAGAGAGAATTGCATCATGGAGATGATGACCCAACTAGCTTCGAGAAGGCCAGCAAGAGTGGGGACTCTGTAAGAATGGCTGGATGCTTAGCGATCTGAGATGGAATCTATATACACCAACAAAGTATGGACTTTGGTTGCTATATCTGAAGGGTTAAATCCCCATCAGGAGCAAGTATATCTTGAGAAGATTACTTGGTGTAGATGGAAAAGTTGAGACTTTCAAAGCTAGACTTGTTGCAAAAGGTTCTCGTCATTAGCCAGGCGTGGATAATGATGAAACCTTTTCTCTAGCGGCTATGCTTAAGTCCATCCGGATCCTACTTGCCATTGCTACATACCATGACTACGATATCTGGCGGTTAGGTGGCGTGACTGCTTTTCTGAATACTGATTTAGAAGAGAGCGTCTACAAGTACACAGCCAGAGGGTTTCGTAGACAGTGGGAGCAGCGGAAACGTGTGCAAATTGCTTTACAGGATAAAGCAGGCATCGCGGAGTTGGAACATCTGTTTTGATGTAGCAGTCAAAATGTTTGACTTCATCAAAACGGTAGATGAACCTTGTATATACAAAAGGGGTAGTAGAGAGTAAGGTGGTCTTCCTCGTATTGTACGTAGATGCCATACTCTTGATAGGAAAGGAGTTTCGTATGCTACACTCGGTCAATCTCCTATTATCACATAGATTCTCCATATAGGATCAAGGTGATACCTCCTAAATCCTGGGTTTTTGGATCTATGAGATAGATCTAAGTGGATGTTACGATTCTCACTAGGTATAGTGAGATGGTATCAATCGATCCTTGGGAGAATCACTGGATAGCTTCCAAGGTGGTAAGGACGATTGAAAGTCAGTCACAGGCACTGTCTTTACCCTCGGTGTAGTGACGGTATGTTGGAAGAGTTCCAAGCAAGATACCGGGGCAGACTAGACGATAAAAGATGGATAGATCTCTATCAAAGATACTACCAAAGAGGCAGTCTGGGTGTATATTTGTTCATGAGAATGAACTAGGTTCCCACCATTGTGTGACAATGGAGGTGTGGATTTGGCCTAGGAACCCCGGTCTCATCAGAGACCCAGACATATTCTAAGGCAGTATCACCTGATCATGGAGATGGTTGATCTCCAAGAGATCGAGGCTAGGAGAGTAGACTCAGAGGTCAACACGGCGGATCCACTCACTGAGGCCTTTCCGGCGAGAGACTTTTATAGGACGTTGGGTATGCTATACAGAAACAACTGGCCTTAGTGCAAATAGGAGATTGTTAGTTGTATGTATGCCCTAGAGGCCATAATTGTACATAAGATGTATATTATAGTGGATGCTGGTGAAGGGTTATGGGAGTGCTCCGGCCATCGAACCGTGGCCAAATGCGGAACAAAATTTTATAAAACCCGGCGCTACCATTACCCGATTTCCAAGATCGAAACCATTAACCCTAATAACTAGCATGCTAACAAAAAGAGATAGAATGGTTATACCTAATGAACCAAGTCATTCGGGTCTTCAACCATTTCCAAGCTCCTAGTGATGCGGATCGACTTTGGTTGCCGGTCTTCCTTCGTCTCCGATGATCCCCCCGAGGGAAACGGCACAAGTTCCAGGTTCGCCAAGCGGACCAACCGACCATCCAAGATAGCTAGTAGTGGAGAGTGGGGGTGTAGTATAGTCTCACTATAATTTTCTCTCAACCATAAGCTCAAGTGAGCAACAATAGAAGATGAAGAAGAGGGTGACCAAAATTAATGGCATGAGCAAAGTGGCTAGGTATTTTGTGAGCATGAGAGTGTAGAGAGGACCAAGCTAATCCTAAAAATGAGCAAGAAAAATCCCACCATCAAAAGTGGCCGGCCCCCCTCTCATGCCCACACAAAAAACTCATTGCTAAATTGCAATAAACAAATACAACCATACCAATCACTACATATCCAAAGACCATACTTTAACCCAAAGCCCATACCCATGCCATGTCACCTTTTCCACCTCATCTAAAACAAATGATTTTCTAAAGAAAATCAATAATGAGGTGGCATCTTCTAGAAGCCATTCCGCATAAATACAGAATGCTTCCCGGTACATGTATCGAAATACACATACGCGTATTCATACGAAAATACGAATAGCCAAAGAGAGAAAATGAATAGTGAGAAATAATACTAGAATGCATATATATAAATACATATGTAAATTATTAAATCAAAACTTGATTTAACAATCTGGCTTAATTCTAAGCCGCTAGTATTATCAACCGTCCGATTAAAGTCTGCACAGCCTGTGCACATATTCAATCGGACACCTGTATGTACCAACATACATCAACTACACCATATCGCCTGAACCGTGAAAACCCTCTATGTGGGACTCTAAAGACTCGTCAATACGCTGGCAGTGGGTTTAACCATAAGCACGTCAGCGGCACTAGCTGTACGTAACGGCTACCCAGGTATTGAGCGAAAGGAAGGCCGACGAGCAAACTCATCCAAACCCTACTGAGCCTGTCAGTGACAATATCCGTACAGTCCGGTCTGTTCGTTTAAGAGTATCGCATATCGGGTCTAGGGGGTGGATAAAGTCAGACCCTTAACAACGCGATAATACTGTAGGGTTCCTAGGCACTCCAATGAGGTCTCACAAGGCATCAACCATGCCAATTTCAAATTTTACGGTGCCGAGAAACCCTAGACTAGATCGTTAACTAGAATTTTAGGCGAAACAAGCAACTAGTTAACTACTTTACTAATAAGTGAACGAACATACAACCTTTGTAGATCCGGTTCTCCACCTCCATGGCTCCGCGATGAAGTCTCCTCGCTGCGATCATCGGATCCCGGGCTCTAGCGTCGGCTTCATCAGAGAAATGGGCGGGCTAGGTCATCGAATTCGATGCCGAAGATGATCTACGTCGAGGCAACACAAGATCAAGCTCCAACTTCACCAAGCCATGAAACTTGTGAAGAAAACACCCTATACTACTTGGAAAGTGGTAGAGGATGAAGAAATAGGAAGTGGGTTCACTTTAGAATTGGATTTCTCACTCATTTGCTCAAGTTGCCATTGATGGAGGCAAGCTTTTCTTCTTGTTGAAGATGAAGAAGAAGAAGAAAGAATATCATAAGTCATTTTCAAAATAGAAAATAAAATGAATACTTATCATATTGCAACCATAGTTAGGTGTAGAGAATAAACCATGGTTAGTTTGAATGGTTAGGGTTAAGCATGAAGACAAAATGGTCACTTAGTCAAAGCTTCATGAAGCTTCAATAAGAAAATAAATCAAGCCACCATTTTTCCTTTTGCCAAAATGAATAATAAATAAGTAAATAAAATCAAAACCCTAACCATTACATAACCATGGTTTAATCTTAACATACACCCTAACTATCATGTATCATCAAACATGATACAATCAAATGTACAAAAGTATATCACATATACAATGTGCACATCAAGTGAGAAAATCCATTTAAAGTGAACCAATACTAGTTAATGCAAAGTAATATATCAAATATATAATTATGCATTAAATCATTAAATCAACACTTGATTTAACGATCCGGTCATATCTCATATAACCGACTAATATCCAATGTATCGGCTTATCGAATCAATCCTTGAATCGATAACTAAGTTATATCGCATACAACCAATCGATACATTCATCGCGAGAATGGAATACGGTATCACATACACGCATTATTCTCGGTCCCGCACATATCTCATATGCGCTCCTATTTCGTTTCGCTTGAGCCAGGAAATCTCTGTGTAGGACTCTAAAGACTCGTCAATACGCCGGCAGCAGGTGATGATCATATCAAACACCCACAAGCCGCAAGCGGTCTGCTAAATGTAACGGCCACCCGGGTATTGAGCGATCAGAAGATCGACGAGCAAGCCCGCTCACACTCCTGTGAATCCAACCAGTAACACTTACCGTACAGTCCGGTCTGATCGTCTGATATGTCGCATATCTCGCCTAGGGGTGGTAAACGTCAGACCCCAATAGCTTGATAAGTCGTGTCGATATGAGGTCTATAACAGTTCGAGATACTACTGGTAACACTTACCAGCAAATCTCAGCAACCCTGGCCAGGGATTTCCGGTTATAGCAAATCGAACACAGCGCAACATCAACTCCCTATACCGGGAGAGACGAATCCCCTCCTATCTCTCATTGCCTCCATGTGATTCGGGACTATACCCAAAAACCACCGTTTTGCACTCCCTCTTGGATGTGGTAAGGTGGAAATCAAAGCACAGTGGGAACCACACAAGACTCTATGACGATCTCGGGTCTACAGACTAACCTGTACCAGTGTCACCAGAGAACTGCCATCTGACGTGAGGTATAATACCATCTGGGAGTTCTCGGCGAGTCTGTCCAGTGTACCCAGTCTCTACTAAGCACCCGTATATCATCTCCGATGTCAAACACCAATGGATATGGGATCATCCATCGCCCATCTGTATGGGTCGAGAAGGTATACGCTAGTCTACTCTGGTATATCGATGCCCCGTCTCGATACACCCACGACTAGGGACCTTGAAGGATGTACTTATGGACTACCATGTCCCCACTAGTATGATCCGCATCATAGTCCAGGTAGTCAAGTACACATCCTAAGGGCTTTACCAATATGTAACAGAGAGACAATCAGTATACACGTTAAGGTAAAGAGTAACCAGATAGTATACTATCATGTCGAGCAAGAAAGTCCTCCCTATATATGTCCCAGCATCCACTACAATATACATCCTATGTACAGTAATGGCCTCTAGGGAATACATATAACTAACAATCTCCCACTTGCACTAGGGCCATCTGTAGCAGTGGTTGTAGTATCCCATACTCAACCATCCCATAAAAATCTCTCTCTGGGAAAAGGCCTTTGTGAGTGGATCCGCCATGTTGTCCTCTGAGTCTGCTCTCCTAACCTCGATCACCTTGGAGATCAGCCATCTCCATGATCAGGTGATACTGCCTTAGAATATGTCTGGATCACTGATGGGACGAGCGTTCCTTGGCATAAGCCACAACTCCATTGTCACACAATGGGAAGAACGAAGTTCATCTCATGAACTAATATACACCCAGACTGCCTCTTTGGTAGCATCTTAAGTAGAGATGTATACAGCGTTTATCGTCTAGTATGCCACGGTATCTAGCTTGGAACTCTTCCAACATACCGTCCCTTTACTGAGGGTAAAGACAATGCCTGTGACTGACATTCAGTCGTCATTTATCACCCTGGAACCCTTCCAGTGATTCTCCCCAGGATCAATTGATACCATCTCACTACAGCTAGTGAGTATTCTAACACCCAAATAACATCTATCTCATAGATGAAAACTCAGGATTTAGGAGGTATCACTTTGATCCTATATGGAGAATCCATGTGATAAGCGGAGATCAACCGAGCGTAGCATAGGAAACTCCTTCTCTATCAAGAGTATGTCATCCACGTGCTCTACGAGGATCACTACCATACTCCCTACTACCATTTTGTATATACAAGGTTTATCTGCCATTTTGATGATGTCAAACTGTTTGACTAACTCATCAAAACAGATGTTCCAACTCCGCGATGCCTGCTTCATCATATAAAACAACTTGCACGCGTTTCCGCTGCTTCCACTGTTTACGAAGCCCTCTGGCTGTTTTCTTATAGACGTTCTCTTCTAAATCATTATTTAGAAAAGCAGTCATGGCACCCAACCACCAGATATCGTAGTCATGGTATGTAGCCGTGGCAAGTAGGATCTGGATAGACTTAAGCATAGATACTTGAAAAAGGTTTCATCATAATCCACGCCTGGTAAATGATGCAAACTTTTAACAAGTCTAGCTTTGAAAGTCTCAACCTTTCCATCTACACCAAGTAATCTTCTCAAGACATACTTGCTCCTGATGGGGATTTAACCCTTCAGATATAGCAGCCAAAGTCCATACTTTGCTGGTGTACATGGATTCCATCTCAGATTGCTAAGCATCCAGCCATTCTTACAGAGTCCCACTCTTGATGGCCAGCTCGAAACTAGTTGGGTCATCATCTTATGACGCAATCCTCGCTCCCACTGTCATAGAGAAACAGAAGTATCTCTCAGGTGGGTGAGGAACCGTACTAGATCGGCGGAGAGGCTGAGGTTCGTTGGTTGCTATTGAATCTTTCGGTTCTACCAAATCATTAGCTGCAGTTTGTATAGATGGAACATTTCCAGTTCTACATAACAGACCTTGCCTCGAGCTTGTCCGGATTTTGCTTTTCAGACATAGGCTGGACAACCCCAAATCTTAACAAACTTAAGATATGGACTCTTCCCTTTCCATATCACATATGAAATGGTAGGCAACTGATTTGATTTGAACCCTATTCAATAGGTATGCAGCTTCTCAAGTGCATAACTCCCAATAGGAAAAAAGGTAACTCAGCAGTACTCATCATAGAGCACACCATATCATATAGGGTGTGATTGCTCCGCCCCGATATACCATCGTGTTGTGGTGTATACGGAGGAGTAATGCTGAGAGAGAATCTCATTCTCCTTTAGAATAGTCCAGGATTTCCGTGCTTAAGTATTCTCCTCCTCGATCACATCGAAGGACATAATACTTATACCCGTATTTTGGTTCTCTACTTCTAATTTATATTCTGTGAATATCTCAAAAGGTTCGGACTTGTGTTTCAACTGGAACATATGTCTGAATCTTGAGAGGTTATCAGAGAATGTAATGAAGTACAAAGAACCGGTCTTGGCATGTGTAGACAGGGGACCTTTATACATCAACATGTATCATCCCAAGAATTCACTAACTCTTTCTCTGTTTCCAATAAACAGAGCTGGTGTCATTATATCTTTGTGACATGACTGGAAAGTTTCACAAGATGTAAATTCAAACTAATTTAAATATGCATCTAAATGTAACTTCAGCCAGTCGGGTCGCATTGATATGACCTAGTCTACAATGCCTCAAGAAGGAATCGTTCAACTCTGAACTCTTTCTTCTAATGTGTGTTCCGAATACTAAGAACTGTAGTTTGATTTAGAACGACAATGCTTTTAGATAACGTGCCTGAACCGATCAACTTTTGATATAGGAAATGTTCAAAACATTATCCAACAATACAAAATTTTATCATTTCTTTACTAATAAAGAGACTGATATGATTTTGTATATCAGGTTCGGTATCTAATAGCATTTGTTCAGAATCAATGTATTGGTAATACAGGGTGACAGTGACCAACAGACTTGGCTGCAATACTTGCCCCGTTTTCTGCCTCATGAAACTTATCACCCGTTCTCAGTTCTTTACCTATCTGTAGCCCATGTAACAGATTACATATCTGGGATCCTGATCCGGTATATACCCAGGACGTAAAGGACATTGAGAAATAGTTCTGTATAATGAACACACCCGAAGATGATGCATCAGCATGCACTCTCTTCGTTTGGGCGGCACGGGAAATCTGGTATTCCCCAATTTCCTGCTCTGTCTTATAACAATTATAAGTTGGAGCGGGACCAACGTTCCCCAGCTCAGTATAACAAGCGGGTTCGGTCAATATATCCGTTTTATTATCTTGATTAAGGCGTGATATGGTCGCTACCTGGAGAGAGACAGAGAAGAAAACACTCTGCGTGCGCTCTTGCAAGATCAGATTGGTTATTTATTTTATCTAATCAGGATGGCTCCCACTGTTTTTATCAAATCTTCCTTCAAACCCTAAAAGGAAAGACTAGCCGGGATTAATTACACACTACAAGTTCGCCAATCTTTCAGCCAGGCCAGTGTCGGTACTTTGAGGGAGGTCCCCCGTGCTTTCGCACGAACCTAATTAATGTAAACCTCGTTTTCCCAGAGGCGTAACCCCGTTGACACCTTTCTAGACACCTACTAGATCGGCTAATTGTAATATGTAAAACTCTCCCAGGAGTAACAATTACTCGCAGTGGGTATCGGGATCCAACTATCTCATAGAAGGTATGCAATCTCATTGCAAATTTCAACACTTGAAATTCCCGATAATATTTTGCCCCTAACCTCCTATGACCTTGACAAAGGCCAACAAACCATAGGATGCTAGTCAAGTTCAACCCGTCATTTCCTGATTGAATTAAACCCACCCGCACGGCCCTTGACAAAGGCCAACAAGGTCGCACGACTACCCTAACCCAATCTGCATCATATGCATTAGCAGATAAGCACCAGTTAGCTACCGCACACTACGCCTTGACAAAGGCCAACAAACGCAGCACGAATACTAACTACTACTTATCTGAAATGACGGAGGGCTACGACAGGTTTTTCTGAAAACCTATTGCGTAATGAACTTGATATCGTTGTAGAATCAAATGATTTTAAAATGGAGTGCTTTTGAGGCTTTTCTAGTTTTGCTAAAGAAGTCACTCCCGGTGAAGGGATCGTCGGTCCTTTCCTCGTCGAATGAGGTGCGGGATATATCATATATATCACTGTGCAAAGCAGAAACTATAGAAGCAATCAAAAGACAAACCGATAGGTGTAGCATCTGCCAGTTATTGCTAAAGGAGTCACTCCCGGCGAAGGGTTCTCGGTCCTTTCCTTATCGAATAAGGTGCAGGATATATCATATATACCGCTGTGCAAAGCAAGAACTGTAGCTACCTGTTTATTTTGAAATTCGATTCTACAACATCTTTAGGTTTCTTTTATTTCATTAATCACATTAATGAAGTCCCATCATCAAAGTACCTAAACATCACAGATAAATACGACGTACACTTATGCCATCCGCATTCGCCTCGATGTCCTCTCGTGCACCGTTAGGTTAGGTAACTAACGGCAGGGCAGGACTAGCGCGGGTGTAAAACATAAGTAACATCTATATAATATATCATATATACTATATGCAGTATTTATCACAGAACATATCAAATGATCACATCACAGATATCGCAGCAGAAGAAACATATGAAACATTGGATATACTAGGACGTCCGTGTTTTCAATACGAGCCAGTATAAAACATGGATTCCACGGTCGCGATGAATAGCCAAACCCACACCCCTAGACCCCTACGAGAGCGGCAAGCAACCCTACCAATTCAAGAGTTAGGAGACCCGGACTCAACTCCTCGAGTTGGTCTCCCACTGGACTCCAGAACCCGGTTACTTATGCCCTCCTCCTTGGGTCTATCCTAGTGCGGAAAAGTAAATAATATACAAACGGTGACAACTTCCGCAACCTGGAAGTGCCCCAATAAAAGAATATTACATACAAGTTTTTACATGAATGAAAAAGAAAAACACTCATCTCACATAAAAAAAACCCCGGCTATTCAAACACGACGATCCAATATAACATATCCAGCAACACATAACATCACATGTCATCAACGTAAGTAAATATGCGCATCCCAATTGTCGTTGACATATAGCAACGAAATCGGCGATATCACATATTACACTTACGGTCACAAAAAAGAAAGTGTAAAACTACAACAGTTGGAATCCGCAACCTGCATAGACATCGCATGCCTAATCAAATGAATTCCTTAGACATCGCATGCCTAACAATTATAAACCCCGCATTTTAGTCTCAAAATCGAAAACACTTTTCAATACATAATCGGGCAATTCAACAAGATTCCCGATATCCTGATCGAATGCTCGTCGCAAACTTCAGTAGACAGTCGCACCCCCGATACCGTCGACGAAGTGCACCAAGGCGGAACACCGTTGCCGCGAGCACCCGAACGGATGCTTTCGGTGACGGGGTTCTCCTACAGTTACTTGGTCGGGGCTATGGGGTGTAGCTGTCTATTAAGTATACCCGGCGAGTATCCGCGTACGCTACGTGATTGCGACGGACTTTTGATCACATCAAAATTCCGTGGCAACCGATCAAATGAGACTAAAGTGCTATGTTTATAACATTCAAATCAGTTATCGCATAACTACTTGTGGATTCCAAGTATTGTATCCCATTTCAGATAAATAGAAAATGTTAAACTTTCCGATCGAACATTCGAACACTCAAGTTTTCCCGAAACAGCTCAACACATGAAATAAGTTTAAAAAACATTCACTTCGTGCCTCAGTACCAACGGTCCAGCCGTAGAAGGGTCAAGCCAACGCCTCACATGTGGCACGCCGTACTGCCCTAAACCCGAAGGTTCAAAGGGCAGTTCAAGACGGTCACATAATCGAGTTAAGGTTTGTTGTCTTCTAGAGGGACCATCGCGTTACTTGCACTACTTAGAACGTCATTAAACTACGGAAAAATCCAACACTTGGAAATTTCCCGGCAGGGGAAAAATTGGGTATTTATATCCGGTCGAACCTTTTAACATATTCTAAATATCCGGAAAGCCATATAGACAAAGTCTGATAATCCGATCGAATCATCTAAGCTCCAAAACACCCCAGAAAACTCAACTCTTGAGTTCAAATTAAAAATTCCCAGACAACTCAGCACCTGAAAACATGAATTACTGTGCAAAATTCATAAATTAATGTGACAAAATGGCCGCGGAACAGCCGCACAAGCCATGCTTGTGCCGCGGTTCCGCCGCGCTTTAGATGAATCAGCCCCTCGAATTTCACAGTAATTCAAATAAGACCCTGCTGAATTTTTTAGCAATTTTTAATTCACAAAGATCCAAATTTTCAGAAAATTTCCATAGAGCATTTTAGAGTTAGAGTTTCGGGTCGATCGGACTTCAAACTCCGTCTACGCATCGCCTAAGGCTCTAGCTAGGCTCTGATACCACTGTAGGGTTCCTAGGCACTCCAATGAGGTCTCACAAGGCATCAACCATGCCAATTTCAAATTTTACGGTGCCGAGAAACCCTAGACTAGATCGTTAACTAGAATTTTAGGCGAAACAAGCAACTAGTTAACTACTTTACTAATAAGTGAACGAACATACAACCTTTGTAGATCCGGTTCTCCACCTCCATGGCTCCGCGATGAAGTCTCCTCACTACGATCATCGGATCCCGGGCTCTAGCGTCGGCTTCATCGGAGAAATGGGCGGGCTAGGTCGTCGACTTCGATGCCGAAGACGATCTACGTCGAGGCAACATAAGATCAAGCTCCAACTTCACCAAGCCATAAAACTTGTGAAGAAAACACCCTATACTACTTGGCAAGTGGTAGAGGATGAAGAAATAGGAAGTGGGTTCACTTTAGAATTGGATTTCTCACTCATTTTCTCAAGTTGCCATTGATGGAGGCAAGCTTTTCTTCTTGTTGAAGATGAAGAAGAAGAAGAAAGAATATCATAAGTCATTTTCAAAATAGAAAATAAAATGAATACTTATCATATTGCAACCATAGTTAGGTGTAGAGAATAAACCATGGTTAGTTTGAATGGTTAGGGTTAAGCATGAAGACAAAATGGTCACTTAGTCAAAGCTTCATGAAGCTTCAACAAGAAAACAAATCAAGCCACCATTTTTCCTTTTGCCAAAATGAATAATAAATAAGTAAATAAAATCAAAACCCTAACCATTACATAACCATGGTTTAATCTTAACATACACCCTAACTATCATGTATCATCAAACATGATACAATCAAATGTACAAAAGTATATCACATATACAATGTGTACATCAAGTGAGAAAATCCATTTAAAGTGAACCAATACTAGTTAATGCAAAGTAATATATCAAATATATAATTATGCATTAAATCATTAAATCAACACTTGATTTAACGATCCGGTCATATCTCATATAACCGACTAATATCCAATGTATCGGCTTATCGAATCAATCCTTGAATCGATAACTAGGTTATATCGCATACAACCAATCGATACATTCATCGCGAGAATGGAATACGGTATCCCATACACGCATTATTCTCGGTCCCGCACATATCTCATATGCGCTCCTATTTCGTTTCGCTTGAGCCAGGAAACCTCTGTGTAGGACTCTAAAGACTCGTCAATACACCGGCAGCAGGTGATGATCATATCAAACACCCACAAGCCGCAAGCGGTCTGCTAAACGTAACGGCCACCCGGGTATTGAGCGATCAGAAGATCGACGAGCAAGCCCGCTCACACTCCTGTGAATCCAACCAGTAACACTTACCGTACAGTTCGGTCTGATCGTCTGATATGTCGCATATCTCGTCTAGGGGTGGTAAACGTCAGACCCCAATAGCTTGATAAGTCGTGTCGATATGAGGTCTATAACAGTTCGAGATACTACTGGTAACACTTACCAGCAAATCTCAGCAACCCTGGCCAGGGATTTCCGGTTATAGCCAATCGAACACAGCGCAACATCAACTCCCTATACCGGGAGAGACGAATCCCCTCCTATCGCTCATTGCCTCCATGTGATTCGGGACTGTACCCAAAAACCACCATTTTGCACGCCCTCTTGGACGTGGTAAGGTGGAAATCAAAGCACAGTGGGAACCACACAAGACTCTATGACGATCTCGGGTCTACAGACTAACCTGTACCAGTGTCACCAGAGAACTGCCATCTGACGTGAGGTATAATACCATCTGGGAGTTCTCGGCGAGTCCGTCCAGTGTACCCAGTCTCTACTGAGCACCCGTATATCATCTCCGATGTCAAACACCAATGGATATGGGATCATCCATCGCCCATCTGTATGGGTCGAGAAGGTATACGCTAGTCTACTCTGGTATATCGATGCCCCGTCTCGATACACCCACGACTAGGGACCTTGAAGGATGTACTTATGGACTACCATGTCCCCACTAGTATGATCCGCATCATAGTCCAGGTAGTCAAGTACACATCCTAAGGGCTTTACCAACATGTAACAGAGAGACAATCAGTATACACGTTAAGGTAAAGAGTAACCAGATAGCATACTATCATGTCGAGCAAGAAAGTCCTCCCTATATATGTCTCAGCATCCACTACAATATACATCCAATGTACAGTAATGGCCTCTAGGGCATACATATAACTAACAAATACGTGTCGGTATGAAACCCATCACTACCTGAGAAACTGTCGATCCTGGATCGGTAATTCTCACATACCCCGGCTGCGGATTTCTAGTGATGGCCACCCGTGCACTGCGCGACATCAACCCCCAATACCGGGAGAGACGAATCCCTGACGATCCGCTCACTGCCTCCATGTGGCTCGGGACTGTACCCAACTAAAACCTGTTTGCACGACTCCTTTGAGCCGTGGTAGGGTAGTAATCAAAGCACAATGGGAACTCACACGAGACAAATGACGATCTCAGGTCGACAGACTAACCTATACACATGTCACCAGGGAACTGCTATCTGACAATAGGTATAATACCAACTAGCATGTTCCCGACGAGTCCGTCCAGTGTACTCATAACCCAATGAGCATCTGTATACTATCTTAGGTGAACAACTAACACCAATGGCTTGTGAGACCGGCCACCACCCCTCGTCAGGGTCTAGATAAGTATACACCAGTCTACACTGGAGTATCGATGCCCAGTCTCGATACTCCCATGACTAAGGACATTTAAGAATGTGCTTACAGACCCCCAGCTCCCACATATGTGATCGCCATCACAATGCTGGTAGTCAAGCAAGAATCCTATGGGCTCTATCAACATATACATAATGATAAAGACAAACCAGATAGCATACTATCATCTCGAGTAAGACTGTTTTATCGGTATAGGTCATGTCTCAATTATCATAATTACGTGCCTGCGACTACGATAATTGCCTTGAGGGCACTATAGCCAACAATCTTCCACTTGCACTTAAGGCTAATTATTGTGATGTCGCATACTCACAGCCCGTGTGATACCGAACACCCAACTCTTCTACTAATCAGTTTCACAAATCTCATTTGTAAAACTATTGCGTTCGAGAAATAGCCTCAGTGAGTGGATCCGCTCCAGTGTCTCTTTCTGTATCTCTCTATATCTCAACTTCGCGGAGTAAGGTATCTCCCGAAATGAGCAATACCAGTCTTAGAATATGTCTGGATATCTGATGGGGACCAGTTCATAAAAGATCTCCAAATCCAGCAAACTTCTTAGACTGTATCGTCTACTGAACTCAATCAGTATACTGTGCCATACCTTCCACAGTATCCGCTTGGACCATCTGTCCAAACTACTGCCCCTTGTCAGAGGGAAAACTATAACTCTGACAGTCACTCTGTCATCCAGGTCATCTTGGAAGCCTGGAATGATAACCGTCTCCCAAAGGAGGCTGCCGTTATCAAATCCCTGGAACGTCCACTTATGTTCATAAACTGCTTCCAATCGTCATCTCCAGGATTGGATTAATATATCAATTTATTGCATCTAGTGCAAAAACAACATCTGGTGTGGTACTTGACAACTCTAGATTGACTCAATTGCCTAAGCAAGTGATATGTCAATCATGCACATCCCTCTCCCCTTTAGTCTGTAAGACACCTTTAGAGAGGGTGACTCCTTCACCTGCAGGTACACCACCATGCCAGGAGCCGTCCATTCTAAAATACTTTTAGAATACTGTCTAAGTACCCAGATTGGGACACTTCCCAAATCTAGATCTAAAACCATAGATCTAGTAACCAGAATGCCTGATATAATATCCATAACCTATGTGGAGAAACTACTGTGTGACAACCAAAGTATAACCGATCATAGTATAGGAATTTCACTTCTTACTCTGTGTATGTCATCCAAATACTAGGACATCACACCCTACTACCTTCTTAATAGATCCATCCCCTATTTTGATGAAGTCAAAACCTATTACCGTCACATCATAAATAGATGATCTATCTCCGCTATATCCGCTTTAGTCTATAAATAGACACAAGCTACTTGTCCACTACGCTTCCGCTGCTCCCACTGATTACGACAACCCTCTGGCAGAACCATACACACGTGCACTTCTAAAGCTAGTTTAGAATGACGCTATACTCATCCTCCTGCCGGGTCTCATAGTCTGGAACAACAGTGGTGTCAAGTCTGGATAAACAAGAACCTCCCTGTCACCGTCTTTGAGGCTACCGAAATACCTCTCGGGTGCCTGAGGTTACCCACTATATCTGCGGAGTAGCTAATGGAACATCCATCCTGATTGAATCTTTAGGTCCTATTAAATTTTCCGTAATCGTTTGCGGTTCTGGAATCTCTTCCAGTTCTACCATACTCCCACTACTATTTTTTGAAAAAGTCCATTTTACTAAAACTGTGGAGAGTCAAGAACAATATCACTATTGATCATCCAGATGATAGAAAATTAACCCTCGTCAAAGCCCGGGTTAACCCACAAACTGCCATTACAGAAACGTGCCTTGAGTTATCCAGAGTCTGGTTTAAGCATAAGCCGGACAACTCGCCGTACCTTAACATCGTTAAGATATGAACCATTCTATATACAATATAGAAATAGATGCACTAATTTAATTAGAACCAGATTCAAATCATGCAGCTGTCTCTAGTGCATATCAACCAAATGGAGAGAGGCTGATTAGCATTATTCAACTTAGGAGTGCACCCAATTATGAGTAACCTGAAAAAGAAACAAGTTTCTCAAAACCATTACTATCAACTGAATACCATACACAAGTATCTACATCTTCTATCACCTTGAAGAATCCTGATATACTTTATTTTTGTACCTATAACTTCTCAAGACTTAGACTTTGTATTTCTACGAAACACGGGTCTAAAAATGGAGAAGTCACAAGTAAGCATAATATAGTACGAGTACCAACCCCTGTGTCCTAATGGACATTGGACAACATACAATACATTGTATAAGTCTCCTGAGTTTAATAACTCAAACCCTGTGCGTCGTAGGTTGAAAACTGTACTATGGTTATGAAGACTTACACCGCTATTGAATGCTCATTACCTAACCATCAACTGATATAGGTAAATATCATGGATATAATTTCAAAAAGTTATATCTCACTTCATAGAAATAAACGTATAGATATATCAATTTGAAATTGGTGCATAACAACGGATATTCAAAACCAAATACTTGCCGTCTGGCAAACAACCCAGACGATTTCCTCAAATATCACCAATTACAATGAATTCCGATATAATGAGGATGATCACCTAATTCCCAATAACTTACTCCCACTCATCATCTGTAAAACCATACAGATGTGAGAATCAAAACTGGTAAATACATACCCTGGAGTAAGGACCTAATTGGGAAATCAGTTTTCAGTTAACAACGCATAGTGAAACTGAAACATTAAAATGTTTTGTAGGGGTATCCTGGTATTCCTAGTAATGCCTCTTCCATTATCCAGATTCATGACTGAAACCATATATTTCCTTGCCATCTCTCTAAATCCCTTTATTTGTCTTTAGTCTTTACCTTCTGTACACCTTGGTTAGGCTTAAATGGTTTTCTTCCTTCCCTATCGTTCGGCACCAGCCTATGGTTTAGAAGAAGACTATCCAATTAGCGTAATAGGTGTAATATCCTAATCCTAGGAGTACTCGCAACCTGAGAGAAGGTAAAGATAAAAGACAACTGAATAAACCTTATTCTATTTCTCCTGAACCAGAATCCATCCTCGAAAAAGTTCCTTCGAGTTCGTATGTAATTATACGATGGATTTATCCAATAAGATTGGGTGTTCGTAGTGATACGGGGTGTTCTACAGAAATACAAAGGTGAAGTAGGAGTGGCGATGAAAGTCTTGGTTTGGTCATGAATAGCAGTCGCAATTTACTTTGCCCTCTTTCTAATCCTTTTATTTGTCTTTACTTATTACCTTCTGTACACCACACTTAGGCTAATTGGTTTTCTTCATTCCCTACTTTTTGGCACCTGCCTATGGTTTGGAAGAAGACTATCCAATGAGCATAATACGTGTACTGTTTCCAAAACTTAGGAACCCTCAAAACCTGAGAGAAGGTAAAAGGAAAAGACAACTGAATAGTCCTATTCATTTTCTCCAGAATCGGAAACTATCCTCGAATAAGTTCCTTCGAGTTCGTATATAACCATACGATGGATTTATCCAATGGAAGTGGATATTCGTAGTGATACGGGGTGTTCTGGAGAAATACAAAGGATAAAAGAAGGAGTGGCAATGATGTATGCAACTTGGACAATCCAAAAGCCAGTGTTTTTTAAGAAAGTTCGGTTAACTTGGTCACTGAGTCCTAGTCTAGGGTCGGGCCATGGTCGATGCCAAAGAGAGAAAGAAAAGAAACACTCAGCGTGCACTCTAACCTAGATCAGAATGGATAATCACTTTATCTAATCTGGATGGCTTCCACTGTTTCCTCGAATTCTCCTCCAAACCTAAAAGGAGATTTAGTCGGAATCACCTGAGGAGTAATCCTACTCATCAGTGGGAATCGGGATCCAACTATCATCGCATGATAACTTGATGGAATCCACTCATGTCATGACACTTCAGAAGGTATGCGCATGCCTGGCAAGTTTCATGTATGTTTGAAACTCCCGATATGATTTTTACCCCAAGTGGTTTATGACCTTGACTAGGTCAACAAACCATAAACCGCTAGTCAAGTTCAACCCGTCATTATCCTGGATTGCATTAAACCCACCCGCACGTGCCCTTGACTAGGTCAACAAGGCCGCACGACTGTCCTAACCAATCGCATTTAAAATGCCACAAACAAGCACCACTTAGCTACCGAACACTGCGTCTTGACTAGGTAAAAAAACGTAGCACGAATACTAAATAATACTCATAAGAAATGACAGAGGGCTACGGCTAGTTTTTGGCGTAAAACCTTTAACGTAATGAACTTGATATCATTGAAGGAACCGAGTGGTTTTACAAAAGTATGGTGGCGAAAACGTTTGCTAAAGAGGTCACTCTAGGTGAAGGGATCTCGGCTCTTTCCTCGTCGAATGAGGTGCAGGATATTCCAAACTGAATACCATGATGCAAAGCAAAAATTAATCGACTATAGTGAAGTTATTACGTTGACGCAAACTTCTGCCTAAGGGGTCACTCCCGATGAAGGGATCTCGGCCCTTGCCTCGTCGAATGAGGTGTTGGATATTCATAACCGAATACTACTGTGCAAAGCAAAAGCCAACGTCTGTAATATCAGTTTTATAAAACTTGGTTCCAACAACATCATATATATAGGTTTGTTTTCCTTGCATTGATAAGAATCAACACAGTCCCATCAATTAATCACACCAGAAAAGAACGAAAATAAAATGTACGTATATGTCATCCGCATTCGCCACCGGGTCCTGTCATCACCCGTTATGTTACTTAACTAATGACAGAGCGGGGACTGGGCTAGCCCGGGTCCAAAACATATACAACATCTACTAGTATATATAAATATATATAACAATCGTCCCAGGAATGATAAATGCAACATCACAGAGAAATATTAAGCATCACAGAATAATACAGATAATCTGGGATCCCCGGGTTTCCTTTGAGCCACAACTGAAAACCCGACGTTTCCCGGGTCGTGTGGATAGCCTGTGCAATGAAATCCTAGACCCCTACGAGCGCGGCAAGTTACCCGCCAAAACCAGAAGCAAGGCAGCCCCCTTCAGCAACATGAATGGGCCACCCAGCACTTCACGGAATCCAGTAACTTGGACACCCCTCCTTGGGTAAACCTATACCCCCTACGAATGCGGCGAATAGCCCGCCAATACTAGAGTAAGTTCCCCTACGTCTCAACGCCATGAGATGCGGATCTGTTGCCCTCTAGAACCCGGCTTTCCATGCACTCCACCGTGGGGTAATCCTATTATAGAAAAGAAAATAATATACAACAGGTACACTGACCTCAACCCGGTCATGCCCCAAAAGAATAATATACAAACATGCAATGACGGCAATCCACATGTCAGACGCTCGCCCCGCAATATCAAATGTACAGATATAACCAAACTGTAGTACCATTGCACACAACGTATCCACCACGACAAATCCGCAACAACACAGCACAACATAGAACATCAACGTGAATGTCACGTTCGCAAATCCGTCTAAAAGGACTATAGCAATTAGACAAGATTTACCGATCAAATGACATTCACGGTCACAGATAGAAAAGTAAAGTACGGCTAATTTTAAACAATATTAAAACTTATCGACTTCGAAATAACCCTCGAATAGCCCCAAACAATCTGATAAAACCATATCCAAATTTGGCTAAACAAACAATACCACTGCACAGAGATTCCAGAGACCAAACAACACTCCAAAAATGAAGCACAGAAGCCCCAAGAAAACCGGTCTCCTCGGATTTTCAGGCCTTGTGCTCGGCCAAAATCCGACGGCAGGGACTTGTGTTTGGGGTGTGGTCTTGTGGTCATGTCAGTAGTCTTCTGCACTTGTTTAAATAATTTTTCGAAACACTTTAAAAAACAACAGAGGCCGGAATGTGCAGGGCAGTGTATCGGGGTTTCTTCGATTTCGATATGTTAACATTGTCTAAACAAGCTAGATTACGGGTTAATGGGTGGCTCTGATACCATAAGGGTTATGGGAGTGTCCCGGCCATCGAACCGTGGCCAAATGCGGAACAAAATTTTATAAAACCCGGCGCTACCATTACCCGATTTCCAAGATCGAAATCATTAACCCTAATAACTAGCATGCTAACAAAAAGATATAGAATGGTTATACCTAATGAACCAAGCCCTTCGGGTCTTCAACCATTTCCAAGCTCCTAGTGATGCGGATCGACTTTGGTCGCCGGTCTTCCTTCATCTCCGATGATCCACCCGAGAGAAACGGCACAAGCTCCAGGTTCGCCAAGCGGACCAACCGACCATCCAAGATAGCTAGTAGTGGAGAGTGGGAGGTGTAGTATAGTCTCACCATAATTTTCTCTCAACCATAAGCTCAAGTGAGCAACAATAGAAGATGAAGAAGAGGGTGACCAAAACTAATGGTATGAGCAAAGTGGCTAAGTATTTTGTGTGAGCATGAGAGTGTAGAGAGCACCAAGCTAATCCCAAAAATGAGCAAGAAAAATCCCACCATCAAAAGTGGCCTGCCCCCCCTCTCATGCCCACACAAAAAACTCATTGCTAAATTGTAATAAGCAAATACAACCATACCAATCACTACATATCCAAAGACCATGCTTTGACCCAAAGCCCATACCCATGCCATGTCACCTTTTCCACTTCATCTAAAACAAATGATTTTCTAAAGAAAAACAATAATGAGGTGGCATCTTCTAGAAGCCATTCCGCATAAATACGGAATGCTTCCCGGTACATGTATCGAAATACACATACACGTATTCGTACGAAAATACGAATAGCTAAAGAGAGAAAATGAATAGTGAGCAATAATACTAGAATACATATATATAAATACATATGTAAATTATCAAATCAAAACTTGATTTAACAATCTGGCTTAATCCTAAGCAGCTAGTATTATCAACCGTCCGATTAAAGTCTGCGCAGCCTGTGCACATATTCAATCGGACACCTATATGTACCAACATACATCAACTACACCATATCGCTTGAACCGTGAAAACCCTCTGTGTGGGACTCTAAAGACTCGTCAATACGCTGGCAGTGGGTTTAACCACAAGCACGTCAGCGGCACTAGCTGTACATAATGGCTACCCAGGTATTGAGCAAAAGAAAGGCCGATGAACAAACTCATCCAAACCCCTACTGAGCCTGTCAGTGACAATATCCGTACAGTCCGGTCTGTTCATCTAAGAGTATCGCATATCGAGTCTAGGGGGTGGATAAAGTCAGACCCCGAACAACACGATAATTCGCGTCGGTATGAAACCCATCACTACCTGAGAAACTATCGATCCTGGATAGGTAATTCTCACATACCCCGGCCGAGGATTTCTAGTGATGGCCACCCGTGCACTGCGCGACATCAACCCCCAATACCGGGAGAGATGAATCCCTGACGATCCGCTCACTGCCTCCATGTGGCTCGGGACTGTACCCAACTAAAACCTGTTTGCACGACTCCTTTGACCCGTGGTAGGGTAGTAATCAAAGCACAGTGGGAACTCACACGAGACAAATGACGATCTCAGGTCGACAGACTAACCTGTACACATGTCACCAGGAAACTGCAATGTGACAATAGGTATAATACTAACTAGCATGTTCCCGGCGAGTCCGTCCAGTGTACTCATAACCCAATGAGCACCTATATACTATCTTAGGTGAACAACTAACACCAATGGATTGTGAGACCGGCCACCGCCCCTCGTCAGGGTCTAGATAAGTATACACCAGTCTACACTGGAGTATCGATGCCCAGTCTCGATACTCCCACGACTAGGGACATTTAAGGATGTGCTCCAGACCCCCTCCTCCCACGTATGTGATCGCCATCACAATGCTGGTAGTCAAGCAAGAATCCTATGGGCTCTATCAACATATACATGATGATAAAGACAAACCATATAGCATACTATTATCTCGAGTAAGACTGTTTTATCGGTATAGGTCCTGTCTCAATTATCATAATCACGTGCCTGCGACTACGATAATTGCCTTGAGGGCACTATAGCCAACAGCTGGGACATATATAGGGAGGACTTTCTTGCTCGATATGATAGTACGCTATCTGGTTGCTCTTTATCTTAACATGTATACTTACCGTCTCTCTGTTATATGTTGATAAAGCCCTTAGGATGTGTACTTGACTTCCAGGATTATGATGCAGATCATACTAGAGGGGCCTGGGTAGTCCATGAGTTCATCCTTCAATATTTCTAGTCATGGGAATATCGAGACGGGGCATCGATATTCCAGAGTAGACTAGCGTATATCTTCTCGACCCATATGATGGGCGATGGATGATCCCATATCCATTGGTGTTTTACATCAGAGATGGTATGCGGGTGCTCAGTGGAGACTGGGTACACTGAACGGACTCACAGAGAACTCCTAGATGGTATTATACCTCACGTCAGATAGCAGTTCTCTGGTGACACTGGTACAGGTTAGTCTGTTCACCCGAGATTATCATAGAGTCTTGTGTGTTTCCCACTATGCTTTGATTTCCACCCTACCACGGCTCTACTAAGTCGTGCAAACTGGTAGTTTTTGGGTACATTCCCGAGTCACATGGAGGCAATGAGCGATAGGAGGGGATTCGTCTCTCCCGGTATTGGGGGTTGATGTTGCGCTATGCTCGATTGGCCATAACTAAAATCCCTTTCTAGGGCGGATGTGATTTACTGGTAAGTGTTATCAGTAGTTTCACGCCCGTTATGGACCTTACATCGGCATGACTTATCAAGCTATTAGGGTCTGACGTTTACCACCCCTAGACAAGATATGCGACATATCAGACGAAGAGACCGGACTGTGCGGTAGTGTTACTGATTGGATTCACAGGAGTATGAGCAAGCTTGCTTATTGATCTTCTGATCGCTCAATACCCGGGTGACCGTTACGTTTAGCAGACCTCTTGCGGCTTGTGGGTTTTTGATATGATCATCACCTACTGCTGGCGTATTGACGGGTCTTTAGAGTCCTACACAGACATTTCATGGCTCAAGCGAAACGGAGTAGGAGCACATATGAGATATGTGCGGGACCGAGATTCATACGCGTATGTGATACCGCATTCTATTCTCGCGATTTGTATCATCGATCGGTTATATGCGATATAGACGGGTTATCGAATCAAGAGTTGATTCGATAAATTGATACACATGATATTAGTCGGTTATATATGATATAGCTGGATTATTAAATCAAGTGTTGATTTAATAATCTTATGTATAATTATATATTTGATATATTAATTTACATTGACTAGTATTAGCTCACTTAAGATTGCTTCACTTGATTATGTATTAAGTATATATGTGATATATACTTGTGTACATGTTTGTGTCATGCTTGATGATACATGCAAACTTGGGTGTGTGTTTGACTTACACCATGCTTATTATAATTTTGGGTTTTATTTGTTTTAAGTAAATCAAAATGACTTGGATTTTGTCATGACTTGAAAGCTTCAAGAAGCTTGTAGACCATTGACCAAAGTCCACTCATTTTGTTTTACTTACGATATTTTGAACCTAACCATTATGATAAAACCATGGTTTAGTCTCAACAATGGTTAATATATGATACTAACTCACCCATGGTTGCATAATTCACCACTTGATTTATTCTTGAGTTCATTCTTCTTCTTCTTGATCTCAACCTAAAAGCTTTCTAGGTTTTTGGTAAATTGTGAAAATGAGTGAGAAAATAAAATCTAAAGTGAGCCCACTTCCTACTTCATCATCCTACACATTTGCTTGGGTAGTAAAGGGTGTTCTCTTCACAAAGTTCTTGACCTAGTGAAGAGGTAGCTTGCGTTTGAGTCTCCTCGACGTAGATCATCTTTGGCCTCGAAGACTTCGAGCAAGCTTGTTCATTTCTCTAAGGGAACCCATACTAGAGTTCGGGAGATCTTCGATCGCAGCGAAGGGACTTCTACATGGAGTTTTAGAAGTGAAGGACCGGTCTACAAAGCTTGTATTCCTCATTCACTTAGTGTAATGGTAGATTACATGTTATATTGCCTAGTTACTTTAGCTTGATCCTAGGGTTAGGGTTCATTAGCACTCTAGAAATTTTTAATTTGGCATGGTAGTTGCTGTGAAAACACAGTAGGGTGCTAAGGAATCCCAACAGTATTCCGCCGAAAGACCGGACCTAGACGTTGGGACGTCTGGCCTGAATTTTAGGGGCAGATGCTATTTGGACTAATCTATCCACCTCTCCGAATATACCAAGGTTATTTATGGCACCATATATTGGAGGTTTCGACAGATGCGACCGTTGTAGCAGACTTTATCAGATTCCCCCTTATTTTATGAGGGGTTTTTGATTGCGGGGACGCTCTTCCCTGCAGGCGCAAGCCCCTGCAGTTAATTACGTTATCGCATTACGATAACCAATTTCTCCTGCTCCGGCAATTCACTTTGTGTCGTGTGTGTTTTTGTTTGTTTTGGTTGCCCGTAGATTGTATACAGAGACTAGTTTATATCGTCGCCCATAGGGCGCGGACCAGTGCAAATCCGTAAATTTTAGATTTGGGTTTTGAACTTAGGTTGTATGTTCTCTTAATTCAAAAATATTTTGTTTTATTTAAGGACCGTTAATCTAGTTTGAGATTAAGATCGACTTAAATATATGAGCATTTAGGCTCCGATCATTTTTATTTCAGATCCAACAACAGAGCATTTGGGCTCAGTTGTAAGAAAACCTCAGAGACCTAGCCAATTTGGGCATAGTCTTTTCCTTTTGTTCATTCAAAAGTGCTAAGTACTTATTTGGGCTCTGACGCTCACATGTTTATCATGTGAAGCATTCAGTCATGGGCGTTGCCCAATGAGTGTTGATCACTTTAGTCGTTTCACTAATCATGAAGTGCTAAGTACTTTTTATGGCGCCCACGTGAGGCGCACGTGCGGCGCTGGGCGCTGTCCAATCAGTGCTAAGCACTCAGCCGTTTTGGCTGCATATGGAGTGCTAATGTAACATTTCAGAAATATAAAATATTATTTTTGGAAATTAAATATTAAAATAATATATTTCGCGAAAACTATTCGATTTACAAATAGGGGTTTTTCGTAAAATGGTATAAGTATATACCAATATTTGGAAAATAATCGGAGATTAAAATGAATTATTTATTATAATGATATTTATTGGATTTTTGCATTTTTATAATTAATGATATGCAAATTAAATTTGATTAGTGCACTACTAATCGCGATTAAGACAAATCCGTATTTTTACATTTTTTTCATGGCTAGTGCACCATGTCATGTGCATATTATGCATTGTGTTGTGACTTGTGAGTTTGTGAGATTTAGAAAAGAAAAGCAAAAAGAAAAGGGAAGTAATGAGGGAAAGGCAAAAGAGATATTTGAGAGAGTGAGTGTAGGAGATATTTTGAAAGAGGGTGAATCTAAGAGAGAGGGGACTTGGCTGCCTCTTTCATTTCTCTTTGTTTCTTCACCATTTCTTCATGCTTCCTTCATCTTACTACCTCCATGTATCATCTCCCATCCTTGTTTGAAACTACATGCCACCTTCACAATAAACATGCACAAGCCTATCCTAAACCCTTTGAACCATTCAAGTTTGGATTTTGAAGACTTTAGGAAACTCAAGAATTTTCCTAAGTTGTCAAATGAGGTAATCCCTTCACTTTTAGATTAGTATTTGTGTTTAGTATATCCCAGTTTAGTTTAGAATCGATTTAGTGAGTTATGTGATCTTGGAAATTTCCAAGATGATGTTAAGTGCTAAGTTGAGGTGTACTGAGTGTTTTCAAGACTTTAGAGATGATTTCCTGACCTGGAATAGAGAATAGAACCCAAAACACGAAGTTAGAAATTGTTCCGTGTCGGTTTTGTGGAGGTTGTTGGCCTACAGGGTATCTGGAGCAACTTGGGTCATTTATAAGAAAATCAAACAAGTCCATTAAACTAGATAGACCACTAGAAGACCACCACCGATATGAGCCCATTTCACCATACCCAGACCCGCGACGCCGGGAAAATCCATCGTTTCGCCGGACCCCTATTTCCTGAGGTGTTGTGGTTTGGCCAGTAACTCACACTCCCTATAAGCTATCCCTTGTACTTGTTTGTTTAGTCCCAATTGACCTTAGCCAAAATCTGGGAGCTATTTGAGAGTGTTTTTACTATGTTTTTAAGATATTTGAATTTATGGTTTTGGTATTTGGATTTGAATTGGTCGTTGGATGTTTGTACGTCAACGACGAGGGTTGTTTGGTTGTTTTTGTATGCATAGGCTATAGGTTCTAACCTATAAGCAATCCATGTGCCGTATCGGTTTTTCGGAATTGATTTTCATAGTACGACGATTGTGTATTGATTGTAGGTATCTTCGCGTGGACTTCCGAGACGACGAAGCACATCGACTTTGGCTAAGCGAGGAGTTTAGCAGGTGAGTAGATTTATATCTACGGGGGAAGTCGGGTGGATGGCGTATAGCACCCCCGCAACCATTGATATGGAAGATCGTTTATAAATTTTAACTTTGATAAAGGATATGCTACGAACTGACGGACATGATTATATGATTTAGTAAAAGATGATATGATAAAAGTTGACACTAATGGATATATTGGTTTGAGAATATGATATATGTATATAAGATAACATGATGTGGGATATTGAGATGATAGATATAGATGACTCGGATTGATATATGAGAATATGATATAGGTATATAAGATAACATGATGTGGGATATTGAGATGATAGATATAAATGACTCGGATTGATATATGAGAATATGAAATGAGAAAGTGAATCATGATAAGTATGAATTGAAAGAGGACAAGTAATGAGTTGATAATGGTAGGATATGAGATCAAGATCGATACGACTTGAGATTTATAAGATATGACGTATATAAATGATGTAATGATCTAAGATTGATACAGATATGACTTGAGATATGTGTGTGTGTGTATTTATTATGCGGATTAAGAGTGATTTACTGTATGAGATTTTAGATCCGTACCCTTATTGATGAATAGGACGATACAATCCCTATTCTGTTTAATGTCACCGTATGATAGATTACAGTACGCGATGAGTTACCGGATGAATGATCCGAGATAGTGATTTGAGGATGATGATTGAGGATGATTGTCATATCGGATGTTATGAGGCGGGATCGCCGATATAAAAATTGCCACTTGAACCATACCTAATTTCAAAGCGACGATTCGTATCTTTTAAAAGTGACCGTATGGTTCATGTGTAGATAGATATACCCATTAATTGTCCATGTTGTGTAGGATATTATCCCTCGTGATGTACATACCACGTGCCGGTATTTATTGTTATATGATATCATCTGTTAGTACACCTGCACAATTACCGTTGATGTGTATGTTACACTTATACAGATTTTTCGTCTCACACACATTCATCATCGGTAATTGCCATGCCACTTATACAGTAGAACTGCCATATCATGAGAGTAATCTTAAACGTAAAAGTACATTCATTGTTCAGTACTATCACTTGACATGTTTGCATGATATACTTGATATGTTCATACTAGTACTCTATGTTGCATACGTCGTACTTTATGGTTATGCATTAAGTGTAAGTCGATGTACAACACCCCACGACTTGCGGGGAGGCGGAATAATGAAAAACGATCTTGTTTAAAGCGTAAACATTGACTAACCGAGAATCTTTGCATAAACAATAACTAACAACAAACATAGGAGTTAACAACTACTATGAAAAGTGATTATACCTGTAGAACTGAGTCCTTCGTCTGGTCGTTCTCCACGTCCTCTCCGGCCTCTCTAAGTAGTAGAAGATCCACCCAAGAGCTTTACTACAAGCTTCACCTCAAACTAGAGGTAACTAGGTTTCTTAAATCGCTAATCTAAGCAACCTAGGTGATATAGAGAATGGTTAAGGATTAAGTAGTCTAATCTAATCCTTGTACTCAACACATGAGAGGGGAGGATTAGGGTTTGAAGAGGGAGAGCTTGAGGAGAGAGAAAGTGAGCAAGAGAATGGAATGAGATAATGATCTCTCATAATATATATGAGGCATAAACAAAATCAAGATTAATCAAATAAATGATTTAACAACCATGCTCCATAAATATCTAATGGGTGATTCATCTCCATGAGTCATTAAGCATTTATGATGCATTAATGACATGGATGAATTACTCAAATGAGTCACTAATCTCATTTAATGCATATGCAACCTTAACCCCCAAGTCACCATCTTCTAGAAGCTTCTCGCGCAATTACGAGAACGCACCTCCTATCCGTGAAAGCACGGAAAAACTTTAGACTGTATAAATCCAATAACCGGATACTAGAAACCGGCTTAAACCAAAGCCGACTAGTAAAAACTGTCCGGATGTCGTACGTGCGTAAACACACGTATGCGTCCGAACCCTTGTCGTAAAACCATACGACCTCTATATCGTTTCGCCTGGAGTAGGGAAACTCTCTGTGTGGGACTCTATAGACTCGACTACTACGCTGGCAGTGGGTTTAACCACAGACCGCAAACGGCACTAGCTGTACGTAACGGTCCCCAAGTAGATGTCGATAAGAAGGCCGATGAGGAAACCCATCCGAACTCCTACTGAGTCTGATGTGACAATCTCCGTACAGTCCGGTCTGTTCGTCTAGGACTATCGCATATCGGGCCTAGAGGGCGGCAAGCGTCAGTCCCCTAATAGCGGTATAAGTCGTGTCGGAGTGAAGCCAATTACACCCTGAGAAACTACTGTAACCTACCAGCAAATCTTGCTTGCCCTGGCCAGGGACTTTGCGTAATGGCTCTCTGACACAGCGCGATATCAACCCCCAATACCGGGAGAGACGAATCCTGTCTAACCGCCACTGCCTCCAAGTGCTCGGGACTGCACCCAACTGCTACCTATTTGCACGACTCCTTTGAGCCGTGGTAGGGTAGCAATCTAAGAACAGTGGGACACACTCGAGGCGAAGCAGCAGTGTCAAGTCTGCGGACTATGCTGTACTCATGTCACCTGGGAACTGTTCACTGACGACTGGTATAAAACCAACTAACAGTTCCCTGTAAGTCCTGTCCGGTGTACCCGTAACTTAACGAGCACCTGCATACTATCTCCAGTACGACGTACTGACGGCTGTGGGACAGACCATCTCCCCAACTGGGTTAAGAAGCGTACACACTAGTCTACTCCGGAGTATCGATGCCCTGTCTCGATAATCCTACGACTAGGGACCTGAATAAGGATGTGCTTGTAGACTACCCAGCCCCCACTAGTGTGACTGCCATCACAACGCTGGTAGTCAAACAAGATCCTAAGAGCTCTATCAATACGTATACTCATATATTAAGATAGAAAAACTAAGTAGCATACTACCATGTTTAGCAAGACTGTTATATACATGTGAATATCCCAAGCTTCCATTAAGTAATATACAAACTAGTATGATACAATAATGGACCCTAGGGCATATACACTAACAATCTCCCACTTGCACTAGGGCCATGTACTGGCATATCGAAGACCGATGATCTCGAGTAGCCTTTCGAACTGAATCTGAGGTAGGGCCTTTGTGAATGGATCAGCAATTTTCTCTTCAGTAGCAACTCTCCGAACCTCGATCTCCCGACGATCAATGATCTCCCTGATCAGGTGATACCGCCTTAAGATGTGTCTGGACTTCTGATGGGACCTTGGTTCCTTCGCTAAAGCTATAGCTCCGTTGTTGTCGCAATACAGAGGTATTGGATCAAGAATGGTAGGAACCACCTGAAGTTCTGTTAGGAATTTCTTCATCCAGACTGCTTCTTTTGCGGCATCGCAAGCAGCTATATACTCCGCTTCCATCGTCGAGTCAGCAACGGTGTCCTGCTTGGAGCTCTTCCAGCACACCGCCCCTCCATTGAGGGTAAAGACATAACCTGACATGGACTTGGAATCGTCCTTATCACTCTGGAAGCCGGAATCAGCATAGGCCTCCATCCTGAGGTCTTTTCCACCGTAAACCAAGAACATCTCCTTAGTCCTCCTCAGGTACTTGAGAATGTTCTTTACTGCTATCCAGTGCTTCTCCCCTGGGTCTGACTGATACCGGCTTACCACGCTCAGTGCATAAGCTACATCGGGTCTGGTGCACAACATTGCATACATTATAGAGCCTACCGCAGAAGCGTAGGGTATAATAGACATGTGTTCCCTTTCCAAATCAGTCTTGGGAGACATCACTTTGGATAGGGTGATTCCGTGACAAGCCGGTAGATTACCGTGCTTAGAATCTTCCATACTGAATCTTTTCAGTACAGTGTCGATATACCTATACTGCGAAAGTCCCAACATCCTCTTAGATCCGGATCCCCAGAATGTAAGAGGCATCACTCAGGTCTTTCATGGAGAACCTGTGTGACAAGAATCCTTTGACAGATTGTAGCATAGGAATGTCATTTCCTATCAATAGAATGTCATCCACGTACAAGACGAGGAATACGACAATTCTTGCTACAACTTTACTATATATGCACGGTTCATCTGGATTTTTGATAAATTCATATTCTTTGACTGTTTCATCAAAACAGATGTTCCAACTCCGCGATGCCTGCTTCAGTCCATAAATGGACTTAAGCAACTTGCATACTTTCCCGCTGCTCCCACTCTGTTTGAAACCCTCTGGCTGATCCATATAGACGCACTCTTCTAAATTACCATTCAGAAAAGCCGTCTTTACGTCCATCTGCCAGATTTCATAATCATGGAAGGCAGCAATAGCAAGAAGGACCCGAATGGATTTGAGCATAGCCACTGGAGAAAAAGTTTCGTCATAGTCCAAACCAGGTCTTATAGGTTTCCACCTGTCCATCTACACCAATCTTTTTCTTGAAGATCCATTTGCATCCTATGGGTTTTACCCCATCTGGAGCAAAGTCCAAAGTCCATACTTTGTTGGTGTACATGGACTCCATTTCGGTCCGCATTGCATCTAGCCATCGTACCGAGTCGCCGCTCTGGATGGCCTGCTGGAAGCCAGTAGGTTCATCATCATCTATGATGCAATCCTCTCTATCCCCATCTATGAGAAAACCGTAGTATCTCTCAGGCGGATGAGATGGCCTACTACTCCTGCGGAGGGGTGCGGTAATGTCCTGTTCTTCTTGAACTACCGGTTCTACCAAACTTTCAGTATTAGTTTTTGGTTCTGGAATTTCTTCCAGTTCTATTTCGCTCCCACTTGACTCCTTTTCTAAAAAACCGATGTTCTAGAAAATGGGCATTATGAGAAACAAATACCTTATGTTCCTCTGTGTAATAGAATAGATATCCCATGGAGTTCTTTGGATATCCCACAAACTTACACTTTACTGATCGTACCTCGAGCTTGTCCACATGCTGCTTTTTAACAAAAGCTGGACATCCCCAAATCTTTATATATTGTAGATGGGGTTTCTTCCCACTCCACATCTGATATGGAGTGGTAGGCACAGTCTTGGTAGGTACCATGTTCAAAAGATATGCCGCTGAATCTAGCGCATAACCCCAAAAAGATCGCGGTAACTCAGCATTACTCATCATGGATCGTACCATATCCAATAGGGTTCGATTCCGTCTCTCCGATACACCGTTATGCTGTGGAGTGTATGGAGGAGTAAGCTGAGAGAGAATTCCTTTCTCTTTTAGGTAACCTTGGAACTCGGCACTCAAGTATTCACCACCTCGATCAGATCTTAGTGTCTTGATACTTTTGCCGGTTTGGTTTTCTACTTCATTCTTATACTCTTAGAATTTCTCAAAAGCCTCGGATTTATGTTTCATCAGATAAATGAATCCGTACCTTGAGTAATCATCCGTGAAAGTAATGAAATATGATAAACCACCTCTTGCATGTGTAGACATTGGACCATATACATCGCTGTGTATGAGTCCTAAGAGCTCGCTCGCTCTTACTCCATGTCCAGTAAATGGAGTCTTTGTCATCTTTCCTTTGAGACAAGATTGACAAGTGGCATAAGTTTGATATTCGAACGAGTCCAAATATCCTTCTCTATGTAACTTAGTCAACATTCTCTCATTGATGTGACCCAGTCTACAATGCCATAAGAAAGCTTTATTTAAATCTAGAGACTTTCTTTTTAGTGTGTTCTGGACATTGAAAATTTGGAGTTGGTTTAACACATTTATACCGTTATCCAGTGTACCGGACCCAATCAAACCATGATTAAGGTGGATGTTAACAACACCACTTCCAAACGTGAAATCATAACCTTTATTTGATAACAAGGAAACATATATGATATTACACGTTAAGCTGGGTATACAAAAACAGTTATGTAAAACCAAAATGTGTCCACTCGTCAATCCCAGGTGATAATCCCCTACGGACACAGCTCCCACGCTAGCTCCGTTAGCAACCATCAGGGTCATATCACCTTCCTTCAGCACTCTACGGTTTCTCAGTGCCTACAATGAATTGCAAATATGAGATCCAGATCCGGTATCCAATACCCAGGAAGTAGAGTTGATTGACAGACAATTCTTAATTACAAACACACCTGAAGTCGAAGCCACAGCTTGCTTCGGTTCCTGGTTCTTGGCGTTCCACGCCTTGCAATCCTTTTTCCAGTGCCCTTTCCTGTGACAATGGAAGCACTCATCCTGGGCCACTACCGGTACCGTAAACTTTTTCTTTCCCTTCCCTGCCACCTTACTAACACCTCCTCTAGGTCTGTTGGGGGCCTTATTCTTCCTTCCTTTGGTTTTAGCCTTGGACCCGGAAGAAGAAGTACCGCGAACAAACATAGCGGGTGTTTCCCTTGCCTTCTACAAGGTGCCCTCTGCACTCCTCAACATGTTAAGGAGTTCTGAAAGTTCAACTTCTTTACTTTGAATGTTGAAGTTCAGAATAAACTGGGCGTAGGTGGGAGGGAGGGACTGGAGAATAAGGTCTGTATAGAGCTCATTATCCAAAGTCGTCCCAAGGTCTGCGAGCTCTTCTATATAGCCAATCATCTTTAGGACATGTTCTCCTACCGATGATCCGACGGCCAACCTCGCTTGAAACAGCTTCTTTGAGGTCTCGTATCTTGCTATACGAGATTGCTCCCCATACAGATCTTTTGTATGGAGAAATATGGAGTCAAGATCCATATCCTCGTGCCTCCTCTGATGTTCATTGTTCATCGAGGCAAGCACGATGCACTTGGCTTTCGCGCAATCTAAATCCCAGGTTTTGCGGATTTCCTTATCCGCATTACTGGATTTGGGACCTGGGACTTCAGGTGCCGTAGTGGTGAGGACATACCCCAATTTGTCATAAGTCAAGGCCATTTTGACATTCCGCAGCCAATCTTTATAGTTTGGCCCTGTCAGTATATTTTTCTCTAAAAGTAACTTAAGTCCAGTCATTTTCAGGGTCGCCGCAATTAGGAGACAGAGAAGAAAACTCTTTAGCATGATGTTCTTGCAAGTTTAGAATGGTTTTTAATTTATCTAAACTGGATGGCTCCCACTGTTTCTCGAATCCTTCCTCAAACCATAAAAGAAGAATTAGCCAGGACTATTCTCACTGTACAATACTTGCTTAACCGTTCAGCCAGGCTGGTGTCGGTACTTCGAGGGAGGTTTTCCAACGCTTTCGCGAAGTTCCTTAATTAAATAACCTCTTTTCTCTGGGGGCGTAACCCCGTTGACACCTTTCTTGACACCTACTGGTTTATAGCATTGATTGTTAAGTGACGAATATCCTGATGAGTAGCATATACTCACAGTAGGATCGGGATCCAAATATTATCGTATGATAATGTTGAAGGAATCCTACCAACATTTATCAAACTCCAAATGGTATGCAACTCTTTGCAAATTTCAGTTTCTTTAGAAATTCCCGATATATATTTTTGCCCCATGCTCTTATGACCTTGGCGTTAGGTCAAAATGTCATAAGTCACATGTCAAGTTCTACCCATCATTATCTTGTTAATTTGAACACATCCGTATATATCCTTGACGTTCGGCCAAAATGATAATACGACTGTCCCAAACTAACTCATCTATCTATGCGACAAATGAATACCCAGCAGCTACCAAACACTATGCCTTGGCGTTAGGTCAAAATACATAGCTTAAATACTACTGAATACCCAAATGAAATGACAGAGGGCTATGAATGATTTTGGCGAAACCGTGAACGTAGTGAACTTGATATGACCGAAGGAACCTGATAGCTTTTGAAAAGGAGTGGTTAAAGCTCCGCAATTTAAAAAATATCATCTGTTTTAAAATAACCGATTGGTATCTTTTAAATTGTTCCAACGATTCAACTTTTTGGTTTATTTTCTTTGCATTATAAATAATGCGTCCCATCATTAACCTATCATTGCAGAAAACAACGAAAATACAACGTCCTCTTATGCCATCCGCATTCGCCACGGGGTCCCGTCATCACCCGTTAGGTTACTTAACTAACGGCAGAGCGGGGGCTGGGCTAGCGCGGGTATAAAACATAAGTGACGTCTAAATAGCTATCATATATAGATATTGTACATTCGTCAGACGCAATAATAGGCATTCCAGATCTCATATGAACTTTATTGGATTTGCAAGCAATCCGTGTTTGTTTAGAGCCTACAACAAAAGACGGATTACATAGTTGTGATGAATAGCCATTACCCCACCCTAGACCCCTACGGGTACGGCAAACTACCCGCCAAATACCCGAAGTGAAGCGGTCTCCCTCAACAAAGTGAGTAGGCCACTAAACACTTCAAAGTACCCGGTAGTTTATGCACCCCATCTTGGGTCTATCCTAGGAGCAAAAACAGTAAAATGAAATAATACAACGGTGGCTTCAACCGCAACCTGGATGTGCCCCGCAAAATAATATTACAACATATTACAGTTATATCGAATGAATGAATATAACAACCCATCTCAAACCCCGGCTAATCATCACAACAGTCCAATACAGTTCACAACCACAAAGAGTAAAAACCATTACAGAAATGTGCAACCCCCTGCCAACCGACATACTAGCAGTTAGGGGAGGTTTACGAACACATTATACAAACACAGATATAATCATATTAGCAAACATCGTAAAATTTCGATCGAGCAAACACTTTAGATTCTACTCTCAAAACTTCTCTGTGCACCTGAGACTTGAGCAGAAAATAAAATATTCCAGAAACATCAATATTAACACAGGAGAGTTACTGAAGGAATTTGGGCTGACTCGGCCCCAACTCGGCCGCGGATCCGCGGCGGATCGCATGGATACGCCACGGTTCCGCGGTGAGTTGGCCGAGTTAGGAGTCCAAATTTCTTCAGTAGCCCTATTATTCTATGCATGTTATTCTGAAGGTCCCTGAAAAATTTTTAGGGCCAGTTTTAAATTCGACAGAAACTGTGATAGTTCGATGATGTTTCCGGTTCTTTTTGCGTTCGAAATTCTTATGACTTTGCTAATGAGTTAATTATTGTTTAGCGAGGCTCTGATACTACTGTAAGTCGATGTACAACACCCCACGACTTGCGGGGAGGCGGAATAATGAAAAACGATCTTGTTTAAAGCGTAAACATCGACTAACCGAGAATCTTTGCATAAACAATAACTAACAACAAACATAGGAGTTAACAACTACTATGAAAAGTGATTATACCTGTAGAACTGAGTCCTTCGTCTGGTCGTTCTCCACGTCCTCTCCGGCCTCTCTAAGTAGTAGAAGATCCACCCGAGAGCTTTACTACAAGCTTCACCTCAAACTAGAGGTAACTAGGTTTCTTAAATAGCTAATCTAAGCAACCTAGGTGATATAGAGAATGGTTAAGGATTAAGTAGTCTAATCTAATCCTTGTACTCAACACATAAGAGGGGAGGATTAGGGTTTGAAGAGGGAGAGCTTGAAGAGAGAGAAAGTGAGCAAGAGAATGGAATGAGATAATGATCTCTCATAATATATATGAAGCATAAAAAAATCAAGATAAATCAAATAAATGATTTAACAACCATGCTCCATAAATATCTAATGGGTGATTCATCTCCATGAGTCATTAAGCATTTATGATGCATTAATGACATGGATGACTCACTCAAATGAGTCACCAATCTCATTTAATGCATATGCCACCTTAACCCCCAAGTCACCATCTTCTAGAAGCTTCTCGCGCAATTACGAGAACGCCCCTCCTATCCGTGAAAACACGGAAAAACTTTAGACTGTATAAATCCAATAACCGGATACTATAAACTGGCTTAAACCAAAGCCGACTAGTAAAAACTGTCCGGATGTCGTACGTGCGTAAACACACGTATGCGTCCGAACCCTTGTCGTAAAACCATACGATCTCTATATCGTTTCGCCTGGAGTAGGGAAACTCTCTGTGTGGGACTCTAGAGACTCGACTACTACGCTGGCAGTGGGTTTAACCACAGACCGCAAGCGGCACTAGCTGTACGTAACGGTCCCCAAGTAGATGTCGATAAGAAGGCCGATGAGGAAACCTATCCGAACTCCCACTGAGTCTGATGTGACAATCTCCGTACAGTCCGGTCTGTTCGTATAAGACTATCGCATATCGGGCCTAGGGGGCGGCAAGTGTTAGTACCCTAATAGCGGTATAAGTCGTGTCAGAGTGAAGCCCATTACACCCTGAGAAACTACTGGAACCTACCAGCAAATCTCGCTTGCCCTGGCCAGGGACTTTGCGTAATGGCTCTCTGACACAGCGCGATATCAACCCCCAATACCGGGAGAGACGAATTATGTCTAACCGCCACTGCCTCCAAGTGCTCGGGACTGCACCCAACTGCTACCTGTTTGCACGACTCCTTTGAGCCATAGTAGGGTAGCAATCTAAGAACAGTGGGACACACTCGAGGCGAAGCAGCAGTGTCAAGTCTGCGGACTATGCTGTACTCATGTCACCTGGGAACTGTTCACTGACGACTGGTATAAAACCAACCAACAGTTCCCTATGAGTCCTGTCCAGTGTACCCGTAACCTAACAAGCACATGCATACTATCTCCAGTACGACGTACTGACGGCTGTGGGACAGACCATCTCCCCAACTGGGATGAGAAGCGTACACACTAGTCTACTTCGGAGTATCGATGCCCTGTCTCAATAATCCTACGACTAGGGACCTGAATAAGGATGTGCTTGTAGACTACCCAGCCCCCACTAGTGTGACTGCCATCACAACGCTGGTAGTCAAGCAAGATCCTAAGAGCTCTATCAATACGTATACTCACATATTAAGATAGAAAAACCAAGTAGCATACTACCATGTTTAGCAAGACTGTTATATACATGTGAATATCCCAAGCTTCCATTAAGTAATATACAAACTAGTATGATACAATAATGGCCCCTAGGGCATATACACTAACATTAAGATGTTGTTTTCATGAGATCTATGGATTTGAGAACCGTGGTTATATTTCTAAGGAAATTGCGTATTGTTTTAAAAACACGGTTTCGCTTGATATGATATTTCGAGACGTCCACCATGAGTTTTCTCAGTTCTGAGCTTGTTTTCAAGACCCGATTCGAGGAGTTGGCGGATGCCGTTTGCGGGTACATGGTGGACCCGATATGGTACCCCGGGGCAAGAAATAATTTTTGTGGTGTAGACGATGAGCCTGGCAGTGGGAACACTACTTACCAGTGATTGTATAGAACTCGACAGATATCCGGAGGATACCGTTTTGGAGTTATTATATAAGACGGATATAAGGGACGATCTGAGTATGCGGCGCCTGAGATATGAGGATTTACGTATCAATATTGGACACGGGTTTCATGGTGTTTCGAGTGATGGTGTTGGACACTCAGGTTCCTTGATTTTGATGTATCGTTGATGGACACACGTGGTTGATATCCTCGTGTATATATATATATATATACAGGCATATGTTTTCATGATGTTCGAGTGTCGGTGTTGTTAGTGTATATGCCCTAGAGGCCATTACTGTATCATACTAGTTTGTATATTACTTGATGGAAGCTTGGGATATTCATAGTTGTATATACAATCTTGCTCGAAATGGTAGTATGCTACTTGGTTTATCTCTGCTTTAATATGTGCATGTGTTTCTTTTAGCATATTGCTGTTATACATATTAGTAGAGCCCTTAGGATCTTTGCTTGATTACCAGCGTTGTGATGGCGCTCACACTCATGGGAGCTGGGTGATCTATAAGCACATCCTTATACAGGTCCCTAGTCGTTGGACTATCGAGACAGGGCATCGATACTCCGGAGTAGACTAGCGTATGCGCTTCTCATCCCAGTGTGGGAGACGGTCTGTCCCACAGCCGTCAGTACGTCGTACTTGAGATAGTATGCGGGTGCTCGTTGGGTTACGAGTACACTGGACAGGACTCGTCGGGAACTGTTGATTGGTATTATACCTATCGTCAGTTATCAGTTCCCAGGTGACATGAGTACAGCTTAGTCCGTTGACTTGACACTGTCACTTCGCCTCGAGTGTGTTCCCACTGCACTTTGATTACTACCCTACCACGGCTCAAAGGAGTCGTGCAAACAGGTAGTTTTTGGGTGCAGTCCCGAAGCACTTGGAGGCAGTGACGGTTAGATAGGATTCGTCTCTCCCGGTATTGGGGGTTGACATCGCGCTGTGTCCAGGAGAGCCATTACACGAGTAGTCCCTGGCCAGGGCAAGCGAGATATACTGGTAGGTTTCTAGTGTTATCTCAGGGTGTTCTGGGCTACACTCCGACACGACTTGTACCGCTATTAGGGAACTGATGTTCACCGCCCTCCTAGGCCCGCCATGCGATGTATCAGACGAACAGACCGGACTGTACGGAGATTGTCACATACAGGCTCAGTAGGAGTTCAGATGGGGTTCACCTCGTCAGTCTTCTTATCGACATCTACCTGGGGACCGTTACGTACAGCTAGTGCCGCTTGTGGTCTGTGGTTAAACCCACTGCCAGCGTAGTGTCGAGTCTTTAGAGTCCCACACAGAGAGCTATTCGCCTTTAGGCAAAATGAGTAGAGGTCGCATGGTTTTGCGACAAGGTTCGTTCACATCCGCGTACTTGTGCACGCTTGCTGTCCGGACAGTTTATACTAGCAGGCTTTGGTTTAAGCCGGATCCTAGTATATGATTTGGGATTGGTTTTTCTCATTGTATTCGTGTTCCTCGGATCACGAATGCGGGTGCGTATGCACAGTTGCTTGAGACAGAGGGAGAGGACCTTGATTAGGGTTAATGGCTATTGTCATTTTATTAACCCTAATGCTTATGTGTGTATTATTGTTAATTGATATTAGTTTAATAATTGTGCATGGTTATGGTTGTTGACCATTTGACCTTATTGACTTGTTGACCTTGGTTGACACTTTGACCATCATCATTTCATTTGGAAGATGCTCTTTGATCCTTGCAATTTGCATTAAAAGTGAAATGATAATGGTCATGTCTTGATTAAGCCATGACAATTATCTTACTAATTATCTAATTAAAATAATATGCACATATAAGTGAGAATGATTTATTCTATTCTCATTCTGTCATATTCTTTATCTCTCTTGTTCTTCCTCTCCCTCAAGCTCTCCCCTCTCATGTGTTGAGAAACACTTGAGCTTGAGAAAAACCCTCTCTTGATCATCTCTACTCTCATCTAGGGTTCAAGGATTAGCACTTCTTGCACCCTAGTTACTTCTAGCTTGGAGTTGAAGCCAAAGGTTGAGGCTTTCGGGTGGATCTTTCTTCGACGTGAGAAGACGACCAAGGTGACCTCCTTCCACCACTCCAAGGAGCAAGGAGAGAAGGACTTAAAGCCCAAGGTATAACCTTTCTAGCACTTAGCTAGTTTCTAGTTAGCTTTAGCAAGTTTTTGTTTAGCAAAGATCCTTCTAGCTCTAGTCCATGTTGCCTAAGCTCATAAAAATCCGTTTTTTATTCCGTTTTCCGCCTCCCCGCAAGCACCGGGGTGGGCAACGTGGACTTACAGTGGTATCAGAGCCCAACTAAACATAAACTAGCTAGGTAGTAGAGTGTTTCGAAGTTCGAATCGGAAAAATCGAAAAACCAAATTATCAAAACCCTAGTTTTCTGTTAAAATTTTTTCTGGTCAAAACAAAATTTGTTATACTCCAAAAATCATCTCAGGGTTTTCTTAAGAAACACAGCAAACCCGGTCCAGTGAGTTGTCTAAACCGCCGCGGTTCAGCGGCAATAGCAAGGTATTGCCGCGGAACCGCCGCCGTTTTAACTCTTCACTGAGTCGAGTTTGGTGCAGTGTATTTCTGGCTTGGTTTTAGGATTTTTCAGATGGTTTATTTGTGCCCAGATTTTCCATAATAGAAATTTACTTTTGGGGGACTATAAATCCGTATTTTTTTCGAACTTCAATACACTTTGACTATAAGGGTTATATCAGTGAAGTTTGCATGTATTGAACGTCGGCTAATCGCTATATGTCGATTAGTCGGGGTTATACATATCTGTGATCTGTGATTGATGATGGTATGTGTATATGAATGGGTTGGATTGTCGCGGATGAATAGCCGGGGTGGATGTGAGATGAGTGTTGCTTTTCTTTCATTCATTGTAAAATGTAAATTGATGTAATATTATTATTTGTTTGGCCGCACAACCGGGTCGGGGTTGTAGCCGTCATTGTATAATTCTTTTTACTGTTTTTGCTCCTAGGATAGACCCATGGAGGGGGTGCACAAACTACCGGGTATCTCGAAGTGCCGAGTGGCCTACTCACGGTGTTGAGGGAGGTTGCTTCGCTTCGGGTACTTGGCTGGTAGTTTGCCGCACCCGTAGGGGTCTTGGGTGGGGTATTGGCTATTCACCGCGACCGTGTAATCCGCTTTTCGTTGCAGGCTCGAACGGATTGCGGATTCCTAGTATATCCAATGTATTCATCTGTGATCTGTAATGTCTATCATTGCTATATATTTATATATGATAACTATTTAGGCGTTGCTTATGTTTTACAGCCGCGCTAGCCCAGCCCCCGCGCTGTCGTTAGTTAAGTAACCTAACGGGTGATGACGGGGCCCCGTGGCGAATGCGAATGGCATAAGCCTACGTCATATTTTGGTTGTTTTCTGCAATGGTAGGTTTAAATGATGGGACGCATTAAAAGAACTAATGCAAGAAAATAAACCAAGTAAAAGTCGATTGGAACACTTTGAAAACCACTCGGTTCTTTTCAAAACTAAACTTTTAAACGCGGAGCTTGAACCACTCCTTTTAAAAGCTATCTCGTTCCATCGATTAGATCAAGTTCACTACGTTCACGGTTTCGCCAAAACCATTCGTAGCCCTCCGTCATTCCATATGAATGGTCAAAAAGTATTCAAGCTATGTATTTTGGCCAAAGTCAAGGCATAGTGATTGGTAGCTATTGGGTATTCATGTGCAGCATAGATAGATGCGTTGGTTTGGGACAGTCGTGCTGCCATTTTGGCCAAAGTCAAGGGTAGGTACGGGTGGGTCCAAATTAACCAGGAGAATGACGGGTAGAACTTGACATGTGACTTATGATATTTTGGCCAAAGTCAAGGTCATAAGAGCATGGGGCAAAAATCCACATCGGGAGTTTCATAAGTACTGAAACTTGCTAGCGTTGTATACCATTTGGAGTGTGATGATTCTGGTAGGATTCCTTCGGTTTTATCACGCGATGATATTTGGATCCCGATCCTACTGTGAGTATATGCTACTCCTCGGGAAAACTTTCACTTAACGATCAATGCTATAAACCTAGTAGGTGTCTAGAAAGGTGTTAGCGGGGCTACGCCCACAGGGAAAAGAGGTTACTTAATTAAGGAACTTCACGAAAGCGTTGGAAAACCTCCCTCGAACTACCGACACTGGCCTGGCTGAACGGTTAAGCAAGTATTGTACGGTGGGATTGATCATGACTAGTCCTTTCTTTACGGTTTGAGAAGGGATTCGAGAGACAGTGGGAGCCATCCAGTTTAGACAAATTAAAAACCACTCTAAACTTGCAAGAGCATCATGCTAAAGTGTTTCTTTTCTCTCTCCTAATTGCAGCGACCATTCAACATGACCGGACTTAAGTTATTACTAGATAAAAACATATTGACAGGGCCAAACTACAAAGATTGGCTCAGGAATGTCAAGATGGCAATCACTTACGACAAGTTGGGCTATGTCCTTACCACCAAAGCTCCCCCTGTCCCACGTCCCACCTCCAGCGTCGCGGATAAGGAAATCCGTAAGACATGGGAGATAGATTGCGCGAAGGCCAAATGCCTCGTTGGACAATGAACATCAGAGGAGGCACGAGAATATGGACCTAGAGTCCATATTTCTCCATACAAAAGAACTGTATGGGGAGCAGTCTCGTATCGCAAGATACGAAGTGTCGAAGAAGTTGTTTTCGGCAAGGTTGGCCGTCGGATCATCGGTAGCGGAACACGTGCTTAAGATGATTGGCTACATTGAGGAGCTCGCGGACCTTGGGACCACGTTGGAGAATGAACTCTACACTGATTTGATTCTCCAGTCCCTTCCTTCCACTTACGCCCAGTTTATTCTTAACTTCAACATGCAAGGAAAGGAGGTAGAACTTTCCGAACTTCTGAACATGTTGAGGAGTGCTGAGGGCACCCTACAGAAAGGTAGGGAGACATCCACTTTGTTTGTAGGAGGATCTTCCTCTTCTAGATCCAGGGCGAAAGCCAAGGGTAAGAAGAAGAAAGCCCCCGCCAAACCAAGAGGCGGTGTCGGTAAAGTGGATACGAAGGGAAAAGGAAAAGCAACAAAGATAGCGAGAAAGCTAGTGGGGAAGGAAGAATGCTTCTATTGTCACAAAAGTGGTCACTGGAAACAGGATTGCAAGACTTGGAAAGCCAGAACACAGGATTTGAAGCGAGTTGCAGCTTCAGCTTCAGGTGTGTATGTTATTGAAAACTGTCTATCGATAAACTCTACTTCCTGGGTATTGGATACCGGATCAGGATCTCATATCTGTAATTCTTTGCAGGCGTTGAGAAAGCGTAGAGTTTTGAAGGCAGGTGACATGACCCTCAGAGTTGCAAACGGTGCTAGCATGGATGCTGAGGCCGTGGGGGACTATCACCTGGGATTGTCGGATGGACATTTTTTGGTTTTACGTAGTTGTTATTATGTACCAAATGCAACCTGTAATATCATTTCTGTATCTTTATTATCTAAAGAAGGTTATGAATTTGCATTTGTAAGTAATGTAGTGAACATTCACCTTAATCAAGCTTTGATTGGGTCAGGTACATTGAACAACGGTATATACGTATTAAACCAACCACAGATTTTCAATGTCCAGAATACACACAAAAGAAAGTCTCCGGAAATCAATAAAACTTTCTTATAGCATTGTAGACTGGGTCACATCAATGAGAGAAGGTTGACTAAGTTACATGCAGAAGGATATTTGGATCCGTTCGAATATCAATCGTATGCAACTTGTCAATCCTGTCTCAAGGGAAAGATGACAAAGACTCCGTTCACTGGACACGGAGTAAGAGCGAGCGAGCTCTTGGGACTCGTACACAGCGACGTGTGCGGTCCAATGTCTACACATGCGCGAAGCGGTTATTCTTACTTCATTACTTTTACGGATGATTTTTCAAGGTACGGTTATGTCTTCTTAATGAAACATAAATCCGAGGCTTTTGAAAAATTCCAGGAATATAAGAATGAAGTAGAAAAACAAACAGGCAAAAGTATAAAGACACTGAGATCTGATCGAGGTGGTGAATACTTGAGTGCCGAGTTCCTGGGTTACTTAAAAGAGAATGGAATTCTCTCTCAGCTTACACCTCCATACACTCCGCATCATAACGGTGTATCGGAGAGACGGAACCGAACCCTATTGGATATGGTACGGTCCATGATGAGTAACGCTGAGTTGCCGCGATCGTTTTGGGGATATGCGCTAGAATCAGCTGCATACCTTTTGAACCGGGTTCCAACTAAGACTGTGCCTACTACACCATATCAGATGTGGTGTGGGAAGAAACCCTATCTTAATCATATTAAGACATGGGGATGTCCAGCTTTTGTAAAAAAGCAGCATGTGGACAAGCTCGAGGCACGCTCAGTACAGTGCAAGTTTGTGGGATATCCAAAGAACTCCAAGGGATATTACTTCTATTGCGAAGAGGAACAAAAAGTCCTTGTTTCTCGCCATGCCCACTTTCTAGAACACCAGTTCATAGAAAAAGAATTAAGTGGGAGCACAATAGAACTGGAAGAAATTCCAGAACCACGAGCTATTACTGAAAGCTTGGTTGAACCAGAGGGTTCGAAAGATCAGGACATTCCCACGCCACTCCGCAGGAGTACTAGGCAGTCTCATCCGCCCGAGAGATACTACGGTTTTCTCATTGACGGGGATAGAGAGGATTGCATCATAGACTGTGATGAGCCTACTAGCTTCCAGCAAGCCATTCAGAGCGTCGACTCGGTAAAATGGCCGGATGCAATGCGGACCGAAATGGAGTCCATGTACACCAACAAAGTATGGACGTTGGACATTGCTCCAGATGGGGTAAAACCCGTAGGATGCAAGTGGATCTTCAAAAGGAAGATTGGTGTAGATGGACAGGTTGAGACCTATAAAGCTAGACTGGTAGCAAAGGGTTTTCGTCAGCGACCTGGTTTGGACTATGACGAAACCTTTTCTCCAGTAGCTATGCTGAAATCCATTCGGATCCTTCTTGCCATTGCTGCCTTCCACGATTATGAGATTTGGCAGATGGACGTAAAGACAGCTTTTCTAAATGGACATTTAGAGGAGTGTGTCTATATGGATCAGCCAGAGGGTTTCATTCAGAGTGGGAGCAGCGGAAAGGTGTGCAAATTGCTTAAGTCCATTTATGGACTAAAGCAGGCATCGCGGAGTTGGAACATCTGTTTTGATGAGACGGTCAAGGAATTTGGCTTTATCAAAAATCCAGATGAACCATGCATCTATTGTAGATTTGTAGCGAGAACTGTAGTATTCCACGTTTTATATGTGGATGGCATTCTCTTAATAGGAAATGACATTCCTATGCTACAATCTGTCAAGGGGTTCTTGTCACACAGGTTCTCCATGAAAGACCTGGGTGATGCCTCATACATTCTGGGTATCCGGATCTACCGTGACAGATCCAAGAGGATATTAGGACTTTCGCAGTCCAGGTACATCGACGCCATACTGAAGAGATTCAGTATGGAAGATTCCAAGCGCGGTAATCTACCGGCTTGTCACGGGATCACCCTCTCCAAAGAGATGTCTCCCAAGAATGATTTGGAGAGGGATCGCATGTCTATTATACCCTACGCTTCTGCGGTAGGCTCTATAATGTATGCGATGTTGTGTACCAGACCGGATGTGGCTTATGCACTGAGTGTGGTAAGCAGGTATCAGTCAAACCCAGGGGAGAAACATTGGATAGCAGTAAAGAACATTCTCAAGTACCTGAGAAGGACTAAGGAGATGTTCTTGGTGTATGGCGGAAAAGACCTCCAGATTGAGGCCTTTGTTGACTCCAGCTTCCAGAGTGACAAGGATGATTCCAAGTCCATGTCGGGTTTTGTCTTCACCCTCAATGGAGGGGCGGTGTGTTGGAAGAGCTCCAAACAGGAAACCGTTGCTGACTCGACTATGGAAGCGGAATACATCGCTGCATCTGATGCCGCAAAAGAAGCTGTCTGGATGAGGAAGTTCTTGAGAGAACTTCAGGTGGTTCCATCCATTGTTGACCCAATACCTCTGTATTGCGACAACAACGGGCTATAGCTTTAGCGAAGGAACCCATATCCCATCAGAAATCCAGACACATCTTAAGGCGGTATCACCTGATCAGGGAGATCGTTGATCGCCAGGAGATCGAGGTTCGAAGGGTTGCTTCAGAAGATAACACAGCAGATCCATTCATCAAGGCCTTGCCCCAGACTCAGTTCGAGCGGCTGATCGAGATGATAGGTCTTCGATACGCCAGTACATGGCCTTAGTGCAAGTGGGAGATTGTTAGTGTATATGCCCTAGAGGCCATTACTGTATCATACTAGTTTGTATATTACTTGATAGAAGCTTGGGATATTCACAGTTGTATATACAATCTTGCTCGAAATGGTAGTATGCTACTTGGTTTATCTCTGCTTTAATATGTGCATGTGTTTCTTTTAGCATATTAATGTTATACATATTAGTAGAGCCCTTAGGATCTTTGCTTGATTACCAGCATTGTGATGGCGCACACACTCGTGGGAGCTGGGTGATCTATAAGCACATCCTTATACAGGTCCCTAGTCGTTGGACTATCGAGACAGGGCATCGATACTCCGGAGTAGACTAGCGTATGCGCTTCTCATCCCAGTGTTGGAGACGGTCTGTCCCACAGCCGTCAGTACGTCGTACTTGAGATAGTATGCGGGTGCTCGTTGGGTTACGAGTACACTGGACAGGACTCGTCGGGAACTGTTGGTTGGTATTATACCTATCGTCAGTTATCAGTTCCTAGGTGACATGAGTACAGCTTAGTCCGTTGACTTGACATTGTCACTTCGCCTCGAGTGTGTTCCCACTGCACTTTGATTACTACCCTACCACGGCTCAAAGGAGTCGTGCAAACAGGTAGTTTTTGGGTGCAGTCCCGAAGCACTTGGAGGCAGTGACGGTTAGATAGGATTCGTCTCTCCCGGTATTGGGGGTTGACATCGCGCTGTGTCCAGGAGAGCCATTACACGAGTAGTCCCTGGCCAGGGCAAGCGAGATATACTGGTAGGTTTCTAGTGTTATCTCAGGGTGTTCTGGGCTACACTCCGACACGACTTGTACCGCTATTAGGGGACTGACGTTCATCACCCCCCTAGGCCCGCCATGCGATATATCAGATGAACAGACCGGACTGTACGGAGATTGTCACATACAGGCTCAGTAGGAGTTCAGATGGGGTTCACCTCGTCAGTCTTCTTATCGACATCTACCTAGGGACCGTTACGTACAGCTAGTGCCGCTTGCGGTCTGTGGTTAAACCCACTGCCAGCGTAGTGTCGAGTCTTTAGAGTCCCACACAGAGAGCTATTCGCCTTTAGGCAAAATGAGTAGAGGTCGCATGGTTTTGCGACAGGGTTCGTTCACATCCACGCACTTGTGCACACTTGCTGTCCGGACAGTTTATACTAGCGGGCTTTGGTTTAAGCCGGATCCTAGTATATGATTTGGGATTGGTTTTTCTCATTGTATTCGTGTTCCTCGGATCACGAATGCGGGTGCGTATGCACAGTTGCTTGAGACAGAGGGAGAGGACCTTGAATAGGGTTAATGGCTATTGTCATTTTATTAACCCTAATGCTTATGTGTGTATTATTGTTAATTGATATTAGTTTAATAATTGTGCATGGTTATGGTTGTTGACCATTTGACCTTATTGACTTGTTGACCTTGGTTGACACTTTGACCATCATCATTTCATTTGGAAGTTGCTCTTTGATCCTTTCAATTTGCATTAAAAATGAAATGATAATGGTCATGTCTTGATTAAGCCATGACAATTATCTTACTAATTATCTAATTAAAATAATATGCACATATAAGTGAGAATGATTTATTTTATTCTCATTCTATCATATTCTTTCTCTCTCTTGTTCTTCCTCTCCCTCAAGCTCTCCCCTCTCATGTGTTGAGAAACACTTGAGCTTGAGAAAAACCCTCTCTTGATCATCTCTACTCTTATCTAGGGTTCAAGGATTAGCACTTCTTGCACCCTAGTTACTTCTAGCTTGGAGTTGAAGCCAAAGGTTGAGGCTTTCGGGTGGATCTTTCTTCGACGTGAGAAGACGACCGAGGTGACCTCCTTCCACCACTCCAAGGAGCAAGGAGAGAAGGACTTAAAGCCCAAGGTATAACCTTTCTAGCACTTAGCTAGTTTCTAGTTAGCTTTAGCAAGTTTTTGTTTAGCAAAGATCCTTCTAGCTCTAGTCCATGTTGCCTAAGCTCATAAAAATCCGTTTTTTATTCTGTTTTCCGCCTCCCCGCAAGCACCGGGGTGGGCAACGTGGACTTACAGGTGTGGGGCACTCAGGTTCCATGATATTGTTTGTGTCGTTGATGGACATGTGGATGATATCCATATGCATACATGCATATGATGTCGGATGTTTATTTATAAATGCAATTGCATTGAACGATTGTTGACATATATGCATTTGTGGTCACCCTAGATATCATAGTATTACCTTCAAGATATAGTGACCTAGGAAATCGTTGTTTTATTCGATTTCTACTTGCTAATGTTTTCTACTCACTGGTTGGCGACTCAGCCCCGTTGTGCCACAGTTCTTGTAGGTTTGACTGCTTAGGATTAGTTGCAGTATACCTGGCACACGCTTCATCCAGGGTGCTTTGCTTTGGTAGGTGGGACACATGCTGGATCGTGTCCACTCTCGTACTTTTATATTCTGTTGTATCTAGATAAACTCCATCAAATCAAATCAGAAACTAGAAATTGTAAATTGGTAGACCTAGTCAGACTTGGGTATTGTGCGAGACTTAGAGCGATGGGTTTATGATCGCTTTTCTTGAGTTTTGATGTCTTGCTTCTTTATTTGTTCTTTCTGGGTTGATTCTTCATCGTTGGGCGTCATATATATGTTATTGCGTGGTTGTGATTCCGCCAGTTGGCGAAGAGCTCGCTCCCGCTTCGGGATGCCTATATATTGTTGTGTATATGTTTTTGGATCAAAATATACAAGGGAGGTGCTGCCCAAAATTTTTAGGACGAAACATGTTTTCACTGTAGTATAATCCACTTGCATTTTCATGTTTCGTTAGCTATGCATTTAATGAAAAACACGATTCTTTATACCTTTATTTCAAACTGCAACCCCGCTATTTTCTGCAAAAAAGGTTTAGATTTTCTGGGTTTCGACTTACTTGATTTACGTCACCCCTTTAGACGTTGCGTAATTTAAGTGTCGGTCACGTGCTAAATTACGGGTCGTGACAGCTAAGCACTTTTTATGTGGCGCCCATGTGAGGAGCACGTGAGGCGTTGGACGCTGCCCAATCAGTGCTAAGCACTCGGCCGTTTTAGTTGTATGTGGAGTGCTAAGTACTTTATTCAGCACCCACATGTGTTCCACGTGAGGCGCTGGCCTTCTGTTTTGAGCACCCGCATGTCTTTCACGTGAGGCGCTAGACGCTGTTAAAAGGGCACCCGCGTGGGAAGCACGTGAGGCGCTAGTCTTTTTCCCTTTCTAGAGATTAATCTCTGTTAATGGCATTTTGACCATTAATGATCAACAAGATCTTTGTTTTCTTTTTTGAAGATCTGGGATCAGGTTTTTTGCTTAAGAACTAAGTTCTTTTATAGATTCTTTTTCCTTTTGTTTTTTCTTTTTTGGACCTAGTTCTTTTCTAAATCTTTGATTCTCAAGAACAAGATCTTCCCGATAAGAAATAAATTCTCAACTTGTAGGAGACATGTTTTGTGGATATCTGATCCAGAGAAAGAACTAAGTATTTTGAGAAGGGTTAAACCCTTAAAATAGGTAAAAAAATATTTTTGATCTCTGTATTTCTTTACCTAAGTTTTTTTTTGAAAAGGAAGTCTTTCTCTTTGAGAATTGAATTCTCTATTGTTTTTGGAAGCTTTCTGTATTTTTCAGAAGCTTATGGGGGGTTTCCTCCATGTGTGGGTGTGGTTTTTTCTTTTTTTCTTTTATTTTGAGACTTGAAGTCTCGGGGCCTTTATATAGTGGAGGCAGATTGTTAATTGATTTTGAGAAAATCTCTCATTGAGAGATTCCAATTGATTTAATTGGTCTCAAAATTGATTTGGGGAATTTTACCCACTGTTGGATCTTTGTGCCAAGTGTTTCTGTCTTCACAAAATATGTTGTTCTTATTTTTAACAAGATTGGGGCAATATTTTCCCGTATACAGAATTTATTTTGTCAAGTGATGATTTTTAATCACCATTGAATTTTTAATTCTAGGGTTCTCTTTTTTACATAGAGCAATCCTTTTGTTTGGAAAGATTAAGGGAATATGTTCCGAAAATAGAATTTTATTCTATTATTGGATCATTGATCCAACCGAGTGTATTTTTCTTATTTAGAAATATATGGGAGATATTTTCTCCTAATAGAATTTGATTCTATATTTTGATGATTTATCATCTCCGTTGGATTTTTGATCCAACGGACCTGTTTAACAGAGAGTACTGTAGAATTTAATTCTACCAGGGTGCTGGCGCTCACTTGTTGTTCACGTGGGCGTCACTTAAGAATTTAATTCTTAAGATGGGTATTCCTGTGCTTTGCACATTGACGCTCGCGTGAGGAGCACGTGCGGCGCCATCTAAGAGTTTAACTCTTATGTAATAAAATCTTCTGTGCTTTGCACATTGGCGCCCGCGTGAGGAGCGTATGAGGCTCCACCATAGGATTTCATCCTATAAGAGTGGCTCTGGTGCTAGCGTGTCACGACCCGAAATTGGCACATGACGGCCCTTAAACTACGCAACGTCTACAGGCGTAACGCAATTTAAGTAAGCCGAAAACCCAGCAATCTAAACCATCAAAAGTAGTAAGAAATAATAGCATTTTCAAAACCTTTGAAATCTCAACCCAAATTCTTTAAACGTCCAACTTTATTTCCTTTAAAATTTTGGCAGCACCTCCTTTGTAAAAACTAACCCTAAAAATCGGTACAATATAAATATAAGTAAAGCATCCCCAAATGGGAGCAAAAACACGCCCAAAGGCGGAAAACAACCACCACAACAGATATACGATGCCGTAGCGAAGAAATAAAAGTCGATATAAATAAAACTGCATAAAAGACCCCCAAGTAAAAAAATAATATACAATATCGTCCTCACATCAAGTCTCTAAGTCATACATAATAATGGTAGATGGAGAGTACAGGATACAACGAATATACAATAAGCAATATCGGATAACCGCAAACCCACCTAAACAAAACTGCACTCTATAAGCCGAAGCGGTATCCGCAGCAAAAAATGATATGATAGATGAATAGCCTGCCTCGACTACTTTGGAGAACAACCTGCAAAACACTGTGGCACAACAGGGGTGAGTTGCCAACTCGTGAATAATAAATAACATATGCAGATAATCGCAAGTATGCACGTACAACGCGAATCTAACATATGCAACTAATAGCAATAAATGGTCATATGTATACAATAGTCATGAAAGGTACTCTAGCAGGTACAACTAATACATGAAGCAATAATATGACAATATGTATATGCAACAGTCATGTAAGGTACTCAATCAGGTACAACTAATACATGAACAATAAATGCAATAAGTACGCAACAATCATGTAAGGTACTATATCAGGTACTACTAATACATGAACAATAGTATGACAATGTATATATGCAGCAGTCATGAAAGGTACTCTATCAGGTACTACTAATACATGAAGCAATGCATAAAAATAAAATTATGTAAATGCAACAGTCACGATAGGTACTCTATCAGGTACTACTAATACATGAAGCAGTGCATAAAAGATAAATACGGAGTATGGGATAAAACATGTCATTCCCACGGAATCATGACCTCGTGGTAAGACCAAAGTCAATCAAGACAATCCAAATCCCAATTTCCTCAAATCAGCCCCCAAATTGGCTCTCATATCATGTAAGTCTCATATATCCTGAACGTACAATATCAAGTAAATCTCATATATTCTGAATGTCCAATATCAAGTAAATCTCATATATCCTGTAGTGCCCAATATCAAATAATCTCATATATATTGTATCCAATATCAAGTAAATCTCATATAATTCAATATCGAGTAAATCTCATATATCCTGAGTGTCCAATATCAAGTAAATCTCATATATCCTGTAGTGTCCAATATCAAATAATCTCATATATATTGTATCCGATATCAAGTAAATCTCATATAATTCAATATCGAGTAAATCTCATACACACACACACACACACACATACACACACTATATCGAGCACATAGGCCCCTCACATCGACCATATAGGCCCCTCACATCGAGCACATAGGCCCCGAGCACATAGGCCCCTCTCATCGACCATATAGGCCCTCACATCGAGACATAGGCCCCGAGCACATAGGCCCCTCTCATAGACCATATAGGCCCACTCATATAAAGAATAAGTATATTTGCATATATCATCATGATGATATATGATGTAGGTGTATATATATATCAGCGTCCCATACCACTGATATATATATACGATGGGTATACATACATATATATATATATATATATATATATATATATATATATATATATATATATATATATATATATATCAGCGTCCCATACCACTGATATATATATGCAGGAGTAAAACAATTCAGAAAACATCATACGAAGACCATATTTCAATGCGAAATCCATGAATATAATATATGCAATATGAAACGGTAATATGAGCATATAAGGAAAAATCGCTATTTAATAGGAACAAGTTATAAAATATAACATGCGGTTCCTAAATTCTCCAAGTCTATATAACATCAAATAGAGGTAAACATGTAGTTATAGCCTGATATATGTGTAAACATGAAGGTATAGCAAGGTATATATATGTAGCTATGTCATTATGTGTGAAATATACCTATCACTAATGGTACAATACCATATAGGTATACATGTAACTAGCATGTCAAGGCATATGTGTAAGCATGTAGGTATACATGTATGCTATATGTCATATGCATAAAGGAATATGAATCAATGTCACAATGTCCCTAACCAAACAATATCATATAAGTATGGGTGTTGTGCGTGTCATGGAAATTATTGACGGTGTGTGTGGCATACAATCAGTGCTCGTGCAACATGAGCCATCAATAATAGTGCAGTGTCCTAAGGGTAATAGTCCAAGCACAACAAATTACTAAGCAATAAGGTGTATGCGTAACTCTGTATATGCAATAGAATATGCGACAATAACATAACATCTCTAGCCCAGACGCATAACGCCATGCGGGCGATCCCCCTGTAGATGTTTACTCACCGACGCTCCTGTTTAAGTAAAACCAACCACCTGTTTTTCCCTTCTTCGCAGCGCCCGAAGTCCCCGCCTGCGAACCTAAAGCATAACACAAAAAAACAAGTATATATTAGCAATAGACCCAAAACACGTACAAACTACACTGACCAACTCGACAACACAAACGTACTCTTAAGTGTTCATATTGTAGCTAACGTGCATAGCGAAACTACGAAACCAACTCAAGAGCAACAGAACACAGAACACGAACTGTATTGGATAACGTAATGTGTGAAACGAAACACAAGAAATACGCAAAGTGGTCCCAGATTTTTCTATACTAACAATCTGTAAAAGTTGCAAGTACCACGAGACCACATACAACCCCAGAGACCCCAACACCAAAATCCACACCCTAACTCCCTAGTCTGGCCGCAATTTGCGGCCAGAAGCAATAAATTTGCGGCCGTACCAAAAGGAAAGGGGCTCGTATTTTGAGGGTAGGTTCTGTTAGTGTATATGCCCTAGGGGCCATTATTGTATCATACTAGCTTGTATATTACTTAATGGAATCTTGGGATATTCACAGTAATATTTACAGTCTTGCTCAACATAGTAGTATGCTACTTGGTTTATATCTATCTTAATATGTGTATATGTTTCTTTTAGCATATCGCGAATACATATTGATAGAGCCCATTGGATCTTGCTTAACTACCAGCGTTGTGATAGCAGTCACACTAGTGAGGGTTGGGTAGTCTACAAGCCCATTGGATTTTGAGGGTAGTTTGTTAGTTAGGGTTTAGCAAAGATCCGTAAAGTTAGTCGATGTTAACTTAAACAAAATGATTGTTTTACCTATTCCGCATACCCGCATCATGTGGGGTGTCTAACGTCGACTTACAGTGGTATCAGAGCCTAGCTAAACCATAACTAACATGTTAGCAAAGTTTTTAGAAATTCGATCGCAAAATAATCCCGAATATACGACGTTTTCACCTAGTTTCTGCCGATTTTTAAACGGGGTCTAAAAATTTTTCAGGGACCCTTAAAAATACAAGCAAGGATTTTTAAGAATTATGAAGAAATTTGGGATCATGCCTCGACCAAACCACCGCGGAACCGCGGCCGATACAAGCGATCCGCCTCGGATCCACGGCCGAGTTGACACCGAGTCAACCCAAATTTGCTCAGTTATTCTTCTGTGTTGATGTTATGTTTTCTGGGATGATTTGTTTCTGCTCAGGTTTTATGTGCACAGAGAATTGTTTGGAGTAGATTCATATGTGTTGCTTGATCGATACTCTAAGAACTTTAGCTGACTGGATTATATCTGTGTTGTGATTAATGTGTTCGTAAACCTCCCCTAACTGCTAGTATGGCAGTTAGAAAGGATTCGTCTCTCCCGGTATTGGGAGTTGATATCGCACTGTGTTTGGAGAGCCATTACGCAAAGTCCCTGGCCAGGGCAAACGAGATTTACTGGTAGGATTTCCAGTAGCTTCTTAAGGTGTAATGGGCTTCGCTCCGACACGAATTATACCGCCTTTTAGGGGACTGATGCTTGCCGCCCCCTAGGCCCGATATGCGATAGTCTTAGACAAACAGACCGGACTGTACGGAGATTGTCACATCAGGCTCAGTAGGAGTTCGGATGGGTTTCCTCATCGGCCTTCTTATCGACATCTACCTGGGGACCGTTACGTACAGCTAGTACCGCTTGCGGCCTGTTTTTAAACCCACTGCCAGCGTGGTGTCGAGTCTTTAGAGTCCCACACAGAGAGTTTCCCTGCTTTAGGCGAATCGATATAGAGGTCGTATGGTTTTACGACAAGGTTCAGACATATATGTGTACTTGTACACGTATGATGTTCGGACAGATTATACTAACGGGCTTTAGTTTAATCCAGATTCTAGTATTGGATTATTGGATTTATGCGGTCTCAGTATTTCCGTATTTTACGGATGGGAGGGGCATTCTCGTAATTAGTCGAGAAGCTTCTAGAAGATAGGTGACTCATTTAGATTTAATTCATTTATGAATTAAACTAAATGAGGTGGAGAGCTTAGGTGTAATTTGCATTAAATGAATTAGTGACTCATGAGATGATTCATCCAAGTGAGTTAATGAAGCATTTATTGCTTAATGACTCATGAGATGATTCATTGTTTGTATTAAATGAAGCATGGTTGTAATTATCATATATGATTTATTTGATAATCATTATGCTTCATATAATATAGAATTGAGATATAATTCATTTCATTCTCACATACACTCTCTCTCTCCTCAAGATCTCCTCTTCTTCAACCTAACCCTAATCCTCTCATGTGTTGAGATCCCAAGGGTTAGAAAAACTATTAGATCCTTAATCCACTTCTATATCTTCTAGGTCACTTGGATTAGCAATCCTAGCCACTTAGTTACCTCAAGTAAGAGGTTAAAGTTTGGAGAAGGAACTCTCAGGTGGATCTTCTATCACATCGAGGAGGCCGACGAGGAGGTGAACAACAAGAACAAGAAGGACTAGTATCTTGAGGTATAATCATATATCATAGTAGTTTAGCACTTCTAGATAGTTTGTTAGTTAGGGTTTAGCAAAGATCCGTAAAGTTAGTCGATGTTAACTTAAACAAAATGATTGTTTTACCTATTCCGCCTCCCCGCATCATGTGGGGTGTCTAACGTCAACTTACAGGTTCTAGGTCACTACACTAGGTCACTGTGATGGGAACTTTTGCAACAATTACCCAGTTTGATAGCAGATCATCCCAGACCCCAGAACAACACTAAAAATACGATATTTACCCGAAACAAAACGATACGCGATCTAAACTGAAACGAATAAGCTACGCTACACAATAAACACTTAATTAACAGAAAGAGATCATTATCTAACCAAAAGAACTCAAAGATCCTATCTTCCCAAGCTCCAAGGCATCCAAGAGGCAAATCAAAGCAAAAGATGTGATTTTTGTGAGTTTTTGTGAATATTTGTGATGGAATGAAGAAGTGTTCAGTTTAGATAAGAGAGATGAAGAAAATAAGAAGGGAAATAAGTGTGAGAGAGTGAGAGAGAGAATGAAGAAAAGAGAGAGAGAGGTGAGGTTAAGGGTGAGAGTGAGGTGAGTGTAACCCACTGCATTAACTCACCATTAATGCATTCACACACACCATGCCACCTCCTCACTTCCAAAACAAATATCTCTCTCTTCTCACACAAATATCAAGAGGTTAGGTTAAGGATTATATTAAAACAAGGATTAGGATAAAGCAAAGGATTAGATTAGGTTAAGTTGTCAAGGTCACTAATCTAGATTAATACAAAACAAACCCTCACATTAACGTGCACACGTGCGTGCATGCCATAACAAATAATAATAAATTATTAATTAAATGTTATAAAATGTGAGGAACCCAAATTAGTAAACTTTTTACAGTCAACCCGCATTAACGTCTAAACTAACACTAACCGAAATCTAAGGCGTTACAATCTCCCCCTTATAAAAATTCGTCCCCGAATTTAAAATTCTCACTAAGTGTACCTTCAAAGAGAAGATTACAAAACTCTCAAATCTCGCTCGCATCCTCCCAAGTGATCACCTCACTATACGGCTACGTCCAAGAAAACCCTCCACAGATGGCAAGACCCTTGACCGAAGTTCCTCCACCTGCCGAGCCATTAATACAATTGGCTGCCAGTGAACGAAAAGATCGCATCCAAGCTAAATGGTCTGGTGCCGAATCATGTGAGAAAGATCATGAAGGTATTTGCAAAGTATTGACCCAAAGAATACGGGGTGAATACTCAATAATCTGGGCTGAAGTGCCAAGTTAAAGGCAACGGAACTAACTCACTTTAAGGATCTCAAGAACCTACAATCCTGGGATAAGCTTCCCAAAACTCAACACGTCATTCATCGGAAAAATCCGTAGAAATACATGACCTCCCACTGCGAACTCAAGTCTGCGACTACCACGGTCGGCATAAGACCTCTGTCTGCACTGGGCTGTTCTCATCATGACCTGAACCAACTGGATCATCTCCGATGTCTCTAGACTAGCTGGGGTCCAAAAATCCTACTCTCGCAGAGTCATAAAACAGATTGGCGATCGACACAACCTACCAACAAAACATAAAGGTTGCCAATTGGAATGTCTCCTGATAACTGCTATCGAAGGAGAATCCTAACAATGGCAAGTGACGATCCCAACTGCCGACAACAAGTAGTACGTACGCACATGCATATCCTCCAGAGTCTATATAGCCCGCTTTCACAAAACCATCATCCTACGGATGGAAAAACGGTGCTAAAGCTCAACCAGTACCCAAGGCTTCCTGAAGCTCCTGCCCAAGACGGCAAGCGAAAAGGGTGCCTATATTAGATACAACGCATGAAGGAACTCCGTGCAAACGCACAAACTTAACAAAGAACAACTGAGCAAACTGAGCATAACCGGACAACAAACACCCAAATGGAGTCACACCCTGACTAAACCTGGGTAAACGCCACAACGAATATTCATGAAGATCTGCTCTCATTCCCACTCTGGAACAGTTAAAGGTTGCAACTCTCCAGCCGGTCTCAAATGCTCAACCTTAGCTCACAACAAGACAGACACCTCGAAACAAAATCCGAAACTTCACTCTTCATCCATGCCCACCCGTAACTATCTCACAAGTCACGTTAAATGTTGATGGAACTTGAATGAACACAGAAAACTGACCGATGTGCCTGACTAGGATTTCGCGTCTCTACCCATCAGTATCAGGCACACACAAACGCTTCCCTAAACACAGCACACCCTAGTCACAAATCAAGGACTTCGAATTATTGCCCAATCGAGTATGCTCAATAATCTCAGACGAATGAGCATCGGCAGGCAGTGCCTCGCGAAAAAGATTAAGGAAAAGTGGACGGGCGCGGACATGAGCAAGTTGTCCCCTCAGTAGAGGCAAACTTAAGTTATACTCCACGATCGCACAAGAACTATAAATCTGCAGAAAACTGTCTCAGAACTGCGCACAGCTGGAACAAGCTAACCCCGGTCCTACGACTCCAGGATCAGCTACCATAATTGCCTTGCCATAGGAAACAAGGATCTCACAAACACAATCCTTCACAAGCTCCATCCAACGGCGCTGTCTCAACAATCAAAACCCGCTGCAGGAAGATGTACATTAGGCTCTGGTGGTCCGTGAAAATCTGACACGACTCTCCGAACAAGTAGTGTCTCCAAATCTCCAACGCACGACTACCGCGGCCATCTCCAGATCATGAGTGGGATATCCTGCTCGTACTTCCTCCAACTGTCGGGAAGCAAAAGCGATTACTTTATAATGCCACATCAACGCAAAATCGAGCCCCACTCGTGAAACATCACAGTTAAACAACAAAGTCGCCCGAACCAGAAAGCAAAGAAAGAACTGGTGCAGTTGTCAACCGAGTCTTCAACTGCCGAAAACTCCGCACGCATGCCTCAGTCCAAGAAAAAGGAACCTCCCTTCCGGTCAGTTCAATCAACGGTGCAGCGATACACTAGTAATACTGCACGAAACGGAGGTAAAAACCTGCTAAGCCCAAAAATCTGCGGACCTCCGTCCCGTACACAAGTCTGGGCCAAAGTTGTATGGCCTCGATCTTCCTCGGGACCATACGAAACCGTCTCCCGTAACTACAAGACCTGGGAGTCAACACAATCAAGCCTGAAGGAACACTCTGAGAATTTAGCAAACCGCTGGTGCTCTCCCAATGTCTGCAAAACAAATCCTCAAGTGCTGCTCAAGTTCCTCATGACTCTTGGAAAAGACCAGAATGTCATCAATGACACAACAATAAACTGGTCGAGGAACGGCCTGAAGAAATTTGGTTCATCATATCCAATGACACCACCAAAACATATAAAGCCCGTAGCACGCACAAAAGCAGACTTCGGAATGATATCACTCCGAACCCACAACAATGATGACCTGATCCCAAACAACTTAGAAAATGTCTCGCACTCTAGAGCTGATCGAAGAAATCGTCAATGCGAGGTAAATGATACCTATCCGCACCATAAGCTGGTTCAATTGACGATCAATCAATACACAACCTCAAACTGCCGTCCTTCTCCTGACGAACAGTATAGGAGCTCCCCAAAAAGAAACACTCAGACGCACAAGCCCCCAACAAACAACTCTGCAGCTGATCCTTAAGCTCCTTAAGCTCCGCCGGTCATCTGGAACAACGTCGGAAAACTCTCGCATGATGGAAAGCCGGTCCTACAAACCCACTGTGGCTTCGGTATCACGAATGAACGCCAAGAATCCTTGACATCCTCTCCTTAAAAGCCGACTAGCGAAAAAAGCTGAATTCAAGCTGTGAGAGGCGGCACCACTGTCCCCTGCACAACAAGAACTGACTCGCTAGGAAAACAAAACCTGACTGTTTTCTCGCGGCAGTCCACAAACACCTAGCATGTAGCTAACCAGTCCGTGCCCAGGAGAACGTCAAATCCAACATCTCTAGAAGGATCACAACGATGGACGAAACTCTATCTCCTATCCGATTGGCACACGATTGAAATACATGTCGCGCAACAAAAGAATCGCTGACAGAAATTAACACAACAAACGGCTGCTTTAGCTAACACGACTCTCGTCCCAACCACGGCACAAAGTGTGTAAAACAAACAAGTGCATCAAAAGAACATACGAATTAAGAATACCTGAAAACTCTGCATTGGACCCCCGCGCGTCCCTATGATTAGAAGCAAACTCTGGTGTCTGCCCCCTACCCGCAACTGGATGAACTCCTCCTCTGCCAACCTGTCCCCTCTGAGCGAACCCTCCGCGTCCACGACCTCTCTGAATACGAACCTGACACGGTGTTAAGGAACAATTCTTAATGAGGTGATGAAGGCTCCCGCACCAGAAACATCCACGCGATGACTGCTGACCTTCCTGGGGATGAAAGTTGAATGATTGTCCTCGTCCCAAACCTCTGCTACTCCCGCGACGGTCATGAAATCTATCTCGGAGACTGAACTTCTGTCTAGGGGCTGACACACCTGTACTAGCTCTCCTCGGTCATCAAACTCCCAAAGTCTCTGGAAGACATGCCTCGTCAACTAGGGCTGCATCCACTGGTGTTGTGTAAGTGACGAAATGCTGTGTACTACCGCAAGGAACAACTGGGTAACAGGGGTGGCAACCTCCTATCGCTGTGCTCGAATGGCCTCAACAAATGAATTCATCGTCTGGCGCAAGTCCTGCATCTCTGCCACAAGCCTAACGATACGATCTGTCGAAGGCGGATCCATCTGCTCCTGTGCAACGAGCGTGCCATCCTAGTAAGTCCTCATCCCACATGAGTCGACTCGTACCTCGTACCTCGGCCCTCGCTGCATCACTCTGAGTCCCCATAGTCATCGGCGGAAAAGGCTATAAATAGAAATAGGATTCGATATGAACACGGAAATCAAATTATAAGGATATGTATCATCAAGGAAGGAATTTCAAGCAATTTGTACTTAGGTCACTTTAGGCGGAGTACCGCGTCGTGAGTATGCCGTGGACATACACACACTACGTTACTCTGCTTAAGCTACTTACTCCATCATACCAACGTCATCCTACACTCCGAAAGGTAAAACCTAGCGCTCTGATACCAACTTTGTCACGACCCGAAATTGGCACGTGACGGCCCTTAAACTACGCAATGTCTACAGGCGTAACGCAATTTAAGTAAGCCGAAAACCCAGCAATCTAAACCATCAAAAGTAGTAAGAAATAATAGCATTTTCAAAACCTTTGAAATCTCAACCCAAATTCATTAAAAGTCCAACTTTATTTCCTTTAAAATTTTGGCAGCACCTCCTTTGTAAAAACAAACCCCCAAAATGGGTACAACATAAATATAAGTAAAGCATCCCCAAACGGGAGCAAAAACACGCCCAAAAGCGGAAAACAACTACCACAACAGATATACGACGCAGTAGCGAAGAAATAAAAGACGATATAAATAAAACTGCATAAAAGACCCCTAAGTCACAAAATAATATACAATATCGTCCTCACATCAAGTCTCTAAGTCATACATAATAATGGTAGATGGAGAGTAGAAGATACAACGAATATACAATAAGCAACATCGGATAACCGCAAACCCACCTAAGCAAATCTGCACACTATAAGCCGAAGCGGTATCCGCAGCAAAAGATAATATGATAGATGAATAGCCTGCCTCGACTACTCTGGGGAACAACCTGCAAAACACTGTGTCACAACGGGGGTGAGTTGCCAACTCATGAATAGTAAATAACATATGCAGGTAATCGCAAGTATGCACGTACAGCGCGAATCTAACATATGCAACTAATAACAATAAATGGTCATATATATGCAATAATCATGAAAGGTACTCTAGCAGGTACAACTAATACATGAAGCAATAATATGACAATATGTATATGCAACAGTCATGTAAGGTACTCAATCAGGTACAACTAGTACATGAACAATAAATGCAATAAGTACGCAACAATCATGTAAGGTACTATATCAGGTACTACTAATACATGTGCAAGGATACGACAATGTATATATGCAGCAGTCATGAAAGGTACTCTATCAGGTACTACTAATACATGAAGCAATGCATAAAAATAAAAATATGTAAATGCAACAGTCATGACAGGTACTCTGTCAGGTACTACTAATACATGAAGCAGTGCATAAACAATAAATACGGAGTATGGGATAAAACATGTCATTCCCACGGAATCCTGACCTCGTGGTAGGACAAAAGTCCATCAAGACAATCCAAATCCCAATTTCCTTAAATCAGCCCCCAAATTGGCTCTCATATCATGTAAGTCTCATATATCCTGAACGTACAATATCAAGTAAATCTCATATATCCTGAGTGCCCAATATCAAGTAAATCTCATATATCCTGTAGTGTCCAATATCAAATAATCTCATATATAATGTATCTAGTATCAAGTAAATCTCATATAATTCAATATCGAGTAAATCTCATATAATTCAATATCGAGTAAATCTCATATATCCTGAATGTCCAATATCAAGTAAATCTCATATATCCTATAGTGTCCAATATCAAATAATCTCATATATATTGTATCTGATATCAAGTAAATCTTATATAATTCAATATAGAGTAAATCTCATATATATATATATATATATATATATATATATATATATATATATATATATATATAGGCCCCGAGCACATAGTCCCCTCTCATCGACCATATAGGTCCCTCACATCGAGCACATAGGCCCCGAGCACATAGGCCCCTCTCATCGACCATATAGGCCCCTCACATCGAGCACATAGGCCCCGAGCACATAGGCTACTCTTATCGACCATATAGACCCACTCATATAATGAATAAGTATATTTGCATATATCATCATGATGATATATGATGTAGGTGTGTGTGTGTGTGTGTGTATCAGCGTCCCGTGCCACAGATATATATATACGATGGGTATACATATATATATATATATATATATATATATATATATATATATCAACGTCCCATACCACTGATATATATACGCAGGAGTAAAACAATCCAGAAAACATCATACGAAAACCATATCTCAATGCGAAATCCATGAATATAATATATGCAACATAAAACAGTAATATGAGCATATAAGGAAAAATCGCTATTTAACTGCAACAAGTTATAAAATATAACACGCAGTTCCTAAATTCTCCAAGTCTATATAACATCAATTAAAGGTAAACATGTAGTTATAGCCCGATATATGTGTAAACATGAAGGTATAGCAAGGTATATGTATCCACCAATCAGTGATGATGTACTATACCCTCCAGGTATAAGTGAAGTATGTATGCAAGGTATACATGTAGCTATGTCATTATGTGTTAAATATACCTATCACTAATGGTACAATACCATATAAGTATACACGTAACTAGCATGTAAGCATGTCAAGGCATATGTGTAAGCATGTAAGTATACAGGTATGCTATATGTCATATGCATAAAGGAATATGAATCAATGTCACAATGTCCCTAACCAAACAATATCATATAAGTATGGGTGTTGTACGTGTCATGGCAATTATTGACGGTGTGTGTGGCATACAATCAATGCTCGTGCAACTTGAGCCGTCAATAATAGTGCAGTGTCCTAAGGGTAATAGTCCAAGCACAACAAATTACTAAGCAATAAGGTGTATGCGCAACTCTATATATGTAATAGAATATGCGACAATAACATAACATCTCTAGCCCAGACGCATAACGCCATGCGGGCGATCCCTCTGTAGATGTTAAATCTACTCACCAACGCTCCTGGCTAAGTAAAGCCAACCACCTGTTTTTCCCTTCTTCGCAGCGCCCGAAATCCCCGCCTGCGAACCTAAAGAATAACACAACAAAACAAGTATATATTAGCAATAGACCCAAAACACGTACAAACTACACTGACCAACGCGGCAACACAAACGTACTCTTAAGTGTTCGTATTGTAGCTAACGTGCATAGCGACACTACGAAACCAACTCAAGAGAAACAGAACACAGAACACGAACCGTATCGGATAACGTAACGCGTGAAACGAAACACAAGAAATACGCAAAGTGGTCCCAGATTTTTCTATACTAACAATCTGTAAAAGTTGCAAGTACCATGAGACCACATACAACCCCAGAGACCCCTACACCAAAATCCACACCCTAGCTCCCTAGTCTGGCCGCAATTTGCGGCCAGAAGCAATAAATTTGCGACCGTACCAAAAGGAAAGGGACTCGTATTTTGAGGGTAGGTTCTAAGTCACTACACCAGGTCACTGTGATGGGAACTTTTGCAACAATTACCTGGTTTGATAGTAGATTGTCACGACCCGAAAAGTACGGAACATGACCGGCACTTAAATTACGAAACGTCTCGAGGCGTACGTAATCTAAGTAAGCCAAAACCCAGAAATCAAAATCAATTAAAGCAGTAGAGTGAAAGAAAAACCAATTTAAAGCAAGTAGTTTAACAATATAAGCCGAAGTATGCATTTTTAAAATCTCAAGTCTTTTCAGAAAATTTCGGCAGAGTTTCCTTTATAAATACTGACCCCAAATGGGTAAAAACTTGATACTGCATATATAATGAATAAAGGCATCCCCAAGCGGGAGCTAGCTCTTCGCCAACCGGCGGACAAAACCACGCAATGCAATATAATATACAACGTCGAAGGGCGAGGATCAAGACACAGAATGAAAACCATCATCATCAAGTGTTCCCCTCCGAACGGCGGCCGACAACGTTAGGACGTCTAGCCTAAGATTCGGGGCAGATGCTATCTGGTTTTATCCGTCTACCTCTCCGAAGATGCCAAGTTGATTTATGGCACCGTGTATCGGAGGTTTAGATGGATGCGGCCGATGTAGCAGACTTCGTTAGATTCCCCCTCGCTTGAGGGGTTTTTGATTATGGGGACGCTCTTCCCTGCAGGCGCAAGCCCCTGCAGTTAATTACGCTACCGCATCGCGGTAACAACTTTCTCCTTCTCCAGAATTTCACTTCGTTTCGTGTGTGTTTGTTTTGTTTGTGGTTGCCCGTGGATTGTATACGGAGACTAAGCGATGGCGTCGCCCGTAGGACGTGGATTAGTCCAAATCCGTATTTACTTAGATTTGGGTTTGGTGTTTTGGTTTAAGGATACGTTAGTCTGATTTGAGAATAAGATCAACTTAACGGGATCGTTTGGATCCGACAAAAGAGCGTTTGGGGACTCTATTGTTCCAGTTTAGGGACGTGGTGGTCCATATTCCAGTTTAGGGACGTGGGGGTCCATGTTCCAGTTTAGGGACGTGGTGGCCCATCGCCAGTTTAGGGACATGGTGGTCTATGTTCCAGTTTAGGGACGTGGTGGTCCATCATTAGTTTAAGGACGTTTCGGTCCGTGTTACAGTTTAGGGACATGGTGGTCCATCATTAGTTTAAGGACATTTCGGTCCGACATTAGTTTAAGGACGTTTCGGTCCAACATTAGTTTAAGGACGTTTCGGTCCACGAGTTTAAGGACCCCGCAGTCCGTATTGATGTGTGGTCGTCGGGACCCGTCACCTCTCTGACGACGTTGAATGATTACAACAACATGTGTCAGAGGAGTTCGGAGATGTACCCTTGAACCGGATATAAATTGATTTAGGGAGCAACCGTGCTCAGTCAATTTAATTTGAGGACTTACGGCCATGATTGGGCTAAGTCCAATTGAAGAAGTTCAATATTTTTATTTATTTTTGGTCTATTAGACCTATGCTAGGGCTTTGCCCACATTTTTTTAGTAATGCACTGCATTATTTTTCTTTGTTTTAGTTGGGCTCTGCCCCTTTTACAAATGATGCAAAACATCTACTTTGTTTGGGCTCTGCCCTTTTTAAAATGCATAGCATTTTTTATTATTTTGTTTGGGCTCTGCCCATTTATAAATGATGCAGAGCATCAATTCTGTTTGGGCTCTCCCCTTTTTATTGCATTACAATTTAATTAGGCCTGCTTGGTCTTTTTGATTTGGGCCTGGCCCTTTAGGAAATGCATTGCATTTGTCAGGCGCTTTGCGCCAATCAGAGAGCACAAGCGCTTGTGGTGTTGACACGTGTCATGCAAGTGCAGTGCGTTGCGCTAATGCGTTGCGCCTGCACTGCTGACACGTGGCGCGCTCTGGTGGCTTGCGCCAATCCAGGAGCGCAACAGCGCAGTTTGCAAGTGCAAGACACTATAATTTGAGAATCTTTTAGAACCAATGGTTCATGATAAAGTGCAAAGCACTGTTTGTTTTCTTCGATCTAATGAGAATCAAAGAAAAAAAGTATTTCTTGTTTTTCTTGTTTTAAAGAACCAGTGGTTCATAAGAAGTGCAAAGCATTGTTTATTATGTGAAGATCATTGATCTTGTTTTTAGATCAATGATCTATCAGAAGAAATTTCTTCTATTTTATGAAGGTTTTTTACCTTTTTCTTGAAACTTTTTCAGAGTTCTCTCTGTTTGAAGTTCTTGATTTCTCAAAAAATGTTGATCCCCTCGAATTGAGGTCTAGGATCCTTTTTATAGTGCCCATAAATTAGTTAAAGAGATCTTTCTCTGAGTGATTTGGGAAATTTTTCCCACCGTTGGATCTTTGATCCAAGGGCTTCTGTTTTACAGAAGAAAATCTTCTTGTTTTAACAAGAACAGAAAGATTTCTTTAGAATCTTGATTCTGTTTGGCGCAAATGCCCCAGCGCGTGAAACGTGTAAAGCAGCGCACAGCGCAGCGCAACTGCGCTGACACGTGTCGCGCAGCGCAAAGCGCAGCGCATCTATGTTGACATGCGTCGTGCAGCGCAACTGCGCTAGCGCATCTGCGCTGACACGTGTCGCGCAGCGCAGCGCTTGCGCAACTGAAGCGTTGCTTCCTTTAATTTTGCTTTAAATAGAGCTTTGCTCTGATTGGGCGCGCTGCCTCGGGCGCTGCGCTGATTATCAGCCCCTAACACGTGGCGCGTTGCGCGCAGTGCAAAGAATCTGAAACGTTGCTTCATTTACTAAAGTTTATATTTTCAAAGTAGAGCTTTGCTCTGATTGGGGGAAGATGAAGCGTTGCTTCATCTCCCGCCTTGGAATTTGATCAGAGCTTTGCTCTGATTGGGGTAAACAAATGCCCCCCCCACCGTTGCGCTTACGTGGCCCCAAACGCAAGCGCAACGGTGGCAAAATTCCAACCGTTGCGGCAGCTTTTGCAAGTTGAAAGGGCACTTGATGCCTATAAATAGGACCTTTGGTCCTCAGCAGATGATTATCATCTTTAAGATTTTTACTTTCAAAACTCCAGAGCTCTGCTCTTGCCTTTAGGATCTCTCAGAGTTAAATTTTCCTCAAAAGAAACTTTTTAGGTAAAAATTAAGCTTGAATTAAATTAATTTCAATTAATAGAGCTTTGCTCTCATAGATCTTTGATCTAAAGAAAATCCTTTTGGGGTTTCACCAAATAGAGCCTTGCTCTCAGGAATCTGTTTCAGGGTTTCTCAACCCATGAACAGAACCTTGCATCTTTGGCAAAACATAGATCCCTTTGATCTAAAAAAAAAGATGAACTCTTAAGAGTTTGAGTATGGATAATGAAAATTAAAAATGGAGTTTTGTATTTAATGGATTATATCATCCTTTAATAATAATGATCTCAGAGTTCTTGGGAGACTTCTTTAAATTTCCCTTATTATGGAATTTGATAGGCGTCACCCCTATTCGTAGAGCATTGCTCTCGAGGAGTTTAACTCTCTGTGTTCGTTTTTTAACAAGAATTCGCTTAATCAGTCGGTCTGCTAATTCTGTTGATCTTCTTTCATAGGAACAATGGACGCCCATATGTATGCTCTTAACGAGATCATCTCTTACGGGGACATCCGCCGAATTGTCCGCTCTCAAGATTGAGAGTTCACAAACGCGGAGTGTGCTGAAATCATGAGCCACTTCGACGCATACAACGGTCCACTGCTTCCCCGACGTTCCTCCCTCCTTAAGCTTATCATGGGAGCCATCTGAGAAGCGCTTCCCCTATTCTGTTCCGGTGTACCGCTTAGGGATTTGGATGCCGCCGAGGATAAGGTGCACTCGGTGTACCTGATGAACTTTATCTCGAAGAGACGGCGAGACAGTCTTATCGATCTCTTGCACGAGTTCTTTCAACAGTCTTCCATACTCGCTGCTTATCGGAGGGTGGAAGACATTAGGGGGGACCCTGACGCTTGTGCTCGCGAAAGAAAGTACACTAGGATGGTCCGCGAGGCTTGGAAAGTCATAGATAGGGTCACTTTCGAGTTCCTCAATCCATGTCCTGGGTTCGAGGTTATTCCTTTGTAAACATTTTAATAATGTTATTATCTATTTCTCCATGATTGTAAGGACCCCTTGATATGAATAGAAAATTTTCATTTCAGTTTGTCTTATTTCTTGTTCTAAATCTTTTGTCTATGCTTGATCAAATGTAAATCGGATGCTCTTTCCGTCGCTTTCTTCTTTCTTTTATTCTCAGCATGCTGTGTTAATAAACAAGGTCGATAGATAATAGAGTAAGCATCTTGACTTCCTTAAGAAATAGCGATGGCTTAGGCCGCAGGTTCAGATCTGCTGCCTAAGACTTTTCAACTCTATGAGCCGTGAGGGTCTCATAGAGATTTTTCTCCCTACGGATCGAGAGGATTTCGTAGGTGTGTTTTCTCCTTAGGAATCGTGAGTACTCCTAAGTGCGTTTTCTCTTATAAGTCGTAAGGATCCTATAAGAGAATTTTTCCCTCCTACGAGTCGAGAGGACCCATAAGCGGTTGTTTCCCTCCTTGTCGAAACTCAACTTTGGAGAGTGAGACCCATGAATAGTACGCAAGAGACCGTTTTAGATCGACTTGCAGGGTCCTATTGTTCAGGAAGCAAGTTTTTTAGTCTCTGCTGCCTAAGGCTTCATCTTGTAAGTTGAGACGAATTGGGAATTTTCCCGTGGAGACACTGGTTTCTCTGCGAGCCGACACGAATTAGGAGGCTCTCGTCAAGGATGTTTGTTTCCCTGAGTCGAGGTATTTGCCAAGGATTATTTGTTTCCATGGTGTTGAAACGAATCGAGGATTTCCCTACTGAGACACTGGTTTCTCTGCGAGTCGATGCGAATCAGGAGGCTCTCGTCAAGGATTGTTTGTTTCCCTGAATTGAGGTAATTGCCAAGGATTATTTGTTTCCCTGGTGTTGAGACAAATCGAGAATTTCCCACGGAGACACTGGTTTCTCTGCGAGTCGATGCGAATCAGGAGGCTCTCGTCAAAGATTGTTTGTTTCCCTGAGTTGAGGTATTTGCCAAGGATTATTTGTTTCCCTGGTGTTGAAACGAATCGAGAATTTCCCACGGAGGCACTGGTTGCTCTGCGAGTCGATGCGAATCAGGAGGCTCTCATCAAGGATTGTTTGTTTCCCTGAGTTGAGGTATTTGCCAAGGATTATTAGTTTCCCTGGTGTTGAAACAAATCGAGAATTTCCCACGGAGGCACTGGTTGCTCTGCGAGTCGACACGAATCAGGAGGCTCTCATCAAGGATTGTTTGTTTCCCTGAGTTGAGGTATTTGCCAAGGATTATTTGTTTCCTTGGTGTTGAAACGAATCGAGAATTTCCCACGGAGGCACTGGTTGCTCTGCGAGTCGATGCGAATCAGGAGGCTCTCATCAAGGATTGTTTGTTTCCCTGAGTTGAGGTATTTTCCAAGGATTATTTGTTTCCCTGGTGTTGAAACGAATCGAGAATTTCCCACGGAGGCACTGGTTGCTCTGCGAGTCGACACGAATCAGGAGGCTCTCATCAAGGATTGTTTGTTTCCCTGAGTTGAGGTATTTGCCAAGGATTATTTGTTTCCCTGGTGCTCAAACGAGTCGAGAATTTCCCACGGAGATACTGGTTGCTCTGCGAGTCGACGCGGATCAGGAGGCTCTCGTCAAGGATTGTTTGTTTCCCTGAGTTGAGGTATTTGCCAAGGATTATTTGTTTCCCTGGTGTTGAAACGAGTCGAGAATTTCCCACGGAGATACTGGTTGCTCTGCGAGTCGACGCGGATCAGGAGGCTCTCATCAAGGATTGTTTGTTTCCCTGAGTTGAGGTATTTGCCAAGGATTATTTGTTTCCCTGGTGTTGAAACGAGTCGAGAATTTCCCACGGAGACACTGGTTGCTCTGCGAGTCGATGCGGATCAGGAGGCTCTCGTCAAGGATTGTTTGTTTCCCTGAGTTGAGGTATTTGCCGAAGGCACTGGTTTCTTCGGAGTTGGGATGAACCGTCGAGATTTGGCTTCGTTTTCTGGCAAGGCCTGTTGGGAGAGCATGGTTCTCTCTTTGTTTGTGCCCTTGGATTGTATACAGGGATCGATGTGATCTCAACTATAGGGCCAAAGTTTTTATCATCATTTTTTTGTTTTATTTCCGCGATGCTCTATCATTTCAGCTTTTATATCGCGAAGGTCGCGATTGCCCAATCATTTCGGCTATTTCTCGCGGTGCCCAATCATTTCGGCTGTTTATTTTGTTTTCACTCGCTACTTTTATTGCGAGTTGCCCAATCATTTCGTCTATTTTGCATGCATACATTTTACTTGCTGCTTTTTATTGCAAGTTGCCCCATCATTTCGGCTATTTCGTATGCATGTGCGGCTTACTAGCTTTCCGCCGTAAACCTAAAATTCGACACCGATTTTGGCATCAGCACCGCTACAACTGGGATATTGCCAGGAGCGAATCATCATCTGCCTCTGTCGATGTCAAACAAAGGTGGCTTAGCGATCATGGTTAAGATCCCGTCGACTAAGGCTTTCGACTTCGTGAGCCGTAAGGGTTTCACAAAGGTATTTCTCCCTACAAGTCGTGAGGATCTTGTAGGTGTATTTTCTCTTTAGGAATCGTGAGGATTCCTAAGTGTTTGTTTCTCTGTAAATCGTAAGGATCCTACAGGAGGGTTTTCTCCTTGTAAATCGAGAGGACCTACAAGGGTTGTTTATCATGTGTACATATCCCCAATCACGGATGAAACTTGGTTAGAGAAATGTTTATTCGCGCCCGTGGATTGTATATAAGGGTTAGTATTGAGCCACTTGTAGGGCAATATTGGAAGTTGTGGGGGTTGCTTAAGCATAGGTTTAGGTTTCTGTAACTTAAGACTTTCAACTATTATGAGCCGTGAGGGTCCCATAAGAGAGTTCTCCTTACAAGTCGTGAGGATCTCGCAAGTGTATTTTCTCCTTAGGAATCGTGGGGATCCCTAAGTGTGCTGCTCCCTTGTGAGTCGTAAGGATCTCATGCGGGCGGTTTCTCCTTACGCGGTCGAGGGGACCCTGTAAGTTTCTTTTAACGAGGTTGCGCCCTTTCGGGTTTTCACAAACACTCGCCGGTAGTCCTGCTGTTTTTACTTACGGAGCCCTTTCAGGTTTTCATCCGTGCCCTTTTTGCTTATGGACATACCGTTTTTTTATTCTTTTTATTTTTATATATATTTTTTTACGAGGTCGCGCCCTTTCGGGTTTTCACGAACACTCGCCGGTAGCCCTGCTGTTTTTACTCACGGAGCCCTTTCAGGTTTTCATCCGTGCCCTTTTTGCTTATGGACATACCGTTGTTTTTGTTTTTTTTTTATTCTTTTTATTTTTATATATTTTTTTACGAGGTCGCGCCCTTTCGGGTTTTCACGAACACTCGCCGGTAGCCCTGCTGTTTTTACTCACGGAGCCCTTTCAGGTTTTCATCCGTGCCCTTTTTGCTTATGGACATACCGTTTATTATATATATATATATATATATATATATATTTATAATTTTTTTTATTCATCTCGTCAGCCTAAAGATGTTGCGGTAGTATTTTAAAGACGTTTCGGTCCTTCATTAGTTTAAGGACGTTTCGGTCCGGCATTAGTTTAAGGACGTTTCGGTCTGTCGTTAGTTTAAGGACGTTTCGGTCTGCCATTATGAGAAGGCTAGCTACTGCTTATAAAGTTTGAGCTGAGGAAGATAGCGAGCGGACATAGTCGTCGTCATCTATCATTGACCTAGGCTGTGGCTCATTCAGCTTAGTATTTCTTTAGGAAGCAACCATTTATTGGCCTGAAAGGCCTTTCACCGTGCATGTCCATGAGTAGATAGGCCCCACCCTGGTTGACAAAGAGCGGCATTTTTATCTTTCATGGCCTGTTGGAGAAGGCGTTGCGTTTTGGCTTTCTCGTAGATGACCATTTCGCGGTTATGATCGTCCCAGACTTTTTGACCCGCTTCCTTTATAAGCTTGTCTATTTGTTCTTCGAACGACGGACTGGGCACTTTTCCATCTGGAACTTTCACTGGCTCGGGATTAGCATTCTCCCATTGAGCATCCGCTTCTTCATCGAAGTCATACACGACGTAGCAGCCGTGTAGTAGCTCTCGTTTCTTTGACCGGATGTATCTAAGCCCGATTGTCTCCATTCTCCCATTAGGCAGTTTGCGTTGAGTCCCAGGAACGTTCCAGACTTTGTCATAGAACTTGGCTTTTCGAACGGTCTGCTTGAAGGATATCCCCTGGCAGCAGCTTTTTCAAACCTTCCGTATAATATCTGGGAAGACGGATAGGCTGAAGCCTGTCGAGCGTAGGATCCGCGCCATGCCAGATTTCTTTCTCCACTTTGGTTTCTTCAGAGCGGTAGAATAGAATTGCTTTTTCGCTTTCTCACCTGGGAGGGATATAGAACGTTCGCAGCTCTTCTACATTGTAGATATCAAGCGCATCCAGTTCCTTACGGTGTTTAAGCGGCACCATGGCGACTTGTAGACTTTGTTCTTCGTCAGCGGACGTTCATATTGAAGGTCGAGCAGAGAATACAGCATGGATCTCATCTTCCGAGTCGCTACCAAAGATCAACGTAGGAGTGGACGGTCCTGGCTTGTTATGTTGGGGCAGACCCGAATACACTATCTCCTCTTCCTCCTCGGTATCACTCCCGAAAACAGGGATGGTGGCGTTAGCTTTGTTGTCCGGCTTGTGACACCTTTCCGTGTCTTCGAAATCCGGTAAGAAGTATTTGGCATCTTCATATTTGCGGACTTCGTTCACGGAAAACGGATTCAGTTCTCCTGCCACAGTATACTCGAGACCATCCTTAGCGTATTTCATACACTGATGTTGTGTAGAAGGGATGACGTTGTACTCGTGTAACCACGGTCGGCTGAGCAGAGCATTGTAGCATGTCTTGGCGTCTATGACATGGAACTTAATGTCCATGACGAGTAGCCCAAAGCGTAGCGTCAGTATCACAGACCCAAGAGTTCTTGATGACTGGGAGTCAAACCCGGAGATGGTGATCTTGTCCCGAGCAAGGTGCTGGACGCTCATGCAGATTTCTTTTAACACCCGCACATTGAGGAGGTTAACGGAGGATCCATTGTCGATCAGGATTTTGCATGTCTTTATATCGTGGCAGTATCCTGATACATAGAGGGGGCGATTATGTTCGCACGTCCCAAGGAGAAGGTCTTCATCACCAAAAGCGACATCGGCCGTGTGCACTTCCTCCAATTCATCCTTCATCTTTTCTTCAGCCAAGAAAGCTTGGAATTGTTCTGGATCTTGTAATGCCTTGATTAATGAATCTCTCGCCTCCTTTGATAGCAAAAGGGCGTCAAGAATGCTGAGCTGCAAGGGTAGTTTCCTCAAATGCGCTAAGACGTTGTAATCCACCTTATTCCTCTTCGGCGAGTCCTTGGCACTTAGCTCCTCCACAACTTGGTCATCTAAAACGATATCTTCAGAGACCTTTTCTTTCCCTTTATCTTTTTTATTTGAAGGCCCGAGATTCTTTTCGGGGAGCGTGTGATTACGTAGCCGGATATTTTCGCAGACCTTCGGCTCTTCTTCTTTTCCCGAGGTGGACTCTTTAAAGAGAGGGCCAAGCTCCAGCTCCTCATCAGAATCGCTCCCGAATGTAGGCACTTGTGACCCGCCGGTGCTAACCATGCGACAATCGCCGGTAGTTCTTTTAAGCCCTTCAGTCGTATTTCTTTGCTCCCGACAAGTTTTACGCTTTTCCCGCTTAAAGCGTTGCCGATGAGCAACATATCCTTGCCACCATCTATCGAAAGCTTTGCACTCTTGAGTGGGGTGCGAAACCTTCTGATGATATAAATAATAGGAGGGGTGCATCTCTATTTCACCAGTAATTTTTCCTTCAGAGGATGGTAGCTTCATGCCCATTGACATGGCCTTAGCAAACCTTCTCCTCATCTTGAATTTGCTTTTGTCGGTAGCGGAGGTATTTTGCTCCAGCGGGATCGTCTCAGCTCTTTCATCAAGTCGCTGGCGCTTGGCCCTTTCAAATATTACCGCCTCGCGTTCTCGATCAGCTTTACTTTTCAACCGAGCTTCATTAAGGAATGCGTCAATTACTTCATCTGATGGCCCCAGAATTTTGGTTCAGGATCTGCCCCCAGCGTTTCAGTACAAGGAGTTTCTTCATCGTCCATGAACGAATGGGAAATCACATGACAGCTCGCCACATATTCTTCAGATTCATCAGATGAACTTTCTCCCTCATCTTCCTCTTGAAAGACATGATTGAGGAACTCTTGGAATGTAATAGGAGTCCGTGCCTTCTGGTTGTATTCCTCCAGCGCGTCAATTTGTTTTTGCAAGTCCGTGCGCTTGTCGCCAGGCTTCACGGGCTTATTAGATTTCTTCTTCTTCTTTTTCGAAGATTTTGACGGCTGGTTGCGAGTGCTTGGGCCACCACCATCGGTCTTTGGAGTTGTACGTGGCTTCAACATCCCCTAAATGACCTGCGGTTCCAACGGGTTCTTCCACCTAATCGCTGGACATGTCTGAAGATCGTTTAGCATCCTCTTTGTCTTAGCTGATAATACAACCTCCCAAGGAGCTTCTTCAACGACGGAGCATGTTGCCTCCGGCGTATTCATCCCCTTAGAGGTGTGGGGCTGTGGGGGATTCACCTTCCATTTGTCAGATAACGCGAATTTGCCCTGTCGGTACTGGTTTTCAAGCCAATTTTTGAAAACGTAGCAATCTTCGATCGGATGGCCCAGTACTCGATGATAAGGACAGTAGTTGGGCTCATTGACATCATTTGGTTGCAACGGAAGTTTTGGATCCGGCAGATTTATGAGTCGGTTGCGCAACGCCAGCTCGAATAACCTTCTCGTTTTATCGCGGGGAAAAGAGTAAGAACGTCCTAGCCTCTCCTCAAGGGCTACGTACGGACGCATATTATTTTGACGAACAACCGGCTTCAAGTCGCTCGGTTGTTGTTGAGCATTAGCGACAACGATCGCTTTTCCCTTTCCTTTGTCATTTCGGGAGTCCGGCTTTGGAAGAGGGGGTTTATGGCCCATCTGATCCATTTGCGCTAGCTTGTCAATCAAGGCTTGGAAGGTAGTCTACTTGAAAAACATCATAAATTGTGAGATGGTTGCTTGCGGATCAAGGGTTCCCACAAACATACCCACCACGGGAGCTTCTTCAATGCGCTGCTCGCACTTCGACCATAAGTTCCGCCACCGTATAGCATATTGAACTCATGTCTCGCCTGGCTTTACCCTGGCGTTAATCAGTGCCGTCATCGGGGTGCGTTCACTGGCGCTTACAAAACGCTGAGTAAACAACTGCTCCATCTCCGCGAAGGTCTTGATAGAGTCATTCGGGAGCTCAGAATACCACTCAAACGCTGTATCTGATAAGCTTCCAACAAACTGGCGAAGCAACAGCTTGTCATCACCGCCGGTGTTGCCGCAGAGCGCCCTGAACTGGGCAACATGCTGGTGAGGATTGCCCGTTACCTTGTAGACATGGAACTTGGGAATTGTGTAACCTGGCGGGTACTTGATTTGATCGTACCAACTTGGATATGGCCGCCCTGTTTTACGACCTGGCCGGCTGCTTCGGTCGCATGATGAACCCGTATTTGTTGGGCTATGTACTCCTCCAAATCAGTTTTGAAGATTGTATCCTCCTTAGCTGTTGACAAAGCCGGCGGAGGATTCGACGTTTCTCCCCTATCGTCACCAAGGACGATCGGGGGATCTTCAGCCGGAGGATCTTGTTGTATCATCATCCCTACCATGTCTTGGAAGAGGAGGCCCATACGCTGTATGTTGGCTGCTTGTTCAGCAGCCTCTTTGTCCTTCTTTTCCAATATTCGACGAATGAATTCGGCGTCGGTTTCTTCCTCTTGGCATTCATCCGAGGACGTGTCAGGGCTTTCTTTTGGCCCAGTAAGTGCGGCCATAGCGTTCATCATCTCTTGGAGCTTCTGCTGCTGCTCCTGCGCTTTGGTCACTGATCGCGTAAGCGATCGATGACCCGTAGATATGCGACTGTCCTCTTTACCAGACGCCACGTAGACGGTATGAACTACAATGCCCCCTGACTTAGGGCGTTTGGGTTCACCACCTTTGATATTCGTCATCGGCGTTGGCACTTTCTCCGGCCTTCTTCTCTTATAGGTCGTAGAAGTTGAGGGGGCCGTTGCTTTGGGCACCCAAGCGGTCATTATCTTCCGTTGCTTGACCGGAGGATTTTCTTCTTCCCGACCTTTCGACTTCTTCTGTTGGCGAGAGAATTTAGGCTCAATCACAGATTCTCGGACTCGTCGCCATGTCTTGTAGATCTTGGAGGACAGCGATCGAGGAGACTGCTCTGGCTTTTCTGCTTCCATGGCAGTCTCTACTGGTGGAGGAGATCTTTTGAGCACCGCAGACGGCGAGTTTCTGCGTACTCTATTCAGTAGCTCGAAACTGTTTCCGGTGGGAACAGCAGCGTTAACTTCCACCGTTGGAGCTGGCGAAGTCATCCCAGAAGGGGAGTTGCTCCCGGTCTTCCTTATCCGGCGCCAGTGGCGTCGGCGGGCGCGACGAGTCGTCGGTATTGGTTCAGAGACAGAAACAACTTCTTTTTTCCCTCTGTTCAGGTGTGGGGTTGTTGCCGGCGTTAGCCTATTGAAGGCTGATATCTTTTGAGCAGCAGGAGCAGGAGTGGGATTTGGGATGGTCAATCTTGTAAAGACTGATCTCTTAGCAGGAGAAGCCGCCTTGACGACCTCAGGAGCAGGTTTGGCTATTCTTTTTGGAATAACCTTTTCCGGGACTGCAAGCTTCATCGTGGGCCCGCAGGAGTTTTGGCCAAGCCTGGAGAAGACCGAGGCACTGGTGTTGGGCGACCCGTTGAGAGGGGCCGCAGTAACTGTAAGCCGATCGAAGACCGACTTCTTAGGAGCTTCTGGTACGGGCATAGGGGTGCTGAAGCTTGTTGGTGGAAGCATGGTTCCGAAAAAAATCCCTGTGGTGGCTTGAGTAATCTGCTCCACGGGCATGGTGAACAAAGAGGCCGATTGGGGCCCGTAGGTTATGCCCCCAGTTGAGGCCGGACGCGAGCTGCAGCTGCAGTTAGAGCACTTCGAACAGGTAGAGGCTATCGATGCTTGATTTCTGCGCCAGGCAAAAGGACAAATCTTAGTAACTTAAAATCCGAAGGCAACCATTAACAAACCGCGATTCGTCCGCGAAAACGACACACGAAGTGTGGAGTGGAAAGAGGAAAAGGTCCCACCGGGCATGCCAGAATCTGTTCCCCTCCGAACGGCGGCCGGCGACGTTAGGACGTCTAGCCTGAGATTCGGGGAAGATGATATTTGGTTTTATCCGTCTACCTCTCCGAAGATGCCAAGTCGATTTATGGCACCGTGTATCGGAGGTTTAGACGGATGCGGCCGATGTAGCAGACTTCGTCAGATTCCCCCTAGCTTAAGGGGTTTTTGATTATGGGGACGCTCTTCCCTGCAGGCGCAAGCCCCTGCAGTTAATTACGCTACCGCATCGCGGTAACAACTTTCTCCTTCTCCAGAATTTCACTTCGTGTCGTGTGTGTTTGTTTTGTTTGTGGTTGCCCGTGGATTGTATACGGAGACTAAGCGATGTCGTCGCTCGTAGAACGTGGATTAGTGCAAATCCATATTTACTTAGATTTGGGTTTGGTGTTTTGGTTTAAGGATACGTTAGCCGTATTTAGGCTAAGATCGACTTAAACGTTTGTTAAGGATACGTTAGTCTGATTTGAGACTAAGTTCAACTTAACGGGATCGTTTGGATCCGAGAAAAGAGCGTTTGGGGACTCTATTGTTCCATTTTAGGGACGTGGTGGTCCATATTCCAGTTTAGGGACGTGGGGGTCCATGTTCCAGTTTAGGGACGTGGTGGTCCATCGCCAGTTTAGGGACGTGGTGGTCTATGTTCCAGTTTAGGGACGTGGTGGTCCATCATTAGTTTAAGGACGTTTTGGTCCGTGTTCCTGTTTAGGGACGTGGTGGTCCATAATTAGTTTAAGGACGTTTCGGTCCGACATTAGTTTAAGGACGTTTCGGTCCAACATTAGTTTAAAGACGTTTCGGTCCACGAGTTTAAGGACCCCGCAGTCCGTATTGATGTGTGGTCGTCGGGACCCGTCACCTCTCTGACGACGTTGAATGATTACAATGACATGTGTCAGAGGAGTTCGGAGATGTACCCTCGAACCGGATATAAATTGATTTAGGGAGCAGCCGTGCTCAGTCAATTTAATTTGAGGACTTACGGCCATGATTGGGCTAAGTCCAATTGAAAAAGTTCAATATTTTTATTTATTTTTGGTATATTAGACCTATGCTAGGGATTTGCCCACATTTTTTTAGTAATGCACTGCATTGTTTTTCTTTGTTTCAGTTGGGCTCTACCCCTTTTACAAATGATGCAAAACATCTACTTTGTTTGGGCTCTGCCCTTTTTAAAATGCATAGCATTTTTTATTATTTTGTTTGGGCTTTGCCCATTTATAAATGATGCAGAGCATCAATTCTGTTTGGGCTCTCCTTTTTTATTGCATTACAATTTAATTAGGCATGCTTGGTCTTTTTGATTTGGGCCTGGCCCTTTAGGAAATGCATTGCATTTGTCAGGCGCTTTGCGCCAATTAGAGAGCGCAAGCGCTTGTGGTGTTGACACGTGTCATGCAAGTGCAGTGCGCTGCGCTAATGCGTTGCGCCTGCGCTGCTGACACGTGGCGCGCTCTGGTGGCTTGCGCCAATCCAGGAGCGCAACAGCGCAGTTTGCAAGTGCAAGGCACTATAATTTGAGAATCTTTTAGAACCAATGGTTCATGATAAAGTCCAAAGCACTGTTAGTTTTCTTCGATCTAATGAGAATAAAAGAAAACAAGTATTTCTTGTTTTTCTTGTTTTAAAGAACTAGTGGTTCATAAGAAGTGCAAAGCACTATTTATTATGTGAAGATCATTGATCTTGTTCTTAGATCAATGATCTATTAAAAGAAATTTCTTCTATTTTATGAAGGTTTTTTACCTTTTTCTTGAAACTTTTTCAGAGTTCTCTCTGTTTGAAGTTCTTGATTTCTCAAAAAATGTTGATCCCCTCGAATTGAGGTCTAGGGTCCTTTTTATAGTGCCCATAAATTAGTTAAAGAGATTTTTCTCTGAGTGATTTGGGGAATTTTTCCCACCGTTGGATCTTTGATCCAAGGGCTTCTGTTTTACAGAAGAAAATCTTCTTGTTTTAATATGAACAGAAAGATTTCTTTAGAATCTTGATTCTGTTTGGCGAAAATGCCCCAGCGCGTGACACGTGTCAAGCAGCGCATAGCGCAGCGCAACTGCGCTAGCGCATCTGCGCTGACACGTGTCGCGCAGCGCCACTGCGCTGCGCTAGCACATCTATGTTGACACGTGTCGCGCAGAGGCAACTGTGCGAGCGCATCTGCGCTGACACATGTCGCGCAGCGCTTGCGCAACTAAAGCGTTGCTTCCTTTAATTTTGCTTTAAATAGAGCTTTGCTCTGATTGGGCGCGCTGCCTCAGGCGCTGCGCTGATGTATCAGCCCCTGACACGTGGCGCGTTGCGCGCAGCGCAAAGAATCTGAAGCGTTGCTTCATTTACTAAAGTTTAAATTTTCAAAGTAGAGCTTTGCTCTGATTGGGGGAAGATGAAGCGTTGCTTCATCTCCCGCCTTAGAATTTGAACAGAGCTTTGCTCTGATTGGGGTAAACATCAAGAAAACCATAATAATACAGCGCGTGGCTCTAAGGTCGAAAGAATATACACTGGTCTTCTATGTCCATCAAATATACAAGTCTGGTTGATGGAGTTTACTAGATACAACTGAAATGATAAATGTACAATGGTGGTCACGATGCAAGTGAACCCACCTACCAAACCAATCGCCCGAAATGAAAGCAGTGTGCCCGCAAAGCCGCCAAGAAACCTGTACGGAAAAACCTGCAAGAAACTGTGGCACAACGGGGGTGAGTTTCCAACTCGTGAGTAGAAAATATCACGGAGCAGAAATCGCATGTATGACGCTATCCTAGATTATATCAAGTAATATCCTCAAATAAATATCATGATCCATCTACATATAAGTGCAATACCATGTGCTCATGTCAGTGCCTCAGATAGCAACATATCAGATATATGATGTATGAATGCATATGAATGAAAACAGAATACATCAAACAAACAGAGAAATCTGTGTCAAACATCGACACAAAACACAAATCTCAATCTCTCAATATCTCACGCTCCGGCTATCTGGACAGGCCTGTATCATCAAATTTCAATATCTCAGTGTCTCAAATCTCAATATCTCAATATCACAATACCTCGGGCTCCGTCAGTCCAGATCGACCCATATCATCAATCACACGGCCACGAACAGTATCCTCCGGATATCCGCCGTGCCAAACAATCACCGGTAGGTAGTCTTCCCCTGCCAGGCTCATCATCTACAACTCGAGCTTATTGCCCTGGGTACCATACCGGGCCCACCATGTACCCGAGACGGTTCATCTTACTCCTCTAATCGGGTCTCGAAATCTAACAGCAATCTTGATAAATCATGGTGGACGACTCATACATCACGAGAAAACCGCAACTTGCATTTTAAAAAGAGGGAGAGAGAGATATGTTTATATATATATTCTTGCGGTTTTCCCCCAAATCCAGAAATCTCATGGAAGTCCGAAATCCAAGAATCAAGAGTAAGTAAACGGTGAATATCGGCATAAATCTCCATAATACTGCATGACCAATGAATATATGAATGCCTATGATATCATGCAATGAGTGCAATAGTTAAACTAGCATATGACAGTGATAACATATTGCAACTATCAGCTAGCAAGCTATGTCAATGAAATAATATTCTCTAAAGTATACGTGACATGGCAATTATCGATGATGATGTGTGTGAGCCGGCAAGCAGGTGTACGTGGAACATACGCATCATCGGTAATGGTGCTGGTGTCCTGACAGCAGGGTTTCATAATAATTACAGATAACATATGTATAAGCATGCAAAGCGATGAAACATCATGAATATTCAGAAAGTGATATAGTAACAGCAACACTGAAGAATAAACCTACCTAATATACGAGTCATACAGTTTGGTATTTTAAAGTACTTACGATTCACTGCATTTGAAAACAAATATGACTCGAGCCCAGTCAAAAAGGTAAGGAAATCCACCTAGGTCTAGTCGGTGATCTCGCCTCAATAGTATCATGTACGATACAATATATATATATATATATGACATCCTTGAGTCAAGAGTGCAGATCTAACATCATAATTATATCTCGTACGGTAAATCTATCGTACGGCATCCCAAATCTGGGTACGGGTCAAATATCATGTTTATCTCATTACTCATCTGATATCCTTATCATCACATATCGTGAACATGGGAGTACTGATCTAAGTCTAGTACAATACTAATATCATCAACATATATGTACGCGTGTGTGAATACACATCGCCCATCAATCCGCTAATATCATGTCGTATCTCATTATACGAACCAAATCACATCACCGATCTCATGGCACCATGCCTAATCTCATCAACTCATCTCCAAATACCATATAATATCCTCATCATCCATGCATATGAATATGAATATATATGACATCCTCGATGTGCACAAGGGAGTAAATGTATGCGAGTGTGTGTATGTGCGTGTATGCAAATCTTTACTCTAGGGTTTCGTGACTAAGGAATCAATTAAAGTCTTTTCTTCAATTCTCGCTAACACTAAACCAATAATCTCCTATAGCTTTTCATTTGCTAAGGTTCATATCTCACAATAGCTTAAAAATGTACATCAATATCACATCACATCATATTCTTACGAAATTGCGGGGGTGCTATACGCCATCCATTTGACTTCCCCCGTAGATATATATCTACTCACCTGCTCTTGCTTGCCGATGTCGATGTCGCCACGCCCCTCCTTGTTGCTCCGAACCCACTCGAGGGTACCTACATGTATACCACAAGACATAGTAAATGGAAATAGCGTACGAAAACCAAATCGGCACGCGTATCGTTCATAGGTCAAAACCAATAGTCTCGCATGCAAGAATAGCCAAACCAACCCACGATGTCGATGTACATATGTCAAACCATCGAGTTAAAACCAAATTCCTAAGATCCAGAATTCAGAATACGCAAAACCAAACCCCGAAATAGAACAGCAACTCATGAAACTAGTCCCAGATTTTGATTAAGGTGAAAACAATGTGCACAAACAATACTGGGGTGATGTATAGAGAGCATATGACCTACTGAAGCAACCTGGGCCCTAACCCCCATCCCATGGCCGGCCACACATGCCCAAAATACGGCCTCCTCGGTTCTTCAGGGGTGATAGGGTCTCGTTTTGGCAGGGTGGTCTCGTGGTGGTCAATCTAGGCTAATAGTGTTGTTTGCTTTTCTCGTAGTTATCCCAGGTCATCCCAGATTCCCCTGCACACCCTAAACAATCACAAAACCGACGTGAACAGTTTCAGTTTTCCAGAAATTTGGGTTTCAGGTTTTATCTTGTGTATGTTCTGGGTTTGCAACACCATGGGGGGGTTTATGGTCACAAAATACACTCAAGTCCACCACACAACTCAACTTAATCCCTAACCCTCTCTAGGAATTTCCAAAGTGCACAAAACTACACGAAATTGAATTTAAACTTGAATAGAGGCTAAAGCAAAAGAAATACTACACTTAATGTGAAAGAATTATCTCGTTTGGCACTCATAAATCCCCTAGAGCACCAAAATGTAAACTTTCTTGGTCCAAAGTGTAGCTTGTGAGCTTGTACATGCTTTTGTGAAATAGAGATGGAGTTTTGGTGTTGTTTTGATGATATTTTTGGGGTTTGAAGTGGAGGGGGAGTGAGGTGCTGCCATAGGTGAAGAGGGAAGAGAAAAGATGAAGGATATGATGAGCAAACAAAGTGTTATGGTTCAAGGTTGACCCCTCACCTCTCTCTCTCTCTCTCGCCCATACCTTATTATTTCATCATTTCCTTTTTCTTTTCTTTTCTTTTCCTTTTCTTTTCTCTTCTCACAAAACCAAAGCCATGAATGAAAAATGAAAAGAAAGCCATGTAAGAAAATGTAACACAAGTGTAAAAATGATATGGTGCATGTTTTGCACAAAACAAGCTTAATGCGCGATTAGCGATATTTAATCGCGATTAGCACTAAATAGTGTATAATTAATCATAAAAACTTATAATTTGCATAATTCACATAAAGCACCCTCATTTTAGTAATTTCCATAATTTTCCAAATTTTTCCCAATTTTATCGGTATTTAATTATACTGCCTTATTAAAATATTCAATATAATATTATTTAATTATAAAAAAATCCAAAAAATAATATTTTATTTTTCTGAAATTTTACAATCTTCCCCCCTTAAAGAAATTCGGTCTCCGAATTTAAATATAAACCCCTCAAATCCAAAAACATTTCAGTAAAAAGTCTTAATCGTCGGGGCTCCGAAATCATCAATACATAAAACGCATCGTAGCGCAATGCATGCGCATGAATAATGAGCAGATAACTCAAAATCAAAACTCTATCAAACATTCCACAATCATCAGAGTCATGGTGAAGACACAAATGTCAAATCCAATACGAAAACCAATATGATATAAATGTAAGCATCTGAAGGAAATGCACGCCAAACCTTTCATGTTGTTGTGCAATGCGCGTATCGCGGCACAATGGCCGACGTCTATTGTAAGAAAATAACTATATATATACTTATCCTTTGTTTAATATGTATGTCCCGCCGTTTTTGAAAATAATTTAGAATGGTTTCCTTGTTTTTAAACGTTTCGTGTCATATCAGACACGTAGGTAAATACTGAGGCTATAGCTCTCTTTTTTGGAAATCCCTTCGATAGCTATCAATGCATGTAAAATATATCCAGGTACTGTCCTCTGACTAGTCCTATTCAGCTACTATATCGAATAGTAAATATCAAAAAAAAATGTACTACTCATAGGAAGTCGGTCCCAAAATATACATAAGAATGCCGCATGCGTCAGGTGCGCACGGAAAAATTGAAGTCCATAATTGTGCCATACATGTGCACAGAAAAAAAATCTAAGTGCAACGGGTGTGCACGAAACACCTGTCATAGGCAACGGGTGTGCCTGACAGCAATATCAGGTGCATCTGATATGCACCAAGAATCCCGATTTAGTGCATCTGTTGTGCACCAAAATCATACCTCATATCATGCACCCAACATGCGCGAAAATCCAAATCAGGTGCATCCATCATGCACGAATAAAATCTAAATCATGTGCATCCAACATGCACGAAATTATGAAATCCAATATCAAGCACCGAACATGCGCAAAATCCAATCCAAGCGCGTAAAATATGCGCAAGAATCCAATCAGGTGCACAAAGTGCATAAAACAAATATCGAGCATCACGATCGAAATCGACGGTATACAACACATTTCAATCCAAATCCAAATCAGGTATACCGTGGTATATAATCTCACAACCATGCGCATCAGCGTGCACAAAAGCAAATCCAAATACTAAAACTTCATGAAAACCATGCCAAAAGCATAAGTCAAATTATATGCATGCCCTTAGCATGAAATCACAATCAATATCTTAAATGACATCACAACGAAGTCAAGTGCAACTGTGGTGCACAAAATACGTATCAATGCACTCCAAGCGTATGTGAACTACACCGAGTGCAAAAACCAAATCGTGTGCGTACCATATGCACAAAATCAACCCAATTATATGAAATCCATGAAATCATAAACATGTGCAGCGAAGGCACAAAACGATATCAAGTGCGATAACTGTGCACAAATAATAAATCAACACAACGGTGTATAAAGCATATCTCACGTGTAATAACTATGCACAAAATATGAGTACCCAGTAGGTGCAACCATGGTACACGAAAATAAATATCATGAAACTCAGTCATCAAGACTCAATCATGCGAATAGATCGCCCAAAATACCGAAATCAAGTATGGCGGAAAAGTCCCGCTCAAGCACATCCTCCAAGAATCACTGGCCAACTGTCGTGGTCACTCAGAACATGTCTCGTCGGCAGTGCCGAACTCTGGCCTGCTGGGTGTGTGTAAAATAATCACTCCTGGGTCCAAGTCTTCTCGTATAATATTCCAGAAAGGTCCTGTCGAGGTCTCTCCCAAATCTCTTGTCTGCCGATCTGCCCGGAAGTCATCGTCCTTTATTAAATCTGTTTCTTGTTTCGGAACGGCAGCATACTCATCGCGACTCCTTCTAGTAGATATATCTATATATAACGCCTCTGTATGAGTGTCACATCTCTGATGTCGGCGGAGTGGAACGTCATCTCGTAGAAATCTCGTACGAACCACTTACTCCACTTTTCTCTAATGTCGACTGTTTCGGACTCGTCTCTTCGTAGCTGCATGGATTGTGCTCCAACGGCTATACTCGTATCTGGAGTCTCCCAAGCAATGCATCCCATCACATGATATCCTAATGATGTCGAACTTTTCGATCGATTTGTCAAAGTTCCATAATCCCCCAAGAGCTCAACATCATGAGTACAGTTTAATAATATCGAGTACATGCCACAGCACCTATGGACCAACCGTAGAAGGGCAAACCCAAGCCTCATTAATGGCACCGCTGAACTGCCGCAAACCCTAAGGTTTAAAGGCGTTCTCATGGTCATTATGTCGAGTTAGGGTTTCATTCTTCTAGAGGGTCCGTAGAATTACTTGCATGTTTTCTTCAAATACTTTAAACTTAGAAAATGGTTTTCTGACATTCGATCGTCTCTATCGACTCCCAACGTATCTGTGTGAAGTCTTCTCAAGCTGGAATCAATCAATCTGATGACCTCGCATCGGGGTAAGCGAACGAACCACATGTCCTACTCATTCATCCTCGGGTGACTAGCGACCTTCTATCATATCTCTAAGTATATACCTATGCTGCAGTAGCTCCAACATCTGGGGCGATATCTCGTCATTCGCAGCAACAACTGGCTCATTCGTCTGCACGTTGAACAGTGCCTCATTCATCATGAATAAGCGATACATCAATGGTAATCACATTCTGGCTGGCCTCTATCAATAGCTCAATCCTCTGGTGCAGATCTGCACGTCCGAGTAATCTCCTAAAAGCGATCCATCAAACGCTCATGGTACGAAAACACAATAAAACTACGCCTCTCTATGCAATCGTATGTCCCTGGAATCACTCCATGGTCAGTCCTCGTTCGTGACGAGCTCGTGCTGACGCAACTCTAGCCGTAGCACTCTTTGCCCGTGTAACCGTGGTAACAAAACCATAACTGGTACTGATGAGGCTAGATTATCGGAATGAATATAATGATGTGCAAGGAAATGTACATCCTAAGGATTCTTAAGCGGAGTAGCGTATCGTAAGTATGCCGCGGAACATACACACGGTAGTTCACTCTACTTGAGTCACCTACTCCATCAACCAAGGGTCATCCTACACTCATAAGGTAAAACCTAACCCTCTGATACCAACTTTGTCACGACCCAAAAAGTACGGAACATGACCGGCATTTAAATTATGAAACATCTCGAGGCGTACGTAATCTAAGTAAGCCAAAACCCAGAAATCAAAACCAATTAAAGTAGTAGAGTGAAGGAAAAACCAATTTAAAGCAAGTAGTTTAACAACATGAGCCGAAGTATGCATTTTGAAAATCTCAAGTCTTTTCTGAAAACTTTGGCAGAGTTTCCTTTGTAAATACTGACCTCAAATAGGTACAAACCTGATAAAGCATATATAATGAACAAAGGCATCCCCAAGCGGGAGCTAGCTCTTCGCCAACCAGCGGACAAAACCACACAATGCAAAATAATACACAACGCCGAAGGGAGAGGATCAAGGTACAGAATGAAAACCATCATCATCAAGAAAACCATAATAATACAGCGCGCGACTCTAAGGTCGAAAGAATATACACAGGTCTTCTATGTCTATCAAATATACAAGTCTGGTTGATGGAGTTTACCAGATACAACTGAAATGATAAATGTACAGTGGTGGTCACGATGCAAGTGAACCCACCAACCAAAGCAATCACCCAAAATGAAAGCAGTGTGCCAGCAAAGCCGTTAAGAAACCTGTATGGCAAAACCTGCAAGAAACTGTGGCACAACGGGGGTGAGTTGCCAACTCGTGAATAGAGAATATCACAGAGCAGAAATCGCATGTATGACGCTATCCTTGGTCATATCAAGTAATATCCTCAAATAAATATCCTAATCTATCTACATATAAGTGCAATACCATGTGCTCGTGGCAGTGCCTCAGATAGCAACATATCAGATATATGATGTATGAATGCATATGAATGAAAACAGAATACATCATGAGTGAGACAACTGTTTTCTTTATTTAATGAGATTTTTGTATATATATATATATATATATATATATATATAAATCGAGTATCATTGATGAAATCAACAGAGAAATCAGTGTCAAACATCGACAAAAAACAAAAATCTCAATATCTCAATATCTCAGGCTCCGGCTATCCGGACTGGCATGTATCATCTAATCTCAATATCTCAGTGTCTCAAATCTCAATATCTCAATATCACAATACCTCAGGCTCCGTCAGTCCGGATCGGCCCATATCATCAATCACACGACCACGAACGGGATCCCCCGGATATCCGCCGTGCCAAACAATCATCGGTAGGTAGTCTTCCCCTGCCAGGCTCATCGTCTACAACTCGAGCTTATTGCCCTGGGTACCATACCGGGCCAACTATATACCGGAGACGGTTCATCCTACTCCTCGAATCGGGTCTCGAAATCCAACAACAATCATGAAAACTCAAGGTGGACGACTCATACATCACGAGAAAACCGCATCTTGCATTTTAAAAAGTGGGAGAGAGAGAGAAGTTTATATATATATTCTTGCAGTTTTCCCCCAAATCCAGAAATCTCATGGAAGTCTGAAATCCAAGAATCAAGAGTAAGTAAACGGTGAATATCGGCATAAATCTCTATAACACTGCATGACCAATGAATATATGAATGCCTCAGATATCATGCAATGAGTGCAATAGTTAAACTAGCATATGACAGTGATAACATATTGCAACTATCAGCTAGCAATCTATGTCAATGAAATAATATTCTCTAAAGTGTACGTGACGTGGCAATTACAAATGTGTTGGATATAGTGCCCTCAGAGTCAATTATTGGATTGCAGGTACGTGATTGCAATGATTGCGGAGGACCTATACCGGTAGGACAGTCTTACTCGAGATGATAGTATGCTATCTGGTTTGCCTTTATCAGTCGTGTACAGATTCAGGTGACTGATCACTGCTAAACTTTGATAGAGCCCTTAGGATCTTGCTTTACTACCAACAGTATGATGGCGATCATATACGTGAGAGTTGGGTGGTTTATAAGCATATCCTTAATTGTGGTCCCTAGTCGTGGGAGTTTCGAGACAGGGCATCGATACTCCGGAGTAGACTAGTGTATACAGTCGAGACCCCGACGAGGGGCGGTGGCCGGTCTCACAAGCCACTAGTGTCAGTTGGATCACCTAAGATGTATACAGGTGCTCATTGGGTTATGAGTACACCGGACAGGACTCGCCGGGAACCTGCTAGTTGGTATTATACATATCGTCAAATAGCAGTTCCCTGGTGACATGTGTACAGGTTAGTTCATCGACCTGAGGTCGTCAATTGTCTCGTGTGAGTTCCCACTGTGCTTTGATTTCTACCCTACCACGGCTCAAAGGAGTCTTGCAAACAGGTAGTTTTTGGGTACAGTCCCGAGCCACATGGAGGCACGTGAGAGGATCGGCAGGGGATTCGTCTCTCCCGGTATTGGGGGTGAGATCGCGATGTGTCTAGGAGAGCCATTACACAAAGCCCACGGCCGTGGCAGGAGATTTACTGGTAGGTACTCCAGTAGTATCTCAGGGTGTTTTTAGGCTACATCCCGACACGACTTATACTGCTTTTGGGGGTCTGACGTTACCAGCCCCCTAGGAAGATATGCGATACTCATAGACGAACGGACCGGACTGTATATACATTGTCACTGTTAGGCTCGGTAGGGTTTCCGGATGAGTTCACTCATCGGCCTCCCTTGAGGTCAGTCCGTGGGCAGCCGTTATGCACAGCTAGTGCCGCTGACGGCTTGTGGTTAAACCCACTGCCAGGGTACTGACGAGTCATTAGAGTCCCCCACAGACAGTTTCCCAAGTAGGGGCAAAACGTCGTAGAGGCCGTATGGTTTTATGGCAGGGTTCGGAAAATGCACGTGCGTTTACGCACTTGTCATTTTTCGGGCAGATAATACTGGTAGGCTTTGGTTTAATCCGGATCCGAGTATTATATTGAGTAGATATAATATCTTTGTCTCAGTTGAATTTGTATTCGGTCGTAATACAAATGTGGGTATATTTATACTGTTTCGGGGTTGTCCTGAAATTCGTTTCAGGATCGCTTTTGGAAGTTGCCAGTTTCCAGTTTCCAGTTTCCGTATTTGACATTAGGTTAAATGCGGATTTATCTTTCCGTCACTCGGGTGAGTCATGAGGGTGAGTCGTGCTTCTGGAAGCTTCTAGATGGTGAGGTGGCTTAGTGACTCATCATGGTATTAATTGTTGCATTAATGGCTTGATGATGTGTTATTGTGACTCATCCTTTAGCATTAATGTTTCTTGTTAACCTTAGGATATTTCTTCATCCTTATTGTCACCACTTGGTTCCTACACTCACCCCCTTCTATATTATGGCCGGCCCCTTGTGAGTGAGAGAGAGAGATTGATTTTGATTAAAAAGACTATGGTTTTGAGTGTATGGAAATTTGATAACTCATTTCTCATTCCATTTCATTTCGAGTGGCAACTTCATTAACCGTTCGTCCACGGCTTTAGACGAAGTGAGACAAAGTATTCTACTCATTCTCTTCATCAGTCTTGGTCGTCTCTTTTAGCAAACTTGACGACCGAGTTGCCTCGAGTCAGAGGCGGGAGCCCGTTTAAAGATCCGTTGACGTGGTGCCACCTGGACGAGCAGATCGGAGATCGACGAGATCGGAGCAGCCGCAACCAAGCGTGGGATGATGGTTAAAGAACGAAGGACTTAGATCGTTCGGAATAACCATTCTACCCTCTTTACAGTTTGTTGGTTTAGCAATAATGGCAGATCCGGGTAATAGTATACGATAGCGCCAGTTAAAAGTTTTTGTTCCGCATTTGGCTTCTGTAGACGGACGGGGCGCTACCGTAGACTTACAGTGGTATCAAAGCCTCACCATTTTGCTTTACTAACTTGTGCTAACGCGTTTAAAATATCGATCGGACCGAATATCAAAAACTACAACTTTTCAGTTCTGAGTTTTTGTCGATTTTAAAATGGTTCTAAAAATAATTTTACACATCACAGAAAATTCAGCAGGCTTTTCTAAGCAGATGGTACAAATTTGGTCACGTGACCCTACAAGACCGCCGCGGAATCGCGATCAAACCTAGGGTTTGACCGCGCATCCACGGCCAATCTGTGGGATCATTGATCCAAATTTGTACAGTTGCTTCTATTGGGTAAATTGTGGTTTTTGGTATATATCTTTTGGGCCCAGATTTTGTTACTGTATAGCAGATGTACGTGGGGCCCACTTCGTGATATTTAGTCGATCGAAATTTAAACATGTTAGTTTACAGTGCTTACATTATATCTCCGACCGTGAATGTCATTCAAGCGGTAAGCCGCGTCTGATTGCTATAGTTCTTTTAGACGGGTTTGCGAACGTGACATTCGCGTTGATGTTCTGTGTTGTGCTGTAATATTGCGGATTTGTCGTGGTGGATAGCAGTGTGCAATGGTAGTGCAGTTTGGATTTATTTTTACATTTGATATTGCGGGGCGAGCGTCCAACATGTGGACTGCCGTCACTGCCTGTTGTATAATATTCTTTTGGGGCACGACCGGGCTGAGGTCGATGTACCCGTTGTACATATTTTTCATTTCTGTACTAGGTTTGCCCCGCGACGGAGTGCACGGATAGCCGGGTTCTGGAGGGCAACGGGTCCGCATCTCATGGCTTTGAGAGGCAGAGGGGCCTCGCTCTGGAATTGGCAGACTATTCGCCGCACTCGTAGGGGGTACAGGTTGACCCAAGCTGGGGTGCCCAAGTTACCAGATTCCGTGAAGTGCAGGGTGGTCCATTCAGTTTGCTATAGGGGGCTGCCTCGCTTCAGGTTTTGGCGGGTAACTTGCCGCACCCGTAGGGGTCTAGGTTTCATTGCACAGGCTATCCACACGACCAGGGGAACGTCGGGTTTCAGCAACGGCTCTGTGAAACTCGGGGATCCCAGATTATCTGTATTGTTCTGTGATACTTATTACTTTTCTGTAATGTTGCATATTATCACGCCTGGAGCGATTATTGTATATTGGTATATATACTATTAGATGTTGTATATGTTTTACACCCGCGCTAGTCCAGTCCCCGCTCTGTCGTTAGTTAAGTAACCTAACGGGTGATGACGGGACCCAGTGACGAATGCGGATGGCATATACGTACATTTTATTTTCGTTCTTTTCTGGTGTGATTAATTGATGGGACTGCGTTGATTTTGATCAATGCAAAGGAAAGCAAACCTATTTGGCAGTTGTTGGAACAAATTTAAAAAGTGTTATTACAAAGACGTTTCCTTTTGTTTTGCATAGCGGTATTCGGTTGGAATATCCTGCACCTCATTCGACGAGGCAAGGGCCGATATCTCTTCACCGGGAATGACCCCTTAGGCAGAAGTTTGAGTCAGGGTAATAACTTCACTATAGTCGATTACAAGTTGCTTTGCATCGCGGTATTCAGTTGGAATATCCTGCACCTCATTCCACGAGCAAAGAGCTGAGATCCCTTCACCGGGAGTGACCTCTTTAGCAAAGGTTTTCGCCACTATATTTTTATAAAAAGCTATCAGGTTCCTTCAGCGATATCAAGTTCGTTACGTTAAAGGTTTTTCGCCAAAAACCAGCCGTAGCCCTCCGTCATTTCTTTTGGGTATTCAGTAGTATTCAAGCTATGTATTTTGACCTAACGCCAAGACATAGTGTTTGGTAGCTGCTGGGTATTCATTTGTTGCATAGATAGATGAGTTGGTTTGGGACAGTCGTTCTGCCATTTTGACCTAACGCCAAGGGCATGTACGGGTGGGTTCAAATTGACAAGATAGTGACGGGTAGAACTTGGCATGTGACTTATGACATTTTGACCTAATGCCAAGGTCATAAGAGCATGGGGCAAAAATCTTATCGGGAGTTTCTAAAGAAACTGAAACTTGCCAAGTATGCGCATACCTTCTGGAGTATGAGTAACGTGGATGGATTCCATCACGTTATCATGCAATGAGAGTTGGATCCCGATTCCCACTGATGAGTTGGTTTACTCTTCGGATGATCCCGATTGATTCTTCTTTCAGGTTTGGAGGAGAATTTGGCATGACAGTGGGAGGTTTCCTGATTAGATAAAGTGATAACCATTCTGATCTAGGTTAGAGTGCACGCAGAGAGTTTCTTTTCTCTCTCTCTTTGGCAGCGACCTTTGACCGACCCCAGACTTTGACTCTGTGACTAAGTTGACCGAACCTTCTTAAAATACTGGCTTTTGGATTGTCTAAGTTGCATAAGTCATTACCACTCCTTCTTTTACCCTTTGCATTTCTCAGAACACCCCGTATTACTACGGACATCCACTTCCATTAGATAGATCCATCGTATGGTTATATACGAACTCGAAGGGACTTCTTCGAGGATGGATCCAGGTTCAGGAGAAATAGAATTGGTTTATTCAGTTGTCTTTTATTATCACCTTCTCTCAGGTTGCGAGGGCTCCTTGGTTTAGGAGAGTACACCTATTACGCTTATTGGATAGTCTTCTTCCAAACCATAGGCTGGTGCCGAAGGGTAGGGAAGGAAGAAAACCAATTAACCTAAGTAGGGTGTGCAGAAGGTAATATGTAAAGACAAAATAAAGGGATTAGAAAGAGGGCAAAGTAAATTGCGACTGTTATCATTCACGACTAAACCGCGTACTTCATTGCCACTCCTATTTCACCTTTAAAAGAATAAGGTATTATTCAGTTGTCTTTTATCATCACCTTCTCTCAAGATGGGAGTACTCCTTGGTTTAGGAGGGTACATCTATTATGCTTACTGGATAGTCTTCTTCCAAACCATAGGCTGATGCCAAACGGTAGGGAAGGAAGAAAACCATTTAGCCTAACGATGGTGTACAGAAGGTAACGACTAAAGACAAATAAAGGGATTTGGAGAGATGGCAAAGAAATATACGGTTATAGTCATGAATTGGATTATGGAAGAGGCATTACTATAAATACCAGGATACCCCTACGAAACATTTTCATGTTTCAGTGCATTGTTGAAGCAAAACTGTTTTCCCGATTAGATACTTACTCCAGGGTATGTATTTACCAGGTTTCATTCTCATATCTGTATGGTTTTACAAATGATGAGTGGGAGTAAGTTATTGGGAATTAGGTGATCATCCTCATTATATCGGAATTCGTTGTAATTGGTGATATTTGAGAAAATCGCCTGGGTACAGTTTTCCACTTACGACGCACAGGTTTTGAGTTGTTCAACTCAGCGGACTTATACAGAATATTGTATGCTGTCCAGTGTCCATCAGGACAAAGGGGTAGGTCCTCGTACTATGTTTTGTTTACTTATGACTTCTCTAGTTTTTAGACAAGTATTTCGTAGAAATACAAGGTCTAAGTTTTGAGAAGTTGTGGATATAAGAATAAAGTAGAGAACCAGGTATCACAAGTATCGGGATTCTTCAAAGTGATCGAAGATGTAGATTCTTGTGATTGGTATTCAGATGATAGTAATGGTTTTGAGAAACGTGTTTCTCTTTCAGGTTACTCATAATTGGATAGATTCCTAAGTTGAGTAATGTTGATTAGTCTCTTTCCATTAAGTTGATATGCACTGGAGACAGCTGCATGATTTGAATCTGGTTCCAATTAAATAAGTGCCAAAGTTTCTATATTGGATATAGAATGGTTCATACCTTAACGATGTTAAGGTACGGGGAGTTGTCCAGCTTATGCTTAAAACCAGACTCTGGATAACTCAGGGCACGTTTCTGTAATGGCTGTTTGTGGGTTGACCCTGGCTATGACGAGGGTTGATTTTCTACCATTTGGAAGATCAATAGTGATATTGTTCTTGACTCGCCACAGTTTTAGTAAAATGGATTTTTCAGAAAACAGTAGTGGGAGTATGGTAGAACTGGAAGTGATTCCAGAACCGCGAACGATTACGGAAAATTTAATAGGACCTATATATTCAATCAGGTTTGACATTCTATTAGCCTTTCCGCGGATATGATGGGTAACCTCAGACACCCGAGAGGTACTCCGGTAGCCTCAAGGACGGTGACAGGGAGGTTCTTGCTTACCCAGACTTACACTACTGTTGTTCCAGACTGTGAGACCCGGCAGGAGGTTAAGTATAGCGTCGTTCTAAACTGGCTTTAGAAGTGCACGTATATATTATTCTGCCAGAGGGTTGTCGTAATCAGTGGGAGCAGCGGAAGCATAGTGGGCAAGTAGCTTATATCTATTTATAGACTAGAGCAGATATAGCGGAGATAGATCATCTAATTTTGATGTGACAGTCATAGGTTTGACTTCATCAGAATAAGGGATGGATCTGTTAAGAAGGTAGTACGGTGTGATGTCATGGTATTTAGATGACATACACAGAGTAGGAAGTAAAATTCCTATACTACGATCGGTTGTACTGTGGTCGTCACACAGTTGTTTCTCCAGACAGGATATGGATATAATATCAGACATTCTATGGTTTTAGATCTGGATTTGGGTAGTTTCCCATTGTGGGTACTTTGACAGTATTCTAATGGTTTTTAGAATAGATGACTCCTGGCATGGTGGTGTACCTGCAGGTGATGGATTCACCCTCTCTAAAGGTGTCTTACAGACTAAAGGGGAGAGGGATGTGCATGATTGGCAGATCACTTGCTTAGGTAATTTAGTCAATCATGAGATGTCAAGTACCACACCAAATGTTGTTTTTGCAAGAGATGCAATAAGTTTGTATTAATCCAATCCTGGAGAAACATAAGGAAGCAGTTTTAGAACATAAGTACATGTTCTACGGATTTGATGACGGCAGCCTCCTTCGGGAGACGGTTATCATTCCAGGCTTCAAAGGTGACTAGGATGACAGAGTGATTGTAAGAGTTATAGTTTTCCCTCTGACGAGAGACAGTATTATGAACAGGTGGTCCAAGAGGATACTGTGGAAGGCATGGTGCCGGATACTGATTAGGTTCAGTGATCGATACACTCTAAGAAGTTTGGATTTGGAGTTCATTTATGAACTAGGTCCCATCAGATATCCAGACATATTCTAAGACAGGTATTACTCATTTCGGGAGATGGCTTTCTCCGCGAACTTGAGATTTAGAAAGATATAGAAAGAAACATCTGGGCGAATCCACTCACTGAGGCTATTTCTCAAACACAATAGTTTTACAAACGGGCTTTGTGAAACTGATTAGTAGAGGAGTTGGATGTTCGGTTTCACACGGGCTGTGAGTAGTCGACATCGCAATAATCAGCCTTAAGTGCAAATGGGAGATTGTTGGATTTAGTGCCCTCAGAGTCAATTATTGGATCGCAGGTACGTAATTGCAATGATTGAGGAGGACCTATACCGGTAGGACAGTCTTACTCGAGATGATAGTATACTATCTGATTTGCCTTTATCAGTCGTGTACAGGTTCAGGTGACTGATCACTGCTACACTTTGATAGAGCCCTTAGGATCTTGCTTTACTACCAACAGTATGATGGCGGTCATATACATGAGAGTTGGGTGGTTTATAAGCATATCCTTAATTGTGGTCCCTAGTCGTGGGAGTTTCGAGACAGGGCATCGATACTCCGGAGTAGACTAGTGTATACAGTCGAGACCCCGACGAGGGACGGTGGCCGGTCTCATAAGCCACTGGTGTCAGTTGGATCACTTAAGATGTATACAGGTGCTCATTGGGTTATGAGTACACCGGACAGGACTCGCCGGGAACATGCTAGTTGGTATTATACATATCGTCAGATAGCAGTTCCCTGGTGACATGTGTACAGGTTAGTTCATCGACCTGAGGTCATCATTTGTCTCGTGTGAGTTCCCACTGTGCTTTGATTTCTACCCTACCATGGCTCAAAGGAGTCATGCAAACAGGTAGTTTTTGGGTACAGTCCCGAGCCACATGGAGGCACGTGAGCGAATCGGCAGGGGATTCGTCTCTCCCGGTATTGGTGATGAGATCCCGCTGTGTCTAAGAGAGCCATTACACAAAGCCCAAGGCCGTGGCAGGAGATTTACTGGTAGGTACTCCAGTAGTATCTCAGGGTGTTTTTAGGCTACACCCCGACACGACTTATACTGCTTTTGGGGGTCTGACGTTACCAGCCCCCTAGGCAGATATGCGATACTCATAGACGAACGGACCGGACTGTATATACATTGTCACTGTTAGGCTCGGTAGGGTTTTCGGATGAGTTCACTCATCGGCCTCCCTTGAGGTCAGTCCGTGGGCAGCCGTTATGCACAGCTAGTGCCGCTGACGGCTTGTGGTTAAACCCACTGCCAGGGTACTGACGAGTCATTAGAGTCCCCCACAGACAGTTTCCCAAGTTCGGGAGAAACGTCGTAGAGGCCGTATGGTTTTATGGCAGGGTTCGGAAAATGCACGTGCGTTTACGCACGTGTCATTTTTCGGGCAGATAATACTGGTAGGCTTTGGTTTAAGCCGAATCCGAGTATTATATTGAGTAGATATAATATCTTTGTCTCAGTTGCATTTGTATTCAGTCGTAATACAAATGCGGGTATATTTATACTGTTTCGGGGTTGTCCTGAAATTCGTTTCAGGATCGCTTTTGGAAGTTGCCAGTTGCCAGTTTCCAGTTTCCGTATTTGACATTCGGTTAAATGCGGATTTATCTTTCCGTCACTCGGGTGAGTCATGAGGGTGAGTCGTGCTTCTGGAAGCTTCTAGATGGTGAGGTGGCTTAGTGACTCATCATGGTATTAATTGTTGCATTAATGGTTTGATGATGTGTTATTGTGACTCATCCTTTAGCATTAACGTTTCTTGTTAACCTTAGGATATTTCTTCATCCTTATTGTCACCACTTGGTTCCTACACTCACCCCCCTTCTATATTATGGCCGGCCCCTTGTGAGTGAGAGAGAGAGAGAGATTGATTTTGATTAAAAAGACTATGGTTTTGAGTGTATGGAAATTTGATAACTCATTTCTCATTCCATTTCATTTCGAGTGGCAACTTCTTTAACCGTTCGTCCACGGCTTTAGACGAAGTGAGACAAAGTATTCTACTCATTCTCTACATCAGTCTTGGTCGTCTCTTTTAGCAAACTTGACGACCGAGTATTCTCGAGTCAGAGGCGGGAGCCCGTTTAAAGATCCGTTGACGTGGTGCCACCTGGACGAGCAGATCGGAGATCGACGGGATAGGAGCAGCCGCAACCAAGCATGGGATGATGGTTAAAGAACGAAGGACTCGGATCGTTCAGTATAACCTTTCTACCCTCTTTACAGTTTGTTGGTTTAGCAATAATGGCAGATCCGGGTTATAGTATACGATAGCGCCAGTTAAAAGTTTTTGTTCCGCATTTGGCGTCTGTAGACGGCCGGGGCGCTACCGTAGACTTACAAAATTATGATGTGTGTGAGCCGGCAAGCAGGTGTACATGGAACAAACGCATCATCGGTAATGGTGCTGGTGTCCTGACAGCAGGGTTTCATAATAATTACAGATAACATATATATAAGCATGCAATACGATGAAACATCATGAATATACAAAAATTAATATAGTAACAGCAACACTAAAAAATAAACCTACCCAATATATGAGTCATACAGTTTGGTATTTTAAAGTACTCACGATTCACTGCATTTGAAAACAAGTATGACTCGAGCCCAGTCAAAAGGGTAAGGAAATCCACCTAGGTCTGAGTCGACCTATATATATATATATATATAGTAGTCGGTGATCTCGTCTCAATAGTATCACGTACGATACAATATATATATATATATATATGACATCCTCGAGTCAAGAGTGCGGATCTAACATCATAATTATATCTCGTACGGTAAATCTATCGTACGGCATCCCAAATCTGGGTACGGGTCAAATATCATGTTTATCTCTTTACTCATCTGATATCCTTATCATCACATATCGTGAACAGGGGGGTACTGATCTAAGTCTAGTACAATACTAATATCATCAACATATATGTACGCATGTGTTTGAATACACATCGCCCATCAATCCGCTAATATCATGTCATATCTCATTATATGAACCAAATCACATCACCGATCTCATGGCACCATGCCTAATCTCATCGACTCATCTCCAAATACCATATAATATCCTCATCATCCATGCATATGAATACGAATATATATGACATCCCCGATGCACACAAGAGAGTAAATGTATGCGAGTGTGTGTATGTCCGTGTATGCAAATCTTTACTCTAGGGTTTCGTGACTAAGGAATCAACTAAAGTCCTTTCTTCAATTCTCGCTAACCCTAAACCCATAATCTTCTATAGCCTTTCATTTGATAAGGTTCATATCTCACAATAGCTTAAAAATGTACATAATATAAAACATCACATTATATTCTTACGAAATTGTGGGGGTGCTATACGCCATCCACCCGACTTCCCCCGTAGATATATATCTACTCACCTGCTCTTTCTTGCCGATGTCGATGTCGCCACGTCCCTCCTTGTTGCTCCGAACCCACTCGAGGGTACCTACATGTATACTACAAGACATCGTAAATGGAAATAGCGCATGAAAACCAAATCGGCACGCGTATCGTTCATAGGTCAAAACCTATAGTCTCGTATGCAAGAATAGCCAAACCAACCCTCGATGTTGATGTACATACGGCAAACCATCGAGTTAAAACCAAATTCCTAATATCCAGAATTCTGAATACGCAAAACAAAACCCCGAAATAGAACAGCAACTCATGAAACTAGTCCCAGATTTTGATTAAGGTGAAAACAATGTGCACAAACAATACTGGGGTGATATATAGAGAGCATATGACCTACTGAAGCAACCTGGGCCATAACCCCCATCCCATGGCCGGACACACATGCCCAAAATCTGGCCTCCTCGGTTCTTCAGAGGAGATAGGGTCTCGTTTTGGCAGGGTGGTCTCGTAGTGGTCAATCTAGGCTACTAGTGTTGTTTTCTTATCTCGTAGTTATCCCAGGTTATCCCAGATTCCCATGCACACCTTAAACACTCATAAAACCGACGTGAACAGTTTCAGTTTTCCAGAAATTTGGGTTTCAGGTTTTATCTTGTGTATGTTCTGGGTTTGCAACACCATGGGGGGGTTTATGGTCACTAAATACACTCAAGTCCACCACACAACTCAACTTAAACCCTAAACCTCTCTAGGGATTTCCAAAGTGCACAAAACTACACGAAATTTAATGTAAACTTGAATAGAGGTTAAAGCAAAAGAAATACTACACTTAATGTGAAAGAATTACCTCATTTGGCACTCATGAATCCCTTAGAGCACCAAAATGCATACTTTCTTCGTCCAAAGTGTAGCTTGTGAGCTTGTGCATGCTTTTTGTGAAATAGAGAAGGAGTTTTTGTGTTGTTTTGATGATGTTTTTGGGGTTTGAAATGGAGGGGAGTGAGGTGCTGCCATGGGTGAAGAGGGAAGAGAAAAGATGAAGGAGATGATGAGGAAACAAAGTGTTATGGTTCAAGGTTGACCCTTCACCTCTCTCTCTCTCTCACCCATACCTTATTGTTTCATCATTTCCTTTTTCTTTTCTTTTCTTTTCCTTTTCTTTTATCTTCTCACAAAACCAAAGCCATGAATGAAAAATGAAGAGAAATCCATGTAGGAAAATATAACACAAGTGTAAAAATAATATGGTGCATGTTTTGCACAAAACAAGCTTAATACGCGATTAGCACTAAATAGTGTATAATTAATCATAAAAACTTATAATTTACATAATTCACATAAATCACCCTCATTTTAGTAATTTCCATAATTTTCCAAATTTTTCCCAATTTTATCGGTATTTAATTATACCGCCTTATTAAAATATTCAATATAATATTATTTAATTATTAAAAAATCCAAAAAATAATATTTTATTTTTCTGAAATGTTACAATCTTCCCCCCTTAAATAAATTCGGTCCCTGAATTTAAATTTAAACCACTCAAATCCAAAATCATTTCATTAAAAAATCCAAATCATCGGGGCTCCGAAATCATCAATATATAAAACGCATCGTAGAACAATGCATGCGCATGAACAATGAGCAGATAACTCAAAATCAAAACTCCGTCAAGCATCCCGCAATCATCGGAGTCATGGTGAAGACAAAAATGTCAAATCCAATACGAAAACCAATATGATATAAATGTAAACATCTGGAGGATATGCACGCCAAACCTTTCATGTTGTTGTGCGATGCGCGTATCGCGACACAGTGGCGGACGTCTATTGTAAGAAAATAACTATATATATACGTATCTTTTGTTTAATATGTACGTCCCGCCATTTTTGAAAATAATTTAGAAGGGTTTCCTTATTTTTAAACGTTTCGTGTTATCAGACACGTAGGTAAATACTAAGGCTATAGCTCCCTTTTTTGGAAATCCCTTCGATAGCTATCAATGCATGCAAAATATATTCAGGTACTGTCCTCTGACTAGTCATGTTCAGCTACTATATCAAATAGTAAATATCAAAAAAAAATGTACTACTCATAGGAAGTCAGTCCCAAAATGTACTCAAGAATGTCGCTTGCGTCTGGTGCGCACGGAAAAATTGAAGTCCATAATTGTGCCATACATGTGCACAGAAACAAAATATAAGTGCAACGGGTGTGCACGAAACACCTGTCATAGACAACGGGTGTGCCTGACGGCAATATCAGGTGCATCTGATATGCACCAAGAATCCCAATTTAGCGCATCTGGTGTGCACCAAAATCGTACCTCATATCTTGCAACCAACATGCGCGAAAATCCAAATCAGGTGCATCCATCATGCACGAATAAATTCTAAATCATGTGCATCCAACATACACGAAATCACGAAATCCAATATCAAGCGCCGAACATGCGCAAAATCCAATCCAAGCACGTCAAATATGCGCAAGAATCAAATCAGGAGCACAAAGTGCACAAAACAAATATCGAGCATCAAAATTGAAATCGACGGTATACAACACATTTCAATCCAAATCCAAATCAGGTATACCGTGATATATAATCTCACAACCATATGCATCAGCGTGCACAAAAGCAAATCAAAATACTAAAAGTTCATGAAAACTATGCCAAAAGCATAAGTCAAATCATATGCATGCCCTAGGCATGAAATCACAATCAATACCTCAAATGACATTACAACGAAGTCAGGTGCAACTGTGGTGCACAAAATACGTATCAATGCACTGGAAGCGTATGCGAACTACACCGAGTGCAAAAACCAAATTGTTTATGTACCATATGCACAAAATCAACCCAATTGTATGAAATCCATGAAATCATAAACATGTGCAGCCAAGGCAAAACACGATATCAAGTGCGATAACTGTGCACAAATCATAAATCAACACAACGGTGTATAAAGCATATCTCACGTGTAATAATTATGCAAAAAATATGAATACCCAGTAGGTGCAACCATGGTGCACGAAAACAAATATCATAAAACTCGGTCATCAAGACTCAATCATGCGAATAGATCGCCCAAAATACCGAAATCAATCATGGCGGAATAGTCCCGCTCAAGCACATCCTCCAAGAATCTCTGGCCAACTGTCGTGGTCACTCAGAACATGTCTCATCGATGGTGCCGAACTCTGTCCTACTGGGTGTGCGTAAAATAACCACTCCTGGGTCCAAGTCTTCTCGTATAATATTCCACAAAGGTCCAGTCGAGATCTCTCCCAAATCTCTTGTCTGTCGATCTGCCCGGAAGTCATCGTCCTTTATTAAATCTGTTTCTTGTTCCGGAACGGCAGCATACTCATCGCGACTCCTTCTAGTAGATATATCTATATATAACGCCTCTGTATGCGTGTCACATCTCTGATGTCGGCAGAGTGGAATGTCATCTCGTCGAAATCTCGTACGAACCTCGTACTCCACTTTTCTCTAATGTCGACTGCTTCGGACTCGTCTCTTCGTAGCTGCATGGACTGTGCTCCAACGGCTATACTCGTATCTGGAGCCTCCCAAGCAATGCATCCCATCACATGATATCCGAATGATGTCGAACTTTTCGATCGATTTGTCAAAGTTCCATAATCCCCTAAGAGCTCAACATCTTGAGTACAGTTTAATAATATCGAGTACATGCCACAGCACCTATGGACCAACCGTAGAAGGGCAAACCCAAGCCTCATTAATGGCACCGCTGAACTGCCGCAAACCCTAAGCTTTAAAGGCGTTCTTATGGTCATTATGTCGAGTTAGGGTTTCATTCTTCTTGAGGGTCCGTAGAATTACTTGCATGTTTTCTTCAAATACTTTAAACTTGGAAAATGGGTTTCTGACATTCGATCGTCTCTATCGACTCCCAACGTATCTGTGTGAAGTCTTCTTAAGCTGGAATCAATCAATCTGATGACCTCGCATCGGGGTAAGCGAATGAACCACATATCCTAGTCATTCATCCTCGGGTGACTAGCGACCTTCTATCATATCTCTAAGTATATACCTATGCTGCAGTAGCTCCAACATCTGGGGCGATATCTCGTCATTCGCAGCAACAACTGGCTCATTCGTCTGCACGCTGAACAGTGCCTCGTTCATCATGAATAAGCGATACATCAATGGTCATCACATTCTGGCTGGCCTCTATCAGTGGCTCAATCCTCTGGTGCTGATCTGCACGTCCGAGTAATCTCGTAAAAGCGATCCATCAAACGCTCATGGCGCGAAAACACAATAAAACGATGCTTCTCTATGCAATCGTATGTCCTTGGAATCACGCCATGGTCAGTCCTCGTTCGTGACGAGCTCATGCTGACGAAACTCTAGCCGTAGCTCTCTCTACCCGTGTAACCGTGCTAACAAAACCATAACTGGTATTGATGAAGCTAAATCATCAGAATGAATATAATGATGTGCAAGGAACATCGTAAGGCTTCTTAAGCGGAGTAGCGTATCGTAAGTATGCCGCGGAACATACACACGGTACGTCACTCTACTTGAGTCACCTACTCCATCAACCAAGGGTCATCCTACACTCATAAGGTAAAACCTAACGCTCTGATACCAACTTTCTCACGACCCGAAAAGTACGGAACATGACCGGCACTTAAATTACGAAACGTCTAGAAACGTACGTAATCTAAGTAAGCCAAAACCCAGAAATCAAAACCAATTAAAGCAGTAGAGGGAAGGAAAAACCAATTTAAAGCAAGTAGTTTAACAACATAAGTCGAAATATGCATTTTTAAAATCTCAAGTCTTTTTTGAAAATTTCGGCAGAGTTTCCTTTGCAAATACTGACCCCAAATGGGTACAAACATGATGAAACATATATAATGAATAAAGGCATCCCCAAGCGGGAGCTAGCTCTTCGCCAACCGGCGGACAAAACCACGCAATGCAATATAATATACAACGCCGAAGGGAGAGGATCAACACACAGAATGAAAACCATCATCATCAAGAAAACCATAATAATACAGCGCATGGCTCTAAGGTCGAAAGAATATACACTGGTCTTCCATGTCTATCAAATATACAAGTCTGGTTGATGGAGTTTACTGGATACAACTGAAATGATAAATGTACAATAGTGGTCACGATGCAAGTGAACCCACCTACCAAAGTAATCACCCAAAATGAAAGCAGTGTGCCAGCAAAGCCGTCAAGAAACCTATACCGCAAAACCTGCAAGAAACTGTGGCACAACGGGAGTGAGTTGCCAACTCGTGAGTACAAAATATCACAGAGCAGAAATCGCATGTATGACGCTATCCTATATCATATCAAGTAATATCCTCAAATAAATATCCTGATCCATCTACATATATGTGCAATACCACGTGCTCGTGTCAGTGCCTCAGATAGCAACATATCAGATATATGATGTATGAATGCATATGAATGAAAACAGAATACATCATGAGTGAGATAACTGTTTTCTTTATTTAATGAGATTTCTGTGTATGTATATATTGTTAGTTATATGTATGCCCTAGAGGCCATTACTGTACATAGGATGTATATTGTAGTGGATGCTGGGATATATATAGGGAGGACTTTCTTGCTCGACATGATAGTATGCTATCTGGTTGCTCTTTACCTTAACGTGTACACTGATTGTCTCTCTGTTACATGTTGGTAAAGCCCTTAGGATGTGTACTTGACTACCTGGACTATGATGCGGATCATACTAGTGGGGACATGGTAGTCCATAAGTATATCCTTCAAGGTCCCTAGTCGTGGGTGTATCGAGACGGGGCATCGATATACCAGAGTAGACTAGCGTATACCTTCTCGACCCATACAGATGGGCGATGGATGATCCCATATCCATTGGTGTTTGACATCAGATATGATATACGGGTGCTCAGTAGAGACTGGGTACACCGGACGGACTCGCCGAGAACTCCCAGATGGTATTATACCTTACGTCAGATGGCAGTTCTCTGGTGACACTGGTACAGGTTAGTCTGTAGACCCGAGATCGTCATAAAGTCTTGTGTGATTCCCACTGTGCTTTAATTTCCACCTTACCACGTCCAAGAGGGCGTGCAAAACGATGGCTTTTGGGTACAGTCCCGAATCGCATGGAGGCAATGAGCGATAGGAGGGGATTCGTCTCTCCCGATATAGGGAGTTGATGTTGTGCTGTGTTCGATTGGCTATAACCGGAAATCCCTAGCCAGGGTTGCTGAGATTTACTGGTAAGTGTTACCAGTAGTTTCTCGAACTGTTATAGACCTCATATCGACACGACTTATCGAGCTACTGGGGTCTGACGTTTACCACTCCTAGGCGAGATATGCGACATATCAGACGAACAGACCGGACTGTACGGTAAGTGTTACTGGTTGGATTCACAGGAGTGTCAGCGGGCTTGCTCGTCGATCTTCTGATCGCTCAATACCCGGGTGGCCGTTACGTTTAGCAGACCGCTTGCAGCTTGTGGGTGCTTGATATGATCATCACCTGCTGCCGGCGTATTAACGAGTCTTTAGAGTCCTATACAGAGGTTTCCTGGCTCAAGCGAAACGAAATAGGAGCGCATATGAGATATGTGCGGGACCGAGAATAATACCAGTATGTGATACTGTATTCGATTCTCGCGATTTGTGATATTGATCGGTTATATGAGATATAGCCGGGTTATCGGATCAAGTGTTGATTCGATAAGTTGTTACTATTGATATTAGTCGGTTATATATGATATGACCGGATCATTAAGTCAAGTATTAATTTAATGATTTAATGTATAATTATATATTTGATATATCACTTTACATTAACTAACGTTGGTTCACTTAAGATGTTTTTCTCACTTGTTTGTGCACATTGTATATGTGATATATTTTTGTGCACAAGTTTGTATCATATTTGATGATACATGCAAACTTGGGTGTATGTTTGGTTTAAACCTTGGTTAAGTAAATGGTTAGGGTTTTTATTTATTTATTCATTTATTTATTTATTTCTTTTTGGCAAAAGAAAAGAAAATGGTGGCTTTTTTGTTTTATAGTTGAAGCTTCATGAAGCTTTGAAAAAAGTCTACCATTTTTTGTTTCATGCTAAACCTAACCATTCACCTAACCTTAGTTTATTCTCTACACTTAACCATGGTTGCTAATATGATAAGAATGACTTATTTTCTATTTTCCAATTATGCTTATCATATTATCTTCTTCTTCTTCTTCTTCAAGAAGGAGAAACCTCACTAGCTTTAATGGTGCTATGAGGAAAAGAGTGAGAAATCCAAATCTAAAGTGAACCCACTTCCTATTTCTTCATCCTCTACCACTTGTCATGTAGTATAGGGTGTTTTCTTCATAAGTTTCATGACTTGGTGAAGTTGGAGCTTAATCTTGTGTTGCCTCGACGTAGATCATCTTCGGCATCGAAGTCGACGGCCTAGCCCGCCCATTTCTTCGATGAAACCACCGCGAGAGTCAGGGATCCGATGGGTACAGCGGAGGGACTTCATTATAGAGCTATGGAGGTGGAGGACCGGATCTACAAAGGTTGTATTTCCGTTCACTTTTTAGTAAAGCAGATTACTAGTTGTAGTTATCGCCTAAAACTTTAGTCAACGATCGCATTAGGGTTTCTCGGCACCGGAAATTTTTGAATTTGGCATGGTTGATGCCTTGCGAGACCTCCTTAGAGTGCCTAGGAACCCTATATATATATATATATATATATATATATATATATATAAATCGAGTATCATCGATGAAATCAATAGAGAAATCAGCGTCAAACATCGACACAAAACACAAATCTCGATATCTCAGGCTCCGGCTATCCGGACTGGCCTGTATCATCAAATCTCAATATCTTAGTGTCTCAAATATCAATATCACAATATCACAATACCTTGGGCTCCGTCAGTCCGGATCGGCCCATATCATCAATCACACGACCACGAACGGTATCCTCCGGATATCCGCCGTGCCAAACAATCACCGGTAGGTAGTCTACCCCTGGCAGGCTCATCGTCTATAACTCGAGCTTATTGCCCTGGGGTACCATACCGGGCCTACCATGTACCCGAGACGGTTCATCCTACTCCTCGAATCAGGTCTTGAAATCCAACAGCAATCATGAAAACTCCTGGTGGACGACTCATACATCATGAGAAAACCGCAACTTGCATTTTAAAAAGAGGGAGAGGGAGAGAGAAGTTTATATATATTCTTGCGGTTTTCCCCCAAATCCAAAAATCTCATGGAAGTCCGAAATTCAAGAATCAAGAGTAAGTAAAAGGTGAATATCGGCATAAATCTCCATAATACTGCAGGACCAATGAATATATGAATGCTTCTGATATCATGCAATGAGTGCAATAGTTAAACTAGCATATGACAGTGATAACATATTGCAGCTATCAGCTAGCAAGCTATGTCAATGAAATAATATTCTCTAAAGTGTACGTGACATGGCAATTACCGATGATGATGTGTGTGAGCCGGCAAGCAGGTGTACGTGGAACATACGCATCATCGGTAATGGTGCTGGTGTCCTGACAGCAAGGTTTCATAATAATTACAGATAACATATGTACAAGCATGCAATGCGATGAAATATCATGAATATACAGAAAGTGATATAGTAATAGCAACACTGAAGAATAAACATACCCAATATACGAGTCATACAGTTTGGTATTTTAAAGTACTCACGATTCACTGCATTTGAAAACAAGTATGACTCGAGCCCAGTCAAAAGAGTAAGGAAATCCACCTAGGTCTGAGTCGACCTATATATATATATATATAGTAGTCGGTGATCTCGCTTCAATAGTATCACGTACGATACAATATATATATATATATGACGTCCTCGAGTCAAGAGTGCGGATCTAACATCATAATTATATCTCGTACGGTAAATCTATCGTACGGCATCCCAAATCTGGGTACGGGTCAAATATCATGTTTATCTCATTACTCATCCGATATCCTTATCATCACATATCGTGAATAGGGGGTACTGATCTAAGTCCAGTACAATACTAATATTATCAACATATATATACGCGTGTGTGTGAATACACACCGCCCATCAATCCGCTAATATCATGTCGTATCTCATTATACGAACCAAATAACATCACCGATCTCATGGCACCATGCCTAATCTCATCGACTCATCTCCAAATACCATATAATATCCTCATCATCCATGCATATGAATATGAATATATATGACATCCTCGATGAGCACAAGGGAGTAAATGTATGCGAGTATGTGTATGTGCGTGTATGCAAATCTTTACTCTAGGGTTTCGCGACTAAGGAATCAACTAAAGTCCTTTCTTCAATTCTCGCTAACACTAAACCAATAATCTCCTATAGCCTTTCATTTGCTAAGGTTCATATCTCACAATAGCTTAAAAATGTACATCAATATCACATCACATCATATTCTTACGAAATTGTGGGGGTGCTATACGCCATCCACCTGACTTCCCCCGTAGATATATATCTACTCACCTGCTCTTGCTTGCCGATGTCGATGTCACCATGACCCTCCTTGTTGCTCCAAACCCACTCGAGGGTACCTACATGAATACCACAAGACATCGTAAATGGAAATAGCGTACGAAAACCAAATCGGCACGCGTATCGTTCATAGGTCAAAACCAATAGTCTCGCATGCAAGAATAGCCAAACCAACCCCCGATGTCGATGTACATACGTCAAACCATCGAGTTAAAACCAAATTCCTAAGATCCAGACTTCAGAATACGCAAAACAAAACCCCGAAATAGAACAGCAACTCATGAAACCAGTACCAGATTTTGATTAAGGTGAAAACAATGTGCACAAACAATACTGGGGTGATGTATAGAGAGCATATGACCTACTGAAGCAACCTGGGCCCTAACCCCTATCCAATGGCCGTCCACACATGCCCAAAATCCGGCCTCCTCGGTTCTTCAGGAGAGATAGGGTCTCTTTTTGGCAGGGTGGTCTCGTGGTGGTCAATCTAGACTACTAGTGTTGTTTGCTTATCTCGTAGTTATCCCAGGTCATCCCAGACCCTCTCTAGGAATTTCTAAAGTGCACACAACGACACGAAATTGAATTTAAAGTTGAATAGAGGCTAAACCAAAAGAAATATTATACTTAATGTGAAAGAATTACCTCATTTGGCACTCATGAATTCCCAAGAGCACCAAAATGCAAACTTTCTTGGTCCAAAGTGTAGTTTGTGAGCTTGTGCATGCTTTTTGTGAAATGGAGATGGAGTTTTGGTGTTGTTTTGATGATGTTTGTGGGGTTTGAAGTGGAGGGGAGAGAGGTGCTGCCATGGGTGAAGAGGGAAGAGAAAAGATGAAGGAGATGATGAGGAAACAAAGTGTTATGGTTCAAGGTTGACCCCCCACCTCTCTCTCTCTCTCACACATACCTTATTGTTTCATCATTTCCTTTTTCTTTTCTTTTCTTTTCCTTTTCTCTTCTCTTCTCACAAAACCAAAGCCATGAATGAAAAATGAAAAGAAAGCCATGTAGGAAAATGTAACACAAGTGTAAAAATGATATGGTGCATGTTTTGCACAAAACAAGCTTAATGCGCGATTAGCGATATTTAATCGCTATTAGCACTAAATAGTGTATAATTAATCATAAAAACTTATAATTTGCATAATTCACATAAAGCACCCTCATTTCAGTAATTTCCATAATTTTCCAAATTTTTCCCAATTTTATCGGTATTTAATTATACCGCCTTATTAAAATATTCAATATAATATTATTTAATTATAAAAAATCCCAAAAATAATATTTTATTTTTCTGAAATGTTACAATCTTCCCCACTTAAAGAAATTCGGTCCCCGAATTTAATTTTAAACCCCTCAAATCCAAAAACATTTCAGTAAAAAGTCCAAATCTTCGGGGCTCCGAAATCATCAATACATAAAACGCATCGTAGCGCAATGCATGCGCATGAACAATGAGCAGATAACTCAAAATCAAAACGCAGTCAAGTATCCCGCAATTATCAGAGTCATGGTAAAGACACAAATGTAAAATCTAATACGAAAACCAATATGATATAAATGTAAACATCTGGAGGATATGCACGCCAAACCTTTCATGTTGTTGTGCGATGCGCGTATCGCGGCACAGTGGCGGACGTCTATTGTAAGAAAATAACTATATATATACTTATTCTTTGTTTAATATGTACGTCCCGCCGTTTTTAAAAATAATTTAGAAGGGTTTCCTTGTTTTTAAACGTTTCGTGTCATATCAGACACGTAGATAAATACTGAGGCTATAGCTCCCCTTTTTGGAAATCCCTTCGATAGCTATCAATGCATGCAAAATATATCCAGGTACTGTCCTCTTACTAGTCCTGTTCATCTACTATATCAAATAGTAAATATAAAAAAATGTACTACTCATAGGAAGTCAGTCCCAAAATGTACATAAGAATGACGCGTACGTCTGGTGCGCACGGAAAAATTGAAGTCCATAATTGTGTCATACATGTGCACAGAAACAAAATCTAAGTGCAACGGGTGTGCACGAAACACCTGTCATAGGCAACGGGTGTGCCTGACAGCAATATCAGGTGCATCTGATATGCACTAAGAATCTCGATTTAGTGCATCTGGTGTGCACCAAAATCATATCTCATATCATGCGCCCAACATGCGCGAAAATCCAAATCAGGTGCATCCATCATGCACGAATAAAATCTAAATCATGTGCATCCAACGTGCACGAAATCACGAAATCCAATATCAAGCGCCGAACATGCGCAAAATCCAATCCAAGCGCGTCAAATATGCGCAAGAATCCAATCAGGTGCACAAAGTGCACAAAACAAATATCGAGCATCACAATCGAAATCGACGGTATACAACACATTTCAATCCAAATCCAAATCAGGTATACCGTGGTATATAATCTCACAACCATGTGCATCAGCGTGCACAAAAGCAAATCAAAATACTAAAACTGCATGAAAACTATGCCAAAAGCATATGTCAAATCATATGCATGCCCTAGGCATGAAATCACAATCAATACCTCAAATGACATCACAACGAAGTTTGGTGCAACTGTGGTGCATAAAATACGTATCAATGCACTGCAAGCGTATATGAACTACACCGAGTGCAAAAACCAAATCGTGTGCGTACCATATGCACAAAATCAACCCAATTATATGAAATCCATGAAATCATAAACATGTGCAGCCAAGGTACAAAACGATATCAAGTGCGATAACTGTGCACAAATCATAAATCAACACAATGGTATATAAAGCAAACTCACGTGTAATAACTATGCACAAAATATGAATACTCAGTAGGTGCAACCATGGTTCACGAAAACAAATATCATGAAACTCAGTTATCAAGACTCAATCATGTGAATAGATCGCCCAAAATACCGAAATCAAGTATGGTGGAACAGTCCCGTTCAAGCACATCCTCCAAAAATCTCTGGCCAACTGTCGTGGTCACTCAGAACATGTCTCGTCGACGGTGCCGAACTCTGGCCTGCTGGGTGTGTGTAAAATAACCACTCCTAGGTCTAAATCTTCTCGTATAATATTCCAGAAAGGTCCTGTCGAGGTCTCTCCCAAATCTCTTGTCTGCCGATCTGCCCAGAAGTCATCGTCCTTTATTAAATCTGTTTCTTGTTCCGGAACAGCAACATACTCATCGCGACTGCTTCTGGAAGATATATCTATATATAACGTCTCCGTATGCGTGTCACATCTCTGATGTCGGCGGAGTGGAACGTCATCTCGTAGAAATCTCGTACGAACCACTTACTCCACTTTTCTCTAATGTCGACTGCTTCGGACTCGTCTCTTCATAGCTGCATGGATTGTGCTCCAACGGCTATACTCGTATCTGGAGTCTCCCAAGCAATGCATCCCATCACATGATATCCGAATGATGTCGAACTTTTCGATCGATTTGTCAAAGTTCTATAATCCCCCAAGAGCTCAACATCATGAGTACAGTTTAATAATATCGAGTACATGCCACGGCACCTATGGACCAAGCCTCATTAATGGCACCGCTGAACTGCCGCAAACCCTAAGGTTTAAAGGCGTTCTCATGGTCATTATGTCGAGTTAGGGTTTCATTCTTCTAGAGGGTCCGCAAAATTACTTGCATGTTTTCTTCAAATACTTTAAACTTGGAAAATGGGTTTCTGACATTCGATCGTCTCTATCAACTCCCAACGTATCTGTGTGAAGTCTTCTTAAGCTGGAATCAATCAATCTGATGACCTCGCATCGGGGTAAGCGAACGAACCACAAGTCCTAGTCATTCATCCTCGGATGACTAGCGACCTTCTATCTTATCTCTAAGTATATACCCATGCTGCAGTAGCTCCAACATCTGGGGCGATATCTCGTCATTCGCAGCAGCAACTGGCTCATTCGTCTGCACACTGAACAGTGCCTCGTTCATCATGAATAAGCGATACATCAATGGTCATCACATTCTGGCTGGCCTCTATCAGTGGCTCAATCCTATGGTGCTGATCTGTACGTCCAAGTAATCTCGTAAAAGCGATCCATCAAATCCTCATGGCGCGAAAACACAATAAAACGACGCCTCTCTATGCAATCGTATGTCCCTGGAATAACGTCATGGTCAGTCCTCGTTCGTGACGAGCTCGTGCTGACGCAACTCTAGTCGTTAGCTCTCTCTACCCGTGTAACCGTGGTAACAAAACCATAACTGGTACTGATGAAGCTAAATCATCGGAATGAATATAATGATGTGCAAGGAACATCCTAAGGCTTCTTAAGCGGAGTAGCGTATCATAAGTATGCCGCAGAACATACACACGGTACGTCACTCTACTTGAGTCACCAACTCCATCAACCAAGGGTCATCCTACACTCATAAGGTAAAACCTAACGCTCTGATACCAACTTTCTCACGACCTGAAAAGTACGGAACATGACCGGCACTTAAATTACGAAATGTCTCGAGGCGTACGTAATCTAAGTAAGCCAAAACCCAGAAATCAAAACCAATTAAAGCAGTAGAGTGAAGGAAAAACCAATTTAAAGCAAGTAGTTTAACAACATAAGCCGAAGTATGCATTTTTAAAATCTCAAGTCTTTTCTGAAAATTTCGGCAGAGTTTCCTTTGTAAATACTGACCCCAAACGGGTACAAACCTGATAAAGCATATATAATGAATAAAGGCATCCCCAAGCGGGAGCTAGCTCTTCGCCAACCGACGGACAAAATCACGCAATGCAATATAATATACAACGCCGAAGGGCGAGGATCAAGACACAGAATGAAAACCATCATCAACAAGAAAACCATAATAATACAGCGCGTGACTCTAAGGTCGAAAGAATATACACTGGTCTTCTATGTCTATCAAATATACAAGTCTGGTTGATGGAGTTTACTAGATACAACTGAAATGATAAATGTATAATGGTGGTCACGATGCAAGTGAACCCACCTACCAAAACAATCACCTAAAATGAAAGCAGTGTGCCAGCAAAGCCATCAAGAAACCTGTACGGCAAAACCTGCAAGAAACTGTGTCACAACGGGGGTGAGTTGCCAACTCGTGGGTAGAAAATATCACAGAGCAGTAATCGCATGTATGACGCTATCCTAGGTCATATCAAGTAATATCCTCAAATAAATATCCTGATCCATCTATATATAAGTGCAATACTATGTGCTCGTGTCAGTGCCTCAGATAGCAATATATCAGATATATGATGTATGAATGCATATGAATGAAAACAGAATACATCATGAGTGAGACAACTGTTTTTTTTATTTAATGAGATTTTTGTATATATATATATAAATCGAGTATCATCGATGAAATCAACAGAGAAATCAGTGTCAAACATCGATACAAAACACAAATCTCAATATCTCAATATCTCAGGCTCCGGCTATCCGGACTGGCCTGTATCATCAAATCTCAATATCTAAGTGTCTCAAATCTCAATATCTCAATATCACAATACCTCGGGCTCCGTTATTCCGGATCGGCTCATATCATCAATCACACGACCACGAACGGTATCCTCCGGATATCCGCCGCGCCAAACAATCATCGGTGGGTAGTCTTCCCCTGCCAGGCTCATCGTCTATAACTCGAGCTTATTGCCCCGGGGTACCATACCGGGCCCACCATGTACCCGAGACGGTTCATCCTACTCCTCGAATCGGGTCACAAAATCCAACAGCAATCATGAAAACTCATGGTGGACGACTCATACATCACAAGAAAACCGCAACTTGCATTTTAAAAAGAGGGAGAGGGATAGAGAAGTTTATATATATTTTCTTGCGGTTTTCCCCCAAATCCAGAAATCTAATGAAAGTCCGAAATTCAAGAATCAAGAGTAAGTAAACGGTGAATATCGGCATAAATCTCCATAATACTGCAGGACCAATGAATATATGAATGCCTCTAATATCATGCAATGAGTGCAATAGTTAAACTAGCATATGACAGTGATAACATATTGCAACTATCAGCTAGCAAGCTATGTCAATGAAATAATATTCTCTAAAGTGTACGTGACATGGCAATTACCGATGATAATGTGTGTGAGCCGGCAAGCAGGTGTACGTGGAACATACGCATCATTGGTAATGGTGCTGGTGTCCTGACAACAGGGTTTCATAATAATTACAGATAACATATGTATAAGCATGCAATGCGATGAAACATCATGAATATACAGAAAGTGATATAGTAACAGCAACACTGAAGAATAAACCTACCCAATATACGAGTCATACAGTTTGGTATTTTAAAGAACTCACGATTCACTGCATTTGAAAACAAGTATGACTCGAGCCCAGTCAAAAGGGTAAGGAAATCCACCTAGGTCTGAGTCGACCTATATATATCTAGTAGTCGGTGATCTCGCCTCAATAGTATCACGTACGATACAATATATATATATGACATTCTCGAGTTAAGAGTGCGGATCTAACATCATAATTATATCTCATACGGTAAATCTATCGTACGGCATCCCAAATCTGGGTACGGGTCAAATATCATGTTTATCTCATTACTCATCTGATATCCTTATCATCACATATCGTGAACAGGGGGTACTGATCTAAGTCTAGTACAATACTAATAACATCAACATATATGTACGCGTGTGTGTGAATACACATCACCCATCAATCCGCTAATATCATGTCGTATCTCATTATACGAACCAAATCACATCACTGATTGATGTAGAGTTTTTGCGTGCGTATGCTTTTAAAATCAAAGTTAAGAATAGCGCAGTCAATAACGGCGATATTTATCCGTAGGGGCAACCCACTGCCCCTACGGATATATACGTAGGGGCGAAAAAATACCCCGTAGGTGCAAAGGCCGCAGGTGCAAGTTGAGGCCCTGAACTTGCCCCTACGGGCAAATTCTTGCCCCGACGGATATCTGTGTAGGTCCTGTTGCCCCTACGGATTAATCCGTAGGGTATAAGATTTTATATTATTTACGGTTTATTTTAATAAATTACTTTGTTCTACGGATATACCCGTCGGGGCATGTACTACCCCCTACGGATATATGCGTAGGTACGTTTCCGTAGGGGCATAAATTCAGGATTCCTGATATGTAGCCCCTACGGATAAAGCCGTAGGGGAGAGTCAGTGGCCCCTACGGATATATCCGTAGGGGCTTTCCCAACCCCCTGGTACTGAGATCTGGGAGAAATATCAGTTACTGCTGATATTTTGCCCCTACGGCGATATCCGTAGGGGTAACATGTTTGCCTACGGATTAATCCGTAGGTACATATTATCTGAATTTTTTTTTAAAAATGGGCTGTTTGATTTTTCCCGCCCTGTGCACAATAATATATACATCAATCAAATCATATATTGCAGTATTCATAATCACATCTCACGCATATATATAATATACAAAAGAAACCCAAAAACTGAATATGATATAAATACAAACCAATATCAATATCGTTTCAAAATGTAGTACAATGTGTATGATATAAATAAATACATGTTTCAAAAAAAAAGAACCAAAAATCTACCCTAGCTCGGTCCAGCTCCACCTCTGAATAACGATAGAATAACGCGCGCCTGCTCCTCGGTCAATAAACTATGCAATTTGTCGCGAGCGGGAGTCTGAGCGGCATGTGGTCTGCGCAGCCGCCGTCGAGGTAGTCGCTTGCGGAGCCGCGGCTGCGGGAGTCTGAGTGGGCGGTGGAGCTACATGAGCTGTCTGCGGAACCGCAGCCGATGTAGTGGCTTGCGGAGCCGCAGCCGAAGGAGTTGCGTGTGGAGGCTCGGCCGATCTACCCTGTCGCGTCTGGATATAACGTGTGTAAGAAGCGTGTAAGAACTGTTTATTATTCGAATTCGTATCATTATTAAGTTATTTCGAAACCCTGTTTGGATATCTAGTTTGGAAAAGCGTTGTTTATTTCAATTACATATGTATGTATGATTAATCAAACTTAAGTCTAAAACCAAATAAGCTCAAGCTACGTACTAATTATGGATATGTTGATATGTATATAATATGAAATGATATTTTACTATAAAGTAGTATACATATCAGCATCTCCTTCAACTCCTGAACGCTGGCCCTCAAGCTATCCAGTTCATGATGGATACGTCGCTCACTGGAGACGGAGGAAGTAACCACCGGGGTGGAGTCCAACCTCATATGGGCCCTGCTAGAGCCTAGTCCTCGGCCTCTCTCCCAACCTCCGTGGTGCCGTCCGTGTGCGGCGTCCAGGACTGGGGTCAGCAGTCTCGAATGTTGCCTTCCCCCTAGCAACTGTCAAAACATTATATTTAGCACATACTGGTCTATAAAATTGACAAGAAACACCAAAATCAACAAATTCAAAGCCTTACCTACAGAGATAGAAGATGTGCTCCTCTGGTATCTGCATGTATCAAAATTTGAATAATATTAATTAATTTCAGTACATACATACTAACAAGGTAAACTCGCATATAGCGCTGCTTACACATATGACAGGGAGTGAACAAGCTCTTGTAGATCATCAGGCGCAAATCTAATCTCATCAAGCAGCCCATGATAATGAGTTGGACGACTAAGAGCAAAAGAAATGTGTGTATATTTATGATATAGCATTCTAAATCAATATACATGCCCTATATAATATATAAACATACCTGGAGGAACGGGAGTGGCCTCTGTCCCTGATATGGACGCATCACCAACAACTAGACAATCAAACATTGACAATATAAGTAATTTTGACATAAACATGCATGGATATCTATAATATTACATTCAAAATGGATATTAGAGAGCGCACCTGCAGTGAGAAGTGGTAAAAGTATCACCCAACTAGGGTGTAATTTACAGAATCAGTTGAGACTCTTAAAAGTCATAGAAGAACCCGACCTGCACAAATCTGATGTATGCTTTCCATTGGACACTAAGAAGTCTCTAAAGGGAAAAGCCTATGTGAAAGCCATCATTAGTTCATATCAGAGGATTGATGCTGAAACAGAGAACGAGAAATGTCATTTTTTTCTTCTTCCGCCACATTACTGTCTTCTCCTTCTGCCACATTACTGTCTTCTCCTTCTTATTATGTGCGCGTGCAAATTCAATGACTATATTGAGAATATGGATTAATAGTGGGTAGGAAAAGTATTTCTCAAATGGCTTTTGCGTCTTAAAACCATAAACTACTAAGTAATGACATACATAATTTTTTTAGTATAAAGGTTGTTATTTTAAGTTTTCCCTTATAGAGATATGATCTAACTGCATCTATCAACTATAAGTGTGCAGAAAATTATGATAAGAAATCATAAGAAAGGGTCGTAGCCATGCATAACCTTGAATCTACATACCAAATCATGCAAAAGCATGCACTTATTGTCACCTTGCCTTGGAATATAAAATATCTTGGAAGACTATAAGCGAGCATTTAAATCTTGTTAGCTTTTGACTTCAACATATATTTTTCTCAAGTACCATGAAATATACTTGCTCCGTATAAACCGTTTTCAGGAAGATGGATTAATAATGACAAATTATCCATTGTGGCTCACTAGGTTAGCATTTTCTCTTCTATTGACCATCTTTCTAATCTGCTTGGTAAATTTATTCGGAACCGGCTGTGAATCATTAAAAGAGTAGCATAAGAACGAAAGCTAAAATACAGATATATAGCATACCGATACATCGAAACTTCATAGTTGCGATGGCAATCCAGAGATATTTATTTCTACACACGTGGTGCGCGTGCGAATGCGTCAGGCAACATGGACAAATATTTCAAAACATGGAAAGTATTATTCGTATAAAGTAATTAAAACTTTTAAACAGCTTGGGTAGAGATATTTTCTTAGGTGATGCAATCATATCATGAGGACTAAATTTAAGCTATTATATATATGCATATGTATTTTTCTAACCTAAAATATCACACACACACACAGAAAGAGAGAGAGAGAACACCTGGTAGGTAAAAAAATCAGGTAGCAGGATCCTGAAGAAATGGAGTCCATAGCATTGCTCATCATCATCATCCATGATCCCTTTGATAATATTTTTTCAAAGGGATCACGGATGATGATGATGAGCAATGCTATGGACTCCATTTCTTCAGGATCCTGCTAACTGATTTCTCTATCTACCTGGTATTCTCCCCCTCTCTCTCTCTCTCTGTGTGTGTGATATATTAGATTAGAAAAATACATAAGCATATGTATAATAGCTTAAATTTAGTCATCATGATATGATTGCATCAACTAAGAAAATATCTACCCAAGGTGTTTAAAAATTTTAATTACTTTATACGAATAATACTTTTCATGTTCTGAAATATTTGTCCATGATGCCTGACGCATTCGCACGCGCACCACGTGTGTAGAAATAAATATCTCTGGATTGCCATCGCAACTATGAAGTTTCGATGTATCGGTATGCTATATATCTGTATTTTAGTTTTCTTTCTTATGCATGTCTTTTAATGATTCGCAGCCGGTTCCGAATAAATTTACCAAGCTGATTAGAAAGATGGTTAATAGAAGAGAAAATTCTAACCTAGTGAGTCACAATGGATAATTTGTCATTATTAATCCATCTTCCTGAAAACGGTTTATACGGAGCAAGTATATTTCATGGTACTTGAGAAAAATATATGTTGAAGTCAAAAGCTAACAAGATTTAAATGCTCGCTTATAGTCTTCCAAGATATTTTATATTCCAAGGCAAGATGACAATAAGTGCATGCTTTTGCATGATTTGGTATGTAGATTCAAGGTTATGCATGGCTACGACCCTTTCTTATGATTTCTTATCATAATTTTCTGCACACTTATAGTTGATAGATGCAGTTAGATCATATCTCTATAAGGGAAAACTTAAAATAACAACTTTTATACTAAAAAAATTATGTATGTCATTACTTAGTAGTTTATGGTTTTAAGACGCAAAAGCCATTTGAGAAATACTTTTCCTACCCACTATTAATCCATATTCTCAATATAGTCATTGAATTTGCACGCGAACATAATAAGAAGGAGAAGACAGTAATGTGGCAGAAGGAGAAGACAGTAATGTGGCGGAAGAAGAAAAAAATGACATTCCTCGTTCTCTGTTTCAGCATCAATCTTCTGATATGAACTAATGATGGCTTTCACATAGGCTTTTCCCTTTAGAGACTTCTTAGTGTCAAATGGAAAGCATACATCAGATTTGTGCAGGTCGGGTTCTTCTATGACTTTTAAGAGTCTCAACTGATTCTGTAAATTACACCCTAGTTGGGTGATACTTTTACCACTTCTCACTTCTCACTGCAGGTGCGCTCTCTAATATCCATTTTGAATATCGATAATATTACATTCAAAATGGATATTAGAGAGCGCACCTGCAGTGAGAAGTGGTAAAAGTACCACCCAACTAGAGTGTAATTAACAGAATTAGTTGAGACTCTTGAAAGTCATAGAAGAACCCGACCTGCACAAATCTGATGTATGCTTTCCATTGGACACTAAGAAGTCTCTAATGGGAAAAGCCTATGTGAAAACCATCATTAGTTCATATCAGAAGATTGATGCTGAAACAGAGAACGAGGAATGTCATTTTTTTCTTCTTCTGCCACATTACTGTCTTCTCCTTCTTCTTCTGCCACATTATTCTCTTCTCCTTCTTATTATGTGCGCGTGCAAATTCAAGATATAATATAGCAAACTAGGATTGGTATTCAAATCCCAGTCCAGATTGGTATTCAAAATTTATTTAATTAGTTTGTGATCCACATCATTTGATTCGTTGCTTGAGGCATCAATGTAGGCACAAATATCGGCGACGAGGAACTCGACGAGGAAGAACGAGGGCGGTGGCGGGCTGAGAACGGAGGGCGCGCGGTGGCGACGAAGAGAAAATTGGAGACGCGGGAACGAGAGAAAATTTTGGGAACGAGAGGGAAAGATATCGAGGCGTAGGGCATTTCTGTGCCTTTTTTAATTAAATTCCCATTTAGGTGCCCGTAGGGCCAAACAACAAATTAAGATATAATATTTTTAAATTAAAATGTCGAGCACCGTAGGGACAAAGTGGCGCTTTTAGTTTCATATATGAGTATCGATGGGAATATGAAGGTTTCATATTATCATCGAGTATCATATATTGGATGTTATGCAAGCTCTGAACAAATCTTGAACGGAACTTTCACAAGAATTTACAATACCCGACCAGAATCCAATCCTGAGTTTGATGAAGCTTCAGGCCTTCAGCTTCCCCACAGAAAATAGTTAGGGCAAACCCTTTGCAAAACCATAGCTTTCATGCAGAGATGACGCTCAGAACATGCCAGCTTCCAAACACATTGAATAATACATAATCTCCCATACTCTCTCTCTCTCTCAATCAGACAGTTTATATTTGGATTTGAATTTAGGAAAAGAAATAAGATGGCTACAAACCAGCTTGCCTCGCCAATCTCATAACTATAAAGCTCATAAAATTGGAAGCTTGAGGGCAAGCCATCATCGCCTCCATTCAATTGAAGCCAAATCATCCACAAAAAATAGAAATAAATATAATAATTGATCGATAGGCAAAATTGCAAGAAACCTATTCAGATTTTTGCATGAAAAAATAAGAGATGTAAAATAAGTAAAAGATTACCAAATGAAATTATCCCATCACTTGAACCCCCTCTCAAGACATTTTAGGAAAAATTCCCCCAGTAATTTTCCCAAACTCTGAAGGCTTCACAAAAATTTTAAATACAGATAATAATATGATTGAAGAGATCAATCACCAATTTTTTAATGAGGATCAACTGAAACCCCAAACAGAGCAAGCAAATTACAAAGATCCCAAAACCCCGCGTGGCCCAGCCCCAGCCCCCAGCCCCAGCCCCAGCCCAACCCTAACCCCAGCGTGGCCAGCTAAACCCCAACACCAACCCTAAGGCAAACCCTAACCCCAGCCCCACCCCAGCAGCAGCCGAACCCCAACCCTAACCCTAAGGCAAACACCAAATTAAGAATTAATATTTTAATTCTTGAACGTCTGTGCCCGTAGGGGTAACCCTTTAGGGTTACCCCTACGGATTAATCCGTAGGGCCAAGTTAAATCTGCCCCTACGGATTAAAAATTTTGTAGTCAAAATAGAGCCGTCTATTGGGAACGACATCAAACTACATACAGAAAAATTAAGGATCGCTAGAAATTTTGTCAAAATTTTATCACTAACAGTGAACCTGTATCCAGCCTACCCACATCCTGATGAAGGAAACTATGGACAAAAAGGATGAACCCCCAGCAAACCAGTCAACAAAGAGGAAAGGATAATGCAGTTTAAGCTAGTGCAAAGAAAGGTACAGTCCCCCAAATACTCTCATAGCTCAGGAAAGCATCTTGATGAGGGGGGAGATAAAAAGAGTTTTGCAATAGGGAATTGTGTCCCATTCCTGAGGTACGGCATAAGCCTAGGAGCCAAGTTGAAATGCACTGGCAAATAACCCCTCCACACACACGCTTGCACATGCACACAGACACATACAGAGTTGTAAATCATATATGAGGATAATTACACAATGTAAATTCTTGATAATAGAAGCATCCTGCAAAACCACAAACCTTTTCAGTTATATGCAGTCATGAGGATCAAACTATAGCTAGGTATTGCAAAGATCATAAAATTGAGTAGATTTGTTACATTTGTTCATTCTAGTTTGGGTGTTCAAATTCCATATTCTCGATTCCAATATCACCCCTAACCCTAACCCTAACCCAGCCCCAGCCGAACCCCAACCTAACACCAAACCCTAACCCGGCCTAACCCTAACCCCAACCCAGCCCCAGCCGAACCCCAACCCAACACCAAACCCTAACCCGGCCTAACCCTAACCCCAACCCAGCCCCAGCCGAACCCCAACCCAACACCAAACCCTAACCCGGCCTAACCCTAACCCTAACCCAGCCCCAGCCGAACCCCAACCCAACACCAAACCCTAACCCGGCCTAACCCTAACCCCAACCGAGCCCCAGCCGAACCCTAACCCCAACACCAAACCCCCACCGAACCCTAACCCTAACCCTAACCCTAACCCCAACACCAGTCGAACCCCAACCGCCGATCGAACCCATACCCTAACCCTAATCCTAACCCTAACCACAACCGATACCTAATCCTAACCCTCATCGATCGCTACCCTAACATCATTATAATAATGTTTAACTAATTACCTGTAGGCGACGACGGAGAGGTAATCGGCGACGACGAGGGCGGTGGCGACAACGAGAACGGAGCACGGTGGCGACCACGAGATCACTGCAGGCGTGGCGACGACGATTCGGCTTGGATTCGGCGACGACGAGATCACTGCAGCGCGGCGGCGACGACGATCTCGATTTGGGAATTTGGTTTCGCGCGAAAGAAAGAGATAGAATAAGAAATAATCGGCGTAGGGATCGATCACTTAAATCCCTATTTATATGTCCCTACGGATATACCCGTAGGTGCTTGGTTTGCGGCTCCGTAGGGGCAAACAACACTTTAAAATTTAATATATTTTAAATAAATATTGAATGACCGTAGGGGCAACCGTTTAGACCTACGAATTAATCCGTAGGGCCAAACTTTAACTGCCCCTACGGATGTTGTTATCCGTAGGGGCAACCCCTTATTTTACTAGTGGGTGTCGCTTGGTAGCTAGTCGGTTGAGTACGGGTCGGTCCACAGGGAGATGGATTCCTTTTCTTTACGTTCTAACGAGTTAATCCGATCAAGTCGGGTTTTATTTTACGATCTAAGAATGAGATTAAATTGATTAAAAGTCTTGCTAGGATAAGGATTAGGTTAGTTTGGAAAAGGGATTCTACCCACTGCTTTCAATACCCTAGTGAAGAATATAGGTGTTAGGGTAATAGTCAACAAAGGGGATTAGCACGACTAGGAAGAAATTTAGTTTCTTCCTTTTGGTCCTTGTCCGTCCTTTCTTAACTCTTAGCCCTAACCTCTATTTAAATCAACCACAACCGGTCTAACTAGGGAATCACCGCTATCTTGTAGGATAGGGTGCCGTAGTGAGCGGTGTGGTTAATTTAAATAGAGTCCTATTATAAAAATTATATGGGCAAAGAAAGGAGAGAGAGAGAGATTTACTTCTCTCAAACCTTCCCAATCCTAACCCTAACAAGTGAGGAATTACTCACTCATTACAGAAGTTATGATAAGATTCATTTTTATAATTTAAAAGACTATCTAAGTTGTAGATAATAAAAGACAGATAAAAATTCAGGAATTAAATTCAGATAAAAGAATGCACGATAAAAAAAATACCTTTATTGATGACCTCTTGACGATTAGAAGGAAATCAAAATTTAATCTAGAAATTAAAAAGATGCATCTCAAAAGAGGCACCCAAAAGAGGCACACTTTATTTGGCTTTGAGACCTCCTATTTATAGATAGGAAAAACCCTACGTTTACATTCTGATCCATACATGAAATTACAAAACGACCCCAAAGACCAACTCAAAGCACCGACACATGCACCGACACGTGCATTGCACAGCCGCGGTTCCGCGGCAGAAAGGCCTTTTTGGCCGCGTATCCTCGGCCATTTGGTGGGCTCATGGGCCCAATTCTTCAGGGTTTCTCTATGTTGCTTTTATCTTCTGTTTTCTTCACTTGGTTTCTCAGAATTTTTTCTACTTTCTTCCAGATTTCCAACAGTGCAGAATTATGTGGACTTTTACCGTAAGCTGCACATTGAAGTCTTGAATCTTGTGCTGCCCTTGTGCTTTGTGGATTGAACTGTCTCATGATTTTTATTTGTTCCTTGAACTGGTAGGTGGCATCATACGGATTCATCTATTATTGGTCGTAGTCTCACATTTGTAACGTCTTTTCATGAATTTCACTGTATTGTTCTGAGAACCTGTAACCTGCAACTATTTAGAAAATATGGATCAAAAGCACCTATTTATGTGTAATGTGATTAAGAATGAGCGATATAATAATGCAAAATTCTGATATGAACAAATACCCCCAAACTTATCTTTTGCTCGTCCCGAGCAAAACCAATTTTATTCTCGAAAAAATCCTAACCTCACTTTCACAGGGAATCGCGATTGCACCGAGCTCGTGCAACAAGCCGTTAAACCTCTAGGTGTCCCTAGTATGAGGAGTGTTGTCTCCTGAAGGTTTTCAACGAATACTACCCACAAAATCCGATCAATTTGGCATGTTGGCTTTCATTCTTCAATTCGGTATTCTAGCAAGAAATTCTATTATTTTCAACTTAGAAATCATCAACCCGTATTTTTCATACTCACTTATCATTTAACTTAAGATTGTATATGTTCTGCAAATTTATTAAGCTTTCAGCATCTTTTGAATTTTCCTTCTAAGGTTTCATCCCAACTTAGGAATTTTTATCATCTGTACTGAAGGTATAAGCCATATCTTTCATTTCTATCTTTCATCCAAACCCCAATCATATACCCCTACATGTGTGTGATTATCACCCCTACACTTAGAATTTTAATTACTCTTGTCCATCATCCAAAATACTTTTAGTTGGTGAATTTTAGATGAAATTTCTCACACATCCTTCATGCGACCATTAATATTTCTTGAGGTACTAACGACCGATTACAAAATGTGTTTGCCCATTAAGGCGTAATTCCTCGTTTTGTAATACCTAAGGCTTTAGCAGTGACTCCCAAACCAGTTGGCCTAAGGTACTAGGTGATAAAGCACCCTCGCTATATATTTTTATTTTACGCAGCCTTAAGTAATTACAAAACCAGTGTTCATTTTTTTATATCTCTTTATTCACACTTATACTTTTATTTAATTTTTTCTCATACTAAGGATTTTAGACAAGAGCAATTCAAGGTATCCTCTACTATCCCAAGTTTCAAGGTGCGTGTATGTGCTAATTGTAGGGTATATATTTTCATAATTTAGACTTAAGGTTCAGAATTATTTTTCAGAGTTACACTTCAAATAAAAATTCATTACTCTTCCCTTATTTTGACTTAGCCCAAGAACTGAACTCGGAATTTGCCTATTTCTAAATAAACTACAAGGACATATATTTTCTACCATTAAATTTTTAAAAAGGTTATTTTTAGGATTTTTAATTCACTAAATTTAGAATCTAGTTTTTCCTATTCAACCGTCATGTTGAACTTAAGTCAAATATGGCCAAAACAGAACTTTTCAATTTTTATAATTTTTAAGATTTTTTTGATTTTTATGGATTTTAAAATAAGTATGCAAATGCAAAAATATTCACATGAATGTGAAGGAAGAAAGCTTACCGAGCACACCCCAAACTTAAACGTGACAGTGTCCTCACTGTCAGGCTACACCAAGAGGGTCAAAATTGTCGGCACTCCCCTGGTTTTTTTTATTTTTATTGTTAACAGAAAAAGAAAACAAAATATATATACAAAAAGGTCCCTCCCCCCCCCCCAAACTTAAGTGAAACAGTGTTTCCACTGTTTAAGCATAAAATTTCAAAGTTAAGGAGGAGAAAAACACAGTATCAAGCTATACAAAGCTTTATACAGGCCAAAGCTTAGCACCAACCATTCAAAAAATTTATCGTTATAATGGTGTGGTTGGTGAAAGAATGGAGTGTAGAGAAAAGAAATGAGAAACACACGAGACCGTGTGGAGATAGAAGCAGTATACGGTCTCGGTGGAGGAGAAGGATGGCGCAAGGGAAAAAGAAATGGTGGTGGTTCGACTTCTTCAGGTGGAGGTTGATTAATCACAAAATCCGTGTCATTTAGGAATGCGAGTTCGTCAGCAAAAAGTTCTTCAAAACTCTCATCGATGTAATTGAACATTTTGCTGTCAGTAAGTTTTGTGCCAGAATTTATCATACTTGATTTGTCAAAAATTATGGAGGTTGGAGACTCAAAAAACTCATCTACCTCATTTTCAAAAGTATCCAAATCAAGTTGGCTTTCTGGAATGATCAAACTTGAATTATCGGATTGTGATTCATCAACACTCACTGAAATTATAAGAAGAATAGAAGAAGAACCAGAGAAAGTGGGAAAAAGAAGTTGAATACGAACTTGAGGATGGAGATGGAGTGTATAAATTAGCACAATTTGTAATGACCAATGTGTAAAAGGCGATTATGCTAATCTATCAACCCACGGAGAAATGAGATCAAATCTCTCAAGATTCGTGAGAAAACATGGGTACGTCGAACTTGGTAAACCAGACATTGAAAATGAAAGGGATACGGTTTCTTGCGTGGTCGGAACGATGGAAAGGATGAAGAGGAGTGATTTAGGAAGGGTAACAGTTAAAGGTTCAGGAGGGTGTACACAGTCAGTGGAAGGGACAGGATGAATTGGAAAATCCGACTCATCAAGCAAAACTGGTTCATTCTCAATACTATCCTCAAAATTCCCCTCAAAAGTTATCTCACCCATGCATTTATCATCAAAATCCAAACGCATATGAAGTTCGGGAAAAATAGTTAATGACTCGGGATGATGAATTGGAGAGAGAAACTCATCCAAATCTGTGGGTTCATCATCCGAAATATTCCCAGCGTCAATATCCTCAATCATGTGAAAATTAATTTTTTCAGACACCTCATCAAAAGCATGGATATTAATCAATTCAGGTTCTTGAGTGGAGGTGTAGAGGTCAAAAGGATTGGTGATGGTTTCACTCGAAAGGGGCCCTTCACAATCAGGTAAATCAAACACTACAAAGTCGTACAACTCATTAAACGTTCTATTTTTAACTGGTGAATCATTTGGGACACTTGATAGAAATTCAAAACCGGAGTTGTGGGATTCAATTGGGAATGGGTAGGTTTGATTTGGAAGGATGTACAGCTCATTCTTACCACTCAAATTCTCAATCTGTCCAACCGCCTCATCATACATTGGAAAATTTGGAGCTAGTTGGAAACTAGCTACTGGGTCACTAGGTTGTATAAGGGCGGCCATGGACGCATTCAAATCCATCATATTTTGTCTTGACGTTACCATAAAATCTTCCAACGACTGTTCCAGACTAGACATGGGTTGTGAAGGGGTTTCAGTAAAAGATTCAAAGTCGTTTGGATACTGGAAACTCCCAAATGGCTGTGTAGAAGCAATGTCTAGGGAAGGTGCGAAAATCGGGTAGGACTGGTAGGAATTGAATGGTTGGGCAGGAGTAGGATCAACATTTGGATAAGAAGGTGAATGGAATTGTTGATCCAAAGAATTCGCAGTGGTGAAAGGAGTGAAAGATCGGTTACGAGATTGTGCAATATGTTCAGCAATAGACATGGGTTTCGGGGTTACAACGGGACTCGAAAAAAGAGTATCAAAGTAAGAAGGTGGTGAAAGTTGAAATGGTTGATACAAGGTGGATTGCGGAGTCCAACTGGATGCCCTAGACGCATCTATTCGATCTTTCAAAGAAATTTTGGGCATGGAGGGGTCGTCCGAAATTCGACCAAAACAATGAGCATAAAAAGTAATGTCTAGTTGAGGGTACCAAAGTTCGGCAAGAGTTTTGCGAGGTGGGGTACCCATGATGTGAGGAAAGAAAGGAAAAGAATGTGAATTTTTATTTTTTTTTATTTTTTTTTTTAAAAAAATTTGTTTGTTTTTGGAGTTTTAAAATTTTTTGAAAGTGTTGAAAGTGTTGAAAGAGTTTTAGCAAAAATTTGTACGGAACTACGGCACAATTTCAAACAACCACAGTTTAAACATGCACAATCAAATCTAGAGCTAGGGTCTCCTAAGTCAACTAGACTGCTCCTAACTGTTTCAAAGTGACAAGTTGTAAGATATCTCTCAAATCGCCTCTTCACCGCCAATTGTGGCCAGGTAAACACAAATGAAGAAAGGAGGGTTCCTGTCACGAATCACCGTGAGACGGGTCTTTTAAAGTTACATTTCTCACTTGTCTAGCCTAGGCACCACAAAGTCAAGTCCAGATAAATGATTGAATGCCCACAACTTTCCTATGTCCTAATGAGCACGACAGTCCTAGTTGGCTGAGTCTGGATATTTTTTAATTAACTCGAGGGTTGATGCATATGCTTTTAGTGATTTTTGGGGTCTTAGGAAGGGTAATGAAATCCCCACCCAATCTGGATTGGTGTTATAGCCCCTTAAAAGTCCGTATTAATTATGCAAAGCAGTTAACACACCAAAAACACTTGCAAAATTTTTTTTTTTTGGCAGCACAAAGAATCCTGCACAAAAACAATTTATTGGAGAGGGAGAAAGATTTTGCGCAAAGAACCCTGCAGGAAAAGTTTTCAGTGGAGTTCAGCGGGTAGAAGAAAGGACAAAAATATTTACAGAGAATTTTGGGATGCTGGTCAACTGCATATATCCACCGCGGTTCCGCAGTGGTTTTGTTAGTTTGGATCTCCAAAAATTTTCTATTTGTTGTTATGATTCTCCTCTGTCTGTTCAGATCTTCTGTTTATTAATTTGTTCACTAGTTTTCTTCCCAGATCTGAATTTGTCCCTCTTCTTTTCCTGCGCAATTCACACAATACCTCTCAAAAAGAACAAGATGAATTTTTTTTATTTTAATTTATTTTTTTTTGTTTTAAAAATTTTTCAATTTTTATAGTTTTTAAATTTTTAATTTTTTTAATTTTTTTAACCCAAAATTACACAAAGAAAGAGACTACCGTCTCCCCGGCAACGGCGCCATTTGATTGATGTAGAGTTTTTGCGTGCGTGCGCTTTTAAAATCAAAGTTAAGAATACCGCAATCAATAACGGTGTCGCTTGGTAGCTAGCCGGTTGAGTACGGGTCGGTCCACAGGGAGATGGATTTCTTTTCTTTATGTTCTAACGAGTTAATCCAATCAAGTCGGGTTTTGTTTTACGATCTAAGAATAAGATTAAATTGATTAAAAGTCTTGCTAGGGTTAGGATTAGGTTAGTTTGGAAAAGGGATTCTACCCACTGCTTTCAATGCCCTAGTGAAGAATATAAGTGTTAGGGTTATAGTCAACAAAGGGGATTAGCACGACTAGGAAGAAACTTAGTTTCTTCCTTTTGGTCCTTGTCCTTTCTTTCTTAACTCTTAGCCCTAACTTCTATTTAAATCAACCACAACCGGTCTAATTAGGGAATCACCGCTATCTTGTAGGATAAGGTGTCGTAGTGAGCGGGGTGTGGTTAATTTAAATAGGGTCCTATTATAAAAATTATATGGGCAAAAAAAGGAGAGAGAGAGAGAGATTTACTTCTCTCAAAACTTCCCAATCCTAACCCTAACAAGTGAGGAATTACTCACTCATTACGGAAGTTATGATAAGATTCATTTTTATAATTTTAAAAGACTATCTAAGTTGGAGATAATAAAAGACAGATAAAAATTCAGGAATTAAATTCAGATAAAACAATGCACGATAAAAAAAATACCTTTATTGATGACCTCTTAACGATTACAAGGAAATTAAAATTTAATCTAGAAATTAAAAAGAGACATCTCAAAAGAAGCACCCAAAAGAGGCACACTTTATTTGGCTTTGAGCCCTCCTATTTATAGATAGGAAAAACCCTAGGTTTACATTCTGATCCATATATGAAATTACAAAACAACCCCAAAGACCGAGTCAAAGCACCAACACCTGCACCGACACGTGCATTGCACGGCCGCGGTTCCGCGGCAGAAAGGCCTTTTTGGCCGCGGATCCGCGGCCATTTGGTGGGCTCATGGGCCCAATTCTTCAGGGTTTCTCTATGTTGCTTTTATCTTCTGTTTTCTTCACTTGGTTCCTTAGAATCTTTTCTACTTTCTTCCAGATTTCCAACAGTGCAGAATTATGTGGACTTTTACCGTAGGCTTCACATTGAAGTCTTGAATCTTGTGTTGCCCTTGTGCTTTGTGCATTGAACCGTCTCATGATTTTTATTTGTTCCTTGAACTGGTAGGTGGCATCATACGGATTCATCTATTGTTGGTCGTAGTCTCACATTTGTAACGTCTTTTCATGAATTTCACTGTATTGTTCTGAGAACCTGTAACCTGCAACTATTTAGCAGACATGGATCAAAAGCACCTATTTATGTGTAATGTGATTAAGAATGGGCGATATAATAATGCAAAATTATGATATGAACAATCACCGATTTCATGGCACCATGCATAATCTGATCGACTCATCTCCAAATACCATATAATATCCTCATCATCCATGCATATGAATACAAATATATATGACACCCTCGATGCGCATAAGGGAGTAAATGTATGCGAGTGTGTGTATGTGCGTGTATGCAAATCTTTACTCTAGGGTTTCGTGACTAAGGAATCAACTAAAGTTCTTTCTTCAATTCTCGCTAACACTAAACCCATAATCTCCTATAGCCTCTCATTTGCTAAGGTTCATATCTCACAATAGCGTAAAAATGTACATCAATATCACATCATATTCTTACGAAATTGCGAGGGTGCTATACGCCATCCACCCGACTTCCCCCGTAGATATATATCTACTCACCTGCTCTTGCTTGCCGATGTCCATGTCGCCACGCCCCTCCTTGTTGCTCTGAACCCACTCGAGGGTACCTACATGTATACCACAAGACATCGTAAATGGAAATAGCGCACGAAAACCAAATCGGCATGAGTATCGTCATAGGTCAAAACCTATAGTCTCGCATGCAAGAATAGCCAAACCAACCCTCGATGTCGATGTACATACGTCAAACCATCGAGTTAAAACCAAATTCCTAAAATCCAGAATTCAGAATACGCAAAACAAAACCCCGAAATAGAACAGCAACTCATGAAACTAGTCCCAGATTTTGATTAAGGTGAAAACAATGTGCACAAACAATACCGGGGTGATGTATAGAGAACATATGACCTATTGAAGCAACCTGGGCCCTAACCCCCATCCCATGGCCGGCCACACATGCCTAAAATTCGGCCTCCTCGTTCTTCAAGGGACATATGGTCTCGTTTTGGCAGGGTGGTCTCGTGGTGGTCAATCTGGGCTACCAGTGTTGTTTGCTTATCTCGTAGTTATCCCAGGTTATCCCAGATTCCCCTGCACACCCTACACACTCACAAAACCGATGTGAACAGTTTCAGTTTTCCAGAAATTTGGGTTTCAGGTTTTATCTTGTGTATGTTCTGGGTTTGCAAAACCATGGGGGGGTTTATGGTCACTAAATACACTCAAGTCCACCACACAACTCAACTTAAACCCTAACCCTCTCTAGGAATTTCCAAAGTGCACAAAACTACATGAAATTGAATTTAAACTTGAATAGAGGCTAAAGAAAAAGAAATACTACACTTAATGTGAAAGAATTATCTCATTTGGCACTCATGAATTCCCTGAAGCACCAAAATGCAAACTTTCTTGGTCCAAAGTGTAGCTTGTGAGCTTGTGCATGCTTTTTGTAAGATGGAAATGGAGTTTTGGTGTTGTTTTGATGATGTTTTTGGGGTTTGAAGTGGAGGGGGAGTGAGGTGCTGTCATGGGTGAAGAGGGAAGAGAAAAGATGAATGAGATGATGAGGAAACAAAGTGTTATGGTTCAAGGTTGACCCCTCACCTCTCTCTCTCTCTCACCCATACCTTATTGTTTCATCATTTCCTTTTTCTCTTCTTTTCTTTTCCTTTTCTTTTCTCTTCTCACAAAACCAAAGCCATGAATGAAAAATGAAGAGAAATTCATGTAGGAAAATGTAACACAAGTGTAAAAATGATATGGTGAATGTTTTGCACAAAACAAACTTAATACGCGATTAGCGATATTTAATCGCGATTAGCACTAAATAGTGTATAATTAATCATAAAAACTTATAATTTGCATAATTCATATAAAGCACCCTCATTTTAATAATTTCCATAATTTTCCAACTTTTTCCCAATTTTATCGGTATTTAATTATACCGCCTTATTAAAATATTCAATATAATATTATTTAATTATAAAAAAATCCCAAAAATAATATTTTATTTTTCTGAAATGTTACACAGATCATCCCAGACCCCAAAACAATACTAAAAATACGATATTTACCCGAAACGAAACGATACGTGATCTAAACTGAAACGAATAAGCTACGCTACACAATAAACCCTTAATTAACAGAAAGGGATCATTACCTAACCAAAAGAACTCAAAGATCCTAGCTTCCCAAGCTCCAAGGTATCCAAGAGGCAAATCACAGCAAAAGATGTGATTTTTGTGAGTTTTTATGAATATTTGTGATGTAATGAAGAAGTGTTCAGTTTAGATAAGTGAGATGAAGAAAATGAGAAGGGAAATAAGTGAGAGAGAGTATGAAGAAAAGAGAGAGAGGTGAGGATAAGGGTGAGAGTGAGGTGAGTGTAACCCATTGCATTAACTCACCATTAATGCATTCACACACACCATGCCACCTCCTCACTTCCAAAACTAATAGCTCTCTCTTCTCACACAAATATCAAGAGGTTAGTTTAAGGATTAGATTAAAACAAGGATTAGGATAAAACAAAGGATTAGATTAGGTTAAGTTGTCGAGGTCACTAATCTAGATTAACACAAAACAAACCCTCACATTAACGTACACACGTGCGTGCATGCCATAACAAATAATAATAAATTATTAATTAAATGTTATAAAATGTGGGAAAGCCGAATTGGTAAACTTTTTACAGTAAACCCGCATTAACGTCTAAACTAACACTAACTGAAATCTAAGGCGTTACATAGCGCCCTTATGGAGAGCACGTGAGGCGCTGCCTCATTAAATTCAACAGAGCTTTGCTATTTTATTAGGTTAAATATTGGGGGAACAAATACCCCCCACCGTTGTGCTCACATGGCTCACACGTGGGTGCAACGGTGTCATCTTTTCTACCGTTTGATTTTCTAGGGAGTTGAACCGCACCTGCACATCTTATAAATAGAGCCTTTGGCCCTTGAGATGACTGTCGTTCCATCATCTTCTTTCTTCCTCCTTGAGAATTTAATTTTCTTTTCAGAGCTTAGATCTCTGCCCCAAAGAAACTCTTAGAGTTGAACTCTGTCAAAAAACTTGGTAAGAATCATGACCAAATTTCAACCCATAAAAAAACTTCCTTTTTGTTTTGGATTTTTACCCATTAACAGAGCTTTGCTCTTTTCCTTAGAATGTTCTTATAGAGATCTTTAAAAAATTTATTTGGATAGACCATGAGTCTTAGAGATCTTAGGATTTTACCCTGTTAGTGACTTTGATCTCTGAAAGTTTCTCTGGAATTTAATTCCAATATATTTCCCTTGGGGATTTCTGAGATTTAATCCTACTATCAGAAGAATTCAATTCTGGTTTGTTCTACAGAGCTTAGCTCTAAGAAAATTTCTTTTGAAAATTCTTTTGGGAATTTTATTCCCTTTTCTTATTTTCATTTTAGGGCTCTTCTTGCAGATTTGAATCTGTTGTAGAACACGTTCTTCGATGCCATTGGGAGTCTTGAACTCCACTGTTCAATGAAATTATTCATTAAATGAGAATCCTTTCGGATTCTTACAATGAGTGCATGCCTCATCATTAGTGGAGCATTACTTTGATTTTGTAGGGGCCACTGTTTCTTCTTCTAGATTGTAATGATTTTGGTATTTTGTTTGCTAACCCTTTACTAGTTTTTCTTTTCAGATACTATGACTTCTCATCTGTATGATCTTGAAGAGATTATCTCTTATGAGGATATTCGCATCTAAGGCCGCTGCCAGGGCCAAGAGTTTACTGACGCCCAATGCGCTGAGGTGATGCGTCGCTTCGACGATTACAACGGTCGATTGTTCCCCCTCCGTTTTGCTCTTTTGAAGATTGTCGTTGGGTCGATTTGGAAAGCACTTCCTGATCTTGATGAGGCTATGTAGCTCGAGACACTTAATGATGCTGAAGACAAGGTGCATTCAGTATATCTGATGGGCCTGATCTCAAAAAAGCGGAGAGATGATCTTGTCGCTATTTTGCATCGCGTCTTCCAACAAAAGGCGATAATATCCGCGTACCAGAGGATAGACGACATCAGCGGGGATCCCGATACTTGCATTCGTGAGAAAATACATAAGAAGATGGTCAACGAAGCTAGAAGCACTTTACTCAAACTTGCCTCTAAGTTCATGAATCCGTATCCGGAATTCAGCGTCTTGCCATTGTAAATATTTTGATAATATTTGTTCCCTTTTTTTATCCTCCTTATTATCAATGTATAAATTTCTTCGAAGAATGAATGACACAGCTCCCATTTTCTTTACGCTAATGTTCATATGTCCTTCCGTGAGGTGTTGATATATATATATATATATATATATATATATATATATATATATATATATATATATATATATATATATAAAACTATCATCGGTGCTCATGTGTCATGCACGTGAGGCGATGTTGATGGATTTAATCCTAAAAACAATCAGCGTCGGCGCTTCGCGTGTTATGAACGTGGGGCGCTGCTGATGGATTTAATCCTAAAAGAATCAACATCGGCGCTCATGTGTCATGCATGTGGGGTGTTGCTGATGGATTTAATCCTAAAAAGAATCAGCGCCGGTGCTCACGTATAATGTACGTGAGGCGCTGCTGAAGGAGTCACTTCACCTTCTGGCTCTGATTTTCATGAGTCAACTCTTTCTTTTTCCATACCCTTTTTGTCAGGCCTTGGAAATAGTTCCACCATGCACAACATTTTCTGTGCCTAAATTTAACCGCTTCTCTTTATATTCTGAAGCAACGATCTTATTTTTTTCAGAAGAATAGAACCATTTTTAACAGACCAAAAGTCATGGCTTGCAATCATCCTCACGCTCGTCGGCAACCATGGGAGGTACCTATCGAGTGAATTGTTCCTTGTTTTGCTGCGCGATTAGTGGACCCCATTCTTACAGATGACCAATGTGACACGGCGATGTTTGAGCTCCTGGCTCGTAAGGGCTCTCCTATTCCTATCAGCTCTATTTGGCTCCGGATGATCTTCTCGTCTGTACTTGCTGACATCCCTCCTCATCCAGCGGAGATGACTCCGGCGATGCTCGACGCGGCGGAGGACAATATCAAGTGCTTTCATGAGGCACATTTGATTACCCAGCCTCTGAGGGATCGTTCTGTTCAGTTGCTAAGTCAGATACGGGCTCAGCGGGCTATCATGTCTATCTTTGCTGATGGGCACGGCGCTGACCGATGTGGAGTAACTCCTCGTGAAGATCGCTGTTTCGACATGGTGGAGAAGGCAGAGAGGGCTTTAGAAAATTTTATTCTTAGTTTTGTAAACCCTTGTGCTTTTGATCCCGTGTTCAGTGATCTGTTTTCTGCAGAATAAAGTACTTATTTTAATGTGCTTCTTTATTGTTGACTGTTGAATGTTTTTTTCTCCAGTACATATCCATGTGGGAATCTTGACTCTGCACATATACATTGCATTTTAATCTTAGAATTTTCTAATGCATGCATCTAGCTATAGATGAACACTGGACTGATGTGAACAAATGCTTCCCCCTACCATGTTGCTCACGGTCGTGAGTGAAGTAATGCATAGCATACGGCCGATTTCGAGCTGGTATACACAATTTTTATTAGAATTTTGATCTGAGAAGATAGCGAGCAGACACAAGCGTCATCATCTATCGTTAACTCAGATCTCGATCATTAAGAAATGTAGTTCTAAACCCCGAGGCCTATGAGTTGTGCCTTTCTGTTTCTTGATGTCTTGATCTTGTGCAAAGTATTTTATATACTCATTTTGGAGTTTGTAGTTTATTCACTCGTTTCAGAGTCTCTAGTTTATGTACTCATTTCGGAGTTTGTAGTTTATTCACTCGTTTCGGAGTTTGTAGTTTATGTACTCATTTCGTAGTTTGTAGTTTATTCACTCGTTTCGGAGTTTCTAGTTTATGTACTCATTTCGGAGTTTGTAGTTTATTCACTCGTTTCGGAGTCTCTGGTTTATGTACTCATTTCGGAGTGTTTTTAGTTTACCTCCCTTGGATTTACAGGCATACTTGTCCTAACGTTATATGCAGATAACCCCCATTCTTTACGACAGGGGTCCGTTAGGTTTGTGGTACTAGGGTTTTAGTCTATGGTACCATCGCGTTGGCTAATGTATCCCTCGATATGCAGTCTTTAAGCCGCTGTTCGAGTAACCTCGCGACTGTCGTGTCTCTGATCCCTTTGGGGGATGGACAAGACATCTTCAAGTAATCTTCTTAAGTCATATTACCGTCGGAAGAGCAAATGTTAGGAATTTTCTATGATGCTTTTTACTTGAGGTTAGGCTCAATTTGGAGCCCCGATGAGTCATAACCACTCCGCTCTGGTGTGGGATGATCTCCGATAGTCTTTTAGGCTTTATATGAGTTGCCGTCGAGACCCGAAGCTGGGAATATACCGTCACTTCATTTTTGTTTTAACGATGTCGTGTCGTTTCTTTGCTGAACTAGGGTAGACATCTGTAGGACCTCTATCCTATATGTATTGTAATTGAAGTCTGGAGCTAGGGATATGTCATTACTCGAATTTCATTTGATAGTTGCATCCGCATCCTGCTGAAATGAGGGGGAACGTAGGGATATTCTCTGTGTTGTATATGAACTGTCAAAGACTTGGAGCTAAGATTTTGCCGTGACTCCATTTCTATTTGACCCTTGGGTCTTTGTTGACGTCGTGTCTGCACCCTGCTGGCATGAGAAGCACATCGAGTCGATCTTTAGGCTGTATATGTTTCCATTAAGACCTGAAGCTAGGATTTTACCGTCGCTCTACTTTTATTTGATTGCCGTGTTTGCCCCTACTGGAATGAGGAGGGAGGGGACGCATGGATAGTCTCTAGGAGCTGATTTTGCCGTCGCTCCTTTTTAATTTGGCTACTTGGAGCCTTTGTTGACGTCGCATCTGCACCCTGCTGACATGAGAAGCACATCGAGTTGGAGCTGGGATTTTGCCATTACTCCTATTTTGTTTAACCCTTGGGTCTTTGATGACATTGTGTTTGCACCATGCTGCAATGAGAAGGAACACCGAGTTGGAGCTAGGATTTTGCAATTACTCCTTTTTGATTTGTCTCCTTCGAGCCTTTATCGACGTTGCGTCTGCATCCTGTTGGAATGAGAAGAACGTCGAGTTACTCTTTAGGCTGTAGATGTTGCCGGCAAGATCTGGCTCTCCCTTTGACGGACCCTGGTGGGAAAATATGGTTCCCTTTTTCTTTTATTTGTGCCCATGGATCGTATACAAGAGTCAATATGGACATACTTGCAGGGCAGAGGAAATTTTATTTTATTTTATTTTTTATTTCCGCGATACTCTATCTTTTCAGCATTTTATATCGCGAAAGTTGCGATTGCCCAATCATTTCGGCTTTTTATCCGCGGTGCCCAATCATTTCGGCTATTTTTTATATATATTTTTACTCGCTGCTTTTTATTGCGAATTGTCCTACCATTTCGGCTTTTTTTGAGTTGGGGATTTGAAATCTGATATCAATCTTGGCATCAGCATCGCTACCACTGGGATATTGCCAGGAGCGAATCATCATTTGCCTTTGTCGATTTGAACAAAGATGGCTTAGCAAACAGTGTTAGGATCCTGTCGACTAAGGCTTTTGACTTTATGAGTCGTAAGGGTCTCATAAAGGTGTTTCTCCCTACGAGTCATGAGGATCACGCATGTGTGTTTTCTCCTTAGGAATCATGAGGATTCCTAAGTGATAGTCTCTCTTGCAAGTCGTAAGGATCTTCCAAGAGTGTTTTCTCCTCATAAGTCGAGAGGACATACAAGTGTCGTTCACCATATAGGTACATTTCTCGCGATTGGTAGAACTTGGTAAGGGAATATTTATTCGTGCCCCTGGATTGTATACAAGGGTCAATATGGACCGCCTGTAGGGCAACCTGGGGGATATGACGGCTTAAGAATGGTTCGGATCCCTGTAGCTTAAGACTTTTGAATACTATAAGCTGTGAGGGTCTTATAGGGGGAATTCTCCTTATGAGTCGTGAGGATCTCGTAAGTGTACTTTCTTTTTACGAGACTGCGCCCTTCCGGGTTTTCACAAACTCGCCGGTAGTCCTGCTGTTTTTACTCACGGCGCCCTTTCGAGTTTTCATCCGTGCCCATTTTGCTTGTGGACATACTTTTTTTTTTGCGAAACTCTCGGAAATAGCTTCGTCGTAGGTGACCCATCTGTTTGCCGGTGGGATTTGGGGGTGGCTTCATCGCTGGAGTAGCTGTGTGGCCGGTAAGACTTGAGTTGCGACTCTCACCGTTGAGACTTCGATTGCAATATAGATCTCAAGGGAGGATATCGCTGTATTTAGCGAGATGCGCCATGTTTGAGGCGACGAACTAGTTTAGGGACGTTTCAGTCCATTATCACCATTTTTTAGGCAACACGCTAGTTTAGAGACATTCCGGTCCATTATTAGTTTAGAGACATCTCGGTCCGTTATCGCCGTGTTTGAGGCGAATTTCTAATTTAAGGACTTTTCGGTCTTTCATCGCCATATTTGAGGCGACGGAGCTTCTCTACATATTGCTCTCAAAGTTCTGACTCAGGAAGATAGTGAGTGGACACGAGCGTCGTCATCTATCATTGACCTATATCGTGACTCGTCAAGTGTAGTATTTTTTGAGGAATCGGCCGTTTATTGGCCGAAAGGGTCTTTCGACATGCATATTCAAGAGCAGGTAGGCTCCACCTTGGTAGTCTATTTCTATGATGTACGTGCTTTCATAGTTCGGCTCGAATTTCCCCCGTTTTGCACGATTGGGGATCATGTGTCTTTTGACGACTAGCACGAGCTCACCTTGGCGAAATGTTCTCGGTCTGGTCAGTTTTTCGTATGACCTCGTCATCCTTGCCTTATAAGCATCCAGATTTTGTTGTACTATAAGGCGAGTTTCATCAAGGGCATCAAGCTCCTCAAGCCGAAGATGAGCATTTTCTTCATTTGTTAGCTCATATGAACCGCTACTCGTAGAGAAGGGAGTTCTATTTCTAGGGGAAGCACCGCTTCCGTGCCGAATACCAACGCATATGGTGTTGTATTCGTGGCCGTTTTAAACGTTGTTCGGTATACCCAGAGAGCTTCATGCAGCCTTTCGTGCCAGTCTCTTTTGTTTCTGAACATTATTTTCTTTATAATCTTTGTCAGGGTCTTGTTGAAAGCTTAAGATAGACCGTTGGCCCAAGAGTTATAGACTGAAGAGTATCTCCAATCTATTTTATATTGTTGTACGAAGCGGCTGATTTTATGGCTTCTATAAACTGGCCCATAATCCGAGATAATTCGTCGCGGAGTACTGAACCGATAGATGACATGTGTCCTGAAAAAATGGAAGATATTCTCCGTCTTCACCTCCTTTAGTGGTACTACTTCTGCCCACTTAGAGAAGTAGTCGGTCGTTGCCAATATAAACCGATGTCCTTTAGACGATGTCGGTTCAATGGGGCCAATTATATCGGTTCTCTACATTTTGAACGGCCAGCTAGCCACTGTTGGGTGTAGCGGATTTGAATATTGGTGGATGAAGTCCTCATGGATTTAGCATGAGTGACACTGCTTCGCATATTCAAGGCAGTCCTGAATCATTGTGGGCCAATAGTAACCCATCCTTTTTATCTTCATCTTCAGCCCAGCTTAATGAGAACCGCAGAGTCCGTCGTGGGTTTCTTGGACGACTCTCTTTACTTCTTATGGTCCCAGGCATCTTAGCCACAGACAGTCGAACGATCACTTATATAGAGTATCATTGATGAAGGCGAAGGACAAAGCTCGTTTCATGAGCTGATGTCTAGACGACGCATTTTTGGGCGTTTGTTGGGATTTGAAGTAGTCTATGAAGACTTCCCTCCAGTCGATGACCTTTTCTTCGTCCTCTATTTGAAGGGCTATTTGTTCGGTCGTTTCTTTTGTTTCGGATGACTCTATCAGGTCTTCCGAAATATATTTGTTGGCACGAGAATCTTGCGGTTTTGCACAATGATGCTTACGTCATCGAGGTCTTCATCGGCCAGTTCTTTAACCAATTTGGCCAATGTGTCTACCTTGCTGTTTTCTGCACGCGGTATACTCTCCAGAATATAGGAGGAGATTTGTGTCAGCGGTTGCTGCACTCTTTCTCCATACTTTATCAACTCTGGTTTGCATGTCTGATAGTCGCCATTTACTTGGCTAACGATCAACTGGGAGTCTCTATATATGAGGAGGTCTTTAATTCCCATATCGATAGCGATCTTGTAACACCTTAGAATGCGATCAGTGTTAATTAAGCGATAGCGCGGATTTTTAGTAAAAAGTTTACCAAAAAAGTTTTCAAATATTTTATAAAAAATAATTAATATTTTATTATTATTTATTTCGGGCTTGCACACACATGTGCATGTTAACCTAAGGTTAATTAGGGTTAACCATGCTTAAGTAGCCATGGCACCTTAACCTCATTTCTTTAAGTTATATGTAATTAATTAAATTAGTTGGTTTAAAAAAAAGAGGTTTGAATTTAGTTGACTTGAGAGAGAGGGGGGTTGACATGCATCATGAGGCATGGGGGCAAGCATGGCTTGCATTAAATGAGGAGAGAGAAGAGGGGGCATGGCTCATCTAAACTCACACCCTATTTGTGTTCACCACTCTCAACCCTCACTCACATAATCCCTCACTCTTACCTCATTCCCTCACTCACACATACACCTTCATTTCCCTCACACTCTCTCATTCTCATTATTTTCTTCATCTCATTTTCTCCCTCACACCCTCAAACTGAAACCCTAACCCAAATCCTTACAAACCCAAACCAAATCTCCACTAAACCCCACTAAAACCCTTCACAAGTCAAGATTAAGCCATTAGGATCACTTGGAGCATGAAAAGCTAGGATTTTGAGCAAGTGTGGATAGGTAACGATCTCTCACTGTTAATTAGGTGCTTACATTGTTATGTTGCTTAGTAGTAGTCGTTTAGAACCCTAAAGATAAAGTTTTGGTATAATATCGTATTTTTAGGGTCATTTTTGAGTCTCTGTGATCTTCTACGACCACGAACTTTTTACTGGAAAATCTAGCAATTTAGAAGTGTTGTACTAGTTACCCTGAGTGTTCACCTGAAACCCCGACCTAAGAAAACCGGCGACATTGGGGTAAATTTCGGCGAGCTCGACCGTGTAGGGGACTGGGGTGTTGTGTTTTTTTGGGTAGCTGTCTGTGTGCTATCCCACGTGTTTGGTACTGCTAGATTTTTAGGTTTTGACAGTGGGTAAAATCTAGGATCAAATTGCTAGTTTTTAGTGTTTCGACTACGCGCGTTACGATATTCGACACGGTTCGTGTTGTTTGTGTAACTTGCTGCACTTAGGGTTGTTTCAAATTGTCGCTACACTCGTTAGCCACTAAGCGAACACTTGAGAGGTTGTTGGAGTCGGTGCGTCGATTTAAACGTAGTTTGTACGTATTATTGGTCGATTTCTAAGTAGTACTTTCTATGTTTTGTGTGATATCAGGAGTGGGTGTGGGGACTTCGGACGCTACGAAGAAAGGAAAGCAGGTGGTCGGATTTACCTAGCTCGAGATTATCGGTGAGTAGATTTAATATCTATGGGGAAATTTCCCGTATGGCGTTAAGCATCAGGGCTAGATATGATATTATAGCCACATGTTTATATGCATACATGTTGATTGTGCATGAGTATCATTACATACCATTACTTGTTGTGCCTTGACTTAGTACCTAGTGAACACTGCATCATTACTGACGATTCATGTTGCACGAGCACTAAATTGTATAATACACCTACACCGTCGGTAATTGCCATGACACGCACAACCTATACACATATGTGGTATTGTATTGTTATTGACATTGAGACATTGATTCCCGTTCTATTGCACATATTAAATGCATCGTGCATACATAGCTACATGTACACCTTTATATGATGTTGCATTAGATTTTGGAGGAATTGGGAACCGCATGATATATTTAAAAACTGGATTCATTTAAAAGAGCGGTTTTCCCTTAATATGCTCATATTACTGTTTTATGTTGCATATATCATATTTCATGGATTTACGTATTGAGATACGGATTTCATGTGATTTATGGATTTGAGAACGTGGTATTATTTCAAGAAAGTATGCATTGTTTTGAAAACCTGATTTCTCTTGATATGATATTTCAGTGCGTCCACCATGAGTTTTCTCGGTTCTGAGACTTGAGTTAGAAACCCGATTCGAGGAGCTGGATGATCCGTTTGCGGGTTCATGATGGACCCGGTATGGTACCCCGGGGCAAGAAAGGGATGTTGTGCAGTAGACGATGAGCCTGGCAGAGGAACTACTACCTATCGGTGATTGGTTGGACCTGACGGTTATCCGGAGGATACCGACCGGAGTCATGAGATGGATATGGGCCGATCCGGACTGACGGAGCCCGAGTTATATGGATTTACGTGTCGATGTTGGACACAAGATTTCATGATGTTTTCGAGTGCCGATGTTGGGCACTCAGGTTCCATGAGATTTACAGGATATGAGGGCCGATCAGAGTGACGGCGCCTGAGGTATTGGGATTTAGGGTGTCGTTGATGGACACCGGTTTTTCCACGATGATGATTCATTGATGACGATATGTTTTATCCCATACTCAGTATTCATTTGATATGCATTACTTCATGTATTTGTAGTACTTGATAGAGTACCTTTCATGATTGTTGCATATCCAGATTACCATATTTATGCTATCGGATTGCATGTGATAGATTATCGTTGAACGTGCATACCTGCGATTATCTGTACGATATTACTTATTGTTCATGAGTTGGCAACTCACCCCCGTTGCGCCACAGTGTTTTGCAGGCTTCACCCTCAGAGCAGTCGCGGCAGGGCTTCTTATTGTATCTTTTTCAGCGGATACCGCTACGGTTGGCTTTGAGCCTTTTTGCTATAGGTGGGTTCGCGGTTATCCGTTTATGTTCATTGTATATCTTATTGTATCTAGTACTCTCCATCTACCACTTTCATGCATTGACTTAGAGAGAGTTGTGAGAACGATATTGTATATTTTGTGACTCTGGTGTCGAGCTCGTGTGAGTCGGCATTTATTATATAGTTTTACTTCTTTATGTTGTTTTTCATTTATATCTTCTATTTCTTCGCTACGGCGTCGTATATTTATGCTTGTGCTGGTTGCTTCCGCCTTTGGGCATGATTTGCTCCCGTTTGGGGATACTTTACTTATATCTTATGTTTGTACCCGTTTCGGGGCTAGTTTTTACAAAGGATGTACCGAAATTTTTAAGAAAATAAACTTAAGTTTAAAGATTTTTACTTGAGATTTCCAAATGTTTTTATCACTTACTACTTTTGATGGTTTAGATTTCTGGGTTTTCGGCTTACTTAAATTGCGTTACGCCTGTTGATGTTACGTGGTTTAAGTGTCGGTCACGCGCCTAATTTTGGGTCGTGACAGATCTCGAGACCTACTATCAAAGCTTCATATTCAGCTTCGTTATTAGTTCTTAGCTCCGTTAAAGAGAGGGTGTAACGCAATATCTCTCCTTGTGGAGTCACGGAGATAAGGCCCACCCTGACTTTGATTATGGGGGTGTTTTGCTTTCGCCTTTTCACGGAAGACGCTCCATCGAAATAGAGTTCCCATTGGGAATCATTTTCTTCCTTCTCTCCTTCGATTGTGTCGAACGCATGTTCATCAGGCAACTCGCAATTTAAGGGGGAATCGGCTGGTATCGGATGCTCGGCAAGAAAGTCGGCAATGGCCTGGCCTTTCACTGCTTTGAGGGGTCGATGCGTTATCGAGAACTCCATCAGGAGGAGGGCCCATTTGGCAAGCCTTCCTGTTAGTATGGCCCTTGACATCAGATATTTGAAAGGATCCATCTTTGATATGAGATGAATCTCATGGGCCAAGGCGTAATGTCTGAGTTTCGTTATTGCGAAGATCAGAATTAGGCAATGCTTTTCGATGGGGGAATAATTGTTTTCTGCCCCCAGAAGAACTCGACTCAAATAGTACAGAGCTCTCTCCTTTCCTTGATCATTCTCTTGTACCCATAGCGTGCCTAGAGAACCCTAAAGGGCTGTTGTAGATAGGATAAGGGGTTTTCTCTTAACCGGAGCGGTCAATAACGGCGGATTTTGCAGGTATTGCTTGATTTCGTCTAGTGCATTTTGGCACTTTTGATCCCAGATGAACGAGGTCCCCTTCTTCATCAAATGACTGTAGAGACGGCATTTTCCAGAGAGGTTGGTTATGAACCGTTGGATATATGCGAGCTTTCTTTGAAGAGATCGCAATTGTTTGAGAGTTCTTGGCGTGGGCATTTCCATAATCGCCTTGATCTTTGAGGGATCGATTTCGATACCCCGGTGTCGTATGATAAATCCTAGGAATTTGCCTGAGTAGACTCCAAATGCGCATTTTAGAGCATTCATCTTCAGATTATACTTCCAAAGACGTCGGAACACTATTTTTAGATGTTCCCAATGCTCCTCGTGGGATTTTCTGTTTACCACTAGGTCGTCAATATACCATTCGGTGATCTCGTGTATGAGGTCATCGAAGATCTTTGTCATGGCCCTTTGATAGGTAGCGCCAGCGTTCTTTAAACCGAAAGGCATCACCTTATAGCAGAATATGCCCATCAGGGTCCGAAAGGCGGTATTCTTTTGGTCTTCAGGATGCATTTTTATTTGATTGTATCATGAAGATCCATCCATGAAGGAGAAGACCTCATGGGTAGACTGTTGGGATCTGGCACCCGCGCCACGGAGGCCGCGGGCGAGGTAGAAGTGAAAAAAAAACTTTTTGCAAGCACCGGATGCTCACACCCGAGGATTCGATCCAAACACCCTAAACTAGAAATCTATAACAAGCAAGGTTTGAGAAATACAACCTTTGTCGCGTGTCCACCCAATTGTAGAAGACCCCTCCAAGCTCATAGCCGTCGGGATCGCGCTTGAGAATCGACCACCCTTGCCGAAGACGATCCATCCGAGGGAATGCGGAGGAGGCTCTAACCGACGATTCAAGCTCGCTAGTTTTGGATGGTCGATGATGTAGGAATACTCCACTAAATTTTTCTCCCTTGTACCATGCTCAAAATGAGAGCAAGAAGAAGGAGAAGAGGTAGAGGAGAGCATGAAACATGCTAGGAGGAGATGAAGAAAATCATTAAAACTCTCTTGTAGAAAAGAATGGCTACAAAAAATATCAACCATGCACCAATAGTGCAACCAAATAAAATAATTATTTTAAAATCAAAGCCATGCCTCTCTACATTATTTGCACCATGCCTCATAACTTCCAATTTCCACCTCATTTCCCTTTTTATTTTTATAAATAAAAAAATAAATATGATGTGTTCTTCTTCTAGAAGCATTCTCGTACAAATATGGAATACTTCATCTGGTATATGTATCGCTACATATACGCGTATCCATATAAAAATACGGATAACACCAAAGAGAGAAAATAAATAGTGAACAATAATACTAAAATATATGTACTAAAATACATATATAAATTATTAAATTAAAAGCTGATTTAATAATCCGACTTAATCCTAAGCCGTTCGATTAAAGTCATGTATCGCGTACACGTATTTAATCTGACCCATGCACGTACCACCGTACGGCTCCTGCATCTGTCGCCTGAACCAGGAAAACTCTCTGTGTGAGGCTCTAAAGACTCGACAGTACGCTGGCAGTGGGTTTAACCACAAGCACGTCAACGGCACTAGCTGTACATAACGGCTACCCAGGCACTTGTCGAAAATGAGGGTCGACAATAAAGTGCGTACTTACCCTACTGAGCCTGAATGTGACAATCTCTGTACAGTCCGGTCCCTTCATCAAAGAGTATCGCATATCGGATCTAGGGGTGGATAACGTTAAACCCCTACTAACCCGATAAGTCATGTCTGAGTCTAGCTCATCACCAACTGAGATACTACTGATCAACTATCAGTAAATCTCGCCCACCGTGGCCACGGATTTCTGGTAATAACCAACTGAATACAGCGCGACATCGACTCCTAATACCAGGAGAGACGAATCCCTGACAGTCGACCACTGCCTCCATGTGGCTCGGGGCTGTACCCAACTAAAACTTGTTTGCACGACTCCTTTAAGCCATGGTGGGGTGGTAATCAAAGTACAGTAGGAACTCACACGAGACAAATGATGCCTTCAAGTCAAAGGACTAACCTGCACTCATGCCACCTGAGAACTTCCATCTGACGATAGGTATAATACCATCTAGAAGTTCTCGGCGAGTCCGTCCAGTGTACTCACCTCCATTGAGCACCCGTATACTATCTTAGGTGACATAACACCAATGGCTTGTGAGACCGGCCACCGCCCCTCGTCGGGGTCTCGAAACGTATACACTAGTCTACTCCGGAATATCGATGCTAAGTCTCGATACTCCCACGACTAAGGACATTTAAGGATGTGCTTATAGACCACCCAGCTCTCACGTATATGATCGCCATCATAATGCTGGTAGTCAAGCAAGAATCCTACGGGCTTCATCATTATGTATTAGCGACACGTAATAACAAGTAAAACGTGTACACATCAATGATAAAGACAAACCAGATAGTATACTATCATTTCGAGTAAGATTGTTCTGCCTATATAGATCCTCCCTCAATTATCATAATCGCGTGCCTGAAATTACAATAATTGCCTTGAGGGCACTATATCCAACAATCTCCCACTTGCACTTAAGGCTAATTATTGTGGTATCGCGTACCCACAGCTCGTGTGCTACCGGATACCCAACTTCTCTACAAATCAGTTTCGCAAACTACGTTTGTGAAACTTAACGTGTTCGAGAAATAGCCTCGGTGAGTGGACTCGCTACAATGTTCCAACTTCATCTCTCTATATCTCAACTTTGCGGAGATGAACAATCTCCTAATCTGAGCGATACCCCGCCTCAAGAATTTGTCTGGATACCTGATGGGACCAAGTTCATCAATGAACACCTCCATCCAACAAACTCCTTGGGCTGTATCCTCTGTTGAGTTATAACCGGAATCTGGCACCATGATTACCTCAGTATTTCTATTGGAACACATCCAATATATTGATCCTTAGAAGATGCTAAACTCAAAACTTGACAGCATCTCTATCATCCAGGTCACCTTGGATGCGATAACCGATAACCGCCTCCCAGAGAAGGCTGTCGTTATCTTATACCAAGAACATCCTCTTATGTTCTTTACTGCTTCCCTTTATTTCTCGAGGATTGGATTAATATATGCTTATTACAAGTAGTGCAAAAGCAATATCTGGTGTTGTACAAGACATTGCATGATTGACTCAACTGTCTAAGAAAATGATATGTCATTCATACCGGTATCTCTCCTCATCAGTCCAAAAAGACATCCTTTTAGAGAGGGTGACTCCATCACCTGCGGGTACACCACCATGTCAGGAGTCGTCCATTCTAAAATACTTTTAGAATACTGTCTAAGTACCCGATTTAGGAAACTTCTCAAATCTAGATCTAAAACCATAGATCTAGTCACCAGAACTCCTGATATACTATCTATATCCAACGTGGAGGAAACACTGTGTGACAACCAAAATCTGACCGATTGTAGTATAGGAACATCACTTCCTATTCGGAGTATGTCATCTAAAACATGGACAGTACTCCCTACATCCTTCTTACTAGGTTCACCATTGTTTTGACGAAGTCAATCACCTTGACTGTCACATCAATAACAGATGATCCATCTCCGATATCCTTGCTTTAGTCTACGAATAGACATAAGCATCTTGCACACCTTCCGCTGCTCCCACTGACCACGATAACCCTCTGGCGGAGTCATATACATACGCACTTCCAAAATCCTATTTGAAAAGACGTTATAGTCACCCACCTACCAGATATCATAGCCATGAATTGCATCAGTGCTAAAACATATCCATATGGACTTCAGTATAGACACTGATGTAAAAGTCATATCACAATCCACAACGGGTATTTAATGAAAACTCTTTACAACAAGTCTAGCCTTATTAGGTTAGCACATTTCCACCTGCATAAATCTCGAAAGATCCACTTACTCTTAATGGGTTTTATCCCTTCAGGAGCACCCAGCAATGTCTAAAATCCATGATTTGCTGAAGTGCGTGGAGTCCATCTTGGGTATGAAATATCTTATCACCTGGAAATTACTACTTCGTATGACTTGCTGATAACAAGTAGGGGAAAATAGCAGTATCAAGTCATATCCATATGGACTTCAGCATAGACACTGAAGTAAAAGTCACATCGCAATCCATAACGGGTATTTGATGGAAACTCTTTACAACAAGTCTAGCCTTATTAGGTTAGCACCTTCCACCTACACAGATCTCGAAAGATCTTTTTGCTCTTAATGGGTTTTATCCCTTCAAGAGCACCCAGCAAAGTCCAAAATCCATAATTTGCTGAAGTGCGTGGAGTCCATCTTAGATATGAAGCATCTAGTCACCTGGAAGTTACCACTTCCTATGACCTACTGATAACTAGTAGGGTCATCATCACCATGATGTTGACCTTCCTGTCACCGTCTACGACAAAATCGAAATGTCTCTCGGGTGTCTGAGGTCACCTACTAAAATCTGCGGAGTGGCTAACAGTTTGTCAAGTCCGATTGAATCCTTAGGTTCTACTAAATTTTCGTTAACCGTTTGTGATTCTGGAATCACTTCCAATTCTATCATACTCTCACTAGTTTCTTTTGGAAAAAGATCCTTTTATAAAAAGGTGGCAAGTCAAGAATAATATAACTATTGATTTTGAAAATGGTAAAAACAAAATCCTAGCGAATGCTCGAGATAATCCACAAACCGCTATTACGGAAGCGTGCCTCGAGTTTGTCCGGATTCTGCTTTTAAATAGAAATTAGATAACTCCATAAATTAACAATCTCAAGATATATAACCATTCTATGTTCATATAGAATTAATGCACTAATTTAGATGGAACCAGATTCAAAATCCATGCAGCTGTTTCCAGTGCATATCACCTAATGGAAAAATGCCAATACAGCATTACTTATTATGGAGAGCGTCCACGGATGAGTAACCTATGAGAGAATCAAGTTCTCGATATTATTATGATAGAATACTTAACATAAGTATCTACATCTTCGATCACCTCGAAAAATCCCGATACATCCAACGTATGTTCTCTACTTTATTCTTATACCTACAAACTTCTCGAAATCTTTGGACCTTGCATTACTACAAATGCGTGTCTAAAACCAGAGAACTCATAGGTAATTCTGAATAAAGTAAGAGTACCAACCCCTTATCCCGAAGGACACTGGACAACATACATCTCCATGTATAAGTCCCAAGAGTATACTAACTCAAATTCTGTGTTTTGTAAATTGAAAACTGTATCTTGGTTAAGAATGTCTTACACCGTTATTCAATGCACCTTACCTTATTCTCAATTGATAAAGGTAAATGTTTACAATACAATTTTAAAAATATATATCTCACTTTATAAAAATAAAGGTACAGATATTTCATTTTAAAATCTGGTGCATAACAGCGGTTATTCAAAACCAAATGTTTGTCGTCAGGCAAAAGCCAAACGATTTAATCCAATATCACTAATTGCAACGAATTCTGATATTAAGGATCAAATCGCCCATTTCCCAATATTCTACTCCCACTCATCATCTGTAACATCGTACAGATATGAGATCCAAATCTGGTAAATACTTACCCTGGAATCAGAATTAATTGGGAAACAGTTCTCTTTTACATGTACACAGAAAAACTGAAACATGAAAATGTTTCATAGGGGATGGTCAGGTATTCCAAGTAATGCATTTTCCATTATCCAGATTCATGACAGTAGTCGCAATTTCCTTTGCTCTCACTTCAGTCCCTTTATATGTCTTTACTTCTTACCTTCTGCATACCGTCCTTAGGCAAATTGGTTTTCTTCCTTCCCTACCTTTCGGCACCAGCCTGAGGTTTGGAAGAAGACTATCCACTAAGCATAACAGGTGTACTCTCCTAATCAAGGAGCTCTCGCAACCTCAGAAATGGTAAAGGGAAGAGACAACTGAATAATCCTATTCAATTTCTTCAGAACATGTGACCATCCTCGACTGAAGTAACTTCTTCGATTTTGTATGTAACTATACGATGGTCGTTCCAAGCAATATGGATCATCATAGTGATGCGATGTGTTCTGAAGAAATGCAAAGGGTAAAGTAGGAGTGGCAGGGATATATACGACTTTGTCGCGAATCAAGACAAGCCAAAGCCAAAGGGTGTAAGAAGGTTCGGTCAAATTGGTTCATGAGTTTTTAAGGTAAGTCATGGGTCGCTGTACCAGAGAGAGAGAAAAGAAACACTTAGCGTGCCCTTTATAAAGATCGGATTGGTTATCACTTTATCTGATCAGGATGGCTCCCACTATTTTCTCGAATTCTCCTTCAAACCCTAAAAGGAGAACTAGTCGGGATCATTTAAGTGAAAAATCTCCCGAGGAGTAATACGTGCTCATCAGTGGGAATCGGGACCTAACTATCATCATGTGATAACCTGACGGAATCCACTCAAGTCACCATACTCCAGAAGGTATATGCATGCCTGGCAAGTTTCCCGTATGTTTGAAACTCCCGATATGATGTTTGCCCCTAAAATCCAAGTGACCTTGACAAGGTCAACAAGTCAAAAGGTCCTAATCAAGTTCAACCCGTCATTATCCTGATTGCATTAGACCCACCCATACAGACCCTTGACAAGGTCAACAAGGTCAAACGACTGTCCTAACCAATCCACACATCCATGCGACAGAAAAGTATTACAGAGCTACCGCATACTACGCCTTAACAAGGTCAACAAACGCAGCATGAATACTAAGCAATACTAATCTGAAACGACGGAGGTCTACGGCTGATTTTTGGCGAAAAACCTTTAACGTAATGAACTTGATATCATTGAAGGAACTCGAGTGGCTTTGAAATGGACTGGTTTAAGCTCCGCATTTTAAAACTAGTAACATAAACCTTTGCTTAAGAGAGAACTCCCAATGAAGGGATTAAGGCTCTTCCCTAATAGAATGAGGTGCGGGATATTCCTAACCGAATACCTCTATGCAAAGCAAAAGAATACGATCATAAGTTTTGAAGAAAATCGAGTAGTTTTAAAGTTCCGACAACATCATTTAGGTTTATTTTTCCTTGCACTATTTCGATAATGCGTTCCCATCATTTTATGTTTCCAAGCCACAAAAGAAACAGCCAAAATAACATGTTTTTTATATGCCATCCGCATTCGCCACGGGGCTCCGTCATGCACCGTTAGGTTACTTAACTAATGGCAGAGCGAGGGCTGGACTAGCGTGGATGCAAAACATATAGAAGCATCTACTAAATGTATATAATATATATATATATATATATCAACATCGCAGGCAGATAATAATCATCAGGCAAACAAAAATCATCAAAAATATGCGAACAAAAATATGGAATAGCGGATAATCTAGGAGCCCCGCGTTTCATTTGAGCCATAAATGAGACGCGACGTTCTCCGGTCGTTTGGATAGCCAGTGCAATGAAGATCCTAGACCCCTACGAGTGCGGCAAGTTACCCGCTAATCCCCGAAGTGAGGCAACCCCAATCAACAAAGTGATTGGGCCACCCAGCACTTCACGGAATCCGGTAACTTGAGCACCCCTCCGTGGGTCAACCTATACCCTCTACGAGTGCGGCGAATAGCCCGCCAATTCTAGAGTAAAGCCCCCCCAAGTCTCAACACCATGAGATGCAGGCCCGTTGCCCTTTAGAACCCGGCTATAAGATCACTCCCCTGCGGGGTAATCCTAGTACAGAAAATATATATATATATACACACGCAACGGCGACATCGACCTCAACCCGGTCATGCCCTAATAAAAGAATATGCAAACTGGCAATGATGGCAGTCCACATGTTGGACGCTCGCCCCCCAAAAATCAATATACAAATGAAAGTACATCTAACATTGCACACAAGGCTATCCATCACGACACCCACACAAACCATAACCATATATATATATATATATATATATATATATATATATATATATATATATATATATATATATATATATATATATATAACCGCAGAAGTAAGAAACACCAGAATGTGTGCAACCCCGTCTAAATGAACATATAGCAATTAGACGACGTTCAGCAACACATATACAACATCACAGATACCGACGATGCAAAAGTTTCGAGTTTTTAAAACTCCCGAATTGTCCTAAAGCTAAGATGACACAAATAGAAATCTGGGACAAATCAAACAACACTAAAAATAACAATTTACAAAACCCAGCACACAGCATGAAAATGAGCTCCAAATGTGAACAGTAAAAAGGTGAGGTCGGCCAAATCACCATAATCACTGGCCCAATCATGATGAAATCCGCTCGTTTTCATTGTGTGTCACTATCTGGTCTAGAGTAAGCTTCTGCACTTGTTTAAAAAAAATTTAGAGATCAAAAATATTTCGAATAGAAACTGGGATTTTGAAATGGAGTTTCCGGTTTTGAAACTTAAAGTATCGTCAAACACTAGTTTATGGTGTTTGGGTGGCTCTGATACCATGTTGGGATCCAGCACCCTCGCCGCGGAGGCCGCGGGCGAGGCGGAAGCGAAAACAAAAACTTTTTACGGGCACCGGATGCTCACACACGAGGATTCGATCCAAACACCCTAAACTAGAAATCTAAAACATACAAGATTTGAGAAATACAACTTTTGTCGCATGTCCACCCAATTATGGAAGACTCCTCCAAGCTCGTAGCCGTCGGAATCGCGCTTGAGAATCGACCACCCTTGCCGAAGACGATCGACCCGAGAGAATGCGGAGGAGGCTCTAACCGACGATCCAAGCTTGCTAGGTTTGGATGGTCAGTGATGTAGAAATACTCCACTAAATTTCTCTCTCTTGTACCATGCTCAAAATGAGAGCAAGAAGTAGAAGGAGAAGAGCTAGAGGAGAGCATGAAGCATGCTAGGAGGAGATGAAGAAAATCATCAAAACTCTCTTGTAGAAAAGAATGGCTACAAAAAATATCAACCATGCACTAATAGTGCAACCAAATGAAATAATCATTTTAAAATCAAAGCCATGCCTCTCTACATTGTTTGCACCATGCCTCATAACTTCCAATTTCCACCTCATTTTCCATTTTATTTTTCTAAATAGAAAAATAAATATGAGGTATTCTTTTCTAGAAGTATTCCCGTATAAATACGGAATACTTCATCCGGTATATGTATCGCTACATATACGCGTATCCGTATAAAAATACGGATAACACCAAAGAGAGAAAATAAATACTGAACAATAATACTAAAATATATGTATTAAAATACATATATAAATTATTAAATCAAAAACCGATTTAATAATCCGGCTTAATTCTAAACCGGCTAGTATTATCAACCGTCCGATTAAAGTCCGTGTATCGCGTACACGTATTTAATCGGACCCTTGCACGTACCATCGTACGGCTCGTACATCCGTCACCTGAACCGGGAAAACCCTCTGTGTGGGACTCTAAAGACTCAACAGTATGCTGGCAGTGGGTTTAACCACAAGCACGTCAGCGGCACTAGCTGTACGTAACGGCTACCCAGGTACTTGTCGAAAAGAAGGGTCGACAATCAAGTGCGTCCTTGCCCTACCGAGCCTGAATGTGGCAATCTCCGTACATTCTGTGTAGGGTTAGCTTAGCACCTTAGCAAGGTTTTGGCAAGCATCAAACATGCTATATTAAAATTTTGGGGTGTTAAACAAACCAACCAAGTAATCGAACTAGAGAATTAGGGTTAACTTTGCATGTAAACAACTTTACATCTAAGTGATAGTGATTACAACCTTTGTAATCCGTTCCTTCGCTTCATAAGCTCCGAGTAGTGGTCCTTTCGCTGTGATCCATGAGCTCTCGAACTCTTGAGAGGGTCCACAAGATGTACGATGCATCCTTGCTTGAAGTCTTCAAAGTCTGTGATGATCTACTTCGAGGAAACACGGACTCAAGCTATCTCTTCACTAAGTAAGAACTAGTGAAGCTAACACACTAATCTATATGGCTAGTATAGAAGAGGATGATGAAGTGGGAATTTAGCTCACTTTAGTATTTAATTTCTCACTATTTTTCTTCTTGATTTCAAAATCTAGAGAGCAAAAATGAGATGAGGAAGAAGAAGATGAATGAATGAGATAAGGTTAGAAATGCAACCCTTGGTTAGTATATGTGAATACCTAACCCTTGTAGAGAGTTAACCATGTCTATGTGTCATGGTTGGGTTAGAAAATATCTTAAGCAAAACAAAAAGGGTGGCCTATGTCAATAGTTATCAACAAGCTTCATGAAGCTTCCACCATGACTCATTTCCACATTTTTGAATTACTTAAGAATTTAAAACCAAACATTATATGTAGCATGGTATAATTCTCTTACATCCTTGTTGCATGTATAACCTAGCATGTCACAATATTATATATCACATATATAATATTTATGTAACAAAAGAAAACAATACAATAAACATATATCACATATATGTTAAATGCATCATAAGTGAGAATAATAAATATTTTAGTGAGCATATAATACACACACACACACACACACACACACACACACACACACATATATATATATTATATATTATATATTACTTCATCGAATCAACACTTGATCCGATAACCCGGTTATATCACATATAACCGGCCGATATCACATATCGCGAGAATAGAATACGATATCACATACTCGTATCAATCTCGATCCCGCACATATCACATATGTGCTCCTATTCCATTTTGCCTGAGCCTGGAAACCTCTAGTAGGACTCTAAAGACTCGTCAATACGCCGGCAGTAGCTGATGATCACATCAAATACCAACAAGCCGCAAGTGGTCAGCTAAACGTAACGGCCACCCGGGTATTGAACGATCAGAAGATCAACAAGAAAGTCTGCTCTAACTCCTGTAAATCCAATCAGTAACACTACCGTACGGTCCGGTCTCTTCGTCTGATATGTCGCATATCCGGTCTAGGGGTGGTAAACGTCAAACCCCAGTAACCGATAAGTCGTGTCAATGTGAGGCTCATAACAGGTCGAAAAACTACTAATAACACTTACCAGTAGATCTCCATATCAGCCCTGACCAGGGACTTCCAGTTATAGCCAATCGAACACGGCGCAATATCAACCCCCAATACCGGAAGAGACGAAACCCCTCCTATAGCTCATTGCCTCCATAAGACTCGGGAGTACCCAAAAGCCACCGTTTTGCACGTTCTCATGAACGTGGTAAGGTGGAAATCAAAGCACAGTGGGAATCATACAAGACTCTATGACGATCTCGGGTCTACAGACTAACATGTACCGGTGTCACCAGAGAACTGCTATCTGACGATAGGTATAATACCAATAAGGAGTTCTCGTCAAGTCCGTTCAGTGTACCCAGTCTCCACTGAGCACCCGTATACCATCTTTGATGTCAATCACCAATAGATGTGGGATCATCCATCGCCCATTATATAGGTCATGATGCGTATACGCTAGTCTACTCTGGAGTATCGATGCCCTGTCTCGATACCCCCTCGACTAGGAACAGTTATAGGATGTACTTGTAGACTACCCTGGCCCCACTAGTATGATCTACATCATAGTCCTGGTAGTCAAGTACATATCCTAAGGGCTTTATCAACATGTGAGAGCAAGACAGTAACCTAATACAAGTCAACATGTTAAGATAAAGAGCAACCAGATAGCATACTATCATATCGAGCAAGAAAGTCCTCTCTATATATATCCAAGTATCCACTATAATATACATCATATGTACAATAATGGCCTCTAGGGCATATACATACTAACATTCTGGTCTCTTCGTCAAAGAGTATCGCATATTGGATCTAGGGGGTGGATAACGTCAGACCCCTACTAATCCGATAAGTCATGTCTGAGTCTAGATCATCACCAACTAAAATACTACTGATCAACTATCTCGTCCACCATGGCCATGGATTTCTGATGATAGCCAACTGAACACAGCGCGATATCGACTCCTGATACCAGGAGAGACGAATCCCTGACAGTCGACCACTACCTCTATGTAGCTCGGGACTGTACCCAACTAAAACCTGTTTGCACGACTCCTTTGAGCCGTGGTAGGGTAGTAGTCAAAGTACAGTGGGAACTCATACGAGACAAATGACGACTTTAGGTCAAAGGACTAACCTGTACTCATGCCACCTGAGAACTTCCATCTGACGATAGGTATAATACCATCTAGAAGTTCTCGGCGAGTCCGTCCAGTGTACTCACCTCCAGTGAGCACATGTATACTATCTTAGGTGATATAACACCAATGGCTTGTGAGATCGGCCACCGCCCCTCGTCAGGGTCTCGAAACGTATACACTAGTCTACTCCGGAATATTGATGCCCAATCTCAATACTCCCACGACTAAGGACATTTAAGGATGTGCTTATAGACCGCCCAGCTCTCACGTATATGATCGCCATCATAATGCTGGTAGTCAAGCAAGAATCCTACGGGGTTCATCATTATGTATTAGCGACACGTAATAACAAGTAAAACGTGTACACATCAATGATAAAGATAAACTAGATAGCATACTATCATTTCGAGTAAGATTGTTCTACCTGTATAGGTCCTCCCTCAATTATCATAATCACGTGCCTGCAATTACAATAATTGCCTTGAGGGCACTATATCCAACATAGACGTGTTATCGATCATTAGCCCAGTAACAGGTACTGGGAAATCATCCTTCGGGTAAGCTTTGTTAAGGTCCTGAAAGTCCATGCAGATGCGCATCGTCCCATTTTTCTTCACCGGAACGATGTTAGCGATCCAGTCGGGATATTGAACCTCTTAGATGAAGCCGGAGTCGATTGTTTTTTTTACCTCGGCGTTGATACTCATCTCAAGTTCGAGTCGTATTCTTCTTGGCGCCTATTTGACTGGCTTTATGTCCGGCGATATGGCCAGTTTCTGTACTGCTACCTTTGGATCTAGACCAGGCATCTCGGAATAGTTCCATGCGAAACAGTCTTTATATTGCATGAGCACGTCCTTTAACATGGCTACCTGTTTTTCAGATAGTAGCTCACTGACAAACGTTGGTCTCAGATCGTCTTCCGTCCCTAAGTCAATTTTTCTTAGGTTGTCCGCCGTAGTGTGTATCCCATCTTCCAGCTCCTTTGGTGCTGGTGGAAACTCAAAGATTACTTCATCCTCATCTTCATTTGCGAAGCACATGTGGAGGTCATCCATAGTCTCGTGCCCTCCTTTTTTTGAGAGCGTTATCATATGGCAGGTACGAGTTTGCTTCCATTCGTGATGTTGAACCGATCCTATCCTTACAGTATAGGTCATCTTTGGTTCATGCTTTTGTGGCAGGGTTACCCTCCAGCTGTCGGATAAAGCGAACATGCCTTGTTGATACTGGTTTTCCATGCGGTCTTTAAAGGTGAAGCAGTCTTCAAGGGGATGACCTATTGCTCGGTGGTAGGAGCAATAATCCGGATGATGGACCTCGTTTATTTGTTCAGGGTGCCGAGACTCCGGAAGTGTCATCATTTGGTGCTTCATGACAAGGTTGATATTTTTCTTGTCTTGTCTTGTCTTGGAGGAAAGAGTATTCCCGACCCATCTTCTTTATAAAGAACGGGTTCCAATCGACCTTTTCTCGATTGCACGGCTTTTTGGATCCACTTCGTTGTTTTCGAACGTTGTTTGCGTTCTTTACCCTGTTTTTTTCTCTATTTCGGGATTTTCCCCTTTCGCGAGGACATACAGCAGGTCGGAGATGAAGAGCATTATAGTTTTCCTTCTCCGACGATTGCTAATTGAGGCACTACGTCCTGGCCTTTTCATAAATAGCCATTTCGCGGCTATGATTGTCCCGGTTCTTTCGACAAGCTTCTTTTATTAGCTTGTTTACTTGTTCTTCGAGTGACGGACTTAACATTTTTAGAGCGGGATTTCGCTCTGTTCCAACGTCATGGCCATTCGGAAAAGCGTTTTCCCCTTCGCTGGAGTTGTTTACGACATGGCAGCTGTGGAACTGCTCTCGTTTCTTAGACCGAACATATCTGAACCCTGTTGTCTTCATCTTCCCATTAGGCATCTTTCGCCGAGTCTCGGGAATATCCCAAATCTTTTTTGTAAAATTGGGCTTGCTGAACAGTTTGTTTGAGAGGTACACCTTGGCATCTCAACAGCCTTTTCAATCTTTCCGCGTAGTATCTTGGCAGATGGATTGGTTGAAGCCTGTCGAGTGCAAAATCGGCACCATGCCAGACTTCCTTTTCAACTCTGGTCTCCGTAGCCTTTTCACCCCTTCGCCTGGGAGGGACGTAAAAAGTATATATTTCTTGTACGTTGTATGTATCGAGCGCATCAAGTTTCTTGTAATGCCAAGGCGAAGCCATTGTGATTTGCAGACTCTGATATGCTGCAGTGAGGGTTTCCACTGACGGACGGATGGAGAACACTGCGTTGGCCTCGTCCTTAGAGTCGTGATTAGTGTCAAAAACATGAGTTTACCGCAATCAGAAACGGCGTCGCTTCGCAGCTAGCCGGTGAGTACGGGTCGATCCACAGAGACGGGTAAATTCCTTTAGTGTGTTTTAACGAGTTGATTCTATTTGTGGTTTTGATTGGTTTATGAAAATCTAGATCTAAAATTTAATTAATCTAATTTAAATTCTTGCTGAGGTTAGGCTTAGAGGAAGTTTTGGAGATTGATGTTTCCTCACCGCTTTCAATGCCGTATTTTAGATCCATTAGGTGTTATAGTAATTATCGATAAAGTGGATACGACTCTTTTGGGAAGATGTTTTCTTCCTCTAGATTCGTATCCTTCCTTTGTCGTTAATTAACCTAACCCCCATGGAAAACGCGCGCAACCGGGCCTTTATACTGCGGTTCACCGTTACCTCGAGGGGTAGGGTGCCGCAGGGAGCGGTTGTGCGCGCATGCATGGAGTTCTTAATGGGATAGTTTAATATGGCATTGAAAGGGGTGAGAGATCTCATCTCTCAACCCTTTCCCTAAGGCTAACCCTAAAAAGCGAGGAGACTACTCGCTCATTAGGATATGAAATAACATTAAATTAAAAGAACAGAAATAAAATACTTACTAATGGTGATGGCTCCCTCCAAGCGATAAAGAACAGATCTGAATGTCACTTCCAGAATTTCTGAATTTTATTTATTGAAAAGAGGCATACAATTTTTAGATCTAAAATTACAATTTATAGGAAAATAGGAAACCTAGGGTTACAGACTCTCGCGCACGCGAATTTACAGATTTGACCCCTGAAAATCCTAACATAAACACCGACGCACCGACGCACTAAAATTGCACCGACACGGGCTCTGTATGGCCGCGGAACCGCGGCGCCAGGCAGGGTTTGGCCGCGGTTCCGCGGCCAAACTGTAGACTTGGGTTCTGATCTTTTGTGGGCTTTCTTCTGGGCTTCTTGACTTTCTGTTTCTATGTGTAGTTTCTCTGTTGGGCTTTTGGATCTTCTCCAGATTTTTAGTGAAGACTTGTATTGGGCTTTTTAACCGTTTCACTTGACTTTTTGGACCTTGCACTGTTCTTCGACTAGGCTTGACTAGGATCCGTCTACTTGCTGGTCAAAAGTCCCTTTTTCTGTTGTTTTGTGTCTTTTTCACTGTATTTGCTCCAGAAACCTGTAACCTGTAATATGCAACAAACGTGCGTCAAGAGTACCGGTTTATTTATAAAAGAGTAAGAAATAGGGGAATGAATAATGCAATATTATAGTCTGAACAAGTCGCTACTAAAGACCATAATAGGAGTATATGGTCCAGGCCTGCTGTTTTCTTTCTGGGGTTGTCCCGAGTAGTCTATTTCTTCATCTTCCTCAGAATCGCTCCCAAAGATCAGGATAGTGACGACGGGCTTCTGTTTATCCTCCGGCCTATGACACCTTTCTGTATCCTCAAAGTTTGGTAGGAAATACTTTGCATCTTCATATTTTCGGACCTCGTTTACGGAGAACGGATTTAGCTCCCCTGTGACGGTGTATTCCAGGCCGTTTTTGAAATACTTCATACACTGATATTCTGTAGAAGGGATGATGTTGCACTCATGTAACCAAGGCCTGCCAAGTTGTAACACTTTGATTTTCCCGTTTGTTTGGTGTTGGTGATAATTAGAAGTCGTGCATGTTTTTATGTTTGTGTGTGCGTAGGATTTATAGTTGTTATTGGTAGTGTGTGCATTTTGGGATAGGTCTTGTGCTTGTGTACACCTTGCATACTTAGACTTTTCTTGCAACTTGTTAACCCTTCATATGCATGGTTGCAAACTCTTTTCCCACCATTTAATCTTTTCTAAAACCCATTATATAATTCAAAGTCCAAATAAAACAAGGAAGCATGGAGGGTAGGTAAAGGGTGGACTTTCTTGACCATTTCCCTCTCTTCTCTCTCTCTCTTCCTCATTCTGAATTCCTGCAACTCTCCAGCAGAAAACCCTCCCCATTCTTCATCATTTCTTTCCCTTTTCTTTACCCTTGATTCCCAAACCAAACCCTACCCAAAACAATACTTTTTCATTCATTAAAACATGAAAAATTTGAGGTTTTTGGGGTGTTCAAGGGCCAATCTGCGCAACTGAGGGAAAAGCTGAAAACTTTGGTGTCTCTAAGGTCATTTGAAGGTATAAATCTTAATCCTAGCACCCAATTTCCATAACTTGCATATTTAGTTTAGAAATATCACATTTTTGTACCATTTTAGTGCTTTTGGAGAGGGTTTAGTGTATCATGTTAAAACTTATGTTGTTGTGGCTTGATTAGCTTATTAACAAGTTATTGGTGAGTGATTAGACCTAGGTTTGTTTCAGATTTCATCAAAATACCATAAAGTTCCATTTTTGTGCAAAATGTGTGTTTTGAACTGATTTTAGACACTGTAGGAATCTGCTGCTATCCGAGACTTTTCAGAACAAAACTAGTGATTGCTGTAGCATGTATGTATGGTATGGAGTGCGCCGACCAAACCTGGGGACCCAATTCCCAAGTCTGGCCGCCAAAAATGGCATTCTGGCCGCAAATTGCGGCCAGACTGGGGAGATTTGGGTTGGGGTTTGGGGTGTGGGTCTCTGCTTATATGTAGGTTATTTTGGTATATATAGTTTTTCAATATCTTTCCTGTATCAAAATCTGGAGCTGAATACCTATTTTCCCGTATTTTCAACCTTTCGCGACTCGCGTGTTACGTGTGTGTGGGTTTTGGGTTTTTGCGTATCGCGACGCGTCGGAGTGATTTCAGACGCGTAACCACACGTTTTAGCGTATCGCGCACACGCGCGCTGGGTTCGCGACACGAGTTATTAGTTCGGCTTTATTGTCGCGTTTGTGTGATTTCGAGCTTACATATGATATATTGTGTAATTCTAGGTTCGCAGGCGAGTACGGCGGACGCAGTGAAGAAAGGGAAGCAGATTGTTGGCTACACCTAGCGAGAGACTACGGTGAGTAGATTTCACATCTACGGGGATATCGCCCGCATGGCGTTCTACGTCAGGGCAGATAGGACCTTATAGTGTTCCATATATATATATTGCATGTTCATGGTTACTAGCTAGTGCATTGCATACCTTCTACACACATCACATCGGATCATTGCATTCTAGTTCATCTAATTGTGACATGACCATATATTCATACTTGATGCCTATATCACATCGGATCATTGCATTCTAGTTCATCTATTTGTGACATGACCATATATTCATACTTGATGCCTATATCACATCGGATCATTGCATTCTAGTTCATCTAATTGTGACATGACCATATATTCATACTTGATGCCTATATCACATCGGATCATTGCATTCTAGTTCATCTATTTGTGACATGACCATATATTCATACCTGCTACACATATCACATCGGATCATCATATTGTAGTTCATTATATATGACATGATTGATATTCATACCTGCTACACACATCACATCGGATCATCATATTGTAGTTTATTATATATGGCATGACTTGATATTCATACCTGCTACACATATCACATCGGATCATTGCATTGTAGCACATTATATGTGACATGATTTGATATTCATACCTGATGCATATGTCACATCGGATTATTATCTTGTAACTTATCTATATGTAACTTGACCGGATATTTACATTTGACGCACATATCATATCGGATCTTTGACTTGTATTTGTTTGGATTATATGTGATTTCTGGATTTGGGAACCGTGGCTATTTCAAATATGTAATCATTTAAAAACCCGGTTCTCTTGATATGATATTTCGGTGCGTCCACCATGTGTTTTCTCGGTGCTAGAGTGATATATGGAAACCCGAATCGAGGAGGCGGTTGAGGCCGATTACGGGTACATGGTGGACCCGGTATGGTACCCCGGGGCGAGAACGGTTTCGCTGTGCAGTAGACGGTGAGCCTGGCAGAGGGACCACTACCTACCGGTGATTGGTTGGACCTGACAGTTATCCGGAGTATACTGATCAGAGTCTATAGATGGATGTGGGTGACCCGGACTGACGGGGCCCGATGGATGAGGATTTGCGTGTCGATGCTGGACACGAGTATTTATGATATTTGGGTGCCGATGTTGGGCACTCGGGACTCTCATAGGTGTACAGGATTCGAGGGCCGATGGGGGTGCCGGCGCCTGAGCTATTTGGGGGATCTGGGTGCATTGATGACACCGATATACATATATCCCACGTTGACATTCCGTGTAGATACTATATTTCCCCTGCTCAGCATTTATTATTTGTACCTCATCCTGTAGTTACATTACCTGATAGAGCATTTGTACCTCACCCAGTAGTACAGTACCTGATAGAGAACTTGCATGATTATTGCACATACTGCGTATCACATATTGATATCATCTGTTGGCATATGATAGAGTAGCGTAGTACGTGCATGCTCGCGATTACCTTTATATGTTATCTCTATTCACGAGTTGGCAACTCACCCCCGTTGTGCCACAGTGTTTGCAGGTTGCCCTTCGGAGTAGTCGCGGCAGGCTGCGGTTGCATCTTTTGACACAGATACCCCCATAGTTGGTGTACTAGCTCTTTTGCTGATAGGTGGGTTTTGTGCGGTATCTGTTTATCTTTCTGTATGTACATTGTTGTATCTAGTATTCTCCATCTACCATGTATGTATTTGACTTAGAGACAGTGTGAGGACGATGTTGTACCTTATCTGTGTTCTGGTGTCGTGCTCGTTGTGAGCCGACTTTTCTTATGCAGTTTTTATGCTATCTGTGATGTTCCCACTTGTGGATCTTGAGCTTCGCTACGGCGTCGTATATTGCTATCTTGGGATTGTATACTTAGATTTCTTATCATGTTAGTTGGTGTTTTTCATTTAATTCTTATCACACTCTATACTTTCACTGGTTTGTTTTCTGGGTTTCCGGTTCCCTTAGTCACGTTACGCCTGTAGACGTTACGTGGTTAAGTGCCGGTCACGGGCCAAACCTTGGGTCGTGACACAAGTAGAGCGTTATAGCAAATCTTGGCGTCAATGACATGAAATTTGATGTCTGTGACGAGCAGCCCGAAGCATAACGTCAGTATTACGGACCCAAGCGTCCGGGACGACCGTGAGTCGAACCCGGAGATGGTAATTTTATCTCGGACCAGGTGCTGAACGTTCATGCAAATTTCCTTCAGCACCCTCACGTTGAGAAGGTTGACGGAGGATCCGTTGTTGATAAGGATTTTCCCTATCTGGCAGTACCCGGTGACGTATAATGGGCGATTATGTTCGCACGTACCGAGGAGGAGATCTTCATCGTTGAATGTAATGTTAACCGTGTGGACCTCTTCCGGCTCATCCTTCATCTTCTCTTCTGTGAGAAAAGCTTGGAACTGATCAAACTCTTATAATACCTTGATCAGATAATCTCGTGCCTCTTTAGACAGGAGGAGAGCATCCAATATGCTCAGTTGTGAGGGCATTTTTCTCAAATGTGCTAGGATATTGTAATCCGCCTTGTTTTTCCTAGACGGGTCCCTTGCTGCGAGCTCTTTGACAACTGATTGATCTCAAAAACTATCTATTAACAGCAATCAAGAACGGCGTCGCTTGGTAGCTAGCCGGTGAGTACGGGTCGGTCCACAGGAATGTTGTGAATTTCCTAGTCGCTCAAACGAGTTAATTCCGATTGTGGTCGGATTGATTATTAAATCTAAAAACTAAATCTATCTATACTAAGATTATCTAGATCTAAATCTTGCTAGGGTTAGGTTTAGGGTAGGTTTGGAAATGTAAATAAATCTCAACGCTTTCTATACCCAAATTAGGATCTAAGAGGAGTTATGGTAATTATCAATAAAAGGGATTAGAACCATTCGGGAAGATGTTTTCTTCCTCTAGCTTCTTGTCCTTCCTTTATCGATCCTTACCCTAACCTTCATGGAAAACCATCACAACCGGGCCTTTATACTACGGTATCACCGCTACCTCGTGGGATAGGGTGCCGTAGGGAGCGGTATGTGCATGTATGCATGGAGTCCTATTAAAAAGTATGATGGGCAAGAAAGGGATGAGAGATCTCATCTCTCAAAAGCCTTCCCCAAAGCTAACCCTAACAAGCGAGGAGACTACTCGCTTATTAGGGAATTTTAAAACATTTATCTAGGGCAGAGAATGAAAAATTACCTAGGACAAGAATTGAAATTACCTACTTACTTTATAGATGGCTCTCTCCAAACATTTACGCTGGGTTGTCAGATCTGAATAGATGATATGAAAAGAGGCATCGATGCTCTCCAAAAGAATTCTGAATTTTATTCATAAAAAGAGGCATGAGGGAGGCATAACCTAATACAAGATTTAGAGTTCCTATTTATAGAGGATAGGAACCCTAGGGTTACAATCGACTCGCACATCTGCTATTACCAAAATACCCCTAGGAAGACCTATTCAGCGCCGCCCAAATTATGGTAAAAATATTAGCTCTTAATTGCGCAAGCCCACCACGGCCCGAGGCCTGGTTTGGCCGCGGTTCTGCGGCCAAAAGGAAGTATTGGGCTTTTCAAATTCTGGTGTGGGCTCCTGGTGTCTTTTTCTTCCTGTTTCTGCAGGTCTTTTCTCATATTGTTTTCTCATTCTCTTCCAGATCTTTCCAGTGAACATTGTGGTGGACTTTAACCATGGCTTCGCGATCTTGGACCTTGCACTGCCTTGTACTTTGTGAACTTTATCTTTTATGTAGGCTTGATCAAGATCCTTCTCTTTGTTGGTCAAAGTCTCACTTTTAAGTCGTCTTTTATTGTTTTTCACTGTTTTAGATCCAAGAACCTGTAACCAGTAATATGTAGCAGACACGCGTCAAAAGCACCTGTTTTATTTGTAAAAACAAAAAGAATGGGGAATATAATAATACAATATTATTGTGTGAACAACAACTCCACCGTCGAGGGCAATTTCCTCAGGGATTTTTTCTTTCCCTTTTTCCTTTTTGCCCGAACCTTTGTTTGTAGGTCCGAATTTCTTTTCATGCAGCGTGCGGTTACACAGATGAATATTCTTGCAGTTTTTATCCTCCTCTTCTTTTTTGGAGGTGGAGTCTTTAAAAATAGGGCTGGGGGGTATTTCGTCCTCAGAATCGCTCCCAAAAGTAAGAACTTGGCATTTTTCCCCTTCCGAACTGGTATCAGCCATATGACAGTTGCCGGTCGTTTTTTCATGTGCATCTGTCGCACTATTTTGTCGTCGATGAGCTTCGCGCTTCACCCTCTTGAAGTGTTTTTTATGAGCAACGTATCCTTGCCACTACTTCTTGAAGGCACTGCATTCCTCGGTAGGGAGGATAACCCTCCGATGATACAGGCAGTAGTTTGGATGTGAATCTTCTTCGTCGAGGCATATGACCCCGGGAGTGTTTCCTACGAGAGGTGGCAGCTTCATTCCCATCGAAAGGGCTTTGGCGAACAGCTTCTCTGCCTTGATCATGCTCTTATTTGTCGCAGGTATACCTTGGCTTGGATGGAGTACTTTACGACTCATCTTTGCCGCGGCTTCTTTATGCTGACGCTTAGCCTTTTCGTATATGGTTGTTTCGCGTTCTCAATCAGCTTTGCTTTTTCGAAAGGCTTCGTTTAACAGCCTATCGATCGGGTCTTCTGGCAGTTTTGGGGATTTTAGTGCCGATCTTGCCCCCCGTTACTCTGCGTTGTTTTCCGACGCCGAGAGAGTTTCTTCATCATTTAACGACGAATGGAAAACCATGTGGCAACTTGCTACATAGTTTTCGGTTTCTTCTGATGAGTCATTTTCCTCATCGTTGTCACTATCTTTGTTCTCAAGAATATGCTTGAGGAACTCTTCAAGCGTGACCGGTTTCCGCGCCTTCTGGTTGTATTCCTCCAGCACGTCAATGTACTTTTGTAGGTCTGTGCGCTTGTCGTCATACTCAGCAAGCTGCACAGGCTTCTTGGTCTTCTTTTTTTCTTTGAAGACATCGAAGGCTTGACTTGGGAGTTTTGCCATTTATCAACGACTTTCGGTATGGCACGGGGTTTCGGCATCCTTTCGATAATTTCAGGTTCAAATGGGTTTTTCCACCTGACTGCTGGACATGCCTGTAGATCTTTCAGCATTCTTTTGGTTTTAGCTGAAAGAACGACTTACTATGGAGTTTCTTCCACGAGCAAGCATGATGCCCCCGGTGCATCAACCTTTTTGGGAGTGTGCTTCTACGGTGGATTTACCCTCCAGTTATCAGACAGTGTGAATTTCTCCTGTTGATACTGGTCCTAAACCCAGTTCTTGAAGATGTATCATTCCTCAATTGGGTAGCGCACCATTCTGTGATAGGAGCAGTAGTTGGGGTTATTGACGTCGCCGGGTTGCGGTGGACGCCGTGGGTCTGGCAATATGATGAGTTTGTTATGCATTGCCAACTCAAATAGTCTTCTCATCTTATCGTGGGGAAACGAATAAGCGCGTCCCAGTCTTTCCTCTAAGGACGGGCATGGACGCGTGTTGCTTTGGCCAGTAGCTGGTTTTGGGCCACTCGGTTGTTGCTTCGTGTTGGTAACGAAGGTCGCTTTCCCTTTACCCTTGTTATTTCGAGGGCCTTTATTCGAGGAGGAAGGCCCGTGGCCCATCTGGTCTATTTGGGCTAGCTTATCGATCAAAGCCTAGAAGGTCGTCGGTTTGAAGAATATCATGAATTGGGATACAGTCGTTTGAGGATCAAGGGTCCCGATGAACATGCCCACGGTGGAGGATTCTTCAATGCGTTGTTCACACTTAGACCATAGGTTCCGCTACCGGATCGCGCATTGAACCCAAGTTTCTCTTGGCCTTACCCTGTCATTGATTAATACCGTGATCAAGGTGCCCTCAAGTCAATTATTGGATCGCAAGCACATGATTGCAATGATTGAGAGAGGACCTATACCGGTAGAACAGTCTTACGCGCTTGTTGGCTATAGTGCCCTCAAGTCAATTATTGGATCGCAGGCACGTGATTGCAATGATTGAAGGAGGACCTATACCGGTAGAACAGTCTTACTCGAGATGATAGTGTGCTATCTGGTTTGTCTTTATCATCGTGTACATACTTCAGGTGAAATTATAGATCACTATTACATGTTGATAGAGCCCATAGGATTCTTGGTTGACTACCAGCAGTATGATGGCGATCATATACGTAAGAGTTGGGTAGTCTATAAGCACATCCTTAAACTGTCCCTAGTCGTGGGAGTTCCGAGATTGGGCATCGATACTCCATGAGTAGACTAGTGTATACGGATCTAAACCCCGACGAGGGGCGGTGGCCGGTCTCACAAGCCATTGGTGCCAGTTGGTTCACCTAAGATGTATACAGGTGCTCATTGGGTTATGAGTACACCGGACGGACTCGCCGGGAACATGCTAGTTGGTATTATACCTATTGTCAGATAGCAGTTCCCTGGTGACATGTGTACAGGTTAGTCTATCAACCTGAGATCGTCATTTGTCTCATGTGAATTCCCACTGTGCTTTGATTACTACCCCACCACGGCTCAAAAAAGTCATGCAAATAGGTTTTAGTTGGGTACAGTCCCGAGCCACATGGAGGTAATGAGCAGATCGTCTGGGATTCGTCTCTCCCGGTATTGGGGGTTGATGTTGCGGTGTGCACGGGTGGCCATCACCAGAAATCCTTGGCCAAGGTAGTCGAGAATTACTGACTCGGATCAGTAGTTTCTCAGGTGGTGATGGGCTTCATACCGACACTAAATATCGCGTTATTAGGGGTCTGACTTTATCCACCCCCTTAGACCCGATATGTGATACTCATAGACGAACTGACCGGACTGTACGGATATTGTCACTGTCAGGCTCGGTAGGATTTCAGGATGAGTTTGCTCGTCGGCCTCCCTTTCGCTCAATACCTGGGCAGCCGTTACATACAGCTAGTGCCACTGACGTGCTTGTGGTTAAACTCACTGCCGGCGTATTGATGAGTCTTTAGAGTCCCACACAGAGGGTTCCCCTGGTTCGGGCGAAACGTTGTACAGGCCGTATGGTTTTATGGCAGGGTTCGATCATATACGTGCACTTGTGCACGGATCATGATCGGACGAATAATACTAGTGGGCTTTGGTTTAAGCCGGATCCTAATATTATATTGTTGGATTACTTTCGTCTCGTTGTATTCGTATTCCGTCGGAATACGGATGCGGGTATGTATATACGGATGAGGGATATTCTTGTAATTCGTTACAAGCTAACTTTAGTTGATGCCATTTCTTTTTTGGATTAAACATTTTGGTTTAAATGTTTATTTGGTGGAAAGTGTGACTCATTCTTGGCATGAATCTAGCTTGTACACTTGTTGACTCATGTTGTGAGTCATGTTGGCATGGCTATGCCTTTTGTGTTGGCTAAAATATTTGTGTATAGTGTTGTGGGATATTTTGAGAGAGCATGTGAGATATTTTTAGAGAGGGGGCAGTTCTTTTTTTGATGGAGGAATTTTCTTTAGTTGCTCACACTCTCAAAATAGCTCACAACACTTCACTCTTTTTCTCCACTTGGTTTTGCTTGAGCTCACACTTCTTCATCAATGGCTTCTTCTTCAACCTCCACCCATCTCTCTCATGAGTTGAGAATCCATGGGTGTTTTGAGACAAAGTATTCACACGCTATCTCTACTTCATCTTGGGCATCTAGGCTAGCAAACTGGATGCTTGAGTTGCTTCGGTTTAGAGGCGAGAGCCCGTATTAAGAACCCTCAACATGGATCTTCTTCGATGTGGGGAGACCGAAGAGCAAACTTGATCGGGGAAGCCGCGAGAAGCTTGGGACAGAAGTTGAAGACCAAAGAACACGGATCGATCGGTATAACCTCTCTAAACTCCTTTATGATAACTAGTATAGGATTAATGGTTCGATCTGGGAATCGTGTTCCGTTAGCGCCGGTTTTTAAAAGTTTTTGTTCCGCGTTTGGCCACGGATTGATGGTCGGGGCACTGCTGTAACCCAACATGGTATCAGAGCCAACCCATTAACCGCATACTAGTTTGTTTAGACGATATTAAAGTATCGAAACCGAAACAACTCTAAATCAATACCCTGCACATTCCAGTTTCTATCGAATTTTATATGGTCTTCAAAAATTATTTTAGCAACTACAGAAGACTACATAGGCGACCACTAGAGCACACACCAAATACGAGTCACTTCCACCCTAATTGGACAGGCCACATTGACCTAAAATCCAAGCTGGCCGGCTAAAGAGAAGAGTTTGGACTTCGTATTTTGTGTGTGGTATGGTCTCTGGAATGTTGGTTCAGTGGTATTGGTAGTTTAGTCCAGTTTTGATATGGATTTATCTAATTGTTTGGGGCTATTCGGGGTTATTTCGAAGTCGATATTTCTAACATTGTTTAAAGTTTTACAGTACTTACATTACTATCTGCGACCGTGAATGTCATTAGATCGGTATAACTTGTCTAATTGCTATAGTTCTTTTAGACGGGTTTGCGAACGTGACATTCACGTTGATGTTCTGTGTTGTGCTGTGTTGTTACGGATTCGTCATGGTGGATAGCTTGGGTGCAATGTTAGTACAGTTTAGTTTTATTTGTACATTTGATATCGCGGGGCGAGCGTCCGACATGTGGACTGTCGTCACTGCCTGTTTGTATATTATTTGTTTAGGGCACGACCGGGTTGAGGTCGATGTCATCGTTGTACATATTTTCTTTTCTGTATTAGGATTTGTTAGTTGTATGTATGCCCTAGAGGCATGTACTGTACATATGATGTATATTATATTGGATGCTTGGACATATATAGAGAGAACTTTCTTGCTCGACATGATAGTATGCTATCCGGTTGCTCTTTATCTTAACATGTATACTTGTCTCTTGATACTGCCTTATGGTTACATGTTGGTAAAGCCCTTAGGATGTGTACTTGACTACCAGGACTATGATGCAGATCATACTAGTGGGGTCATGATAGTCCATAAGTTCATCCTTCAATGTTCCTAGCCGTGGGTGTATCGAGACAGGGCATCGATATACCAGAGTAGACGGGCGTATACGCTTCTCGACCCATGAGATGGGCGATGGATGATCACATATCCATTGGTGTTTGACATCAGAGATGGTATACGGGTGCTCAGTGGAGACTGGGTACACTGGACGGACTCGCCGAGAACTCCCAGATGGTATTATACTTCACGTCAGATAGCAATTTTCTGGTGACACTAGTACAGGTTAGTCTGTAGACCCGAGATCGTCATAGAGTCTTGTGTGATTCCCACTGTGCTTTGATATCCACCTTACTACGTCCAAGTGGGCATGCAAAACGGTGGTTTCTGGGTATAGTCCCGAGTCATATGGAGGCAATGAGCGATAGGAAGGGTTTCGTCTCTCCCGGTATTGGGAGTTAATGTTGCGCTGTGCTCGATTGGCCATAACAGGGAAGTCCCTGGCCAGAGCTGATTTAGAGATTTACTGGTAAGTGTTACCAGTAGTTTCTCGACCCGTTATGAGCCTCATATCGGCATGACTTATCGGTTATTGGGGTCTGACGTTTACCACCCCCAGACTTGATATGTGACATATCAGACGAGAAGACCGGACTGTACGGCTAGTACCGCTGACGGCTTGTGGGTGCTTGATGTGATCATCACCTACTGCCGGCGTATTGACGAGTCTTTAGAGTCCTACATAGAGGTTTTACTGGCTCAGACAAAACGAAATAGGAGCACATATGTGATATGTGCGGAACCGAGAATAATGCGTGTATGTGATACCGTATTCTATTCTCGCGACTTTTGTATCGGTCGGTTATATGAGATATAGCCGAGTTATCGAATCAAGTGTTGACTCGATAAGTTGGTACATTTTGTGTTAGTCGGTTATATGAGATATATCCGGATTATTAAATCAAGTGTTGGTTTGATAATTTAGTGTATAATTGTATATTTGATATACTAATTTACATTAACTAACATTGGCTCACTTAAGCATTCTTTTCTCACTTTTGTGTACATGCAATATATATGTGATATATATTGATGTGCATTGTTTATTTGTGTGTGTCATGGTTGTTGATACACAATACATGGGTGTATGAGACATACACCATACCAATTATAATGGTGGGGTTTTAATATTTAAGATAAATCCAAATTAGTGGAAACTAAATCAAATGCATGAAGCTTGTAGAAACTTGTGAGTGCATTTGACCAAGTCCACTAGTTTTATTTTATTTTAGATATTTATTAACCTAATCATTTTAATTAGCCATGGTTATGTCTCTACATGAGTTAGTATATGATACACACTCACCCATGGTTTATTCACTCATTTGATCATTTCATTCTCTTCTCATTTCTTCATCTTCTTCCTCAACCCAAAAGAGCTCTCTAGGGTTTGATAAAAGTGAGAAAATATTGTGAGAAAAATAATTCTAAAGTGAGTCCACTTCCAATTTCATCATCCTCTACTAGATTAGCACTTTAGTATACGGTGTTAGTTTCACTAATCTTTCATTAGTGAAGTAGTAGCTTGAGTTACTATCCCCTCGACGTAGATCATCTTCAGCCTCGAAGACTTCAAGCAAGATCGTTCTTTTCACCTTGAAGAAGCCATGCATGAGTCCGAGACTTGGATCGCAGCGAAGGGACTTCAACTCGGAGCTTTAGAAGCTAAGGACCGGTCTACAAAGGTTGTATTCCGCAAACACTTAGATGTAAAGTAGTTTACTTTGCGTTTCGTATGATTTTTTAGTTATCGATTCTAGTTTAGGGTTCCTTAAAACGGCAATTTTTGAAAACGGCATAGTCGATGCCTCTCGAAACCTTGCTGCCGTCGATGGGAACCCTACAGTGGTATCAGAGCTTAGCTAGAAAATTATACGGATAATGTTAGATTACGAAACCGAAACGAACTCCGAAACTTGAAATACCGAATCCATGTTTCTGTCGAATTTTAAGTGAGCTCCAAAAATTTTTCAAACAAGTGCAGAATCATATTGAAGCAAATATAAGAACATGGGAGAAAATTGGGACCATGTGCTCGGAATTTGGCCGAGCACATGGCCGTAATTTCCGAGGAGGCCGGCCTTACTAGGTTGAAATGGTCCCAATTTTTTTCCTTGGTCTTTGCTCTGGATTTTAGTGTTTCAGGTGTTGTTTATTTTTTCTACTTTTTCATGTGATGATTAACTCAATGCAATGTCAACTCGGAGTGTTTCGTAGTCGTAATTCTAACTGTTTTCTTATTACTTTAGATGGTGTTAAAAAGTTCGAACGGATATCAAATACCCACTTTTTCCCTTGCCGGAATATTATCCAAGTGTTGGATTTTTTCCGTAGTTAAAAAGCATTCAAACATCATGCAAGTTATGCGATGGACCCTCTAGAAGAACAAAACCTTAGCTCGATTATGTGACCGTCAGAACCGCCACTGAACCCTCTGGTTTGTGGTGGTTCAGCGGTGCCACATGTGAGGCGTTGGTTGACCCTTCTATAGCCGGACCATTGGTACTGTAGCATGTGCTGAATAATTTTAAACTACGCTCAAGTGTTGAGATTTCTGGGTAATTGTGGGTGTTTGTTAATTCGATCGGAATGTTTAACATCGTCTAGTTTTTCTGCGACCGTAAGTGTAATATGTGGTGTATCGCCGGTTTCGTTGCTATATGTCAACGACAATTGGGATACGTATATTTACTTACGTTGATGACATGTGATGTTATGTGTTGTTGTATATGTTATATTGGATCGTCGTGTTTTGAATAGCCGGGGGTTTTATGTGAGATGAGAGTTTTTATTTTCATTCATGTAAAATTCAATGTATGTAATATTCTTTTATTAGGACACTTCCGGGTTGAGGATGATGTCACCATTGTTGTATATTATTTACTTTTCCGCATTAGGATAGACCCAAGGAGGGGAGCACAAGTAACCGGGTTCTAGAGTCCAGTGGGAGACCAACTCGAGGAGTCGAGTCCGGGTCTTCTAACTCTAGAATTGGTAGGATTGCTTGCCACTCTCGTAGCGGTGTAGGGATGTGGGTTTGGCTATTCATCGCGACTGTGGAATCCGTGTTTTGTATAGGCTCAAAATAAAACACGGACCTCCTAGTATATCCAATATTTCATATGTTTCTTCTGCTGCGATATCTGTGATGTGATCATTTGATATGTTGAGATAGATAATGTATATAGTATATATGATATATTATATAGACGTTACTTATGTTTTACACCCGCGCTGGCCCTGCCCCGCTCTGCCGTTAGTTACCTAACCTAACGGTGCATGACGGGACATCGAAGCAAATGCGGATGGCATAAGCGTATGTTGTATTTATCTGTGATGTTTAGGTGACTTAAATGATGGGACTTCATTAATATGATTAACGAAAGAAAAGAAACCTAAAAGATGTTGTAGGATCAAATTTTCAAAAAGGGTAGCTACAGTTTTTTGCTTTGCATAGTGATATATGTGATATATCCCGCACCTTATTCAATAAGTAAAGAGAGCCGAGATCCCTTCACCGGGAGTGACCTCTTTAGCAATAACTGGCAAATGCTACAACACTCGGTTTTCTTTTTGATTGCTTTTAGAATTTCTTACTTTGCATAGTGATATATGTGATATATCTTGCACCTTATTCGAAGAGGAAAGAGCCGAGATCCCTTCACCAGGAATGACCTCTTTAGAAAAACTAGTAAAAGCCTCAAAAACACTCCTTTTCAAAAATCACTTGTTTCTACAACGATATCAAGTTCATTACGCAATAGGTTTTCTGAAAAACCTGCCGTAGCCCTCCGTCATTTCAGATAAGTCCTACTTAGTATTCGTGCTACGTTTGTTGGCCTGCGTCAAGGCGTAGTGTGCGGTAGCTGACTAGTATTTATCTGCTTATGCATATGATGCAGATTGGATTAGGGTAGTCATGCGACTTTGTTGGCATGCGTCAAGGGTCGTGCGGGTGTGTTTAATTCAATCAAGAAATAACGGGTTGAACTTGACTAGCGCACTATGGTTTGTTGGCCTGCGTCAAGGTCATGGGACGCTAGGGGCAAAATATTATCGGGAATTTCAAGTGTTGAAATTTGCAATGAGATTGCATAACTTCTATGAGATAGTTGGATCCCGATACCCACTGCGAGTAAGAGTTACTCCTGGGAGAGTTTTACACAGGATAATTAGCCGATCAAGTAGGTGTCTAGAAAGGTGTCAACGGGGTTATGCCTCTAGGAAAACGAGGTTTATTTTAATTAGGTCCGTGCGAAAGCACGGGGAACCTCCCTCAAAGTACCGATACTGGCCTGGCTGAAAGATTGGCGAAATTGTAGGGTGTAATTAATCCCGGCTAGTCTTTCCTTTTAGGGTTTGAAGGAAGATTTGATAAAAAACATTGGGAGCCATCCTGATTAGATAAAATAATAACCAATCTGATCTTGCAAGAGCATACGCTAAAGCGTTTTCTTCTCTCTCTCTCCAGATAGCGACCATATCATGCCTTAATCAAGATAATAATATGGATGTATTAACCGAACCCGTGTGTTATACTGTGCTGGGGAACGTTGGTTCCGTTCTTTCTTATAAGAGTTATAAGACTGAACAGGATATAGGGGAATACCAGGATTCCCATGCCACCCGAAAGAAAAAAGTACATGATGATGCATTTTCTTCGGGTGTGTTCATTACAGAGAACTGTTTCTCCATTTGCTCTACGTCCTGGGTATTAGATACCGGGTCAGGATCCCATATATGTAATCTGTTACATGGGCCGAGAAAAGGTAGAGAATTGGGAGAAGGTGATAAAGACATAAGGGTTGGAAATAGTGCAATTGTTGCAGCTAAATCCGTCGGGGAATATCACCTTGTATTACCAACTGGTAATACATTGATTCTGAACGAATGCTATTACATGTCGAACCTGATATGCAACATTATATCAGTTTCTTTATTAAGTAAAGAGGGATATAATTTTGTATTACAGGATAATGTTATGAACATTTTCCTGAACCAAAAGTTGGTTGGACCAGGCACGTTGTGCAATAGAATTTATGTTCTAAATCAATCAACAGTTCTGAGCATAACAAACACACACAAGAGGAAGAGTTCAGAAATGAATGAATCCTTCTTGTGGCATTGTTGACTTGGTCATATCAATGCGACACGGCTAGCTAAGTTGCCTAAGGATGGATATTTGAATCCTTTCGAATTTTCATCTTATGACACTTGCCAGTCATGTCTCAAAGGCAAGATGACCAAAACTCTGTTTACGGGACACGGAGAAAGAGTTACGGAACTCTTGGGACTGGTACATAGTGATGTATGCGGTCCCATGTATACACATGTCAGGAATGGTTCTTCGTACTTCATTACATTCACTGACGATCTCTCTAGATTCGGATATGTGTTCCTGATGAAACACAAATCAGAAGTTTTTGAGAAATTTAGAGAATATAAACAAGATGTCGAAAACCAAACCGGAAAAGGTATTAAAATCCTTCGATCTGATCGAGGAGGTGAATACTTGAGCAATGAATTCCTGGACTTCCTAAAAGAGAATGGGATTCTCTCTCAGCTGACTCCTCCATATACACAACAGCACAACGGTGCATCGGAACGGAGGAACCACACCCTATTAGATATGGTGCGCTCTATGATGAGCACTGCTGAGTTGCATATTTCCTTTTGGGGATATGCACTGGAAACAGCTGCAGACCTATTGAATATGGTTCCCACCAAAACTGTGCCAACCACTCCATATGAGATATGGAAAGGAAAGAGACCATATCTTAATTATGTTAAGATATGGGGTTGTCCGGCATATGTGAAAACACAAATTCCAGACAAGCTCGGGGCAAGGTCCATTCTGAGTAAGTTTATTGGATATCCCAAAACATTCGCGCGGGTATATCTTCTACTACACCGAAGAACAAAAGGTGTTTGTTTCTCGACATGCCACCTTTTTAGAAAAGAAATTTCTTGAAAAAGAGATTAATGGAAAGGAGGTAGAACTGGAAGAGGTTCCAGCAATACAGACTACGACAGAAGATTTGGTGGAACCGGAGGATTCGGTAGTTCCCGATGAACCCCAGCCACTCCGCCGATCTAGTAAGGTTCCTCACCCACCTGAGAGATACTACGGTTTTCTCATGGATGGTGGGAGTGAGGATTGCATCATGGAGGATGATGACCCAACTAGCTTCGAGCAGGCCATCACGAGTGGTGACTCAGTGAAATGGCTGGATGCACTGCGGTCCGAGATAGAATCCATGTACACCAACAAAGTATGGACTTTGGAAGATGCTCCTAAAGGGGTAAAACCCATTGGGAGCAAGTGGATCTTCAAGAAAAAACTTGGTGTAGATGGGAAAGTGGAGACTTTCAAAGCTAGACTTGTTACAAAGGGTTTTCGTCAACGACCAGGTGTGGATTATGACGAAACCTTTTCTCCAGTGGCTATGCTTAAATCTATCCGGATCATACTTGTCGTCGCTGCATATCATGACTACGAAATCTGGCAAATGGATGTTAAGACCGCTTTTCTAAATAGTGATTTAGAAGAGAGCGTGTACATGACTCAGCCAGAGGGCTTCGTAGCTAGTGGGAGCAGCGGGAAGGTGTGGAAGCTGCTTAAATCCATTTATGGATTAAAGCAAGCATCGCAGAGTTGGAACATCTTCTTTGATGTCGTTATCAAAGAGTTTGATTTCGTCAAAAACGTAGATGAACCTTGTATATATAAGAAGGTGGCAGAGAGTAAGGTTGTCTTCCTTGTATTGTACGTGGATGACATACTCTTGATAGGAAATGACATTCCTATGCTGTAATCGGTCAAGCTCTTCTTATCATAAAGATTCTCAATGAAAGATCTAAGGGATGCCTCCTACATCTTGGGAATTAAGATCTATAGAGATAGATCTAAACGGATACTGGGATTGTCCCAATCCAGGTATATTGACACCATACTAAAGAGATTTAGTATGAAAGAATCCAAGCGTGGGTTTTTACCCACGATCTCAGGATTCACTCTCTCCAAAGAGATGTCTCCCAAGACTGATTTGGAGAGAGCTCGCATGCAAGGGATACCCTATGCTTTGGCAGTAGGCTCTATCATGTACGCGATGCTATGTACCAGACCCGATGTAGCACACTCACTAAGTGTAGTGAGTGGGTATCAAGCAGATCCTGGAGAGAGTCACTGGACAGCTGTGAAGAGCATTCTCAGGTACTTATGAAGGACTAAAGAGATACTCTTGGTGTATGGTAATGGAGAACTCCAAGTGGAGTCCTTTACCGATTCGAGCTTCCAGAGGGATAAGGACGACTCCAAGTCGCACTCGGGATTTGTCTTCACCCTCAATGGAAGGGCGGTATGCTGGAAGAGTTCCAAGAAGGAAACCGTGGCAGACTCGACGATGGAGGCTGAATACATCGCTGCCAACGATGCTACCAAAGAGGCTGTCTGGATCAAGAAGTTCATAACTGAACTTGGAGTGGTTCCATCCATTGAGTATCCAATACCTTTGTATTGTGATAACAATGGAGCGGTGGCTTTAGCCAAGGAACCCAGGTCCAATCAGCGATCCAGGCATATTCTGAGGCGGTATCACCTGATCCGGGAGATAGTTGATCGTTGGGAGATCGAGGTCAGGAGAGTTGACAAGAAGAACAACACAGCGGTCCACTCACGAAGGCCATTCCCCAGATACAGTTCGAGAGACTCTTCGGGATGCTCGGTATGCGATACTACAGCAGCTGGCCCTAGTGCAAGTGGGAGATTGTTAGTTGTATGTATGCCCTAGAGGCCAGTATTGTACATATGATGTATATTATATTGGATGCTTGGACATATATAGAGAGGACTTTCTTGCTCGACATGATAGTATGCTATCCGTTGCTCTTTATCTTAACATGTATACTTGTCTCTTGATACTGTCTTATGGTTACATGTTGGTAAAGCCCTTAGGATGTGTACTTGACTACCAGGACTATGATGCAGATCATACTAGTGGGGCCATGGTAGTCCATAAGTTCATCCTTCAATGTTCCTAGTCGTGAGTGTATCGAGACAGGGCATCGATATACCAGAGTAGACTAGCATATACGCTTCTCGACCCATGAGATGGGCGATGGATGATCCCATATCCATTGGTGTTTGACATCAGAGATGGTATACGGGTGCTCAGTGGAAACTGGGTACACTGGACGGACTCGCCGAGAACTCTCATATGGTATTATACCTCACGTCAGATGGCAGTTCTCTGGTGACACTAGTACAGGTTAGTCTGTAGACCCGAGATCATCATAGAGTCTTGTGTGATTCCCACTGTGCTTTGATTTCCACCTTACCACGTCCGAGAGGGCGTGCAAAACGGTGGTTTTTGGGTACAGTCCTGAGTCACATGGAGGCAATGAGCGCTAGGAAGGGTTTCGTCTCTCCCGGTATTGGGAGTTGATGTTGCGCTGTGCTCGATTGGCCATAACAGGGAAGTCCCTGGACAGAGATGATTTAGAGATTTACTGGTAATTGTTACCAGTAGTTTCCCGACCCGTTATGAGCATCATATCGGCATGACTTAACGGTTATTGGGGTCTAACGTTTACCACCCCCAGACTTGATATGTGACATATCAGACGAGGAGACCGGACTGTACAACAAGTGTTACCGTCAGGCTTTTGCAGGAGTTGGAGAGGGTTTGCTTGCTGATCTTCTGATCACTCAATACCCGGATAGTCATTACGTCCAACTAGTACCGCTGACGGCTTGTGGGTGCTTGATGTGATCATCACCTACTGCCGGTGTAGTGACGAGTCTTTAGAGTCCTACATAGAGGTTTTACTGGCTCAGACAAAACGAAATAGGAGCACATATGTAATATGTGCGGGACCGAGAATAATGCGTGTATGTGATACCGTATTCTATTCTCGCGACTTTTGTATCGGTCGGTTATATGAGATATAGCCGAGTTATCGAATCAAGTGTTGACTCGATAAGTTGGTACAATTTGTGTTAGTCGGTTATATGAGATATATCCGGATTATTAAATTAAGTGTTGATTTGATAATTTAGTGTAAATTGTATATTTGATATACTAATTTACATTAACTAACATTGGCTCACTTAAGCATTCTTTTCTCACTTTTGTGTGCATGCAATATATATGTGATATATATTGATGTGCATTGTTTATTTGTGTGTGTCATGGTTGTTGATACACAATACATGGGTGTATGAGACTTACACCATACCAATTATAATGGTGGGGTTTTAATATTTAAGATAAATCCAAATTAGTGGAAACTAAATCAAATGCATGAAGCTTGTAGAAGCTTATGAGTGCATTTGACCAAGTCCATTAGTTTTGTTTTATTTTATATATTTATTAATCTAACCATTTTAATTAGTCATGTTTATGTCTCTACGTGAGTTAGTATATGATACACACTCACCCATGGTTTATTCACTCACTTGATCATTTCATTCACTTCTCATTTCTTCATCTTCTTCCTCAACCCAAAAGAGCTCTCTAGGGTTTGATAAAAGTGAGAAAGTATTGTGAGAAAAATAATTCTAAAGTGAGCCCACTTCCTATTTCATCATGCTCTACTAGATTAGCACTTTAGTATAAGGTGTTAGCTTCACTAATCTTTCATTAGTGAAGTAATAGCTTGAGTTAGTATCCCCTCGACGTAGATCATCTTCGGCCTCGAAGACTTCAAGCAAGATCGTTCTTTTCACCTTGAAGAAGCCATGCATGAGTCCGGGACTTGGATCGCAGCGAAGGGACTTCAACTCGGAGCTTTAGAAGCGAAAGACCGGTCTACAAAGGTTGTATTCCGCAAACACTTAGATGTAAAGTAGTTTACTTTGTGTTTCGTGTGATTTTTTAGTTATTGATTCTAGTTTAGGGTTCCTTAAAACGGCAATTTTTTAAAACGGCATGGTCGATGCCTCCCGAAACCTTGCTGCCGTCGATGGGAACCCTACAGGATTCCCCCGCGATGGAGTGCACGGATAGCCGGGTTCTGGAGGGAAACGGGTCCGGATCTCATGGCGTTGAGAAAGAGGGGGCCTCACTCTAGAATTGGCGGGTTATTCGCCGCACTCGTAGGGGTTACAGGTTGACCCAAGGAAGGGTGCTCAAGTTACCGAATTCCGTGAAGTGTCGGGTAGCCCATTCACCATAATGAAGGGGGCTGCCTTACTTCTGGTTTTTGCGGATAACTTGCCGCGCTCGTAGGGGTCTAGGTTTTCATTGCACAAGCTATCCACACGACCCGGGGAACGTCGGGTTTCACTTGCGGCTCAAAGGAAACCCGGGGCTCTCAGATTATCTGTATTGTTCTGTGATGCTTATTGCTTATCTATGATGTTGCATTTATCATACCTGGAGCGATTATTATATATTGCTATATATATACTAGTAGAAGTTGTATATATTTTACACCCGTGCTAGTCCAGTCCCCGCTCCGTCGTTAGTTAAGTAACCTAACGGGTGATGACGAGACCCAGTGGCGAATGCGGATGGCATATACGTACATCATGTTTTCGTTCTTTTCTGGTGTGATTAATTAATGGGACTGCGTTGATTCAGATCAATGCAAGGAAAACAGACCTATTCGATGTTGTTGGAACAATTTTTCAAAAGCTGTCATTATAAGGACGTTTTCTTTTGTTTTGCACAGCGGTATTCGATTATGAATTTCCAGCACCTCATTCGACGAGGCAAGGGCCGAGATCCCTTCATTGGGAGTGACCCCTTGGGCAGAAGTTTGCATTAGGGTAATAACTTCATTATAGTCGATTACTTTTTGCTTTGCATCGCGGTATTCAGTGGGAATATCCTGCACCTCATTCTACAAGGAAAGAGCCGAGATCCCTTCACCAGGAGTGACCTCTTTAGCAAAAGTTTTCGCCACTATATATTTGTAAAAAGCTATCTGGTTCCTTCAACGATATCAAGTTCATTACGTTAAAGGTTTTTCGCCAAAAACCATTCGTAGCCCTCTGTCATTTCAGACGGGTGGCATTTAGTATTCATGCTATGTTTGTTGGCCTTAGTCAAGGCATAGTGTATGGTAGCTATTTGTTACTTTTCTGTTACATGGATAGATGCGTTGGTTTGGGACAGTCGTACAACCTTGTTGACCCTAGTCAAGGACGAGTACGGGTGGGTTCAAATTAAGCTGAACAATGATGGGTAAAACTTGACATGTGACTTATGATTTGTTGGCCTTAGTCAAGGTCATAAGAGCATGGGGTAAAAATCACATTGGGAGTTTTAAACATACAGGAAACTTGCCAGGCATGCGCATACCTTCTGGAGTGTGATAACTTGAGTGGATTCCATCAGGTTATCATGCGATGATAGTTGGATCCCGATACCCACTGATGAGTTGGTTTACTCCTCGGGTGATTTTAGATGATCCCGACTAATTCCTCTTTCAGGTTTGGAGGAGAATTCGAGGATACAGTGGGAGACATCCTGATTAGATAAAGTGATTAACCATTCTAATCTAGGTTAGAGTGTACGCTGAGTGTTTTTTTTCTCTCTCTCTCTTTGGCAGCGACCATGTCCCAACCCTAGACTAGAACTCATGAACCAAGTTAACCGGACCTTCTTAAAACACTGGCCTTTGGATTGTCAAAGTTGCATACATCATTGCCACTCCTTCTTTTACCCTTTACTTTTCTCCGGAACATTCCGTATCACAACGAAGATCCACAGTTATTGGATATGACCATCGTATAGTTACATACGAACTCGAAGAAACTTGTTTCAGATTCGAGGATGGTTTCCGGTTCTGGAGAAATTGAATTAGACTATTCAGTTGTCTTTTCTTTTTACCTTCTCTCAGGTTGTGATGGCTCCTAGGATTAGGAGAGGGTACACCTATTGTGCTTATTGGATAGTCTTCTTCCAAACTATAGGCAGGTGTCGAAAGGTGGGGAAGGAAGAAAACCAATCAGCTTAAGTGTGGTGTACAGGAGGTAATAAGTAAAGACAAATAAAGAGATTAGAAAGAGGGCAAATTAAATTGCGACTGCTATCATTCACGACCAAACCGCGTATATCATCGCCACTCCTACTTCACCTTTGAATTTCTCCAGAACACCCCGTATCACTACGAAGATCCACAGTTATTGGATAATCCGTCGTATAGTTACATACGAACTCGAAGGAACTTGTTCCAGTTTGAGAATGGATTCTGGTTCAGGAGATATAGAATAAGGTTTATTCGGTTGTCTTTTATCTTTACCTTCCCTCAGGTTGCGAGTGCTCCTAGGATTAGGAGAGTACACCTATTACGCTTATTGGATAGTCTTATTCCAAACCATAAGCCGGTGTCGAATGGTAGGGAAGGAAGAAAATCATTTAGCCTAAGGGTGGTGTACAGAAGGATATAAGTAAAGACAAATAAAGGGATTTGGAGAGATGACAAAGAAATATACAGTTACAGTCATGAATCTGGATAATGGAAGAGGCATTACTAGGAATACCTAGCTGCCCCTTCGAACCATTTTTATGTTTCAGTTTCACTATGCGTTGTTAATTGAAAACTGATTTCCCAATCAGATCCTTACTCCAGGGTATCTATTTACCAGACTTGATTCTCACATCTGTATGGGTTTACAGATGATGAGTGGGAATAAGTTATTGAGAATTAGGTGATTGTATCCTCATTATATCGGAATTCGTTATAATTGGTGATATTTGAAGAAATCGCCTGGGCTTTTGCCTGATAGCAGATATTTGGTTTTGAATATCCGTTGTTATGCACCAATTTCAAATTGATATATCTGTACATTTATTCTATAAAGTGAGATATAACTTTTTGAAATTATGTCCATGAAATTTACCTATATCAGTTGATGATTAGGTAAGAAGTATTAAACAGCGGTGTAATTCTTCTTAACCATAGTACAGTTTTCAACCTACGACGCACAGGGTTTGAGTTATTCAACTCAGGGGACTTATACAAAGTATTGTATATTGTCCAGTATCCATTAGGACAGAGGGGTTGGTCCTCGTACTATATTCTGTTTACTTATGACTTCTCCAGTTTTAGACAAGTGTTTCGTAGAAATACAAGGTCCAGATTTTGAGAAGTTATAGGTACAAGAATAAATTGGAGAACCATGTGTTGCAAGTATCAGGATTCTTCAAGGTGATCGAAGATGTAGATACTTGTGTTTGGTATTCAGTTGATAGTAATGGTTTTGAGAACTTGCTTCTCTTTCAGGTTACTCATATATGGATGCACTCCTAAGTTGAGTAATGTTGATCGGCCTCCTTCCATTTAGTTAACATGCATTAGAGACAGTTGCATGATTTGAATCTGGTTCCAATTAAATCAGTGTCTCTGTTTCTATATTGTATATAGAATGGTTCATATCTTAACGATGTTAAGGTATATGGAGTTGTCCGGCTTATGCTTAAAACCAGACTCTGGATAACTTAAGGCACATTTCCGTAATGGCAGTTTGTGAGTTATCCCGGGCTATGACAATGGTTAACTTTCTACCATCTGGAAGATCAATAGTGATATTGATCTTAACACACCACAGTTTTAGTAAAGTGGACTTTTTCATAAAACAGTAGTGGGAGTATGGTAGAACTGGAAGTGATTCCAGAACCACAAACGATTACTAAAAATTTAATAGAACCTAAAGATTCAATCGGGTTTGACATTCCATTAGCCACTCCGCAGATATATTTGGTAACCTCAAGCGCCCGAGAGGTACTTCGTTATCCTCAAAGACGGTGACAGGGAGGTTCTTGTTTACCCATACTTGCCATTACTGTTGTTCTAGACTATGAGACCTGGTAGGAGGATGAGTATAGAGTCGTTCTAAATAAGCTTTTGAAGTGCATGTGTATATGACTCTGCCAGAGGGTTGTTGTAGTCAGTGGGAGCAGCGGAAGCATAGTGGACTAGTAGCTTGTGTCTATTTATAGACTAAAGCAGATATAACGGAGATGAATCATCTATTTTTAATATGAAAGTCATGGGCTTTGACTTCATTGGAATAGGAGATGGATTTGTTAAGAAGGTAGTAGGGTGTCATGTCCTGGTATTTGTATGACATGCACATTATAGGAAATGAAATTCCTATACTACGATCGGTTATATTGTTGTTGTCACACAATGGTTTCTCCACAAAGGATTTGGATATTATATCAGGCATTCTGGTTACTGGATCTATGGTTTTAGATCTAGATTTGGGTAGTGTCACAATCTGGGTACTTAGACAGTATTCTAAATATGTTTTAGAATAGACGACTCCTGGCATGGTTGTGTACCTGAAGGTGATGGAGTCACCCTCTCTAAAGGTGTCTTACAGACTAAAGGGGAGAGGGATGTGCATGATTGGCATATCACTTGCTTAGGCATTTGAGTCAATCATGAGATGTCAAGTACCACACCAGATACTGTTTTTGCACTAGCTGCAATAAGTTTATATATTAATCCAATCCTGGAGAAACATTCGGAAGCAGTTTTTGAACATAAGTTGATATTCTAGGGATTTGATAACGGCAGCCTCCTTCGGGAGACGGTTATCATTCCAGGCTTCCAAGGTGACCTGGATGACAGAGTGGCTGTCAAGAGTTATAGTTTTCCCTGTTATGATGGACAGTAGTTTGGACAGGTGGTCCAAGCGGATACTGAGGGTAGCATGGCGTAGGATACTGATTAAGTTCAGTGGACGATACAGTCTAAGAAGTTTGCTGGATTTGGAGTTCATTTGTGAACTGGGTCCCATCAGACATCCAGACATATTCTAAGACAGGTATTGCTCATTTCGAAGGATGGCTTTCTCCGCGAACTTGAGATAAAGAGAGACATAGAAAGAAACATTAGAGCGGATCTACTCACTGAGGCTATTTCTCGAACGCAATAGTTTTACAAACGAGCTTTGTGAAACTGATTAGTAGAGAAGTTGGGTGTTCGGTATCTCACGGGCTGTGAGTATGCGACACCGCAATAATTAGCCTTAAGTGCAAGTGGGAGATTATTGGCTATAGTGCCCTCAAGTCAATTATTGGATTACAGGCACGTGATTGCAATGATTGAGGGAGGACCTATACCGGTAGAACAGTTTTACATGTTGATAGAGTCCATAGGATTCTTGCTTGACTACCAGCAGTATGATGGCGATCATATACGTGAGAGTTGAGTAGTCTATAAGAACATACTTAAAGTGTCCTTAGTCGTGGGAGTTTCCAGACTGGGCATCGATACTCTATGAGTAGACTAGTGTATACGGATCGAGACCCCGACGAGGGGCGGTGGCCGGTCTCACAAGCCATTGATGTCAGTTGGTTCACCTAAGATATATAAAGGTGCTCATTGGGTTATAAGTACACCGGACGGACTCGACGGGAACATGCTAGTTGGTATTATACCTATTGTCAGATAGCAGTTCCCTGGTGACATGTGTACAGGTTAGTCTATCGACCTGAGATCGTCATTTTTCTCGTGTGAGTTCCCACTGTCCTTTGATTACTACCCTACCACGGCTCAAAGGAGTCGTGCAAACAGGTTTTAGTTGGGTACAGTCCCGAGCCACATGGAGGCAGTGAGCAGATCGTCAGGGGATTCGTCTCTCCCGGTATTGGGGGTTGATGTCGCGGTGTGAACGGGTGGCCATCACCAGATCCTTAGCCAAGGTAGTCGAGAATTACTGATTCGGATCAGTAGTTTCTCAGGTGGTGATGGGCTTCATACCGACACTAAATATCGCGTTATTAGGGGTCTGACTTTATCCACCCCCTAGACCCGATATGCGATACTCATAGACGAACGGACCGGACTGTACGGATATTGTCACTGTCAGGCTCAGTAAGGTTTCAGGATGAGTTTGCTCGTTGGCCTCCCTTTCGCTCAATACCTGGGCAGCCGTTACGTACAGCTAGTGCCACTGACGCGCTTATGGTTAAACCCACTGCCAGCGTATTGACGAGTCTTTAGAGTCCCACACAGAGAGTTTCCCTGGTTCAGGTGAAACGTTGTAGAGACCGTATGGTTTTATGGCGGGATTCGATCATATAAGTGCACTTGTACACGGATCATGATCGGACGAATAATACTAGTGGTCTTTGGTTTAAGCCGGATTCTAGTATTATATTGTTGGATTACTTTCGTCTCGTTGTATTTGTATTCAGTCGGAATACGGATGCGGGTATGTATATATGGATGAGGGTTATTCTTGTAATTCGTTACAAGATAACTTTAGTTGATGCCATTTCTTTTTTGGATTAAACATTTTGGTTTAAATGTTTATTTGGTGGAAAGTGTGACTCATTCTTGGCATGAATCTAGCTTGTACACTTGTTGACTCATGTTGTGAGTCATGTTGGCATGGCTAGGCTTTTTGTCTTGGCTAAGATATTTGTGTATAGTGTTGTGGGATATTTTGAGAGAGCATGTAAGATATTTTTAGAGAGGGGGTAGTTCTTTTTTTGATGGAGGAATTTTCTTTAGTTGCTCACACTCTCAAAATAGCTCACAACACTTCACTCTTTTTCTCCACTTGGTTTTGCTTGAGCTCACACTTCTTCATCAATGGCTTCTTCTTCAACCTCCACTCATCCCTCTCATGAGTTGAGAATCCATGGGTGTTTTGAGACAAAGTATTCACACACTATCTCTATTTCATCTTGGGCATCTAGGCTAGCAAACCGGATGCTCGAGTGGCTTCGGTTTAGAGGCGGGAGCCCGTATTAAAAACCCTCGACGTGGATCTTCTTCGATGTGGGGAGACCGGAGAGCAAACTTGATCGGGGAAGCCGTGAGGAGCTTGGGACAGAGGTTGAAGACGGAAGGAAAAGGATCGATCGGTATAACCTCTCTAAACTCCTTTATGATAACTAGTATAGGGTTAATGGTTCGATCCGGAAATCGGATTCCGTTAGCGTCGGTTTTTAAAAGTTTTTGTTCCGCGTTTGGCTACGGATTGATGGCCGGGGCGCTGCCGTAACCCAACAGCGCTCGCTTACGCTGGCGAACCGCTGTGTGAACAGCCGTTCCATCTCTGTGAATGTCTTTACGGAGTCATTTGGGAGCTCCGAGTACCATTCAAAAGCGGTTTTTGACAGGATGCCAATGAACTGGCGAAGTAACAGTTTGTCGTCGTCTCCAGTGTTGCCGCACAGAGCTCTGAACTGCGCGACGTGCTGGTGTGGGTTGCATGTCCCTTTATACATATGGAACTTGGGGATCGTATATCCCGGCGGGTATTTAATTTAGTCATACCAGCCTGGATACGGTCGCCCAGTTCTGACTATTTGGCATGCGGCTTCATTAGCTTGATGAACTCGTATTTGTTGAGCGATATAATCATCAAGAGCAACCTTGGAGATTGTTTCCTCTTGGGCTGCCGATAGTGCCGGAAGAGGGTTTAATGTTCCCCCTGTCATTATCGACGATTATCGGCGGATCTTCGACTGTGGGTTCTGGTTGGATCATCATTCCAACCATATCTTGAAATAAGAGCGCCATCTTCTTCATGTTAGAAGCTTGTTCGGCGGCTTCTTTCTCTTTTCTTTCAAGCACCCTTCGTAGGAACTCTGTGTTGGTCTATCCGGCCATCGTGTCCGGGCTTTCTTTTTGCCCGGTAAGTGTTGCCATTTTGATCAGCATTTTCTGGAGTTTTTTTTGTTGCTCCTGAACTTCAGTCAGCGACCGAGTTTGCGGTCGGTGACTCGCCGAAGCACGGCTTTCTTCTTTCCCGAAAGCCATGTAGACCGTATGCACGACCATGCCCCCAGACATGGGGCGTTTGGGTCCATCACCTTTGGAATTTGCCGTAGGCGGTGGGATTTTCTCCGGCCTCATCCTTTTGTGGGAGGTCGAACTTGAAGGAGCCGTTGTAACATGAACTTGTGTAGAAGAAGCCCCTCACTGTATGATGGAGGGATAGTCTTTCTCTTGCCGAGCCTTCGATTTTTCGGTCGACGAGAGTAATCTTTGTTGATCACAGAGTCCTGGACTTTCCGCCAGACCCTATGAATTTGGGAGGAGAACCGTTGATAGGGGCGCTCCGGCTTTTCCTGCACTGTGGCTTCTGCAGGTGGGGGCGATTCCTTTAGCACCGCCGTTGGAGAGTTCTTGCGCACCTTCCTAAGCAGATCAAAACTGTTCCCGGTTGGAATAACAACTTCCACCATTGGATCTGGTGGGGTAAGTCCAGAGGGGGGTTGTCCCCGGCTTTTCTCACTCGGCGCCAGTGGCGACGTCGAGCGTGTCTTGCAGATGGGACAGCCTCAGTTTTGGAAGCAGCTTCTTTATGCCCCCGGCTTTGCTGAAGGGCTGCTGTTGGCGTCAGCCCTATTGAAGACCGACGTCCTTGGTAGAGTTTGAGGAGGGCCGGCCAATCTTTCGAAGACCGACTTTCTGGTAGGAGAAGCACCTTTGACGACTTCGCCTGTAGCAGAAGTTGGGAAGGCTATCCATTTTGGGGCAGCCTCTTCAGGTATTACGAGCCTCTTTGCGGGCCCGTTCGAACTTTTGCTCAGCCTGTTGAAGACTGAGACGTCAGTTTTGGACGGCCCGTTGAGAGGGGCCATTGTGATCGCCAGTCGATCGAAGACCGATCTCTTGAGAGCTTCCTCTGGCGGCGCTGAAATACCGAAACTCATTGGTGGGAGAATGGTCCCAAAGAACAATCCAGTTGTGACTTGTGTAACTTGCCCCACCTGCATTGAAAAGATAAAGGCTGCGTTGGGCCCGTAGGCCACTCCTTAAGCTGGGGTGGAGCGAGAGTCGTTGTTGCAAGAGGTGCAGTTGGAAGCCATCGATTTTTTTTTCTACACAGAAGCAAGACACCAAATTTTAGTATCTCGAATCCAAGGGCAACCATAGCGAACCGCGATTTTTTTTCGCGAAACACGACACACGAAATGTGGAGTGGAAAGAGTAAGAGGTCCCCCGGGCGTGCCAGAATATGTATTCCGCCGAAAGACCGAACCGAGATGTTGGGACGTCTGGCCTGAATTTTGGGGCAGATGCTATTTGAACTTATCCATCCACCTCTCCGAAGATACCAAGTTAATTTATGGCACCATATATCGGAGGTTTGGACAAACGCGAGCGTTGTAGCGGACTTTATCAGATTCCCCCTCATTTTATGAAGGGTTTTTGATTGTGGGGACGCTCTTTCCTGCAGGCGCAAGCCCCTATAGTTAATTACATTATCGCATTGCGATAACCACTTTCTCCTGCTCCGGCAGTTCACTTCGTGTTGTGTGTGTTTTTGTTTATTTTGGTTGCCCGTGAATTGTATACGGAGACTAGTTTATGTCGTCACCCGTTGGGCGCGGATCAGTCCAAATCCGTATATTTTAGATTTGGGTTTTGAACTTAGGTTATATGTTCCCTTAGTTCAAAAATAGTTTATTTTATTTAAGGACCGTTGATCTAGTTTGAGATTAAAATCAACTTAAATATATGAGCATTTAGGCTCGGATCATTTTTATTTCAAATCCAACAGCATAACATTTGGGCTCAGTTGTAAGAAAACTTCAGAGACAAAGCCAATTTGGGCTTAGTCTTTTCTTTTTGTTCATTCAAAAGTGTCAAGCACTTATTTGGGCTCTGACGCTCACATGTATATCATGTGAAGCATTCAGTCGTGGGCACAGCCCAATGAGTGTTGAAAACTTTAGTCGTTTGACTAATCATGAAGTGCTAAGCACTTTTTATGGCGCCCACGTGCGGCGCTGGGCGCCGCCCAATCAGTGCTAAGCACTCAGCCGTTTTGCCTGCATATGGAGTGCTAAACACTTTTTATGTGGCGCCCACGTGAGGAGCACGTGAGCGCTGGGCGCTGCCTAATCAGTGTTAAGCACTTAGCCGTTTTAGCTGTATGTGGAGTGCCAAGCACTTTATTCAGCGCCCACGTGTGTTCCACGTGAGGCGCTAGCCTTCTGTTTTGGACGCCCGCGTGTCTTTCATGTGAGGCGCTAGGCGCTATTAAAAGGGCGCCCGCGTGGATAGCACGTAAGGCGCTAGTCTTTTTCCTTTTTTAGAGATTAATCTCTGTTAATGGCATTTTGACCATTAATGATCAACAAGATCTTTGTTTCCTTTTTTGAAGATCCGGGATCATGTTTTTTGCTTAAGAATCAAGTTCTTTTATAGGTTCCTTTTCCTTTTGTTTTTCTTTTTGGACCTAGTTTTTTTCTGAATCTTTAATTCTCAAGAACAAGATCTTCCCGATGAAAATTAAATTCTCAACTTATGGGAGATTTATCTTGTGGATTTCTGATCTAAAGAAAGAACTAAGTTCTTTGAGAAGGGTTAAACCCTTAAAATAGGTAAAAAAAATATTTTTGATCTCTGTATTTCTTTACCTAGGTTCTTTTGAAAAGGAAGTCTTCCTCTTTAAGAATTGAATTCTCTATTGTTTTTTGAAGCTTTCTGTATTTTTCAAAAGCTTATAGGGGATTTCCTCTATGTGTGAGTGTGCTTTTTTCTTTTTTTCTTTTTTTTTTAGACTTGAAGTCTCGGGGCCTTTATATAGTGGAGACAGATTGTTAATTGGTTTTGAGAAAATCTCTCATTGAGAGATTCCAATTGATTTAATTGGTCTCGAAATTAATTTGGGAAACTTTACCCACCGTCGGATTTTTGATCTAAGTGTTTCTGTTTTCACAGAATATGATGTTCTTGTTTTTAACAAGATTGGGAAAATATTTTCCTATATATAGAATTTATTCTGTCAAGTGGTGATTTTTAATCACCATTAACTTTTTAATCCAAGGGGTCTCTGTTTTACATAGAGCAATCTTTTTGTTTAGAAAGATTAAAAGAATATATTCCTAAAATAGAATTTTATTGTATTATTGGATCATTGATCCAACCAAGAGTATCTTTCTTATTTAGAAAGATATGGGAGATATTTTCTCCTAATAGAATTTGATTCTATATTTTGATAATTTATCATCTCCGTTGGATCTTTAATCCAACGGTTCTGCTTAACAGAAAGTATTGTAGAATTTAATTCTACTTGGGCGCTGGCGCTCACGTGTTGTGCATGTGGGCGCCACTTAAGAATTTAATTCTTAAGATGGGTATTACTGTACTTTGCAGATTGGCATCCGCGTGAGGAGCACGTGCGGCGCCATCTAAGAGTTTAACTCTTATGTAATAAATTCTTCTGTGCTTTGCACATTGGCGCCCGCGTGAGGAGAGTGTGAGGTGCCACCATAGGATTTCATCCTCTAAGAATGGCTCTAGCGCTGGCGCCCTCATGGAGAGCACGTGAGGCGCTGCCTCATTAAATTCATCAGAGCTTTGCTCTTTTATTCGGTTAAATATTGGGGGAACAAACATCATAAAACATGTGTCTTGCATCGACACGTAAATCCTCATATCTCAGGCGCCGTCTCATCGGATCGGCCCTCAAATCCATCTGATCACACGACTCCGGTCGGTATCCTCCGGATATCCGCCGAGCCCAGTACTATCACCGGTCGGTAGTGCTTCCCTGTCGGGCTCAACGTCTCTCTATACGATCTTCTTGCCTCGGGGTACCGTACCGAGTCCACCATGCACCCGCAGACGGTGCCTCCTCTCTCCTCGAATCAAGTATACACATAACTCAGAACCGAGAAAACTCATGGTGGGCTCCACACATCATATCAAGAGAAACTGCGTTTTTAAAACAATCATAAGTTTTCAAAATGTATCTGCAGTTTCTCAAATCCAGAAATATCATGAAAACCGAAATCTCATAAGCATGAACCAATAATGAAACAATGAGTACAAGAACATAACAAATCCGTCATGCATAACCAGTGTGTTTATATGAGCGTGGTATCTAACTAAATAAGAAAATATGATAACCGATCTAGTAAATGTGGTATGGGTACTAAACAATAACTAAAAAACTACAGGTTACTAGATTATATGGTGAAGTAATGATTTCTAATGTGTACGTGGCATGGTAATTACCGATGATGAGTGTGTGAGCCGGCGAGTATGTGTACGTGCAACATGCGCATCATCGGTAATAGTGTGTGTGTCCTAGCAGACGATGTCATGCAAGATAAGGAAAGAAAGTGGTATGTGTACTGCAAAAAAATGAGAATAATACGAGCATAGCAGAAAAAGGAAATTGTAAACGCAACAGTATAAAATACATAGCTACATATGAGCCATACGGTTATAGTTTAAAATAGTACGAATCATTGTTTTTAGAAAAATAGAGGCTACAGTATTTTTGAGAAAAAGATACCATTTGAAAATCTGTAGCGTCCCTTGATATTGTCATTTAAAAATGCATAACGATTCGTCAGTTTTGAAAATAGATATGGCTCTAATTATATCCTAATATCTACTTAAGTGATTAGAAAACAATAATTTTCCGAGTCGACCTATCTAATAGCCCGACCTCTTCGGTACAGGAAGCATTTATAAATCGACGATCCAGCCTCATAGTATCACGTACGATTTAATCTATCATACAGCATCATCAAGTCAAGAGTGTGGATCAATTATCATGTACATCATATCATGTACAGTATAATCTATCGTACGATATCATCAAATCAAGTGTGTGGCTCAATCATCATATACATCATATCACGTTCTGTATAATCCGTCGTATGATATCATCAAATCAAGTGTGTGGCTCAATCATCATGTGCATCATATCACGTACGGTATAATCCATCGTACAATATTATCAAATCAAGGATACGAATTTATGGTCATGCACATCCTATCATCCCACCTCATATATATAATATTGTCACATGTTATATATATCGCCTAATATTCATATATCATATCATATCATATCATAACATTTCATCTCATGTTATAAAACATAGCCTCGTGACATCATGTCCGATCATATTGACTCATATCATTCTAAAATATCATATTCTCATCTCGTGACGTTATATCGAAGTTATCCTCAAACTTACATGTATGTATGTATGTATGTACATACATACATCTGTGTGTGTAACAACATATATACCAATGGATCAAGGCTAAAAAAATAAGAACTAAGGATATTTCTCCTTACGAGTACGCTTACTATCGCCTATAGTTTCCTAGAACCCTATTAGCTAAGTATACATATCTAATATTTATATATATAACTATATACCTGGTACCCTAATACTACGGTTGCGGGGGTGCTATACGCCATCCACCCGACTTCCTCCGTAGATATACATCTACTCATCTACGATCCTCGCTCTGGCCGAAATCGATGAATGTCTTGCTCTCCTTCGTCGTCCCGGAAGTCCACGCGAAGGTACCTACAATTCAATACATATCGTAATGAAATCAAAATCAAATCCGAAAACCGATACGACACGCGAAGCGCATATAGGTTAGAATCTATGGTCCACGCACGCAAGAACAACTAAACTCTTGACGTTGACGTACGAACGTCAAACGACCGAGTCAAAACTCAAATATCAAAAACCAAGTTTCAAATATCATAAAACATCGCCAGAGATCATGTAAAACGACTCTAGATTTTTATTAATGTAAAATTAGACTTTTTTGCATACAGGGTAGGTCTAGTTATCTAAAAAGTGAGCTACAGACCAAGTTTTAAACCCTAACTCCAAAATTGGGCCGCAAATTGCGGCCAAATCGAATAAAACGGCGGCCAAAAGATGAGGGCTTAGGTTCGGATTTCTAGGGTATCTTCCTAGTAGTCTGCATATCTCACTGTATCTGCTATAAAATTTTCAGAGTTCCAGAGTTATCTCAGATTCCATTTGAACATCAAAAGTCAATGAAAAACCGATATCGGAAATTTCTAAGTACGTCTTTAACCATTCTAAACTCATTTTAATCAAGGCTACCACCACTACTAGGCCAGTAGACACTTACTAAACCTCCACCGATCTCTACTACAAGTTTTATCCACTAATTCTCATCCTAAAATTTTCCAAGTTCACTAAACATTAACTTTTAAACTCTAAACTAATTGTGAAGGTAAAAACACTTGAAAACTTATCTAAGGGTGGAAATATTATCTCAAAATGCAACTCAAGAAAATCCCTAGGTGGCTAAAGTTGCTCAAAACTAGAACATGATCTCACCATGATGTGTAGGATGAGGTTGTGAAGGTTCAAGTGGTTTTGATGAGGTTTGAAAGGTGGTTTAAGATGGTAAAGGGTGGTGGAGAGAGGTGATGAAGGAGGAGATGAAGAAGAGAGAGGAGAAGAAATTAGATGAAGAAAAAAGGAAATGAAGGAAGAATGGTTAAATGCAAGCATATCACACTCTCTCTCACTCACACCCATACCTCTTTGTCCCCTTTGTCTATATGTGTAAGATGAGGTTGTGAACATAAATGTTACATGTCATACACACAAATCATGTTTAACAAAATGGACTTGGTTTAATGCATAATTAGTAAAACGCTAATTAAGTTTTAAAATTAGGCCTGTATGTAATTAATTGTATATTAATTTATAAAAAGCTCAATTTAAATAAATGTTTTCATAAATAATATTTCATTTTTAAATTCCAATTATTTTCCAAAAATATAGGTATATATACCATTCTACGAAGACTCAAATCTATATTCGTATAATATTTATGAAATTTATTATTTATTATTTAAATCCAAAAATATTATTTTATATTTTCTGAAATGTTACAATTTTGCAAGAGATTTAGGCTGGAGATTGTCACATCAAATACTATTTTTTTTAATCCCTTTTTCTCTATCCTATTTCCGTCTATATATAATTTTTTTGACTGCTCTACCAAACACAAACTTCATACTCTCAAAAGATTCCGATCTTTTGCTCCATGAAAAACACACATGCCTTGAATATGATCACCAAGGAAACAAAATAGGCTATAACCGCACAAAGAAACCGATGAACTTTCATGTTTTTTGCGATTGATACCATGAGCTTTCATTATTAGAAATAGGTATCATGAACTTTCATAAGCAATTCAATTTTTTGTAAATAGGCATCATGACGTGGTATAGAATGATATTAATTTGCAACCGGAAATGGTAGTTCATAATAACTATCTCTAATTATGAAAGTCCATGATACATATTACAAAAAACATAAAAGTTCCTGGATACCTTTCTACAACTAAGCCACCAAACTTTTCTCGTGCTTGAATAAATAAGACAACGAATGCTATATTTTGGGTGAAAAATGGAAGTGGGCCCCAAGAGGAGGAACTGCTTTGGGTTAGGTGTTATATTTTAAGAGGCGTGGCGTGCAGAAAGCTAAAAAAAGTGAGAGAGAGAGAGAGAGAGAGAGAGAGCAATTCCTTGTTATTTACGTTGGTCATTTTCCCTTTTTTCTTCTTTGGTGGTCCAAACGAGCTGCCCAAACCGACAGGGAATTTCACGCTTTCTCAATAAAACTCTCGATTCTTTTCTTCTTCTTTTTTGTTTTTGTTTTCCACTTATATTGACAGGCATTATATTAAAAAAGAAATAAGTATCATATCAAGAATTCAATGTGGCTGTGGTAAACGCATCCGATACGGAGTACGGAGCGGATGTAGGTGTTATAATATCCATTTCCGGTAGACGTAGACGCATTCGAATCCGGATGCGGATAGTTATCGGAAATGAGGACGGTTATTCGTATTTGGTAACAACGAAATACGGAAATGGATATGAAATGATAATTAGAAAATATAGTTTATAAAATAAAATAAAAATTAACTATTTTCGATATTGATATGGATATATAGGGTGGATGCAGATGTTGCCATATTCATATCTTGTGGCTATTGGCAGATGCGTATAGTCATCGAAACCGTTTTTGATAAAAATCAGATACAAATGTAGAATTAGCTTGAGTAATCCGTATCCATTTACATCTCTACCTACATGTAATTAGCTGTGGGCAACAACACTCACAACCACAAGGATGGTCCCCCCACTTAAAACCGAGCGTGCCCTCCTATTACCTTCTTTTTGTTTCGTCAATCGCAGATTAGCCGGCGGTCAAATGCAGCTACATATAAACCTTAAATCAAAGCCAAACAACACATCATCACTTTAAATAAAAACCGTAACCTAATTAAATATTTTTGGACTGTTGGCATGACACTTCCCCTCCTCCTAGCTCCTCCTAGGGAAAGTGTGAGGCTTGGCCCCCAGGAGAGGAAGTGATCATAATTTAATGTTTTTGGGACAAATTCGTGTGTTTCTTGAATGTGTGTGCTTGTTGTGCACGTGATTGTGTTGTGTGTGGAGGTTAGGCTTACAGGCCAGTTAAAAAAAAGAAAAGAGAAAGAAAAAAACATTTTGGACTGTAAGAATATTAAAATACATTTCTAGACCTTCACGGTAATTGGAGTTTAATGCAATGCCAAGAACTTTAAAATCCAAACTTTCTCTCTCTCTCTGCCCCTACCCTCTAAAATACACTTAGACATCATTATCCAAGTCCTCCTTAATTTCTAGAGGTAAATATAAAAATCTACTTCATAAGGTATGAATATCTAAATCACATCTACTTGCATCACGTGCAAAAAAAAAAATTACTAATGATTTTAGAGCAAAGTTATAGGGATGATCCTAAATAAGAATGGAGGAAATAGGTTAGATTTTTTTTTTCCTTTTTCGTGGTTGTGTTGGAGGGTGTGAGGATATTTGAAATCTTTCAACGGAATTTTAAATATTAGAAATAGATTTTTCTTCTATTTCAAATTCTTTTGTTAAAGAATAGAGACCATCAATTGATGACATGATTTATACCCTTGGATTTATATTCTAAGAAAATAAATATCTCTCGCTCATCCGTCTTAAGATGGAATCAAGTCCCCCCCTTCACTCACACACAAGCAAACAAAGAAAAAAATGAGAAGAAAAGTAAAACTTAATACATATCTGAATAATCATCATCAATATCGAGCCGCTCTTTCTTTTTCCACTCGGCTTTTCTACAAATTAGATAAGATTCTACGTATACATCGCAATACCTTCATTTCAAATGAACTCATATTTCGCATCTAGTGCTACAAGCCTACAACCATCTTCATACGATTATGTTTAAACAATCGGTTTTATGAATATCCTTTGATGCTTCAGAAGCATCACTCGGCTTTCGACCTCATATTCTAATTTGAACACCAATTTTCTCGCTTTTCTTGCTCATAGAAGCTCTCATTCAAAGGGGCAATCATTTGTTTGCTTTTGAGTTATACTGTAGTTTTTGTTCCTCTAATTGTTCTCAGCAGTTAGCACTCAATGATGCAACTTACCTAATTAGTGCCATATATTGCATTATCTAAATGTTTAATACATAATATTTTCTTTCCACATAGAAATAAACTAATTTTTTCTTGTTCCCAGTATAAGCTACATAGTGGGTCCTTTGATAAGTTACTTGTTATATTGGGGCATTCATTTTAGTGGGAGGGCAGATGCAGGACTTGAAAGCTTTGGTCAGCATACTTTTTTTTTCACCTTATCTCTAATAATATTATAGTTATTTATCAACATATTGATAAGGACTTCCAAAAAAAAAACAAAAAAAATACTGATAAGGACTACGAAGATTTGTGGTTAAATTTTTGAAAAATTCCATATGGTTTGATTAAACCAATTGATAAATATATTTGGAGTGACAATCAATCACAATGGCTGGTCGGTAAATAAGGCTAATGAATGAATTATTTGCTAGGGTTGCTTTCTTGTAACAAAGGCCTAGGGGGTTAGGGTAAGACGAACAAGACTACGTATGATTTGTTTATACCTACCAAGATTGGAGAAAAGGTAAAGCTAAATCTTATCTCTATGATCCGGATCCTTTGTTAAGTTGACTCTAAGACTGTGTGATGTAAGTAGTCTCTAGCAACATACGCTCGCCTGTTTGGCAATTAGAAACAGAAAAAAGAAAACGGGAAAGCGTGAAATTAATGATTTTAGAAAAAATACAGAAGGATAGAAAACAAACATGAATATTTCAAAATCCTAATTGTTCCACACCAAAGAAACTATATAATGCTTATGCTCAATATAATAATAAATTTATTTAAAATTAATAAAAAAAAGATAATCCATCTTTCACCGCACGGTCCATTTAATTCCTAGGGTTTTCTTTAGAAATTGAAATTGAAAAATAGAGATGATAAGACAAAAAAAATATTAAAATGACGACCCTTCCTAGTCTTTTATTTTTGACCAACCTTGTCTTTTCATTAACATTTGATGGAGTATTATGGGTATGTGTTTCTTAGTAGTGCAATTACTCAATCAAAGAAATTCTTAGAAATTAAGAATAAGAAACATAACTGCCATAAATAACCTGTTGACGTTCTTCAGATCTTTCAAACTTTTATGAACAGGAGGAAAACACACTGACAAAAAAAATTTAAAAAATAAAGTTAAAGATTAAGAAGAGATGCATTTGTAAATTACCTATGCATAAATAAGATGCAATCTTCTGGTTTCACCTACCCATGATCGTTAAAAATTCAACCCCATGACTAATCTATCCATGATAAAATTAAAAATGCAAGATAAAATATACAACCTCAAGATTTAAAACTAGTGGTGTACTATAAAAATCTTAAACCCCAAACCTAGAGCCCATAAAAAGCCACTTTTTGTCTGGCCATAAGGCCCACCAACACCAATCATCACTTTCCAATATTTCCACCTCTCACACCTCCCTTCACTCCCAAGCTTGTCACCCCTAGCTTTATTCAAAACCTAACAAAAGATGAGGGAATGTGTGAAAAAGCAATTCCCTTTTAGTTTTCCTTAGGTTGACATGCAAACATAGAGCTTTCATGTAAGCTTTTATCATCTCTCTAGAAAGCAACCCATCCCAAGCACAAGAGAAAAAACACTCATTTCACTTGGTCATTGTGGTACAACTACAATAACTCCAACAATATAACAATTAATGGATTATGATGGGGTTTTAGGGGGGGTGGGGGAGTCAATGGTCATGTGGACTCACATATTGTGTTTTCTTGTCTCTATGGTGACATGATGAGTCTCATGTCATTTTTTCCCATGCCCCCTCACTGTTTTTCGCAAAAGTCGGAAAAGGGGGCATGGCAATTAGAGGGCAGGCCGTGTGCAAGTATCAGGCATGCCCCCAAGATCCATTGCGGGATCTTGCAAAAATTTGGATAAGGGATCTTGCAAAAATTTGGATAAGAGCGACGAATATTTCTATGGTCTGTTATTTTGACATAAAGAACTCAGAATAAACTGGTAATGACGATACAACCCAAAAGTATATTTCTTAGTTGTTTTTGCAATTTCAGATGGATCTGTGTAGCAACACCTCAGGGGCGCGATTGGCCCTACCAAATTCCGCATGCCTTCACTTTGCATGCTTACCACACAACCCGAAACTTTCTCCAATCTAGCTCCAGTGTTTTTCCGTCTCTACATGATTCTATGTACATGAATCCAGATACACAAGAATGAACATGCACTCATGCAATCACTTGTGTTGTATATATTTTGGGGAATACTAGATAAAAGTTTGTTGGTGTAATGGTGTATACAGTTGAAATATGCATGCGGTAGCGAACTAATTGCATGCATGGATCAAATCATTAGGGATGCAAACTGAGTGTTTCCATGACAATTTCGACAAGATTAGGCATCTAGCTATTACTTATATGCATGCTACATTCATGATGCAAGGATAAAAGATAAGGACTTGTTATACTTGCATGTATTGGGAGAAGTAAGATTGCATGCATGTATTCATAATTAGAAACACAAGTAGAATGCTTTGATATAGATTGTCTAATGTTGTACTTCTAATGCAAGGGTCCAAGGGATTACTTTCTTTTGCCATGATTACATAAAGTTTTGATGTTCTCTCAAATTCACACTCTACAAATAGATATATTAATGTATAAACCTCAAATTGCAAATAAGATTATAAAGAATACAAATAATATAGCTGTTCCTTGCGTAACGCACCTCGTATAGCTTACAACAGTACAGTTCGGGGTATTAAAACAGCACCACTATAAGATAGTCTCTCTAACCTGCCAGTAGAAACACGGAATTTGAACTAAGAAGTTAGAATGACCAAAATTTGACAAATAATTAACATAGACTTGAAAGCTTTTCATCGGGACACCTGAAAAATATTTCATGCAAAAAATATAATCCTTGAACCTTATACAGCTATATGTAGAAAATTAAGAATAGAAGCGGGCGTGAACAAGCCTCGTGGCCCCACATGGCACTCTCGAACACTAATTATAGTTACATTAGGTTAATGCATAGGCTCGTTAGTTCATATTGGTTCTTTTTTTCCTTTTTCTTTTTTTGGTTCTCGACATCTTTTAGCATATCTGTGGGTCAGTTGACGCGTTAACAGTCATAACTAGGCATGATGGTATCTATATAGAAGGAAACATGTAAAAGAGATGCACTTAATTTCCTTTTAACATGCAATTCATGAGTACCCAGAAATTCTCTGAATAGCTATAGCTAAGTGTGCATATCTAGAAAGAAGGATATCATCAGCCTAAATGTTTAAAAATGCATATCAACAGGAAACTTTCTTGATGAACTTTCGAGGAAAATTTGGGGATTACAACCTAAGGAATCAATAAATTGTCAGGTTGACACCTAAATGTTTCTAACTTTAGAGTTTATGGTAACGAATTATGTACTTATCATATTGGTATATGAATGACTGATATGAAGACGAAGGAAAAGCAATTTTATTGCTTTAGATTAGCTAGACTTGCAGTATACATGCCACAACAAGCTGCATATGGTGATATAAAACACGCTTATTAACCATTTCGAGAGGGGGCAAGATGTCTTGCCATGAACTTTCTGAGATAGAAATTACGCATATATTATTCAAGCGGTGTTCCTACCGCCTATGCGGTTACTAGATGCTCAGAGAAGCATCACTGTGCATGTTTGATTTTGATCGAAGAATTCCAGCTGGGACGGTGACAGGAGAGGGAGGCCGACAACTTTAAACTTCCTGGGATTGTAACTAAGGGTTGAATTGCTTCAAATAAATATGTTCCTTTCCATCATCCATGATCAATTATGCACAAGTACATAGTTCCCAAGAGTTCATCAATCTACAAAGGATCACATCCAAAGCACAAGAAGAGGACACACATTCCCCCAAGATCCATTGTGTGATTTCACAAAAATAAGAAGAAAGAGAAAATGTGAGTCTCATTTATGTTTTCCATTCTTAATACTCTTAGGCCTTGTTTATTTGGCATAAAGAACTAAGAAGGAAACTTTTGGAAAAAATAATAAGGGAGATAAAAAAGAACTAAGAAGGACCATCAGTAGGATTACTTCTTAAGTTTGTGCCGCTGGAAGCAACTTTGAAAGTTATTTCTTATTTCTTACAATTTTATCCAATTCTTTTGTGGCATTCTACTTCTCAAATTTCCGTCCACTAAAAAATGTAGGAAAGTAGATCAATAAGTAGCCTCCCTCCTCCAATATAACAATCCCTCATTGATATCTTCAAAATAGAAGAGGTGACCTACTTGAAGGCAAACCATAACTACTATAGCACTACTGCCATCTTTAGATAACAAACAGAGAAAGGAGGAGAGCTATCTAATTATTTTGCTGCTTGCTCCTTCACCTATTCCATAAATTGCACAAACAAACATAAACAATTACTTGTAGAGCTACTCTGATATCATTTACTATCATTTATCCTCTGCATGCCAACCACACCTCATATAACTTTCTCAAACTTCCTTTATTTTTGCTCTACATAATTCTTCTATGTACATGAATCTAGATATATAAGAATGATCATACAATTAATGGTGCTGTATTATTGGGAATACCGTAGAAAAGTTATTCATGCACACGGAAATGAAGTAGTTGCATGCATGGATCAATTGCTTCGGGATGCAAGCTGAGTTCTTTGATGATGAATTGAACAATATTTGTCATTAATTAAGGTGCAACTTATATGCATGCATGTTACATTCATAAAGACATGTTATAAGACTTGCACCAGTTGGTTCTCCTAACATTGCACGCATGCAGGCAATACCTTTGGTGTTAAATACATAATATTTGCTATTAGGTCAGATGGACACAGATAGCAGAGATAAGCGTGCGCGTGGGTGCGAGCGAGCGTGTCCATAATTACATACATAATATTAAACTCAACTTTTTTATATAAAAAAACAAATAATCAACCATTTTCTTGCATACGTACCTCATATAGCTTATACAATGACGACTTTTGAACAGTAAAGTAGCATTGATGCAAGATTGTCTCATACCTGCCTGTAAAGAATATGGGGTTTGAATCACAATGACAAAATTTAATAAATTATGAGCATATTGCAGATTGACTTGTAATTATTCATCATAACATAACACCTGATATGTATTTCGTTCAAAGATATAATCCATACACCTCATAGAGGTACAGAAGAAATTTAAGCATAGGAGAGCGTATCAATATGGCACATGCCCCACACAACACACACGATCTACAATTATAGTTGCATCCGGTTAATGTAAGGGGCTCGGTACTTCATATCGTTTGTTTTCACTTTCTTCTCTCAGAAAATCTTGAACATATCTGTGCATCATCAGTTGTTATGTCAATAACCATAACTAAGCGTGGCGGCTCTATATAGAAGGGAACCGGGAAGAATATTAAAAGAAAGAAAGAAGAGACACGGTATTCTTATAAACACGCGAGTCATTCTACAAAGCACCAAGAAAGTTTCTGAACTATATCTAAATTTGCTTATCTAGAAAATAAGAATATCATCAGCCTAAGTGTTTTAAAACTCATATCCGCTTGGGCCTTCCTTGATGATCTTTAGAATAAAAACTTGGGAAAAGACAATGTAATTCGTCTATAAATCATCAGCATAACACTAGTGTGTTTATGATTTGCAAGCATGTAGTAGAAAGGAAACATATGTATTAAATGTGATGAGAATGATTGATATGAAGACCCAAAAAAAGCATTTTCATTGATTTCTCTACCTATGATGAAATAAGAACTATTGATTAACCATCAGAAGAGGAGAGATTTTCTTAAAATGAAACATTATATATTCTTTGAGTGTTATTACTCAGTGGTTATTAGATGCTCAAAGAAGTATCATCACGTAAATTATTTCCATTCAAATAATTCAGAGGGTTGATGGCTTTAAACTACATGGGATTGTAATTGAATGTTGAGTGGTCCTTTGCATCATCTATGGTCAAATTATAGCATAGCTGATATCCATACTTGTCAAGAATTCAGTTGAAGATATTATTTCACACATCAGAAGCATATAATTCTCAAAGGAAAAAATATATAATATTGCTGTCAACGGGTCACCCAAATGGATCTTGAAACCTTTTATCATCTTCCAAGCAAAATTTGGCCACAAAGAAAAGCATTATATATAAATTTTGGATCAATTCATAGCCTTAAAAGGATCTGAAGTAACTCATTTCCGTGTGATGAATTGTTAATATAAAAAAGGCGGTCCATGAGCCATTTGTCCTTTTAAGACTTCTTTAATTGTTAGATGGCGATGCGCCAGGAAAAACATAACTGATAATGCTGCTTTTAATTGTTTAGTTTATTTCAATCTCTATAAGTGCTTCAGCTCACTTAATAAGGCCATGGTTGGTTGTCCGAAAGTACCGGAGGAATCGGAAATAATATTGAAGTAGCTTCCAAAAACATTGTCATGGAATTAGACCTAAATCTTCTTTCAAGTGCTTGTTTGTATGGTTTTTTGAGAAGGAAAGTAAAAAATGAAGCAATTTCCTATGTTTCTTTCATAAGAAAAACAAACAAAAAGTACTTTTATAATAGTAATATATTATTACTTTTTGGAAGTAATAAAGAGAGACATTAAATATTTAATCTTTTTTCTTGTTCCTTGTGCTCCATGGTTACTTCTCATCCAAAATGAGTAGAAGAAAATCTTAACTATGCCACATAGGATCCATTTTTTCACCATGAAGTAACTTCCAAGCTTTACTCACGTCAAACCAAACAACTGAAGTACATGAAGTAAGCTTACTTCCAATACTTCCGTATTACTTCTGTGCAAATAAACATGACCTAAGTATTGTACATAATTCACAAAATAAAATAACGATCTGCATGCACTACTGAAGCGTCCTCTAATAACATTTCATTATGCAGGCAGCTCTAGGATGAAAATCAATTAACAAAGTTGACTAAAAACTGACGTAACTCCAAACAAATTATACAATTAAGCCGCAGTGTGTAATATACAACAAATTAAAGTCTGTTATCAGCATGAGTGATAAAACTAGTATACACAAGTGTCGGCACCAAAACCTTATTTTTCTAGAAATGCAGGTCGTAAATTGAAGGTAATCCTGACATGAGATGGCTACTCTTTGATTTTATCACAAGTTTTATTACAATTAATTGATAAATAGACGTTGGTATTTTTCAATTCATTATTTTGGATATAGATAGTGGTAAAAATCCGCTGTTCTTAGTTTGAATTATCAAACGCTACGAGGCAATTATCATATTGACTATAGGTAAAGTTTAATGTCCCATGAAGAGCTAAATATAACTTATAAAAATAAAGTCCAGATCACGGTGGTGGTTCATACCGGACTTGGTTTGATCGTCTAAGGAAGGCATACAACTGCATTGTTGACATCACTTTAAGAGCATGGTAACCTCACGATCCCATCAGCCAAGTTTCTATGCAAAATTTTAAGCAATTTTTATGCCGCAATCATTCAGACGTATTACCTATAGATTTTCTTTACACGGAAAGCAATAACAGCATTACGATGGCGTATCCTTTCAACTTGTCCGAAACGCAACCTGTTTGAATCCCAGATTTTATTGTTGTCAAGGAAACAAAGAATTACATATCCTACAAGGGTACAATAGAGGAAAAGCTCGTTTCTAGAATTGATTTTATGTGAGATTTTAGTTTTCCTGAGGTTGATGCGGACACAAAGCTTTCATGTAAGGTTCTGTCATCAAACTAGAAAGCATCCCATCCCAAGCACAAGAAGAGGTCACATTGCTACTGCGGGTACAGCTATAATAGCTCCAACTACAGCAATTAATGGATTATGATGGGCTTTGGGGGAAGTTGATGGCCATGGAGACTCACATATATATTTTACCTTGTGTCCAGGGGGACATGATGAGGCCCATGTCACTTTTGCCATGCCCTCTCTAATTATGTTCAGCAAAAAAAATGAGGGAGCAGGGCATATAGGGCATGTGTGATCTCACAATTTGATAAAGAGAAAGCAAACCGACATTAATATCCTCGGGATTCTGGGAGCGAAAATATGTTCTAATGTACCGGCCATATATACCAGGTCAAGAGGGAGAAAGAGATAGTATTATAGGCCCCACAAAATTGCCCGAAATATATCCGAAATTACCATTTTTCCCCTTTCCTGTCAGGTATACCGACTAATTTATTTTCCCTTATAGCACATCTGTTAGAAAACAAACGGCGTTACTTATGTTACATCCGACGCTTGATTTGGCAGAAGTAACTTTGGAAGCGTAGCACTCTGCTTCTCATATTTTCTTCACTCAAATGTTAGGAAGTAGATCTAGAATAAGCAAGAGATAGCCCCATTAAAAAAATAAAACAATCTATTCCAAAAATCCTATTAATACTTCAAGAAGCTCGCCTACTTCATAAAATTGCGCAAACAAACATTAAGAGTTGCTTGAATAGAAATGGACACCGCTTACCATGGCTTAGCTTTAGAGGTACTTTTGGGAATGAGGCCATTGCCGCTTTGGGGAGGCGATGGACCCAACAGCCATGATCGACATGCCACACCTTTGCATTCCTACCACAACTCAAATTTTTCTGGAGCTTCCCATGTTTTTTTGCCTGTACATGAATCTAGATAGAAAACAATTAACATGCAATCATGCAATCAATAACCAATTGTGTTGTATATATAATGGGGAATGCTCAAGAAACATTTGTTGGTGTATATAGTTTAACCATGCATGCGGTAATAGACTGAATGCAAGCATACATCAGATCATTAGGGAAGCAAACTGAAAGCTTCAATGATGATTTGGTAAGATTTAGGGTTGCATTCGGATATCCGGGTAATATCTCTATTTGGAAATTTTTTGGATACAGACATGATTTTTCGCATCCAAGTCGCATATTTCTGGTCAATTGATGTTTTAACAATCATAACTAAGCGTGACGGGGATTCATATAGTAAAAATAATTTTAAAAATGCTACAAGTTCCTTCTTTTTAGCACGCAGTTCATGCTACCAAGCACCTAGAAATTCTCTGAATTATAACTAAATTTGCTTATCTAGAAAAAAAGAGTATATTATCAGCCCTAAGTGTTTAGAGGTGCAAACCCACATGGACACATGGAACTTTCCTGATGATCTTTGAAGAAAACGTTGGGACATGAGAACTAAGAATTCATGAAATCATCAGCATAACACTAATAAGTTTCAAAATTGAGAATTATGGTAACAGAAGTTATATATTGATCATATGAGATGTGAATGATTGATATGAAGACAAAATAAAGGCAATTTCGTTGCTTTCGCTACCTACGATGAAATAAGACTCATTGATTAACCATTCCAAGGGGAGCAAGAAATTTCTAGGGACATTATGGGTATATTATTTGGAAGCAATTACTTTGCGGTGATGCTGCAAGGAGTATCATTGCATAAATAATATCTGATCAAATAATTCATTCGGTTGATGGCCTTACACTACATAGGATTGCAATTGAAAGTTGAACCGCTCAGTACAGTTACGACAGTTTTTTGCATCATCCATGGTTAAAGCACAATTAATGTCCATGATTGCCAAGAGTTTAGCTGAACAAATTATTTCACACATCACATAACAGCTTCAGGTAACTACAAGTGTGTTATTTTATTTGTCCATTCATATAGAATTTCAATAAACCAATATATTTATATTTTCATTTGTCAAAAAACATATTTATATTTTAAAGTCTGTTATAAAGTATTTTTGTTAAATATTGTTCGAAATAGGTTGGATTTTTAGTTGACCAAGTTGACTAAGTCAAATTCATTTTGACTGAGTGAAGGAAAAAACAAAAGGAAAAGAAAGAGTTCTATTTTATGTTGATGAGACCCAAGTGATCGGTTCTTCAACTTATCTTCTCAAAGCCCCAAGAGTGGTTCATCAATGGCTCTTAAGGCTATGATTGGGTAATCGAATTTTCACTCATAACCTAAGATCCTAAGTGGATTAACATCTCTTTTTGTTGATTACCATCTCACCCAAGCCACTTGTTAGGTTTTTGATGTTTCAAATTTGAAATCGATGTGGTGGTTGCAACTTCAATTTTTTCACAGTAACCTTTCATGTGAAAGGTCTCGAATGCCAACTAACTTCAATCAATTCAATTTTATTTATTGTTAAAGAACAAAAATATTTTTCGTTTCTTTTTCTCTTTAACTTCGGTACGCGAAAAGATCAAGTTTTTGGGATCAATTCTCTATGAGCGCAACGGGGAGAGTTGAAACACACGGTTGGGTTATTGCATACCTCGAAGCAACTCGCTCAATTCCTGTTGCTTCCAGGTAGCAACGAGAATTTAAAGCAAAAACCGTGTTTAACATCGGCACCGAAAACGTCTATGATGAAGATGACAAGTCACAAACCTGTCAAATTCGACTGCTTCCACGCTACCAAGAAAAAAGGTACATTTCCTTTTAACAACTCTCATCATCGCATGCTTACTACTTCGAAGCCCGTTATGCCACAAAAAGAAGAGATCAAGTGCTCACACATATTAGGAAGCAATAAAGTGGAAACAAGATGACCATCTATGCAAGAGCCACATCCTAAATGCAATGGCGGATACTCTGTTCCATGTATATCAACACATAGAAAGGACGAATGAATTATAGGAGGCATTCAAAGCAAAGTACAAGATCGATGATTTGGGTAAGAACTTTCTGGAAAACAAGCATCAAGATTTTAAATTTATTGAGTAACTCGCATGGGTCGTCATAATTCTTTCAAAAAAAAAGATTTTAAATTTATTGATGGTAAGCCTATTCTTAATCAAGTTTATGAATTCCATATTTAACTTGATGAACTTATGAATTACATAATTATCTTCCCAATATTCGTCAACTTGTTCTTACTTTTAACATATTTCATATCCATATAATTATTCATAAATTAGCTTACTCTTAGAAAGATTCCAAAAAGAGCCTCAAACATGGTACTACCGATTCTTTTGAGTATTATACCACCATCTTCGAGTAGAAAAGGAACTTCGTAACAAGAATATGATGAAGGCTCGAAAGACTACTAACTTCAAGAAAAAAAGCCAAAAGAAGGATCTAAAATGTTTAAAGGCCACTCACTTCAAGAAAAATTGTCGATTCCTTAAAAAGACGAAAACAGAAGCAAACATGATCGGGGTGGATTCATTGTAATGATTTCTGAAATTAAGCGGTTGTTAGTGAAAGATTCGAGTGTCGGTGGACATGTATTGAATAATAGATTTTTGTTTGAAACTCTTAAGAAAGAAATTGATGGCCAACAACTCTTCATAGGCAATGAATCGGCTGCAATGGTCAATGGTATTGCAATAGTTAATTTAAAATTAAGATTAATAATGTCTTGGTTAATCATTAGAGAATCTTAGTCATCGTTAATAACATCTTTCCAAAATGCACAATCTTAAAAATGAATAGCAATGGCCAAGAACATTTTTATACCTTTAGATCCTACAATTAAATTATGATTTAATAAAGACAGTGGTTTCTCAATTGAAATATGCTAGTGTTATTGGTAGTCTTATATATATAATGCATACTACAAGACCTGATTTAGTATATGTTATTGCACAACTTACTTAATATACTAGTTGTCCAAATAATGAGCATTAGATGATAATATCAAGATATTTGCATATTTGAGAAAGACCACAGATTACGGTCTATATGACATCAGCTGTCGTTAGAAGAATATAGTGATGTTAGTTGAAACTCAATTTTGATGAATCGTTATCAACTAAAGGTTGGGTCTTTACTTTAATGGGTGCTGTGATTTCTTGGAAATCGAAGAACTGAAGAAGCAAACCATTATTAATCATTCTACGATGATATCAGAATTTATTGATCTTGCTGACTGTAGTAAGGAAGAAGAATAGTTAAGGAATCTTCTTTTAAACATACCTTCGTGGTCTAAACATATGCTATCGATTGTCATTAATTGTGAGTCATTGTGACAGTGGGGCCGCTACATCAGTAGCTACAGTAAGGTTTATAATGGGAAATCTACACTTAAGTATATGACATGATTATATCTGACAATTACTTAATGGGAAATCTACATTAAGTCTACGACATGGTTATATCTGACAATTACTTAATGAATAATTGGGATTAACTATATTCATACAAACTAAATCTTGCAGATCCTTTTACTAAAAAAGTGAAAAGATTTGATACAAAATTTATCATGGGGATAGGGTTAAAAGCTTACAAATAAATCAACTTTCATAGATATCCTACTCGATGGTTGTGCTCCAAATAGTGCAAGTTCAAAGGAAAAGTATGTGATCAGATTACTTGTATAAGCATGCAAACTTATACTTATTCCTAAAATGACTATGCTTACATCTTGTAGATAAAGAAAGAGGCTGAATTTTTTTAATAGGTGATATTACAAAGTGTGATACAAGACACTAGATTACCTCCATATACGAATGTGGGGTGGGGTCCTCTATGAGATCAAAAATTTCTCTTAGAAGCGTTCATCAAAACAAATTTTGTTGTTGCGGGTGAAATCGATGGCAAAAAACACAATAACTAGGTTGAGACACGTTTGACATGAATTTTTACGGCAAGTTTCGCTCCCTACAATGCAACGGGATTGTGTTGCATCAAGGATCCAACACAATCTTGTGTTTCCAATCTTCGTGTTGCACATATAGGGAGTTAATCCCAAAAACTTAACTTTTTGAGGAACGAAGTTAAAGAGAAAAAGAGAAGAAAAACAATTTTTGTAGTTATTAAACAATGAAATAAAAGTGAATTTGTGGAAGATGAAGAATTGGTATTCAAACCTTTCACAATGATAGATGGTTGTGTAAAATTAGTCATTATAACCACCGCCGGTTGACTTCAAATTTGAAACATTAAAAACACTACGGTTGGTTGGATGAGGCACTAATCAACATAAAGAGTGCAATGTTAGTCAACTCATGTCCTGAGGCTATGAGCGAAAAATTTAATTAACCAATCATAACCTTAACAACCACTGCTGGGCCATCTTAGAATTTGGAAAAATAAATTGAAGAAACCATCACAGAGGTCTTATCAACATAAAATTGAACTTTCTTTTCATTTGTTTTCTCCTCCATTAAGTCAAAATGAAATTTGGTTTAGTTAACTCGCTCGACTAAAACTCGAATCCCGTTTCCAACAATGAAAAACAAAAATACATTATTAACAAATAAGTAAAAATATACATATTTAAATATATTAAGATTCTATACTATTATACAAAAAATATTACAATCAGGATATGCACATAATCTTACAAACTTATATAAAACTTGATCTTTGAAATGTATGTATGTGCTTTATATCCGGAACTTCAATAAATAGGTCCTCAATTCAAGACTTTATTTACCATGCACTTTGATTGAACTTTGATGTAAGTCTACTAAGTGATTCAAGTCCAGAAGATATTTTCATGGTATATAAGTATATTTAGTACCTAGTTTTGTTTGTTTTAAATTTGTTGATTATTTTCCAATGCATTGTTCTTTTTTTTTGAAATAAATAGTGGTAAAAATCTATTGTTCTTAGTTTGAATTATCAATAGTAGGAGGCGGTCATCATATTAACTATAGCTTAAGCTTAATATCCCATCATCTCGACAATTCTAAAGAGATAATGAACCAATGCTTATCTCTTGAAGTTACTAAAAGACTGGAAAACCCATCTTCAATGTGGAAGACCTAACAACACACGCACGCGCGCAAACACATACATAAGAAAAGAAATATGAGCTGGCGGCCCCTTTTTAAAAAGGCCTCTTCCCCGCCTCAAACACACATTACCCCCATATTTTTCATCGATCTAAATCGGTCAACTTAATCTACTCCTTATAAAAACCCCATGGACAAAAAATCTCATGATTTAAAGACCTTTAACGTGTTCATCAAGCGGATAGAAAAATTAACGGCTTGTTAGTATAAGAAAAATCCAATCACTTGATGGACATATTAGAGATCTTTAAATCTCGAGATTTTTTGTATATAGGGATTTCATGATACGTAGATCAAGATGACCGGTTTGGATCGGTGAAATACATGGGGGTAATGTGTGTTTGAGACGGGCCCTTTCTAAAAAAGGGGTCGCCATCTCATATCCCTTATATATATATATATATATATATATATAAAGGATGAAAGAGGCCTTAAGAAGATTTCTTGTTAGGTAGCGTCTAAAAACTATACTCTTCATTTTATTTGACAATCGGCATTGTCCCATCTAGATCTTCATCGTCTAATATGTCGATACACAAAATTTCATGTGATTCTAACACCTTTTCACCGTTGATTTAGCAATGTAAAAAGTTCTATTGTTGGTAAACCGTTAATTTTGCATTCACTAAATCAACGGTGAAAAAATGTTGGAATTACATAATATTTAGTGTATCGACATATTATACATTGAAGATCAAGATGGACAGCGTCGATCGTCGAATAAAATGGTGGAGGCTGTAGTTTTTGACGCCATATGATGAAAAAGCCTCCTAGGGCCACTTTCCTTCATTATATATATATATATATATATATATATATATATGAAAAATGTTCCTAAGACGACAGCTTAGAGTGCAACCTAAGGAATCGCCTACATGACACTTTATGAGAGGTTATACCTCATAAATAAATGCCATTATAATTAATGAAAACTCGTGCATTTATGAGATACTAATGAAGTGCAAAACAAGTGACTTCTTGGATTGCACCGTAAAGAGTCACCTTAGGGCCATAGAGAGAGAGAGAACAGAGTATAAAGTTGTTAGGTTTACCTAGCACCTCATGAAGGGTTTGGAAGCATCACATGTCTCAAAATTAAATTTTTAAGGTGCCAAGTGAACATACAAAGAATCATCACTAGAATTTTAGGGTTTCTAAACATTGACAACATCACAAGTAGGAAAAACTAGGGTTTTGAGAGTACAACCTTTGTAGCTCCCTACGCTAGACTTCTTGGCTGCTTAAGGGTTGGAAAAGGTCCGCTCGAGATCCTTCTTGGTCCACGATGATCCATCCGGAGTCGTCTTTGTCCAAGCTAGAAACTTCACAAGATCAAGAGAAGAAATGGAAGCTAACACTCTTCACTAATTGGCAAGACTAGTGTAGAATGGTGTTGTGGTTGGTTTTCTCACTTCAAAATCCTAACTTGATTACTCTTTTGGTTACTTGAAAGAACTAGAGAGCAAGAGAGAAAAGAGGAAGAAGATGATGGCTTTCTAAGCTCAAGATAATGATAAGCTTAATATGAAAAATAGAAAATATAAGTATATATATTTTCTACTCTTCATCTTAAACCATGGTTACATAATAAAGATATTATTGTACTTGAGTTAAAAGACAAAAGGAAGATTAACTCATGGTTAAAAAGTGGGTGAACAAAGGTTAGTTTAAAGAAGAGTGTAGAAGGTAACCATGGATTAATCTTTTTCTTTTCTTTAGTTTTAAAACAAATACAATATATATCCATATATATAATCATAAGATGTGAGTCTTATATTGCCACCATCTTCTATATATACAACCATGATAGAATGATGTATGCATGTATGTGTGCATGCACATCCATATGTGCATGAACAAGAATGAATGCATACATGCATCCATACACCCAAAAAGACAAGAAAAGGATTTCTAGTGAGAAACTAATGGTTAAATGATAAATCAACACTTGATTTAGCAACCCGGTCATATCACATACGACCCGACCAAAAGCAAGCCGCCCGATTAATATACGATATCTCATACGCGCATTTTAACCGGGTCCATGCGCATATCGCATATGCACACCACAACGTTTCGCCTGGAATAGGTAACTCCTTTGTGGGACTCTAAGACTCGTCAATACGCCGGCAGTGGGTGATTATCATATCAAGCACCCCCAAGCCGCAAGCGGTCAGCTAAACGTAACGGCCACCCGGGTATTGAGCGATCAGAAGAAAACAAGCGAACCTGCTACAACTCCCGTCGAGCCAACTGGCAACACTACCGTACAGTCCGGTCTCTTCGTCAGATATGCTGCATATCGAGTCTAGAGATGGTAACGTCGACCCCAATAACTCAATAAGTCGTGCCGATGAATGGTCTATAACAGATCGAGAAACTACTGATAACACTTATCAGCAAATCTCAACAGCCCTGGCCGGGGACTTACTGATATAGCCAGTCGAGCACAGCATCAACTCCCAATACCGGGAGAGACGAAACCACTCCTATCGCTCATCGCCTTCGTGTGTTTCGGGACTGTACCCAACGGCCACCTGTTTGCACGACTCAGTAGAACCGTGGTAGGGTGGTAATCAAAGTACAGTGGGAGAACACACAAGACTCTATGACGATCTCGGGTCTACAGACTAACCTGCACCAGTGTCACCTGAGAACTGCTATCCGACGATAGATATAATTCCGTATAAGAGTTCTCGGCGAGTCCGTCCAGTGTACCCAGTCACCACTGAGCACCCGTATACGATCTCGATGTCAAACATCGATGAATGTGGGAACATCCATCGCCCATCGAATGGGTCTAGTATCATATACGCTAGTCTACTCTGGTATATCGATGCCCTATCTCGATATACCTACGACTAGGGACATTTCAGGATATGCTTATAAACTACAGATGTCCCGCTAGTATAATCTCCATCATAATCACAGTAGTCAAGCCTATATCCTCAGGGCTTTATCAACATGTATGAATGAATAAAAGCATGATCAAATCAACATGTCAGATAAAGAAGAACCAGATAGCATACTATCATGTCGAGCAAGAATGTACACTGAATATATATATATATATACATATATAAATACATCCACTATCATATAATGGGCTCTAGGGATACATATATCCAACAATCTCTCACTTGCACTAAGGCCAGTTATTGGCGTATCTCATACCCAACATCTCAAAAGGCCGCTTATGCTGCGGCTGAGGGAGGGCCTTGGTGAGTGGATCCGCGGCGTTATTCTTTGTGTCTACTCTCTTAATCTCGATCTCGCGGCGATCTACAATCTCCCGGATCAAATGAAAACGCCTCAGGATGTGTCTGGACCGCTGATGGGACCTGGGCTCCTTGGCTAACGCCATAGCCCCATTATTATCACAATACAATGGTATTGGATCAATAATGGTTGGAACTACTCCTAGCTCCGAGACGAACTTCCTCATCCAGACGGCTTCCTTGGCGGCATCATTCGCAGCAATGTACTCAGCTTCCATCGTAGAGTCTGCAACGGTATCCTGTTTGGAACTCTTCCAACTTACCGCCCCTCCATTGAGGGTAAATACAAACCCAGAGATAGATTTGCTGTCGTCCTTATCGCTCTGGAAGCTCGAATCGGTAAAGGCCTCCATCTGGAGATCTCCATTACCATACACCAAGAACAATTCTTTAGTCCTTCGCAAGTACTTAAGAATGTTCTTCACAGCTATCCAGTGATTCTCCCCTGGGTTGGATTGATACATGCTTACAACACTAAGTGCATAAGCTACATCTGGGCGTGTACATAACATCGCATACATTATAGATCGTACTGCCGAAGCATAGGGTATAATGCTCATGCGAGCTCTCTCTTCATCGGTCTTTGGGCAAGAGACCTTGAAGAGAGTGGCCCCATGGCAAGAGGGTAAGGCACCCCGCTTGGAGTCTTCCATACTAAACCTTTTTAGGATGGTGTTGATGTACCTGGTTTGGGACGATCCCAATAACCTCTTGGATCTATCCCTATAGATCCTAATACCCAGAATGTATGTGGCATCCTGTTGGGGTAAAAATTTACACCCCGGTTGACCAAGTCAAAATCCAAGTCAACCCCAAGCCAAGTGGGCCCAAGCCCAGACCCAGTGGGCCCATGCCCGAGTCGAGCCCGAACATGAAGCGGCCGGCCTCCTCCACGCCAAGATAAATTTTTTGTAATAAATAATCTTGTTGCATTTTCTTTTATTCTATTTTATGGATAAATGTAAGAAAATGGGCATAAAGCCAAATTTTTGTAAAGCCCATGGCTTATGTGCAAAAAGAAATGACACATGAGCCATGAAATAGGCAAAATGCCATTTTGTGAAGCCCAAGGGGCTATGTGTAAAATGTATGGCCTATAAAGGCAAAGATAATGAAATATCTCAAGAACCTTTTTTTTCTCTCTCCAAAAAAAGTTTCAGAGCTGAGCTCTTTCTTCCTTCTTCAAGGTTCCAAAACCTTCTTCTTTCTTTTGCATTAAATCAAGAGTTCTACTCTCATTTTTATAAAACAAATTAGTTTTCACCACAAAACCCATCAAGGGGAACTCAGATCTTCCATCAGATCTCAAAAAGAAAAGATTTTGAAATCCCACATCTCTTGATCTTCAAGATCCAGCGAACAGAGGAGGAAGAAGAAGAACATCTTTCACTAAACCCTCAAAAAAAAGAAGAAAAACACATTCAGGAGTCCAACTCCTCTCTGATTTCTCTTCTGAGAAATTTTTTCAGGCTAAAAGCCTCTTGTGCCTCACCTGCGCGCTTGCGCAAGGCGCCCGCGTGCCGACACGTGGCGTGCGCGCTTGCGCACCTGCGCGCTTGCGCAAGACGCCCGCGTGCCGACACATGGCGTGCGCGCTTGCGCACCTGCGCGCTTGCGCAAGTGCGCAAGGCGCCCGCGTGCCGACACGCGGCGCGCGCGCTTGAGCACCTGCGCAAGTGCGCAAGGCGCCCGCGTGCCGGCGCGCGCGCTTGCGCACCTGCGCAAGGCGCCCGCGTGCCGACACGCGGCGCGCGCGTTTGCGCACCTTCGCAAGTGCGCAAGGCGCCCGCGTGCCGACACGTGGCGCGCGGGCGCGCTGAGCGCACAGCACCTAACGCACAGCGCTCAAGGCGCTGGCCCCCCCACGCATCCCTTGGATGCCTTTTCTCTCTTTTTATGTACATACATATACATATACATATGTATACAAATTTACACATATACATACTCCGCCACATTCTCCCCTTCAAAAAAAATTTCGGGCCGGGGCGCTGCCCTGAACCCCGCAAGGGGGCTGCTAGCCCCCTTGACCCCCAGCCCGCTATCCGGGTAGCGGGACCCCCGTAAAAACTCTGCGTGGCTCCCGATATATCCAAAACCCCCTTTCAAAACAAAACACACGCACACTGCACATTGAGTTCGCATGACCAATTTAACCCGTTAATCGGAGGTTCCCTCGCCCCAAAGGCGAGGGGTAATTAACGGTAGCTTAGTCCGCGGCTGCCGGAGATTCGGATCCCCACAATCATTAAACCCCGGCCTACCCTAGGCAGGGGGAATCTGTAGTACGCCTGACAAGCGCTCGCGTATTCCCATCTCAATGGGGTGACGAAAAACACCCTACAGATTCTGGCACGCCCGGTGGGACCAATCTCTCCTCCCATATTTCGGGTTAAACGTTCATGCGAACTCAATCAATATACATATCGATTGCTTATACTGAAATGATGTTTTTTTCCCGTGCAGCAATCAACCTTCGACGACAATGTCTTCCCAGACGAATTCAACTTCCAAAGCGACCCCGATTCCGTACGTGGTCAAGATCAACGCTCGTGTGGTTCTCTCCGCAAGCCTCAGTCGACAGTGGGAGGAACCGCCCCGCCAGTTTGGCTCTGTCATCATCTACCCTGCCGGAAGCGCTCATCTGGCAGAGATCCCAGCGGAACAGGTGGCCAAGCCGGTCTCAAGGGGTAAGAGGCCGAATGTCGTGATCGCCAAGGCACCACAACCGAAACTTAAGATGGTGTCTGAACGACTCCCTGGCGCTCTAGCCGGGGGCAAGACTTCCGATGCGAAGGGCAACATTAAATATTGTGGACGAGTTCAGGCGATGACTCCAACAAATGCACAATCGAGCGTATCTCCAAGGCCCTCCATCAACCGGTCTGCGGCGTCTTCCCAAAAAGCCGAAGTCTGCCAGGTGCTTAGAACGGAAAAGTTAAGGCAGAAGCGGCTCAGGTATCGAGCCAACAAGAGGGCCAAGGCTTCGGCCAAATGGAATCATGTGAAGTTCCAAGTGCAGGGTTTCCCCGCGACGACGGCTGAGTCGGACGTAAGAATCAGCAATTCCTTCGAGCCTCTGAAGTGGGTTCAGAAAAACGCCATGACCGCCAGAATCAAGAAGACAGCGGTCCGAACAGTGCCACAAAGAGACGTGTCCCGGCCCCAACGGAAAAATTATGACACAGTCTCATCAAGAGTCTATCAAGCACTCTGTGCCGCACGAAAGCAGCGGGGAAAACCCAGAAAAGATGCGCCAGCACCATTTAAGAACCTGGTTAGGCCAGCCGCCTTCAATCGACTACCAGCTACCGAAGCAAGGGGGTCAAGACAACGATCCGTGAAATCAGCCGCCAATGATAAAAAGACGGCCGGATATATCACCCATACGGTCTATATGGCGGGCGGGCGCCCTAGCGACAACCTTCGCAGCAAAAGCAAGGACGGGGCCACCACATCCCAAGCCCAATCTAGCCTGAATGTGGTTGCCGCCGCCCAAGAACAGCCGCCCCCGCTGGATGAAGAAAACCCTCTCGATGAGGATGATAGGCAGAAAGACCCCTCGATCCATGCAGAGTCAAGCTCGGACAACGAGGAAGAGCCGACTTTCCGCCCCAGGACTGCGGAGCAAGAGCTGCTTCAGGAGCTTCGAAAACAGCTCAAGAGCAAAGATAAAGAGATGGCCAAGCTCTATTCAAAGATTGACGACTTAACGAACGTGGTGATGCAGCTTACGGCTCAAATTGCTCGAGCGCCTCCCAATCAGACACAAACCGCTACTAATCAGCCGGGTGATGACAATCCGAGACAGCCAATGCCTGTTCCTTTGGGACCAAGACTGGTCGAGCCGCATGAAAGCCGGCCGCATTCCGCTTCTGGGGACGCCTTGGCCCCAGATAGCACCATCCCGCTAACACAGGATCGGATAATGGATTTGGTCACCAGCAAGGTTAAAACATTGGTGGCCGAAGCTGAAGCTCAGAAAGAAATCGGCAGTAGTAGGCGGCCATATCCCGCGCAGTACGATCTGATTGAGTTCCCAAGCGGCTACGTCATTCCTAAGTTCGGAAGATTTGATGGAACGGGGAATGCAAATCAACACGTCGCCCACTTCAAAGCATCGTGCGGAAATACAGGGGGCAATGACGCGCTCCTTCTTCGTCAGTTTGTCAACAGTCTGACCGGCGTCGCTTTCGACTGGTATGCGAGTATACCGGACGGGTCCGTCATTACCTTTGCCCAAATGGAGTCTCTGTTCCGGCAAAGATTCATGAGTGTCAGTGATAAAATCTCCATTGCCGACCTTGTGAGGACCAAGCCGGGGAAGAATGAAAGCAACACCGACTTTATCGCCCGATGGCGTAATCTTACAGTCAAGTGCGAACCGCCGCTGGAGCAGGACCAGTCCGTCAGCCTTCTCATTGGGAACCTCAGCAATTGGATGGTCCCATTCTTGTGTACAGCGGGCCTCAAGACATTTCAGGAGCTAACTAAGAAAGTCCAAATGCTGGAACGCTCGAAGCAAGAGTCCCCGCCGGACTCTCAGAGAGACAAAACCTGGAAAAGCAAGCGGGACGACAACCGTAGAAGCGGGAGTTCCAGCAGTACCAATGTCTTCAATGCCTCCGACAATGAAGAAAAGCGAAGGGCGGGCGAATCCAAAACCAACCGGTCTCGAAAGCCATTGCTGGGAGGAGATGGGCCTTCCCTAGAGGAGAAAAAGAACAAGGTTTACTCTTTCAGAAGGGACAAGGTCCGCAAGATATTTAAAGATGCCTTGAACAATGGCCTACAATTGCCGGAGTCGAAAAGACCCCAAGAAGCAAAAATGACCGACAATCCTCTGTATTGCCCGTACCACCGAGTAGTGAGCCATGCGATCGAGGATTGCTATATCTTCAAAGACTGGGTCGAGAAACAGTACAAGGCTGGAGAGATCGAGCTGTCCAAAAGCGTGTTGGTGAACAATCAAGTTGCAACCGCCAACTTTGTACAGACGGAAGCTGAAGCCTTCTGGGAGCAGACAGCCGAACCCGCTGCCCTGACAAACGAAACTGACTCATCGCGGCCTTCGTGGAGTACGCACATATCTAATAAGACGAAGAAGATGATAAAGCTACTTCGGAAAGAACCCAGGACGGAATGGGAAGGGCAGAAGGAGCCTACCAGTCCAGCTGTCAATGCGGCTCCATCAGGCTCAAAATCCAAGAAGCTCGAGAAGAAGAAAAGTGCAGCTCGGCGCGAAAAAGAGTCTGCAGGGAGATCGACCATTCAAAAATATATCGATTCCCTCGAAGAATATGAACAAAAGGAAAGAACATTGATTCAATTGAAGGAGTTCTTCCCTGTACAAGCGGCTGAAATTCTGGAGGAGTTAGAAGAAGACTCCAATGAAGAGATCCCAGTAGTGACCTGCTACGCCATCCATCTTGGCAGCGACTCCGAGGATGATCTCTGTTTTCCCGAAAAGGACGAGGAGCTCACCACAAAGGCCAATCAAATCCAGCTCAGAAGCGGCAGGGCTCTACCGCAAAATCAGGGCAACGCCCCAAAAGGGAAGGAAAAACAAGTCGCTAATGAAGAAGATGGCAGAGAACTGGCCGATGAAAACATAAATCCTTCCTCGGTGGACTATAATGTCTTGGCACATCTCCGGAAGCTTCCATCTCTCCTGAGCATCTACGACGCCTTGGTCCTATCTAAGGAGCTTAGAGACGTTCTCATTTACGCTCTACAAAACCCCGAGCGGTATCAGGCTCACTTTGCGGAAATTAATATGAAAGAAGCCCAGCACGCTTTGCATGCCGCCGCAGTCACATTTAAGGATGAAGACTTGCTACTGGGAACGGCTGAGCATAATCGGCCGCTTTACGTGACCGGGTACAGCGACGGAGATCGAATTAATCGTATATTGATTGATCCGGGGTCCTCAGTGAACATCATGAACTTGCGAACTCTGAAGAGTTTGTCAATGGACGTCCGACACCTATCACGGGAAAGGATTGTCATTCAAGGCTTCAACCAAAATTGCCAGCAAGTTCTGGGGTCTATAGCTTTGCCAATCAAATTTGGGGATCTGCAAACTGAAGCTAAGATATACGTGATCGACGCCGACACGTCTTATAAGATTCTCTTGGGGCGGCCGTGGATCCATGATTACGGCATCATTCCGTCGACTCTCCATCAATGCATGAAGTATACTAAAAATGGCGAAGAAAGACGTATTGACGGAGACATCCAGCCGTTCGGTGTGCATGAAGTCCGATATGAAGATTCTCGGTACTTTACGAACCACCAAAATGCTAAGCCACAACTGACTAAGGATAGAACGGCCCCAAGACTCAAAAGCAAATCTGCGCCGGCTATCACTTTCAAAAGCAAAAATACCCAAGTACGCCCGCATTTCGGCAGCGACACTGATGAGTCCGACGCTGGAAGCCCGTCCTTCCGCCAAACTCGCCCTCATTTCGGCAGCGATACGGACGAATCTGTTACTGAAGGCCCATCTAGCAGCAAAGTTCGCCCTCATCTTGGCAGTACACTGAAGAGTCGGAAGAAGAGGACCTGCCGTGCGACAGCTGTGCAGATCGACCCCCCATGCAGCAAGCGAAACTACAAGAGACCTTCGAAGTCGCAGAAGGGTCCCTGGCCATCACAAGGGTGCCGAAACGGATGTGCAAAGAGCTCGACGCATTGTCAGTCTCTACCGTGGACCAGCTGAAAACTTTCTACGTGCCCGGGAGGAAAAATGGACAGAAGGGCATCCTGTTTTACAGGTCAAACCCCGTTGTGCACCCGGACGATCTTTCTATCGCGTGCCTTCCCTATGAGAGAGGCATAAGAGCCGTCCTCAATCCCCGATACTATGCGCCCGAGATGCGGGAATACTTTAAGAAGTGCGGATGCCGGTTATATCAAACGGAGTCCGAAGCAAAGTTTTACGAAGGGCTATGGTATCCGCCCCAGGTCCGAGCACTCATCGATGGACGAATTCCAGATAGACGGGGCATAGGCTACATTCAACCTGATTCCAAAGCATGCTACATGATCCATGTTGGTGAGGCCAGCGAAAGATCAAATGATGATGACGAGATAGCCGAGCCAGAAGAAGCTTCTCAAGAGCTCGAAGATGGCGGACAAGCAACCTTTGATGAGCTAGCCGAGATTGACTTAGGAACGCCCGATAATCCAAGGCCGACCTACATCAGCTCACTCTTGTCGGAGGAAATGAAAGAGCAGATAATTGCCCTGCTGCGTGAGTTCGTCGACTGCTTCGCGTGGACGTACAAAGAAATGACTGGCCTTTCCCCTGAGGTAGCCGTGCATAAGCTGGCTATATCTCCTGATGCTAAGCCAGTCAAACAAGCTCCTCGAAGAATGAGAAGGGAGTTGGAAGAAAAGGTCATCGAGGAAACCAAGAAACTCATCGAGGCCGGCTTCATCAGGGAAGAGAAATATGCAGACTGGATCGCATGCATAGTCCCAGTGAAGAAGAAAAATGGGCAAATCCGAGTTTGTGTCGATTTCAGGGACCTCAACAAGGCATGTCCTAAAGACGACTTTCCGCTACCGGTCATAGAAATGATGGTCGAAAACACCTCAAATTACGAACTGTTCACCTTTATGGACGGCTCGTCTGGATACAATCAGATCAAGATGTCGCCTGAGGATGAGAAGCACACAGCATTTCGAACCCCGATCGGAATATATTGCTACAAGGTAATGCCATTCGGACTGAAGAACGCAGGTGCTACATATCAAAGGGCGATGACTAATATCTTTGATGACCTAATCCATAAAGTCGTCGAATGCTATGTTGATGATCTGGTCGTCAAGACTAAAGCCAAGGCCGATCATATCCAAGATCTCAGGACCGTTCTCACCAGACTGAGGGAATACGATCTGAAGATGAATCCTCTGAAGTGCGCTTTTGGCGTGTCATCGGGAAAATTCCTGGGCTTCATAGTCCGACATCGAGGGATCGAAGTTGACCCATCAAAGATAAAGGCCATCATGGAGATGCCCCCTCCGAAGAGTCTGACGCAGCTAAGATCTTTTCAAGGCAAGCTTGCTTATATACGGAGGTTTATCTCAAATTTATCGGGGAGATGTAGGCCCTTCTCAAAGCTCATGAAGAAAGGAGCTCCTTTTATCTGGGATGCCGAATGTCAAGCAGCGTTTGAAAGCATTAAACAATACTTGTTGCACCCTCCAGTGCTGGCCGCTCCCATTCCAAATAAACCGCTGATTCTCTACACTGCCGCGCTGGACGAGTCACTCGGTGCGCTCCTTGCCCAGAATAACGAGGAAGGAAAAGAAAATGCCCTCTACTACCTCAGTCGAACTCTAGTCGGGGCGGAACACAACTACTCCCCAATCGAAAAGCAATGCCTGGCGCTAATATTTGCTGTGAAGAAGCTGAGGCACTATTTGCTCGCTCATCGGGTTATGCTGATCTCCAAGGTCGACCCGCTCAAACACTTGATGACCAAAGCAAGCCTAGCCGGCAGAATGGCAAGATGGGCTGTCATGCTACTTGAGTTTGACATAGTTTACACTCCTCAGAAAGCAGTAAAAGGGCAAGCTCTTGCAGACTTTCTCGCTGCTCATCCCATACCAGAAGGGTCGCCGCTAAATTGTGAGTTACCCGACGAACAAGTGCTGCACCTCGAGAATGACGAGCCATGTTGGGAGCTCTACTTCGATGGAGCCTCATCGATAAGAACCTCCAGTAAATCAAGCGTCCCGGAGATAAAAGCAGGGATAGGATTGGTGTTCATCACACCATCAATGGGAACCCTACGGCGTTCTTTCGCTCTCACCGAGCCTCGCACAAACAATGAGGCCGAGTATGAAGCTCTGATAGCTGGTTTGGAGCTTGCCGTAGAAATGGAAATCCGTCGGCTACGAGTCTACGGTGACTCCCAGCTTGTCGTCAACCAAGTAAGCGGCGACTATAAGATATACAAACCCGAGTTAGCTCGGTATAGAGGTCGAGTGGTGGAACTCATGAAACGGTTCACTCATATTGAACTAACGAGAGTCCCTAGAGCATTGAACGGAAAGGCTGATGTACTCGCTCGCTTGGCCAAGGAGCTGGCTGATCCTGACATGGACGAAATTCTGATCACAGTCAGGAGCCGGCAAATTCTACCCCCAGTCTCTCTACGAGAAGAGGAAAGCGCGGAACAGAAGAGCAGTCCGGCGGAAGAAGCTTCGATCATCCAAGACGAGCCCGATTGGAGAGAACCCTTCATAGAGTACCTCCGATACGACAAGCTGCCCGAAGAAAAATCTGTGAGGATTCAGCTGAAGAAAAGAGCCCTCCGATACGTGTTTGTAAATGACACGTTATACCGCAGGTCATATGACCAACTCTGGCTCAGGTGTCTGTCATTGGCCGAAGCCCAAAAGGTCATGAAAGATGTCCACTCGGGCGTTTGCGGTGCTCATCAATCTGGCCCCAAGATGCGACTTCAAATCAAACGGCTTGGGTATTACTGGCCCACCATGATACGGGATTGCGGAGAGCATGCAAAGAAATGTTATATCTGCCAAATTCACGGTGATTTTATTCACAAGCATCCCAATCCATTGCATCCTACGGTGGCGTCGTGGCCCTTCGAAGTCTGGGGCACCGACATTGTTGCCCAATTGATCCTACGTCATCTAAAGGCCACCGGTTCATACTGGCCGCGACAGACTACTTCTCCAGATGGGCTGAAGCTGTCCCGCTAAAAGAAGTTAAGACAAAGGATATTCTGACATTCTTCCAGCATAATATTCTATACCGCTTCAGTACACCAAGAAGAATCATTTCTGACAACGGGCCTTCTTTCAAGAGCTTCAATGTCTCAAGGTTCGCTACTCAGCACAAGATAGACTGGAGATATTCCTCCATCTATAATCCAAGAGCCAATGGGCTAGCCGAAGCCTTCAATAAGACTCTATGCAAGCTCCTGAGGAAAAATGCTTCAGCCAACAAGAGAGACTGGAATCTCAAGCTTCACGAGGCATTATGGGCATATCGTACCACGCACCGTACTCCAACTCAGTCCACTCCATACTCATTGCTCTTCGGAGTGGAGGCGGTCCTCCCCCTCGAAGTCGAAGTTCCAAGCTTAAGAATGGCCGTTCAGCATGAGTTGACAGAAGAGGAAAACGTGCTCCTTAGACTTGAAGAACTCGATGCCCTCGAAGAAAAGAGGCTCGCGGTGCAGCAAAATCTGGAGCTATACCGAGCCCAAATGTCACGGGCCTATGACAAGATAACCCGTCTCCGCGCTTTCAAGAAAGGTGAATTGGTGCTGGTCCTCAAAAGACCGATCATCCCCAATCGACATGCCAAGGGAAAATTCGAGCCGAACTGGGAAGGACCATACGTCATCGAGAAAGTGTTCGACGGAGGATCCTACCAACTAATAAGTGCCAAGGGAGAAAGGCCCATGCCACCCATCAATGGCCGATATCTCAAGAAATACTACACATGAATGCTCCAAGTCGCAGGCGAATTGAGCACATCAGCCCTACGGTCTGGATCAGACATCCTGCAAAACCGTATACAATCCACGGGCGTAAATGACCCCTATTTCTCCCAAATCCTGCCGGTGAGACTACTTTTAAAATCCCACCAGCGGCAAAAAAAAGAAAAAAATAATAAAAGAAATAAAAAAATATAAACGGTATGTCCACAAGCAAAACGGGCACGGATGAAAACCCGAAAGGGCTCCGTGAGTAAAAACAGCAGGGCTACCGGCGAGTCTGTGAAAACCCGAAAGGGGCGCAAACTCGTGAAAAGAGATGAAATACACTCGCAAAGTCCTCTCGACCTTGTGAGGAGAAAACCCCTGCGTGAGATCCTTACGACTCACAAAGGAGCAACACACTTAGGAATCCTCACGATCCCTAAGGAGAAAATACACCTGCGGGATCCTTACGGCTCGTAGGGAGAAAATGCTTTTATGGGACCCTCACAGCCAATAAAATTGAAAAGCCTTAGGTGATAGGGACCCAAACCTGTCTCCTAAGCCATTGTTCCCCAACGGGCAACGGCAAATGATGATTCGCTCCTGGCATTTCGCTTCAGTGTTAGCGGTGCTGATGCCGACCAAAAACCCAAATCCCAAGTCCTCCCGAGGCAAATGATGAGTTGCTCCTGGCATTATTCCAGTGCAGCAATGCTGATGCCAAACAAGATCCAAATTCCAAGTCCCCAAACGGCGAATGATGAGTCGCTCCTGGTACCATATTCCAGTGCAGCGATGCAGACGCCAACCAAAATCCAATTTCTCAAAATTCTCCCAGCCCTACGGTTGGTCCCCAAGTTGACTACCGTATACAATCCACGGGTTCAAATAATTCTCGTCATACCCATGCCCCACCACAATTACCAGTTACGCGGCTGGTCTCCGCCTTTGGAATTATGCTCCATTGAGAAGACCCACTCATGTGTCCTCACGATACATGAGGAGAACAAACCTTTGTGGGATCCTTACGACTCATAAAGGAAAAACACACTTAGGAGTCCTCACGACTCTTAAGGAGAAAATACACCTGCGGGATCCTCACGACTCGTAGGGAGAAAATGCTTTTATGGGACCCTCACGGCCCATAAAATTGAAAAAACCTTAGGCGATAGGGATCTAAACCTGTCTCCTAAGCCATCGCTCCCCAATCCCCAAATGGCGAATGATGAATCGCTCCTGGTACCATATTCCAGTGCAGCGATGCAGACGCCAAATAAATTCCAAATCCCATACCCCAACGGCGAATGATGAGTCGCTCCTGGTACCATATTCCAGTGCAGCGATGCAGACGCCGACAAAGTCCCAAAATTTTTTCGGCCCTACGGTCTAGATCATACATCCTGCAAAACCGTATACAATCCACGGGCGTGAAACAATCCCAATCTCTCCCAAATCCTCTTAGGGCAAATGATGAGTTGCTCCTGGCATTATTCCAGTGCAGCAATGCAGATGCCAAACAAAAACCAAAATCCCAGAATCCTCTTAATGACAGATGATGATTCGCTCCTGGTACTATATTCCAGTATAGCGATGCTGATGTCAACCCAAATCAAAATCAACAAGTCAATTTCCACTCCGACACCGCAAGAAGCGGAGCAAGTCAAGTCTACCCCTGACACTGCAAAAAGCAGAGCAAGTCAAATCAAGAATCGACCGTCCACGTCGCTAAAATGGCAGCACCGACCGTCCACGTCGCTAAAATGGCAGCACCGACCGTCCACGTCGCAAAAATGGCAGCACCGACCGTCCACGTCGCAAAAAGGGCAGAACCGACAGTCCAAGTCGCTAAAAGGGCAGCACCGACCGTCCAAGTCGCTAAAATGGCGGCACCGACCGTCCAAGTCGCTAAAAGGGCGGCACCGACCGTCCACGTCGCTAAAAGGGCAGCACCGACCGTCCAAGTCGCTAAAAGGGCAGCACCGACCGTCCAAGTCGCTAAAAGGGCAGCACCGACCGTCCAAGTCGCTAAAAGGGCAGCAACGACCGTCCAAGTCGCTAAAAGGGCAGCACCGACCGTCCAAGTCGCAAAAAGGGCAGAACCGACAGTCCAAGTCGCAAAAAGGGCAGAACCGACCGTCCACGTCGCTAAAAGGGCAGCACCGACCGTCCAAGTCGCTAAAAGGGCAGCACCGACCGTCCAAGTCGCAAAAAGGGCAGCGCAGGATTCCTACAAAGCGGGAACCAGATCAATCCGGGCCAAGGGAAACGTCTATCACAGACACTCCATCTCGGAGTCATGTCAAGCAACGACCGTCCATGTCGTAAAAAGGGCAGTGCCAGCTTCCCAAAAGCGGGAACCAAATCAGGTCGCCTCCAAGTAAAAGAAGATCCATCAATTTCATGCACACGACCCACATATGTGGTGTGCATTTATTGATGGGGGGCAATTTGTCGGGGTAAAAATTTACACCCCGGTTGACCAAGTCAAAATCCAAGTCAACCCCAAGCCAAGTGGGCCCAAGCCCAGACCCAGTGGGCCCATGCCCGAGTCGAGCCCGAACATGAAGCGGCCGGCCTCCTCCACGCCAAGATAAAATTTTTGTAATAAATAATCTTGTTGCATTTTCTTTTATTCTATTTTATGGATAAATGTAAGAAAATGGGCATAAAGCCAAATTTTTGTAAAGCCCATGGCTTATGTGCAAAAAGAAATGGCACATGAGCCATGAAATAGGCAAAATGCCATTTTGTGAAGCCCAAGGGGCTATGTGTAAAATGTATGGCCTATAAAGGCAAAGATAATGAAATATCTCAAGAACCTTTTTTTTCTCTCTCCAAAAAAAGTTTCAGAGCTGAGCTCTTTCTTCCTTCTTCAAGGTTCCAAAACCTTCTTTCTTTTGAATTAAATCAAGAGTTCTACTCTCACTTTTATAAAACAAATTAGTTTTCACCACAAAACCCATCAAGGGGAACTCAGATCTTCCATCAGATCTCAAAAAGAAAAGATTTTGAAATCCCACATCTCTTGATCTTCAAGATCCAGCGAACAGAGGAGGAAGAAGAAGAACATCTTTCACTAAACCCTCAAAAAAAAGAAGAAAAACACATTCAGGAGTCCAACTCCTCTCTGATTTCTCTTCTGAGAAATTTTTTCAGGCTAAAAGGCTCTTGTGCCTCACCTGCGTGCGCAAGGCGCCCGCGTGCCGACACGTGGCGCGCGCGCTTGCGCACCTGCGCAAGTGCGCAAGGCGCCCGCGTGCCGACACGTGGCGCGCGCGCTTGCGCACCTGCGCAAGTGCGCAAGGCGCCCGCGTGCCGACACGTGGCGCGCGCGCGCTGAGCGCACAGCACCTAACGCACAGCGCTCAAGGCGCTGGCCCCCCACGCATCCCTTGGATGCCTTTTCTCTCTCTTTTTATGTACATACATATACATATACATATGTATACAAATTTACACATATACATACACCGCCACATTCTCCCCTTCAAAAAAATTTTCGGGCCGGGGCGCTGCCCTGAACCCCGCAAGGGGGCTGCTAGCCCCTTGACCCCCAGCCTGCTATCCGGGTAGCGGGACCCCCGTAAAAACTCTGCGTGGCTCCCGATATATCCAAAACCCCCTTTCAAAACAAAACACACGCACACTGCACATTGAGTTCGCATGACCAATTTAACCCGTTAATCGGAGGTTCCCTCGCCCCAAAGGCGAGGGGTAATTAACGGTAGCTTAGTCCGCAGCTGCCGGAGATTCGGATCCCCACAATCATTAAACCCCGGCCTACCCTAGGCAGGGGGAATCTGTAGTACGCCTGACAAGCGCTCGCGTATTCCCATCTCAATGGGGTGACGAAAAACACCCTACAGCATCACCCAGGTCCTTCATGGAGAACCTTAGTGATAAGAAAGATTTGACCGACTGTAGCATAGGAATATCATTTCCTATCAGAAGAATGTCATCCACGTACAATACGAGGAATGTGACAGCTCTCCCTACAGCCTTCTTATAAACACAAGGTTCATCTGGATTTTTGATGAAATCAAACTCTTTGATAACATCATCGAAACAGATGTTCCAACTCCGTGATGCCTCCTTTAACCCATATATGGATTTAAGCAATCTACATGCTTTCCCGCTGCTCCCACTGTCAATGAAGCCCTCCGGCTGATCCATATAAACGCATTCTTCTAAATCTCCATTTAGAAATGCCGTTTTAACGTCCATCTGCCAGATTTCATAGTCGTAGTAAGCAGCAATAGCAAGTAGGATCCGAATGGATTTAAGCATGGCTACGGGCGAAAAAGTCTCGTCATAGTCCAAACCTGGTCTTTGACGAAAGCCCTTCGCCACAAGTCTTGCCTTATAGGTCTCTACCTGCCCATCTACACCAATCTTTCTTTTAAAGATCCATTTGCACCCCACAGGTTTTACCCCAGGGGGTACAACGTCCAAAGTCCATACTTTGTTAGTGTACATAGACTACATTTTGGATCTCATGGCATCCAGCCACTTCACAGAGTCACCACTCGTGATAGCTTGCTGAAAACTGGTAGGGTCATCATCCTCCATGATGCAGTCTTCTCTGTCACCATCAATGGGGAAACCGTAGTACCTCTCCGGTGGGCGAGAAGTCCTACCAGACCTACGGAGTGGCCGAGATTCCTCAGTTTCTATTGCAACAGCCGGTTCAACCAAGTCGTCATTTGTAGTTTGTGTCTCTAGAACCTCTTCTAGATCCACCACCTTGCCATCATCTTTATCCGTGAAAAACTCTTTTTCTAAGAATGTGGCATACTGAGAAACAAACACCTTTTGTTCCTCCTTGTGGTAGAATAGATATCCATAAGAGTTCCTTGGATATCCCACAAAGTTACACATGACCGACCGTGTCTCGAGTTTGTCCGGATTCTGCTTTTTAACATAGGCCGGGCAACCCCAAATCTTAATTCTCTTAAGAGATGGTCTCTTCCCATACCATATCTCATATGGCGTGGTAGACACGGTTTTGGTTGGAACCCTGTTCAAAAGAAACGCTGCAGTCTCCAATGCATGCCCCCAAAATGAGACAGGTAACTCAGCATCACTCATCATAGAACGGACCATATCTAATAGGGTCCGATTCCGTCGTTCAGACACACCGTTGTGCTGTGGTGTGTAAGGAGGAGTGAGCTGAGAGAGAATCACATTCTCTTTTAGGAAGTTTGCAAATTCTGTACTGAGGTACTCCCCACCTCGATCTGATCGAAGCATTTTAATACTCAAGCCGGTTTGTTTTTCTACTTCAAGTTTATATTCAGTGAATTTCTCGAAAGCTTCGGATTTGTGCTTCAATAAAAATACATGACCGAATCTTGAGAAGTCATCAGTGAAAGTAATGAAGTAAGAAAAACCGTCTCTAGCATGTGTAGACATTGGCCCACATACATCACTATGTATGAGTCCTAGGAGCTCGGTAGCTCTTTCTCTGTGTCTGGTAAACGGAGTTTTGGTCATTTTACCCTTGATACAAGACTGGCAAGTCGCATAAGATTTATATTCAAAGGAGTTTAAATATCCATCTTTGTATAACTTGTTTAGTCTTGTTTCGTTAATATGACCAAGTCTACAGTGCCAAAGAAAAGCTTCATTTATTTCTGAAAGTTTTCTTTTATTAGTGTGTTGTATGCTGAAAACTGTGTGTTGATTTTGGACGTATATCCCGTTATTAAGTGCACCATACCCAACCAACATTTGATTCGGGTGAATGTTCATAACATTGTTCTGCAATATAAAGTTATATCCTTCATTGTCTAACAAAGAAACAGATATTATATTACATAGCATACTTGGTACAAAATAACATGGGTTCAAAACCAATATACACCCAGATGGTAACCCCAAGTGATACTCTCCCACTGCGACTGTATGTACATTGGAACCATTTCCAACGCGGAGAGTATGGTCACATGTCTTCAAAACCTCGCTATTTCTCAGCCCCTGCATAGAATTGCAAATGTGAGAACCTGAACCGGTATCTAATACCCAGGAAGCAGAGTTTATTGAAAAACAGTTTTCTGTCACAAACACACCTGAAGCGGAAGCATCCCCATACTTCTTCTTGAGATTCAAGTACTCCGTACAGTTGCGCTTCCAATGTCCTGTTTTGTGGCAATGAAAACATTCCCCTTTCCCCGATTCTCCAGCTTTGGACTTTTCCTTTCCCTTAACCTTTTTAACTCCACCCTTAGGATTGGTGGGCTTCTTTTTCTTTCCCTTGGTCTTAACCTTTGGGCGAGAAAAGGAAGATTGTCCAACAGTCATAACGGGAGTTTTCACTGATTTCAGTGTGCTCTCTGCACTCCTTAACATATTAAGGAATTCAGGTAGTTCCCTCTCCATGTTGTGCATGTTGAAGTTAACTATGAATTGAGCAAAGGTGGAGGGGAGGGACTGCAGAATAATATCTGTATATTGTTCATTGTCCATCGTCCATCCAAGGTCCTCAAACTCTTCTATGAGAGCTATCATCTTCAGAACATGGTCTCCTACTGATGTGCCAGGGGCCATTCGCATCTGAAACAATTTCTTTAATGCTTCGTATCGTAATACGCGGGATTGCTCTCCATACAACTCCTTTGTATGGAGAAATATGGCTTGAATGTCCATATTCTCGTGCTGCTTTTGATGTGTGTTGTCCATCGATGCAAGCGCGAGGCATTTGGCCGTGGCACAATCAGCTTCCCATGTCTTGCGGACTTCTTTGTCTGCAACTGAGGATTTTGGACCTGGGACGGACGGGGCTGAAGCCGTGAGGACATATGATACTTTATCATAAGTCAAGGCTATTTTCAGATTCCTCAGCCAGTGTTTATAATTGGTCCCATTCAGTTTATTTTTATCTAGTAGAAACTTGAGTCCAGTCATTGGTATCTGCCATTAAGAGAGAGAAAAGAATACACTCAGCGAAAGCTCTTGCAAAGATCAGATTGGTTATTATCTTGTCTAATCGATGTCTCACACTGCTTTAATCAAGTTTTTCTTTCAAACCTTAAAAAGAAAACTAGCCAGGATTAATTACAGTCTACAACTTCGCTAACCGTTCAGCCAGGCCAGTGTCGGTACTTGAGGGAGGTTCCCCGTGCTTTCGCACGGACCTAATTAAAGTAAACCTCGTTTTCCCAGAGGCGTAGCCCCGTTAACACCTTTCTAGACACCTAATGAGTTAGCTAATTGTAAACTGCAAAACTCTCCTAAGAACAACTATTGCCCACAGTGGGATCGAGATCCAACCATCATATGGAAGGTATGCAATCTCATTGCAAATCTCAACACTTGAAATTCCCGATGTGATTTTTACCCCTAGTACCTATGACCTTAACTATGATCAACAAATCATAAGTACCAGTCAAGTTCTACCCGTCATTTCTTGATTAATTAGACCCACTCATATGACCCTTAAGTATGGTCAACAAAGTCGCATGAATGTCCTAATTAATCTGCATCATATGCAGTGTAGGAAGACATCACTTAGCTACAGTACACTACGCCTTAACTAAAGTCAACAAACGTAGCACGAATACTAAGTACTCTACTTCCTAAAATGACGGAGGGTTGCGGATGATTTTTAAGAAAATCTTTAACGCTTTGAACTTGATATCGTCGTAGAATCAAATGGTTTTCAAAAGGAGTGGCTTATGCTCCGCAGTTTTGAAATATAGCTTTTTCATAAAGAGCCGAGTGGTTTTCAAATCCGATTCTACAACATCTTTTTAGGTTTATTTTATTTACATTGATCATATTAATGTAGTCCCATCATTTAAGTCCTTAAACCAATCACAGAAAAGAAAAAAAAAATACAACGTACGCTTATGCCATCCGCATTTGCCGCAATGTTCCGTTATGCACCGTTAGGTTACTTAACTAACGGCATACCGGGACGGGACTAGCGCGGGTGTAAAACATAAGCAACGTCTACTATATATCTCATATATAATATATCATTCGTCTCAGATATCACAGAACACTGGCAGCAGAAACATAGATATAATGTGGGATATACTAGGACGTCCGTATTTAGTATTTAGCCAACAATAGAAAATACGGATTCCACAGTCGCGATGAATAGCCAAGCCCACACCTCTAGACCCCTACGAGAGCGGCAAGCGACCCTACCAATCCTGGAGTTTAGGAAACCCGGTCTCGACTCCTCGAGATGGCCTCCCACTGAACCCCAGAACCCGGTCACTTATGCTCCCCTCCTTGGGTCTATCCTAATGCGGAAAAGTAAATAATATACAACACAGGTGACATCAACCTCAACCCGGAAGTGCCCCAAATAAAAGAATATTACATTACATTTGAATTTTACATGAATGAAAATAAAACTCTCATCTCACATAAAAAAAACCCGGCTATTCAATCGCAACAATCATGCACATCATATCTCAGCAACACATAATATCATATATCATCAACGTAAGTAAGTATGCGTACCCCGATTGTCGTTGATGTATAGCAACGAAACCGGCGATATGCGACATACTACACTTACGGTCACAGAAAAGAAAGTATAAAACTACAATATTTGGAATCCGCATTCTCTTTAGACATCGTAAATCCGAGATATCACATACCTCGCATTTCATGCCTAACTATATGAATTCCACATATTGTATCTTATTCCAGATAAATAGACAGTATTAAACATTTCGATCGAATAACCAAATACCCAAAATTTCCTAAAGCTCAACACTTGAGCGGAGTTCAAAAAATCCGGAATGTGTCACAGTAGTAGCGGTCCAGCCGTAGAAGGGTCAAGCCAACGCCTCACATGTGGCATGCCGTACTGCCTCAAACCCTAAGGTTCAAAAGACAGTTCAAGACTGTCACATAATCGAGTTAAGGTTTGTTGTCTTCTAGAGGGTCCACCACAAAACTTGCACGCATTTCCGAAAGATTTAAACTCGAGAAAAGATTCAACACTTGAAAATTTTTCGTGCCGGGAAAAAGTGAGTTAATGATATCCGTTCGAACTTTTTAATACTTTCTAAATTATCCGGAAAAAAAAAGACACGAGATTAAAATTCCGATCGAATCATCGAATCCAAAACCATCCTCAGAACATTCAAGACTTGAATCAGATTAAACATACCCAAAAATGTATATAAGCAGGTAGGAACAATACTGTGCAAACACGAGCCAATGATCCCTCTGTACGGCCGCGGAGCAGCGGCCTAAGCAAGCTCTGGCCGCGGTTCCGCGGTAGGATGTATTGTTCATTGGTTCGTATTTTACAGTATTGCTTAGATTTGCCTGCTGGATTTTTTACGTATTTTTAATACTGAAAAAACACAGTTTTGAAAAAATGTCCAGAGAGGGTTCAAAAAGTCCGTATTTTGGTTCGATCGGAGTTTTAACTTCGCTAAAGTGTCGCCTAAAGCTCTAGGTCGGCTCTGATACCAATGTTAGGTTTACCTAGCACCTCATGAAAGGTTTGGAAGCATCACATGTCTCAAAATTAAATTTTTAAGGTGCTAAGTGAACATACAAAGAATCATCACTAGAATTTTAGGGTTTCTAAACATTGACAACATCACAAATAGGAAAAACTAGGGTTTTGAGAGTACAACCTTTGTAGCTCCCTACGCTAGACTTCTTGGCTGCTCGAGGGTTGGAAAAGGTCCGCTCGAGATCCTTCTTGGTCCACGATGATCCACCCGGAGTCGTCTTTGTCCAAGCTAGAAACTTCACAAGATCAAGAAAAGAAATGGAAGCTAACACTCTTCACTAATTGGCAAGACTAGTGTAGAATGGTGTTGTGGTTGGTTTTCTCGCTTCAAAATCCTAACTTGATTACTCTTTTGCTTACTTGAAAGAACTAGAGAGCAAGAGAGAAAAGAGGAAGAAGATGATGGCTTTCTAAGCTCAAGATAATGATAAGCTTAATATGAAAAATAGAAAATATAAGTATATATATTTTCTACTCTTCATCTTAAACCATGGTTACATAATAAAGATATTATTGTACTTGAGTTAAAAGACAAAAGGAAGATTAACTCATGGTTAAAAAGTGGGTGAACAAAGGTTAGTTTAAAGAAGAGTGTAGAAGGTAACCATGGATTAATCTTTTTCTTTTCTTTAGTTTTAAAACAAATACAATATATATCCATATATATAATCATAAGGTGTGAGTCTTATATTGCCACCATCTTCTATATATACAACCATGATAGAATGATGTATGCATGTATGTGTGCATGCACATCCATATGTGCATGAACAAGAATGAATGCATACATGCATGCATACACCCAAAAAGACAAGAAAAGGATTTCTAGTGAGAAACTAATGGTTAAATGATAAATCAACACTTGATTTAGCAACCCGGTCATATCACATACGACCCGACCAAAAGCAAGCCGCCCGATTAATATACGGTATCTCATACGCGCATTTTAACCGGGTCCATGCGCATATCGCATATGCACACCACAACGTTTCGCCTGGACTAGGTAACTCCTTTGTGGGACTCTAAGACTCGTCAATACGCCGGCAGTGGGTGATGATCATATCAAGCACCCCCAAGCCGCAAGCGATCAGCTAAACGTAACGACCATCCGGGTATTGAGCGATCAGAAGAAAACAAGCGAACCTACTACAACTCCCGTCGAGCCAACTGGCAACACTACCGTACAGTCCGGTCTCTTCGTCAAATATGCTGCATATCGAGTCTAGGGATGGTAACGTCGACCCCAATAACTCAATAAGTCGTGTCGATGAATGGTCTATAACAGATCGAGAAACTACTGATAACACTTATCAGCAAATCTCAACCGCCCTGGCCAGTCGAGCACAGCACAGCATCAACTCCCAATACCGGGAGAGACGAAACCCCTCCTATCGCTCATCGCCTTCGTGTGTCTCGGGACTGTACCCAACGGCCACCTGTTTGCACGACTCAGTAGAGCCGTGGTAGGGTGGTAATCAAAGTACAGTGGGAGAACACACAAGACTCTATGACGATCTCGGGTCTACAGACTAACCTGCACCAGTGTCACCTGAGAACTGCTATCCGACGATAGATATAATTCCATATAGGAGTTCTCGGCGAGTCCGTCCAGTGTACCCAATCACCACTGAGCACCCGTATACGATCTCGATGTCAAACATCGATGAATGTAGGAACATCCATCGCCCATCGAATGGGTCTAGTATCATATACGCTAGTCTACTCTGGTATATCGATGCCCTGTCTCGATATACCTACGACTAGGGACATTTCAGGATATGCTTATAAACTACAGATGTCCCACTAGTATAATCTCCATCATAATCACAGTAGTCAAGCCTATATCATCAGGGCTTTATCAACATGTATGAATGAATAAAAGCATGATCAAATCAACATGTCAGATAAAGAAGAACCAGATAGCATACTATCATGTCGAGCAAGAATGTACACTGAATATATATATATATATACACATGTATAAATACATCCACTATCATATAATGGCCTCTAGGGCATACATATATCCAACAAAAGTGGCATTGTGGGAATTTCTTATATCGGCGGATGACATGTCACAATAACATCCCTTGATCAATATGCATGATTATCTTACATTAATTGCGCTTGCATTAAAAAAAGGTAAAGTGTGAGGAACTCATGAATAGTGTATTGCCATGTGTCTTGCCATGGCATTGTATACTCCGCAGCCTCATATATATATATATATATATATATATATATATATATATATATATATATGACAACACCTTAGGATGCAATCTAAGGAGTCGTCTACATGGCACTTTATGAGAGGCTCTATCTCATAAATATGCCAATGTAAGTAATGAAGACTCGTGCATTTATAAGCCAAAGACATTTATGAAGTACAAAATGGGTGACTCCTTAAATTGCAACCTAAGGAGTCACCTTAGGGCCTCTCCTCCCTCTTTCCTCCCTCTCTATATATATATGAGAATAATGAAGAAAAGAGGCCTTAAGAGGCTTTTTTGTTAGGTGACGTCAAAAATCTATATCCTCCATTTTTTCGACGATCGGCATCCATCATCTTCATCTTTACCATTTAAGATATGGAAACACCAAATTTCACGTGATTCCACCACTTCACCGTTGAATTATCAGTGTAAAAAGTTCTATTGTCGGTAGACCATCAATTTTATACCCACTAAATCAATGATGAAAAAGTGATAGAATAACAAGAAATTTGGTGTATCCACATCTTAGATGATAAAGATGGAGGCGATGAATGCCGATCGTCGAAAAAAATCATGGAGGGTGTATTTTTTCGACGCTATAGAAGGAAATTCCCTCCTATAGCACCTTTCCTCCATATATATATGGGAAAGATCTGTTGCAATCTGGGTTGCACAATAAGAAAAAAGTGAACTCCTAAGCTAAACAGGATTTGAACGATCCAAATCTTTCATCATCTAATCCATACGCTAAACTATTTATGTATGAAAAATCAGAACATTTGGATCTCTCGAACCCATGCAACACATGGGTCGAAAATGAATGTCTTTTCGATAATAGAACATACGTGTGTGTGTGTGCGTGTGTGTGAGAGAGAGAGAGAGATAATGAGCTAAACAAAGCTTATAAAAATAAAAGTCCAGATCACAATAGTGGTTCATATAGGACTAAGTTTGATAGTCTAAGGCATGCATATGCATTGTCTACATCACTTTAAGAGCATGCTAACTTCCATGATCCAATCAGCCAATTTCTATTCAAGATTTTAAAGCAATTTATATGCCACAATCATCATACTTATTACCTACAGATATTCTTTACACGAAAAGTAATGACAGTATTACCATGGTGTATACTTTCAATTTGTCAGAAATGTATCCTGTTTGAATCCCTGGTTTTATTGTTGTGAAGAAAACAAAGAATCACACATCCTACAAGAGATGACAAGCTCATTTCTATAGTTGATTTTATGTGAGATTTTAGTTATCCTTAGGTTGACATGCACACACAAAGCTTTCATGTAAGATTTATCATCAAACTCAAAGAAACCCATTCCAAGCACAAGAAAAGCTCACATAGCTAGCATGGGTAGAACAGTAATAGCTCCAACAAGAGCAATTAATGGATCATGATGGCCTTTGGTGGAAGTCAATTATCATACAGATACAAACGTATTTTTTTCCTGTGTCCACGGTGCCATGATGAGGCTCCCATCTCCTTTGCCATTTCCTATCTTGATTATGTTCCGCAAAAGTCGAAAAGGGAGGGAGCATGGCTTATAGGGCATGTGTGATCTCACAATTTGGTACAGAGAAAGCAAAGCCAATATCGATACCCTAAAGGTCGGAGCGAAAATATGTTATGTACAGGCCATATATACCTAGTTATAAGGCAGAAAGAGAGAGTAATATAGGTCCCACAAAATTGCCCAAATGTGTCTGAAATTACCATTCTTTCCCTTTCCTGTTTGGGTGCATTGCACAGTTGCACCGGCTAATTTATTCCCTTCAAAGTATATCTGTTCAAAAACCAGAATGGTGTTTCTTCTGTTACATCCTACGCTTGAATTGGCAGAAGTAACTGTGGACGCTATCTTTGCAAATTCTAGATGGATTGCAATTCTAGATGGGATCTTGTGTAGCAATATACTTCTCAAATTTTCTTCACTCATATGTTAGGAAGTAGATCTTGAATGAGCAAGAGATAGCCCCATTAAAAAACAATCTATTCCACAATCCCTATTAATACTTCAAGGAACCCCACCTACTTCACAAAATTGCACAAACAAACATATTGAGTTACTTTCTATAGGTAGTGAGAAACCATTTACCATAAAGTTAGTTTTCGACAAACTTTCGGGAATGGGGCCATTGCCGCTTTGGGGAGGCGATGGACCCAACCGCCATGATCGGCATGCCTAACCTTTGTGCTCCTACCACAACTCAAAACTTTCTCGAACTTGCCATGTTTTTTTCTATACATGATTCTTTGTACATGAATCTAGATAGACAAGAAAGAACATGCAATTATGCAATCAATTGTGTTGTATATATTATGGGGAATACTTGAGAAATGCTTGTTGGTGTAAATAGTTTAAATATGCATGTGGTAATGAACTTGTTATGAATATAATTAACTTTAGTCTTTAGTCCAACATTGCCTGTAATAAAAGAGGTGGTCTAATACACCTCCTCTCTCTCTCTCTCTCTCTCTCTCTCTATATATATATATATATATATATGGAGGAAAGAGGCCATAGGAGGGGATTTCCTCCTATGGCGTCGAAAAAATAAAACCTCCACCGTTTTTTCCTACGATCGGCATCCATCTTCATCATCGTTATCATCTAAGATGTGCAAACACCAAATTTCATGTGATTCCACCACTTTTTCACCGTTGAATTAGCAATGTAAAAAATTCTATTGTCGGTAAACCATTAATTTTGCACCAACTAAATCAACGATGAAAAAATAGTGGAATCACATGAAATTTGGTGTATGCACATCTTAGATGATAAAGATGGAGGTGATGTATGCCGATCGTCGAAAAAAATCATGGAGGGTGCATTTTTCCGATGCCATAGGAGGAAATTCCCTCCTATGGCACATTTCCTCCATTAACCTCATATATATATATATATATATATATATATATATATATATATTAGGAACTCTCATATTATTATGCCGATAAAATATTTCTTCTTGATTCTTTATATGGTATCAGAGCTTTGAAAAGAATTGAGAGCAAACCCTAATTTCCTAAACCCTAATCCTCTTTTCAAAACCCTAACCATAATCCTTTGGCCTTAGCCGCCTCCTCCCCTCCCTTCTCCTCTGCCCTTACCACGCCGCACCTGCATCCGCAACCACACAATGCCGTCCCGCACCATGCAGCATCAGCCGCACCCTGCTCCGCACGAGCACCACGCAGCATTAGCCGCACCATGCACCACGCAACACCCTGCTTCGCACCATGCTGCATCCTGCTCTGTAGCCGACGTATCCAAATCACTTGCCTCCTCGAGTCACCGCCTCACGAAACCCTAGCCACATAGCACAAGCCGTCTCAATGATCTATTAGATCATCTTGCTCCGACTTGTTTGTACTCGCTTGTGGATTGGACAGTCTTTATTCTCTCTCGGGATCTACTTTTGCGCCGTTCATTATGGATTCTGGTAATGATAAAATTAACTCGACCTCTCTGTCGGCCGTTGACTTCAAGACGGATCTCCGCTTGACACGATCTCCCTCTCCGGCACAAAGAACTACCTCGAATTGTCCGATACTATTGAATGAGCCTTGAACGGATGCTCCTCTTGCCTCCACAGGTCTCCACTATGATACCTGGTTCCAAAACGATAACAAGGTAAATGTTTGGTTGTCTAACTCTATGAATTTTCGTTGGTATACGTCTATTATGTCTCTAAAAACAGCCAAAGAGGTTTGGACACACATTCATTCTTTGTACTCGTCTGAAGATAATTTACAGAAGCTCTATGATATCTTCCATGCTTTTACGACAACTACTCTAAGGGAAAATATTCAAGATTTTGGTGCTCTCTTCAGTGGGCTTCTTGATCAGTAGAACGTCTATCAGCATATATTCCCTGACCCGGCTGTTTCTCGCCATCAACGCGAGTCTCTTGTTGGCGCTTTGCTCTTGGCCCGATTATCATCGGGTTTTAAAGGCGTCCGCTCTCTCATTCTTTTTCAGAGTAGTTCTCCTTCATTGACGAGCATCCTATCGAGCGTTTATCGTATGCCCACAGTCCCTTTCCCATCTACTGCGCCTATCTCGACCGCACTTGTTACTCGAGGCCGTGGAAAGGGACCTACAGTCAGTATGGACGCGGTTCCTCTGATTCTGTCTCTGGTGACGGTGGGGTATCGTGTAGTCGCCCCTTTTGACAGCTTGTGGTCGTGGTCCCCGTGGATGCAGTCATGGCCATGTCGGTCTTTATTGTGCTTATTGCGGTGGCACTAATCATCGCAGGGACTATTGTTGGGAGAAGTATGGCTATCCTGATGATACACCTACAACTCGTCAAATATCCACACCAGCTGCTACTGATCAACCTTCCTCTTTTGCCGGACAAGTACCTTTAGCTAGTGATGGATAGGGCCAGTTGCGCCATCTCCTCTCTACTGTAGCTCCTGCTAACATTTCTACTCCATAAGGTATATTTTTAATGTCTCATTCTAATTCTTAGGTCGCTGATTCCGGCGTCTCAAATCACATGTCTCGTGATGGACCATCGGATCTTACTTCTAGTCCTCACAAGTTTATTTTCATGGCTGATGGTAATATTACACATGTTTCTGGCTCTGCTGATTTATCACTTCCTCTTTACACCTAAAAAATACTTTAAATGTGTCATCTTTAAAACAAAACTTACTTTCTATTTGCCAGCTTACAAACGATTCCAAGTGCTCCGTAATATTTTATTCATCTCACTTTGTGATACAGGACCTTCTGACGAAGCAGCGGATTGGTGGGGGGCATGAGTCGAATGGACTGTACTACGTTGATCACCTTCCCAGTGCGTCTGCAGCTGTTTCTATTATCCAGTGGCACCGAAGACTTGATCATCCTTCTCTTTCTTTTTTACGTACTATGTTTCCTTTTTTTAATTTATCAGAATTTAGTTTTGAGTCCTGAATTCTTGGAAAGCATCGCTCCTCTTTTTCTCCAGTTAATAAGAGACATGGTTTACCTTTTAGGTTAGTTCACTCCAATATTTAGGTCCTTTTAAATTTCCTAGTATGTTTGGCTATAAATATTTTGTGGCATTTATTGATGATCAGTCCTGCATGACTAGGTTGTTTCTGTATAATAGGTCTGAACTTTTGTCTATCTTTAAAATCTTTATTGCTGAGGTTAAGGTTCTTCATTCAGATAATGCCAAGGAGTATATTAGCATGGAGTTTACTGTATTTTGTAAAACGCGTAAAATATTGCATCAAACTTCATGTTCTTATACTCAGCAAAATGGGCTCGCTGAACAAAAAAACCGACATTTGCTTAAGGTGGCTCGTTCTCTTCTTTAGTATATGCATGTCCCTAAACGATTGTGGAATTCTGCGATCTTAGCTGCCTGTTTTTATATCAATCGCATGCCTTCTCCGATCCTAGGCAACCAGTCTCCTTTCTCTGTTTTGTTTCCACATGGCAAATCTTTTCATGTTTCTCCAAAGGTGTTTGGTTGCCTATGCTATCCTCATATTCTGGTCCTCAATAGACAAGCTTGATCCTCAAGCTACCCGCATAGTGTTTGTAGGTTACTCACGGTCCTAGAAAAGGTATATTTGCTTTGACCCTGCCATATCTAAAGTTTGTACTTCATATGATATAACCTTCTTAGAAGATCAAGCTTATTTTCCACCACCTGTTAAAGACCCGACTCCTACTATCCATGTTCCTCGCCTACCTTCTTCGGAACTTGATTCGTCTGTTCAACATGTGTGCCCTAGTTTTAAGCCTGTGTTCCCTTACCACATGTCTATCACCGTCGTAACCAAGTTGTCCCACCCCTCCCACCATTTCTTTTTCTAACAATTTTTCTGCAGGTACTCTGATACAGTCCATTATTCTTGATTCTCCACCACCGCTGCCTTCAGAAGATCTCTCTTCCTATTGTCTTACGCAAGGGTAAGCGTTCCTGTACTATAGCACATCCGATTTCTAATTTTGTTTCCCATCATAAACTGACACCATTAGCTCGTCAGTTTGTTTCTTCCTTGTATGTCATCACTTTTCCTTCCTCTGTTCAGAAAGCTCTTCAGTATCCAGGTTGGCATGCAGCTATGTTAGATATTGCCGTCCTGCGCTCTAATCAGACTTGAAAATTGGTACCTCCGCCTTCAGATATGAGGTTGTCGGCTGTCGATGGGTCTTTACTGTCAAGCATAATCTCGATGGGACGATTGACCGTCTCAAAACTCGATTGATGGTCAAAGGCTTTACTCAGCAGTATGATTTGGATTATGTTGGGGCCTTTTCGCCAGTTGCTAAATTGACCTCGGTTCATATTCTTATATCCTTGGCTGTTTCTAAGGCATGGTCATTTCATCAGCTTGATGTGAAGAATGCCTTTCTTAATGGCAATCTTTCGAAGACTATTTACATGCAACAGCCTCTTAGTTTTGAGCGACCGGGGGAGTATTATTTGTCTCCTACATAAATCTTTATACGGATTGAAGCAGCCACCACGTGCCTGATTTGAAAAGTTTAGTACAGTACTACGACAGAATGGCTTCAAACGCAGTCACGATGACATATCTCTCTTTACACATAGTCGTCCTCGAGGTAGGGTGATTGTGTTGGTGTATGTTGATGATATTATCATTACTGGAAATGATTCCGCCCGCATCTCCAAGATGAAAGAACATTTGGCTTCACACTTCCATACCAAGGACCTTGGGCCACGTAGATACTTTCTTGGAATTGATGTGTCACGGAATTCTGGTCGATTAAAGCTCTCCCAGCGCAAGTATGCACTCGATCTTCTATCTGAGGCAGAATTTCTGGGATGTAGACTAGCAGACACTCATATGGATTCCACAATCAAGCTATCTCGATTGACCTCTCTCGGATCCTCCACTGCCTGACCCAGGACGATATCGACGTCTGGTTGAGAAGCTTATTTACCTCATTGTTACTTGTCCTGACATTGCCTTTGCAGTTAGCAGAGTAAGCCAGTATATGCAGAATCCTTTGACCTCTCACCTTAAGACAGTTGAGTATATTCTCAGATACATCAAAAATTCTTCAGGACAGGGTCTTCTCTACAAATCATCTACGTTGTCGCTCACAGTTTTTTGCAGATGCTGACTTTGCGGGATACATTGACGATCGTCGTTCCACTAGTGGTTATTGTGTCTTCTTTGGAGGAAACTTGGTTACGTGGAGGTAAGAAGAAGAATGTAGTGACTCGTACTTCAACTGAGACTGAGTATAGATCTATGGCCATACAGTTACTGAGTTGGTATGGCTTACCTCACTCCTAACGGAGCTTGAGGTTCCCTCTTCTCTTCCGAATACACTTTCTATGATAACAAGACCGCGATCCACATTGCTGAGAATCCAGTTTTTCATGAGAACCAAGCATATCGAGATAGATTGCCACTTCATTCGTGACAAGGTGACAGACAAAGTGGTTGCACTCAAACATGTTTCCTCTTCGGCTCAACGGGCAGATATCCTTACCAAATATCTTCCTCAACGGGTTTTCACTCTTCAATCCAAGCTCGGCATGATTGACATCTATACTCCTGTTTGCAGGGAGTGTTATGAATGTAATTAGCTTTAGTCTTTGGTCCCGCATTGCCTGTAATAGGAGAGGTCTATATATATGTAGCAGCAACTCTCATATTATTATGCCAATAAAATATTTCTTCTTGATTCTTTTCAGAACTCAATGCAAGCATATATCAGATCATTACGGATGCAAACTCAGTGCTTCGATGATGATCTGGCCAGATTTGGCCAGATTTGTCATTAGGCTGTTGCTTATATGCCTGCATGCTACATCCATAATGTTAAGATGTCCAAGATAAAGAGATAATACTTACTATACTTGCATGAAATGGGAGAATTATTATTAAATGCATGCACATATGGTAAGAAACAGATACAGAATGCTTTTATATGGATTGTCTACTATTCATCTATAATCTGTGCATGCTATACTCATGAAGCAGGGGGTCCAGGGGATACCTTCAGACTTAAAATTAAATAAAATTTGCTTCTCTCTCAGATACACATGAACATGCAGAGACGATGGATATATCGACGTATACATTTTAATCAATTAAAATCTGAGTAAATAGAAAAACCAAATAAGAAACGCTATGTCTTGCCTACACACCTTGAATAGCTTACAACATAATAAGTCTTGAGCAGTAAAGCAGCATCAATGCTAGAGAGTCTCGCACCTGCCAGTTAAAAACAAAAAGAATTTGAACATAAAAATGACAGCATTTAGCAAATTACAATCATCAGATCGGCTTGTTTCATTAAAATGCCCGCTCAGCTGTAGAAGAAATCTAAGAATGTGAATGAGTGTGAACATGCCTCGAACCCCACACACACTCTCAATCTATTATCACAGTCGCATTAGTTTAATGCAAAGGGCTCACTACTTCATATAGTTTACTTTTTCCTATGAGAAAATCTTTAGCATATTTGTGGTCAGTAGATATTTTAACAATCATTACTAAGCGTGATGGGTTCTATATAGAAAAATAATAAAAAAGAAAATGCTACAAGTCGCTTCTTTTTTAACATGCAGTTCATTCTACCAAGCACCCAGAAATTCTCTGAATTATAGCTAAATTTTCATGTGTGTGTGGAAAAAGAAGAGGAAACAGGATAGCAGCTAGTAGGCTCATATTAAACTGCTAGCTAGTGGCTAGTGCCTATAAATGGCCCAATCCAACTAACCGTTCTACACATGAAGATCTATGTATTCAAAAAAATTGGTTGATTTGAAGCATTACACGTGATGGATCAAGCATTTCACAAGTGGATGGTTTTTAAACACCATAAAATGTCATACATAAAGACACTGGATCCAACACATAGAAGTTTCAAACCAATCAAATTTTCACACATAGGTCACTTCATGTGTAGAACAAGGTGGACAGAGAGGATCGTTGTTTCGATGGTCGGATTGGGCTATGTTAGACACTAGCTATTAGTTTAATATCAACTACTAGTTGTTTCATGTTTCCTCATGCGCGTGCGTGTGTAAGAATATTATGAGCCCTAAGCGTTTAAAGATGTATAAGAATTTTATCAGCCCTAAGTATTTAAAGATGCATTTCCACATGGACACATGTAACTTTCTTGATGATCTTTGAAGAAAAACTTAGGAAATGACAACCAAGAAATCAATAAATCATCAGCATTACACTAATGTTTCAAAATTAAGAATCACAGTGACACAAGTTGTGTGTTTGTGTGTATGCGCGGGAATGTGTGTATTGGCCATATGACATGTGAATGATATGTAGACAAAACAAAAGCAATTTCCTCGCTTTTGCTACCTATGATGAAATAAGACTCATTGATTAACCATTCCAATGGGAGCAAGAAATTTCTATGGACATCATGTGTATATTATTTGAGTGCCATTCTTCTACGGTCACTAGATGTTTCAAGGATGTTCATTGCATAAATTATATTTGTTCAAATAAATTCATAGGGTCGACGGCTTTTCACTATCTAGGATTGTAATTGAAAGTTGAACTACCCATTAAAGTTGAAGTGGTCCTTTGCATCATCCATGGTCATTAAAGCACAATCGTTGTCCATGATTGCCAAGAGTTCAGTTGAACAAATTATTTCACACATCACATAACAACTTCAGGTTACTACAAGCGATCATATATGGGGGCCAACTGGCCACGCATGCCGAAGGACAGAAGTATGATCACTGTCGATGGGTCAAATGGGCACAAACCATTTAGCATCATCAAACCAAGACTTGGCTATGAGAAAGCATTATATATAAATATATTCAGATTAATTCATATTCTCGAAAAAGAAATTGATATAATTTATATGTCCGTCGCTCTCAGTAGCAATGTGTTTGGGAGAACAAAATTGCTAATGCAGCAGCTTTTCTTCCTTTATTTTCTTTCGATCTTAAGTGCTTACAATTCAGTTAATAACTACAAAATAATCAAATAATTAAGTTATATTGAGTACCGGACAGCAAATTAATACCAGCTATCCGTATGAAACTAATATATAATATTGACGACACCAAATCCTTATCCTTGATGTTTTTAAATTTATGGCTCATAAAGTTGAAGGCAATCCAAACATTAGGCAGCAACTGTTCTTTTCCTTTTATCTATCTCAAGTTGTAAGCACATACAAGTGATCAAGGGATACTTGGACATGGGCACTTTTCAATTCATTGTCCTTAGGTTAATTTATCAACATCCAGAGGCAATTATCACATTAATTATAGCCAAGTTTTAATATCCCACAAGGAGCTAGACGAAACTTTAAAAAAATAGTTCAGATTTCGGTAGTGACTCATAATGGACATAGTTTGCTGGTTTGTCTCCATCGCTTCACGAGAATGGCAACTGTGCCAAACTCATCAGCCAAATTTATATTTAAAACCTTCAAGCAATTTACATACTGTAACATTTACGCCCACAAATAGAAGTAATTACATCGAGTATCCTTTCAATAACTGATGGATGGCTAGAACATCTGTAACACCACCAGTAGTTTTTTCATAAACACGTCCTGTTTGAATCCCTGTTTTTATTGATATCAAGGAACACAGCAAGAAGGTCAAAAACTCATAATTGCAATTAAATTTATGTAAGCATTTGTTTCACCTTAAGTAATGCACAAAGCATTTATCATCAATCTAGAGAGCATCCTGACCCAAGCACAAGAAGAGAACATTATTTCACATAGCTACTGTCGGTACAACTACAATAGCTCCAGCAGCAGCAATTAATTTATTATGATGGGGTTTTGCAGAAAAGTCCATGGCCGTTAAGACTCGCATATTTTGTTTTCCTGTTTCCTTTGTGACATGATGAAACTCACGTCTCTTTGCCCATGCCCATATTTAAGTCTTTTTGGCAGAAGGAGCAAAAGGGCATGCCTTAGCGGTGCAACTTCTACTAAAGCATGCCTGTGAAATCTATTGTGTGATATTGGCAAACTTAAGAAAGCTAGGAGTGAAAGTCCCAATCACAGATGCGCACGCTCTCTCTCTCCCTCTCAACCCATCTTTGTTATTCTTGTTTGATATGATGGCCCAAATAGGTATGAGTGGTAACCCTTTTTAAAATGAGCTTCTGAAGTCGCTACACCTTGCTGAGATGGAGATCGCGTAGTAGTTGCAGATCAGATACTATTTCTCTTTCAACCTTGGCTCGCAAGAGAGGGCATAACACACATAACAAGGCAACTTAATATATTTTTCCTTATATTGCTCAGAAGGAGAAAGGAAATCCCAATAATGCCTTCCATTTGTTAGATGTTGTAAAAGATTAACATTCGTTCATGACCAAGGCAAACACTACAAGGTACAAGAATTTACTTATATTATGGCTGTTTATTTAAAAATTGTTCAAATGAACACATGAAGCAACTTTTAGGCCACATTCAAGGGTTGACCACAGGATTGAGACCCATCGCAATACGATACAAACGATGTTGTTTTTCTGACAGACAGGCCCTTAGCAAAGATGGTAAAGGAAGGGGAGTGGGGGTACATTGACACATCTGGATGGTAGAAAATCTAAATTAGTGTGCATGCCGTGGATTCTGGCTCGCCTTCGCATGCCAACCACACCACATAACTTTCTCAAACTTTGCTCTTTCATAATTTGCTATACATGTACCTATGTACACCAGAATGACGTGCAACTCAATTCTGTCGTACTATGGGCAATACAAGAGAAGGGTTGGTTGCTTCCAGCAGGAATGAACTAATTGCATGCATACGTTCATAATGTAAGGGGTCCAGAGCAGGAACCAATAAAGAATATACCTACTTGAATGGATGCAGGGGTTTAAATGTGGGGATGAGTTGACATTGCATGCATGTCTTAATAATTAGAAACACGTGTAGAATGCTTCGAAGATTGTCTACGATTTGATAATAATCTGGGCATGCTTGTACCATTGGACTATAATACATTTACTGATTTACTCCCTCAGATAAAAATTTAGAAATTTAATATGCTTTATAATATATAATCGAGCAATTACCCACCAACGCACCTAGAAGAGCTTAAGGAACATCCAGTTTCAAACAGTAACACAGCATTGATGCAAGCTCAAGTTAAACTCCCCATTTGGTGTGAGCAATGAGGTACAGTTCACCGGCCCAGAAAAAAGATGTTAAGGAAGAAATCAAGGACATTTCAGGCCTAAACAAAACAAACGAACATTAGAGCTGTAATAAATGTTTTTTTAGATAATAGGTGGAATAAATTAGCCACCCCCTCATAAATGGGAGACCCCGGACTCAATCCCGGGTCTCCATCCCCACACTCATATGTCCCCACCAATGAGCTGCCCCTAGCTCTTTAGCTGTAATAAATGCTGGAATATTTTTTTCATGCCTACAACAGATCTTGTTAACACAATGTTGGAACTGTATCTCCTTTGCTGTGAGCATTTGATGTACATGTAGGAAAAACAAAATGTTCATGATTAGGCATGTAAAGCTGGAACATCAACGACTCAACCCACCAATATTGGACATGAAATTTTAACTTAATCAATTAAATAATATGTGTTTAACGAAACTTCACGAAGTATGACCATATTGCAGATTGACTCAAAATTATTCTCATAACTGAAATTTCATGCCAATATGCCCCAGAGTTATAGTGTGAACAACAGCCCATAATTATAGTTGCATAAGGTTCATGTAGATGTCTATCTAGTATAGTTTATTTCCTCTTGAGGAAGATTCTATCATTTCTGTGGGTCAGTTGGGTGTGTTGACAATCATAACCAAAGTTGATGGCCTCTATATAGAAGGTAACAAGAAAAAAAGCTACACGTCATTTCCTTTTCAACATGCTATTTATGCAACCAAGCACTCTTTTTTCTTTGAGGAAGATTTATCATTTCTGTGGGTAAGTTAATGTGTCAATAATCATAACTAAACTTGATGGCCTCTATATAAAAGGTAACAAGAAAAAACCTACACAGCATGTCCTTTTCAACATGCAATTTATGCTATCAAGCACCTAGAAACCTTCTGAACTACAACAAAATTTGCATATAGATTAAAAGAATAGCAAGTGCTTGAAAATGCATATCGTCATGAACATTCCTGATGATCTTCCAAAGAAAACATTAGGAAATGTAAAAATTAAACCATTTTCTTAGATTATTGTTTATGTAATGAATCAAGGCAAAAATCTCCCCAGGGCTAAGGTCATCAGTAGTGCTCCCACTCGATTGCTTGATTTCTCCCTTTCAAACTCTAGCTACACTTGGTTGTTGAGTTCAAAACAGTAGATGGTAATGAAAGCAATGTATCTCTAATAGCATAAGTAGAACTCAAGGGATCCAAGTGGAAATCTCTCATTTTTCCAAAATATAAGTCAAAAGAGTACAGAGGGACTTCACTTTTCCTTAATTCTAGAAAACCCACCTCTCTCTCTCTCTCTCTCTCTCTCTCTCTTACACACACACACACACAAGCGCACACACACACACATAAAGTGGAAAAGAAAATGAAAACATACACATAAACCCCATAATTTTCATTATGTAGATATACTATATGGTTCCCAAATCTATTCTATTTAAATCCGTGCTTTTTCGTAATTTAAATTTGAAACACATTATTACTACAATTAAGGTAAAAAGGTAAATAAATCAGCATTTATTTCAAATATGTAGAAGGATTATGGTATTTTAGCAAAACTAAAGCCAAATAGAATTTACCGTCATTTTTTATATACAACAACAACTGAGCCTTTTATCCCAAGCATATGGGGCAGGTTACATGAACCAACATGAGAATCATACCGGGTCCAGCACATGAATCCTCCGCCTCCACTCACTCCTATCGAACAATATACTTTCATAGAGTCCTTTGGCAACCATTCGTTTCGTATCACCTCCATCCATGTTTTCTTCGGTCTCCCTTTTGCCCTTTTGCCATTGTCCATATCGAGAGTATCTATTCGTCGAACCGGTGCTTCCATAGATCTGCGTCGCACATGATCAAACCATCTTAGCCGGTTTTCCCGCATCTTCTCCTCCACAGGTGCTACACAAACTTTTGCACGAATATCCTCATTTCGCACCTTATCTTTTCTAGTGTTACCGCACATCCAACGAAGCATGCGCATCTCCGCTACGTGCATCTTCTGTGTATGATGCTTCTCAGGAGCCCAGCATTCTGTACCATACAATAAGGCAGGCCAAAGAGCGCTCCGATAAAACTTCCCTTTCAATTTTAACGGAAAGTTACGATCACACAAAATCCATGTTGCACTCCTCCAATTCAACCAACCAGCTTGGATCTTTTGATTAACATCACTATCAATCTCCCCATTCTTTTGGATGATGGAACCTAGATATCTAAACTGGTCGCTCGGTGATATCTCTTGCCCTTCCAATGTTATACCAATATGGTTTTGACTTCTCTGGTTACTAAATTTGCAATGCATATATGCTGTCTTGGACCTGCTCAATCTGAATCCCCGAGATTCCAATATTTGCCTCCATAATTCCAATTTGGCATTAACCCCTGCTTTCGTCTCATTTACTAGAACAATATCATCAACGAATAGCATACACCAAGATACCTCATCTTGGATAGTTCTAGTAAGCCCATCCATCACGATGGTAAACAAGAATGGACTTAATGCAAATCCTTGATGTAAACCAATTGTAATCGGAAAATCACTCGTTAAGCCGCCGCAAGTTCTGACATTTGCCACTACTCCATCGTACATATCCTTGATTATGTCAATATACTTGACGGGGACCCCCTTCTTCATCATTATCCCCCATAATACCTCTCTAGGTACCTTGTCGTACGCTTTTTCTAAATCAATAAATATCATATGCAAATCTCTTTTCCTCTCTCGAAAACGCTCGACAAGTTGACGAAGCAAATGAATAGCCTCTGTCGTCAATCGTTCAGGTATGAACCCAAACTGGTTCTCTGTTATCTTAATATCCTTCTTTAGACTGTGTTCAATGACTCTCTTCCAAAGTTTCATGGTGTGACACATAAGTTTTATTCCACGGTAGTTTGAGCAACTTTGAATGTCACCCTTACTCTTGTAGATAGGTACAAGAATACTTTTCCTCCATTCATTTGGCATCTTTTTTGTCTGCCAAATCTTATTAAACAGATCTGCCAGCCATTTAACGCATATTTCTCCTAAGTATCTCCAAATCTCGATAGGAATCCCGTCAGGACCAACCGTTTTTTTTAAACTCGTTCATTTGGTATCTTTTTTGTCTGCCAAATCATTTTTTATATACATTGCTAAAAAATATTCACATGCATCACACAAGCCATAATCTTGTTTGATTATATGACACATAGATGATTGATAGTCAGACCAAACAAGCCATTATGCATGCCACATCTAACCACATAAAACGAAATAAGGAATATTGGTTTACCATTCTGAGAGGAGCAATATGAAATTTCTGAACCTGGCATGGTCAAAAAATTCCAATTGGGACAGCGCTTACAAATTTAAACTTCATTCAAATGGTATTGAAAGTTGAATAACTTATATTAAAATAGCCCACCAATGAGCACTAGCTCGGTTGGTATGGGCACTTCCCCTCTTGGAGAGAATGTAGGGTTCAAACCTCAGGAACCCCAGGAGGGAAAGTGGCCACAAATTAGTGCTTTCGAGGTAAATTCATGGGTCCCCTGGGTGCGTGTGTTGTATGCTTGTGTGTGGTGAGCGTGGGCGTGTAGTGTGTGGTGTGTGTTTAGGTTGGGCTTACGGGCCAGTGCCAAAAAAAATTTAAATAGTCCTTTTCAAAACCCATAGTCAATTAAGGCACAACCAATATCCGTTACACAAACACATTATTTAACATCTTCAAGTTACTAATAGCAATTGAACATGGGGGCCAAGCATATAGAGAATGGGCCACCAAACAAATACCAAACATCATCCAAGTGAAATTTGGACAGAAATAACAAGATTATATTCCCTAAACGATATCCCAGACAAATTTATATATTTTTCATGTCAATTCATGCCCCCCTCCCCCAAAAAAAAGAAAAGGAAAAAAGGAAAACAAAACACAACAAAAAGGGGAGGGGGGGAGAAGCAAAGAAAAATACATTAATTAAATCAGTTCCCAATTATTCTGGAAAATTGTTATACCACGGAGAAAACCCATCAGTCATTTGTTCTTATGACCCTGCTTTGGTTGTTAGGTAGCAATGTTCTTGAGGAAAATATAGCTACCGATGCTTCTTTTCAATATCTAGGCCAATTTAGTATAAAGGGATTGATTCAGCTACATGAGTGTGGTATAAAATGCATGATCAATACATAAATCTGCATGCACTGCAGAAATTGCTTTTAAACATCTTGTTTCTTAGGCAGCCTTATAGCATAAGTTCAGAAAACAAAATATAACTAAATTCTAGAAACAACTCCAAAAATATCGAATAATTAAGTTATTGTGGCTAATGGACATAAAATTATTACTTTCTAATAATATTTGATTCCTGTGTATTGTTGATAGCACAAAACTGTGATATTTCTACAGAAGCGTGGTTCATAAAATTGAAGGCAATCCAACATGGTAACATATGACGCTATTATTCTTTTATTTACGTTTCCAAAGCAATGCCTCTTTTGTTCTGTCTCAAGTTGTGTGTAGTGTAGGGGAGTGATCTATTACAAACGAGTCCGCGTTTTTAAAAACCGGAACTCTCAATCTACGACATATTTTAACAATCCGATTAGTTCAAGTTGATCACCATACCCTCAAATGCATGTGCATGAAAAATCAAAGGATTTGAAGACCTCTAACATATGCATCGGATGAAGTTTATATGCATACTCGAAAAATGTTCATTTTTATGCATCGATTGGTGCAAAAATGAACATTTTTCGAGTATGCATATAAACTTCATCCGATGCATATGTTAGAGGTCTTCAAATCCTTTGATTTTTCATGCATATACATTTGAGGGTATGGTGATCAACTTGAACGGATCGAATCGTTAAAATATGTTGTAGATCAAGAGTTCCCGTTTTTAAACAACACGTACCGGTTTGCAATAGATCACTCATATGTGTATGCATATACATATGTGTATACATATACATAGCTGATCCTATGAGGTCCGGCCTCATTTCTTATTTTGAGGTCCACTTTTTAAACATATAATACGTCGTATTTTTCACCGATCATCGCGATCTACACATGTTAAATAGCTTATGTATCAAATTTTACTAGATTTAGAGATCTCTAACTAATCCATCAAATAGACTAGAAAATTCACGGCTTTACCATGCATGAAAAACAAGATCGCTTGATAGATGTCTTTCAGTTCTCCAAATCTAATGAAACTTTATACATAACATATCTAATACAAGTAGATCAAAGTGAACGCTACGGATTGGTGAAAAACACGGGGAATTGTGTTTAAAAGTTTTGCCTCAAAATAAGAAGTGAGAACCGACCTCATAGGATCATTTCCCTATATATATAGGGGAGTAATCCATTACAAACTAGTCCGCGTTTTTTTTAAAACGGTAACTCTCGTCAACAACATATTTGAACGATCCGAACCGTTCAAGTTGATCACCCTATCCTCAAATGTATGTGTATAAAAAATCAAAGAGTTTGAAGACCTCTAACTCATGCATCAAATGAGTGCAAAATGAACATCTTTCAATACAACAACATAAACTCCATCCGATACATAGGCTGGAGGTCTTCAAACCCTTTGATTTTTCATACATATAGACTTGAAGGTAGGGTGATCAACTTGAACGGTTCGGATCGCTCAAATATGTCGTGGATCAAAAGTTCTCGGTTTAAGAAAAGACGGTCCAGTTTGCAATGGAGCGCTCTTATACACACATATATGGTAATGATCTAGTGAGATGTTTTCTTATGTGAGACAAATGAGACGCGCTTTATAACACTCTACCCCGTGTATTTCACCGATCCAGACCGTTCATCGTGATCTACATGTCACGCATACCCTACATATCAATTTTCATAAAATTCCTACACCTCTAGCACATGCGATCAAGTGAACGAAAAATGAACGTCTCTCGGTAGTTTGAAAAATGATATTTTCGATCATGCGTGCTAAAGGTGTAGGAATCTCATAAAAATTGATATGTAGGGTATGCGTGACATGCAGGTCACGGTGAACGGTCAGGATCGATGAAATACAAGAAGGTAGGGTGTTATAGAATCTCATTTGTCTCATATAAGAAAGCGTCTTACTGGATCATTACCCTATATATATAGGTATATATATCTATACACACACATAGAGACATATATATCGAGAGAGACCCTCGGAGGCTTTTTCGTTAGGTAACGGCAAAAAGTACATTCTCTACCATTTTATTTGACGATCGGCACTGTCCATCTTGATCTCCATCGTCTAATATGTCATGACACCAAATTTCATGTGATTCTAATACTTTTTCACCGTTGATTTAGTGGGTGTAAAATTAATGGTTTACCGACAAGAACTTTTACATTGCTAAATCAACGGTGAAAAAGTGTTAGAATCACATGAAATTTGGTGTATCAACATATTAGACGATGAAGATTAAGTTAGAAGATGCCGATCGTCGAATAAAATGAAGGGTGTACTTTTTACCGCCACCTAACGAAAAAAGCCTCCTAAGGCCTCTTTCCTCCATTATATATATATGCGAATAATTAATACTTGGACGTGTGCAACTTTCAATTTGTAGTCCTTAGGCTGAACTATAAAAAACCCAGGCAATAATCTTATAAATTATAGCAAAGTTTATTAAAGCGCTAGACACTACCGAAAGAAACGCCGAGATGACTATAGTGCTTTACAATGGGCTGAAGAAATCATGCCCCGCGTATCATGCTTGGTCTCCATTTTATTGGCATTGTAAATTTGAGGAGCCCATCAGCCAAATTTCTATTAAAAACTTCTAAGCATATATAAGTTGCAACTGTTCATAAATACCACTTATACATATTCTTTTGCATGTAAGGTTATTACCCCGTTGTGTCCTTCTAGTAATTGATGGATGCGGTTTACACATTTGCAAATCCACCAGCAGTTTAGACAGAAGCACGTCCTGTATCATCCAAACGGATAATTAATCATCCATAACAAAGGGGCAATAACCTATTTTTTTATAATCAATTAAAGTTAATCAAGGAAGTGGTATTACCTTTCCAAACCAAAAGAAAGTTGTAATTGGCACTACAGCGTGATGATAGAGGTTAGAACTTGCTTGCATCAGGTTACGATCTCCTACAAAAGAAAAAAAAAAGAATGAAAGTAAGTTGCAACAAGGGCCTTTCCAAAATAAAGGAGAAAATTGCTTATTCTTTATAACTTATGTAAATGAAAGAATAGATCATCATTTTACAATCCTTCCTAATCATTCATATTTAATCATTTTGCTTAGAAGCAAGCTTATAATGCTGTGTCAAACTGCTCAAACCTTGTTGTGTAGGAAATTGGACAATTACAATTGTTTAGGTAGCCACTAAGTATAAACAAGTAAAGACCGTCTCATAAAAAAAACGAGATACGAAGACGATTACAATTGTTGTTGGAAAATGGTAGGAGATTGGACTTCCCGTTTTTGAAACACTAGCCAACATTCTCAAGGTTTCCTAGAATAGTAAAACGCAAAACATGAGCCAGCTGAAACTACCGTGATAAGACGTACAACCGACAACAAGGCAGAGACCGACATGAAGGGCATTAGGGTTCATCCCAAAGCTGGCATACATACTTGATCACTTTAATAATCAAATGACATCTGATCACATAACTATTTTTTTATTGAAAAATAAAATCCATATAATAGTACCAAGAATAAGCAAGATATGTTCTACAGCATTTGTATAAAATCACTATTTTTAGTATTGTAATTGAATTTTTTGATGCAAGAATGCAAAAATAAGCTAAAAACTTTCCTTTTGAACTTAAATTCTTCCATAATCAAGCGTCGAAATCGGCGAATTTCAATGAATGGGGTTTCGATGATTTACCTCACAAACATAAAATTCGCGTTGTGATTGTTCGACTCTGAACTGATGATGGGCCGGTGATTTTTGTGCTTTGATCCTCGTGGATGAACTTGGCTGCGTTGGGGATTTTGGGGTTTTGGTTTTCCTTTTTTAAGAAGAAGAAAGGAGTTAGGATTTCAAATTAGGGTTTACAATAAATTCTTTTTGTATGTTTTTATTTTAACAACTTATGGTTGGGAAAACAAAAGGCATACGCTAACATATAAAAACTAGCATTTTGCACATGTTTGAATACGTGCGTATATAATATTTTTATCCCGAACATTATAAGAAAAATTCTAAAGATATCTATAGTTTTTCTAAGTTTAAATTAAATGAATGCATTTAGTGGTAATATTAGATTGAGAAATTTATGGGTTATACATAATATCAAAGATACAGGGATTTATGTATAAATTTGTAAGGCATATCATTTTTAAGCTTTTGAGCATAGAATGTAAAATGAATGAGAGAGAGAGAAATGATTGCTGACGTTTATTTTTTTATTTTTGTCTTTTATGGTAGGTGAGATGAACATCTCCAATACTCAAGTTTGGCTATTGAAATTTTATCATTTTTCAATTTTTTAATTTGTTGATTAATGATATCATCTAAGAACTTCTATTCTAGTTATAATAACTGGCATTTTGCACGTGCGATGGACGTTTATAGCTTTATCGTATTTAGAGCACAAAAAATAATTTCTTGAACCCATGGATAAATATAAGATGTTGGCTATAGTGCTCTTAAGTCAATTATTGGATCGCAAGCACGTGATTGCAATGATTGAGGGAGGACCTATACCGGTAGAACAGTCTTGCTCGAGATTATAGTATACTATCTGGTTTGTCTTTATCATCGTGTACATATTTCAGGTGACATTACAGATCACTATTACATGTTGATAGAGCCCATAGGATTCTTGCTTGACTACCAGCACTATGATGGCGATCATATACGTGAGAGTTGGGTGGTCTATAAGCACATCCTTAAAGTGTCCCTAGTCATAGGAGTTTCGAGACTGGGCATCGATACTCCAAGTGTAGACTAGCGTATACAGATCGAGACCCCCGACGAGGGGCGATGGCCGGTCTCACAAGCCATTAGTGTCAGTTGGTTCACCTAAGATGTATACAGGTGCTCATTGGGTTATGAGTACACCGAACGGACTCGCCGAGAACATGCTAATTGGTATTATACATATTGTCAGATAGCAGTTCCATGGTGACATGTGTACATGTTAGTCTATAGACTTGAGATCGTCATTTGTCTCGTGTGAGTTCCCACTGTGCTTTGATTACTACCCTACCACGGCTCAAAGGAGTCATGTAAACAGGTTTTAGTTGGGTACAGTCCCGAGCCACATGGAGGCAGTGAGCGGATCGTCAGAGAATTCGTCTCTCCCGGTATATTGGGGGTTGATGTCGCGGAGTGCACGGGTGACCATCACCAGAAATCCTCGGCCGGGGTAGACGAGAATTACTGATTCGGATCAGTTGTTTCTCAGTTGGTGATGGGCTTCATACCGAAACTAAATGTCGAGTTATTAGGGATCTGACTTTATCCACCCCCCTAGACTCGATATGTGATACTCATAGACGAACGGACTGGACTGTACGGATATTGTCACTGTCAGGCTCAGTAGAGTTTCAGGATGAGTTCGCTCGTCGGCCTCCCTTTCGCTCAATACCTGGGTAGCCGTTACGTACAGCTAGTGCCACTAACGTGCTTGTGGTTAAACCCACTGCCAGCGTATTGACGAGTCTTTAGAGTCCCACACAGAGGGTTTTCCTAGTTCGGACGAAACGTTGTAGAGGTCGTATGATTTTATGGCAGGGTTCGATCATATTCGTGCACTTGTGCATGGATCATGATCGGACGGATAATACTGGTGGGTTTTAGTTTAAGCCGGATCCTAGTATTATATTGTTGGATTATTTTCGTCTCATTGTATTCGTATTCAGTCGGAATACGGATGCAGGTATGTATATACGGATGAGGGTTATTCTTGTAATTCGTTACGAGTTTACTTTGAAGATGCCATTTCCTTTTTCCTTTAAACATTTAGTTTAAATGTTTAACATTTGTAGTGATGGGAAGTGTGAATGCAAGTCTTGGCATTTGGCATTGAATGGTGCTTATAACTCATGGTGTTGGGTCTTGTGTGGGTTTGGTGAGATGTGATTGTGAGATGGCAGATCATTGATTGTATGGGAATTTTCTTTAGTTACCAATAACATATATCTCACAAACTCACTCAAGAAACAACCGAGGCTTTATTCTTCACTTGTTTTTCTTTTGGCCAAAGTCTTGAGCTCACATTTTCCTTCATAGCTTCTTCTTTAACCTCCATTCAATCCATCCCATGAGTTGAGAATCCTTGAGTGTTTTGAGACAAAATGATCACACACTATCTCTACTTCATCTTAGGTATCTAGGCTAGCAAACCGGATGCCCGAGTTGCTTCGGTTTTGAAGCGGGAGCCCGTATTACTAATTCTCGACGTGGATCGTCTTCGACGATGAAGACCAGAGAACGAACTTGATTGTAACACCCTAGTTCATTTATACCAGTTCTAGTTCATGTATTTCTTTATTCATGGTATTTTCTTGATTTATGGTATTTTGGGTGTGAATAGTGTATTTGCATCCGACCCGACCCGCTTGCTAGAAACCCGTCTTGATTCCTGTTTAAGATTTATCCTGGCTTGTTACGTGGATCCGTGCACTTTCATTTTAATTTATACATTGCATACTCGCATTATATCAAGCATCTGCATTTTTTATAAAACATTTAAAGTCACATAAAATACTTTAAAAATATCTTGCATGGCCTGCATCATACCCCTGACCCCGTGGTAGCATCCGCGCATCTTGTTCTCGTCCCGTTCAGTGAAACGGACTTGTTTGGATGGCTACGCGCACGTACGTGCATCCGTTCTTGGGGGTATGCATTTTCGTTACCCAGACATCTAATTTTAGTTTTGGTCGACACACATATTTTTCGTATTTTAAAACTGGATTTTTAGACCCGGCCTGGGCGTGTTTTGGACTAAGTTTGTATTTACCGGAAAATCAAATTTTATTAATTTAAATTAATTAACACAGTTTAAATTTTGTAACTAAAAATATATTTTTAAATTAAAATCCTAACTTACTAACAACCCATTCTCTCTCTCACACACTCACTGACACACTCTCGATCTTTCTCCTCTCTCTCTCTCTCATGATCTCTCTCTCTCTTTTTCTCTTTCTCTCTCCCCCCCCTCCCTCTCTCTCTTACCTCTCGCGATCCTTGTTCACCAGGGATCCGCTCACCATCCTTCTCCATACAATCACCTTCATCCTTCACCTCTTTTCTTCTTCTGTTCTTTTTTCATCCCGCCTCTCTCGCGACACCCTAACCCTAGTTCGTCGCCGCTTCAGCCTTCCACCCTCGCCACCAACCTCGCTTCAGCACCCTCGTCTCCTCCACGCCTTCTCCGACTTACCTCTCTCCTCTCTACAACCCTCAACCCCAAACCCAACACTGCACCCATCACCTCACACCCTCCTCGCCGGTGATCCCTCGCCTCAACCACCTCGTCGCCCTAGCCTCGCCGGAGCTCCGACCCCATAGGCCACCTCACACCCTCGTCGGCATCTCCTCCTCTTCCCTCTCTCCTCTCTTCTTCTCCAAAACCCTACCCGAGCTTCATCCCTGCACACCCCCGACCTCGACCCAACCTCCACCGCCGGCGACCCCTCATCGTCACCCCATCACCACGACCTCCTCTGACCCCAGAGCACCAACCCAGAAGCAACTTCTCTCTCTCTCTTCTTCTTCTCTTCTCTTTCTCTTCTTCTTTCTCTCTTGGCTTCTCGGTTTCCGACTGTCGCCGGAGCCGTGACCGTCGCCGCCGTTCCAGACGACCCAGTGGACGTACCTTACCTGCGTGATCACCCTCTTGCTTTGCTTGGACCCGTCCCGTGTGCCGTGCATGCGTTGCGACGTTTTACCGACGTCGGACGTGCCGTGCGTATCCGTATTGTGATCAATCGAGGCAAGTTAATCTTGCTACATGCTATACTACTATATTCTATATTCATTTGAATAATAACATCACATAATGATTAGTTATGCATCCCACATTATCATTTTACATGTTTCACCGTTTTCGGATATCCGTGTGCATCCGTGCAAGTTATTTCACATCTAGTGCATGCAAATCTATCTTGTTACATACTATATTATAATATACTGCACCCAATGGAATATTTATATCTCATGTTGTTTAGTTGTACATCCCGCATTTACCAATTTATCATTTTACGGTTATATGATATCCGTGAGCATCCGTATCATTATTTACATATCTAGTCGCATGCTAGTTTATCTTGTTTCATGCTAGGTATATCATTATGCATCCATATAAGTAAAATGTTCCCCGTTTATCACATTGTACATCCATACTAAAGTTTTACTGTTTTCGGATACCCGTTTGCATCCATATCATTTAAAATATATATAACTGCATCTATAGATCACATTAATTCATATTATTATTGTAGTAACACCCCATGCTTAATAAAGTGCATCCTAGTTAGTATTGGAACTGTAAATGTAACCCCTAATCGATAATTGTGCATCCATACCATTATTTCCATATCTATTCGTATACCATGTCACATTATTACATATTGTTGTTATATTGACACCCCATGCTTGATATTGTGCACCCTACATAGTCATGATGTAACCCCTGATCGATATTTGTGCATCTATGCTTTTATTGTGCATCCGTACTTTCACCCTGATTCAATACTTGCTACACTTTGATTATGAGCACTCGTTTAATACCTGTACACTATTTGACATGACCTGATACACCACTACTTAACATGACTTGATACATGTACACTACCTGACATGACCTGATATACCACTACTTGACATGACTTGATACATGTACACTACCTGACATGACCTGATATATCACTACTTTACATGTTACCTGATTCTGTTTCTAATGCCGACAATCCTGTCATGTTGTCCCGATGGACATATCATGTTGTCTGTATAGACAAACATGTTCCTGCTTGATCCTGTATTGGCATTAGTCCCAGATTTATCAATACCTGACTTGAACACTTAACTTGGGGGCATGGGGAAATCAATGATGAAACCTGACTTGTAACTCGACAGTTCGATGCTTATACTGATCAGTTTTACGGGCTAGGCCAGCCCCGGGATGATGATGCTGACATCATTCGTCTGTACATGTTACATATTTACTGCCTAGCGGCACGTCTCGGATTCAGCCCGAGAGTCTTGACCGTAGTCCCGGGCATGCACGGGATACTATTGAGTTACATCGATGATTCAGTAAATTGATTTCAAAAACTTGAGAGTAATTAACCCAATAGCTTAGTTCAGATTACTCACTGCACAAATAACATATGCTTTTACCCTTCACCGTTCCTTATTCGTGTTACTGTTCTACTTTTATTACTGTTCATACTCATGCCTGTATGTCTTGCTACCCCCTGATTATATTATTGTTGATATTATGACGCACTGACGTCTGGGTTTTGCATGGCCCAGATCCTCTACCTTTGTCGCAGGCTGATCAGGAGTATTTCCGCCGTCAGGCCGAGAAATGAGGATCCTGTTAGTATCCAATTAGTTTATTCCGTACTTTCCAGATGTTACTATTTATTGGATTTATTGCTTCCGCATATTATTTCTTAACTCGTTTATTCTGGCATATGGACATGTACTAGATAGTTTATTTTACTTTCCCGTTCTTGATATCTTATAGACATCCGTAATGTGACTGTGGAGGGATGTTTCCTATCCACAGGTAGCATGGTTGGCTCTGTCACGTGCCGATCTTAGCGCACTCTGGGAAGCGGGCGTGACAGGGTTTGTTTGGTATCAGAGCCATAGGATTTAGGTTAATCGGGTTTGATTCTTTTGCAGTTGGGTATTGGACCCAATACACGAATCAGAAAACCTGTAATTAGGAACATGTCCTGCTACATTGTTATCGTGATTCTTGAATCATATCTTTCTCTTGATCCTTTGTCTTGACGATATGCAAACAACTTTGCATCTCGGCTTGAAACCTTTTGATTCCCTATTGTTTCTCCCGTCCTATTCTTTTGATTCTGATACTAGGATTTGGACGACTTGAACAGAGTTATGTGATTGTAACTATGAACTGCAGCATGGTTATAATTCGGTACTCTATTTAAGTAACTTGGAGTCCTGGTCTTGATTCATTTCCTTGTTCCATGGTCGTTTTATTACCTTGGTTCTCTCAGTGTCATTGCTTACCAGTTCATGTTTTGCAGATTTCTCGGTGATCGATACCGGCAGCTATGAAGCTTGGGAATGGATTTTCTCGGCACTTTCCACGCCCACATTGATTGTAGGGCAAAGAAAGCGATTTTCCAGATTCCCGGACATCTGGAGTTTGTTTTTGCTGGAGGTAGCAGTTCTGTCGGGCCAGTCGAGTTTAGGGCTAGACCGACAAACAATGTTCTTTCATCGATGGAAGTTGATAAGGAGGAAGCGCCAGCTGTAGTTCGAGAGTTTATGGACGTGTTCGAGGATATCTCGGGTTTATCGCCAAAACAAGATGTGGAGTTCGCGGTTGATCTTTCTCCTGGTGTGTTCACCGCCGAAAATCGGGAAGACATGTGTCTTGCCTGAATTTCGGGGCAGATGCTAATTGGTGCTATCCGTCTACCTCTCCGAAGATGCCAAGTTGATTTATGGCACCGTGTATCGAAGATTTAAACGGATGCGGCCGATGTAGCAGACTTCGTCAGATTCCCCTCCCCCCCCCCCCGTTGAGGGGTTTTTTGATTGTGGGGACGCTCTTCCCTGCGGGCGCAAGCCCCTGCAGTTAATTATGCTACCGCATCACGGTAACAACTTTCTCCTTCTCCAGATGGTCACTTCGTGTCGTGGGTGTTTGTTTTGTATACGGTTGCCCATGGATTGTATACGGAGACTAATTTATGTTGTCGCCCATAGGGCGTGGATTAGTCCAAATCCGTATTTTCTTAAATTTGGGTTTGGGGGTTGGGTTTAAGGATACGTTAGTCTCATTTAAGACTAAGATCAACTTAAACATTTGTTAAGGGTACGTTAGTCCCATTTTAGACTAAGATCAACTTAACAGGATCATTTAGATCCAACAAAAAAGCATTTGGACTCTATTGTCTAGTTTAAGGACATTGCGGTCGATTAGTTTAAGGACATTACGGTCCGTTGTTAGTTTAAGGACATCTCGGTCCAAGGTTAAGGACATCATAATCCGTGAGTTTAAAGACCCCACAGTCAAGATTAAGGACATCATAGTCCGTGAGTTTAAAGACCCCACAGTCCAGTTTAAAGACGTCATAGTCTATGAAATGTATGGTTGTCGGGACCCGTCACCTCTCTGAAGACGTTAAAGGATTACAACGACAAATATCAGAGGAATTCAGAGATGTACCCTTGAACCAAAGTTGATTGGGAGATCTGTAGTCCAATTTGGAACTAAGATCAATTAATTAGATTATGAGCACATTGGCTCAGTTAAATTTGAATTGAGGACTTATGGCCAATTTGGGCTAAGTCCAATTAAGTTTGAAATGTTGGCCCTTTGTTGGCCTGTTGAGCATTTGTCCAGGTTCAGCCCCTCGTTATTTAGCAATGCTAAAGAAGAGTTTGAGGGCTCTGAGAACATTTTGCCTTTGGCTGAGCACTTAAACATTATAGTTCTGGATTTTAAGGCTCATTTGAAGGGGCGATTTTCCTCTGGAAAACTTAGCCAATTTGGGCTAAGCTGGTTTTAAAATAGTTTAAATACTAGAGGACATCTGGCGGTCACGTGTCCTCACGTGATGTATTTAAAAACAGTGTTAAACACTGGAGACAAAATGCTCAAAATAGTGTTAAACACTAGAAAGGAAGGGGTCACGTGGGGTCACGTGAGGCGCCTGAAGATGGGGCCAGACCTCCTTTATTTTATTATCAGAATATTCAAATAAGTGTTAAAAACTTTTAATCTTCATGCCATCACGTGTGGGCACGTGATGGGTATCTATGTATTGATTATTAAAGTGTTTATTAGGGATCACGTGGGGACACGTGAGGGCGCCCAAAATCAATACTGCCTTTGGCTTTGTTCTCTTCATTTATGAGGGTCACGTGTGAGCACGTGAGGCATTGCCTCCATGCTTTTTTCTTCTTATTTTGGGGAGTCTGTTTAAGGGTCACGTGGGAACACGTGACCTAGTCTTGTTCCTTCTTTTCTGATTATTGAGGATGGGGGTCACGTGTCACCACGTGACCCGGTTCTTTACGTGCATGGAGAGTTTTAAGTCTCTTGTTTTAAGAATTAAATTCTCTGTAGGGTTAAACCCTAATTCTTTTTTTTAGAGGAATTAAATTCCTATGCATGTGGAAGAATTAAATTCTTATGTAAGGTTAAACCCTAGTTCTGTTTTAGAGGAATTAAATTCATGTGAATTTGGGAGAATTAAATTCTCATATAGGGTTAAACCCTAGTTCTGTTTTAGAGGAATTGAATTCCTGTGAATTTGGGAGAATTAAATTCTCATATAGGGTTAAACCTTAGTTTTGTTTGGAGGAATTAAATTCCTATGAATTTAGGGGAATTAAATTCCTTAAACTCAGATTCTCCCTCTGGGTCTTGGATCTGCATGGCAGAATCTCCCCGATGAGAATTAAATTCTCAACATGTGGGAAGATCTGCTTCTGCAGATCTTCAACCAAAGGAAGAACTAAGTTCTTATTCAGAACAGTTAAACTCTTAAACTTGAGAATTAAATTCTTTTTTATTTTATGGAGCTTAGATCTCTTTCCTCTTTCTCACCTAGGGTTTCTTTTCTCTGAAAGAAACTTATTTTCTCTCTTAAGAATTAAATTCTCCTTTCTTTTCTCTCTATTGTTGTTTTTCTCCAGAAAATCAAAATTCCAAGGATCCCTTCCCTTCTCTTCTTGGCTCCTATTTATAGGAGAAAGAAAAGAATCAATTTGTTTAGTGAATCTTTCATTGAAAGATTTTTGGTTGTTTTTGTAACCAACATGATCTTTTAGATCACTCAGTGAATTTTATTCACCATTGGATTTTTAATCCAAAAGATATTCTGTCTGTTATTCTTGGTGAATTTTAGGGAAATCTTTCCTTGTATAAAATCTTTCCATAAATTGGTGATTTTTAATTACCATTGGATTTTTAATCCAATGGTGCTCTAATTTACAGAGCACCATCTTTTTTGTTTGGAAAGATTTAAAGAAATATTTTCCCAGTTAGGGTCTTTGATTTCCCTTAATTAGAATTTAATTCTATTATTTCAGAAGGCTTTTAAAAGTCTATCACGTGTTGGCACGTGATCCCTTTATTTGATTATTAAATAGAGGTTAATTCTATCAATTAAAGAGTTTAGGAACCTGTCACGTGTTGGCACGTGACCCTCTTGATTAAACATTTTATTAAGAATTTAATTCTGCCTTTTAACAGAGCTAAGGAATCATCACGTGTCAGCACGTGATTCTTGGTTACGTGTGAGCACGTGATGCCCCATTGGGGTTTTTCCTTAGTGTCTTATTATATTTTTGTTTGACTAGAATTTAATTCTATAAAGCAGAGATCACAGGAACCTATCACGTGTCAACACGTGACCCTTTGTCACGTGTGAGCACGTGATACCCCATTGGGGTATTTCGTGGCTGTTTTGTTATATTTTTGTTTGACCAGAATTTAATTCTATAAAGCAGAGATCACAGGAACCTATCACGTGTCAACACGTGACCCTTGGTCACGTGTGAGCACGTGATACCCCATTGGGGTATTTCCTGATATTTTATCAGGGAATAAATGCCCCCACAGCGTTGTTCTCACGTGTCTGCACGTGAGTGCAACGTTGTCACCTTTGTGACCGTTGGATCTGTTTAGGGAATAGGGGAGATGAACTGTTCCCTACCACATCCTATAAATGCAAGAGTACCTTCAGAAGCGCCTCCACTTTTTCCATCTTCTTCCTTACTTGTTTTTCCTCTGAGAATTTAATTCTCTTTCCTAGAGCTTAGTTCTCTGATTCAAAATATTTCCAGAGTTTAACTTTGTCAACAAAGATTTCCTTTTTTCAGGTAAGAATCTTGAACGGCTGAGGAATTCCTTGTAGAAATTTGGATTTTAAATCCACACCAAGGGTTTTTCCTTTTAACAAGAACCCATTTTTTATGTTCTTTTAAAAAGAAAACTGCTCAATCTTTAAATAATAAACCTCTTAGGGCTTCTTTGATCTTCAGGGATTGATGGTGATGCTTGTCTTCTCTCTGAAATTTAATTCCATTCCAAAAAGCTTTGGCTCTGAAAAATATTTTCTGGGAATTTAATTCCTCTATTCAAAAGGAATTTAATTCCTCTAAAGAACTCATTTCTTCCCAGAGAACTTCTTAGGGTTTTCTTGCCCTGAGTTGATCTTTGCAAAAAAGAATTGCAGTAGAGTTTTCTGGGAATTTAATTCCCCTGTTCTGCTTGATTTTCGCAGAGTCCAAGATAAGTTTCTCTTTTGGGGGAATGTGTAGAGTCATTTGAATTCATTGAGAATCTTCCCTTTATTCTCATGATGATTGCTTGGCCTCATTATTAGTGAGCCGCCATCTTGATTTTGTGGGACCCATGTGTTTTGTAACCAATGGTCCAATAAAATAAGTCCTCTGTCCCTTTCTTCCACTGTCTTTATATATATATACATTTATAAGCATATATATATACACGTGTTGGCTTCGCTTAACAGTTTCCCCTTCTTTCATTTCAGGCACAATGACTTCTCTCCCGTACTTCCCTTTTACCCGCTCGGAGGCTGCCTTTCCTCAGTCACCGTCTGACGAAGAGGTGATGGCGATGATCAGGGCTCATGACCCGAATTGCACCAATCTAATTTTATGGGGGACCTGGTACGGTCACATCATCCGCGACCGCCGCAGTTTCCTTTGCGAGATACCGACAGAGCCTACCTATCCATTCCTGCCGATGGATCATCCACGAACCGCCTTTGCTGTGGAGATGCTGAATTGGACCCCTATGGGACGGCTTGAGCCATCAACAACTGGTATTCCGAAACATCCTGTGCCGGCTATAGACATTTTAGGGCGCCGCATTTGCCAAGGCGAAGCCCATCCATGGGGACAGATTTACATGATAGGGCTTACCACTCGACATCCTACGGGCTACCTTCTCTGGGCCCGTTATATCCTGTCCGCCCATCGTGCGCTACTACAGAGGGTCGGACTTTATCAGGCGGTATATGCGTCTCTTTTCCACTACCAGTCTCCCCATGTCTGGTGGGTTAAGGCCTTCTTAAACCAATGGAATCTTCCCACCAACACCTTTTTTCTAGGGGACCGCGAAGTTTCAATTTCTCTGGAGGAGTTTCGCGAAATCTCAGGGTTTCCGGTTAGGGGGACACTCTATGAAGAACTACTGCCTCCCAATGAGTATGTCTTCGAAACCGAGCATGCCATGCTTGATGGCCTGTCGACCGAGAATGCCGTCCGCCACAAGCGCTCAAGTTTGATCAAGACTCTGAGCATTTTTGAAAAGCTATTCACAGAGTCAGAGGAGCAAGGTGTCACTTTTAAAAGCTTTATCGCCTGCTTCCTTCGCGAAGATGTCCTATCAAAGACGGCTCCGAAGTTCGCGAATATCAACGACCCCTTGGGTTCGGCTTAAATAAGCGGCCGACTAAAGAAGAGGACTTGCCGCGGTTCTATATTCCCATCATGTCAGCGGTATCTTTCGAGTCGATCGCAGCTCCTGGTATGGATGAGGAGAATTTCTTTGTGGGCTTCATCAGTGTTTGGCTCAGTTGGTTCGCCATTCCCATGCACCGTTGTTTCATGAGAGCCTTAGTTATTTACACCGCTCATCGCATTACCGAAGGGAAGCGACTAGCTGTGGGTATTGCGGGGCTGGCGCATCTGTATCACGGGCTAAGCGCTGTGGCTAATACCTCAACCCCAGGCGTAGATGTGGTAAACTTCTCTCTTCATTACTTTACGTCCTGGATTGAGCTGCATGTGCTGCGCACCAAAGACCCAGCTTTTATGACGCTTACACTTTTCCGCGACTCATGCGGCTGGTGGACGCTTCTGCTCCCGATCCGACTCAGTCTGGGGCTATTCGCGTGCTGGTTAATCCCTATGCCAATACAGACGGGATGGTATTCAATGATCGAGTCCTCTCTGCTCTGTCAGGGCCGGTTCAACAGCTCTGCGACTCGTTGAAAGAGGGGGTACCTTCTCTGAAGCCCAGGAGGCCATGCACCTATATTCGATCAGACCAGGTTATCTGGTATTTCGTCAGAACGGTGCAGCCCTTTTTATGCAGTACAACCCATACCGCTTTGCTCGGCAACTCGGATATGACCAGGGCGTCCCCTTCGAGACATTTATAGTGGAGCCTAGACCGTCGTCAGAAGTTGTTCGTGACGCCGCTCATCACTTCATGCTGCTGAATACTGGTTCCCGCTTCGTGATTCCTGAAGCCGATCATATTCCTGTTAGTGTATATGCCCTAGAGGCCATTACTGTATCATACTAGTTTATATATTACCTGATGGAAACTTGGGATATTCACATTTGTATAGACAATCTTGCTCGAAATGGTAGTATGCTACTTGGTTTGTCTCTGCTTTAATGTGTTTCTTTTAGCATATCGTCTATACACATTAGTGGAGCCCTTAGGATCTTTGCTTGATTACCAGCGTTGTGATGGCAGTCACACTAGTGGGGGCTGGGTAATCTACAAGCACATCCTTATACAGGTCCCTAGTCGTAGGATTATCGAGACGGGGCATCGATACTCCGGAGTAGACTAGCGTATGCGCTTCTCATCCCAGTAGGGGAGACGGTCTATCCCACAGCCGTCAGTACGTCGTACTTGAGATAGTATGCGGGTGCTCGTTAGGTTACGAGTACACTAGACATGACTCGTCGGGAACTGTTGGTTGGTACTGTTTCCCCCAATCGGAGCAAGGCTCTGTTTGAATTTCAAAAATTCAAAATTTTGAAGCAACACTTCAAATCCCGTGCACTGCACGCAATGCGCCACGTGTCAGAAGTTGATGCGTCAGCACAGCGCCCGAGGCAGCCCAACCAATCAGAGCAGGGCTCTTTTAAAAACAAAAAGTAAAAGAAGCAACGTTTAGTTGCGCAAGCGCTGCGCTGCGCTGCGCGACACGTGTCTGCGCAGTCGCGCAGGTACAACTGCGCAAGCACAGTCGCGCAGGCACAGCTGCGCAAGCGCTGCGCGACACGTGTCTGCGCAGTCGCGCAGGCACAGCTGCGCAAGCGCTGCGTGACACGTGTCTGCGCAGTCGCGCACGCACAGCTGCGCAAGCGCAGCGCTGCGCGACACGTGTCACGCGCTGGGGGAGTTGCGCAAAACAGAATAAATCTTTTCTATTCTTGTTAAAACAAGAAGATTTTCTTCTGTAAAGCAGGGGCATTTGGATCAAAGATCCAACGGTGGGGAAAATTCCCCAAATCACTCAGAAAAAGATCTCTGTAACAAATGTAACTAATTTATGAGCACTATAAAAAGGACCCTAGACCTCAATTCGAGGGGGAGAACATTTTTTTTTGTGAAAAATTAAACAGAGAAGACTCTGAAGAATTGGAGAGAAATCCTCAAGAACAAAGAAAAAGGTAAAAACCTTTAGAAAAAGAGAAAATTCTCTTATGAACAGATCATTGATCTGAGAACAAGATCTAGGATCTCTAATGAAAAGAAAAAAAACAAAATAAATAATAAACAGTGCCTTGCACCTTATATGAACCACTGGTTCTTTAGAAAACAAGAAAAAACTTGTTTTCTCTGATCTGAAATTGATCCAAAAAAAATAAGAACAGTGCCCAGCACTTGCCAAAACTGCGCTATTACGCAAGCCGCCAGGAAGCGCCACGTGTCAGCAGTGCAGCAGCGCAGCGCACTAACGCAGCGCACTGCGCTGTTGCGCTTGCGCTCACCAGAACGTGACACGTGTCACCTCCACGAGCGCTTGCGCTCATTAATTGCGCAAAGTACCTGACAAGCCATGTGGGACACTGTCAGGGTATCTAATGCAATGCATTATTAAAGGGCAGAGCCCAATCAAAGGTCCAAGGGACCAAATAAAAGTGCTGCACATTATTTTAAAAAGGCAGAGCCCAATTAAAAAGCCTAAACAGACCAAAATAATGCTATGCATTATTTAAAGGGCAGAGCCCAATTGAGAGGTCCAATGGACCAAAACAAATGCTCTGCATTATAATAAAAAGGGCAGAGCCCAGTCAAAATAGGCATGAATAGCCTGAAGAAATGCTATGCATCATTCTAAAAAGGGGAAAGCCCAAACAGTGGCCTAACAGGCCAGATGCAAACAAAATGTGAACATTTTCAACTGGACTTAGCCCAATCATGGCCGTAAGTCCTCAAATTAAATTGACCGAGCAAAATTGCTCTCCTAAATCAATCTACAATCGGTTTGAGGGTACATCTCCGAACTCCTCTGACACCTGTCGTTGTAATCCTTCAACGACGTCAGAGAGGTGACGGGTCCCAGCGACCATACACTAATATTGGACCGAAACGTCCTTAAACTAATATCGGACCGAAACGTCCCTAAACTAATATCGGACCGAAACGTCCCTAAACTAATGTTCGTCTCCAAACGGGAATGTTGGACCGAAACATCTTTAAACTAATCATGGACCACTACGTCCCTAAACTGGAATATGGACCGAAACGTCCCTAAACTAATATTGGACCACCACGTCCCTAAACTGGCGATGGACCACCATGTCCCTAAACTGGCGGTGGACCACCACGTCCCTAAACTGGAACAATAGAGCATCCAAATGCTCTTTTGTCGGATCTAAACGGTCCCGTTTAAGTTGATCTTAGCCCCAAATACGGCTAACGTATCCTTAAGCATTTAAATGAACGATAAAACTCCAAATCAACCTTGGTTCAAGGGTACATCTCTGAACTCCTCTGATATCTGCCGTTGTAATCCTTCAACGACGTTAGAGAGGTGACGAGTCCCGATGGCCAGATATTAAATGGATTATCACGTTAAGTTGATCTTAGTCTCAAACAGGACTATCGTATCCTTAACGAACGTTTAAGTTGATCTTAGCCGCAACGCGACTAATGCATCCTTAAACTAAAAACACCAAACCCAAATCTAAGTAAATACGGATTTGGACTAATCCACGTCCTACGGGCGATGGCATTACTCAGTCTCCGTATATAATCCACGGGCAACCACAAACAAAACAAACACACACGACACGAAGTGAAATTCTGGAGAAGGAGAAAGTTGTTACCGCGATGCGGTAGCGTAATTAATTGCAGGGGCTTGCGCCTGCAGGGAAGAGCGTCCCCACAATCAAAAACCCTCAAGCGAGGGGGAATCTGACGAAGTCTGCTACATCGGCCGCATCCGTCTAAACCTCTGATACACGGTGCCATGAATCAACTTGGCATCTTCGGAGAGGTGGACGGATAAAACCAAATAGCATCTGCCCCGAATCGCCAGCGTCAGGACAATCGCAGTCCTGTGCGCCGCCCTTCGGAGGGGAACAGATTCTGGCACGCCCGGTGGGACCTTTTCCTTTTTCCACTCCACACTTCGTGTGTTGTCTTCACGAACCAATCGCGGTTTGTTAAATGGTTGCCTTCGGATTTCAAGTTACCAAGATTTGGTCTTTTGCCTGGCGCAGAACTCAAGATTCAATGGCCTTTAACTGCACCAACTGCTCGAAATGCCACTGCAACGGACGCTCCACCTCACCGGGAGGTGTAGCATATGGGACCCAAGCGGCTTCCTTCCTCGCTCTGCCGGTAGACTAGGTGACCCAAGCCACCACTGGCCTGTTCTTCGGGACCATGATCCCACCTACAAGCTTCCCTACACCAATACCTGCACCGGAAGTGAACAAGAAGTCGGTGTTCGACTGGCTCACTGCTACGACGGCCCCTGTCAACAGGTCGCCCACCACCAAGCCAACAGCCTCTGTCTTTGCGAGGCTGGATCAAAATTCTGAAGGGCCCGCTAAGAAGCCCAGGAACTCTAAAATGGCTGTCCCAAAGAGGGCAACGGCCGCTGCTCCGGAAGTCGTTAAGGCGGCTTCTCCCGCCAAAGAGTCAGCCTTTTCAAGACTGATGATTCCTGCTCCTGCCCTTACACGAAGATCTGTCTTTGACAGATTGGATATTACCCCGCAAGGAACGACCTCAGTTTTTAAAAGGTTAACACCGGCGGTGCCTCATTCAGACAGGGGGCAAAAAGAAGCTATCTCTATCTCTGAGCCAGTCCCAACGGCTCGTCGTTCTCGACGTCGCCATTGGCGACGAGTGAGGAAGGCAGGGGGCAACTCTCCCTCAGGGCTAACTCCACCGGCTCCAGTGGTGGAAGTCAACGCTTCTGTTCCAACTGGGAACAGCTTTGAATTGCTGAGGAGGGTACGGAAGAACTCTCCAACCGCTACATTGAAAAGATCTCCTCCGCCTGCGGAGAAAGTCCCAGAAACAAAGCAAGAACAGCCCCCTCAACGGCTGTCCTCAAGAATTTATAAAGTTTGGAGGAGGGTTCAAGACTCCGTGATCGACACGGATCACTCCCGTCAATGAAAGAAGATGAAGGTGCAAAAAGAAAAAGACCGTCCAATTAAACAGCAGAGGACAACGATCGCTAGGGTGCCCACTGCAATGGCCCCTTCCACTTCAACGGCCCACAAAAGAAGAAGGCCGGAGAAAACCCCCGCACCGGCGACAAACACCAGAGGTGATGAACCTAAACGCCCCAAGTCAGGGGGCATAACAGTTCATACGGTTTACATGGCATCGGGAAAAGAAGATAGCCGCATTTCAACAGGTCATAGACCGCACACGAGGTCAGTGACCAAGGCTCAGGAGCAGCAGCAGAAGCTCCAAGAAATGATGAACGCTATGGCCGCACTTACGGGGCCAAAAGAAATCCCGAAAACGTCCTCAGACGAGCGTCAAGAACAAGAAACGGACACCGAATTCCTTCGGCGCGTACTAGAGAAGAAAGATAAAGAGGCTGCGGAGCAGGCAGCCAACATAAAGAAAATGGCCCTCCTGTTCCAGGATATGGTGGGTATGATGATTCAACAAGATCCACCTGCTGAAGATCCCCCGATCATTCTTGAAGACGATAGGGGAGAGACGTCGAATCCTCCACCGGCTCTATCCACAGCTAAGGAGGATACAATCTCAAAAGCTGATTTGGATGAATATATCGCCCAGCAAATACGGGTGCATCATGCGACCAAAGCGGCCGGTCAGGTCATAAAAACGGGGCGGCCATATCCAAGTTGGTACGATCAAATCAAGTACCCACCCGGTTATACGATTCCCAAGTTCCATGTCTACAAGGGGACAGGCAATCCACACCAGCATGTTGCCCAGTTCAGGGCACTCTGCGGCAATATCGGCGGTGATGACAAGCTTTTACTGCGCCAGTTTGTTGGAAGTTTATCGGATACGGCGTTTGAGTGGTACTCTGAACTTCCGAACGACTCTATCAAAACCTTCGCGGAGATGGAGCTACTGTTTACTCAGCGTTTTGCAAGTGCCAGTGAGCGTACCCCGATGACAGCACTGATTAACGCTAGGGTAAAGCCCGGCGAGACGTGGGTTCAGTACGCTATACGATGGCGGAACTTATGGTCGAAGTGCGAGCAGCGCATTGAAGAAGCTCCCGCAGTGGGTATGTTTGTGGGAACCCTCGATCCACAAGCAACCATCTCACAATTTATGATGTTTTTCAAGCCAACTACCTTCCAGGCCTTGATTGACAAACTAGCGCAAATGGATCAAATGGGCCATAAACCCCCTCTTCCAAGGCCGGACTCCCGAAATGATAAAGGGAAGGGAAAAGCGATCGTCGTCGCTAATGCTCAACAACAACCGAGCGACTCGAAGCCGGTTGCTCGTCAAAATAATATGCGCCCGTACGTACCCCTTGAGGATAGGATGGGGCGTCCTTATTCCTTTCCCCGCGATAAAACGAGAAGGTTATTCGAGCTGGCGTTGCGCAACAGACTCATAAATCTGCCGGATCCAAAACGTCCGTTGCAACCAAGTGACGTCAACGAGCCCAACTACTGTCCTTATCATCGAGTACTAGGCCATCCGATCGAAGATTGCTACGTTTTCAAGAATTGGCTTGAAAACCAGTACCGACAGGGCAAGTTCGCGTTATCTGACAAATGGAAGGTGAATCCCCCGCAGCCCCACACCTCTAAGGGGACGAATACGCCGGGGGCAACATGCTCCGTCATTGAAGAAGCTCCTTGGGAGGTTGTATTATCAGCCAAGACAAAGAGGATGCTAAACGATCTTCAGGCATGTCCAGCGATCAAGTGGAAGAACCCGTTGAAACCGCAGGTCATTGAGGGGGTGTTGAAGCCGCGTACAACTCCAAAGACCGATGGTGGTGGCTCAAGCACTTGCATCCAGCCATCAAAATCTTCGAAAAAGAAGAAGAAGAAATCTAAGAATCCTGTGAAGCCTGGTGACAAGCGCACGGACTTACAAAAGCAAATTGACGCGCTGGATGAATACAACCAAAAGGCACGGACTCCCATTACGCTCCAAGAGTTCCTCAATCACGTCTTTCAAGAAGAAGATGAGGGAGAAAGTTCATCGGATGAATCCGAGGAATATGTGGCGAGCTGTCATATGATTTCCCATTCGATCACGAATGATGAGGAGACTCCTGGCACTAAAACGCTGGGGGCAGATACCGAATCAAAAATTCCGGAGCTATCAGTTGAAGTGATTGACGCGTTCCTTAACGAAGCTCGATTGAAAAGTAAAGCTGATCGAGAACGCGAGACGGCTATATTTGAAAGGGCCAAGCGCCAACGACTTGATAAAAGAGCTGAGACGATCCCGCTGGAGCAAAACACCTCCGTTACCGACAAAAGCCAATTCAAGATGAGGAAAAAGTTTGCTAAGGCCGTATCAATGGGCATGAAGCTACCATCCTCTGAAGGAAATATCACTGGTGAAATGGAAACGCACCCCTCCTATTGCTTATATCATCAAAAGATTTCGCACCCCACTCAAGAGTGTAAAGCTTTCGATAAATGGTGGCAAGGATACGTTGCTCATCGACAACACTTTAAGCGGGAAAAGCGTAAAACTCGTCAGGAGCAAAGAAATACGACTGAAGGGCTTGAAAGAACTACCGGCGATTGTCGCATGGTTGGCACTGGCGGGTCGCAAGTGCCTACATTCGGGAGCGATTCTGATGAGGAGCTGGAACTCGCCCCTCTCTTTAAAGAGTTAACTTCGGGAAAAGAAGAAGAGCCGAAGGTTTGCGAAAATATTCGGCTGCGGAATCGAACGCTGCCTGAAAAGAATCTCGGACCCTCCAACATAAAAGATAAAGGGAAAGAAAAGGTCTCTGAAGATATCGTCTTAGATGACCAAGTTCTGGAAGAACTAAGCGCCAACAACCCGCCGAAGAAGAATAAGGTGGATTACAACGTCTTAGCGCACCTGAGGAAACTACCCTCACAGCTTAGCATTCTCGACGCCCTTTTACTGTCAAAGGAGGCGAGAGATTCGTTAATTAAGGCACTCCAAGAGCCGGAACAATTCCAAGCATGCCTGGCCGAGGAAAAGATGAAGGATGAATTGGAGGAAGTGCACACGGCCGATGTTACTTTCGGCGATGAAGACCTTCTACTTGGGACTTGCGAACACAATCGCCCCCTTTATGTCTCAGGATACTGCCACGATATTAAGATAGGCAAAATCCTGATCGACAATGGATCCTGCGTTAATCTCCTCAACGTGCGGGTGTTAAAAGAAATCTGCATGAGCGTCCAGCACCTTGCTCGCGACAAGATCACCATCTCCGGGTTTGATTCCCAGTCATCAAGAACTCTCGGGTCTGTGATACTGACGCTACGATTCGGGCTACTCGTCACGGACATTAAGTTCCACGTCATAGACGCCAAGACATGCTACAATGCTTTGCTCGGCCGACCATGGTTACACGAGTACAACATCATCCCTTCTACACAACATCAGTGTATGAAGTATTTTAAGGATGGTTTTGAGTATACCGTAACGGGAGAACTGAACCCGTTCTCCGTCAACGAGGTCCGTAAATACGAAGATGCCAAATACTTCTTACCGGATTTCGAAGATACGGAGAAGTGTCACAAGCCGGAGAATAAAGCTAATGCCACCATACCTGTTTTCGGCAGTGATACCGAGGAGGAAGAGGAGATAGTGTATTCGGGTCCGCCCCAACACAACAAGCCAGGATCGTCCGCCCCTACGTTGATCTTTGGTAGCGACTCAGAAGATGAGATCCATGCTGTATTCTCTGCTCGACCTTCAATACAGATGTTCCCTGATGAAGAGCAAAGTCTACAAGTCGCCATAGTGCCGCTTAAACACCATAAAGAACTGGATGCACTTAATATCTACAGTGTAGAAGAGTTGCGGACATTCTATATCCCTCCCAGGCGAAAAAGCGAGAAAGCAATTTTGTTCTACCGCTCTGAAGAAACCAAGGTAAAAAAAGAAATTTGGCATGGTGCGGATTCTACGCTCGACAGGCTTCAGCCCATCCGTCTCCCCAGATATTATACGGAAGGTTTGAAAAAGCTGCTGAAACGCCAGGGGATATCCTTCAAGCAGACCGTTCGAAAAGCCAAGTTCTATGATAAAGTCTGGAACGTTCCCGGGACTCAACGTAAACTGCCTAATGGGAGAATGGAAACAATTGGGCTTGGATACGTCCGGTCAAAGAAACGGGAGCTACTAAACAGCTGCTATGTCGTGTATGACTTCGATGAAGAAGCGGATGCTCAATGGGAGGACGCTAATCCTGAGACAATGAAAGTTCCAAATGTAAAAGAGCCTAGTCCGTCGTTCGAAGAACAAATGGACAAGCTCATAAGGGAGGCAGGTCAAAAAGTCCGGGACGACCATAACCGCGAAATGGCCATCTACGAGAAAGCCAGAATGCAACGCCTCCTCCAACAGGCCGTGAAGGATGAAAATGCCGCTCCTTGTCAACCTGTTATAAAGAAGGCTCAACGCAAAAGCAGAAACAAGTCGAAAGGCCAAAAAGGCGCTCAACAGCAGCAAAGCAGGGCTAAGAAGCCACGCAAATGGGAGTCAAGTGTTATTGATCTATCCCTTATGAAGAAAATGGGTCGAGCATACTCGTTTCCTCGGGACAAGACGAAGAAGATACTTGACCTCGCTCTAAAATATCAGATGCTTACACTGCCGGAGTCCAAGCACCCCGAACAAGCAAGCGAAATCTCTGACCCAAACTATTGCTCTTACCATCGAGTAATAGGGCATCCTCTTGAAGATTGCTTCACCTTCAAAAATTGGGTTGAAGATCAGTACCAGCTCGGCAAGTTCGCTCTATCCGACAACTGGAGGGTAGCACCGCCACAAAAGCACGAGCCTAAGGCCACGGAAGAAAAACCAGTTCCACATTGGGATTGGAAGCGAATTCGCACCTGTCACATGATTACGATATCAAAAGAAGAGCCCGAGAACATGGATGACCTTCCCTGGTGCTTCGAAAACAGCAGTGACGAGATAATCTCAGAATTCCCGCCTGCGCCAAAAGAGCTGGAAGATGGAATCCATACCACTGCAGATAACCTCAAGAAAATTGAGTTGGGGACGGCAAACGATCCACGACCGACATTTATCAGCGAGCTACTATCTGAAGAAAGGGTATCCGCGTTAAAGGACGTGCTCCTACAGCATAAAGATTGTTTTGCAAGGAACTACTCCGAAATGCCGGGATTAGATCCAGAAATTGCTGTGCACAGATTGACGATATCTCCGGACGTCAAGCCAGTCAAACAAGCGCCGAGAAGAATGCGGCTCGAGCTTGAGATGAGCATCAACGCCGAGGTCAAAAAGTTAATCGACTCTGGCTTCATCCAGGAAGTTCAATACCCTGAATGGATCGCCAACATCGTCCCGGTGATGAAGAAAAATGGGACAGTGCGCATATGCGTAGACTTCCGGGATCTTAATAAAGCTTGCCCGAAGGATGATTTCCCAGTGCCAGTCACTGAACTGATGATAGACAATACATCCACTCATGAGATTTTCTCTTTCATGGACGGTTCGTCAGGATATAATCAGATAAAAATGCATCCAGAAGACCAGAAGCACACAGCCTTCAGGACCCCTTTAGGAATATTCTGTTACAAGGTGATGCCCTTCGGTTTAAAGAACGCCGGTGCCACCTACCAAAGGGCCATGACAAAGATCTTCGATGACCTTATACACGAAATCGTCGAATGCTATATCGACGATCTCGTGGTTAAAAGCAAATCATACGAGGAACATCTCGAGCATCTGAAGACCGTATTTCAACGCCTTCGACAATACAACTTGAAAATGAACCCGCTCAAGTGTGCATTTGGAGTTTCCTCAGGCAAATTCCTGGGGTTCATTGTTCGACACCGAGGTATTGAAATAGATCCGTCAAAGATCAAAGCGATCATGGAAATGCCTCCGCCAAGAACTCTCAAACAATTGCGATCTCTTCAAGGAAAGCTCGCATACATACGGTGATTTATAGCCAACCTTTCAGGAAAGTGTCGTCCTTACAGTCGCCTGATGAAGAAGGGAACCCCGTTCGTTTGGGACCAAAAATGCCAAAGCGCACTAGACGAGATCAAGCAATACCTGCAGAACCCGCCGGTGTTGGCTGCTCCGGTTAAGGGAAAGCCTCTCATTCTCTACACGACCGCCCTCGAAGGTTCTTTAGGCGCATTATGGGCACAAGAGAACGACCAAGGGAAAGAAAGAGCACTCTACTACTTAAGTCGAGTTCTACTGGGGGCAGAAAGCAACTACTCTCCCATTGAAAAACATTGCCTGGCGTTGATTTTTGCGACAACAAAGCTTAGACACTATGCGTTGGCGCATGAAGTCCGTCTCATTTCAAAGGTGGACCCCCTTAAATACTTGATGTCAAAGGCCATATTGACGGGACGACTCGCTAAATGGGCCCTGCTCTTGATGGAGTTCTCGATAACATATCAACCTCTCAAGGCAGTGAAAGGCCAGGCCATCGCCGACTTCCTCGCTGAACATCCGATACCCGCCGATTCTCCTCTGAATTGCGATCTTCCAGACGAACATGCGTTTGATGCGATCGACGGTGATAATATCCGATGGGAGCTTTATTTCGACGGAGCATCTTCCGTGAAGAAGCGCAAACAAAGTACCCCTATAATTAAATCAGGGGTAGGACTCATCTTTGTAACTCCACAAGGAGGGATAATGCGCTACGCGTTCTCCCTAACAGAGCCGAGGACAAATAACGAAGCCGAATATGAAGCTCTGATAGCAGGCCTCGAGATCGCCATTGACATGGGAATTGAAAACCTCCTCATATACGGAGATTCTCAACTGGTCGTCAGTCAAGTAAACGGCGACTACCAAATGTGCAAGCCAGAATTGGTAAAGTACGGTGAAAAGGTGCAACAACTGTTGACCCAAATTCCGTCCTATACTTTGGAGAACATACCGCGCGCGGAAAACAGTAAAGCAGACGCGTTGGCCAAACTTGCTAAAGAACTGGCTGACGAGAACCTCGATGACGTTAGAATCGTGGTACAAAGCCGTCGAGTGCTTGCCCCAGCAGAAATATCTCCGAAATCATCCGAAGAAAAGGGAGCGAGCGAGCAGACGACCCTGCAAGTAAAAGATTGGAAAAATGCCGAGGATTGGAAAGAAGTCTTCATAGATTACTTCAAGTCCCACCGAATGCCTGAAGAAGCATCCACAAGACATCAACTCATGAAACGAGCTCTGTCTTTCGCCTTCGTCAATGATACCCTGTATAAGAGGTCATCTGATTCTCTGTGGCTGAGATGCTTAGGACCTGACGAAGCGAAAAGGGTCGTCCAGGAAGTTCACGACGGACTCTGCGGTTCTCACCAAGCAGGCCCAAAGATGAAGTTGAAGATCAAACAGATGGGTTACTATTGGCCCACGATGATCCAGGACTGCCTCGAATATGCGAAGCAATGCCACTCATGCCAAATTCATGAGGACTTCATCCATCAGCATCCGAATCCACTACATCCAACTGTGGCTAGCTGGCCATTCGAAATGTGGGGGACTGATATAGTCGGCCCCATCGAACCAGCATCGTCTAGAGGACATCGTTTCATCCTAGCAACGACTGACTACTTCTCCAAATGGGCAGAAGCGGTACCACCGAGGGAAGTGAAGACGGAGAATATCCTCCATTTCTTCAAGACGCATGTCATATATCGGTTTGGAACTCCGCGACGGATCATCTCCGATAACGGGCCAGCTTACAGAAGCCACAAGATCAGTCGCTTCGCGCAACAGCATAATATAGACTGGAGATATTCCTCGGTTTATAATCCGCGAGCCAACGGACTAGCTGAAGCCTTCAACAAGACCTTGACAAAAATCATAAAGAAAACGGTGTCCCGAAATAAGAAAGACTGGCACGAAAGACTGCAAGAAGCTTTTTGGGCATATCGAACTACGTTCAAGACGGCCACGAACACAACGCCGTACGCGTTGGTGTTCGGTACAGAAGCAGTACTCCCCCTCGAGATAGAGTTACCCTCTCTACGAGTGGCAGTCCACTACGAGCTGACGGACGAAGAAAATGCTCACCTTCGGCTTGAGGAGCTTGACGCCCTTGATGAAACCCGGCTCATAGCGCAGCAAAATCTGGAAGCTTATAAAGCAAAGATGATGCGCTCATACGAAAGATTGACCCGACCGAGGACATTCCGCCAAGGCGAACTCGTGCTAGTGGTCAAAAGGCCTATGATCCCCAATCGCGCCAAGCGGGGAAAATTCGAGCCAAACTATGAAGGCCCGTACGTCATAGATAAAGTTTACCGGGGTGGGGCCTATCTACTCATGGACATGCATGGTGAAAGGCCTTTCAGGCCGATAAACGGTCGCTTCCTAAAGAAATACTATGCTTAATGAGCCACAGCCTAGGTCAATGATAGATGACGACGACTATGTCCGCTCGCTATCTTCCTAAGCTCAAGCTTTATAAAAAGTAGCCGGCCTTCTCCATGACGGACCGAAACGTCCTTAAACTAACGACGGACCGAAACGTTCTTAAACTAACGACGGACCGAAACGTCCTTAAACTAATGACGGACCGAAACGTCCTTAAACTAACAATGGACCGAAATGTCCTTAAACTAATAGCGGACCGAAACGTCCTTTAAACTACTACCGCAGCATCTTTAGGCTGACGAGATATAAAAAAATATATAAAAATAAAATAAAATAAAAACGGTATGTCCATAAGCAAAAAGGGCACGGATGAAAATCCGAAAGGGCTCCGTGAGTAAAAACAGCAGGGCTACCGGCGAGTGTTCGTGAAAACCCGAAAGGGCGCGACCTCGTAAAAGAAAAAGAGAAAAAAAAATATATAAAAATAAAAAGAATAAAAAAAAACGGTATGTTCATAAGCAAAATGGGCGCGGATGAAAACCCGAAAGGGCTCCGTGAGTAAAAACAGCAGGACTACCGGCGAGTGTTTGTGAAAACCCGAAAGGGCGTAACCTCGTTAAAAGACACTTATAGGGTCCTCTCGACCTTGTAAGGAGAAACCACCCGCGTGAGATCCTTACGACTCACAAGGGAGCAATACACTCAGGGATCCCCACGATTCCTAAGGAGAAAATACACTTGCGAGATCCTCACGACTCGTAAGGAGAACTCTCTTATGGGACCCTCACGGCTCATAAGATTTGAAAGTCTTAAGTTACAGAGACCTAAACCTGTGCTTAAGCAACCCCCAACCTTCGATACTGCCCTACAAGTGGCTCAATAGTGACCCTTGTATACAATCCACGGGCGCGAATAAACATTTCCCTAACCAAGTCTCATCCGTGACTGGGGATATGTTCGTATGACCCTTGTAGGTCCTCTCGACTTACAAGGAGAAAACCCTACTGTAGGATCCTTACGACTTACAGAGGAACATACACTTAGGAATCTTCACGATTCTTAAGGAGAAAATACACCTACAAGATCCTCACGACTTGTAGGGAGAAATAACTTCGTGAGACCCTTACGGCTCATGAAGTCAAAAGCCTTAGTCGACAGGACCCTAACCCTGGTCGTTAAGCCACATTTGTTTGACATTGACAGAGGCAGATGATGATTCGCTCCTGGTAATATCCCAGTTGTAGCGGTGCTGATGCCGAAATCGGTTTATAGCGAAAAGCCAATAGGCCGCACATGCATAGGAAATAGCCGAAATGATGGGGCAACTTGCAATAAAAAGCAGCAAGTAAAAATGTATGCATGCAAAATAGCCGAAATGATTGGGCAACTCGCAATAAAAAGCAGCGAGTAAAAATAAAATAAATAGCCGAAATGATTGGGCACCGCGAAAAATAGCCGAAATAATTGGGCAATCGCGACCTTCGCGATATAAAAGCTGAAATGATAGAGCATCGCGGAAATAAAATAAAATAAAAAGAAGAAATGATAAAACTTTGGCCCTACAGTTAAGATCACATCGATCCCTGTATACAATCCAAGGGCGTAAACAAAGAGGGAACCATACTTTCCCAACAGGCTCCGCCAGAAGACGAAGCTAAATCTCGACGGTTCAGTCCAACTCCGAAGAAACCAGTGTCTCCATCAAACTCCTCGACTCACGGATACAAACACTCCTTGACGAGAGCCTCCTGATCCGCGTCGACTCGCAGAGCCACCAGTGCCTCCGTGGGAAATCCTCGACTCGTTTCAAACCCCAAGGAAACAAATAATCCTTGGTGCTTGGGAAACAAAGAATCCCTAGCAAACTCCTCGACTCACGGATACAAACACTCCTTGACGAGAGCCTCCTGATCCGCGTCGACTCGCAGAGCCACCAGTGCCTCCGTGGGAAATCCTCAACTCGTTTCAAACCCCAAGGAAACAAATAATCCTTGGCGCTTGGGAAACAAATAATCCCTAGCAAACTCCTCGACTCACGGATACAAACACTCCTTGATGAGAGCCTCCTGATCCGCGTCGACTCCCAGGGCCACCAGCGCCTCCGTGGGAAATCCTCGACTCGTTTCAAACCCCAAGGAAACAAATAATCCTTGGCGCTTGGGAAACAAATAATCCCTAGCAAACTCCTCGACTCACGGATACAAACACTCCTTGACGAGAGCCTCCTGATCCGCGTCGACTCGCAGAGCCACCAGCGCCTCCGTGGGAAATCCTCGACTCGTTTCAAACCCCAAGGAAACAAATAATCCTTGGCGCTTGGGAAACAAATAATCCCTAGCAAATTCCTCGACTCAAGGATACAAACACTCCTTGATGAGAGCCTTCTGATCCGCGTCGACTCGCAGAGCCACCAGTGCCTCCGTGGGAAATTCTCGACTCGTTTCAAACCCCAAGGAAACAAATAATCCTTGGCGCTTGGGAAACAAATAATCCCTAGCAAACTCCTCAACTCACGGATACAAACACTCCTTGACGAGAGCCTCCTGATCCGCGTCGACTCGCAGAGCCACCAGTGCCTCCGTGGGAAATTCTCGACTCGTTTCAAACCCCAAGGAAACAAATAATCCTTGGCGCTTGGGAAACAAATAATCCCTAGCAAATTCCTCAACTCACGGATACAAACACTCCTTGACGAGAGCCTCCTGATTCGCGTCGGCTCGCAGAGAAACCAGTGCCTCCGCGGGAAATTCCCGATTCGTCTCAACTTGCAAATGAAGCCTCAGGCAGCAGGGACTAAAAAAAATTGCTCCCTGAACAATGGGACCCTGCAAGTCAATCCAAAATGGTCTCTTGCATACTATTCACGGGTCTCACTCTCCAAGGTCGAGTTTCGACAAGGAGGGAAACAACCGCTTACGAGTCCTTTCGACTCGTAAGAGGGAAAATTCTTTTATAGGATCCTTACGACTTATAAGAGAAAACCACACTTAGGAATCCTCACGATTCCTAAGGAGAAAAACCCACCTACGAGATCCTTTCGATCCATAGGGAGAAAAGTCTCTATGAGACCCTCGCGGCTCATGGAGTTGAAAAGTCTTAGGCAGCAGATCTGAACCTGCGGCCTAAGCCATCGCTATTTCTTAAGAAAGTCAAGATGCGTGCCCTATTATCCGTCAACCATGGTTACTAAGGTGGTATGCTGATAACAAAAGAAAGAAAAGGGCGGAGAAATGACCAAGACGTTATAAAAAAATGTGTATCTTTTATTCATAGACTTGATTGAGTACAAGATACATTGTGCTAAAGAATAAAAAATATGCATATACATTTTTTATTTACAAGTACAAACGATACAAGGAGAGTTACTGAGAAGGAAGCCTCTTGAATAGCTCTATCAATTGCTCGCGTAGTTCCTTCCACGCCTTCTCTTGATTAGCCGCCACCGCCAGTTCGGCCTCTACTTGAGCCCGCTGCTGCATGAAGGAGGCAAGATGTTCCCCAACGACCTGCTGAGCTGCTTCACGGCCTCGGGCATCACGCTCGGCGGCATCAAGCTTCCGCTTCAGGGCTAGCCCATTAGAAATACGCTCCAGAAGGCCTTCAAAGACAGCTTTCACCTCGGCAGCATTCGTCCTAACTTCAGCGCGCAAGCGAGCAGTTGCGCTTGAAGATTCCTGACGTTCCTTCAACCGTAAAGCTGCTTCTTGTTCCAAATGGCGGAAGTAAGAAGTGCTTTGCTCGAGCCAAGATGTACGTTGGGTGCTTATGGCCAAAACTTCAGGAGAAGGACGCGTCGACTCCAGCCGATGTAGGCAGGCCTCGATCTCCCTGCAGTGGTTAACCCAAGATTAGACGACGCCTTCGTTGTGAAAGTTTACGAGCGCCGCCAACATTGGATTAACCTCCACGGCGAAATCTGCAGCAGAGGGGAGAGCGTCCGCGTTAAGCTCTTCGATATACCCGCTCAGCATGCCCAAACTCATCACGGCACCCTTTGCAGATGGACGTTTCAAGAAAGGGCCTGTCGGTGAAAGGACACGAGACTCAAGAGGGATCGGAGCCGGAACGATAGCTGCAAAACAAAACATAGTTAAACGATGGTTCAAGAGATGTTAAAGAGTCGTCAAAAAGGAAATTTACTATACCAGCTGCAACAGATGGAAAAGCTGGAAGGGCCGGTGGCGTGGCAGGTCTTGCGTCCCCTCCTTCAATTCGTGGCACTACAATAAGGAAGAGGAAAAGTCAGAAATCATCCCATTGCTAAGAAAGGGGAAAAGAAAGACATCGAAATGAAAATATACTCACCGGCACCACTAGAAGGAGAAGCGAATTCGGATGGGAAGGAGAAGTGTGGGAGCAACACTTGGTATAGATGATCAAAGAGCACTCCTGAAAGGACACAGTGGTATAACGTTAGTACATAAGCTACACGTTTAAAAGATTAATTCATGAGTCATAAATCCATACCTTCCAACATCCGCGATGGCACAAGGGAAGGCTGGGAGATGACCACCGCCAAAGCAGTAGTTGACGGTGCTCCTTCGAGCAATGGAGCATCGGCACTGGCCGCGCCTGCGTTAAAAACAAAGACAAACTTATTAGAAAAGATCACAAGATATATAAAAAAAAAGAGGGAATGATGGTAACTCGAAGTTTACCCGACGAGCTGCCAGCCGAAACTGAGGCAATTCCCTCCTCCATCGACATGAGGCCACCACCCATAACCTCATCACCCAACTCGATAGGGACCGTCGTCGTGCTCGCGCGACCAGGAGACGGCAGAAGATCGTAGACGGGGAGGGCAATGATTGGAGCATTGCCAGACTCTTGGAAGGAAGCGGCTGATTCTTCCCCAAGAGTCGTACCCATCTCACCCGCTACTTCCTCGGGCTCCGCTGTCTCCATCGGCTCATCTACCGTCACCACGAGGTCGCCAGCCTCGAGTGCCTCGTCCGCCATCACCCCGGACTCAGTTGTAATGATCATTTCATCTGCCGCCACTTCAGGCTCGGCATCAACGACCTTCTCGGCTATAGGCCCCTCAACCTCCGCATCAGGCTCCATGGCCTCAACGATGTTGCCCACTGTCGGCTCGAGTTCGGCAGGCACCGCCTCCTCTGTTCCCCTGGGTTCAACGGTCTCCGCCTCACCCTCGGGCGGACTTGGCCCTGCAAAATAATAGATATAAGAACCGTCGGCATTATAACTCTCACAATAAAAATTCTAAAAGAAATGTTACCTGAAGTGGACTTATCATTTGCGCTTCGAACGGCGCGCGCCACTCGTCTGGGAGCAGTGGATAGGGCGACGGGGGCCTCTCCGGAAGGAGTATCTGCTCGAGGGACGGTGCTTGGGCCCGCTCCCATAGCCAAAGCAGTCCGGCGCGCCTTCGCTTCGCGCCTCAGTCGCTTTCTCTCCTCCTGAGCCGTTGAGACGGACCTCACCAGAGCCTCTCTCATTGAGGCGTCTTCGTCCGTGAGTAGGGATGCCTCCAAGTTTTTCAAGGCATCTCTCATCGTTTTGTCAAGTCGAGGCTCTTGTAGCAGCCCCGACGAGACCGGGACTTCAGTAACAGGCTTGGGGAGGATCCCCGCATCAACTGATATAGCTCCTACAAAGAAACAAAGGAAGAAGGTTAGGTTGACCATCAGAAGAGATAACAAATTTTTCTTATAAAAGAAAAGGGGGTGGGACACACCAACGCCTGCTAGAGCACGTTTCTCCTCCTCCTCTTGGAAAGTTTTCAAAGAGGCAGCAATAGCTTCTTCAGTAGAGACACCTGTTGAAAATGGGAAAAGTATTAGTCAAGAATAATGATAAAAAAAATGCGATGAAATGATGAAGAAAGCGGCTAATGATCACCTGACTCAGCGAGTTTGCTTAACATCACTTCGAGCCTTGCTGATCGCTCAGAAGCTGCAATAGCGGCCGCCAAATTGGTGTCTGCAGGGTCTACCAAGAAGCCCTTATTGCTGCCATATTCACTTATTCCTTTGGTAAGAGGGGCCTCAGGCTCTAAATTGAGGATCGCGTCAAGAGAAAGGATCGACTTCTTCTTCTTTTGCCCGCCAGCTCTAGATGCACCTGGAATTGATTTGCGCTTGGCAGTCACCTTAGGGCGGCGGGTCCCGATATCCGCTCCTGCGCCGGACTCTGGCGATATTACATTAACCACCTTCGTGGGAACACGGGGCGCCTGTGGTGCATTCACCGTAGCAGACAGCGGCAATCCATGCGGGGGGCTCAACACGCGTGGTCGGTCGACTCCGGCATCTTTTAACAGAGGAATGACCGGGATCCTTGGTTGCAAGGGGGCCTTGCGATCACCGCCAGGAGGCGCACCCCTACGGTCAACCAGTATACGCTTCTCCGTTAAGATAATTAGGCCCATCGCATGCACATACCAAGCCACGTACGTGTTAAGCATCTTAGGGACACAGCTGGGTTCACTAATGAAGAAATAGGAACCCGTGTTAAGCCGTGTGAAATGGTGCATTGCATTCTTCATCCCCTCTCGGCTGACCACGGGCTTTTCCAAGAAAGCTTCCATCGGGACCCCTTGGTTGTAGCTCGATTGCTGAGCAAACCGGTGCGGGTTGTACCTCATAAAAAGTGCTGTCTCATTCTGCCTAAACACTAGATAGCCCGGTCGAATGGAGTAGAGGTGGAGGATTTCCCGAGCCTTCAATATGGAAGCCCCGTCCTTGAAATCATCGTGCAGTGACACTACTGACTTAGTAGTCTCTGAGCCTATGGTTATAACCTTATCCACAAAGGAAATCTTCGCTCCGACCAGATATGGACGAAGGAGCAGTCCCCTAGACTCCCGTGGGGGTGCAACCACAATTGAAGCGCCGACCAACCGCATGACTCTCGGGAGTCTGCATTTCTCAAAGAACGGAGGAATCTTATGGACACCGAACACCCCTTGCACGTGCATTTCCATCCAGGAGGTGAAATAGTGCGTCGGGAAGTTAGCGGGCTGCACCCCAGGCTCACTAGCGTCCGCCGCTACGCTAAGTCCTTTATAAAGGTAGGCCAGCCCGGCGATTCCTACCGATAACTGCAAACCAGCCACCATCCGATGCGCTGGGTAAAAGACGGAGGGCCGCATGTGACGCGGGTGCATGGGGAGCGCAAAGCTGCATAGCCACAGACCCAAGAACCCAATAAAAAAGGTCTCCTCATCCATGCCCGGGACGGCGATTTCTGAGAAAGGGACGATGGCAGCGCCGGGGAGATAAAAATCCCTTTGATTATTCTCCGATACAGATCGGCGGTCTAAGCCGAAACCGAAAGGGTCATCGAGCTGGGCGAACTTCTCACTCCGCTCTGATAGGAGCTCCGGGCGAATGAAGCGGGTAATAAAATCTGTGAAACTGACGCCCCGGTCGCCCGATTCCAGATGGAGTCCTTCATAGATCTCCAACATCTTCACCAGGCCCGGATATTGATGCTGAACGGCGTTCTCCGGAGTCAGGTCAAAAACCAGCGGCTTGGTGGCAAAAACGTATTCGTCAGGAGGTAGCAACTCCTCGTAATGCTCCCCCCTCATCGGCAAACCCGAGAGTTCGGCAAACTCCTCCAAAGAAATTGAGACCTCCCTATCCGCCATCAAGAAAGTGTGGGTGGGGATATTCCATTGTTCGATGAAGGCCTTGATCCACCACGTTGGAGGAGAGGGATACTCGAAGAGCGAGACGTAGACGGCCGAATACAATCCAATCTTCATTAGATGAGTCCTTTTCGCCGATAAGATGTATCGGGCCCACTGCAAGTATCCGGCGGGCGGTCGTGGCACCAATCCAATATTATAGGCCTGTCCCCAAGGGCGTGCTTCACCCTGACAGATTCGCCTTCCTAAAATATCTATTGCCGTCGGCGGTTGCACGGGAATAGCACCAATTGCGGGTTGTAGGAGGTCATTCGAGTTCCAATTTTTAACCTCCACGGCATACTTCACCGGGGGTTCGTCCGCATAAGGGATTGAAGTTATGGGCTCAGACGGCGTGGCGGAACTGAAACTGCGACGACCTTGGATGATTTCATTGTACCACTTTCCCCACAAGTGAAGGTTTTTATGCTCGGGGTCGTGATCCTTAATAAGAGCGAGCGCTACCCGGTCCACTGGTGCATGGGGAAACCCTCCTTCCGAGCGAACAAATGGGAAAGACAAGTTGGCAGACATGTTTCCTGTAGAAAGACAAAAATAACCGTTAGTGTTCTAACGCTTGGCATTTTAAAATCTTACTCCACACTGTGATGCAGTGGGTAGGGGACCAAAGGGGGACCCACAAAATCTGGATGACGGTGCATCATTTAATAAGACAATCCCATCATTAGATGAGACTGTCAATTCATGAAAAAGATCCACAAGAGAATATCCTCATTGATGGGAAATCCCTAGAGACAAGGAGAAAATCTCCTCTTTTAGAGTAAAGCTCTGTCACAGAGTGACATTTGTCAAACTCTGGTCTCAGGGGAACAAGATTCCTCAAAAGAGCATAGCTCTGTGGTAATAATGGAAAGATCCATCAATTTTTTTAACACTTAAAAGAATTAAAATTTTGAAATCTTGAAAAAAATCCAGGAAAATTTATAAAAAAAAAATCTTCATTTTTCAGATCTAAAAAGATCTACATTTGATCCAAGAGCAAAGCTCTGTTCATGGGTTAAAACCCATGGACAAGATCTCTGTAGATCTGTAAGTTTTTGAGAGCAAGGCTCTGTTGATGAAACCCTAAAGGGGTTTTCTTTAGATCAAAGATCTATAAGAGCAAGGCTCTGTTAATTAAGTTTAATTTAATTTAAATTACCTAGAGTGATTCTAAGTTCTGAACTTTGAAGTTCTTGGGGAAAGAACAAGAGCAAGGCTCTGAAAGTTCTTAAGCAAGAGTAAGGCTCTGAGAATCAAATTCTTGAAAGTTGTAAGAATTTTCTAAGGACCAAGGGTCCTATTTATAGGCGCTTGCGCCCCTTCAACTTATCAGTTGATCCAAAGGCTGGGATCTTGCCACCGCTGCACTCACGTGCGCGCCACGTGAGCGCAATGGTGGGGGGGCATTTATTTCCCCCAATCAGAGCAAGGCTCTGTTTGAATTTCAAAAATTCAAAATTTTGAAGCAACGCTTCAAATCCCGTGCGCTGCGCGCAATGCGCCATGTGTCAGAAGTTGATGCGTCAGCACAGCGCCCGAGGCAGCCCAACCAATCAGAGCAGGGCTCTTTTAAAAACAAAAAGTAAAAGAAGCAACATTCAGTTGCGCAAGCGCTGCGCTGCGCGACACGTGTCTGCGCAGTCGCGCAGGCACAACTGCGAAGCACAGTTGCGCAAGCGCTGCGCTGCGCGACACGTGTCTGCGCAGTCGCGCAGGCACAACTGCGCAAGCACAGTTGCGCAAGCGCTGCGCTGCGCGACACGTGTCTGCGCAGTTGCGCACGCACAGCTGCGCAAGCGTAGCGCTGCGCGACACGTGTCACGCGCTGGGGGAGTTGCGCAAAACAGAATAAATCTTTTCTGTTCTTGTTAAAACAAGAAGATTTTCTTCTGTAAAGCAGGGGCCTTTGGATCAAAGATCCAACGGTGGGGAAAATTCCCCAAATCACTCAGAAAAAGATCTCTGTAACAAATGTAACTAATTTATGAGCACTATAAAAAGGACCCTAGACCTCAATTCAAGGGGGAGAACATTTTTTTTTGTGAAAAATTAAACAGAGAAGACTCTGAAGAATTGGAGAGAAATCCTCAAGAACAAAGAAAAAGGTAAAAACCTTTAGAAAAAGAGAAAATTATCTTATGAACAGATCATTGATCTGAGAACAAGATCTAGGATCTCTAATGAAAAGAAAAAAAACAAAATAAATAATAAACAGTGCCTTGCACCTTATATGAACCACTGGTTCTTTAGAAAACAAGAAAAAACTTGTTTTCTCTGATCTGAAATTGATCCAAAAAAAATAAGAACAGTGCCCAGCACTTGCCAAAACTGCGCTATTACGCAAGCCGCCAGGAAGCGCCACGTGTCAGCAGTGCAGCAGCGCAGCGCACTAACGCAGCGCACTGCGCTGTTGCGCTTGCGCTCACCAGAACGTGACACGTGTCACCTCCACGAGCGCTTGCGCTCATTAATTGCGCAAAGTACCTGACAAGCCATGTGGGACACTGTCAGGGTATCTAATGCAATGCATTATTAAAGGGCAGAGCCCAATCAAAGGTCCAAGGGACCAAATAAAAGTGCTGCACATTATTTTAAAAAGGCAGAGCCCAATTAAAAAGCCTAAACAGACCAAAATAATGCTATGCATTATTTAAAGGGCAGAGCCCAATTGAGAGGTCCAATGGACCAAAACAAATGCTCTGCATTATAATAAAAAGGGCAGAGCCCAGTCAAAATAGGCATGAATAGCCTGAAGAAATGCTATGCATCATTCTAAAAAGGGGAAAGCCCAAACAGTGGCCTAACAGGCCAGATGCAAACAAAATGTGAACATTTTCAACTGGACTTAGCCCAATCATGGCCGTAAGTCCTCAAATTAAATTGACCGAGCAAAATTGCTCTTCTAAATCAATCTACAATCGGTTTGAGGGTACATCTCCGAACTCCTCTGACACCTGTCGTTGTAATCCTTCAACGACGTCAGAGAGGTGACGGGTCCCAGCGACCATACACCGAAACGTCCCTAAACTAATATCGGACCGAAACGTCCTTAAACTAATATCGGACCGAAACGTCCCTAAACTAATATCGGACCGAAACGTCCCTAAACTAATGTTCGTCTCCAAACGGGAATGTTGGACCGAAACGTCTTTAAACTAATCATGGACCACTACGTCCCTAAACTGGAATATGGACCGAAACGTCCCTAAACTAATATTGGACCACCACGTCCCTAAACTGGCGATGGACCACCATGTCCCTAAACTGGCGGTGGACCACCACGTCCCTAAAGTGGAACAATAGAGCATCCAAATGCTCTTTTGTCGGATCTAAACGGTCCCGTTTAAGTTGATCTTAGCCCCAAATACGGCTAACGTATCCTTAAGGATTTAAATGAATGATAAAACTCTAAATCAACCTTGGTTCAAGGGTACATCTCTGAACTCCTCTGATATCTGCCGTTGTAATCCTTCAACGACGTTAGAGAGGTGACGAGTCCCGATGGCCAGATATTAAATGGATTATCACGTTAAGTTGATCTTAGTCTCAAACAGGACTATCGTATCCTTAACGAACGTTTAAGTTGATCTTAGCCGCAACGCGACTAATGCATCCTTAAACTAAAAACACCAAACCCAAATCTAAGTAAATACGGATTTGGACTAATCCACGTCCTACGGGCGACGACATTACTCAGTCTCCGTATACAATCCACGGGCAACCACAAACAAAACAAACACACACGACACGAAGTGAAATTCTGGAGAAGGAGAAAGTTGTTACCGCGATGCGGTAGTGTAATTAACTGCAGGGGCTTGCGCCTGCAGGGAAGAGCGTCCCCACAATCAAAAACCCCTCAAGCGAGGGGGAATCTGACGAAGTCTGTTACATCGGCCGCATCCGTCTAAACCTCCGATACACGGTGCCATGAATCAACTTGGCATCTTCGGAGAGGTGGACGGATAAAACCAAATAGCATCTGCCCCGAATCGCCAGCGTCAGGACAATCGCAGTCCTGTGCGCCGCCCTTAGGAGGGGAACAGGTACTATACCTATCGTCAGTTATCAGTTCCCAGGTGACATGAGTACAGCTTAGTCCGCTGACTTGACACTGTCACTTCGCCTCAAGTGTGTTCCCACTGTACTTTGATTACTACCCTACCACGGCTCAAAGGAGTCGTGCAAACAGGTAGTAGTTGGGTGCAGTTCCGAAGCACTTGGAGGCAGTGACGGTTAGATAGGATTCGTTTCTCCCGGTATTGGGAGTTGATATCGCGCTGTGTCTAGGAGAGCCATTACACATAGTCGTCCCTGGCCAGGGCAAGCGAGATACACTGGTAGGTTTCCAGTGTTATCTCAGGGTGTTCTAGGCTACACTCCGACACGACTTGTACCGCTATTAGGGGACTGACGTTTACCACCCCCTAGGCCCGCCATGCGATATTCTCAGACGAACAGATCGGACTGTACGCAGATTGTCACATACAGGCTCAGTAGGAGTTCGGATGGGTTCGCCTCATCAGTCTTCTTATCGGCATCTACCTGGGAACCGTTACGTACAGCTAGTGCCGCTTGCGGTCTGTGGTTAAACCCACTGCCAGCGTAGTGTCGAGTCTTTAGAGTCCCACACAAAGGGTTATTCGCCTTTGGGCAAAACAGAGTAGAGGTCGCATGGTTTTGGGACGGGGTTCGTTCACATCCGCGCACTTGTGCACGTTTTGTGTCCGGACAGTTATTACTAGCGGGCTTTGGTTTAAGCCAGATCCTAGTATATGTTTTGGGGTTAGTTTTATCTCATTGTATTCGTGTTCCTCGGAACACGAATGCGGGTGTGTATGCACAGTTGATTGAGGCAGAGGCAGAGGATTCTCTTTAGGGTTTTGGTACGGGTGTGTATGCACAGTTGACGGTTGTCTTTTACCAAACCCTAATGAATATGTGAAATATCAATTAATAATATTAATTAAAGGAAATTGAGTTATGGTTAGGGTTGTTGACTTGTTGACCAAGGTTGACTTGTTCACCAAGGTTGAAACTTTGACCATCATCATTTCAAGCAAAGATGCTCTTTGATTTTTGCAAAACTCATTTAATGTGAAACGATAATGGTCTTTTCAACCTACCATCACCTTTTTCTTTTTGGATTAATATTGTTAATTGATTAATTCACATATATTTGCATATGGTTGCAAAATTCTCATCATTCTCTCATTCTCATTCTCTCTCATCCTTTGCTCTCCCTCTAGCTCAAGGCAAAAATCTCTCATGTGTTGAGAACCATTTGCCTTGGAGATAAAACACCAAAACTCATCTTTACTCATCCTAAGGTTAAAGGTTTAGCAAACCTAATACTTTAGTTACCTCAAGTTCGAGGAAGGAGCTCAAGGTAGAGGTCCTCGGATGGATCTTTCTTCGGCAAGAGAAGGCGACGAGGAGAACCATCCAACCCACTCCAAGGAGAAGAAGAGAAGGAGTTCAAGACTAGGTATAACCCTCTAACCGAGTAGGTAAAGCTCGTAGTTAGTTTCTAGTGTGTTGTTTAGCAAAGATCCGGGTTTTATAGTCCATGTTACCCTAAACCCTAAAAATCGTTTTTCACCGTTTCCGCAACCCCGAAAGAACCGGGACAGGTAACGTGGACTTACAGTGGTATCAGAGCCTAGCTAAACACACCCTAGCAATTTCTTGATGTGTGGGGTCTTTCACGGGCTGGTACCTCCACCGAGTCAGTCCAATTATTGCCGAGGAGAGAAGGGTGCTCCTCGGATATAGGGCTCCCACTTCGATCCAAGCCACGGGAGTTCCCCTGCAACCGCGTGCAGTGGTTCGCCCTCCCTTGAGAGATACCAGCGTCGTGCTTATTCCGGAGGCGGCGGAAGTGGATTTAACTCCCACAGCTGGTATGCCACTGCGTACTAGAGCTCAATCAAGGGCCAATAGGGCGCCAGTAGCAGTGTCATCAGCTGCGGCGTCAGCAATGGCCGTGTCGTCATCGGTAGCATCGCCGAGCGAGGACATTGAAGGCGAAGTGGGTCAACGCCGTACTAAAGCACCAAGGGGAAGGAAGCGATCGTCTTCGGCGATTAGTTATAGGCCCAAGAGGCGGAGGAAGACGGTCATCAATCTGCTCGACTCTTTAGTGGAATCCGTGCCTATTCTTCAAGATGAACCACTAGCCATGCAAGAATCGGATGGTGGTATACTTTTCCCGGGTTCATCTGCCAAGGAAGCCACACAATTGGCTGAGGCTATAAGACTCTCACAAGATGAATCCGAGAACGTAAGGATCCCGAAGAGGCCTTTTCCTGCCGTCATTTTTTACGAAGACCCTCCATCGATACGGCGACTATTCATAGGCCCTTTGGAAGTATGGGGTGAGAGGGCCCTTAAGCAGGCTGTTTCAGCCGACGCCGAAGACGCACTTTCATTGTGGACCGGTGGCCATGAGTCTACTCTCGAACCTCGGCGAGCATACCTCCTCAGGAAGGAGCGTCGGCTTGAACAAGCCATACTAGAGGCTCCTTTGCGCATCGGTATGTTCATGTATCTCTTTGTAATATTTTGTATTGCTCATATACATATATATATATGTGTATATATATATATATCCTTATCCTCGTACATACTTTGCAGGGACTTCGGCGATGGCGGAGGATCCGAGTTCGAGTCGCGCTTTGACTGTAGACTCCGCCAATATCCCCAATGAAACACTAATCAGTGTGGAGGGGGTCGATGCAACCGTTGCTCCTGCGATGGAGCTTCCTTCGGTGATTCCCGCTCCCCAAGTGCTTGCTCCCCCGGGAGAGGCATCTTTGTTGGTCGCCGATTCAATGGATCTTTCTGGGGGCGGCCCGGAGATCAGGGGACAGGTAGTCGAGGCTACCGTCCTTCCGCTGGAGCCTGCAGTGGCGGCCACTGCTCCTCGCTCGAAAGTCGTTACACTGGCCCATGTCCCCGATGATGTGTCTGGGGGCACGGAGGAGGAGGCCAAAGCTGCTATCCTTCCAGCCCAGAATGGGAGAAGTATCGAAAGTAGCCTTTTATATTTTACATTAATAATCTCTCCATTATCTGAACCCTTCTGTCTTTTCAGAATTGCGCGGATTGGCGGCGTCTATTGCCAATCTGTCTCCCAGGAAGTCTTTTCAGCGCCTGTTGGAGATGGTCGCTCCGCAGGCGATATCTCCTCAACGCATCGTCCTCTCTTCCTGGCAAGGTTAGTGTCGTTTTCCCTCTCCTCACGGTGTTATTATTATTTCATATAATGACATTGATGTCTTCTACAGTTCTGGAAGCTGATGACGAGGTTGAGATTCTTGACGGGCCTGGGGAGCCTTCAGACCCCTCTTGCATGACTGTGGGTAAGTAAAGTCTCAACGTTGTTCCATTTGCTCTTTGCTTACAAGTCTCGCTGACTGTTTATAAATCTGAACAGCTTTGCCAGTTCTTACCACGCTGGAATCTCGCATCGTCATGCCACCCGGCCCCTATGCTCTACGTGCCTTGGAACGGATGGCAAAGCTAAGCCTCCACTCCCTGTCAGCCTTAATTGAAGACCTTCGCGCTGGCAGTATGATCACGGCCGAAGCGTTTACCGCTGAAGCCAACGGCTCTCTTCCCTTTCTTGCCACCTACCATAGTGAAACATTGATGCAAGTCTGGGTTGAGTTTTGTCGGTAGGTGGAGGCTTGCTTGCATATTCTTGAATATACACGCCTTCCTTTAGAGATTGTGGCCGCGAATGCGAGCTTACAGGGGCTGATTGAGCGGTGCACTGCGAACATGATATCATGCGAGAAGAGGCTTAGCCGCAAGTTTTCGGAGAGGGAGCTGGCTTCCAAAGCGCTGAGGGAGCTTCACGCCAATCTTACGGCCAAGACCACTAGGGCATATGAACTTTGGCGGGTGCTTCAAGAGGCTATCAAGGAGGTGGTAGCCATTGATAAGGCCGCCGTTTTTACTCGTGAAATGGTCGAAGCCCATAAGGTTACTGAAAAAGAGCTTGAAGGCCGACTTGCCTCATACCAGACCCAACAGGCTCAAGCGGAGGCCCGTCTTTTGACAATAATGAATCATGAAGCCGAGGCCCAGCGGAAAATGGGCGAACTGGAAAATCTACTGAATCGTCCGCCGGCTTGAAGAATTGTATATTTTTTTTAATTTTATTTATTTATTTTTTATTCTTCTTTTGTACATACTCCTGAATGAGAGTATATTTTCTTTTACTCTTTCATAAATTGTACTTTGTATTCATTTTGATTCATGAATAAAAGACATATTTTACTTCATGATGGTGTGTCCCTTTTAGTAAATGAATTCTGTGGATAATCTATTTTGATTTCTCTGTAGGACAGCGATGGCTTAGGATTCAGGGTTAAGATCTGCCTCCTAAGACTTTTCAACTTTATGAGCCGTGAGGGGCTCAGAAAGAATTTTCTCCCTATAGGTCGAGAGGATCCCGTAGGTGTAATTTCTTCTTAGGAATCGTGAGGATTCCTAAGTGCGTTTTCTTCTGAGAGCCGTAAGGATCTCCCAAAAGAGTTTTCTCCTTTACGAGTCGAGAGGACCCGTAAGTGATGGATGAGGTTGACATTATCCGCATTTCATGGGGTCAGGGGTTGCTCTGGCCATTTCCCACGGGGTCAAGATTGACTTTAGCCGTGTTCTATGGGACCAGGATTTGCTCTGGATACTTCCCACGGGGTCAGGATTGACATAGGCCGTGTTCTGCGAGGACCAGGCTCCGCTCTGGATGCTTCCCACGGGGTCAGGATTGACATAGCCGTGTTCTGCGAGGACCAGGATCCGCTCTGGACGTTTCCCATGGGGTCAGAATTGACATAGGCCGTGTTCCACGTAATCAGGAATTTGCTCTGGATGCTTCCTACGGGGTCAGGATTGACATAGCCGTGTTCTGCGAGGACCAGGATCCGCTCTGGACGTTTCCCACGGGGTCAGGATTGACATAGGCCGCGTTCTACGTAACCAGGAATTTGCTCTGGATGCTTCCCACGGGGTCTGATTGACATAGCCATGTTCTGCGAGGACCAGGCTCCGCTCTGGACGTTTCCCACGGGGTCAGGATTGACATAGGCCGTGTTCCACGTGACCAGGAATTTGCTCTGGATGCTTCCCACGGGGTCGGTTTGACATAGCCGTGTTCTGCGAGGACCAGGATCTGCTCTGGACGTTTCCTACGGGGTCAGGATTGACATAGGCCATGTTCCACATAATCAGGAATTTGCTCTGGATGCTTCCCACGGGGTCAGGATTGACATAGCCGTGTTCTGCGAGGACCAGGATCCGCTTTGGACGTTTCCCACGGGGTCAGGATTGACATAGGCCGCGTTCCACGTAACCAGGAATTTGCTCTGGATGCTTCCCACGGGGTCTGATTGACATAGCCGTGTTCTGCGAGGACCAGGCTCCGCTCTGGACGTTTCCCACTGGGTCAGGATTGACATAGGCCGTGTTCCACGTGACCAGGAATTTGCTCTGGATGCTTCCCACGGGGTCAAGATTGACATAGCCGTGTTCTGCGAGGACCAGGATCCTCTCTGGACGTTTCCCACGGGGTCAGGATTGACATAGGCCGCGTTCCATGTAACCAGGAATTTGCTCTTGATGCTTCCCACGGGGTCTGATTGACATAGCCGTGTTCTGCGAGGACCAGGCTCCGCTCTGGACGTTTCCCACGGGGTCAGGATTGACATAGGCCGTGTTCCACATGACCAGGAATTTGCTCTGGATACTTCCCACGGGGTCGGTTTGACATAGCCGTGTTCTGCGAGGACCAGGATCCGCTCTGGACGTTTCCCACGGGGTCAGGATTGACATAGGCCGTGTTCCACGTGACCAGGAATTTGCTCTGGATGCTTCCCACGGGGTCAGGATTGACATAGCCGTGTTCCGCGAGGACCAGGATCCGCTCTGGACGTTTCCCATGGGGTCAGGATTGACATAGGCCGCGTTCCACGTAACCAGGAATTTGCTCTGGATGCTTCCCACGGGGTCTGATTGATATAGCCGTGTTCTGCGAGGACCAGGCTCCGCTCTGGACGTTTCGCACTGGGTCAGGATTGACATAGGCCGTGTTCCACGTGACCAGGAAAGATTGACTCTCGGTTGTTTGTGCATCGTCGAGTCATGGAACTGGGAATTTTGCCGCAGCTCTGATTTGTTGATGTCGTGTCTGTTGAAATGAGACGGATATTAAGATGATCTCCAGGCGTCTGTGAACCATTGAGATTTGGCTTCTTCTTCTGATGGAGCCTGGGGAGGGAAGGTGTGATTCCTTCTTTGTTTGCGCCCCTGGATTTTATACAGGGATTGATGTGATATCATCTGTAGGGCAAAAGTTTCATTCTTTCAAAAAAAAAAATTTATTTCTTTCCGCGATGTTCTATCATTTCAGCTTTTATATCGCGAAGGTCGCGATTGCCTAATCATTTAGGCTATTTTTCGCGGTGCCCAATCATTTCGGCTATTTGTTTTATTTTTACTCGCTGCTTTTTATTGCGAGTTGCCCAATCATTTCGGCTATTTTGCATGCATATATTTTTGCTTGCTGATTTTGTTTGCAAGTTGCCCCATCATTTAGGCTATCTCGCATGCATGTGTGGCTCGCTGGCTTTTTGCTGCAAGCTTGGGATTAGACACCGATTTCGGCATCAGCACCGCTACAACTGGGATATTGCCAGGAGCGAATCATCATTTGCTTTAGTCGATGTCGAACAAAGGTGGCTTAGTAGACAGGGTTAGGATCCCGTCGACTAAAGCTTTTGACTTCATGAGCCGTAAGAGTCTCATAAAGGAGTTTCTCCCTACGAGTCGTGAGGATCATATAGGTGCGTTTTCTTCTTAGGAATCGTGAGGATTCCTAAGTGTGTGTTCTCTTATAAGCCGTAAGGATCTTACAAGAGTATTTTCTCTTTATAAGTCGAGAGGACCTACAAGGGTTGCTTACCATGTAGACATATCCCTAGTCGCGGGTAGGATTTTGTTAGGGAAATGTTTATTCGCGCCCGTGGATTGTATACAAGGGTCGAGACGGTTGTAGGGCAGAATTGGAGGTTGTGATGGCTTAAGAACAGGTTCAGATCCCTGTAGCTTAAGACTTTTGAATCTTATGAGCCGTGAGGGTCTCATAGGAGGGTTCTCCTTACGAGTCGTGAGGATCTCGCAAGTGTAATTTCTCCTTAGGAATCATGGGGATCCCTAAGTGTGTTGCTCCCTTGTGAGTCGTAAGGATATCACGCAGGTGGTTTCTCCTTACAGGGGTCGAGAGGACCTTGCAAGTGTCTTTTAACGAGGTTGCGCCCTTTCGGGTTTTCACAAAAACTCGCTGGTAGCCCTGCTGTTTTTACTCACGGAGCCCTTTCGGGTTTTCATCCATGCCCATTTGCTTATGGACATACCGTTTTCTTTTTTCTTTTTTTTTTTATTTTATTATTTTTTTGTGTCAGCCTTGGCATGCTGCAGTCCACAGTAGTTTATCGACGTCTCGGTCAACAGCCAGTTTTAGGACATAGTGGTCCATCGTTAGTTTAAGGATGTTTCGGTCCGTAAGCCGGCTACTACTTATAGAGTTTGGGCTTAGGAAGATAGCGAGCAGACATAGTCGTCGTCATCTATCGTTGACCTAAGCCGTGACTCGTCAGGCGTAGTATTTCTTTAGGAAGCGACCATTTATTGGCCTGAAAGGTCTTTCACCATGCATGTCCATGAGTAGGTAAGCTCCACCCTGGTAGACTTTGTCTATGATATACGGGCCTTCATAGTTCGTCTCGAACTTCCCTCGTTTGGCACGATTATGGATCATGGGTCTCTTGACCACTAGCATGAGTTCGCCTTGGCGGAATGTTCTCGGCCTACTCAATCTTTCATATGAGCGCGTCATCTTTGCTTTATAAGCCTCCAGATTTTGTTGCGCCATGAGCCGGGTTTCATTAAGGGCGTCGAGCTCCTCAAGCCGAAGGTGAGCATTTTCTTCGTCTGTTAGCTCGTAATGAACCGCCACTCGTAGAGTGGGTAACTCTATCTCGAGAGGGAGTACCGCTTCTGCGCCAAATACCAATGCGTATGGCGTCGTGTTCGTGGCAGTTTTGAACGTAGTTCGATATGCCCAGAGAGCTTCATGCAGTCTCTCGTGCCAGTTCTTCTTATTTCGAGACACCGTCTTTTTCACGATCTTTGTCAAGGTCTTGTTGAAAGCCTCAGCTAGACCGTTAGCTCGAGGATTATAGACTGAAGAGTATCTCCAGTCTATGTTATGCTGTTGTGCGAAGCGGCTGATCTTGTGGCTTCTGTAGGCTGGCCCGTTATCGGAGATGATTCGTCGCGGAGTTCCAAACCGATAAATGACGTGCGTCTTGAAGAAATAGAGGATATTCTATATCTTCACTTCCTTCAGCGGTACTGCTTCAGCCCACTTGGAGAAGTAATCTGTTATCGCCAAAATGAATCGATGTCCTCTGGACGATGCTGGTTCGATGGGTCCGATTATGTCAGTTCCCCACATCTCAAATGGCCAGCTAGCCACCGTTGGATGCAGTGGATTTGGATGCTGATAGATAAAGTCCCCGTGAATCTGGCACGAATGGCATTGCTTCGCGTATTCGAGGCAGTCCTGGATCATCGTGGGCCAATAATAGCCCATCCTTTTGATCTTCAGCTTTATCTTCGGGCCGACTTGGTGAGAACCGCAAAGTCCGTCGTGAGTTTCTTGGACGACTCTTTTTGCTTCTTCAGGTCCCAGGCATCTTAACCACAGAGAATCAAATGACCTCTTGTACAGAGTATCATTGACGAAGGCAAAAGAAAGAGCTCGTTTCGTGAGCTGATGTCTCGAGGATACATCTTCAGGTGTTCGACGGGATTTGAAGTAGTCTATAAAGACTTCTCTCCAATCCATAGCCTTTTCCTGGTCTTTTATTTGCAAGGCCGTTTGCTCGGTCGCTCCCTTTTCTTCGGACGACTCCGGAGATATTTCCGCCGGTGCAAGAACCCGACGGCTTTGCACAATGATCCTCACGTCATCGAGGCTCTCGTCCGCCAGTTCTTTAGCGAGCTTGGCTAATGCATTCGTCTATTTTCCACACGCGGTATACTTTCCAAGGTGTAAGAAGGAATTTGAATTAGCAGTTGCTGTACTCTCTCGCCGTACTTCACCAACTCTGGCTTGCACGTTTGATAGTCGCCGTTTACTTGACTAACGACCAGTTAGGAGTCTCCGTGTATGAGAAGGTTTTCAATTCCCATGTCGATAGCGATCTTGAGACCTGCTATCAAAGCTTCATATTCGGCTTCATTGTTTGTCCTCGGCTCTGTTAAAGAGAAGGCAAAGCGCATTATCCCTCCTTGTGGAGTCACGAAGATGAGGCCTACCCCTGATTTGATTATGGGGGTGCTTTGTTTGCACTTTTTCATGGAAGATGCTCCATCGAAGTAAAGTTCCCACTGGGTATCATTATCTCTTCTCTCTTCGTCGATCGTGTCAAACGCGTGCTCGTCTGGCAATTCGCAGTTCAAGGGAGATTCGGCAGGTATCTGATGCTCAGCGAGGAAGTCGGCGATGGCCTGGCCTTTCAGTGCCTTGAGGGGTCGATAAGTTATCGAGAATTCCATCAAGAGCAGGGCCCATTTAGCGAGTCGTCCCGTTAATATAGCCTTTGACATTACATATTTGAGAGGACCCACCTTCGATATGAGATGGATCTCATGTGCCAACGCATAGTGTCTGAGCTTCGTTATCGCGAAGATCAACGCCAGGTAGTGTTTTTCAATGGGAGAGTAATTGCTTTCTGCCCCCAGGAGAACTCGACTCAGATAATAAAGGGCTCTCTCTTTCCCTTGGTCGTTTTCTTGTGCCCACAGCGCGCCTAAAGAACCTTTGAGGGCTGTTGTGTACAGGACGAGAGGTTTTCCTTTAATGGGAGCGGCTAGCACTGGCGGATTCTGCAGGTATTGCTTGATTTCATCCAGTACGCTTTGGCATTTGTGATCCCAGATGAATGGAGTTCCCTTCTTCATTAAGTGACTGAAGGGGCAGCACTTGCCAGAGAGATTGGCTATAAATCGCCGGATATACGCGAGCTTCCGTTGGAGAGACCGCAGTTGCTTGAGAGTCCTTGGCGGAGGCATTTCCATAATCGCCTTGATCTTTGACGGATCTATCTCGATGCCTCGGTGTCGGACGATGAATCGTAGGAATTTGCCCGAGGAAACTCCGAACGCGCATTTGAGAGGGTTCATCTTCAAGTTGCATTGCCGAAGGCGTTGAAATACGATCTTCAGATGCTCTAGATGTTCCTCGTATGATTTGCTTCTAACCACGAGGTCGTCGATATAACATTCGACGATTTCATGTATGAGGTCATCAAAGATCTTCGTCATGGCCCTCTGATAGGTGGCACCGGCGTTCTTTAGACCGAAGGGCATCACCTTGTAGCAGAATATGCCCAAAGGGGTCCGGAAAGCGGTATGCTTCTGGTCCGCGGGATGCATCTTTATCTGATTGTATCCTGACGAGCCGTCCATGAAGGAGAAAACTTCGTGAGTGGATGTGTTATCTATCATCAGCTCAGTGACTGGTACCGGAAAGTCGTCTTTTGGAAAAGCTTTGTTGAGATCCCGGAAGTCCACACATATGCGCACCGTCCCATTTTTCTTCATTACTGGAATAATGTTGGTGATCCAGTCAGGGTACCGAACCTCTTGGATGAAGCCAGAGTCAATTAGCTTCTTGACCTTGGCGTTGATGCTCATCTCAAGCTGGAGCCGCATTCTTCTCGGTGCTTGTTTGATTGGCTTGACGTCCGGAGATATTTCCAATTTGTGTACAACAATCTCTGGATCTAGTCCTGGCATCTCGGAATAGTTCCATGTGAAGCAATCTTTATGCTGCATGAGCACGTCCTTTAGCGTAGCCACCCTTTCTTCAGACAACATCTCACTGACGAATGTCGGTCGTGGGTCACTTGCCGTCCCCAAATCAATTTTCTTGAGATTATCCGCAGTAGTATGTATTCCATCTTCCAGCTCTTTCGGCGCCGGTGGAAACTCCGAGATCACCTCTCCATCATCGTTTTCGAAGCTCCAGGGGAGGTCATCCATATTCTCGGGCTCTTCTTTTGACAGCGTTATCGCGTGACAGGTACGGGATCATTTCTAAGATCGATGTTGATCTGGTTCTACTCTCGTTATACGCGTCGCTTTCGGTTCATGCTTCTGTGGCGGGCTTACCCTCCAACTGCTGGATAGAGCGAACATGCCTTGTTGATATTGGTCTTCGACCCAGTTCTTGAAGGTGAAGCAGTCTTCGAGAGGATGTCCTATTGCTTGGTGATAGGAGCAATAGTCTGGGTGAGAGACCTCGTTCGCTTGCTCGGGGTGCTTGGACTCTGGGAGTGTCATCATTTGATGCTTTACGACGAGATTGAATATCTTCTTTGTCTTATCTTGGGGAAAAGAATATTCCCGGCCCATCTTCTTTATAAGGGACAGATCCCGGCTGCTCGACTCATGCTCGCGTGGCTTCTTAGACCCGCTGGGCTGCTATCGAACGTTTTTTCCGTTCTTTGGTTTATTTTTGCCTCTGCACCGGGTCTTCTGTATGACGGGCTGGCGACGAGGAGCATTGTCATTCTCCACGGCCTGCTGAAGGAAGCGCTGCGTCCTGGCTTTCTCATAAATGGCCATTTCACGGTTATGGTCATCCCGGACCTTTTGACCCGCTTCCCTTATTAGCTTGTCCATCCATTCTTCAAACGACGGACTCGGCATTTTGATGGCAGGATCTTGTTTTGGTTCAGGGTCAGCGTCTTCTAACAGGGCGTCTCCTTCTTCATCGAAGTCATGTATGACGTAGCTACCATGGACTCGTTCCCGTTTCTTAGATTGGACATATCCAAGCCCGACAGTTTCCATTTTCCCGTTGGGCAACTCTCGCTGAGTTCCAGGGACGTCCCAAATCCTGTTGTAGAATCGAGCTTGTCGAGCAGTCTGTCTGAAGGGTACCCTTTGGCGCTTCAATAGCCTTTTCAAGCCTTCTGTGTAATATCTAGGCAGACGGATGGGCTGGAGCCTGTCAAGTGTAGAATCCGCACCATGCCAAATATCTTTCTCCACTTTGGTTTCCGTGGATCGATAAAAAAGTATCTCCTTTTCATCTCTTCGTCTGGGAGGGACGTAGAATGTTTGCAGTTCCTGCACACTATAGGTACCAAGCGCGTCGAGCTCTTTGTAATGTTCTTGCGGAACCATAGCGATTTGCAAACTCCGATCATTGCTAGCGAGGGCTTGCATTGATGGCCGAGCGGAAAATACAGTGTTGACCTCATCTTCCGAATCGCTGCCGAAGATCAACATAAGGATGGACGGTCCCGGCTTGTTGCATTGGGGCGGCCCTAAATAAACTATTTCTTCTTCCTCCTCGGTATCACTCCCGAAGACCGGAATAGTGGTGATAGCTTTGCTCTTCGGTTTGTGGCATCTTTCCGTGTCCTCAAAATCTGGTAAGAAGTATTTTGTATCTTCGTACTTTCGTACTTCGTTCACGGAGAATGGGTTCAACTCCCCTGTTACGGTATACTCGAGACCATCCTTGAAATACTTCATACACTGATGTTGTGTAGAAGGGATAATGTTGTACTCGTGTAACTAAGGCCTGCCGAGCAAAGCATTGTAGTATGTCTTGGCGTCAATGACATGAAACTTAATGTCCGTGATAAGCAGCCCAAAGCATAGTGTCAATATTACAGACCCAAGCGTCCGTGATGACTGGGAGTCAAATCCAGAGATAGTGATTTTATCGCGAGCGAGGTGCTGAACGCTCATGCAGATTTCCTTCAACACTTTCACGTTGAGGAGATTGACGGAAGACCCATTGTTAACCAGAATTTTGCCTATCTTGATATCATGACAGTATCCGGAGACATAAAGGGGACGGTTATGCTCGCATGTCTCAAGGAGGAGATCTTCATCGCCGAATGTGATATCCGCTGTGTGCACTTCTTCCAGCTCGTCCTTCATCTTTTCTTCGGCGAGGAAAGCTTGGAATTGCTCTGGCTCTTGTAGTGCCTTGATCAATAAATCTCTCACCTCTTTAGATAGCAGAAGGGCGTCGAGAATGCTTAGTTGCGAAGGTAGTTTTCTCAAGTGTGCCAGAACGTTGTAGTCCACCTTACTTTCTTTGGCGGGTCTTTGGCTGTCAGCTCTTCGACGGCTTGGTCATCAAGGATGATATCCTCAGGGAGCTTTCCTTTCCCCTTATCTTTTCTATTTGACCCACTGTTCGAGAGCCCAAGATTCTTTTCGGGCAGCGGGCGATTGCGCAGCTGAATGTTCTCGCAGTTCTTCGGTTCTTCCTCTTTTCCCGACGTGGATTCTTTGAAGAGAGGGCCAAGAGTCATTTCTTCGTCAGAGTCGTTCCCGAAGGTGAGAACTTGTGATCCCCTAGCGTTGACCATGCGACAGTTGCTGGTAGTTCTTTTATGCTCCTCAGTCGTATTTCTTTACTCCCGACGAATTTTGCGTTTCATCCGCTTGAAATATTGTCGGTGAGCAACATACCCCTGCCACCATCTTTTAAAAGCGTTGCACTCTTCGGTGGGGTGCGCAATCTTTCGATGATATAAGCAGTAGCTAGGATGTGTTTTCGCTTCACCAAGAGCGTTCCCTTCGGAGGGTGACAGCTTCATTCCCATCGATATGGCTTTGGCGAACCTCTTCCTTGTCTTGAACCTGCTTTTATTTGCGATGGATGCACTTTGATCCGGCGGGAGTCTTTCAACCCTTTCGTCCAGTCGCTGGCGTTTGGCTTTTTCGAATATGGCCATCTCACGCTCTCGAGCAGCTTTGCTTTGAAGAAGAGCTTCGTCCAGGAATTCATCAATCATTTCGTCTGATGGCTCTAGAAGTTCCGGCTCAGGACCTACCCCCAGTTTCTTTGTGTAAGGAGCTTCTTCATCGTCTATTGACGAGTGAGAGATCACATGACAACTCGCCACATAATCTTCAGATTCATCCAACGAGTCTTCTCCATTGTCATCATCTTCGTCCTCAAGGACGTGGCTGAGAAATTCTTGGAGTGTGACTGGAGTCCGCGCTTTTTGATTATATTCTTCCAACGCGTCAATCTGTTTTTGCAGGTCCGTGTGCTTGTTACCAGGCTTCACGGGCTTCTTGGCTTTCTTCTTTTTCTTCGAAAACTTTGGCGGCTGGGTGTGAGTGCTTTGGCTATCACCACCAATCTTTGGAGCTGGGCGCGGTTTCAGCATTCCCTCGATGATCTCGGGTTCCAGTGGATTTTTCCACTTGATCGCCGGGCATGTTTGGAGATTCTTCAGTATTCTTTTCGTCTTGGCTGAAAGAGCGATCTCCCATGGAGCTTCCTCTACGAAAGAACATTGATGCCCCCGGTGTGTCCGTCTTCTTAGGAGCGTGTGGTTGTGGTGGGTTCACCTTCCAATTCTCGGACAGGGCAAATTTGCCCTGTTGGTATTGATCTTCAATCCAGCCTTTAAAGACGAAACAATCTTTAATTGGATGGCTTACCGTTTGATGGTAGGGGCAATAATTGGGACTATTAGCCTCGCCGGGTTGCAACGGTCGTTTTGGATTCGGCAGATTGATGAGCCTGTTGCGCACCGCTAGCTCGATCAATCTCTTCGTTTTGTCCCGGAGAAACGAATAAGGGCGCTTCATCTTCTCATTATAGAATTGCCGCCTCTCGTCTAGGCGATCAGTTAGTTTTGGGCCACTGGGCTGCTGTTGAGTATTCGCGATGAAGTTCGCTTTCCCTTTACCCTTTTCGTTCCGTGGCTCCGGCTTTGAAGGAGATGGTCTATGACCTATCTGGTCCATTTGGGCCAGTTTGTAGATCAAGGCTTGGAACGTGGTCGGCTTGAAGAACATCATGAATTGGGAAATAGTTGCTTGAGGGTCAAGAGTGCCCACGAACATGCCCACTGCCGGCGCTTCCTCGATGCGCTGCTCACATTTTGACCATAAATTTCGCCATCGTATTGCGTATTGCACCCACGTTTCACCTGGCTTCACCCTGGCATTGATCAATGCCGTTATTGGGGTGCGTTCACTAGCACTCGCGAAACGCTGGGTGAATAGCATCTCCATCTCTGCAAATGTCTTGACAGAGTCGTTTGGAAGTTCAGAATACCACTCGAATGCCGTCTCCGACAAGCTACCAACAAACTGGCGGAGCAGAAGTTTATCATTACCCCCGGTGTTGCCGCACAAGGCTCTGAATTGAGCGACATGCTGATGTGGATTCCCCGTCCCTTTATATACATGAAATTTAGGGATCGTATATCCCGGCGGGTACCTTATTTGGTCATACCAGCCTGGATAAGGTCGTCCAGTCTTAACGATCTGTCCAGCCGCTTAATTTACCTTGTGAGCTCGTATTTGCTGAGCAATGTAATCATCCAGAGCAGCCTTGGAAATGGTCTCCTCTTTGGCTGCTGAAAGAGCCTGAGGAGGGTTCGATGTCTCCCCTCTGTCGTCTTCAACGATGATCGGGGGGTCTTCAGCTGGAGGTTCCGGCTGTAACATCATCCCAGCCATGTCTTGGAACAAAAGAGCCATTCGTTTTATATTGGCTGCCTGCTCCACAGCCTCTTTTTCTTTCCTCTAGAGCATTCTTCGGAGGAACTCGGTATCATTTTCTTGTTCCCGATGCTGCTCTGAGGTCTCTGGATTTTCTTTTGGCCCAGTAAGTGCGGCCATTGCAGTCAGCATCTCCTGAAGTTTCTGCTACTGTTGTTCCTGAGCCTTCGTTATCGATCGGGTAAGCGGTCGATGACCCGTAGAAGCACGACCCTCCTCTTTTCCGGAAGCCATATAAACAGTATGCACCATCATGCCCCCAGACTTGGGGCATTTAGGTTCGGTGTCTTTGCGGTTCGTCGCGGACACGGGGGCTTTCTCTGGCCTCCTTCTCTTTTGAGTGGTTGACGTTGAGAGAGCCATTGCAGTGGGCACCCAGACGGCTGTTGCCTTTTATGGCTTGACAGGATGGTTTTCTCCTTGTCGAGCTTTAAGCTTCTTTGATCGGCGACAGTAGTCCTGGTCAATCACCAATTCCTAGACCTGTCTCCAGACTTTGTAAATTTTGGAGGACAGCCGCTGAGGGGGCTGCTCCAGCTTCTTTTCTGTAGCAATCTTCATAGGTGGAGGAGATCTTTTCAGCATGGCAGTCGGAGCGTTCTTGCGAACCCTCCTAAGCGGTTCAAAGTTGTTCCCAGTTGGAACAGCAGCATTGATTTCCACCATGGGAGCTGGTGGAGTTAGTCCAGACGGGGAGCAGCCCCCAGCCTTCCTTACTCGGCGCCAGTGGCGACGTCGAGCATGTCATGCGGATGGGATTGTCTCAGCTGTAGGGGTGACTTCGTCATGCCCACTGTGTTGGCGAAGGGCTGTAGCCGACGTCGGCCTCTTAAAGACCGATATCCGTTGAGAAGCAATGTCCAATCTGTCAAAGACAGACCTTTGGGCAGGGGAAACAGCTTTGGGGACTTCGCTTGGAGCAAGAGCCGGGATGGCCAGCCTTGTGAATACCGACTTCTTGGCAGAAGAAGCCTCTCCGATGATTTCGTCCGCTTGAACCGGGATGGCTATCCGCTTAGGGATAGCTGCTTCAGGTATCATGGACTTCTTCATGGGCCCAAATGAGCTTTGGCCCAGTCTGTTAAAGACTGAGGCGCTGGAGCTGGACGACCCGTTGAGAGGGGCCGCAGTAGTGGTAAGTCGATCAAAGACCGACTTCTTTAGGGCTTCCTGCAACGTCAGCGGGGCATTGAAGTTCATGGGTGGGAGCATGGTCCCGAAGAATAGTCCAGTGGTAGCCTGAGTTATTTGCTCCACCGGCATCTTGAACAGTGAGGCTGCTTGGGGCCCGTAAGTTACACCTCCAGATGAGGTAGAACGGGAGTTGCAGTTGCAGCTGGAGCATTTTGTGCAGGTAGAAGCCATTGATCTTTCGTTTTCTGCACGGAGCAAGACACCAAATCTTAGTACCTCGAACCCAAGGGCTGCCATATCAAACCGCGATTCGTTCGTGAACATGACACACGAAGTGTGGAGTGGAAAGAGGAAAAGGTCCCACCGGGTGTGGCAGAATCTGTTCACCGCCGAAAATCGGGAAGACATGCGTCTTGCCTGAATTTCGGGGCAGATGCTAATTGGTGCTATCCGTCCACCTCTCAGAAGATGCCAAGTTGATTTATGGCACCGTGTATCGAAGGTTTAAACGGATGCGGCCGATGTAGCAGACTTCGTCAGATTCCCCCTCGTTGAGGGGTTTTTTGATTGTGGGGACGCTCTTCCCTGCAGGCGCAAGCCCCTGGAGTTAATTACGCTACCGCATCACGGTAACAACTTTCTCCTTCTCCAGATGGTCACTTCGTATCGTGGGTGTTTGTTTTGTTCTTGGTTGCCCGTGGATTGTATACGGAGACTAATTTATGTTGTCGCCCGTAGGGCGTGGATTAGTCCAAATCCGTATTTTCTTAGATTTGGGTTTGGGTTTAAGGATACGTTAGTCTCATTTGAGACTAAGATCAACTTAAACGTTTGTTAAGGGTACGTTAATCTCATTTTAGACTAAGATCAACTTAACGGGATCATTTAGATCCAACAAAAGAGCATTTGGACTATATTGTCTAGTTTAAGGACATTGCGGTCGATTAGCTTAAGGACATTACGGTCCGTTGTTAGTTTAAGGACATCTCGGTCCAAGGTTAAGGACATCACAGTCCGTGAGTTTAAAGACCCCACAGTCAAGGTTAAGGACATCATAGTCCGTGAGTTTAAAGACTCCACAGTCCAGTTTAAAGACGTCATAGTCTATGAAATGTATGGTTGTCGGGACCCGTCACCTCTCTGAAGACGTTGAAGGATTACAACGACAAATATCAGAGGAATTCAGAGATGTACCCTTGAACCGAAGTTGATTGGGAGATCTGTAGTCCAATTTGGAACTAAGATCAATTAATTAGATTATGAGCACATTGGCTCAGTTAAATCTGAATTGAGGACTTATGGTCAATTTGGGCTAAGTCCAATTAAGTTTGAAATGTTGGCCCTTTGTTGGCCTGTTGAGCATTTGTCTGGGTTCAGCCCTCATTATTTAGCAATGCTAAACAAGAGTTTGAGGGCTCTGAGAACATTTTGTCTTTGGCTAAGCACTTAAACATTATAGTTCTGGATTTTAAGGCTCATTTGAAGGGGAGATTTGCCTATGGAAACTTAGCCAATTTGGCTAAGCTGGTTTTAAAATAGTGTTAAACACTAGAGGACATCTGGCGGTCACGTGTCCTCACGTGATGTATTTAAAACAGTGTTAAACACTGGAGACAAAATGCTCAAAATAGTGTTAAACACTAGAAAGGAAGGGGTCACGTGGGGTCACGTGAGGCGCCTGAAGATGGGGCCAGACCTCCTTTATTTTATTATCAGAATATTCAAATAAGTGTTAAACACTTTTAATCTTCAGGCCATCACGTGGTGGCACGTGATGGGTATCTATGTATTGATTATTAAAGTGTTTATTAGGGGTCACGTGGGGACACGTGAGGGCGCCCAAAATCAGTACTGCCTTTGGCTTTGTTCTCTTCATTTATGAGGGTCACGTGTGAGCACGTGAGGCATTGCCTCCAAGCTTTTTTCTTCTCATTTTGGGGAGTCTGTTTAAGGGTCACGTGGGAACACGTGACCTAGTCTTGTTCCTTCTTTTTTGATTATTGAGGATGGGGGTCACGTGTCACCACGTGACCGGGCTCTTTACGTGCATGGAGAGCTTTAAGTCTCTTGTTTTAAGAATTAAATTCTCTGTAGGGTTAAACCCTAATTCTTTTTTTAGAGGAATTAAATTCCTATACATGTGGAAGAATTAAATTCTTATGTAGGGTTAAACCTTAGTTCTGTTTTGGAGGAATTAAATTCCTGTGAATTTGGGGAGAATTAAATTCTCATATAGGGTTAAACCCTAGTTCTGTTTTAGAGGAATTAAATTCATGTGAATTTGGGAGAATTAAATTCTCATATAGGGTTAAACCCTAGTTCTGTTTTAGAGGAATTAAATTCCTGTGAATTTGGGAGAATTAAATTCTCATATAGGGTTAAACCCTAGTTTTATTTAGAGGAATTAAATTTCTATGAATTTGGGGGAATTAAATTCCTTAAACTCAGATTCTCTCTCTAGGTCTTGGATCTGCATGGCAGAATCTCCCCGATGAGAATGAAATTCTCAACTTATGGGGAGATCTGCTTCTGCAGATCTTCAACCAAACGAAAAACTAAGTTTTTATTCAGAAGAGTTAAACTCTTAAACTTGAGAATTAAATTCTCTTTTATTTTATGGAGCTTAGATCTCTTTCCCCTTTCACACCTAGGGTTTCTTTTCTCTGAAAGGAACTTCTTTTCTCTCTTGAGAATTAAATTCTCCTCTCTTTTCTCTCTATTGTTGTTTTTCTCCAGAAAATCAAAATTCCAAGGATCCCTTCTCTTCTCTTCTTGCTCCTATTTATAGGAGAAAGAAAAGAATCAATTTGTTTAGTGAATCTTTCATTGAAAGATTTTTGGTTGTTTTTGTTACCAACATGATCTTTTAGATCACTCAGTGAATTTTATTCACTATTGGATTTTTAATCCAAACGATATTCTGTCTGTTATTCTTGGTGAATTTTAGGGAAATCTTTCCTTGTATAAAATCTTTCCATAAATTGATGATTTTTAATCACCATTGAATTTTTAATCCAATAGTGCTCTAATTTACAGAGCACCATCTTTTTTGTTTGGAAAGATTTAAAGAAATATTTTCCCAGTTAGGGTCTTTGATTTCCCTTAATTAGAATTTAATTCTATTATTTCAGAAGGCTTTTAAACGTCTATCACGTGTTGGTACGTGATCCTTTTATTGATTATTAAATAGAATTTAATTCTATCAATTAAAGAGTTTAGGAACCTGTCACGTGTTGGCACATGACCCTCTTGATTAAACATTTTATTAAGAATTTAATTCTGCCTTTTAACAGAGCTAAGGAATCATCACGTGTCAGCACGTGACCCTTGGTCACGTGTGAGCACGTGATGCCCTATTGTGGTTTTTCCTTAGTGTCTTATTATATTTTTGTTTGACTAGAATTTAATCCTATAAAGCAGAGATCACAGGAACCTATCACGTGTCAACACGTGACCCTTTGTCACGTGTGAGCGCGTGATACCCCATTGGGGTATTTCCTGGCTGTTTTGTTATATTTTTGTTTGACTAGAATTTAATTCTATAACGCAGAGATCACAGGAACCTATCACGTGTCAACACGTGACCCTTGGTCACGTATGAGCACGTGATACCCCATTGGGGTATTTCCTGATATTTTATCAAGGAACATGGTGCAACGCCAATCTCAAAGGCGTACTATCCAATGGCACTAATGGAGTGGGAAGAAGTCAAGAAACAAGTTACTGAATTACTTGAGAAGGGTTGGATTCACAGCAGTAATTCACCTTGGGGAGCTCCAGTTCTTCTAGTCAAGAAGAAAGATGGCACAAGTGTTCCCCTCCGAACGGCGGCCGACGACGTTAGGACGTCTAGCCTGAGATTCGGGGCAGATGCTATTTGGTTTTATCCGTCTACCTCTCCGAAGATGCCAAGTTGATTTATGGCACCGTATATCGGAGGTTTAGACGGATGCGGCCGATGTAGCAGACTTCGTCAGATTCCCCCTCGCTTCAGGGGTTTTTGATTATGGGGACGCTCTTCCCTGCAGGCGCAAGCCCCTGCAGTTAATTACGCTACCGCATCGCGGTAACAACTTTCTCCTTCTCCAGAATTTCACTTAGTGTCGTGTGTGTTTGTTTTGTTTGTGGTTGCCCGTGGATTGTATACGGAGACTAAGCGATATCGTCGCCCGTAGGACGTGGATTAGTCCAAATCCGTATTTACTTAGATTTGGGTTTGGTGTTTTGGTTTAAGGATACGTTAGCCGTATTTAGGCTAAGATCGACTTAAACGTTTGTTAAGGATACGTTAGTCTAATTTGAGACTAAGATCAACTTAACGGGATCGTTTGGATCCGACAAAAGAGCATTTGGGGGCTCTATTGTTCCAGTTTAGGGACATAGTGGTCCATATTCCAGTTTAGGGACGTGGGGGTACATGTTCCAGTTTAGGGACGTGGTGGTCCATCGCCAGTTTAGGGACGTGGTGGTCTATATTCCAGTTTAGGGACGTGGTGGTCCATCGCCGGTTTAGGGACGTGGTGGTCCATGTTCCAGTTTAGGGACGTGGTGGTCCATCATTAGTTTAAGGACGTTTCGGTCCAACATTAGTTTAAGGACGTTTCGGTCCACGAGTTTAAGGACCCCGCAGTCCGTATATGTATGTGGTCGTCGGGACCCGTCACCTCTCTGACGTCGTTGAAGGATTACAACGACAGGTGTCAGAGGAGTTCGGAGATGTACCCTCGAACCGGAGGTAAATTGATTTAAGAGAGCCATCTTGCTCAGTCAATTTAATTTGAGGACTTACGGTCAAAATTGGGCTAAGTCCAGTTGAAAATGTTCAACATTTTATCTGCTTTTGCATTGCATTTCTTTTTATTTTTATTTGGACTCTACCCATAAAGGATGCAGAGCATCAATTTGTTTTGGGCTCTGCCCACTTATAAATGATGAAAAGCATCTACTTTGTTTGGGCTCTGCCCTTTTTAAAATGCATAGCATTTTTTATTATTTCGTTTGGGCTCTGCCCATTTATAAATGATGCAGAGCATCAATTCTGTTTGGGCTCTCCCCTTTTTATTGCGTTACAATTTAATTAGGCCTGCTTGGTCTTTTTGATTTGGGCCCGGCCCTTCAGGAAATGCATTGCATTTGTCAGGCGCTTTGCGCCAATCAGAGAGCGCAAGCGCTTGTGGTGTTGACACGTGTCACGCAAGCGCAGTGCGCTGCGCTAATGCGCTGCGCCTGCGCTGCTGACACGTGGCGCGCTCTGGGGGCTTGCGCCAATTCAGGAGCGCAACAGCGCAGTTTGCAAATGCAAGGCACTATGATTTGAGAATCTTTTAGAACCAATGGTTCATGATAAAGTGCAAAGCACTATTTGTTTTCTTCGATCTAATGAGAATCAAAGAAAACAAGTATTTCTTGTTTTAAAGAACCAGTGGTTCATAAGAAGTGCAAAGCACTGTTTATTATGTGAAGATCATTGATCTTGTTCTTAGATCCATGATCTATTAGAAGAAATTTTTTCTATTTTATGAAGGTTTTTTTACCTTTTTCTTGAAACTTTTTCAGAGTTCTCTCTGTTTGAAGCTCTTGATTTCTCCAAAATCTTGATGCCTTTGAATTGAGGTCTAGGGTCCTTTTATAGTGCCCATAAATTAGTTAAATTTGTTAAAGAGATCTTTCTCTGAGTGATTTGGGGAATTTTCCCCACCGTTGGATCTTTGATCCAAGGGCTTCTGTTTTACAGAATAAAATCTTCTTGTTTTAACAAGAACAGAAAGATCTTATCAGGATTTTAATTCTGTTTGGCGTAAACGCCCCAGCGCTTGACACGTGTCGCGCAGCGCAGCGCTTGCGCAGCTGTGCCTGCGCAACTGCGCAGACACGCGTCGCGCAGCGCAGCGCTTGTGCAGCTGAAGCGTTGCTTCCTTTACTGTTATTTTTAAAGAGCCTTGCTCTGATTAGACGCACTGCCTTGGGCGCTGTGCTGACGCATCAACTTCTGATACGTGGCGCGTTGCGCGCAGCGCACGGGATTTGAAGCGTTGCTTCAAGATTTGATTTTTTTGAAATTCAAACAGAGCCTTGCTCTGATTGGGGAAAACAACAAGGAGGATGTGCATAGATTATCGAGAATTAAACGAATGACTATTAAGAACAAGTACCCGATCCCTCGCATTGGAGAATTGTTCGAGCAGCCTAGTGGCGCGAGGGTATTCTCGAAGCTGGATTTGCGATCCGGATATCATCAAGTTCGAGTTAAATCAGAGGATGTTTGCAAGACTGCGTTCCGAACTCGATATAGACATTACGAGTATTTAGTGATGCCATTCGGCATCATGAATGCACCGGCGATATTCATGGACTTGATGAACCGAATCTTTTCACCGTTCTTGGACCAGTTTGTAGTGGTGTTCATCGATGATATTCTGGTCTATTCGAGGAGCCTAGAAGAGCATGCATAACACTTGAAGATCGTATTGCAGACGTTGAAGCAAGAAAGATTATATGCGAAGATGAGAAAGTGCAAGTTTGGCTTGAAGAAGTGAAGTTTTTGGGGCATGTCGTATCCGGAGATGGAATCGCCGTTGACCCTGAGAAGATTGCAGCAGTTTAAGATTGGCCGATTCCGAGGAACGTAGCAGAGATCAGAAGTTTTCTTGGACTTGCCGGATATTATAGAAGATTCGTGGATAATTTTGCTCGCTTAGCTGAGCCTTTGACCAAGCTTACAAGAAAGGAAGTACCGTTCGTATGGACGGATAAATGTGCGTTAGCTTTTGAGGCGTTGAAGCAAAGATTGATAACCGCTCCTATTTTTACCGTACCAGACGGTTCCGGAGGATTGGTGATTCATAGCGATGTATCTGGGAAAGGTTTGGGATGTGTTTTGATGCAGCATGGGAAAGTTATAGCCTACGCATCGAGACAATTGAAGACCCATGAGAAGAATTACCCAACTCATGATTTGGAGCTTGCAGCAGTGATTTTCGCTTCGAAGATTTGGAGACACTATTTATTAGACGAAAGGGTCGAAGTATTCACCGATCAGAAAAGCCTGAAGTACGTGTTCACGCAGAAAGAGCTGATCATGAGGCAGCGTAGATGGTTGGAGCTGATGGCTGACTACGATCTTGATCTTAAGTACCATCCGGGGAAGGTTAATATAGTGCCGGATGCGCTTAGTCGGTTGCCAGCAATTCGGATGTTGAATGCACAGAAGGAGCTTATCGAAGATTTTTCGGAAATTCGAGTTGGAGATCGTGCTACCGCATTCTTCGGGACAGTTGATGCAGCCACAAGTACAGTCGTCGTTGATCGAGAGTATTAAGCAGCGCAGTCACAGGACCCAAGATTGCAGAAGTTTCGAGAACAGGGTGAAGCTGGACTTCGAACGGACTTGTTAATTCATGAAGATGGTTCGTTGCGATATGGTATCCGTTTGTGTGTGCCAAAAGGAGATATTTGCGAAGAAGTTATGAAGGAGGCACACAGTTCCGCATATTTCGTATATCCAGGAGGCACGAAGATGTACCGCGATCTAAGACAGCATTTCAAGTGGGAAGGCATGAAAAGAGAGATTGCTCGCTTTATAGCGAAGTGCTTGGTGCGTCAATAAGTTAAGGCTGAACATCAAAGTGTTGCTGGTTTATTGCAACCACTTCCGATTCCTCAATGGAAGTGGAAACATATAACCATGGATTTCGTGACAGCTTTACCGCGGAGTCCAAAGGGCAACAATGCAGTTTGGGTGATTGTTGATCGATTGACCAAGGCAGCTCATTTCATACCATTTTGAGTTGGTCAATCAACGGAAGCGTTGGCAGAACAGTATATGCAGGAGATTGTGAGATTGCATGGAGTACCTGTGAGCATCGTGTCCGATCGTGATACCCGATTCTTATCTCACTTCTGGAGAAGTTTACAGGAAAGTTTGGGGACTCGATTGAAGTTTAGCACAGCTTATCATCCTCAGACAGATGGACAGTCGGAGAGAACGATCCAAACTCTTGAAGATATGTTGAGAGCTTGCATGTTGGACTTCAAGGGTTCATGGGAGGATCATCTACATTGGGTGGAGTTTCGTACAATAACAGCTTTCAGGCGACTATTCAGATGGCTCCATTCGAAGCATTGTATGGTCACAAGTGTCGTTCACCTGTTTGTTGGGACGTTATTGGAGAACGAAGATTGTTGGGACCGGATTTGATCGTGCAAACAGTAGAGAAGGTTAATACTATCCGGAATCACATGAAGGCATCACAAGATCAGCAGAAGAGTTGGGCCGATACATCGAGAAGACCTCTAGAGTTCGCTGTTGGTGATCTTGTATTCTTGAAGATATCACCGACTAGAGGAGTGTTTAGTTTTGGGAGTCGAGGCAAGCTTAGTCCTCGATTCGTAGGGCCTTTCGAGATTTTGGAGCGTGTTGGAGAAGTGGCTTATCGATTGGCTTTACCACAATCTTTGGCGAATGTTCATGACGTGTTTCATGTATCTCAACTCCGTAAGTATGTTCGAGATGAAACACACATGCTGGATCATTCAGAGATGACTTTAAGGGAGGATTTAATCTTTGAGGAACGACCGATGTCGATTGTTGATAGAAGAGAAAAGGTCCTTAAGAACAAGGTTATTCCTCTCGTATTTGTTTCTTGGGAAAATCGCTCGCTTGGAGAATCAACTTGAGAACGTGAAGATAAGATTCAACAGAAGTTTCCACACCTGTTCTTTTAGATTCTTGATTGTTTATTTTTTTTCTTGTCTTGAGAATTTCGAGGACGAAATTCTTTTTGTAGTTGGGTATAATGTAACACCCTAGTTCATTTATACCAGTTCTAGTTCATGTATTTCTTTATTCATGGTATTTTCTTGATTTATGGTATTTTGGGTGCGAATAGTGTATTTGACATCTGTATTTGCATCCGACCCGACCCGCTTGCTAGAAACCCGTCTTGATTCCTGTTTAAGATTTATCCTGGCTTGTTACGTGGATCCGTGCACTTTCATTTTAATTTATACATTGCATACTCGCATTATATCAAGCATCTGCATTTTTTATAAAACATTTAACCTCACATAAAATACTTTAAAAATATCTTGCATGGCCTGCATCATACCCCTGACCCCGTGGTAGCATCCGCGCATCTTGTTCTCGTCCTATTCAGTGAAACAGACTTGTTTGGATGGCTACGCGCACGTACGTGCATCCGTTCTTGGGGGTATGCATTTTCGTTACCCGGACATCTAATTTTAGTTTTGGTCAACAAATATATTTTTCGTATTTTAAAACTGGATTTTTAGACTCGACCCGGGCGTGTTTTGGACTAAGTTTGTATTTATCGGAAAATCAAATTTTATTAATTTAAATTAATTAACACAGTTTAAAATTTTGTAACTAAAAATATATTTTTAAATTAAAATCCTAACTTACTAACAACCCTTTCTCTCTCTCTCACACTCACTGACACACTCGCTATCTCTCTCCTCTCTCTCTCTCGTGATCTCTCTATCTCTCTCTTTTTCTCTTTCTCTCTCTCCCCCCCTCTCTCTTACCTCTCGCGATCCCTGTTCACCAGGGATCCGCTCACCTTCCTTCTCCATACAATCACCTTCCTCCTTCACCTCTTTTCTTCTTCTGTTCTTTTTTCATCCCGCCTCTCTCGCGACACCCTAACCCTAGCTCGTCGCCGCTTCAGCATTCCACCCTCGCCACCAACCTCGCCTTAGCACCCTCGTCTCCTCCACGCCTTCTCCGACTCACCTCTCTCCTCTCTCCAATCCTCAACCCCGAACCCAACACTGCACCCATCACCTCACACCCTCCTCGCCGGTGATCCCTCGCCTCAACCACCTCGTCGCTCTAGCCTCGCCGAAGCTCCGACCCCGTAGGCCACCTCATACCCTCATCGGCATCTCCTCCTCTTCCCTCTCTCCTCTCTTCTTCTCCAAAACCCTACCCGAGCTTCATCCCTGCACACCCCGACCTCGACCCAACCTCCACCGCCGGCGACCCCTCATCGTCACCCCATCACCACGACCTCCTTTGACCCCAGAGGACCAACCCAGAAGCAACCTCTTTCTCTCTTCTTCTTCTCTTCTCTTTCTCTTCTTCTTCCTCTCTTGGCTTCTCGGTTTCCGACCGTCGCCGGAGCCGTGACTGTCGCTGCCGTTCCAGACGACCCAGTGGATGTACCTTACCTGCGTGATCACCCTCGCTTGGACCCGTCCCATGTGCCGTGCGTGCGTTGCGACGTTTTACCGACGTTGGACGTGCCGTGCGTATCCGTATTGTGATCAATCGAGGCAAGTTAATCTTGCTACATGCTATACTACTATATTCTATATTCATTTGAATAATAACATCACATAATGATTAGTTATGCATCCCACATTATCATTTTGCATGTTTCGCCGTTTTCGGATATCCGTGTGCATCCGTGCAAGTTATTTCACATCTAGTGCATGCAAACATATCTTGTTACATACTATATTATAATATACTGCACCCAATGGAATATTTACATCTCATATTGTTTAGTTGTACATCCCGCATTTACCAGTTTATCATTTTACGGTTATATGACATCCGTGAGCATCCGTATCATTATTTACATATCTAGTCGCATGCTAGTTTATCTTGTTTCATGCTAGGTATATCATTATGCATCCATACGAGTAAAATGTTACCCATTTATCACATTGTACATCCATACTAAAGTTTTACTGTTTTCGGATACCCGTTTGCATCCATATCATTTAAAATATATATAACTGCATCTATAGATCACATTAATTCATATTATTATTATAGTAACTCCCCATGCTTAATAAAGTGCATCCTATAGTATTGGAACTATAAATGTAACCCCTAATCGATAATTGTGCATCCATACCATTATTTCCATATCTATTCGTATACCATGTCACATTATTACATATTGTTGTTATATTGACACCCCATGCTTGATATTGTGCACCCTACATAGTCATAATGTAACCCTGATCGATATTTGTGCATCCATGCTTTTATTGTACATCCATACTTTCACCCTGATTCAATACTTGCTACACTTTGATTATGAGCACCCGTTTGATACCTGTACACTACTTGACATGACCTGATACACCACTACTTGACATGACTTGATACGTGTACACTACCTGATATGACCTGATATACCACTACTTGACATGACTTGATACATGTACACTACCTGACATGACCTGATATATCACTACTTTACATGTTACCTGATTCTGTTTCTAATGCCGACAATCCTGTCATGTTGTCCCGATGGACATATCCTGTTGTCTGTATAGACAAACCTGTTCCTGCTTGATCCTGTGTTGGCATTAGTCTCAGATTTATCAATACCTGACTTGAACACTTAACTTGGGGGCATGGGGAAATCAATGATGAAACCTGACTTGTAACTCGACAGTTCGATGCTTATACTGATCAGTTTTACGGGCTAGGCCAGCCCTGGGATGCTGCTGCTGACATTATTCGTCTGTACATGTTACCTGTTTACTGCCTAGCGGCACGTCTCGGATTCAACTCGAGAGTCTTGACCATGGTCCCGGGCATGCACGGGATACTATTGAGTTACATCGATGATTCATTAAATTGATTTCAAAGACTTGAGAGTAATTAACCCAGTAGCTTAGTTCAGATTACTCACTGCACATCACATATGCTTTTACCCTTCACTGTTCCTTATTCGTGTTTCTGTTCTACTTTTATTACTATTCATACTCGTGCCTGCATGTCTTGCTACCCCTTGAATATATTATTGTTGATATTATGACGCACTGACGTCTGGGTTTTGGATGGCCCAGATCCTCTACCTTTGTCGTAGGCTGATCAGGAGTATTTCCGCCATCAGGCCGAGCAGTGAGGATCCTATTAGTATCCAGTTAGTTTAGTTATTTCCGTACTTTCCAGATGTTACTGTTTATTGGATTTATTGCTTCCGCATATTATTTCTTGACTCGTTTATTCTGGCATATGAACATGTACTAGATAGTTTATTTTACTTTCATGTTCTTGATATCTTATAGATAGCCATAATGTGACTGTGGAAAGATGTTTCCTATCCACAGGTAGCATGGTTGGCTCTATCACGTGCCGATCTTAGCGCACTCTGGGAAGCAGGGCGTAACATTGATCGAGAAAGCCGCGACGAGCTTAGGATAGAGATTGAAGACCGAAGGACACGGATCGATCGGTATAATCTCTTAAACTCCTTTATATATAACTAGTATAGGGTTAATGGTACGATCCGTCGATTTGGGTTCCGTTAGCGTCGGGTTTCCAAAGTTTTTGTTCCTCGTTTAGCCACGAATTGATGGCCGGGGTGCTGCCGTAGCCCTACATGGTATCAGAGCCAACCCATTAACCACATACTAGTTTGTTTAGATGATATTAAAGTATCGAAACCGCAACAACTCCGAAATATCACTCGATGTATTCTAGTTTCTGTCAAAATTTTCAGAGTCTTCTAAAAAATTTTTAGCAATTGCAGTAGATTACTTGTATGACCACTAGACTTCACCCCAAATACGAACTACTTCCACCTGTTTTCACCCGAGCACATGTTCAAAATTTCCGAGCTGGCCGACCTGGGGAAGGACTTTGTGCTTCGTATTTTGGGTGTGGTCTGGTCTCTGGAATATTGGTTCAGTGGTATTGCTAGTTTGGCCCAGTTTTGATATGGTTTTATCTAGTTGTTTGGGGCTATTCGGGGTTATTTCGAAGTCGATATTTCTAACATTGTTTAAAATTTTACAGTACTTACATTACTATCTGGGACCGTGAATGTCATTAGAGCGGTACAACTTGTCTAATTGCTATAGTTCTTTTAGACGGGTTTGCGAACGTGACATTCACGTTGATGTTCTGTGATGTGCTGTGATGTTGGCTGGATCGTCGTTGTGGATAGCTTGGGTGCAATGTTAGTACAGTTTAGTTTTATTTGTACATTTGATATCGCGGGGCGAGCGTCCGACATGTGGATTTCCGTCACTGCCTGTTTGTATATTATTTGTTTGGGGTACGACCGGGTTGAGGTCGATATCACCGTTGTACATATTTTCTTTTCTGTACTAGGATTACCCTGCGGTGGAGTGCACGGATAGTCGGGTTCTAGAGGGCAACGAGCCCCCATCTCATGGCTTTGAGACGGAGGGGGCCTCACTCTAGAATTGGCGGGCTATTCGCCGCACTCGTAGGGGGTATAGGTTGACCCAAGGAGGGGTGCTCAAGTTACCGGATTCCGTGAAGTGCTGGGTGGCTCATTCACTTTGCTGAAGGGGCTGCCTCGCTTCTGGTTTTGGCGGGTAACTTGCCGCGCTCGTAGGGGTCTAGGTTTTCATTGCAAGGCTATCCACACGACCAGGGGAACGTCGGGTGTCACTTTCCGGCTCAAAGGAAACCCGGGGCTCCCAGATTATCTGTATTGTTCTGTGATGCTTATTGCTTTTCTGTGATGTTGCATTTATCATGCCTGGAGAGATTATTATATATTGCTATATATATACTAGTAGATGCTGTATATGTTTTACACCCACGCTAGTCCAGTCCCCGCTCTTTCCTTAGTTAAGTAACCTAACGAGTGATGACGGGACCCAGTGGCGAATGCGGATGGCATATACATACATATTTTCGTTCTTTTGTGGTGTGATTAATTGCTGGGATTGCGTTGATTCAGGTGCAAGAAAAACAGACCTAATTCGATGTTGTTGGAACAATTTTAAAAAGTTGTTATTATAAGGACGTTTTCTTTTGTTTTGCACAGCGGTATTCGGTTATGAATATCCAGCACCTCATTCGACGAGGCAAGGGCCGAGATCCCTTCACCGAGAGTGATCCCTTGGGCAGAAGTTTGCATCAGGGTAATAACTTCACTATAGTCGATTACTTTTTTTCTTTGCATCGCGGTGTTCAGTGGGAATATCCTGCTCCTCATTCCACGAGGAAAGAGCCGAGATCTCTTCACTGGGAGTGACCTCTTTAGCAAAGGTTTTCGCCACTATATATTTGTATAAAGCCATCCAGTTCCTTCAACGATATCAAGTTCATTACGTTAAAGGTTTTTCGCCAAAAACTATTCGTAGCCCTCCGTCATTTCAGACGGGTAACACTTAGTATTCATGCTATTTATGTTGGCCTTCGTCAAGGCATAGTGTATGGTAGCTATTTGTTATTTTTCTGCAGCATAGATAGATGCGTTGGTTTGGGACAGTCGTACTACTATTTTGGCCTTCGTTAAGGGTATGTACGGGTGGGTTCAAATTAACCTGGAGAATGACGGGTAGAACTTGACATGTGACTTATGATATATTGGCCTTCGTCAAGGTCATAAGAGCATGGGGTAGAAATCACATCGGGAGTTTCAAACATACAGGAAACTTGCCAGGCATGCGCATACCTTCTGGAGTGTGATAACTTGAGTGGATTCCATCTGGTTATCATGCGATGATAGTTGGATCCCAATCATTAGAGGAATGTTTCCCTCTCTATCATGTGAATTCATTAGAGGAATGTTTCCAATAAAAACGGTTCTTTCTTACTTAAGGAAGAAGATAGAGAGGGGGGAAATGGCCACTAATGAGTTGGTTTACTCCTCGGGTAATTTTTTTGATGATCCCGTCTAATTCTTCTTTCAGGTTTGGAGAAGAATTTGAGGATACAGTGGGAGACATCCTGATTAGATAAAGTGATTTACCATTCTGATCTAAGTTAGAGTGCACGCTGAGTGTTTCTTTTCTCTCTCTCTTTGGCAGCGACCATGTCCCGACCCTAGACTAGAACTCATAAACCTAGTTAACCGAACATTCTTAAAACACATTGACTTTTGGATTGTCAGAGTTGCATACTTCATTGCCACTCCTATTTCTACCCTTTGCTTTTCTCCGGAACATTCCGTATCACTATGAAAATCCACAGTTATTGGATATGACCATCGTATAGTTACATACGAACTCAAAGAAACTTGTTTCAAATTCGATGATGGTTTCCGGTTCTGGAGAAAATGAACAGGACTATTCAGTTGTCTTTTCCTTTTACCTTCTCTCAGGATGTGAGGGCTCCTAGGATTAGGAGAGGGTACACCTATTGCGCTTATTGGATAGTCTTCTTCTAAACCATAGGCAGGTGCCGAAAGGTGAGGAAGGAAGAAAACCAATTAGCCGAAGTATGGTGTACAGAAGGCAATAAGTAAAGACAAATAAAGGGATTAGAAAGAGAGCAAAGTAAATTGCGACTGCTATCATTCATGACCAAACCGCGTATTTCATCGCCACTCCTACTTCACCTTTGCATTTCTCCTGTTCAGGAGAAATTGAATAGGATTATTCAGGCTGTCTTTTATCTTTACCTTCTCTCAGGTTGCGAGTACTCCTAGGATTAGGAGAGTACACCTATTACGCTTATTGGATGGTCTTCTTCTATACCATATGCTGGTGCCGAACGGTAGGGAAGGAAGTAAACCATTTAGCCTAAGGGTGGTGTACAGATGGTAATGAATAAAGACAAATAAAGAGATTTAAAGAGATGGTAAAGAAATATACGGTTATAGTCATGAATCTGGATAATGGAAAAGGCATTACTAGGAATACCCGGCTACCCCTTCGAAACATTTTCATGTTTCAGTTTCACTGTACGTTGTTAATTGAAAACTGATTTCCCAATTAGATCCTTACTCCATGGTATGTATTTACCAGGTTTGATTCTCATATATGTATGGTTTTACAGATGATGAGTGGGAGTAAGTTATTGGGAATTAGGTGATTATATTCTCATTATATCGGAATTCGTTGTAATTGGTGATATTTGAGGAAATCACCTGGGGTTTTGCCTGACGGCAAATATTTGGTTTTGAATATCCGTTGTTATGCACCAATTTCAAACTGTTATATCTGTATGTTTATTTTATAAAGTGAGATATAACTTTTTGAAATTATGTCCATGACATTTACCTATATCAGTTGATGATTGGGTGAGGAGCATTATGTAATTCTTCTTAACCATGGTACAGTTTTCAACCTACGACGCACAGGATTTGAGTTATTCAACTCAGGGGACCTATACAAAGTATTGTATGTTGTCCAGTGTCCATTATGACAGAGGGCTTGGTACTCGTACTATATTCTGTTTACTTATGACTTCTCCAGTTTTAGACAAGTATTTCGTAGAAATATAAGGTCCAAGTTTTGAGAAGTTATAGGTACAAGAATAAAGTAGAGAACCAAGTGTTGCAAGTACCAGAATTCTTCAAGGTGATTGAAGATATAGATACTTGTGTTTGGTATTCAGTTGATAGTAATGGTTTTGAGAACTTGCTTCTCTTTCAGGTTACTCATATCTGGATGCACTCCTAAGTTGAATAATGCTGATTGGCTTCTCTCCATTTAGTTAATATGCACTGGAGACAGCTGCATGATTTGAATCTGGTTCCAATTAAATCAGTGCCTCTGTTTCTATATTGTATATAGAATGGTTCATATCTTAACAATGTTAAGGTATATGGAGTTATCCGGCTCATGCTTAAAACCAGACTCTAGATAACTCAATGCACGTTTCTGTAATGGCAGTTTGTGGGTTAACCCAGTCTATGACGAGGGTTAACTTTCTACCATCTGGAAGATCAATAATGATATTGTTCTTGACTCGCCACAGTTTTAGTAAAATGGATTTTTTCAGAAAACAGTAGTGGGAGTATGGTAGAACTGGAAGTGGTTCCAGAACCACAAACGATTACTGAAAGTTTAGGAAAACCTAAAGATTCAATCGAGTTTGACATTCCATTAGCCACTCCGCAGATATGGTGGGTAACCTCAGACGTCCGAGAAGTACTTCGGTATCCTCAAAGACGGTGACATGGAGGTTCTTGTTTACCCAGACTTGTCATTACTGCTGTTCTAGACAATGGGACCCGGCAGGAGGATGGGTATAGCGTCGTTCTAAACTAGCTTTAGAAGTGCACGTGTATATGACTCTGCCAGAGGGTTGTTGTAGTCAGTGGGAGCAGCGGAAGCATAGTGGACAAGTTGCTTGTGTCTATTTATAGACTAAAGCAGGTATAGCGGAGATAGAGGGCTTTGACTTCATCGGAATAGGAGGTGGATCTGTTAAGAAGGTAGTAGTGTGTGATGTCCGGGTATTTGGATGACATGCACTTTGTAGAAAGTGATGTTCCTATAATACGATCGGTTATTGTCATGACCCGAATCACGCCCTGGTCAATCCTCGTTCGTGACGAGCTCGTGCTGACCACAACTCTAGCCGTAGCTCTCCCTTCCCGTAATCGTTGCAGCAAAACCATAAACTGGTACCGATGAGGCTAGATCATGAATGAATACAATACTGAGCAAAGAAATGTACATCCTAAGGCTTCTTAAGTGGAGTAGCGTATCGTAAATATGTCGCGGAACATACATACGGTACGTCACTCTACTCAAGCTACCTACTCCATCAACCAGGGTCATCCTACACTCAGGAGGTAAAACCTAACGCTTTGATACCAACTTTGTCACGACCCGAAAGGTACGGAACATGACCGGCACTTAAATTACGAAACGTCTCGAGGAGTACGCAATCTAAGTAAGCCGAAAACCCAGAAATCCAAACCAAGTAAAGTAGTAGAGTGAAGGAAAAACCAATTTAAATCAAGTAGTTTGCAACATACGCCGAAATATGCATTTTTAAAATCACAAGTCTTTTCTAAAAATTTCGGCAGAGTTTCCTTTGTAAATACTGACCCCAAACGGGTACAAAACCTGAATAAGCATATATAATGAATAAAGGTATCCCCAAGCGGGAGCTAGCTCTTCGTCAATCGACGGTCACAACTGTAGGGCACTCTTGTGAGGGTTCATAAGGCATCAAACATGCCCGAATAAAATTTTAGACGTGCCGAACAACCCAAAGCCGGGATCTTTGCTAGATTATTAGGGTTTAACATGCAAGTAAACATCTTTACTACTAAGTGTGAGGGGTTACAACCTTTGTAGTCCGCTCCTTCGCTTCATAAGCTCCGAGTAGAAGTCCCTTCGCCGCGATCCACGATCTCCCGGACTCAAGAGAGTCTCCACGACTCGAACGATCCATGCTAGCTTGGAGTGTTCCGCTTCTCCGATGATCTACGTCGAAGTTGCTATAACTTAAGCTCTCTCACTCTAAAGAGGTGAACACCCTAATCTAATGGGCTAGATTAGATGAGGATGATGGAGTAGTATTTATGCTTTCTTTTTATATCATTTTCTCACAAGAAATCATCACAAAATGAATAACTAGTAAGCTTTCTCAAAGCTAAAGAGAGAAGAAGATGATGGAAAAAGAGTTAATCCTTTTGTGATGAATAGTAGAAGTGAATATATGATTGATCATGGAACCATGGTCAAGGATGATAAGGATAACCTTTGTAGAGAATAAACTAGAGCTAGGGTTTGGTTAGGTTAAAAATGAGTCATGGATAAATATCAACCATAATATCTTAACCAAGACAAAAGGAATGCTTCTAGATGGTGCAAGAAGAAGCTAACCCTAATCAAACCCTAATCTCTTTTTATCATCACTAAACATGTTTCATTATTAATCATATCATGTTACTATAATATATATCACATATATATTATATTTGTAACAAAAGAAAATAATACGATTAATATATATCGCATATATATCAATGTATTATCCGGTGAGAAAATGAAATAATAAAGCGAGCCAATATTAGATAATGTAATACAATATATCATATATATTATTATACATTAAATCATCGAATCAACACTTGATCCGACGATCCGGCTATATCGAATATAACCGACTAATATATCATGTACCGATTCATCGAATCAACACTTGATCCGATGACCTGGTTCATATCTAAATATCGCGAGAATACAATACGGTATCTTATATCGTATTATCATCGGTCTTTCACATATCACATATGTGCCTCTACTCCGTTTTGCCTGAGCCAAGAAACCTCTGTGTAGAACTCTAAAGAATCGTCAATACGCCGGTAGCAAGTGATGATCATATCAAACACCTACAAGCTGCAAGCGGTCAGCTAAACGTAACAGCCACCCAGGTATTGAGGGATCAGAAGATCAACAAGCTAGCCTGTACGTTCTCCTGTGAATCCAATCAGTAACACTCCCGTACAGTCCGGTCTGTTCGTCTGATATGTCGCATATCAAGTCTAGGGGTGGTATACGTCAGACCCCAGTAATCGATAAGTCGTGTCGATGTGAGGCTCATAACAGGTCGAGAAACTACTGGTAACACTTACCAGTATATCTCTATATCAGCCCTGGCCAGGGACTTCCAGTTATAACCAATCGAACACAGCACAACATCAACTCCCTATACCGGGAGAGACAAATCCCCTCCTATCGCTCATTGCCCCCATATGATTCGGGACTGTACCCAAAAGCCACCGTTTTTCACGCCCTCTTGGACGTGGTAATGTGGAAATAAAAGCACAGTGGGAATCACACAAGACTCTATAACGATCTCGGGTCTACAGACTACCCTGTACCAGTGTCACCGGAGAACTACCATCTGACGTGTGGTATCACCATCTGGGAGTTCTCGGCGAGTCCGTCCAGTGTACCCAGTCTCCACTGAGCACCCGTACACCATCTCTGATGTCAAACACCGATGGATATGGGATCATCCATCGCCCATCATATGGGTCAAGATGCGTATACGCTAGTCTACTCTGGTGTATCGATGCCCTGTCTCGATATACCCTCGACTAGGAACAGTTATAGGATGTACTCATCGACTACCGTGGCCCCACTAGTATGATCTCATCATAGTCCCAGTAGTCGAGTACAGATCCTAAGGGCTTTATCAACATGTGAGAGAAAGACAGTAAATCAGTACAAGTCAACATGTTAAGATAAAGTGAAACCAAATAGTATACTATCAAGACGAGCAAGAAAGTCCTCTCTGTATATATCCAAGCATCCATTATAATATACATCATATGTACAACAATGGCCTCTAGGGCATATACATAACTAACAACAACCACGCAAGCAATAATAATATACAACGCCGAAGGGCGAGGATCAATGTCACGACCCGCTTCCCGGTGTACGGCGAAGTGGGCGCGACGAGGCCCGCTACGTATATACTCAGAAGTACATACGCTAAGCGTATCTAAGCAATATAAAATAAGTACACAAGAGACAAAATGTAAAAGAACAGCAACTTTTATTTATTAACATTCTTTGTACAATACATGAAAGGAAATACAACTGAAATAAAAAGATGCCTAAACAGTGGCATAACAGGAATGTAAAGTACTGAATGAAAAAGTGTACAATGAACTAAAGTGCTGGATCTTCGACAAACTGCTCCAAGTCTTCTGCAGATGGCTCGATCTCTGCCGGGTCCAAACCACCTGACGACATTCAAAGAAGAAAGAAATAGAATGTCGTCAGCGAATAGGTCGCTCGGTAAGTCCCAAGATAAGAGGAGAATAGATAGAAAGTAAGAGAGAGAGGGAGAGAGTGGTTGTTACAGTTGTATTACATTGTTATATTATTATAGTATTGTGTTAACGCTGTTGTTGTAGCTTGGTACAGAAGGATGCTAGTGTATACGAGAGGGGTCTCAGTATGCCAGAGACCAGGGCAAATGGAAGTACAAGGCTCCGTTATACAACCCGGAACAACGGCAATTGGATTCATGTTAGGTGTCTTAATCTTACCGTCTCGTGCCACCTTTAACACCTTCCGTACCAATCTACCTCTTAAACCCCGCGATGTCTTGTTTGTATTGTTATCCTGTAAAATTGTATTGATTGCATGATTGATTGACTGACTGACCGAAACCATGATATCAGGAACGGTTATAACCGTAGAGTCATGTAAATGGAATACTGAGAATCGTGTAAAATGAATATATATCCATGGTTCGGTTCAGTCTGTATAAATTGATAATTGTATTCATGGATTCATGTGTTCATTTTGAATTGGAATCTTGTAGTTTATAGATTGAATTGAATCATATTCAAGTCAGATTAATCAGACTCAAACCCGAGTCAGACAATCAGAAATGTGAATCGAAGTCTTATAATTGCTAGGGTCCTTAGGGTAATTTATAAACTTGAGGGGTTTTATGTAAAAATACTTTTATATACTTTTCAAAATACGCCTCAAGTATTTATTATTCGTCTTTAGGGTTGTAATGAGGTTGGATTTTATGTTGTGACATTTCTAGTGAAAATATCCTAGTTTTATAAATAAGGGTATTTATCTGTAATATTGATTTATTTGAAGTTCATGGTATTTTAGTGTAAAATTTATTCTTGTGATTTTTAGAAAAAGGTGGAATATTTATATTATAATAAAATTGATATTTAAATGATAAATATACATATATTTATACAAAAATAGTTTTAATAAATAATTTATATTCCAAAAATCTCATTTTCTTAAGATGTCGTATTTTAAACCTTTCGAGACCGAATGCTCCTTGCGGAGGTCTGAATCTCGCACTACTAGCCCGAGGGTGCGCGATAAACCGCACGATCCCGAACGGGTTCCCCAAAGATGGGTTGTAGCGACGCTTTGCAAAGATTGTAAAACACTAATCTTTTAGAAAACGGTTTTATAAAATAAAAGGTATTTATTTGCAAAGTGTAGTTTTCCGTATTTTAGATTCTAGGGTTTCCTAAGCCAACTAGCCTATTTCTAAATGGTCTAAACGACAAGTCGTTAGAAGTCTCAAATCGCCTCTTCACCGCCAATTGCGGCCAGGTAAGTGCCAGGTAAGTGGGAGGCTCTCCACTACAAGTAGTGGCCCTAATTAAGTAACCACTTGCCTTAGACACACTTGCCTAGACACCACAAAGTCGGTTTAGATAAACGATCGATGTCCACAACTTATCGTATTTTCCTAGTAAGAAATATTTACTCAAAAGTGTAACAAATCTAAAACCTTTAAGAATGGTTTTATGAAGATTATGGTATTTTAATGAAAATTTCGTTTTATCGTATTCTAAGTTTTGATGATATCATTTTAGGGTTGTATTTGCATGTGTGTGGAGGTAGGTCATTACCTCGTGCTCTATTTTAAATGTATATTAAGGTTAAGGGGTTAAATGTGAAATTGAAACTTCATGGTATTAAAGTGAAAAATACGGTAAATTGAAAAGGTTATCATTTCATGTGTGAAAACTTATTCAAATTGATTTTTACAAGTTTAATGGTCAAGATGAAGATGTTTATGAATGATTGAATTGATTAGAAGAAGAAAAATAAACATTATGGTATTAATGTGAAAAAGAATACGATATTGCAAAAGCTATCATTTCATGTGAGAAACTTTGTCCAAATTAATTGTTATGTGATTAATAGTCATCATGAATAAGTTTAGGTATTATGGAATTGGTGACAAGTGAGATTTTATAGAAAAACCGAATCGGAAATCGGTTTGTTCCGATTTCCGTCGGGTTTCATAAGTTCGTATTTTTGAGAAGTAGAAAGAAGGGAAGAATGAGACTTACGAGTTTCGATCTATACTAAAGAGTATAGGGGAACTAGGTGAGTGGCCGAGGCGTTGTTTCGTCGCCGGTTGTTTCAGAAAACGTCGCCGGAATTCCGTCAGCGCTTCGCCGTGAACTCGGTTTCAAAGTACACCCTTCTTGTGAAAATTTCGAGAGAGTAAACCTAGTGTTTTGGAATGAGAGGTAGGGGGTAGGGGTGTCTATTTATAGGATAGGCTAGGGTAGGGTAGGTGAAAGGTTTTTATTTTAAAAAAATTGTAAAAATTAAAGAAAAATCATTAAAATTTGTATTAAATAGGGTGTAATTAAAATTAGGGAACCGATCCATTAAATTGGAGTAAACAGGGGAGTTGAGAAGATAGAAAGACACAAGTTTCGTGTTGGCGACTCGGCCGTCCGGCAGAGTCCGTCCGGCGGCGCCGGCCGAGTCGGGGTGCCGATAGGTGGGGGATCTCCTGACGTAGACTTTGGTATATTTAGTTTTTAAGGTTCAGTTCAACTTTTGGGAGTTATGGCCTGTGGACTGTTGGGCTTCCAAGAATTTTAAAAGAAAAATAATCTAAAAATAATGTGGGGCATGTGATTTGAACTCTGGCGGCTTGGTTTAGCAGTGCAAGGTATTACCAATGAGCTACAAGCTCCTTCTTGTAATTATTGTGTTATTTAATTACTTAAAATGATAGCAGCAAGAGTAAATACTCCAAGTATACATTAAATTTAAAGTAATTTCTTGTACACTAAAAATGGAGTTATTACATTCTTGTAGCTTGTAATTAAAAACAAAATAATTACCTATATCTTGTGCTCAGGCTAAAATACCCCTTTGTGGATTTTTGAAAAAATATTTGAAAAATTTTGTATAGGAAAAAGTGTATAAGAAAATTAGGGTTGTTACAATCAGAGCTAAAAAAGAAACTCAAAACAGCAAGAATCCATAGAAATACAACTGCAACTCTAAGGTCGAAAGAATAAACATCACTGGTCTCTATCTCTGAAATAAATATACAAGTTTGGTTGATGGAGTCACTGGATACAACTGAAATAATAAATAAACAATGGTGGTCCTGATGCAAAAGAACCCACCTACTAGCAAATCATCCGGAAATGGAAGTAGTGCCAGCAAAGCCGTAACGAAACCTGTACGGCAAAACCTGCAAGAAACTATGGCACAACGGGGGTGAGTTGCCAACTCGTGAGTAGAAAACATCACAGAGCAGAAATCGTATGTATGACGCAATCCTAGGTCATACGATCAATAATATCCTCAAATGACAAGTCTGAAGCATGAAAAGGTGGCAAGGGTAAACTTCTATACATAAGTGTAATCCCAAGTGCTCGTGTCAGTGCCTCAGGTAGCAATATATCATATGTATGAGATATGAATGTAAAGTAATGAAATGGATGAGACAGCTGTTTTCTATTTTTAAAGAGATGTCTGTATGTATATAAATCGAATAACATCAATAAAATCAACAAGGAAATCCGTGTCAAATATCGACACAAAACATAAATCCCAAAATCGCAATATTCCAGGCTCCGGCTGCCCGGACTGGCCTGTACCATCAAATCTCAATACCTCAATATCTCAAAATCTCAGTGTCTCAAATCTCACTGTCTAGGGCACCGTCAGTCCGGATCGGCCCCTAACATCAATCACAGGACCACGACGGTATCCTCCGGATATCCGACGCGTCAGTAAAATCACCGGTAGGTAGTGCTCCCCTGCCAGGCTCATCGAATACAACTCGAACTTCTTGCCCCGGGGTACCTTACCGGGCCCACCATGTACCCGAGACGGTTCATCCAACTCCTCGAATCGGGTCTCGAAATCCATCAGCAATCATGAAAACTCATGGTGGACGACTCATACATCATGGGAAAACTGCACTTTTCATTTAAAAAGAGAGAGAAATAAGTTTATAAATGTTCTTGCGGTTTTCCCCCAAATCCAGGAAATCCGAAATCCAATCATCAATAGCACGTAAACAGTGAATATAGGCATAAAACTCCATAATACGGCATAACAGTGAATAATAATATGCATGAAGTAGCGAGTAATAACTGCAATGTCTAAACTGGCATATAAGGCAAGTACACTAATATTATGTCGAAACTATCAGCTAACAAGCTATGTCGATGAAGTAGTATTGTCTAAAGTGTACGTAACATGGCAATTACCGATGATGATATGTGTGAGCCGGCAAGTAAGTGTACGTGGAATATACGCATCATCGGTAATGGTGCTGGTGTCCTAACAGCATGATATCAATAATGGTATATGAAATCACAATATAAGTATGCGATGCGGAGCGAACAATAAAAATGTGCGGGAGCTGAATGATAAACACAATGATAACTAATCTGCATTAAATATAAATATAAGTCATACAGTAGTGCCTTTTGAAATAACACGAATCACAGTGTTTTGGAAATAAGGGCTACGGTGTTTTTAAAAAAAGATACGTCCTTTGAAATATCCGTAGAATCCCTTGGCCTGTCTTTTAAAATACCCACGATTCTTTAGTTTTGAAATATGTAGGAATCGAATCTAGTCTAACAACTACACTAACTATAGGGCTGAGCTAACAGGCTAAACGAAAGGTAAGGAAACCGCCTAACATCTGAGTCGATACATATATAAATAATAGTCGGTGATCCCGCCTCAATAGTATCATATACGATCCAAAATCTACAATATGACATCCTAAAGTCAAGAGTGCGGATCTATCATCAATATAAAACTCGTACGGTACATCCGTCGTACGGCCTCCCAAATTTGGGTACGGGTCAATATCACATTCATCACATTATTCATCTGGTATCCTCTTTATCAAAGATCATAATCCGGGGTACTGACCTACGTCTAGTACAATATTGATACCATCTATGTATGCATGCATGTGTATGAAACACTACGTCAAAGGACCCGCTAAAACATCATGTCGTATCTCAAATACGAACCCTGTCATATCACCGATCTCACGGCCTCAAATCGAATCTCATCGACTCATCTCAAATCCCAAGTACTATCCTCAAATCCAGTATATGAACACATAGTCCCATACCCATGTGTAAATATACACATCCACATATACGTACAGGTAAAAAAAAAGAATGTATGCAAGTATGTGTGTGCGTGTGTGTGGGTGCAACCTCTACTCTAGGGTCTCGCAAATAACACTTAAATCAATCTAAGAATACCTAGAATCCATCTTTATCATCGATAAACTCAAATCAACATATAAATAATATATGTGTGTATACGTATTCGTATACATCACCACGAACTGCGGGGGTGCTATACGCCATCCACCCGACTTCCCCCGTAGATATAATCTACCCACTTTGCTTCTTGTGTGTCGGTGTCGGTGTCGCCTTCATCTTCTTCATCGTATGAAACCCACGTGAAGGTACCTACAAGGATAAAACAATCGCAAAAGCACATGAAAATCACATCGGAAAACCAAAACGACACGCTAAGGCCTATAGGTTAGAACCTATGGACTACGCTTTCAACACCATCAAACAACCCTCGATATCGTCGTACAAACGTCAAGTGATCGAGGTAAAACACAAATACGCAAATCCAGAATTCAAAATACGAGGAACGAAACCACGAATCAAGACATCAACTATTGCAAATGGTCCCAGATTCTACCCTAGGTCAAATCAGCCAATTTTGCACATGCCAAGGGTCAAATTTACTGGAGATAAGGCCCTGAAACAAAAACGAAGCATTTCCAACCTGCTCTGGCCGCAATTTGCGGCCAGAAGGAATTTATTTGCAGCCTGAAAGAGGGGGTAGGGGCTAGGGTTTTGGGTGGTGGTTCTTAGGTGCCTGCATGTATCACCGTCCTTGCAAAAATATTTTCAGGTGACCCGGGTGTTAGCAGATTTCAATATACACTCACAGAATCCATAATTTTTCCGATATCGGGTTTCTAAATCCGTATTCCGGGGTTCTAGTCTCTGATTTAAGTCTCCAATCCATCACCATCGGGGTCGTATAGCCTCTAGTAACCCTAATTCCACCTTTGGTTTCAACCAAAACCCTAATCCTCAACTCAAGTTTTCAAACTCCCCAAAACCACACAATATCGGTTACAATTTTAACATGGATGTAAAAGCAATGGGAAAACTAAGCTAATGGTTTAGAAAATACCTCATTTGGCAACTCAAGAAAATTCTTGAGTTGCCCCAAGTGTCCAAAATGCATGCTTTCTTGGTCTAGTGTGTTGCTTGAGAGCTTGTGCACATATTTTATGAAGAGGAGTTGGGATTTTGATGAGGGAAATGAGGTGTTTGTGAAGGTTTGATGAAGAGGGAGATGAGGGTAGCAGCAACAGCAGCAAGGGAGTTGAGGGGAGAGATGATGAGGGTGAAGGAATGAAGGAGGAAAGTCCAAGGTCAAGGGTAACCCCTCTCACTCTCTCTCATGCACATACCTCTATTCTTTAATCATATTCCATTTCTTTTCTTTTCTTTTTCTACTCTCATCAATAGTAAAACCAAAACAAATACCCATACACCCCAAATCATGTAGGAAAAATGTAACAAGTGATAAAAATGACATGTGCACAAAACACGCTTTAAGTCCGATTAGCGATTTTTAATTGCGATTAGCACTAAATTAGTGTCAAATAACACATAAATTCTCATAATTTGCATGAATCACATAAAGCACCTTCTTTTTAGTAATTTCCATAATTTTCCAAATTTTTCTCAATTTATCGGTATTTAATAATACCGCCCTATTAAAATATTCAATATTTTATTATTAAATTATAAAAATTCCCAAAAATAATATTTTATTTTTCCGAAATGTTACAATCTTCCCCCCTTAAAGAAATTCGGTCCCCGAATTTAAATTTAAATTCCTCAAATACTAAAACATTTCAGTACAAAGTCCAAGTCGTCGGGGTCTTGAAATCATCAATACATAAAATGCATAATAGTGCAATGCATGCGCATGAACAATGAGCAGATAACTCAAAATCAAAACTCCGTCAAACATCTCGCAATCATCAGAGTTATGGGGAAGCCATCAATGTCTAAATCCGATACGAAAACCAATATGATCTACATCAACACTATACATATAAACACCTGAAGGAAATGCATGTCAAACCGTTTCAAGTCGCTGTGCGATGCGCATAACGCTGCACAGTGGCGGGCGTCTCTAGTAAGAAAATAACTCTATATATATCCTTTGTTTAATATACACGTCCCGCCATTTTTTTTGAAAACAATTTAGAAGGGTTTCCTTATTTTAAACGTTTCGTGTCATCTCAGACACGTACGTAAATACTGAGACAATAGCTCTCTTTTTGGAATTCCCTTCAATAGCTATCAATGCATGCAAAATATACTCAGGTACTGCCCTCGGACTAGTCCTATTTAGTACGAAAGCAATAGTAAATATCATAAAAGCGTACTGCTCCATAAGAAATCAATCCCAAAATGTGCATATGAATGCTGCGTGCGTCTGGTGCGCACGGAAATCAAAATCCATGAATGTGCCATATATGGGCACGAAAACAACATCTAAGCGCATCGGGTGTGCACGAAACATCTGTCAAGGGCAACAGGTGCGCCTGACAGCAAAATCAGCTGCATCTGACATGCACGAAGAATCCGATTTAGTGGATCTGGTGTGCACCAAAATCGCATCTCAAATCATGCGCCCAACATGCGCGAAAATCCAAATCAGGTGCATCCATCATGCACGAATAAAATCTAAATCATGTGCATCCAACATGCACGAAATCACGAAATCCAATATCAAGCGCGTCAAATATGCGCAAGAATCCAATCAGGCGCACAAAACAAATATCGAGCATCACAATCGAAATCGACGATATACAACACATCTCAAATCCAAATCTGGTATACCGCGGTATCAAATCTCACAACCATGTGCATCAGCGTGCACGAAATCAAATCAAATACTAAAAGTGCATGAAAACTATGCCGAAAACATAAGCTAAATCATATGCATGCCCTAGGCATGAAGTCAAAATCAACATATCGAATGACATCAAATCGAAGTCAGGTGCAACCGTGGTGCACAAAATATAAATCCGGTGCAACAAAGGCACGAAATATAAATCTGGTGCGATAAACGCACGAAACATAAAACTGGTGCGACAAACGCACGAAGTATAAAACTGGTGCATCCTGGGCACGAAATACAAATACGGTGCATCATGTGCACAAATACCAAACAATAACTCAAATGCGTAAGCAACAACACCGAGTGTACCCAGGTGTAAAGAAAATCATAAACGTGTGCAACTGTGTGCGCAAAACACATACCAATGCACTACAAGCACATATAAGCTATACCGAGTGCAAAAGCCAAATCGTGTGCATACCATGTGCACAAAATCAACCCAACGGTAAGAAATCCATGAAGTCATAAACATGTGCAAACAAGGCACAAAACAATATCAGGTGTAATAACTGTGCACAAAACATAAATACCCAGTAGGTGCAACCATGGTGCACAAAAACAAATATCATGAAACTCAATCATCAAAATCAATCATGGGAATAGATCGCCCAAAATACCGAAATCCAAGGTGACGGATACGTGATAATCGAATCACCAAATCACAAATCATAAATACTGTCGTCGATAGTTCCTCCTTCGAAGTCGAGAAGGTGTCGGTGCATCCAATGCTTAGCAGGGCAAGATATCTACTTGCCTTCTGATCATGGCCTGTCGCCTAGTGCCCTTAGGCTCTCGTCCCTCACTGCAGATTGCTAAGTACATAGCTCCTCGGCTCAACGGTCCAATATGGAATGACGACGGAAACAGTCCCGCTCTGGCACATCCTCTAACTATCTCGTCGACGATGCCGAACTCTGGCCTGCTGGGTGTGCGCAATATGACCGCTCCAGGGTCCAAGTCTTCTCGTATAGTATTCCAGAAAGGTCCTGTCGAGGTCTCTCAAATCTCGTCTCTGCCGAACTGTCCGGAAGTCATCGTCCTTTACTATATCTGTTTCTTGTTCCGGAATGGCTGAATACTCATCGCGACTCCTTCTGGAAGATATACCCATATACAACGCCTCTGCATGCGTATCGCATCTCTGATGTCGGCGGAGTGAAATGTCATCTTATCAAGGTCTCGTATGAACTTCTTACTCCATTTTTCTCAAATGTCGACCGCTTCGGACTCGTCTCTTCGTAGCTGCATGGACTGTGCTCCAACGACTATACTCGTATCTGGAGTCTCCTAAGAACTGCATCTCACCACATAGCATCCGAATGAAGTCGAACCATTCGATCGATTCGTTAAAACCTCATAATCCCCCAAGAGCTCAACATCTTGGGTACAGTTTAATAGTATCGAGTACATACCACAGCATCGGTGGACCAGCCGTAGAAGGGCAAACCCAAGCCTCACTAATGGCGCCGCGGAACTGCCGCAAACCCAAAGGTTCAAAGGCTTTCACACGGTCATTATATCGAGTTAGGGTTTCATTCTTCTAGAGGGTCCATAGAATTGCTTGCATGTCTTTTCGAATACTTTAAACTTGGAATATGGGTTTCTGACATTCGATCGCCTCCGTCGACTCTTAACGTATCCGCGTGAAGTCGTCTCTAGCTGGAATCAATCTATCTGATGACCTCGCATCGGGGTAAATGAATGAACCACATGTCCTAGTCTTTCATCTTCGTGTGACTAGCGACCGTCTATCAAATCTCTAAGTGCAACTCGTGCTGCAGTAGCTCCAACATCTGGGGCAATATCTCGTCGTTCGCAGCAACAACTGGCCCATTCGTCTGCATGCTGAATAGTGCCTCAATCATCATGAACAAGCGACACCTCCATGGTCATCACATTCTGGCAGGCCTCTATCAGTGGCTCAATCCTCCGGCGCAAATCTGCACGTTCGAGAAATCTCATACCGCGATCCATCAAACGCTCGTGGCGCGAAAACACTATAAAAGGACACATCTCTGCAATCGTGTGTCGCCGGAATCACGCCCTGGTTAGTCCTCGTTCATGACGAGCTCGTGCTGACCGCAACTTTACCCGTAGCTCTCCCTGCCCGTAATCGTTGCAGCAAAACCATAAACTGGTACCGATGAGGCTAGATCATGAATGAATACAATACTGAGCAAAGAAATATACATCCTAAGGCTTCTTAAGTGGAGTAGCGTATCGTAAATATGCCGCGGAACATACGTACAGTACGTCACTCTACTTAAGTTAGCTACTCCATCAACCAGGGTCATCCTACACTCAGGAGGTAAAACCTAACGCTTTGATACCAACTTTGTCACGACCTGAAAGGTACGGAATATGACCGGCACTTAAATTACGAAACGTCTCGAGGCGTACGCAATCTAAGTAAGCCGAAAACCCAGAAATCCAAACCAAGTAAAGTAGTAGAGTGAAGGAAAAACCAATTTAAATCAAGTAGTTTGCAACATATGCCGAAATATGCATTTTTAAAATCACAAGTCTTTTCTAAAAATTTCGGCAGAGTTTCCTTTGTAAATACTGACCCAAAACGGGTACAAAACCTAAATAAGCATATGTAATGAATAAAGGCATCCCCAAGGGGAGCTAGCTCTTCGTCAATCGACGGTCACAACCACGCAAGTAATAATAATATACAACGCCGAAGGGCGAGGATCAAAGCTGAAAAGGAAACTCAAAACAGCAAGAATCCATAGAAATACAAGCGCAACTCTAAGGTCGAAAGAATAAACATCACTGGTCTCTATCTCTGAAATAAATATACAAGTTTGGTTGATGGAGTCACTGGATACAACTGAAATAATAAATAAACAATGGTGGTCCTGATGCAAAAGAACCCACCTACTAGCAAATCATCCGGAAATGGAAGTAGTGCCAGCAAAGCCGTAACGAAACCTGTACGGCAAAACCTGCAAGAAACTGTGGCACAACGGGGGTGAGTTGCCAACTCGTGAGTAGAAAACATCACAGAGCAGAAATTGTATGTATGACGCAATCCTATGTCATACGATCAATAATATCCTCAAATGACAAGTCTGAAGCATGAAAATGTGGCAAGGGTAAACATCTATACATAAGTGTAATCCCAAGTGCTCGTGTCAGTGCCTCAGGTAGCAATATACCATATGTATGAGATATGAATGTAAAGTAATGAAATGGATGAGACAGTTGTTTTCTATTTTTAAAGAGATATCTGTATGTATATAAATCGAATAACATCAATAAAATCAACAGGGAAATCCGTGTCAAACATCGACACAAAACATAAATCCCAAAATCGCAATATCTCAGGCTCCGGCTGCCCGGACTGGCCTGTACCATCAAATCTCAATACCTCAAAATCTCAAAATCTCAGTATCTCAAATCTCACTGTCTAGGGCGCCGTCAGTCCGGATCGGCCCCTAATATCAATCACAGGACCACGACGGTATCCTCCGGATATCCGACGCGTCAGTAAAATCACCGGTAGGTAGTGCTCCCCTGCCAGGCTCATCGAATACAACTCGAACTTCTTGCCCCGGGGTACCTTACCGGGCCCACCATGTACCCGAGACGGTTCATCCAACTCCTCGAATCGGGTTCGAAATCCATCAGCAATCATGAAAACTCATGGTGGACGACTCATACATCATGGGAAAACCGCACTTTTCATTTAAAAAGAAAGAGAAAGAAGTTTATAAATGTTCTTGCGGTTTTCCCCCAAATCCAGGAAATCCGAAATCCAATCATCAATAGCACGTAAACAGTGAATATAGGCATAAAACTCCATAATACGGCATAACAGTGAATAATAATATGCATGAAGTAGCGAGTAATAACTGCAATGTCGAAACTGGCATATAAGGCAAGTACACTAATATTATGTCGAAACTATCAGCTAACAAGCTATGTCGATGAAGTAGTATTGTCTAAAGTGTACGTGACATGGCAATTACCGATGATGATGCGTGTGAGACGGCAAGTAAGTGTACGTGGAACATACGCATCATCGGTAATGGTGCTGGTGTCCTAACAGCATGATATCAATAATGGTATATGAAATCACAATATAAGTATGCGATGCGGAGCGAACATCAAAAATGTGCGGGAAAAATGTAACAAGTGATAAAAATGACATGTGCACAAAACACGCTTTAAGTCCGATTAGCGATTTTTAATCGCGATTAGCACTAAATTAGTGTCAAATAACACATAAATTCTCATAATTTGCATGAATCACATAAAGCACCTTCTTTTTAGTAAATTCCATAATTTTCCAAATTTTTCTCAATTTATCGGTATTTAATAATACCGCCCTATTAAAATATTCAATATTCTATTATTAAATTATAAAAATTCCCAAAAATAATATTTTATTTTTCTGAAATGTTACAGTTATACTGTGGTTGTCACACAGTGGTTTCTCCATATGGGATTTTGATATTATATCAGCCATTCTGGTTACTGGATCTATGGTTTTAGATCTAGATTTGGGTAGTTTCCCAATCTGGGCACTTAGACAGTATTCTAAAGGTGTTTTAGAATGGACGACTCCTGGCATGGTGGTATACCTGCAAGTAATGGAGTCACCCTCTCTAAAGGTATCTTACAGACTAAAGGGGAGAGGGATGTGCATGATTGGCATATCACTTGCTTCAGAAATTGAGTTAATCATGAGATATCAAGTACCACACCAGATATTGTTTTTACACTAGTTGCAATAAGTTTTATATATTAATCCAATCCTGGAGAAACATTCGGAAGCAGTTTATGAACATAAGTGGATGTTCTAGGGATTTGGTAACGGCGGCCTCCTTCGGAAGACGGTTATCATTCCAGGCTTCCAAGATGACCTGGATGACAGAGTGACTGTCAGAGTTATAGTTTTCCCTCTTTTGAGGGGCAGTAGTTTGGATAGGTGGTCCAGCGGATACTGAGAGAGGCATGGTGCAGGATACTGATTAAATTCAGTTGACGATACAGTCTAAGAAGTTTACTGGATTTGGAGTTCATTTGTGAACTGGGTCCCATCAGATATCTAGGCATATTCTAAGACAGGTATTGCTCATTTCGGGAGATAGCTTTCTCCGCGAACTTGAGATAAAGAGAGACATAGAAAGAAACATTGGAGCGGATCCACTCACTGAGGCTATTTCTCGAACACAATAGTTTTACAAACGAGCTTTGTGAAACTGATTAGTAGAGAAGTTGGGTGTTCGGTATCACACGGGCTGTGAGTATGCGACACCGCAATAATTAGCCTTAAGTGCAAGTGGGAGATTGTTGGTGTAAGTGTACGGTAGCACCCCGGCCGTCTGTCCGAGGCCAAAATGCGGAAACGGAAACTTTTTTCAAACTAGAAACCGACGCTATCGTATACTTTAAATCCGGATCGAACCATTAACCTACAACTAGCAACTAGAGAAGGGTTGGAAAGGCTATACCGATCGATCCGTGTCCTTCGGTCTTTGGACACCATCCCAAGCTCCTCGCGGCATCTCCGGTCTCGATCTCCTCGTCGGAAAGGGCACCACATCATCGAGTCTTTTTACGGGCTCCAGCTTCATCTGAAGCAACTCGGGCACGAAGTTCGCTAGCCGACGTGTCCAAGGCGATGTAGAGAATGTGTGTGATAACTTTGTCTCAAGCATCCATTGATTCTCATCACATGAGAGTGTATGGATGGAAGTTAGAGATGATGCCATTAATGGAGGTTGTGAGCTAGAGGAGGAAGAAGAAGAGGAGCCATTTTCTTTCCTTTTGTTCTATGATGAAAATGAGAGTGAGTGTGAAAAATACAAGACCCAACTCTATACAATGGCTGCCCTTCTCTCTCTTCCTCTCATTTCAAACCACAAATCAATCACATAATGTGACATTAGCACAAGAAAAGAGACCATGAGTCACTAATGAAGTCTATGTCACATTAAATGCACAAAATGATGATTTAAGCTCACAATTTCCATTTGTAAACATTAACCCAAATGTTTACAACAATAAAAAGATACGGCAACATCTAAAGTAAACTCATGACGAATCACAAGGATACCCCTCACCTGTATATACATACCTGCATCCGCATTCCGACTGAATGCGAATGCGATGAGACTAAAGTTATCCAACAAATCTAATACTAGGATCCGACTTAAACCAAAGCCCACTAGTATGATCCGTCCGATCATGATCCGTGCACTACTGCACGTATATGATCGAACCCTGCCATATATCATACGGCCTCTACAACGTTTCGCCCAAAACTTGAGAAACTGTCTGTGGGGGACTCTAAAGACTCGTCAATACTTTGGCTGTAGATTTAACCACTAGCACGTCAGTGGTACTAGCTGTACGTAACGGGCTACCAGGTATTGACCAAAAGGGAGGCCGATGAGCGAACTCATCCTGACACCCTACTGAGCCTGTCGGTGATAATATCCGTACAGTCCGGTCCGTTCGTCTATGAGCATCGCATGGCGGGCCTAGGGGGTTGGTAAAAGTCAGACCCCCAAAAGCGGTACAAGTCATGTCGGAGTGTAGCCCAGAACACCCTGAGATACTACTGGAATACCTACCAGTAAATCTCCTGCTTTGGCCAAGGACTTCGTGTAATGGCTCTCCTAGACACAGCGCGATCTCACCCCCAATACTGGGAGAGACGAAACCCCTGCCGATCTGCTCACTGCCTCCATGCGGCTCGGGACTGTACCCAACTAAAACCTGTTTGCACGACTCCTTTGAGCTGTTGTAGGGTAGTAATCAAAGCACAGTGGGAACTCACACGAGACAAATGACGATCTCAGGTCGATGAACTAACCCGCACACATGTCACCAGGGAACTGCTATCTGATGTCAGGTATAATACCAACTAGCATGTTCCCAGCGAGTCCTGTCTGGTATACTCATAACCCAATGAGCACCCGTATACATCGTAGGTGAACCAACTGACACCAATGGCTTGTGAGACCAGCCACCGCTCCTCGTCGGGGTCTCGACTGTATACACTAGTCTACTAATGGAGTATCGATGCCCAGTCTCGAAACTCCCATGACTAGGGACCACTTTAAGGATGTGCTTATAGACCCCAGCTCCCACATATATGATCGTCATCATACTGCTGACAGTCAAGCAAGAATCCTAAGGGCTCTATCAACGTGTAATAGCGACCTGTAAGGTCACCTAAAGCAGTGCACGATGATAAAGATAAACCAGATAGCATACTATCATCTTGAGTAAGACTGTCCTACCGGTATAGGTCCTCCCTCAATCATTGCAATCACGTGCCTGTGATCCAATAATTGACTCCGATGGCACTATATCCAACAATCTCCCACTTGCACTCAAGGCTAATTATTGCGATGTCGCATACTCACAGCCCGTGTGATACCGAACACCCAACTCTTCTACTAATTAGTCTCACAAAGCCCGTTTGTGAAACTATTGCGTTCGAGGAATAGCCTCAGTGAGTGGATCCGCCCTGATGTTTCTTTCTATGTCACTCTTTATCTCAAGTTCGCGGAGAAAGCCATCTCCCGAAATGAGCAATACCTGTCTTAGAATATGTCTGGATATCTGATGGGACCTAGTTCATAAATGAACTCCAAATCCAAACTTCTTAGACTGTATCGTCAACTGAACTTAATCAATATCCTGCACCACACCTCCCTCAGTATCCGCTTGGACCACCTGTCCAAAATACCGCCCCTCGTCAGAGGGAAAACTATAACTCTGACAGTCACTCTGTCATCCTGGTCACCTTGGAAGCCTGGAATGATAACTGTCTCCCGAAAGAGGATGCCATTATCATATCCCTAGAACATCCACTTATGTTCTAACACTGCTTCCGATCGTTTCTCCAGGATTGGATTAATATCTGCTTATTGCATCTCGTGCAAAAACAATATCTGGTGTGGTACTTGACATCTTATGATTGACTCAATTGCTTAAGCAAGTGATCTGCCAATCATGCACATCCCTCTCCCCTTTAGTCTGTAAGACACCTTTAGAGAGTGTGACTCCATCACCTGCAGGTATACTACCGTGCCAGGAGTCGTCCATTCTAAAACACCTGTAGAACGCCGTCTAAGTACCCAGATTGGGAAACTACCCAAATCTAGATCTAAAACCATAGATCTAGTAACCAGAATGTCTGATATTATATTTATATCCTATGTGGAGAAACCACTGTGTGACAACCAAAGTATAACCGATCGTAGTATAGGAATTTCACTTCCTACTATGTGTATGTCATCCAAATACCAGGACATCACACCCTACTACCTTCTTAACAGATCCATCCCCTATTCTGATGAAGTCAAACCTATGACTGTCACATCAAAAATAGATGATCTATCTCCGCTATATCTGCTTTAGTCCATAAATAGACATAAGCTACTTGTCCACTATGCTTCCGCTGCTCCCACTGATTACGACAACCCTCTGGCAGAGTCATATACACGTGCACTTCTAAAGCTAGTTTAGAACGACGCTATACTCATCCTCCTGCCGGGTCTCATAGCCTGGAACAACAGTGGTGTCAAATCTGGGTAAACAAGAACCTCCCTGTCACCGTCCTTGAGGCTACCGGAGTACTTCTCGGGTGCCTGAGGTTACCCACCATATCTGCGGAGTGGCTAATAGAATGTCAAACCATATTGAATCTTTAGGTTCTTATCAAATTTTCAGTAATCGTTTGCGGTTCTGGAATCACTTCCAGTTCTACCATACTCCCACTACTGTTTTCTGAAAAATCCATTTTTATTAAAACTGTGGCGAGTCAAGAACAATATCACTATTGATCTTCCAGATGGTAGAAAATCAACCCTCGTCATAGCCCGGGTCAACCCACAAACAGCCATTACAGAAACGTGCCTTAAGTTATCCAGATTCTGGTTTTAAGCATAAGCCGGACAACTCCCCGTACCTTAACATTGTTAAGATATGAACTATTCTACATTCAATATAGAAATAGAGGCACTGATTTAATTGGAACCAGATTCAAATCATGCAGCTGTTTCCAGTGCATGTCAACTAAACGGAGAGAGGCCGATCAGCATTACTCAACTTAGGAGTACTTCCAATTATGAGTAACCTAAAAGAGAAACAAGTTCTCATAATCATTACTATCAACTGAATACCATACACAAGTATCTACATCTTCGATCACCTTGAAGAATCCCGATACTTGCAACATCCGGTTCTCTACTTTACTCTTATACCTATAACTTCTCAAAACTTGGACCTTGTGTTTCTACGAAACACTTGTTTAAGAACTAGAGAAGTCATGAGTAAACAGAATATAGTACGAGTACCAACCCCTCTGTCCTCATGGACGTTGGACAACATATAATACTCTGTATAAGTCCCCTGAGTTTAATAACTCATACCCTGTGCGTCGTAGGTCGAAAACTGTACTTATGGTTAAGAAGAATTACATCGTTGTTTAATGCTCCTTACCTAACCATCCACTGATATAGGTAAATGTCATGGACATAATTTCAAAAAGTTATATCTCACTTTATAAAAATAAACGTACAGATATATCAATTTGAAATTGGTTCATAACAACGGATATTCAAAACCAAATATTTGCCGTCCGGCAAACAACCCAGGCGATTTCCTCAAATATCACCAATTACAACGAATCCCGATATAATGAGGATGATCACCCAATTCAAAATAACTTACTCCCACTCAACATCTGTAAAACCATACAGATGTGAGAATCAAACCTGGTAAATACATACCCTGGAGTAAGGGCTAATTGGGAAATCAGTTTTCTTTTAACAATACACAGTGAAACTGAAACATATAAATGTTTCGAAGGGGTATCCGGGTATTCCTAGTAATGCCTCTTCCATTATCAGATTCACAACTGTAACCGTGTATTTCTTTGCCATCTCTCCAAATCCCTTTATATGTCTTTAGTCATTACCTTCTGTACACCCCTTTAGGTTAAATGGTTTTCTTCCTTCCCTACCGTTCGGCACCAGCCTATGGTTTGGAATAAGACTATTTAATAAGCGTAATAGGTGTACTGTCATAATCCTAGGAGCACTCGCAACCCGAGAGAAGGTAAAGATAAAAGACAACTGAATAAAATCTTATTCCTATTTCTCCTGAACCAGAATCCATCACCGAACTGGAACAAGTTCCTTCGAGTTCGTATATAACCATACGATGGAGTATCCAATAAACTGTGGATCTTCGTAGTGATACGGAGTGTTCTGGAGAAATACAAAGGTGATGTAGGATTGGCGAAGAAATACTTGGTTTGGTCGTGAATAGCAGTCGCAATTTACTTTGCCCTCTTACTAATCCCTTTATTTGTCTTAACTTATTACCTTCTGTACACCATCGTTAGGCTAATTGGTTTTCTTCATTCCCCACCGTTCGGCACCTGCCTATGGTTTGGAAGAAGACTATCCAATTAGCATAATAGGTGTACCGTCCTAATCCAAGGAACACTCGCAACCTGAGAGAGGGTAAAAGGAAAAGACAACTGAATAGTCCTATTCGTTTTCTCCAGAACTGGAAACCATCATCGAATAAGTTCCTTCGAGTTCGTATATAACCATACGATGGTTTTATGCAATGGAAGTGGATGCTCGTAATAATACGGGGTGTCCTGGAGAAAAGGGTAAAAGTAGGAGTGGCAATGAGGTATGTGTTCAGACCATAATATTGCATTTGTCATTCCCCTATTCTTATCCTTTTTATAAATAAACAGGTACTCTAGACGCACGTTTGTTGCATATTACAGGATACAGGTTTCTGGAGCAAATACAGTGGAAAAGACACAAAACAACAGAAAAATGGACTTTTGACCAACTATTAGACGGATCCTAGTCAAGCCCAGTTCACATAGGTGCAAGGCAACGAATGTTAAGATGAAACGGTTAAAAGACCAATACAAGTCTTCACTGAAGATCTGGAGAAGAGTAAGAAGCCAACAGAGAAAAAGAAGTATAAAACTAAGAAGCCCAGACAACCACAAAGGACCCCAGAAAGTTTGGTGAGCCAAGCCCACTAAAGGGCCGCGGATCCGCGGCCCAAGCCATCAATTGCCGCGGATCCGCGGCCGTCTAATGCCCGTGTCGGCGCAAAGATTCTGTGCTGTTGCGTCGGTGCGGGTGTTGGGATTTTTCTTGGGCAAATCTCTAATTGCGCATGTGCGAGAGTCTGTAACCCTAGGTTTCCTATTTTCCTATAAATTGTGATTTTAGATCTGTAAAATGTATGCCTCTTTTCAATCAATAAAATTCAGAATTTCTGAAAGCAAAATTCAGATCTGTTCTTCTTGTTTGGAGGGAGCCGTCAACCTAGTAAGTATTTTATTTATGTTCTTTTAATTATAATGTTTTCTCATCCCCTAATGAGCGAGTAGTCTCCTCGCTTGTTAGGGTTAGCCTTAGGGAAAGGGTTGAGAGATGAGATCTCTCGCCCCTTTCAATGCCACCTTCACCTAATGAATTAGAACTTCACGCATACGAGCACAACCGCTCCCTGCGGCATCCTACCCTTCGAGGTAACGATGAACCGTAGTATAAAGGGCCGGCTCCGCGCGTTTTCCGTGAGGGTTAGGATAATTATCAACAAAGGAAGGATACAAATCTAGAGGAAGAAACATCTTCCCAAAAGATTTGTATCCACTTTATTGATAATTAACTTAACATCTAATAGATCTAAAAAAGTAGGCATTGAAAGCGGTGATGAAAAACTTTAATCTCCAAAACTTCCCCTAAGCCTAACCCTAGCAAGACTCTTAATTAGATTAATTAGATCCAGTTTTTATAGATTTTTATAAACCAACCAAAACGACAAATTGAATCAACTCGTTAAAACACATAAAAGGAATTTACCCGTCTCTGTGGATCGACCCGTACTCACCGGCTAGCTGCGAAGCGACGCCGTTCTTGATTGCGGTAATTATATTTTTGATCGTAAAATCTCTATAATCAAATGGCGCTGTTGCCGGGGATGGCGTAATTTTTCTTTTTGTGAATTTTCGGGTTGATATAAATTTTAAAAATTATAAAAATCTGAAAATATAAAAAAAAAATACAAAAAAATTTGATCTGTTTGAAGGGTGTATCTTTTGAATCTTGCAGGACAGCGAAGAATCGTGGATCTGGAATTTTACAGAGAACAAAAACAGAAGTTGGTGCAGAAGAACAGAGGAGAAATTGGACAGAGAAGCAGTACAATTTTTTTCAGAACCTGAACCCACCAACCTGTCGCGCTTCCGCCGCAAAAGAGGTACCCACGCCGCGGATCCGCGCCTCGTCTGCCACGTCAGCACACCAGATTTGCACTGTTTGTTCTCTTTTCTTCCCCTCTGCAACCTACAATATATCTCTCTGTAAAAAAGTTTTCTGCAGGAATTCTTTGCGCTAAAAAAAATCTTTCTTCCCCTTCTAAATAACAGATTTTCTGCAGGTTTCTTTGCGCCGCGCTAAAATTGAATGCAAGTGAAATTTTATTTGTTTTGCATAATTTAACCGGACTCGAAGGGGCTAATTGACCAAACTCAGATTGGGTGGGGATTTCATCACCCTTCCCAGGACCCCAGAAAACACCTAAAGCATTTTGCATCGACCACAATTAATTAAAAAAGATTAGACTCAGACCTAAGGACATCGAGCTCAATAGGAAAAGGACTAGTATAGGCATCGGCCGTTTATCCTAACCGACTTTGCGGTGTCTAGGCTAGTGGTTATTAATTAGGCCCACTGTAGTGGTGGTTCCTTCCCACTTACCTGGCCGTATTTGTCCGTGAAGAGGCGGTTTGAGGTCCTATTTCTAGCCCTAGTTAGGAGCTGTCTAGCAGTCCTAGGCAACCCTAGATCTAGGTCTGATTGTGCATATGTGGTTGATACATTTGTGTCACGAGTCCCATTTTCTAAAACCGTCTTGCAAAACTCTCCAATAAAAAAATAAAGAAAAATCTTTTCAAAACTTGCAACTTGCCGCTAAGAAAACTTGCACCTCACTTCCACCATCACTCCTTCATTGACGTTATCTTACCCCCACATTCTGTTTTTTTTTCTGACTGCACTACCCTTTAGTGTATGTCATCTTGGACTAGGGATACTAACGCCCGATTAGTCCGTGTTTCGTTGGTACCGACCAACGAACCCTTCGTCGACATTCCGTCCATTTCCTTACCTCCAACCTCAAATTCTTTCACCGAAGGTATGTCGGGATTCAACCCCAACGATACCTTACCGACGGGAATGATTCCACCTCCGCCAGGTGCGAATAATCCGAATCTTCCGCCTGTTGTAGCGCCCGCACGAGTCGCGCTCCAGGATCTCTTCTACCCCGTCCGCACTTCTTTACCTACATGTCTTTCACCCCCACCGGCAAATGGGGACAACTTTGAAATAAAACCACATTTCATCAATATGCTGCCTAAATTTCATGGTTTGGAATCCGAAGATGCATATATTTTCATTAATAAATTCCAAAATGTTTGCGCCATGATGAAGACAACCCAATTAAGTGATGACGCAATAAGGCTAAGGGTCATTCCTTTCACCTTATGTGACCTAGCCGAGAAGTGGCTATACAGCACCGCATCACATTCCATTAGAAATTGGGACGAGTTTGTGAGAGCTTTTCTGAAAAAGTTCTATCCTCATCACAAAACTGCTAGGATCCGTAACGAGATTATACAATTTTCACAGCTTCCTTCCGAACCATTTTGGAAGTGCTTCGAGAGATTTAAAGACCTACTTGTTCAATGCCCTCATCATGGGATAGAAAGTTGGCAACTTTGCCAAACATTATACGAGGGATTGAACGCAGCAACGAAGCAGTTGCTAGAAACAATATGTCAAGGTCATTTTCTCTCCAAGTCTAGCGACGAAGCTTGGCAGTTTCTTGAGGATCTTAGTGAGCAAACAATTCAGTGGGAGAGTACCAAGACCACATCATCTTCTAGTGGTCAATCTAGGGCAGGCATACATCAAGTAGATATGTCGATTGCTATGAAGGCCGAGATGGCCTCACTTATGAAAAAGCTATAAGCCATTGAGACAAAAATCTCATCGTCTTCTCCTGCCCCTACTCTACCCATACGAACTGTTTGTGCTTGTTGTTCTAATCCATCGCATTTAACCGAAGAGTGTCCTTATAATGCACCTATTCAAGGGCAGGATCAAGTCAATGCTGCATTCCAGCAAAGACAAAGAAATGATCCGTACTCTTCGACGTACAATCAGGGGTGGAGGAGTCACCCAAATTTCGCTTGGAACCAAAATCAACAAGTCCAAGGAAATAACAATTTTCAAAGACTTCCTCCACAACAACAACAAGCACCTGTACAAACTCAAAACCAACAACTTTTCCAACAACAACCTTATACAAATCAAACGAACAATTTGGTTCAACCAAATGATGATAAGGTTATCTCGCTCGAAAAAAGTTTAGATGCATTTCTTAAGCAAACTACAGAATCCGCAGCAAGATTTGAAAGTTATGTTCAATCTTTAATGAATAACAATGCCTCACACGATCAAAGTATCAAATCTATTGAGGCACAAATTGCACAATTAACTGCTGCGTTGAGCGAGAGAGAAAAGGGAAAGCTTCCATCTCAACCATTGTCCAATCCCGGTCACACACAAAACGCATATAACAATCACAATGTGAATGCGGTGACCACGTTGAGATCCGGAAGAGAATTGCAAAATAATGTGGGGACTAGTGATGACATCCCCGCCGGTGGTTCTTCTTCCCCTTCTTCATTTTCTTCACTTCCTTCTTCACCTTTCTCTTTAGAGCCTATTCTCCACCCTTCACACGGCTCTACTTCCTCTGACTCGAACGGACCCATTTCTCACAACACGAACACATCCACACTGGGATCCGTTCCTACTCCACATTCTACTCCACAGACTTTTAACTCAACAAATTTTCAGAACGCTCCATTCCCAAACAGGTTGAGTCCTAATAAACCAAATACACAAGTGGAGAAGATTGTGGAGATATTTAAGCAGGTTAGCATAAATATACCTCTCTTGGATGCTATCCAACAAGTCCCTTCATACGCGAAAATCTTAAAGGGCTTGTGCACCTCGAAGAGAAAGGCATCTCAAGTACCCAAGAAAGTGCTAGTGGCTAGTGCAGTGAGCAATGCTATTAACCACCATCAAACCTTACCCCAGAAACGAAAGGACCCCGGCTGTCCTACTATTTCAATCACAATTGGGGATAAGAAAATTAATCGAGCACTTTTAGATCTTGGGTCTAGTGTTAACCTGATTCCCTACTCCGTGTACGAACAATTAGGGGTTGGAGAGTTGAAACCCACTCGTTGCACTCTCCAAATGGCTGATCGATCAATCACCTATTCAAGGGGTCAACTAGAGGATGTGTTGATCAAAGTCGGGGAATTCATATTCCCCGTTGATTTTATCGTTATGGATACACAACCTGTTGCTAACCCAAGAAACCAAATTCCGGTGATTCTTGGTCGACCATTTTTGGCCACTTCCAATGCCGTAATAAATTGTCGCAATGGCTCCATGACTCTATCCTTCGGAAAGAGGTCTAGTGAGTTCAATATTTATAAAATGGGAAGTCTGCCCCCCGTACCTAAAACTAGTACACGAGAAGTTTGCTCTATTCACGAAATCACGCAGGAGGACTGCGAGCTTGAAAGATTTCTATTTGACGAAAACAGCTTTGACGCCACTAGTGCGTCCCTCCTTGAGCCTACCACCGTTGACACAACCGATGTTGATTGTGAATGTTTCACTTTTTTGGATGATGATGACTCACAGCCCGAATACGAGTCGTTTGAATTTTTGGATGAGTCAGTCGAACCATCCGAATCGGTTGTTTGCAGTGATTTCGAACCTGTGTTAGAGTCCTTTGAGTTCGAGGTAGATTCCGCAATGATTCTTTCGCCTCAGAAATTCGAACTCACGCCCTTGCCGTCTCACCTTAGATATGCTTACATAGGTGAGAATGAGACTTTTCCCATTATCATATCGGCCTCTCTAGCCCTCGAGCAAGAGAACGCCCTCTTAATGGTCTTACATGATAGGCGGTAAGTTTTCGGTTGGACTATGGCGGACATCGAGGAGATCAATTCCCTCATAATTGAATATCATACACAATTGATGGATGATGCCATGTCAATAGAGGACCCACAGGAACATCTTGGGGGTATTGTGGTGAGTCAACCTCCTCCCTTAGAAGTTGAAATACGCCCATTTCTTTTAATAAGGTACGAGAATGCCAACACTCCACTGATTGCTGATCATTTACATTCTCGTTTCGATGCATCACCATCACCTGTATATTTACCTCCACACCTCCCATACCACTACTTCTATCTTCCCCAATTCTTTGCGGACCACCACAACTTATTTTTCCACCAACCAATACTCTTTACTGATAAATTTTTCAACTGGTTGGTGTTGACTTTTGGCCGATGCAAAGTTTGGCAGTAATGTCTAACATAGTTTAAATGAAGTTTGGGGGAGGGCCTTTTTGTATATATTTTTGCTTTTCTTAGCAATAAAAAATTATAAATAAATAAACAGGGGAGTATCGATATTTTGACCCTCTTGGTTTAGCATGACAGTGAGGACACTGTCAAGTTCAAGTTTGGGGGTATGCTCGGTATGTCTTCTTCCTTCGCATTCATTTGTACATATTTTTGCATTTGCATACTTATTTGAAAACCCATAAAAATTTGAAAAATTTGAAAAATTATAAAATTATTGTATTCAATTTTGGCTTATTTGACTTGAGTTTGACAAATAGGTTAACTGGTTAGGAACAACTAGATCTTAGACTTAGTAAATTAAAAACCCTAAAAATAACATTTCTTAAAGTTTAACAGTAGAAAGTATATGCCTTGTAGTTTATTTAGAAATAGGCAAATTTTGGGTTCACTTCTTGGGCTAAGTCGAAACAAGGGAAGAGTATTGATGTTCGTATTAGAGTACAAGTTTGAAAAATAGTTCCTAACTTAAGTCTAGATTCTGAAAATGTATACCCTACAATTTGCACAATCACGCACCTTAAAACTTGGAATAGTAGAAGAGACCTTGAAATGATCTTGTCTAAAGTCCTTAGTACGAAGAAAATAAAAAAAATAAAAATAAAAAATGGACACTGGTTTTTGTGATTACTTAAGGCTGCAAAAATAGAAAAATATTTAGCAAGGGTGCTTCATCACCTAGTGCCTTAGACCAACTGGTTTGGGAGTCACTGCTAAAGCCTTGGGTGTTGCAAAGACTAGGAAGTACGCTTTAAAGTGCAAACGCATTTTGTAATCGGTCGTTGGTACCTCAAGAAGTATTAACGGTCGCATGAAGGATGTGTAAGCAAATTTCATTTAAATTCACCAACTAATTAGTACTTTGGACAACGGACAAGGGGTTGATTGCTTAATTTGAATTTCCAAGTGTAGGGGTGACTTATACAAACACGTAGGGGTATGTGATTGGAATTTAGATGAGAGAGAGGAATGAAGAATAGAACTTGTATCTTTAATAGAGTTGATAGAAATTCCTAAGTGGAGATGGAACCCTAGAAGGAAAACTTAGGAGATGCCGAAAGCTAAGTAAGTCTACATAACATATATAATCTTAAGTTAAATGATGAGGAAGTGTGAAGAATATGGGTGGACAATTTGCGAGTCAAAAGATAATAGAATTCCTTGTTAGAAAACCTAATTAGAGAACAAAAGTCAATGGGCCGAGTTGATAGGATTTTGTGGGTGTAATCCGCTGAAAACCCTCAGGAGACAACACTCCTCCTACTAGGGACACCTAGAGGTTTAACGGCTTGTTGCACGTGCTCAGTGCAATCGCGTTTCCCTGCGAAAGTGTGGTTAGGATTTTAGAGAATAAAATAATAAGTTTGCTCGAGGACGAGCAAAAGGTAAGTTTGGGGGTATTTGTTCAGACCATAATATTGCATTTGTCATTCCCCTATTCTTATCCTTTTTATAAATAAACAGGTACTCTTGACGCACGTTTGTTGCATATTACAGGATACAGGTTTCTGGAGCAAATACAGTGGAAAAGACACAAAACAACAGAAAAAGGGACTTTTGACCAACTATTAGACGGATCCTAGTCAAGCCCAGTTCACATAGGTGCAAGGCAACGAATGTTAAGGTGAAACGGTTAAAAGACCAATACAAGTCTTCACTGAAGATCTGGAGAAGAGTAAGAAGCCAACAGAGAAAAAGAAGTATAAAACTAAGAAGCCCAGACAACCACAAAGGACCCCAGAAAGTTTGGTGAGCCAAGCCCACTAAAGGGCCGCGGATCCGCGGCCCAAGCCATCAATTGCCGCGGATCCGCGGCCGTCTAATGCCCGTGTCGGCGCAAAGATTCTGTGCTGTTGCGTCGGTGCGGGTGTTGGGATTTTTCTTGGGCAAATCTCTAATTGCGCATGTGCGAGAGTCTGTAACCCTAGGTTTCCTATTTTCCTATAAATTGTGATTTTAGATCTGTAAAATGTATGCCTCTTTTCAATCAATAAAATTCAGAATTTCTGAAAGCAAAATTCAGATATGTTCTTCTTGTTTGGAGGGAGCCGTCAACCTAGTAAGTATTTTATTTATGTTCTTTTAATTATAATGTTTTCTCATCCCCTAATGAGCGAGTAGTCTCCTCGCTTGTTAGGGTTAGCCTTAGGGAAAGGGTTGAGAGATGAGATCTCTCGCTCCTTTCAATGCCACCTTCACCTAATGAATTAGAACTTCAAGCATACGAGCACAACCGCTCCCTGCGGCATCCTACCCTTCGAGGTAACGATGAACCGTAGTATAAAGGGCCGGTTCCACGCGTTTTCCGTGAGGGTTAGGATAATTATAAACAAAGGAAGGATACAAATCTAGAGGAAGAAACATCTTCCCAAAAGATTTGTATCCACTTTATTGATAATTAACTTAACATCTAATAGATCTAAAAAAGTAGGCATTGAAAGCGGTGATGAAAAACTTTAATCTCCAAAACTTCCCCTAAGCCTAACCCTAGCAAGACTTTTAATTAGATTAATTAGATCCAGTTTTTATAGATTTTTATAAACCAACCAAAACAACAAATTGAATCAACTCGTTAAAACACATAAAAGGAATTTACCCGTCTCTGTGGATCGACCCGTACTCACCGGCTAGCTGCGAAGCGACGCCGTTCTTGATTGCGGTAATTATATTTTTGATCGTAAAATCTCTATAATCAGTATGCAACTCAGACAATCCCAAAGCCAGTGTTTTAAGAAGGTTCGGTTAACTTGGTCACTGAGTCATAGTATAGGGTCGGGCCATGGTCGCTGCCAAAGGGAGAGAGAAAAGAAACACTCTGCGTGCACTCTAACCTAGATCAGAATGGTTATCACTTTATCCAATCAGGAAACCTCCCACTGTAACCTCAAATTCTCCTCCAAACCTGAAAGAAGACTTAGTCGGGATCACCCGAGGAGTAAACCAACTCATCAGTGGGAATCGGGATCCAACTATCATCGCATGATAAGGTGATGGAATCCACTCACGTTATCACACTCCAGAAGGTATGCGCATGCCTGGCAAGTTTCAGTTTCTTTAGAAACTCCCGATGTGATTTTTACCCCTAGGACCCAAGTGACCTTGACACAGTTAACAAATCAAAGAGTCCTAGTCAAGTTCAACCCGTCTTTATACTGGATTGCATTAAACCCACCCGTACGAGCCCTTGACACAGTCAACAAGGCCACACGACTGTCCTAACCAATCACATTAATATGCCACAAACAAACACTACTTAGCTACCGCACACTACACCTTGACACAGTCAACAAACGCAGCACGAATAATAAGTAATACTTGTAAGAAATGACGGAGGGATACGACTGGTTTTTGGCGATTAACGTAATGAACTTGATATCGTTGAAGAAACTGCATAACTTTTTATAAATATATAGTGGCGAAAACCTTTGCTAAAGAGGTCACTCCCGGTAAAGGGATCTCGGCTCTTTCCACGTAGAATGAGATGCAGGATATTCCAACTGAATACCACGATGCAAAGCAAAAAGGCAATCGGCTATAGTGAAGTTATTATCCTGACGCAAACTTCTGTCCAAGGGGTCACTCCCGGTGAAGGGATCTCGGCACTTGCCTCGTCGACTGAGGTGCATGATATTCTAACTGAATACCACTGTGCAAAACAAAAGAGAACGTCCTTGTAATAACAGCTTTTTGAAAAATGTTCCAACAACATCAGAATAGGTTTGTTTAGCTTGCATTGATCCGAATCAATGCAGTCCCATCAATTAATCACACCACAAAAGAACGAAAATATGATGTACGTATATGCCATCCGCATTTGCCACTGGGTCCCGTCATCACCCGTTAGGTTACTTAACTAACGACAGAGCGGGGAATGGACTAGCGCGGGTGTAAAACATATACTAGTATATATATCAATATATAATAATCGCTCGAGGCGTGACAAAATGCAACATCACAGAAATGTAATAAGCATCACAGAACAATACAGATAATCTAGAAGCCCCGGGTTTCACAGAGCCGCAACTGAAACCCGACGTTCCCCTGGTCGTGTGGATAGCCTGTGCAATGAAATCCTAGACCCCTACGGGCGCGACAAGTTACCCACCAAAACCTGAAGCGAGGCAGCCCCTTTCAACAAAGTGAATGGACCACCCAGCACTTCACGGAATCCGGTAACTTGAGCACCCCTCCTTGGGTCAACCTGTACCCCCTACGAGTGCGGCGAATAGCCCGCTAATTCTAGAGTGAAGCCCCCTCCGTCTCAAAGCCATGAGATGCGGGCCCGTTGCCCTCTAGAACCCGGCTATCCGTGCACCCCACCGCGGGGTAATCCTAGTACAGAAAGTAAAAATATATACAACGGGTACATCGACCTCAGCCCGGTCGTGCCCCAAAAGAATAATATACAAACAGGCAGTGACGGCAGTCCACATGTCGGACGCTCGTCCCGCAATATCAAATGTACAAATAATACCAAAACTGTACTAACATTGCATCCAGGCTATCCACCACGACAAATCAGCAACATCACAGCACAACACAGAACATCAACGTGAATGTCACGTTCGCAAATCCGTCTAAAAGGGCTGTAGCAATTAGACAAGATTTACCGATCAAATGACATTCACGGTCGCAGATATAATGTAAATACTGTGAACTAACATATTTAAAATTTTCGATCGATAAAATTTTCCGAAGTGGGCCCCAAGTACAATATCCAGTACTCAAAATAATCTGGGCCAAAACAAAAATACCAGAAACCCCAATTCCAACTCAGAGAGCACTGCAGAAAATTTGGTGCACTAATGCTACAGTACGGCGGCGGAACCACGGCCAAAACGTGGGTACGGCCGTGGTTCCGCGGCGCTACAGTGAAATCAGCATACCAAATTTTCTCAGATTCCTTAGAAAAGCCTGCCTGATTTTCTGCCACACTCAAAATAATTTTTCGACGACAAAAAATTTCGACAGAAACTGCACAAATTGGAATCGCGGTTTTGGAAATTTCATTCGATCGAAGTTCTAAATACGTTAGAGCAAGCTAGTAAAGGTTAATGGCGTGGCTCTGATACCATGTAAGTGTACGGTAGCGCCCCGGCCGTCTGTCCGAGGCCAAAATGCGGAAACGAAAACTTTTTTCAAACTAGAAACCGGCGCTATCGTATACTTTAAATCCGGATCGAACCATTAACCTACAACTAGCAACTAGAGAAGGGTTGGAAAGGCTATACCGATCGATCCGTGTCCTTCGGTCTTTGGCCACCATCCCAAGCTCCTCGCGGCGTCTCCGGTCTCGATCTCCTCGTCGGAAAGGGCACCACATCATCGAGTCTTTTTACGGGCTCCCGCTTCATCCGAAGCAACTCGGGCACGAAGTTCGCTAGACAACATGTCCAAGGCGATGTAGAGAATGTGTGTGATAACTTTGTCTCAAGCATCCATTGATTCTCATCACATGAGAGTGTATGGATGGAGGTTAGATATGATGCCATTAATGGAGGTTATAAGCTAGAGGAGGAAGAAGAAGAGGAGCCATTTTCTTTCCTTTTGTTCTATGATGAAAATGAGAGTGAGTGTGAAAAATACAAGACCCAACTCTATACAATGGCTGCCCTTCTCTCTCTTCCTCTCATTTCAAACCACAAATCAATCACATAATGTGACATTAGCACAAGAAAAGAGGCCATGAGTCACTAATGATGTCTATGTCACATTAAATGCACAAAATGATGATTTAAGCTCACAATTTCCATTTGTAAATATTAATCCAAATGTTTACAACAATAAAAAGATACGGCAACATCTAAAGTAAAATTGTGACGGATCACAAGGATACCTCTCACCTGTATATACATACCTGCATCCGCATTCCGACTGAATGCGAATGCAATGAGACTAAAGTAATCCAACAAATCTAATACTAGGATCCAACTTAAACCAAAGCCCACTAGTATGATCCGTCCGATCATGATCCGTGCACTACTGCACGTATATGATCGAACCCTGCCATATATCATACGGCCTCTACAACGTTTCGTTCGAAACTTGAGAAATTGTCTGTGGGGGACTCTAAAGACTCGTCAATACTTTGGCTGTGGATTTAACCACTAGCACGTCAGTGGTACTAGCTGTACGTAACGGGCTACCGGGTATTGACCAAAAGGGAGGTCGATGAGCGAACTCATCCTGACACCCTACTGAGCCTGTCAGTGACAATATCCGTACAGTCCGGTCCGTTCGTCTATGAGCATCGCATGGCGGGCCTAGGGGTTGGTAAAAGTCAGACCCCCAAAAGCGGTACAAGTCGTGTCGGAGTGTAGCCCAGAACACCCTGAGATACTACTGGAATACCTACCACTAAATCTCCTGCCTTGGCCAAGGACTTCGTGTAATGGCTCTCCTAGACACAGTGCGATCTCACCCCCAATACCGGGAGAGACAAAACCCCTGCCGATCCGCTCACTGCCTCCATGTGGCTCGGGACTGTACCCAACTAAAATCTGTTTGCACGACTCCTTTGAGCCATGGTAGGGTAGTAATCAAAGCACAGTGGGAACTCACACGAGACTAATGACGATCTCAAGTCGATGAACTAACCTGTACACATGTCACCAGGGAACTGCTATCTGACGTCAGGTATAATACCAACTAGCATGTTCCCAACGAGTCCAGTCCGGTGTACTCATAACCCAATGAGCACCTGTATACATCTTAGGTGAACCAACTGACACCAATGGCTTGTGAGACCAGCCACCGCCCCTCGTCGGGGTCTCGACTGTATACACTAGTCTGCTAATGGAGTATCGATGCCCAGTCTCGAAACTCCCATGACTAGGGACCACTTTAAGGATGTGCTTATAGACCCCAGCTCCCACGTATATGATCGCCATCATACTGCTGGCAGTCAAGCAAGAATCCTAAGGGCTCTATCAACGTGTAATAGCGACCTGTAAGGTCACCTAAAGCAGTGCACGATGATAAAGATAAACCAGATAGCATACTATCATCTTGAGTAAGACTGTCCTACAGGTATAGGTCCTCCCTCAATCATTGCAATCACGTGCCTGCGATCCAATAATTGACTCTGAGGGCACTATATCCAACAGTTGGCTATAGTGCCCTCAAGTCAATTTTTGGATCGCAGGCACGTGATTGCAATGATTGAGGGAGGACCTATACTGGTAGGACAGTCTTGCTCGAGATGATAGTATGCTATCTGGTTTGTCTTTATCATCGTGTACATGCTTCAGGTGACATTACAGATCACTATTACATGTTGATAGAGCCTATAGGATTCTTTCTTGACTACCAGCACTATGATGGCGATCATATACGTGAGAGTTGGGTGGTTTATAAGCACATCCTTAAAGTGTCCCTAGTCGTAGGAGTTTCGAGACTGGGTATCGATACTCCAAGAGTTGACTAGTGTATACGGATCGAGACCCCGACGAGGGGTAATGGCCGGTCTCACAAGCTATTGGTGTCAGTTGGTTCACCTAAGATGTATACAGATGCTCATTGGGTTATGAGTACACCGGACGGACTCGCCGGGAATATGCTTGTTGGTATTATACCTATTGTCAAATAGCAGTTCCCTGGTGACATGTGTACATGTTAGTCTATAGACCTGAGATCGTCATTTGTCTCGTGTGAGTTCCCACTGTGCTTTGATTACTACCCTACCACGACTCAAAGGAGTCGTGCAAACAGGTTTTAGTTGGGTACAGTCCCGAACCACATGGAGGTAGTGAGCGGATCGTCAGGGGATTCGTCTCTCCCGGTATATTGGGGGTTGATGTTGCGGAGTGCACGGGTGGCCATCACCAGAAATCCTCGGCCGGGGTAGACGAGAATTACTGATTCGGATCAGTAGTTTCTCAGTTGGTGATAGGCTTCATACCGACACTAAATGTCAAGTTATTAGGGGTCTGACTTTATCCATCCCCTAAACTCGATATGCGATACTCATAGACGAACGGACCGGACTGTACAGATATTGTCACTGTCAGGCTCAGTAGGGTTTCAGGATGAGTTCGCTCGTCGGCCTCCCTTTCGCTCAATACCTGGGTAGCCGTTACGTACAGCTAGTGCTACTGATGTGCTTGTGGTTAAACTCACTGCCAGCGTATTGACGAGTCTTTAGAGTCCCACACAGAGGGTTTCCCTGATTCGGGCAAAACGTTGTAGAGGCCGTATGGTTTTATGGCAGGGTTCGATCATATTCGTGCACTTATGCACGGATCACGATCGGACGGATAATACTAGCGGGCTTTGGTTTAAGCCAGATCTTAGTATTATATTGTTGGATTATTTTTGTCTCGTTGTATTTGTATCCAGTTGGAATACGGATGCGGGTATGTATATACGGATGAGGGGTATTCTTGTAATTCGTTACGAGTTTACTTTGAAGATGCCATTTCCTTTTTCCTTTAAACATTTAGTTTACATGTTTAACATTTGTAGTGATGGAAAGTGTGAATGCAAGTCTTGGCATTTGGCATTGAATGGTGCTTATGACTCATGGTGTTGGGTCTTGTGTGGGTTTGGTGAGATGTGATTGTGAGATGGCAGATCTTTGATTGTGTGGGAATTTTCTTTAGTTGCCAATAACATATATCTCATAAACTCACTCAAGAAACAACAGAGGCTTTATTCTTCACTTGTTTTCCTTTTGTCCAGAGTCTTGAGCTCACATTTTCCTTCATAGCTTCTTCTTTAACCTCCACCAAATCCATCCCATCAGTTGAGAATCTTTGGGTGTTTTGAGACAAAATGATCATACACTATCTCTACTTCATCTTGGGTATCTAGGTTAGCAAACTGGATGCCCGAGTTGCTTCGGTTTTGAAGCGGGAGCCCGTATTACTAATTCTCGACGTGGATCGTCTTTGACGAGGGAGACCGGAGAACGAACTTGATCGAAGAAGCCGCGACGAGCTTAGGACAGAGATTGAAGACCGAAGGACACGGATCGATCGGTATAATCTCTTAAACTCCTTTATATAGAACTAGTATCGAGTTAATGGTACGATCCGTCGATTAGGGTTCCGTTAGCGCCGGGTTTCTAAAGTTTTTGTTCCGCGTTTGGCCACGAATTGATGGCCGGGATGCTGCCGTAGCCCTACATAAGATGAGGTGTTTTGGTGTAAAATTATTTTGAATGTTAATAAATGATTAAAATAGTCATTTTAGTAATTTGGATCAAGAGTATTCTAGAAGACACTATAATGTTATTTACCATACTTAAGTAAAAAAAAGGTAATTATAAGTAAATGAAAGTAGAATTTGAAAAATGATAAAATTAAAATAAATTCTAGAAAGTTCTTTTTTGTCTTAAGTTTGAGTATAATGTTGATTTGGAATTCAAACTAATTTATACAAAGTTCTTTTTTGTCTCAGGTTCTAAAAAGTTTATTTTTTCTTTGTTTTTCAAAAAAATAAAGAAATTTAATTATTTTTGTATTTTTCTTTGATGATATGTAGCCTCTAAGATTTTTTTTAAACATAACAATTAATTAGTTTTGTCTCTTTGTATGATGATGTGGAGGCCCTAAGAATAGAGAATTTTTCTTCTTTTTTCTTTGTTTTTTAAAATAAGAAGACGGTGACTTCTAATCAAGTCCATTTGCATTATATATTAGTATAGACAAAGATAGTGAAAATTACACTTAAATACACTAAAATAGGGTAAACTACACAATAAATTATAAAATATCATTTTTGTTCATAATCCATTTTGTGTAAATCTTTCTCTTTTAGTGCAAAATCCTGGGATCATTACCTGAAATAAAGCTCTTAAAGAGCGTCATTTCATTAAACTGACAAGGCCATATAGTGCTTCGACATCTGCCAAAAGGTTAGCTCTAGCATTTCCTTCATGAGAAAGTCGAAAACTTTCAAACAATATAAATCAATTCCATATATTATTAAGCATTCATTTTTCAACCTCTATGGTTAATCCAAATTATAAACAACCTGAATCACCCTTTGACCAGATCTCGGTAGTATGTAGCTCTTTGAAACTTAGAATGTCATTTTTATTCTTTTTTTTTTTTGCATATATTTATTGTTTCTCTTTTGAATTAGCTTATTGATATTGTCCAAATCCATTTTCATGCAAACATTAGGTTAAAAAAATAAACAAAACGTATCTATCAAATTTTAAAAGAAATTTCTATCAAAAGAAAAAAAAAATGAAAACGTACTAGTTTGGCAAGGGTATGGTTACATTTTATAGTAGGTTAGCCATATAAACTCTTGCCTCTATATACATACAAATTAAATTAACAAACACGACTGTGGCTATAGGAAACATTGGCTTATTTCATCAGGCAATTTCCGAAATAGGCCTATTTCGCCAGGAAATGTTTCACGAAATAGGCTCCGTCGCAATAGGGTTTTTCCCGTCGGGATTTTTTTTGCTGGATTATTGTTTTCGTCGAGCAATTTCCGACCGAAACCCCCAATTTGAACACATAAATTAAGGTCTATTTTGTCGGGAATTATCCGACGAAATGGGTCATAATTTATTTCGTCGGGCCACCATGCTGTGGCGGTCTTGGTAGCCACAGTTGCTGCGGCAGTCCGCGGAGCAATGGCTTAATTTTGCGGCTGCAGCACAACCCTTAGCTGATATTTCTTAAGTTCAAGATGTTGCCCTTATCAACACATACAAAAAAAAAGAAGTGAAAATAAACACTTAACCCGTATCTTTTGGATATATTCGGTTTATAATCTCTTTATTTTTTTTAGCTAAGAAATTAAAATCTAAGCCCCATAGCGATAATATATTAATTAATTATACCTTGGGCAGCATTTCCCACCACCATGTAGCAGGCCATTCCTTTTTTAAAACGGTCTTTTACTTGTAGCCCCCTACACAAAACAATTCCTTTTTAACCCCCCTAAACTTGGTATTTACTCCCCCCAACTAATAAGATACATCATTTTATCCCTTTCTGATTTCCGACAGAAAACCCCCCGTTTGAAAACAGCCTAAAAGGGGAGTGAATAAGGCTTTATGGCAAAACTCAACGTGATTTGTAACAATTTTAAAATTATGCAACGGAATATAAAATCAGCATCTAAAATACAAATATTATCACAACACAGAATCACAAAGACAACACAGAATCACAGAAAAGTAAATGGACACATAGAATAGTTATCGAGATTTACCAACCCAGTGGCTAATCTTCGCCTGAGAACTCCTGCTCAGGATTCAACTTCACTATCCAGTGACTCATTGCGGGTAAAGAAACTCAGATCTTTTACCATACTCAGATCTTAGAACCTTTATACCTGCAGACAGTGAACACCTGAACTTTTTTCAAAGCTCAAGTCCAAACCTTTACAACGTGAAGATTTTAGACCTTTCTTCACCATGTCGTACAGAGTAAGATTTTACAAATCTTTACAGAATCAACTATGCAATTCTAATGATCTCAAAAGATAAATCAAGTTTTGAATCGAAAGAGAAAATGAATTGTGTTTTGGAAATTAGGAAAGTTTAAAAACGATTCGAAAAAGTTTTTCAAAGGATTAAGAAAACTTTAAAACAGAATTTTCTTCGACAATTTAGAGATTTTTCGATTCTAATAACTAGAAAAATCTAAAACACTGAAAGATCTCTTCTTCCAAACAGAATCGTAAAAACTTAAAAACGATTTAAAAAAGTTTTCAAAAAGAATAAGAAAGACTGGAATCAAATGAAACTTCTTTGAAATCAAGAGATCTTTCTTTTCTAAAATCTAGAAAATTCTAAGGCTCTTGAAATATCTCCTCTCTAAGGAGTATTAAAAATTTAAGAACTGAGAGTGAAAGAGTTTTCTCACGAAAAAATTAAAGAACGATGAAAACTAGAAAAGAAAGTTTTATGAGAAGAATTGTGTATTAAAACACAAGTCAAGAGTCATTTTTATAGTAATTTTGAGTATGAGAAGTTAAAATAACCGTTCCCGCACTTTGAGAACGTTGGAGGCAGTTATGGAAAGTTACGGTTTGAATTTCAAACCAAAAACAGAATTTTTAAAAGTTTTTAACGGTTAGGGACGTCCTCAGGGACATCCTATGAGACGTCCTTTATCTGATATATCAGAACAAAAGTCATCATAATTTTTTGCTCGGTTATCTGATTTCGATGTTCTTGGGCTCGTTGGAAAGATCTTCTCAAGACCTACATTTTAGAACTCTGATACAAAATGTAGATATCTCTTTTAAGTAATGAGTTATCTAGTATAGACGATTAGGATTAGAAAAGGGATTCTATCCGTTGAGATCCACTCTAAGCTCAAAAAAAATAAAATAAAAGGTCCTGAATACTCCATTGTGTGGCTTTTTCGATATTCTTTTAAATTTTCAATTTGGTTTTTAGAGTCGCTCAATATCACCATTGTGATACCAGTTGAAGTGTTGATTTTTCTCTTATTTGAGTAATTCCATTATTATAGCACTTTAAATATGGTATGATTGGTAACATATAATATGTTTGAAATATAGTTTTTATAAAATAATCAAAATTAAAAAGAATAAGACTCATAGGTCAACAATCTCCTCTCTTTTGATATTTTACAAAACTTAATTAATTAATATATATTATTTCAAAAAGATTATTATTCAAATGCTCCCTGAAATATGCATATTAATTATCCCCTTCTTAGAAATATCAAAAAGTTTTAGTATGGAGGAAGAATAAAAAAATTAGGTAGCAAGTGAATAGTAGATAAATACTAGTAAAAATATAAGAAAAATAATTTTTATTTATAAAAATAATAATACATATTAAAGTAATACTACAAACACAATAATTAAGAAAAAATGCAAACATGCTTAAAAAAACAGACATACAAACACAGACAACCTAATAGATTGCTAAAGGCTAAGGAGATGCTTCGACTATTCTATTGTCTTCGTTTAAAAACTTATTCATTTAGAACAAATACCTAGACATTAAAGATAAATTATAAATAATTTTTAGTTCTAATTTTTCTTTGGTTCTATGATCGAGATAAAAGCCTAATTTATGACCTAATAACTACTCTTTTATTTATTTCTCCTATTATTCGGTGTTTAGGATGATTTTTGTTGAATTAATTTTTCCTGTTCTTCCAATTGATTAGTTTTAATTTTTTTTAACCTAATTACTACTTCTTTATCAACTTCTCCTATTATTAAATTCTTGGGGTGATTTTTTTATTGAATTGCCAATATTTTGGAAATAAAATATTAACTACTTTCTCTTGTTGTTTTAATTTATTGGTTTCAACATTTTTGTCTATTAATGAATTATCAAAATCTTTTAATAAATTAGAGTCATTATCTAGTTGATTCTTAGGATCATAAAAGTTGGTTTCATCTTTGACATGTATATTTTTTTAATTATTAAGGTTCATTTGACTTCAGGAACCCATACCATTCTTGATTTTTTTAGATTTGTCTTTGGATAAAAGTATTCATAAGTTGAGTTCTTTTTAATATTATAATATTATGAAATGTGCCCTAAACTGCAACAATAATCATATGTGGAGTGGGCGTATTTATTAACATATCTATAATAATATTTATGTCGTTTGATTTTAGGGACTGACTTAGAGTATTTGTCGTAATATATATCTTCTTTTTTTACAGTGTTTTATAGATTTTCCTGATATAATATCTAAGTTATCTTTACTTTTGTTAAAATTTAAAAGCATTTTATCTTTTAAATCTATTTTTCTTTTTAAATTAAAGATTTCAAAATTTAATGTATTGTTAGTTTCGGTTAATGTATCATTGGTTAAAGTTACAAATTTTAATTTTTAGTTTAAATTTTCATATTCTAATTTAATTAAATTTAATTTATTTTGTATGAATATTTTTAACTTGTTTTTAGTAGATAGGTTTGATTTTAATATTTTATATTTAGTATTAACCTTATCATAACTATCCTTAAGATAATAACAGAATTCTATTAAATCGTTTTTACTAAGAGAATCTAAATCAAAGTTATCATTGATTACCTCATCTTCTTGTGCCATGAAGCACACGTTGGCGGGTTCTTCGACTTTCGACTTGTTGGAATCCGTATCATTCCAAATAGCTTGAAACGAACGCTTTTCTGATTCTTTCTTTGACTTCCACTTATCCTTGTCGAGAGTAGGACACTCTGACTTCAAATGGCATTCCTTATTGCATTCAAAACAACACAAAGTTTTATTAGTATTAAAATTCTTATTAGAATTATTCGTACCTTTCTTCTTGGGAAATTCCCTGGACTTCAGATACTTCCTGAAGTGCTAGTAATATTGACCATTTCTTCATCGTCGCTGTCATCATCACTTGATGATTCCGTAGGCTTCGACTTGGTGGTTTCCTTTAGCGTGATATTTTTCCTTTGCGTGTACTTCACCTGATTTTACTTAAGATCCCCTAATTGCATCTCGTAGATCTTTAATTTACCTATAAGGGTGTCAACTTTCAACGTTGTCATGTCATTAGCCTCTTTGATGGCAGTGATCTTAAATTGCCATGATATCATAAGAGATTTCAGCAAGTTATAACACTTTTTGTCATCGAATTTCTTTCATAAATTTAAAAGTTCGGTAATGACATTGTTCAAGTTAGAATACATAGAGTCGATGGATTCATCGTATCTCATTTGGAAAATCTCATACTCATGCATGAAACGGTTGATCTTACTCTTTTTAACTTGACTGGTTTCTTCATAGGCAGTCTAAAGAGTAGTCCAAATCACATTTGCCGTTTGACACATAAAGATTCTATTGAATTCTTTTGAATTCAAAGAATAATGAAGTGCATTCATTGCCTTGACATTCAATAACATTGATCTCTTGTCGGCATTAGATAAAAGATTCATGATAGGGATGACAAAGGGCTTTTCTATGATTTCTAAGATTTCTAGATCTATACATTGAGGGAAAACTTTAATTTTGGTTTTCCAAAATTGGTAGTTTGTACCGTTGAAAAAAGAGGGATGGTTAGTGGATTGTCCTTCCATTTGGTTTGTCATAGGATCAGAAATTCAAGAGATTAATATTACAAACAGAGTAATCTGCTCTGATACCAATTGAAAACAGCCTTAGAGGGGGGTGAATAAGGCTTTATGGCAAAACTCAGCATGATTTGTGTAAGTCCACGTTACCTCTCCCGGTTCTTTCGGGCTTGCGGAAATGGTGAAAAAAGATTTTTAGGGTTTAGGTAACATGGACTACGAAAACGGATCTTGGCTAAACTACACACTAGCAACTAACAAGGGAGTTATCTACTCGGTTAGGGGTTATACCTCAACTTGAACTCCTTCTTCTTGGACTCTTTGTAGTGGTCAGATGGTGCTTTCCTCGTTGCCTTCTCTTGTCGAAGATGGATCCACCTGAGGGTTTCTTCCTTGAGCTCCTTTCTCGAACTTTAAGAAAACTAAAGTCTCCGGCTTGCTAGACCTTCAACCTTAGGAAGAGTAGAGAGTGGCTTTGGGTGTTTTATCTCCAAGGAGAGGTTTCTCAACTCATGAGAATGATTCTCCTTGAACTAGAGGAGGAGGAAGATGAAGAGAGGAGAGAGAATGGTTATGATAGAATGAGAATAGTTTTACAACCATATCAAATATATGTGAATTAATCTAATTATTAATATTAATCAAAATGAAAAAGGTGATGGTTGATTTGATAAGACCATTATCATTTCACATTAAATATTTTTGCAAAGATCAAATAGCATCTTGAAAAGAAATGATGATGGTCAAAGTTTCAACCATGGTCAACTAGTCAACCTTGGTCAACAAGTCAACAAACCCAACCATGACACAATTTCATTTAAATAACATTATCAATTGATATATCACAAATTCATTAGGGTTTGGAAAAAGACGACTGTCAACTGTGCATACGCACCCGTTCCAAAACCCTAATGAAAAACCTCTTCCTCCGCCTCAATCAACCGTGCATACACACCCGCATTCGTGTTCCGAGGAACATGAATACTATGAGATAAAACTAACCCTAAAACATATACTAGGATCTGGTTCAAACCAGAGCCCGCTACTAATGTCTGTCCGGACGCCAAACGTGCACAAGTGCGCGGATGTGAACGAACCCTGTCGCAAAACCATGCGACCTCTACTCTGTTTTGCCCAAAGGCGAATAACCCTCTGTGTGGGACTCTAAAGACTCGACACTACGCTGGCAGTGGGTTTAACCACAGACCGCAAGCGGCACTAGCTGTACGTAACGGTCCCCAGGTAGATGCCGATAAGAAGACTGACGAGGTAAACCCATCTGAACTCCTACTGAGCCAGAATGTGACAGTCTCCGTACAGTCCGGTCTGTTCGTCTAAGAACATCGCATGGCGGGCCTAGAGGGGCAGTAAACGTCAGTCCCCTACTAGCGGTACAAGTCGTGTCGGAGTGTAGCCCAGAACACCTGAGATAACACTGGAAACCTACCAGTCTATCTCGCTTGCCCTGGACAGGGACTTTGTGTAATGGCTCTCCTAGACACAGCGCGATATCAACCCCCAATACCGGGAGAGACGAATCCTGTCTAACTGTCACTGCTTCCAAGTGCTTCGGGACTGCACCCAAAAACTACCTGTTTGCACGACTCCTTTGAGCCGTGGTAGGGTAGTAATCAAGGTACAGTGGGAACACACTTGAGGCGAAGTGACAGTGTCAAGTCAACGGACTAAGCTGTACTCATGTCACCTGGGAACTGATAACTGACGATAGGTATAGTACCAACCAACAGTTCCCAACGAGTCCTGTCCAGTGTACTCGTAACCTAACGAGCACCCGCATACTATCTCAAGTACGACGTACTGACAGATGTGGGACAGACCGTCTCCCAAGCTGGGATAAGAAGCGCATACGCTAGTCTACTCCGGAGTATCGATGCCCTATCTTGATAGTCCTGCGATTAGGGACCTGCATAAGGATGTGCTTATAGATTACCCAGCCCCCACGAGTGTGACTGCCATCACAACGCTGGTAATCAAGCAAAGATCCTAAGGGCTCCACTAATGTGTAAAGGCGATATGCTAAAAGAAACACATGCACACATTAAAGCAGAAACAAACCAAGTAGCATACTACCATTTTGAGCAAGAATGTCAATACAAGGTGAATATCCCAAGCTTCCATCAAGTAATATACATGCTAGTATGATACAGTAACGGCCTCTAGGGCATATACACTAACAATCTCCCACTTGCACTAAGGCCATGTACTGGCGTATCGAAGACCTATCATCTCGATCAGCCGCTCGAACTGAGTCTGGGGTAAGGCCTTTGTGAATGGATCAGTAGTGTTATCTTCCGTAGCAAATCTCCGAACCTCGATCTCCTGGCGACCCACGATCTCCCTGATCAGGTGAGACCGCCTCAAGATGTGTCTGGACTTCTGATGGGACCTGGGTTCCTTCGCTAAAGCTATAGCTCCGTTGTTGTCACAATACAGCGGTATTGGATCAACAATGGTAGGAACCACCTGAAGCTCCGTGAGGAACTTCTTCATCCAGACAGCTTCTTTTGCGGCATCTGCAGCAGCGATATATTCCGCTTCCATCGTCGAGTCAGCAATGGTTTCCTGTTTGGAACTCTTCCAACACACCGCCCCTCCATAGAGGGTAAAGACATAACCCGACATGGACTTGGAATCATCCTTGTCACTCTGGAAGCTGGAGTCAGCAAAGGCCTCGATCTGGAGGTCTTTTCCGCCATACACCAAGAACATCTCCTTAGTCCTTCTCAGGTACTTGAGAATGTTCTTTACCGCTATCCAATGTTTCTCCCCAGGGTTTGACTGATACCGGCTTACCACACTCAGTGTATAAGTTACATCTGGTCTGGTACACAACATCGCATACATTATAGAGCCTACCGCAGAAGCGTAGGGTATAATAGACATGCGATCCCTTTCCAAATCAGTCTTGGGAGACATCTCTTTGGAGAGGGTGATCCCGTGACAAGCCGGTAGATTACCGTGCTTGGAATCTTCCATACTGAATCTTTTCAGTATGGTGTCAATGTACCTGGACTGTGAGAGTCCTAATATCCTCTTGGATCTATCACGATAGATCCGGATCCCCAGAATGTATGAGGCATCACCCAGGTCTTTCATGGAGAACCTGTGTGACAAGAACCCTTTGACAGATTGTAGCATAGGAATGCCATTTCCTATCAAGAGAATGTCATCCACGTATAAAACGAGGAATACTACAGTTCTCGCTACAAATCTACTATAGATGCATGGTTCATCTGGATTTTTGATAAAGCCAAATTCTTTGACCGTCTCATCAAAACAGATGTTCCAACTCCGCGATGCCTGCTTTAGTCCATAGATGGACATAAGCAACTTGCACACCTTTCCGCTGCTCCCACTCTGAATGAAACCCTCTGGCTGGTCCATATAGACACACTCCTCTAAATTTCCATTTAGAAAAGCAGTCTTTACATCCATTTGCCAGATCTCATAATCGTGGAAGGCAGCAATGGCAAGAAGGATCCGAATGGATTTCAGCATAGCCACTGGAGAAAAGGTTTCGTCATAGTCCAAGCCAGGTCTTTGACGGAAACCCTTTGCAACAAGTCTAGCTTTATAGGTCTCAACCTGTCCATCTACACCAATCTTCCTTTTGAAGATCCACTTGTATCCTACGGGTTTTACCCCATCTGGAGCAATGTCCAACGTCCATACTTTGTTGGTGTACATGGACTCCATTTCGGTCCGCATTGCATCCAGCCATTTTACCGAGTCAACGCTCTGAATGGCCTGCTGGAAGCTAGTCGGCTCATCACTATCAATGATGCAATCCTCTCTATCCCCGTCTATGAGAAAACCGTAGTATCTCTCGGGCGGATGAGACTGCCTACTACTTCTGCGGAGCGGCGTAGGAATGTCCTGATCTTTCGAACCCTCTGGTTCTACTAAGCTTTCAGTAATAGCTCGTGGTTCTAGAATTTCTTCCAGTTCTATTGCGCTCCCACTTATTTGATTCTCCAAAAACTGAGTTTCCAAGAAGTGGGCATGCCGAGAAACAAGAACCTTTTGTTCCTCTTCGCAATAGAAGAAATATCCCTTGGAGTTCTTTGGATATCCCACAAACTTGCACTGTACTGAGCATGCCTCGAGCTTGTCCGCATGCTGCTTTTTGACAAAAGCTGGACATCCCCATGTCTTAATGTGATTAAGATAGGGTCTCTTCCCACACCACATCTGATATGGTGTAGTAGGCACAGTCTTAGTTGGAACTCGGTTCAAAAGGTATGCAGCTGATTCTAGTGCATATCCCCAGAATGATCGCGGTAACTCAGCGTTACTCATCATGGACCGTACCATATCCAATAGGGTTCGGTTCCGTCTCTCCGATACACCGTTATGTTGTGGAGTGTATGGAGGAGTAAGCTGAGAGAGAATTCCATTCTCTTTTAAGTAATCGAGGAACTCGGCACTTAAGTATTCACCACCTCGATCAGATCTCAGTGTTTTGATACTTTTTCCTGTTTATTTTTCTACTTCATTCTTATATTCCTGGAATTTTCCAAAGGCTTCGGATTTATGTTTCATTAAGAAGATAACCGTACCTTGAAAATTCATCCGTAAAAGTAATGAAGTAAGAATAACCGCTTCGTGCATGTGTAGACATTGGACCGCACACGTCGCTGTGTACGAGTCCCAAGAGCTCGCTCGCTCTCACTCCGTGTCTAGTGAACGGAGTCTTTGTCATCTTTCCTTTGAGACAGGATTGACATGTTGCATATGATTGATATTCGAAAGGATCCAAATATCCTTCCGTATGTAACTTCGTCAACCTTCTCTCATTGATGTGACCCAGTCTACAATGCCATAAGAAAGTCTGATTTATTTCCGGAGACTTTCTTTTGTGTGTATTCTGGACATTGAAAATCTGTGGTTGGTTTAATACGTATATACCATTGCTCAATGTACCTGACCCAATCAGAACTTGATTAAGATGAATGTTTACAACATTACTTACAAACACAAATTCATAACCTTCTTTAGAAACTAAAGATACAGAAATGATATTACAAGTTGCATTGGGTACAAAAAAGCAATTACGTAAAACCAAAACATGTCCATCTGACATTCCCAGGTGATAGTCCCCCACGGCCTCAGCATCCATGCTAGCTTCGTTTGCAACTTTGAGGGTCATGTCACCTGCTTTCAAAAACCTACGCTTTCTCAATGCCTGCAAAGAATTACAGATATGAGATCCTGATCCGGTATCCAATACCCAGGACGTAGAGTTTATTGATAGACAGTTTTCAATAACATACACACCTGAAGCTGAAGCCGTAACCTGCTTCAGATCCTGTGTTCTGGCTTTCCAAGCCCTGCAATCTTTCTTCCAGTGTCCACTCTTGTGACAATAAAAGCATTCTTCCTTATCCACAAGCTTCCCCGCTACCTTTGTTGCTTTTGCCTTTCCCTTCGTATCCACCTTACTAACACCGCCCCTTGGTTTGGCGGGGGTTTTCTTCTTCTTTCCCTTGGCTTTCGCCTTGGACCTAGAAGAGGAAGATCCTCCTACAAATAAAGTGGATGTTTCCCTACCTTTCTGTAGGGTGCCCTCTGCACTCCTCAGCAAGTTGAGGAGCTCTGAAAGTTCAACTTCCTTTTCTTGCAAGTTGAAATTCAGGATGAACTGGGCATAAGTGGAAGGAAGGGACTGAAGAATCAAGTCCGTATAGAGCTCATTCTCCAACGTGGTCCCAAGGTCCGCGAGCTCCTCTATGTAGCCAATCATCTTAAGCACGTGTTCCGCTACCGATGATCCGACGACCAATCTTGCCGAAAACAACTTCTTCGACACTTCGTATCTGGCGATACGAGATTGCTCTCCATACAGTTCTTTTGTATGGAGAAATATGGATTCGAGGTCCATATTCTCGTGCCTCCTCTGATGTTCGTTGTCCATAGAGGCAAGCACGAGGCACTTGGCCTTCGCGCAGTCGATTTCCCAGGTCTTACGGATTTCCCTATCCGCGACGCTGGTTTTGGGACCTGGGACAGGGGGAGCTTTGGTGGTAAGAAGATACCCCAACTTGTCATAAGTGATTGCCATTTTGACATTCCTGAGCCAATCTTTGTAGTTTGGCCCTGTCAGTATGTTTTTATCTAGAAGTAACTTAAGTCCAGTCATGATGTTTGGTCGCTGCAATTAGGAGAGAGAGAAGAAACACTTTAGCATGATGCTCTTGCAAGTTTAGAGTGGTTTTTAATTTGTCTAAACAGGATGGCTCCCACTGTCTCTCGAATCCCTCCTGAAACCATAAAGGAAGAACTAGTCGGGATCAATCTCACCGTACAATACTTGCTTAACCGTTCAGCCAGACCAGTGTCAGTACTTCGAGGGAGGTTTTCCAACGCTTTCGCAAAGTTCCTTAATTAAATAACCTCTTTTCCCTGTGGGCGTAGCCCCGCTAACACTTTTCTAGACACCTACTTGGTTTATGGCATTGATCGTTAAGTGAGAAAGTTCCGGAGGAGTAGCATATACTCACAGTAGGATAGGGATCCAAATATCATCGCGTGACAAAACTGAAGGAATCCTACCAGAATCATCACACTCCAAATGGTATGCAGCGCTAGCAAGTTTCAGTTCTTTTGAAACTCCCGATGTGGATTTTTGCCCCATGCTCTTATGACCTTGACTTTGGCCAAAATATCATAAGTCACATGTCAAGTTCTACCCGTCATTCTCCAGGTTAATTTGAGCCCACCTGCACATACCCTTGACTTTGGCCAAAATGGTAGAACGACTGCCCCAAACCAACATATCTATCTATGATGCACATGAATACCCAATAGCTACCAATCACTATGCCTTGACTTTGGCCAACATACATAGCTTGAATACTTATTGACCATTCATGTGAAACGACGGAGGGCTACGAATGGTTTTGGCGAAACCGTAAATGTAGTGAACTTGATATAATCGAAGGAACGAGATAGCTTTCAAAAGGAGTGGTTCAAGCTCCGCATTTAAAAGTTTGGTTTCGAAAAGAACTGAGTGGTTTTCAAAGTGTTCCAACGACTTTTACTTGGTTTATTTTTTCTTGCATTAATTCCAATGCGTCACATCATTTAATCCTACCATTGCAGAAAACAACGAAAATATGACGTACGCTTATGCCATCCGCATTCGCCACGGGGTCCCGTCATCACCCGTTAGGTTACTTAACTAACGACAGAGCGGGGGCTGGACTAGCGCGGATGTAAAACATAAGCAACGCCTAAATAGATATCATATAGATATATATAAACATTCGTCACATGCAATGATAGCCATTCTAGATCACAGATGAATACATTGGATATACTAGGAATCCGCAATTCGTACGAGCCTGTAACAAAGAGCGGATTACACGGTCGCGATGAATAGCCAAACCCCACCCTAGACCCCTACGGGTGCGGCAAACTACCCGCCAAGTATTCGAAGTGAAGCAACCTCTCTCAACGACGTGAGTAGGCCACTCGGCACTTCGAGATACCCGGTAGTTTGTGCACCCTACCTTGGGTCTATCCTAGGAGCAAAAACAGTAAAAAGAAATTATACAATGACGGCTACAACCCCGACCCGGTTGTGCGGCCATACAAATAATATTACATCAATTTACATATTACAAGAATTGAAAGATAAACAAAACTCTCATCTCACAATTCCCCCCGTCTATTCATCCGCGACAATCCAACGAATTCATATACATAATCCATCAACTTTACAGATCACAGATATGTATAAGCTCCACTAATCGACGTATAGCGATTAGCAGACGTTCAATACATATATAACATTACAGATACAACCCATTAGCCAAAGTCTACAAAAAATCGACCAAAATACGGATTTGTAACCACCCCAAAAACAAACTTGTTCTCTGGAAAATCTGGGCAGAAACAAACCATCTCAAAAATCACAAAATACCACCAGAGACAAACTGCAGGAGAAACGATCCACGGTCGAGTCAACTCGGCCGCGGATCCGCGGCAGAAGCAAGCTTCTGCCGCGGAACCGCGGTGAGTCGGTCGGTTCGCTGGATCGTTTTTCTTTCCTGTTCATTAAAAAGCCTCAGCCGATTTTTAAGACATGATTTATTATTTTTGGAGCAGAAATAAAAATCGGCAGAAACTAGGATTTTCAGGGGTGTTTCGCGGTTTTTTGTCCGGTCGAAATTCTAGATACTTTGCTAACATGCTAGGGTGTGTTTAGTTAGGCTCTGATACCACTGTAAGTCCACGTTACCTCTCCCGGTTCTTTCGGGCTTGCGGAAATGGTGAAAAACGATTTTTAGGGTTTAGGTAACATGGACTACGAAAACGGATCTTGGCTAAACTACACACTAGCAACTAACAAGAGAGTTATCTACTCGGTTAGGGGTTATACCTCAACTTGAACTCCTTCTTCTTGGACTCTTTGTAGTGGTCGGATGGTGCTTTCCTCGTTGCCTTCTCTTGTCGAAGATGGATCCACCTGAGGGTTTCTTCCTTGAGCTCCTTTCTCGAACTTTGAGAAAACTAAAGTCTCCGGCTTGCTAGACCTTCAACCTTAGGAAGAGTAGAGAGTGGCTTTGGGTGTTTTATCTCCAAGGAGAGGTTTCTCAACTCATGAGAATGATTCTCCTTGAATTAGAGGAGGAGGAAGATGAAGAGAGGAGAGAGAATGGTTATGATAGAATGAGAATAGTTTTATAACCATATCAAATATATGTGAATTAATCTAATTAATAATATTAATCAAAATGAAAAAGGTGATGGTTGGTTTGATAAGACCATTATCATTTCACATTAAATATTTTTGCAAAGATCAAATAGCATCTTGAAAAGAAATGATGATGGTCAAAGTTTCAACCATGGTCAACTAGTCAACCTTGGTCAACAAGTCAACAAACCCAACCATGACACAATTTTATTTAAATAACATTATCAATTGATATATCACAAATTCATTAGGGTTTGGAAAAAGACGACTGTCAACTGTGCATACGCACCCGTTCCAAAACCCTAATGAAAAACCTCTTCCTCCGCCTCAATCAACTGTGCATACACACCCGCATTCGTGTTCCGAGGAACATGAATACTATGAGATAAAACTAACCCCAAAACATATACTAGGATCTGGCTCAAACCAGAGCCCGCTAGTAATGTCTGTCCGGACGCCAAACGTGCACAAGTGCGCGGATGTGAACGAACCCTGTCGCAAAACCATGCGACCTCTACTCTGTTTTGCCCAAAGGCGAATAACCCTCTGTGTGGGACTCTAAAGACTCGACACCACGCTGGCAGTGGGTTTAACCACAGACCGCAAGCGGCACTAGCTGTACGTAACGGTCCCCAGGTAGATGCCGATAAGAAGACCGACGAGGTAAACCCATCTGAACTCCTACTGAGCCTGAATGTGACAGTCTCCGTACAGTCCGGTCTGTTCGTCTAAGAACATCGCATGGCGGGCCTAGAGGGGCAGTAAACGTCAGTCCCCTACTAGCGGTACAAGTCGTGTCGGAGTGTAGCCCAGAACACCTGAGATAACACTGGAAACCTACCAGTCTATCTCGCTTGCCCTGGCCAGGGACTTTGTGTAATGGCTCTCCTAGACACAGCGCGATATCAACCCCCAATACCGGGAGAGACGAATCCTGTCTAACCGTCACTGCCTCCAAGTGCTTCGGGACTGCACCCAAAAACTACTTGTTTGCACGACTCCTTTGAGCCGTGGTAGGGTAGTAATCAAGGTACAGTGGGAACACACTTGAGGCGAAGTGACAGTGTCAAGTCAACGGACTAAGCTGTACTCATGTCACCTGGGAACTGATAACTGACGATAGGTATAGTACCAACCAACAGTTCCCAACGAGTCCTGTCCAGTGTACTCGTAACCTAACGAGCACCCGCATACTATCTCAAGTACGACGTACTGACGGCTGTGGGATAGACCGTCTCCCCTGCTGGGATGAGAAGCGCATACGCTAGTCTACTCCGGAGTATCGATGCCCTGTCTCGATAGTCCTGCGACTAGGGACCTGCATAAGGATGTGCTTATAGATTACCCAGCCTCCACGAGTGTGACTGCCATCACAACGCTGGTAATCAAGCAAAGATCCTAAGGGCTCCACTAATGTGTAAAGGCGATATGCTAAAAGAAACACATGCACACATTAAAGCAGAAACAAACCAAGTAGCATACTACCATTTTGAGCAAGAATGTCAATACAAGGTGAATATCCCAAGCTTCCATCAAGTAATATACATGCTAGTATGATACAGTAATGACCTCTAGGGCATATACACTAACAATTTGTAACAATTTAAAAATTATGCAGTGGAATATAAAATCAGAGTCTAAAATACAAATACTATCACAATACAGAATCACATAGACAACACAAAATCATAGAAAAGTAAATGGACACAGAGAATTATTATCGAAGTTCACCAACCCTGTGGCTAATCCCCGCCTGAGAACTCCCGCTTAAGATTCAACTTCACTATTCAGTGACTTCTTGCGGGTGGAGAATTCCAGATTTTTTTCAGACTCAGATCTTAGAACCTTTACACTTGTAGGCCGTGAACACCTAGACTTTTTCAAGGCTCAAGTCCAAATCTTTACAACGTGAAGATCTTAGACTTTTCTTCACTAGGTTGTACAGAGTAAGATTTTACAAATCTTTACAGAACCAACTATACAATCCTAATGATCTCAATAGATAAATCAAGTTTCGAATCGGAAGAGATAATGGATTGTGTTTTGGAGATTAGGAAAGTTTAAAAATGATCCGAAGAAGTTTTTTAAAAAATTAAGAAAAGTTTAAAACAAAAACTTTTTCGACAATTTAGAGATCTTTCGATTCTAATAACTAGAAAAATCTAAAGCACTGAAAGATCTTTTCTTTCAAAAAAGTAGTAAAAACTTAAGAACGATTCAAAAAAGTTTTCAAAAAGAATACAAAAAATTAGAATCAAATGATACTTGTTTGAAAATTAGAGATTTTTCTTTTCTAAAAACCAGAAAATTCTAAGACTCTTGAAAGATATCTTCTCTCTAAAGAGTATTACAAATTTAAGAACCGAGAGTGAAAGAGTTTTCTCACGAAAAAGTTAAAAAATGATGAAAACTAGAAAATAAAGTTTAGTAAGAAGAATTGTGTATTAAAACACAAGTCAATGGTCCTTTATATAGGATTTTTGAGTGTGGGAAGTAAAAATAACCGTTCCCGCACTTTAGGACCATTGGGGGCAGTTATGGAAAGTTACGGTTTGAATTTCAAACTAAAATCAGAATTTTTAAAAGTTTTTAACTGTTAGGGATGCCCGATGTTTGATATATCATAACAGAAATTATCATAACTTTTTTCTCGGTTATCCGATTTCGATGTTCTTGTGCTTGTTGAAAAGATCTCCTCAAGACCTACATTTTGGAACTCTAATCGTGGAATTCTAATCAAAATTGTGGATATCTCTTTTAAGTAAAGAGTTATCTGGTATAAAGATTAGGATCAGAAAAGAGATTCTATCCATTGAGATCGACTTTAGATTTAAAGAAAATAAAATGTCTTGAATACTCTATTGTGTGACTTCTTCGATATTTCCTTTGAACTTGCAATTTTGTCTTCAGAGTCGCTCGATATTACTGTTATGATGCCAGTTGAAGTGTTGATTGTTTTTTTACTTGAGTAATTCCATTGTTATAGTACTTTAACTTATCTGGCATGGTCAGTAATATATAATATCTTTAAAATATAATTTTTGTAAAATAATCAAAACTAAAGAGAATGAGACTCATAGGTCAACACTGTTAACTTTAGTTTTAATTTTTTTCTATAGATTTTAGTTTTACCTTTTACCTGAAGACAGCAAGACCGTAGAAGTATTCAACTTTTTCATTGCTAGAGAAAGATGTTGAAGATACTTCTGATTTCATGGTCGATTTTAAAAAAGGTGCAGCAGAAGTCATCCCTAATTTCAATTTGGGAAAGAAATTGATTATTTCCAAAGTAGAAGAAAGGTTGGGATATTTTAAAGGAAAATCTGATATTATGCCGTTAAAAGTTGACAGAAATTGTAAAGGGGGTAAAATAATGTATCTTATTAGTTTTGGAGGGGTAAAAAGTAAATACCAAGTTTTTGGGAGATATAAAGAAATTTTCTATGTTTTGGGGGGCTACAAATAAAACCCCCTTTTAAAATTTATAAATTCATGAGCAAATAGGGGGAAATTTCTGACCGATCCAAAACCGTTCTGCTTTCGGGATCGTGCTACAATATAGAACAATCACACATGTTCTGTTTCTTAATTAATTATAAAACTAAAATATATAAACAATTTTAGTTCAAAACTAAAACTAAAAATTAAATATTTCCACTTACCTTATTCTTTCTGGGCTAGGATCCAATAGTGTTATCCACATGGACCATATTGTTCAGTATAAATGGCAGCGAGTATATGCATCTCCTCCTAACTTCAAAAGAATTTTAGCCATCTTCCAACTGGATTTTCCATCGACTGTTTCCCGAAACTTACTTTCCCAATTGTGAAATGTGTTTGGATAAAATATCTTCATCCGCAGAGCCGCTGCATTTAGATTTTCAATAAAAGTATATTTTATAGAAGGCCCCCACAACTAGGATGATTTAAGATTGTTGGATTACGGCAGCGCCCCGGCCATCAAACCGTGGCCAAATGCGGAACAAAATTTTTCTAAACCGGCACTACCACAACCCGATACCCGGATCAACCCTCAACCCTATACTAGCAAACATATAAAGAGGAGTTAGATGGTTATACCGAATGAACCAAGTCCTTCGAGTCTTCAACCATCATCCCAAGTTCCTAGTGGTCACAGATCGAATTTGGTTGCCGGTCTTCCTTCATCTACGATGATCCACCCGAGGGAAACGACGCAAGCTTCAGCCTCGCCAAGCGAGGCAACCGACGCTCCAAGATTGCTAATAATGGAAAGTGGAGGTGTATGATTATCTCACTATAATTTTCTCTCATCACAAATGCTCAAGGAGCAACTCAAGAAGATGAAGAGGAGGTGAGGAAACATGTGGCATGAGCAACTAAAGAAATAGCTAAGTGTTTCTCCAAGTGAGAATGTAATGAAGCAAGTGAAGAAAATGAAATGAGCAAGGTATCAAGAGAAAAATGATGGCAGCCCCCCTTTCAATCATGCAATGAAAAATATCTCATCTTCTTTTTACAATAAACAAATCCATGCCATACCTCTCTACATGCTATACAATGTTCATGCCACCTCACCCCTTCCATCTTATTTCCCAAAATGATTTTCTAAAATAAAAATCAAATAATGAGGTGACCATCTTCTAGAAGCTATTCCATATAAATACGGAATGCAACCCGGTACATGTGGCTCGGGGCTGTACCCAACTAAAACCCGTTTGCATGACTCCTTTGAGCCGTGGCAGGGTAGTAATCAAAGCACAGTGGGAACTCACAAGAGATAAATGACGATCTCAAGTCGACAAACCAAGCTGTACTCATGTCACCTGGAAACTGCAATATGACAATAGGTATAATACCATCTAGCAGGTTCCCGACGAGTCCGTCCAGTGTACTCATAACCCATTGAGCACCTGTATACTATCTTAGGTGACTAGCTGACACCAATGGCTTGTGGGACCGGCCACCGCCCCTCGTCAGGGTCTGGATAAGTATACACTAGTCTACTCCGGAGTATCGATGCCCAGTCTCGAAACTCCCACGACCAGGGACATTTAAGGATGTGCTTATAGACTACCCAGCTCCCACATATATGATTGCCATCATAATACTGGTAGTCAAGTAAGAATCCTATAGGCTCTATCAACATGTAATAGTGATCTGTAATGCCACATAATGCTGTACATGATGATAAAGACAAACCAGATAGCATACTATCATCTCGAGTAAGACTGTTCTACCAGTATAGGCCCTCCCTCAATCATCACAATCGCGTACCCGCGATTCAATAATTGACTTGAGGGCACTATAACCAACAATCTCCCACTTGCACTTAAGGCTAATTATTGCGATGTCACATACCTACAGCCCGTGTGATACCAAATACCCAATTTCTCTACTAATCAGTCTCGCAAAACCCGCTTGCGAAACTATTGCGTTTGTGAAATAGCCTCAGTGAGTGGATACGCTCCAGTGTTTCTATTTTTATCTCTTTATATCTTAATTTCACGGAGAAAGACTATCTTCCGAAATGAGCAATACATGTCTTAGAATTTGTTTGGATATCTGATGGGACCCAGTTCACAAATGAACTCCAAATTCAACAAACTTCTTAGACTGTATCATCCACTAAATTTAATCAGTATCATACGCCATGCCTGCCTCAGTATCCCCTTGGACCACCCGTCCAACATACTGCCCCTCAAAAGAGAAAAAACTATAACTCTGACAGCCACTCTATCATCCAGGTCACCTTGGAAGCCTGAAATGATAACCGCCTCCCGAAGGAAGCTGTCGTTACCATATACCAAGACCATTCACTTATGTTCATAACTGCTTCCCAATGTTTCTTCAGGATTGGATTAATATATATACTTATTGCAGCTAGTGCAAAAACAACATCTGGTGTGGTACTTGATATCATATGATTTGACTCAATTGCCTAAGCAGGTGATATGTCAATCATGCAAATCCCTCTCCCCTTTAGTCTAAAAGACATCTTTTAGAGAGGGTGACTCCATCACCTGCAGGCACACCACCATACCAGGAGTCAACCATTCTAAAACACCTTTAGAATAATGTCAAAGTACCCAGATTGGGACACTTCCTAAATCTAGATCTAAAACCATAGATATAGTAACCATAAAATCTGATATTATATATATATATATATATATCCTATGTGGAGAAACAATTTTGTGACAAACACAGTATAATCGATCGTAGTATAGAAATTTCACTTCCTATAAAGTGCATGTCATCCAAATACTAAGATATCACACCCTACAACTTTCTTACCAGATCCATCTCCTATTTTGATGAGGTCAAAGCCTATGACTGTCACATCAAAAATAGATGATCTATCTCCGCTATATTTGCTTTAGTCTATAAATAGACACAAGCTACTTGTCCACTATGCTTCTGTTGCTCCCACTGACTACAACAACCCTCTGACAGAGTCATATACGCGTGCACTTCTAAAGATAGTTTAGAACGACGCTATATTCATCCACCTGCCGGGTCTCATACTCTAGAACAACAGCAATGACAAGTCTGGGTAAACAAGAACCTCCCTGTCACCTTCTCTGAGAAGACCGAAGTACCTCTCGGGTGCCTGAGGTTACCCACAATTTCTGCAGAGTGGCTGTAGGGTTCCTAGGCACTCTCAAGAGGTCTCACAAGGCATCAACCATGCCAATTTCAAAAATACGGTGCCGAGAAACCCTAGACTAGATCGTTGGCTAGAAGTTTAGGCGATAAAGCGAGCTAGTTTACAACTAAACTATAAGATAACGGAAATACAACCTTTGTAGATCCGGTGCTCCACCTCTATAGCTCCGCAATGAAGTCTCCTTGCTGTCCAAGTCGAACCCCGGGCTCTAGCGTCGGCTTCATCGGAGAATGGACGGGCTAGGTCATCGACGACGTGCCGAAGATGATCTACGTCGAGGCATCACTAGGTCAAGCTCCACCTTCACCAAGCCATGAAAACTTGTGAAGGAAACACACTCAACTACTTGGCAAGAGGTAGAGGATGAAGAAATAGGAAGTGGGTATACTTTAGAATTGGATTTCTCACTCTTATTCATGAATCACCATTGATGGTCAAGCTTTTTCTTCTTGTGAAGAAGAAGAAGAAGTTGAAGAAAGAATTATGATAAGTTAATTAAAAGGAAAAGAAAAAGAATACTTATCATAATAATAACCATGGTCAAGTGTAGAGACTAAACTAAGGTTAAGTGAAGTGGTTAGGGTTAAGCATGAGACAAAATGGTCACAAAGTTAAAGCTTCATGAAGCTTCAAAAAAAGAAACAAAACTTGCAACCATTTCATTTCTAATCTTTTCCAAAAAGAAATAAATAAATAAATTAGCAAGAAAAAGAAAACCCTAATCATTAACTTAACCAAGGTTTAATTCTTTACACTTAACCAAGTAAACATGTATCATCAAACATGATACAATCAAGTGCACAAAAGTATATCACATATACAACTTGCACAATTCAAGTGAGAAAATCCATTTAAAGTGAACCAATACTAGTTAATGTAAAGTAATATATCAAATATATAATTATACATTAAATCATTAAATCAACACTTGATTCAATGATCCGGTCATGTCGAACATAACCGACTAGTATCCAATGTATCGACTTATCGAATCAACGCTTGAATCGATAACTAGGTTATATCGCATACAACCATTCGATACATTCATCGCGAGAATGGAATACGGTATCACATACACGCATTATTCTCGGTCCCGCACATATCTCATATGCGCTCCTATTTCGTTTCGCTTGAGCCAGGAAACCTCTGTGTAGGACTCTAAAGACTCGTCAATACGCCGGCAGCAGGTGATGATCATATCAAACACCCACAAGCCGCAAGCGGTCTGCTAAACGTAACGGCCACCCGGGTATTGAGCGATCAGAAGATCGACGAGCAAGCCCGCTCACACTCCAGTGAATCCAACCAGTAACACTACCGTACAGTCCGGTCTCGTCGTCTGATATGTCGCATATCTCGCCTAGGGGTGGTAAACGTCAGACCCCAATAGCTCGATAAGTCGTGTCGATATGAGGTCTATAACAGTTCGAGAAACTACTGGTAACACTTACCAGTATATCTCAGCAACCCTGGCCAGGGATTTTCGGTTATAGCCAATCGAACACAGCGCAACATCAACTCCCTATACCGGGAGAGACGAATCCCCTCCTATCGCTCATTGCCTCCATGTGATTCGGGACTGTACCCAAAAACCACCGTTTTGCATGCCCTCTTGGACGTGGTAAGGTGGAAATCAAAGCACAGTGGGAACCACACAAGACTCTATGACGATCTCGGGTCAACAGACTACTCTGTACCAGTGTCACCAGAGAACTGCCATCTGACGTAAGGTATAATACCATCTGGGAGTTCTCGGCGAGTCCGTCCAGTGTACCCAGTCTCCACTGAGCACCCATATATCATCTCTGATGTCAAACACCAATGGATATGGGATCATCCATCGCCCATCTGTATGTGTCACGCCCCGCTTCCCAGTGTACGGCGAAGTGGACGTGACGAGGCCCGCTACGTATGTACTCAGAAGTACATACGCTAAGCGTAACTAAGCAATATAAATACACAAGAGACAAGAGTATAAAAGAACAACAACTTTTATTAATATCATTCTTTGTACATTGCATGAGAAGGAAAATACAACTGAAATGAAAAGCGATGCCTAAACAGTGGCATAACATGAAAATGAAAAAAATACTGGAAAGAACAAGATACAATATCTAGAGCTCGAGGTCTTCGTGGAACCGCTACAAGTCTTCACTGGTGGGCTCGATCTCAGCTTGGTCCGACGCACCTGACGACATTCAAGAAGAAAGAAATAGAATGTCGTCAGCGAACAGGTCGCTCGGTAAGTCCCAAAGATAATGGAGAAATAGACAGAGAGTAAAAGAGAGAGAGAGAGTAGTTCTTAATGTTGTATTGTATTGTCATATTATAGTAGTATGGTGCTAACGCTTTTGTTGTAGCTTGGTACAGAAGGATGCCAGTGTATACGAGAGGGATCTCTATATGCTAGAGATCAGGGCAAATGGAAGTACAAGGCTCCATTATACAACCCGGAACAACGTCAATTGGATTCAGGTTAGGTGTCTTAATCTTACCATCTCGTGCCACCTTTAACACCTTCCGTACCAATCTACCCCTTAAATCCCGCGATGTCTTGTTTGTATTGTTATCTTATAAAATTTGTAATGATTGCATGATTGACTTGATTGACTGACCGAAACCATGATATCAGGAAACGGTTATAACCGTAGAGTCATGTAAATGGAATACTGGGAAACATGTAAAAGGAATATCCATGGTTCGGTTCAGTCAAGTAGATTGTTAACTGGATTCTGGGATTCATGTATCCATCTTGAGTTGAAATATAAAGAATATGGATTGACTTGAATCATTTTCAAGTCAGAAATAGTCAGACTCTAACCCGAGTCAAACTAAAAGAAAGTGAGTTGAAGTTCAATAATTGTTAAGGGCCTTATTGTAATTTATAAAACTTGAGGGGGTTTATTGTAAAAATACTATTGTATATTTTTCAAAATACAACTCAAGTATTTAATTATCGTCTTTATGTACATACAACAATTTAATGATCAAGATAAATATGTATACATGTTCGAATAACATGAAATGAGTCAAGTATATTATTCGAGTAACTACCATAAACAATGCTGTAAAGAAATATTATGTACGACTAATTAATCAAGTTGAACGAATGCGGAATATAAACAGAGATATGTCTCTAAATGTTTTGCATGCGTAAGTTCCAGTTTCACCTAAATACGACTACCGGTTTGAGAGATATATATGTTCTCGTATCGTCGCGCAAAACGGATCAGAATCTATTCTGCACCGTCACATATTTTTAAAACGCAGTTTGAGTTAATTTCTATCGGGTTTCAGGTTACGAAGCTTATTATAAAATTGTAGGTATTTCGATGAACTTATCGAAAATACCAAGATTCACATGATTTGGATTTCTAAAGATCTAGTTATGATCATTTTAATATCAGCGTTTAAAACAGAAATTCAGATTTCTGGACAGCAACTATGTATTCTATTGCAAAGCCTATATCAGGTTGTTTCATGCATTCCTAAGTAATATAATATACAGAAAATTATAGTTCTATCAATGGTGCATCTACACATCTAAATTTTGTCATAAACGGACATCGGGTGTTCGAGTTATGTCCAATTTAAAAACAGTGTGCGAATCGGAACAGATTCTGTCCAGATCCGTCACTTAATATTGTAACGCAGTTTTCTTTATCTTAGATGGGTTTTCAGTAAAACTATAAAACTATGAAAGTCTAGATCATTCGATGTAGATATCAAAAACACCTGAGTTTGCTCAATTTGGATACCGGTATACCAAGTTACATGTCCTAGAAGTTGACCGATAACTGCAGTTTTCTGTTTTACGATCAGTGAATAAAAACGATATAATTCCTAAACCGTTATGCGGATCGATCTAAAATTTTTACAGCATGAAAAAAATAATATATTCTATCATATGTAAATTTCATGAAATTTACAGAAGTAAAAATTAATTTCTACAAATTATTTTAAAGGTAAAGATATTGATATGTATACTAAAATCGGCAAAAAGATTAACTAGAATTTTTACGCAAGCTTCATCTTTTCTTTTAATAACCAAACCGATTCCATGAGATATCGTAAATATATTGTGGCATGAAATCTATGTTCTCACTACTCATAATAAACATTTATAGTCATGAACAAAGAATTGAAAACACTTTAATTTGAACAAGAGGTAATAAGATATTATTAAACCATATATAACCATATGTATCTAGACTTATATATATGTATATGTTTATGTTTATTTTTCTCTTAAGGATTACGATATGGATAAAAACGGGTTCACGAGATATGAAAAGAGAAGAATAAAGAGATGGAGGGAGGGGGAGAGAAGGGACTTACATGCACAAGCCGGTATTGTCACCGGACTTGTCTATCCGCCGATAGCCTCGCGTTACTAGCGAGACCTTCTTGAAGACTTCTTCATGTTCTTCTTGGATTCTAGGTGAAGAGGAAGAAGTGAGAGATAGAAAAATATGAGGAAGGAAAAGATGGAGGAGGACGATAAAGATGGTGTAATGGTGAATTATAATATATGCATTTAATATGAGAATTAAAAGAGAAATGAAAGGCCACCATTCATTTTGGAAATGAAAGGTTTCATTTGTAGGTTATGAGAAGAATAAAAAAAAATGATAAAAAAAAATAATTGCAAGAATGAGGATTTGAACATGTGACTTATGGAATAACAATGCAAAGACTTAACCAATGAGCTATAAGGTTGTTCATGCATATATTTAATTAGTATTAAATATATGATGTTGCTTAAAAAGAAAATGGGCTTTTTAGATGGGCTGTAGAGAATAAGAATAATGGATTTGGGTTAAATATTTATGAAAGGAAAAATAAGAATGAGAAGTTAAAAACTTAAATATAAGAAAAAGAAATTGTACCTAAAAAAAAAATACATAATAGATTGAGGAATAAAATAATAATAAATTTAATAGAAGAAGGAAAATACCAAGTACAAATAAATACGGTATATTATTGAAGAGGGATAATACAAATGTATAAAGATTTTGGGGTCATTACAGTATGGGTCGAGAAGGTATACGCTAGTCTACTCTGGTATATCGATGCCCCGTCTCGATACACCCACGACTAGGGACCTTGAAGGATGTACTTATGGACTACCATGTCCCCACTAGTATGATCTGCATCATAGTCCAGGTAGTCAAGTACACGTCCTAAGGGCTTTACTAACATGTAATAGAGAGACAATCTGTGTACACGTTAAGGTAAAGAGTAACCAGATAGCATACTATCATGTCGAGCAAGAAAGTCCTCCCTATATATGTCCCAGCATCCACTACAATATACATCCTATGTACAGTAATGGCCTCTAGGGTATACATATAACTAACAATCTCCCACTTGCACTAGGGCCATCTGTAGCAGTGGTTGTAGTATCTCATACTCAACCATCCCAATAAAAGTCTCTCTCTGGGAATAGGCCTTCGTGAGTGGATCCGCCGTGTTGTCCTCTGAGTCTACTCTCCTAACCTCGATCATTCTGGAGATCAACTATCTCCATGATCAGGCGATACTGCCTTAGAATACGTCCGGATCACTGATGGGACTGGCGTTCCTTGGCATAAGCCACAACTCCATTGTCACACAATGGGAGGAACTAAGTTCATCTCATGAACTAATATACACCCAAACATCCTCTTTGGTAGCATCTTAAGTAGCGATGTATCCTGCCTTTATCATTTAGTATGCCACGGTATCTGGCATGGAACTCTTCCAACATACCGTCCCTCTACTGAGGGTAAAGACAATGCCTGCGACTGACATTCAGTCGTCTTTATCACCCTGGAACACTTCCAGTGATTCTCCCCAGGATCGATTGATACCATCTCACTACTACTAGTGAGATTCCTAACATCCAATTAGATCTATCTCATAGATCTAAAATCCAGGATTTAGTAGGTATCATATTGATCCTATATGGAGAATCTTTGTGATAAGCGGAGATTGACCGAGCGTAGCATAGGAAACTATTTCCCTATCAAGAGTATGTCATCCACGTACTCTACGAGGATCACTACCATACTCCCTACTTCCTTTTTGTATATACAAGGTTCATCTACCATTTTGATGATGTCAAACTGTTTGACTAACTCATCAAAACAGATGTTCCAACTCCGCGATACCTACTTTATTATATAAAGTAACTTGCACATGTTTCCGCTGCTCCCACTATTTACGAAGCCCTCTGGCTGTGTACTTATAGACGCACTCTTCTAAAACACCATCTAGAAAAGCAGTTATGGCACCCAACCACCAGATATCGTAGTCATGGTATGCAGCCGTGGCAAGTAGGATCCGGATGGACTTAAGCATAGGCACTGGAAAAGGTTTCATCATTATCCACGCCTGGTCGATGACGAAAACCTTTAACAAGTCTAGCTTTGAAAGTCTCAACTTTTCCATGTACACCAAGTAATCTTCTCAAGATATACTTGCTCCTGATGGGGATTTAACCCTTCAGATATAGCAACCAAAGTCCATACTTTGTTGGTGTATAAGGATTCCATCTCAGATCGCTAAACATCCAGCCATTCTTACAGAGTCCCACTCCTGATGGCCAGCTCGAAAATAGTTGGGTCATCATCTCATGATGCAATCCTCGCTCCCACTGTCATAGAGAAACCAAAGTATCTCTCAGGTGGGTGAGGAACCCTACCAGATCGGCGGAGAGGCTGAGGTTCGTTGGTTACCATTGAATCCTTTGGTTCTATCAAACCATCATCTGCAGTTTGTATAGCTGAAACATTTTCAGTTCTACATAACAGACCTTGCCTCGAGCTTGTCCGGATTTTGCTTTTAGACATAGGCCGGACAACCCCAAATCTTAACTAACTTAAGATATGGGCTCTTCCCTTTCCATATCACATATGAAGTGGTAGGCAACTGATTTGATTTGAACCTATTCAATAGGTATGCAACTTCTCAAGCGCATAACACCCAAAAGGAAAAAGGGTAACTCAGTAGTACTCATCATAGAGCACACCATATCAAATAGGGTGTATCTGCTCCGCCCCGATATACCATCGTGCTATGGTGTATTCGGAGGAGTAATGCCGAGAGAGAATCTCATTCTCCTTTAGAAAAGTCCAAGAATTCCGTGCTCAAGTATTCTCCTCCCTGATCTCATCATAGGACATAATACTTATAGCCGTATTTTGGTTCTCTACTTCTAACTTATATTCTGTGAATATCTCAAAAGGTTCGGACTTGTGTTTTAACAGGAACATATGTCTGAATCTTGAGAGATTATCAGAGAATGTAATGAAGTACAAAGAACCGGTCTTGGCATGTGTAGACTGGGGACCTACATACATCAACATGTATCATCCCAAGAGTTTACTAACTCTTTCTCTGCTTCCATTAAACAGAGCTATGGTCATCTTATCTTTGTGACATGACTGGCGAGTTTCACAAGATGTAAATTCAAACTTATTTAAATATGCATCTTTATGTAACTCTAGCTAGTCGGGTCACATTGATCTGACCTAGTCTACAATACCTCAAGAAGAATTCGTTCATTTCTGAACTCTTCCTCTTGTGTGTGTTCTATATACTAAGAACTGTAGTTTGATTTAGAACATCAATGCTTTTAGATAACGTGCCTGAATTGATCAACTTTTGATATAGGAAATGTTCAAAACATTATCCAACAATACAAAATTTTATCACTTCTTTACTGATAAAGAGACTGATATGATTTTGTATATCAGGTTCGGTATCTAATAACATTCGTTCATAACCAATGTATTACAATACAGGGTGACAGTGACCAACAGACTTGGCTGCAACACTTGCCCCGTTTTCTGCCTCATGAAACTTATCACCCGATCTCAGTTTTTCTACCCTTTTGTAGCCCTATGTAACAGATTACATATCTGGGATCCTAATCCGGTATCATATACCAAGGATACGGAGGATACTGAGAAACAGTTCTGTATAAAGAACACACCCGAAGATGATGCATCAGCATGCACTCTCTTCGTTTGGGCGGCACGGGAATTCTGGTAATCCCCAATTTCCAGCTCTGTCTTATAACAATTATAAGGTGGAGCGGGACCAACGTTCCCCAGCACAGTATAACAAGCGGGTTCGGTCAATATTCCGTATTATTATCTTGATTAAGGCGTGATATGGTCGCTACCTGGAGAGAGAGAGAAGAAAACACTCAGCGTGCGCTCTTGCAAGAATAGATTGGTTATTATTTTATCTAATCAGGATGGCTCCCACTGCTTTTTATCAAATCTTCCTTCAAACCCTAAAAGGAAAGACTAGCCGGGATTAATTACACACTACAAGTTCGCCAATCATTCAGCCAGGCCAGTGTCGGTACTTTGAGGGAGATCCCCCGTGCTTTCGCACGAACCTAATTAATGTAAACCTCGTTTTCCCACAGGCGTAACCTCGTTAACACCTTTCTAGACACCTACTTGATCGGCTAATTGTAATGTGTAAAACTCTCCCAGGAGTAACAATTACTCGCAGCGGGTATCGGGATCCAACTATCTCATAGAAGGTATGCAATCGCATTGCAAATTTCAACACTTGAAATTCCCGATAATATTTTGCCCCTAGCGTGCTATGACCTTGACGCATGCCAAACAACCCATAGTCCGCTAGTCAAGTTCAACCCGTACATTTCTTAATTGAATCAGACCCACCCGCACGACCCTTGACGCATGCCAAACAACGCCGTACGAATACCCTAATCCAATCGCATCGTATGCTAACAGATAAGCACTAGCTAGCTACCGTACACTACGCCTTGACGCATGCCAAACAACCGCAGCACGAATACTAACTAGTACTTATCTGAAATGACGGAGGGCTACGACAGGTTCTTCTGAAAACCTATTGCGTAATGAACTTGATATCGTTGTAGGATCGAATGAATTTTAAAATGGAGTGTCTTTGAGGCTTTTCTAGTTTTGCTAAAGGAGTCACTCCCGGTGAAGGGATCGTCGGTCCTTTCCTCGTCGAATGAGGTGCGGGATATATCATATATATCACTGCGCAAAGCAGAAACTCTTAAAAGCATCAAAAGACAAACCGAGTGTGTAGCATCTGCCAGTTATTGCTAAAGGAGTCACTCCCGGTGAAGGGATCTCGGTCCTTTCCTCATCGAATAAGGTGCAGGATATATCATATATACCGCTGTGCAAAGCAAGAACTGTAGCTACCTGTTTTATTTTGAAATTCGATTCCACAACATCTTAGGTTTCTTTTATTTTCATTAATCACATTAATGAAGTCCCATCATTTAAGTACCTAAACATCACAGATAAATACGACGTACACTTATGCCATCCGCATTCGCCTTGATGTCCCCTCGTGCACCGTTAGGTTAGGTAACTAACGGCAGAGCGGGGCAGGGCTAGCGCGGGTGTAAAACATAAGTAACGTCTATATAATATATCATATATACTATATACTGTATCTATCACAGAACATCTCATGATCACATCACAGATATCGCAGCAGAAGAAACATATGAAACATTGGATATACTAGGACGTCCGTGTTTTTAATACGAGCCAGTATAAAACACGGATTCCACGGTCGTGATGAATAGCCAAACCCACACCCCTAGACCCCTACGAGAGCGGCAAGCAACCCTTCCAATTCTAGAGTTAGGAGACCCGGACTCGACTCCTCGAGTTGGTCTCCCACTGGACTCCAGAACCCGGTTACTTGTGCTCCCCTCCTTGGGTCTATCCTAGTGCGGAAAAGTAAATAATATACAAAAGGTGACATCTTCCGCAACCTGGAAGTGCCCCAATAAAAGAATATTACATACAAGTTTTTACATGAATGAAAATGAAAAACACCCATCTCACATAAAAACCCCCGGCTATTCAACCACGACGATCCAATATAACATATCCAGCAACACATAACATCACATGTCATCAACGTAAGTAAATATGCGCATCCCAATTGTCGTTGACATATAGCAACGAAACCAGCGATATCACATATTAGACTTACGGTCACAAAAAAGAAAGTGTAAAACTACAACAGTTGGAATCCGCAATCTGCATAGACATCGCATGCCTAATCAAATGAATACTTTAGACATCACATGCCTAACAATTATAAACCCCGCATTTTAGTCTCAAAATCGAAAACTCTTTTCAATATTAAGTCGGGCAATTCAACAAGATTCCCGACATCCTGATCGAATGCTCGTCGCAAACTTTAGTAGGCGGCCGCACCCCCGATACCGTCGACGAAGTGCACCAAGGCGGAACACCGCTGCCGCAAGCACCCGAACGGACGCTTTCGGCGACGGGGTTCTCCTACACTCACTTGGTCGGGGCTATGGAGTGAGGCTGTCTATTAAGTTTACCCGGCGAGTATCCGCGTACGCTACGTGTTTGCGACGGACTTTTGATCGCATCAAAATTCCGTGGCAACCGATCAAGTGAGACTAAACTGCTATGTTTATAACATTCATTCAGTTATCTCATAACTACTTGTGAATTCCAATTATTGTATCCCTTTCCAGATAAATAGAAAATGTTAAACTTTCCGATCGAACATTCGAACACCCAAGTTTTCCCGAAACAGCTCAACACATGAAATAAGTTCAAAGACATTCACTTCATGCCTCAATACCAACGGTCCAGCCGTAGAAGGGTCAAGCCAACGCCTCACATGTGGCACGCCGTACTGCCCCAAACCCGAAGGTTCAAAGGGCAGTTCAAGACGGTCACATAATCGAGTTAAGGTTTGTTGTCTTCTAGAGGGACCATCGCGTTACTTGCACAACTTAGAACGTCTTTAAAACTCGAAAAAATCCAACACTTGGAAATTTTCCGGCAGGGAAAAATTGGGTATTTATATCCGGTCGAACTTTTTAAATATATTTTAAAATTATCCGGAAAAACACATAGACAAAGTTTGACAATCCGATCGAATGTACGAACTCCCAATACAACCCAAAATACTCAACTCTTGATTTCAGATTAAAAATTCCCAGGAAAACCAGCACTGCCAAATAGGAATTACTGTGCAAAATTTAATGGGAGAAGAGACAAAAGGGCCGCGGAACAGCCGCATTAGCACTCTAATGCCGCGGTTCCGCCGCACTTTAGAAAGATCATTAGGTAATTTTTGTATCGTAATTCTTAGAATTTCCTGCTGAATTTTCTGCATATTTTTAATCCGGAAAAAACCCAATTTTTGGAAAAAGTCCAGAGAGCAAATTAGGGTTTGGGTTTCGGTTCGATCGGACTTCCAATTCCATCTACGCATCGCCTAAGGCTCTAGCTAGGCTCTGATACCACTGTAGGGTTCCTAGGCACTCTCAAGAGGTCTCACAAGGCATCAACCATGCCAATTTCAAAAATACGGTGCCGAGAAACCCTAGACTAGATCGTTGGCTAGAAGTTTAGGCGATAAAGCGAGCTAGTTTACAACTAAACTATAAGATAACGGAAATACAACCTTTGTAGATCCGGTGCTCCACCTCCATAGCTCCGCAATGAAGTCTCCTCGCTGTCCAAGTCGAACCCCGGGCTCTAGCGTCGGCTTCATCGGAGAATGGACGGGCTAGGTCATCGACGACGTGCCGAAGATGATCTACGTCGAGGCATCACTAGGTCAAGCTCCACCTTCACCAAGCCATGAAAACTTGTGAAGGAAACACACTCTACTACTTGGCAAGAGGTAGAGGATGAAGAAATAGGAAGTGGGTAGACTTTAGAATTGGATTTCTCACTCTTATTCATCAATCACCATTGATGGTCAAGCTTTTTCTTCTTGTGAAGAAGAAGAAGAAGATGAAGAAAGAATTATGATAAGTTAATTAAAAGGAAAAGAAAAAGAATACTTATCATAATAATAACCATGGTCAAGTGTAGAGACTAAACTAAGGTTAAGTGAAGTGGTTAGGGTTAAGCATGAGACAAAATGGTCACAAAGTCAAAGCTTCATGAAGCTTCAAAAAAAGAAACAAAACTTGCAACCATTTCATTTCTAATCTTTTCCAAAAAGAAATAAATAAATAAATTAGCAAGAAAAAGAAAACCCTAATCATTAACTTAACCAAGGTTTAATTCTTTACACTTAACCAAGTAAACATGTATCATCAAACATGATACAATCAAGTGCACAAAAGTATATCACATATACAACTTGCACAATTCAAGTGAGAAAATCCATTTAAAGTGAACCAATACTAGTTAATGTAAAGTAATATATCAAATATATAATTATACATTAAATCATTAAATCAACACTTGATTCAATGATCCGGTCATGTCGAACATAACCGACTAGTATCCAATGTATCGACTTATCGAATCAACACTTGAATCGATAACTAGGTTATATCGCATACAACCATTCGATACATTCATCGCGAGAATGGAATACGGTATCACATACACGCATTATTCTCGGTCCCACACATATCTCATATGCGCTCCTATTTCGTTTCGCTTGAGCCAGGAAACCTCTGTGTAGGACTCTAAAGACTCGTCAATACGCCGGCAGCAGGTGATGATCATATCAAACACCCACAAGCCGCAAGCGGTCTGCTAAACGTAACGGCCACCCGGGTATTGAGCGATCAGAAGATCGACGAGCAAGCCCGCTCACACTCCAGTGAATCCAACCAGTAACACTACCGTACAGTCCGGTCTCGTCGTCTGATATGTCGCATATCTCGCCTAGGGGTGGTAAACGTCAGACCCCAATAGCTCGATAAGTCGTGTCGATATGAGGTCTATAACAGTTCGAGAAACTACTGGTAACACTTACCAGTATATCTCAGCAACCCTGGCCAGGGATTTCCGGTTATAGCCAATCGAACACAGCGCAACATCAACTCCCTATACCGGGAGAGACGAATCCCCTCCTATCGCTCATTGCCTCCATGTGATTCGGGACTGTACCCAAAAACCACCGTTTTGCACGCCCTCTTGGACGTGGTAAGGTGGAAATCAAAGCACAGTGGGAACCACACAAGACTCTATGACGATCTCGGGTCAACAGACTACTCTGTACCAGTGTCACCAGAGAACTGCCATCTGACGTAAGGTATAATACCATCTGGGAGTTCTCGGCGAGTCCGTCCAGTGTACCCAGTCTCCACTGAGCACCCGTATATCATCTCTGATGTCAAACACCAATGGATATGGGATCATCCATCGCCCATCTGTATGGGTCGAGAAGGTATACGCTAGTCTACTCTGGTATATCGATGCCCCGTCTCGATACACCCACGACTAGGGACCTTGAAGGATGTACTTATGGACTACCATGTCCCCACTAGTATGATCTGCATCATAGTCCAGGTAGTCAAGTACACATCCTAAGGGCTTTACCAACATGTAATAGAGAGACAATCTGTGTACACGTTAAGCTAAAGAGTAACCAGATAGCATACTATCATGTCGAGCAAGAAAGTCCTCCCTATATATGTCCCAGCATCCACTACAATATACATCCTATGTACAGTAATGGCCTCTAGGGCATACATATAACTAACAGTGGCTAATGGAATGTTAAAACCAATTGAATCTTTAGGTTCTATTAAATTTTCGGTAATCGTTTGTGGTTCTGGAATCACTTCCAGTTCTATCATACTCCCACTAATGTTTTCTGAAAAGAATCCATTTTTTTACTAAAACTGGTGGCGAGTCAAGAACAATATAACTATTGATGTTCCAGATAGTTGAATGTTAACCCCTATCAATGCCCGGGATAACCCACAAACTGCCATTACTGAAACGTGCCTAGAGTTTGTCCAGATTTTGGTTTTAAGCATCAACCGGACAACTCCATATACCTTAACATCGTTAAAATATGAATCCATCCTATATATCCATATAGAAATAGATGCACTAATTTAATTGGAACCAGATTCAAATCATGCAGCTGTCTCCAGTGCATGTCAACTAAGTGGAATGAGGCCAAACAACATTACTCATCTAGGAGTGCATCCACATATGAGTAACCTGAAAAAGAAGCAAGTTCTCAAAACCATTACTATCAACGGAATACCTAGCACAAGTATCTACATCTTCGATCACCTTGAAGAATCCTGATACTTGCAACATGTGGTTCTCTACTTTATTCATATACCTATAACTTTTCAAAATTTGGACCTTGTATTTCAGTGAAACACATATCTTAAAACTAGAGAAGTCACAAGTAAACAGAATATAGTACGAGTACCAGCCCCTTTGTCCTAATGGACACTGGACAACATACAATACATCGTATAAGTCCCATGAGTTAAATAACTCATACCCTGTGCGTCGTGGGTTGAAAACTGTACTATGGTTAAGAGGAATTACACCGTTGTTGAATGCTCCTTACCTAACCATCAACTGATATAGGTAAATGTCATAGACATAATTTCAAAAAGTTATATCTCACTTTATAAAATAAACATACAGATATATCAGTTTGAAACTGGTGCATAACTACGGATATTCAAAACTAAAAAATTTGCCGTCAGGAAAACCCCAGATGATTTCTTCAAATATCACCAATTACAATGAATTCCGATATAATGAGGATATAATCACCTAATTCCCAATATTCTACCCCCACTCATCATCTGTAACACTATACAGATAAGAGAATCAAAGCTGGTAAATACATATCCTGAAGTCAGAATCTAATTGGGAAATCAGTTTTCAATTAACACTTTACAGTGAAACTGAAACATGAAAATGTTTCGAAGGGGTATCCGGGTATTCCTAGTAACGCCTCTTCCACTATCCTGATTCATGACCGTAATCGTATAATTCCATGCCCTCACTCTAATCCCTTTATTATGTCTTTACTTATTACCTTATGTACACCACCTTTAGGCTAATCGGTTTTCTTCCTTCCCTACCGTTCGACACCAACCTATGGTTTGGAAGAAGACTATCCAATAAGCGTAATAGGTGTACCCTCCTAATCCTAGGAGCCCTCGTAACCTGAGAGAAGGTAAAGAGAAAAAACAACTGAATAATCCTTATTTTATTTCTCCTGAACCGGAAACCATCATCGAATCTGGAACAAGTTCCTTCGAGTTCGTATGTAACTATACAATGGCATATCCAATAAATGTGGATCTTCGTAGTGATACGGAATGTTCTGGAGAAAAGCAAAGGTGAACTAGGAGTGGGCAGGGGTATACGCGGTTTCGTCATGAATGATAGTAGTCGCAATGTCCAATGCCCTCAATCTAATCCCTTTACATGTCTCTACTTATTACCTTCTGTACACCACACTTAGGCTTAATTGGTTTTCTTCCTTCCCTACCTTTCGGCACCTGCCTATGGTTTGGAAAAAGACTATCCAATAAGCGCAATAGGTGTACTCTCCTAATACCGGGAGCTCTCTCAACCTGAGAGAAGGTAAAGGGAAAAGACAACCGAATAATCCTATTCAATTTCTCCAGAACCAGAATCCATCCTCGAACTAGAACGAGTTCCTTCGAGTTCGTATGTAACTATATGATGGAATATCCAATAAATGTGGATCTTTGTAGTGATACAGGGTGTTCTGGAGAAATGTAAAGTTGATATAAAAGTGGCAATGATATATGAGACTAAGTGACAACCCAAAAGCCAATGTGTTTTAAGAAAGTTCGGTCAACTTGGTTCATGAGTTTTAGTTTAGGGTCGGGCCATGGTCGCTGCCAAAGAGAGAGAGAGAAAAGAAACACTCAGTATGCATTCTAACCTAGATCAGAATGGTTAATCACTTTATCTAATCAGGATTTCTCCCACTGTATCCTCGAATTCTCCTCCAAAACCAAAAGGAGAATTAGTCGGGATCATCTAAAATCACCCGAGGAGTAATCCTACTCATCAGTGGGAATCGGGATCCAACTATCATCGTATGATAACTTGATGAAAGCCACTTAAGTCACCACACTACAGAAGATATGCGCATGCCTGGCAAGTTTCCTGTATGTTTGAAACTCCAGATGTGATTTTTACCTCAAGCGGCTTATGACCTTGACTAGGTCAACATATCATAAGTCGCAAGTCATGTTCAACCCGTCATTATCCTCGATTAATTAGACCCACCCATACGAGCCCTTGACTAAGTCAACATGACCGTACGACTGCTCTAACCAATAGCATATCTATGCAGCAGAAAAGTACTACAGAGCTACCGAACACTACGCCTTGACTAGGTCAACATACGTAGCACGGATACTAAGCAATACTCGTCTGAAATGACGGAGGGCTACGACTGGTTTTTGGCGAAAAACCTTTAACATAATGAACTTGATATCGTTGAAGGAATTCAAGTGGTTTTACAAATATATAGTGGCACAAACTTTTGCTAAAGAGGTCACTCCCTGTGAAGGGATCTCGGTTCTTTCCTCGTCGAATGAGGTGCAGGATATTCCTAACCGAATACCATGATGCAAAGCAAAAGAAACGACTATAGTGAAGTTATTATGCTGACGCGAACTTTTGCTCAAGAGGTCACTCCCAGTGAAGGAATCTCGGCTCTTGCCTCGTTGAATGAGGTGCTGGATATTCGTAACCGAATACCGCTGTGCAAAGGAAAAGAAAATGTCTGTAATTTCATTTTTAAAATTGGTTCCAACAACATCAAATAGGTTTATTTTCCTTTCACTGATCAGAATCAACGCAGTCCCATCAATTAATCACACCAGAAAAGAACGAAAATAAAATGTACGTATATGCCATCCGCATTCGCCACTGTGCCCGTCATCACCCGTTAGGTTACTTAACTAACGACAGAGCGGGGGCTGGACTAGCGCGGGTGCAAAACATATACAACATCTACTAGTATGTATGTATGTATGTATATATATATATATAACATTCGTCCCAGACATGATATAAGCAACATCACAGAATAGCGATAAGCATCACAGAACAAACGGATAATCTTGGAGCCCCGGGTTTCCTTTGAGCCGAAAGTAAAACCCGACGTTCCCTTGGTTGTGTGGATAGCCTGTGCAATGAAAACCTAGACCCCTACGAGCGCGGCAAGTTACCCGCTAATCCCAGAAGTGAGGCAACCCCAATCATCAAAGTGAGTGGGCCATCCAGCACTTCACGGAATCCGGTAACTTGAGCACCCCTCCGCTGGTCAACCTATACCCCCTACGAGTGCGGCGAATAACCCGCAAATTCTAGAGTAAGGCCTCCTCCGTCTCAACGCCATGAGATGCGGGTCCGTTGCCCTCTAGAACCCGGCTATTCGTGCACTCCACCGCGGGGTAATCCTAGTACAGAAAAGAAAAAAATATGTACAAGGGTGACATCGACCTCAACCCGGTTGTGCCCTAAACAAATAATATACAAACTGGAAGTGACGGAAGTCCACATGTCGGACGCTCGCCCCACAATATCAAATGTACAAATGAAACTAAACTGTACTACTATTGCACTCAAGGCTATCCATCACGACAATCCGTAAAAACCATAACAAGATATATATCCACAGAAACAAGTAACCGAAACAAGTGTGTAACCCTGTCTAATTGAGCATATATGTCACGACCCACCACCAAACACAGATGGTATTGTCCGCTCTGGTCGAAACCGCACGGTTTTGTCCCTTTGAATGAACCGGACTCAAGAAAGGGGCTATTTCCCAGTAGGTCACCCATCCCAGAATTTCTCTGGCTCAAGCACGCTTAACTACGGAGTTCTTCAAACTCCGGAGTTCCGATTCATCCAAAAGGCGCCTCTATGTTATAGGAGTGGTATCATTCCATTTATAGATCGTGCTCTCTTACGGAATGGAATTTGATACTCCCCATTGTTCTACAGTAGGTCCCCATGTGTATCCGTATCGGTTATATCCCTACCTCGATACCGGATAATATCTCACTTCTCACGGGGTCGGTGGTATTCATCCCCAACTCCACCTGGGGTATTACATTCCCCCCACTTAGAACAATGGTTCGTCCTCGAACCACAGACATACTTTTGAGGGACCGTCTCTAATACCATATTTGCCACGACCCACCACCAAACACAGAAGGTATTGTCCGCTCTGGTCGAAACCGCACGGTTTTGTCCCTTTGAATGAACTGGACTCAAGAAAAGGGCTACTTCCCAGTAGGTCACCCAGATTGTAACATTTCAGGAATATAAAATATTATATTTTGGAATTTAAATAATTAAATTAATAAATATTATGAATATTTTAAAGTAAGGAGATTAATTTTAAATGATATGGTATAACTATATACCGATAATTCGGGATATATTTGAAAATCTACATGATTATTGATTTTGAGGGTATTAAGTCGATTTGGATATTTTATAATTAATTACATACAAGTTTACAGCTAAACTTAATTAATAATTACTAATTATGCATTAAGTTTGATTATGCATGTGACATGCACCATGTCATATTGCTAACACTTGTTACATTTTTGGAAACATAGCTTAAATCCTTCATTGTGCATGGTTTTGTATTTTGTTATATTCAAAAAAAATGAAAAGAAAAAGGAAATTTTTAAATAACATGGGAGGTATGGGCTTGGCATGGGAGAAGAGAGAGAGTGTGTGTGAGAGAGAGAGGGGGGGGTATTGACCATGGCTCATTCCTCTCATTCTTCACTTTCTTCTTCATTCTTCTTCTCTTCATCCTCCTCCATCACCTTCACTACCACCCATGGCCACCCCCAAAACCACCACTAAACACCTTAACCTCTTCACAAAAAATAATCTCTAGCTCACTACAAGCATGATGGTGGGAGCAAGTTAATTTTGAGCACTAAGGGCAACTCAAGAAAATTCTTGAGTTGCCAAATGAGGTATAACCCTACACCCTCGTTTACAATTTTAGTTTTCTATATTCATATAGTAGTTTTGAGTTGATTAAATAAGGTTTAGTGATCTTAGAAATTTCCAAGATGAGATTTAGGGTGGTATTATGAATTGTGATTGTGTATTGAGGTGTAATTGGTGACTACAATCCATTTAGTGTTAAAAATCCTAGACCAAGTGAATTTTGAAACACCAAGACATGAACTTAGAAACTTTCTATGTCGGTTTTGTGATTTTTTGGAGGTCTACAGGGAATTTGGAGCAACCCGGGACCTTTATAAAAAAATTAAACATATATATTAACCTAGTTAGATCAATAGAAGACCACCACGAGAAGACGGGACCAAACTTCAAAAATTTGGCCGGCGGGGGCGGTTACTGTAGCACCATTGGTCGGCCAGAATTTGTCTGTTGATGTTAGGTTTTCTCCTGTTGCTCACACTCCTCATAACTTAGCCACTGTATTTTTTGTTTTGTTCCAGATTACTTGAGGCAAAATCTGGGAGCGTTTGAGTTGATTTTAGCAATGGTTTTCCAATTTCTAAAACATGGATTTTGGCATTTGATTGTGGATTTGGTCGTTGGATGTTTGTACGTCAACGACGAAGGTTTTATGATTGTTTTTGCATTTGTAGGCTATAGGTTCTAACCTATGAGCACTTCGCGTGTCATGTCGGTTTTTGAATCGGATTTTAATACGATACGATGTATTTTGTGATATGTAGGCACCCTCACATAGACATCGAACAACAAGAAAGAGCATGGCGTCTTTGACTTCGGCAAGCGAGGATTAAGATGAGTAGATGTATATCTACAGGGGAAGTCGGGTGGATGGCATATAGCACCGCCGCAAACATAGAATAGGGTTAGTACCGTATTATTATTATTGGTTTTGGATGTGACTTTGGATACTTGGTGAGTAGTGTATTTAGAAAACCTTATGTTAGATTAGGTTGGTTTAGGAAGACTTATCCAGAGGATGGTTACCTTGGAGGCGAATCACAGGTTACATGTAGTCACACACACACGCACGCACGCACACTTGTTTTTGTGTGTGTGTGTGTGTGTGTGTGTGTGTGTATTCATGTATGAGTGTACGTTTATACATACATACATACATACATACATACATACATACATACATACATACACACGTAAGATGGGGATGGTATATGATACTTGGAGATGAGTCGATATGATCGGGCATGATGCCGTGAGGTTGGATATGTGTTTCGAGTCATGATATGATATATGACGTGATATTACAGTGGGTCGTTGGGCTATATATATTCATACATATGATAATATGTGTTGATGATATTGGAATGTACGAGATTTTAGAACAGTACCTCTGATCATGATATCGTTCAATGATGATGACATATGAATGATGATGCATATATGATAGTTGACCCATACCCTCGATTTTGAGATGCCGTACGATGGATTTTACCGTACGAGGTATAGATATGATGATTGATCCGCACTCTTGACTCGAGGATGCCGTACTATATATTATACAGTACGTGACGCTATGAGACTGGATCACCGACTACTAGGTATATCGACTCGGAATTTAGGTGGATTTCTTACCCTTTCGACTAGTTCCTTAGTTTAGTCTTTTAGTAGATTAGGAAGATGTTAGACCAGGCTCGAATCATACCTATTTTCAAAAACTAACGAATCGTAAGTATTTTCAAAAGACAACCCGAGAGATATTACGGATTTTTCAAAGGACGTACCTTTTCTTAAAAACACCATGGTCCCTATTTTCTATAAACCACGATTCGTGCTATTTCAAATATGCCAAAACTGTATGACTCGTATATAGAAATGTATATTCTTCAATGTTGCGTTTACTATTCATTCTCCGTTATATTCATGTTCTCATTGCATTGCATGTTTATGCATGTGTTTTCTTAACTATTATGATCTCGTTTGTTAGGACACCAGCACCATTACCGATGATGCGTGTGTCCACGAACACTTGCTTACCGGCTCACACACATCATCATCGGTAATTACCATGTCACGTACACTTTAGAGAATATTACTTCATTGATATAACTTTCTAGCTGATAGTTCCAATATATCATTACTATGCTAGTTTAGATATTGCATTCTTTATTTAGATACCCATGCATGTATATATTCATTTGTCATGCAATATTATTGGGCTTTATGCCGGTAATTCACTGTCTATTGACTCTCGATTTTGGGATTTCGGATTTTCCATGAGATTTCTTGATTCGGAGAAACCGCAAGAATTTTATAAACTCATTATCATTTCTAAAGATAGAAATTTACGGTTTTCTCGTTATATAATGTGAGAGGTGTCCACCATGAGTTTTCTCGGTTCTTGAGCTGTATCACATACCCGATTCGAGGAGGGGGATGCACCATCTGCGGGTACATGGTGGACCCGGTGCGGTACCCCGGGGCAAGAAAATGGTATAGATGGCGTTGAGCCCGGCAGGGGAGACTACCGACCGGTGATATTTGACGCGGCTGTTTCCCCCAATCAGAGCAAAGCTCTGTTTAAAATTCAAATTTTCAAATGAAGCAATGCTACAGAAGCAGCGCCAAGTGCGCTGCGCCCTAAGCAGCGCACCACGTGTAAAGCACTGGTGCACACCACGTGCAAAGCACGAGTGCGCTAGCGCTGGAACTAAAAGCTCCCCACCGACAGATCTAAGATCCAATAATAATGATAAATCATTAATTAATCAGAATTAAATTCTGTTAAGGAAAGATTCCTCAAAATCTTTCCAAACAACAAGATTGTGCTCTGTAAATCAGAGTACCGTTGGATCAATGATCCAATGGCGATTAAAAATCACCGAAATACAGAATAAATTCTGTATGGAAAAGATTTTCCAATCTTGTTAAAAACAAGAAGATTGCCTTCTGTAAATCAGAAGCCCTTGGATCAAAGATCCAATGGTGGGGAATCCCCAAATCAATTGGAGAAAAGATCTCCTTAACTGATTGAACAGATCAGCTCACCCTATATAAAGGTTTTAAGACTTCAAGTCTGAAAAAAAATAGAGAGGAACCTCCCCAGAACCTTTGAGAAAATCTCAGAAAGAAGAGCCAAGCTCTCGATAGATGAACTTCTTTTCTTCAAGGTAAAAGAACAGAGAGATGAAATCATCTCATAATTAAAAAGAAGAATTCACTTCTTTTATCAAGATCATAGATCTGCAAGACCAAGGTCTTTCACAAAGAGATCAAAAGATCTCATCATAAAATAAAAGAAGAATTTACTTCTTTCTCACAGATCATAGATCTATAAGACTAAAGTCTTTCTCAAAGAGATCATGAACATCTCATTATAGGGGGGGAATAATTCAATTCTCTTAAGGATCACAGATCCATAAAGGTAAAGCCTTTCATCAATATAAGAGATTGAAACATCTCCTACAAAATAAGAACTTTTGTTCTTAGGATCTTGAGACAAAGTCTCTTCTAAGGGAGAATTTATTTCCCAGATCATAAAATTGATCAAATGCGCTTCTGCGCTCTTGGACCGGCGCTCAGCGCACCACGTGTCACTCACATGTGCGCCACTCAACAGTTAGTGCTTTGCGCTCTTGAACTAGCGCTTTGCGCTCATGGACTGGCGCTCAGCGCCAAGCGCACCACGTGTCACTCACGTGTGCTCCATTGAACAAATAGCGCTATGCGTACATAAATTAGCGCAACGCGCTCACGGACTGGCATAAAGCGCCAAGCACGCCACGTGTCCCTCACGTGTGCACTACTCGGCAGAAGCGCACTGCGCTCTTTTATTGACGCAAAGAGCTAAGCGCACCATGTGCCCCTCACGTGTGCGCTGATAGAACATAAATTGTTCTTTAATAAGCCCAGAGCTCTGATGAATGCTCAACATTCAATAAAAGACAAAATATTGTCAGAATTCAAGTCAATGCTCAGCATTGTTAAAAGAGCCTAGCCCAAATGAATGCTCAACAGCCCAAAAAAATGTTAAACATTTTTAACTTGATTGGACTTAGCCCAAGATTGGCCATAAGTGCTCAATTCAGATTAATTGAGCCTATATGCTCATAAATCTTTTGATCTTAGTCTCAAATTGGACTACGGATCTCTCAACCAAAATTGGTCCAAGGATACATCTCTGAACCCCTCTGATATATGTCGTTGTAATCCTTCAACGTCTTCAGAGTGGTGACGGGTCCCGATAGCCAATCGTTCCTCGGACTGTGGGGTCCCTTTAAACCCACGGACTATGATGTCCTTAATCTCGGACTGTGGGGTCCCTTTAAACCCACGGAATAAGATGTCCTTAACCTTAGACTGTGGGGTCCTTAAACCCATGGACTATGATGTCCTTAACTTCGAACTGTGGGGTCCTTAAACCCATGGACTAGATGTCCTTAACCTCGGACTGTGGGGTCCTTAAACCCATGGACTATGATGTCCTTAACCTCGGACTGTGGGGTCCTTAAGCCCATGGACTATGATGTCCTTAACCTTGGACCACCATGTCCTTAAACTGGTAATCGACCGCAATGCCCCTAAACTAAACAATAGAGTCCAAATGCTCTTTTGTTGGATATAAACGATCCCGTTAAGTTGATCTTAGTCTAAAATTAGACTAACGTATCCTTAACAAACGTTTAAGTTGATCTTAGTCTCAAATGAGACTAACGTATCCTTAAACCCAATCCCCAACCCAAATCTAAGAAAATACGGATTTGGACTAATCCACGCCCTACGGGCGACAACATAAATTAGTCTCCGTATACAATCCATGGGCAACCAAAAAACAAAACAAATACACACGACACGAAGTGACCATCTAGAGAAGGAGAAAGTGGTTACCGCGATGCGGTAGCGTAATTAACTGCAGGGGCTTGCGCCTGCAGGGAAGAGCATCCCCACAATCAAAAAACCCCTCAAATGAGGCGGAATCTGACGAAGTCTGCTATATCGGCCGCATCCGTTTAAACCTTCGATATACGGTGTCAAAAATCAACTTGGCATCTTCGGAGAGGTGGACGGATATCTCCAATTAGCATATGCCCCAAAATTCAGGCAAGACGGACCTACGCGGTCACGTCTTCGTGTTCGGAGGGGAACAGATTCTGGCACGCTCGGTGGGACCTTTTCCTCTTACCACTCCACACTTCGTGTGTCCTGTTTCGCGAACGAATCGCTGTTTGATATGGTTACCCTTGGATTCGAGGTACTAAGATTTGGTTTTGCTCTCGTTCAGAAAAAAGAAATGGCCTCTAACTGCTCCAACTGCAACTGCAACTCCCGTTCCGCCTCATCTGGAGGTGTAACCTACGGGCCCCAAGCGGCCTCCCTTTTCACAATGCCAGTGGAGCAGGTAACTCAGGCCACCACTGGGCTATTCTTCGGGACCATGCTCCCACCCGTGAACTTCAATTCCCCAATGCCGTTGCAGGAGGCCGCAAAGAAGTCGGTCTTTGATCGACTTACCACTACTGCGACCCCTCTCAACGGGTCGCCCAGCTCCATTGCCTCAGTTTTCAACAGAATGGGCCAGAACGCCAACAAGCCCGCGATACCCGAAGCAGCCATCCCAGCTCAAGCGGACGAAATTATCAGAGAGACTTCTTCTGCCAAGAAGTCAATCTTCACAAGGCTGGCCGTTCCGGCTCCCACTCCAGGCGAAGTCCTCAAAGCCGCTTCCCCTGCCCAGAGGTCTGTCTTTGACAGATTGGACATTGCTTCTCAACGGACATCGGTCTTCAAGAGGCCTTTACCGATTCCAGCTTCCAAAGTGATAAGGATGACAACAAATCTATCTCAGGGTTTGTATTTACCCTCAATAGAGGGGCGGTTAGTTAGAAGTGTTCCAAACAGGATACCGTTGCAGACTCCACGATGGAAGCTGAGTATATTGCTGCAAATGATGCCGCCAAGGAAGCCGTCTGGATGAGGAAGTTCATCGCGGAACTAGGAGTAGTTCCAACCATTATTGATCCAATACCATTGTATTGTGATAATAATAGGGCTATGGCGTTAGCCAAAGAACCAAGGTCCCATCAGAAATCCAGACACATCCTCGGGCGATATCATTTGATCCGGGAGATTGTAGATCGCCATGAGATCGAGATTCGGAGAGTAGATACAAAGAATAACACCGCAGATCCACTCACCAAGGCCCTTCCACAGCCGCAGCATGAGCGACTTTTTGAGATGTTGGGTATGAGATACGCCAATAACTGGCCTTAGTGCAAGTGGGAGATTGTTGGATATATGTATGCCCTAGAGGCCATTATATGTATAGTGGATGCTTGGACATGTATATATATAGATTACTTTCTTGCTCTACATGATAGTATGCCATCTGGTTTACTTTATCTGACATGTTGACTTGATCATGCTTTTATTCATTTGCACATGTTGATAAAGCCCTGAGGATATTTGCTTGACTACTGTGACTATGATGCGGATCATACCAGTGGGGCACGTGTAGTTTATAAGCATATCCTTGAACTGTTCCTAGTCGTGGGTGTATCGAGACGGGGCATCGATATTCCAGAGTAGACTAGCGTATACCATTCTTGTCCCATGTGATGGGCGATGGATGATCCCATATCCATCTGGTGTGCTGACACCAAAGATTGTATGCGGGTGCTCAGTGGAGACTGGGTACACTGAACGGAATCACAGAGAACTCCTATGTGGTATTATATCTATCGTCGGATAGCAGTTCTCAGGTGACACTGGTACAGGTTAGTCTGTAGACCCGCGATCGTCATAGAGTCTTGTGTGTCCTCCCACTGTACTTTGATCTCCACCCTACCACGGCTCTACTGAGTCGTGTAAACAGGTGGTCTTTGGGTATAGTCCCGAGGCATATGGAGGCAATGAGCGATAGGAGGGGTTTCGTCTCTCCCGGTATTGGGGGTTGATGTTGTGCTATGCTTGATTGGCTATAACAGGAAGTCCCTGGCCAGGGCTACTGAGATTTACTGATAAGCGTTATCAGTAGTTTCTCGATATGTTATCAGCTATATACCGGCATGACTTATTGAGTTATTGGGGTCGACGACACCATCCCCAGACTTGATATGCAACATATTTGACGAGGAGACCGGACTGTACGGTAAGTGTTGCCAGATGGCTCGACGGGAGTTTTGACAGCTTTGTTGGTTTTCTTCTGATCGCTCAATGCCCGTGTGGCCGTTACGTTTAGCTGACGCTTGCGGCTTGTGGGTGTTTGATCTGATCATCACCCACTGCCGGCGTATTGACAAGTCTTAGAGTCCCACACAGAAGTTTCCTAGCCCTGGCGAAAAGATGTGGTGTGCATATGAGATATGCACTGGGACCCGATTGAATACGACTATGTGATACCGTATGTTAATTGGGCGTTTTACTATTGATCGGGTCGTATGTGATATGACCGGATTGTTAAATCAATTGTTGATTTAACATTTTGACTTTTAGTTTTATTCTTATTCTTTATTCAAACCTTTTTATTAAAGAGGAAGAATGCATGCATGTATGCATATGTTGATGTGCAAGTATGCACATGATGATGTGCATAGGATACATACAAGCATAGTGTCATGGTTATTGATACACATATGAAGGCAATATAAGACTTACATGGAACTTAATTTATATATATTCATTTTGCATTTAAATTAAAAGGAAAAGAAAAGGATTATTCATCCATGGTTATCTTCTACACTCTTCTTGAAGTTGACCACACTTCACCCACTTTTTAACCTTGGATTAATATTCCTTTTGCCTTTTAACTCAAGTGCAATAATATCTAAATTAAATGACCATGGTTAGTGATGACAAATAGAAAATATATATATACATATCTTTTCTATTTTATTCATCAAGCTTTATCATTTTCTTTTTGACAAAAGCTTTTGCCTTCATCTTCTTCTTCCTCCTTGTTCTCTTGATTTTTCCAAAGAGAGAGAGAGATAAAAAGAAAGGATTTTGATAAGAGAAAACAAACCACCTCATCATTATACTTTAACCTAGCCAATTAGTTTAGAGTGTTTAGCTTCAACATCTTGTTTGATCATTTGAAGCTAGGAGCTTGGACTAAGTGGACTTCGGGTGGATCATCATGGAAAAAGGAGCTAACTTGCAAGCTTTTCTAACTCTCAACGATCCTAAGAGTCACTACAAAGAGGACTACAAAGGTTGTATTCCTTTCACTTAGTGATAGAATAGTTTTTGTATGTGATACAAGTGATGTTACCCTAGTATTCTAGTTAAAGATCCATGCCTAGTTTGCTTAGCACCTGTTGAAATTTTAAAGTGGCATGTGTGATGCTTCCATACTCATAAGTAGGTGCTAGGAAAGCCTAACAATGGTATCAGAGCCAAGCTAGAATTCTGGACTTGGTGTTATAACAAATACGAATACGAAAATGACTAAGAAAAATACGGGATTACGGAACCCTAGGATTGCTCTCTGGAAATTTTTTAAAAGGTCATATAAAGTTTTTTTTAACAACTGCAGAGTGATATTTGGGACAATATAAGAACACTGGGGGAATACGGAGGGGAGAGCTCGATTTTTGGCCGAGCCCTAGGCTCCCAAAACCGAGGAGGCCGGCCCCTTTGGCTCCTCTCCCCCCCGTATTGCTCCAGTGCTCTTTTGGGTTCATTTTGGGTTTTGTGGTGTTGTTTGCTTAGCCCAATTTTCATGTGATGATTGTTTAGACTTAGGGCTAACTCGTAGTACTTCGAAGTTGTATTTTTTTAACACTAAATTGGTAACCTAGACTATTTTTAGCAGTTCGAACGAACGTCAACACCCCACTTCTTGACCCCGCTGCAATTTCCAAGTGTTGTGTTTTTCATAAGTTACCTTTGTATTCAATAGTAGCGCAAGTATCCTATGGACCCTCTAGAAGATCATAATAACCTTAACTCGATTCTATGCCCACGGAACCGCGAACGAACCTTCGGGTTTGCCGTAGTGCCGTGGTGTCATAGGTGAGGCGTTGGTTAACTCCTTCTACGGCTGGATCATAAGACACTGTGGCGCGATTTTTGAGTATTTGTAACTTTGCTCAAGTGTTGAGCTCTTGGGGTAAAACGTGGGTGTTTGTTGATTCGATCGAAACGTTAAACATCGTCTTGATTTCTGTGATTGCAATTGTTGTTTTTCACTTTCTTTTCTGCGATCGTAAGCGTAGTATGTGGTGTATTGCCGGCTTCGTTGCTATACATCAACGACAACCGGGATACACATACTTGCTTACGTTGATGATATGAGATATTATGTGTTGCTGAGATATGGTGCAGGATTGTCGCGATTGAATAGCCGGGGGTTTTATGTGAGATGAGAATGTTTATTTTCATTCATGTAAAAGTTAAATGTATGTAATATTCTTTTATTTGGGGCACTTCCGGGTTGAGGATGATGTCACCATTATTGTATATTATTTACTTTTCCGCAGTAGGATAGACCCAAGGAGAGGAGCACAAGTGATCGGGTTCTAGGGTTCAGTGGGAGGCCATCTCGAGGAGTCGAGATCGGGTCTCCTAAACTCTAGAATTGGCAGGATCACTTGCCGCTCTCGTAGGGGTCTAGGGGTGTGGGCTTGGCTATTCATCGCGACCGTGGAATCCATATTTTCTATTGATGGATAAATACTAAATACGGACCTCCTAGATATCCTTTTTATTTTCATATGTGCTTCTGCTGGATTGATATTCTGTAATGTGATTACTTAGTATCTGAGACGAATGGTTTATTATTATATATATGATATAATAAACGTTGCTTATATTTTACACCCGCGCTAGTCCCGCCCCGCTATGCCGTTAGTTAAGTAACCTAACGGTGCATAACGGGACACTGTGGCGAATGCGGATGGTATAAGTATACGTTCTATTTTCGTTTCTTTTCTGTGATGGCTTAGGAACCTAAATGATAGGACTACATTAATGAGATTAATGTAAAGTAAAAGAAACCTAAAGATGTTGTAGAATCGGATTTGAAACCCACTCGGCTTTTTTATGAAAAATGAAAGTTTCGAAAGATGCAGAGCTTAAGCCACTCCTTTTCTAAACTGTTTTGATTCTACAACGATATCAAGTTCAAAGCGTTAAAGGTTTTCATAAAAACCATCCGCAACCTTCCGTCATTTTAGGAAGCAGAGTACTTAGTATTCGTGCTACGTATGTTGACCATAGCCGAGGCGTAGTGTACGGTAGCTATGTGATGTCTTCTTACACCGCATATGATGCGATTAGTTAGGACATTCATGTGATTATGTTGATCATAGTCAAGGGTCATATGGGTGGGTCTAGTTAATCTCGAAATGACGGGTATAACTTGACTAGTGCTTATGATATTTTGACCATAGCCAAGGTCATAAGTTACTAGGGGTAAAAACTATATCGGGAGTTTCAAGAGTTGAAATTTGCAATGAGATTGCATACCATCTATATGATAGTTGGATCCCGATCCCACTGTGAGTAAGAGTTACTCCCAGGAGAGTTTTGCATTTTGCAATTAGCTAATCCAGTAGGTGTCTAGAAAGGTGTCAACGGGGTTTGACCTCTGGGAAAACGAGGTTTATTTTAATTAGGTCCGTACGAAAGCACGGGGAACCTCCCTCAAAGTACCGACACTGGCCTGGCTGACCGGTTAGCGAAACTGTAGAATGTTATTAATCCTGGCTAGTTTTCTTTTCAGGTTTTGAAAGAAAATTTGATTAAAGCAGTGGGAGACATCGATTAGATAAGATAATAACCAATCTAATTCTTTGCAAGAGCATTTCGCTGAGTGTATTCTTTTCTCTCTCCTAATGGCAGATACCGATGACGGGACTTAAGCTTCTACTAGAGAAAAACAAACTGACAGGACCGAACTATAAAGAATGGTTGAGGAACTTGAACATTGCACTCGCATATGATAAAGTATCATATGTCCTCACTACCAAAGCCCCACCCCTCCCAGGACCTGAATCATCTGTTTAGGATAGGGAGATCCGAAAAACATGGGATATTGACTGCAACACGGCCAAGTGCCTCGCGCTTGCTTCTATGGACAACATCCATCAGAAACAGCACGAGAAGATGGATGTGCAATCCATCTTTTTTCATACAAAGGAGTTATATGAAGAGCAATCTCGTGCTTTGAGATACGAGGCATCTCGAAAGTTGTTTCAGATGCGAATGGCCCCTGGTGCATCAGTAGGAGACCATGTCTTGAAGATAATTGGTCTTATTGAAGAACTCGAGGAACTGGGATGGACCATGATAATGAGCAGTATACGGATATTGTTCTGCAGTCTCCCCTCCGCCTTTGCTCCGTTCATAGTGAATTTCAATATGAACGATTTGGAGAAATTATTGCCTGAACTTCTCAATATGTTGAGAAGTGCAGAGAGCACGCTGAAAACAGCGAAGACTCCCGCTCTGATTGCTGGGCCATCTTCCTCTTCCGTCCCAAAAGCCAAGGCCAAGGGAAAGAAGAAGAAGAAACCTATCAAACAGAAAGGTGGAGTTAAAAAGGCGAAGGGGAAAGAAATATCTGGGGCCGCGGGAAGTGGAAAAGGAGAATGTTTTTACTGCCACAAGTCGGGACATTGGAAACACAACTGTGCTGTGTATCTTGCTGATCTCAAGAAGAAGAAGTATGCTGATGCTTCCGCTTCAGGTGTGTTTGTAACTGAGAACTGTTTTTCAATTAACTCTATATCTTGGATATTAGATACCGGTTTTGGTTCTCACATCTGCAATTGTGTGCAGGGGTTGAGAAACAGTAGATTTTTGAAGACCGGAGACAATACTCTGTGGGTTGGAAATGGTTCCAATGTACATGCTGTATCCGTAGGAGAGTATCATCTGGGTTTGCCTTCGGGTTGTATATTGGTTTTGAACCCGTGTTATTTTGTACCAAGTATGCTATGTAATATAATATCCGTTTCTTTGTTCGACAATGAAGGATATCATTTTGTATTGCAAAATAATGTTATGAACATTAACTTGAATCAAGAGTTGATTGGGTATGGTACATTAAATAATGGTATTTACGTCCTGAACCAACACACAGTTTTCAATATACAACATACTAATAAAAGAAAGTTTTCAGATATAAATGAAGCTTTTCTTTGGCATTGTAGACTTGGTCATATTAATGAAACAAGACTAAGCAAGCTACATAAAGATGGATATTTAAATCCTTTTGAATATAAATCTTATGCGACTTGCCAGTCCTGTATCAAAGGTAAAATGACCAAAACTTCGTTTACTGGACACGGAGAAAAAGCTGTGGAACTCTTAGGCCTCATACATAGTGATGTATGCGGACCAATGTCTACACACGCTAGAGGCGGTTTTTCATACTTCATTACTTTTACTGATGATTTCTCAAGATTTGGACACGTGTTTTTAATAAAGCACAAATCCGAAGCTTTCGAGAAATCAAGGAGTACAAACTTGAAGTAGAAAAACAAACAGGCTTGAGCATCAAGAAACTTCGATCAGATCGAGGTGGAGAGTACTTAAGTACAGAGTTTTCAGACTTCTTAAAAGAGAATGGGATTCTCTCTTAGCTCACTCCTCCTTACACACCACAGCATAACGGTGTGTCAGAACGGGGGAATCGTACCCTATTAGATATGGTACGATCCATGATGTGTGATGCTGAGTTACCGCTTTCATTTTGGGGGCATGCATTGGAGACAACAATGTATCTATTAAACAGGGTTCCAACCAAGACCGTGTCTACCACTCCATATGAGATATGGAGTGGAAAGAGACCATCTCTTAAAAGAGTTAGGATATGGGGTTGTCCGGCTTATGTCAAAAAGCAGAATCCGGATAAACTCGAGACACGATCGGTCATGTGCAAATTTGTGGGGTATCCAAAACATTCGTATGGATATCTATTCTACCACAAGGAGGAACAAAAGGTGTTTGTTGCTCAGCATGCCACATTTTTGGAAAATGAAATCTCTACAGACAGTACTAATGGCAATGTGGTAGAACTAGAAGAGGTTCTAGAGACACAAATTACTCAGGACGAATTGGTTGAAACTGATGTTGCAGTAGAACTTCAAGAACCTCAGCCGCTCCGGTGATCTAGTAGAACTTCTCGCCCACCAGAGAGATACTATGGGTTTCTCATTGATGGTGATAGAGAAGATTGCATCATGGATGATGATGACCCTACTAGTTTTCAGCAAGCTATCACGAGTAGTGACTCAGTGAAGTGGCTGGAAGCCATGAGATCCGAAATGGAGTCCATGTACACCAACAAAGTATGGACTTTGGACGTTGCGCCTCCTGGGATAAAAACCGTTGGGTGCAAATGGATCTTTAAGAGAAAGATTGGTGTAGATGGACAGGTAGAGACCTTTAAAGCAAGGCTTGTAGCGAAAGGTTTTCGTCAAAGAGCAGGATTGGACTATGATGAAACTTTCTCTCTAGTAGCAATGCTTAAATCCATTAGGATCCTACTTGCTATTGCTGCTCACTATGATTATGAAATTTGGCAGATAGACGTTAAAACTGCATTTCTGAATGGTGATTTAGAAGAATGCGTTTATATGGATCAGCCAGAGGGCTTCATTGACAGTGGGAGCAACGGGAAAGCATGTAGATTGCTTAAATCCATTTATGGATTAAAGCAGGCCACACGGAGCTGGAACATCTGCTTTGATGATACAATCAAAGAGTTTGATTTTATCAAAAATATAGATGAACCATGCATTTATAAGAAGATTGTAGGGAGTACTGTAACATTCTTCGTATTGTACGTAGATGACATTCTCTTGATAGGAAATGATATTCCTATGCTACAATCAGTCAAACTATTCTTATCACAAAGGTTCTCCATGAAGGACATGGGTGATGCCTCGTGCATTTTGGGCATAAGGATCTATAGAGATAGATCCAAGAGGTTATTGGGATTGTCCCAATCAAAGTACATTGACACCATCCTAAAAAGGTTTAGTATGGAAGATTCCAAGCGTGGTGCCTTGCCCGCTTGCCATGGAATCACTCTCTCCAAAGACTTCTGTCCGAAGACTGATGAAGAGAGAGCTCGCATGAGCATTATACCCTACGCTTCAGCCGTAGGATCTATAATGTATGCGATGTTATGTACTCGCCCTGATGTAGCTTATGCACTAGCTGTAGTAAGCAGGTATCAATCCAACCCAGGGGAGAAACATTGGATAGCAGTGAAGAACATTCTTAAGTACTTACGAAGGACTAAAGAATTGTTCTTGGTGTATGGTAATGGGGATCTCCAAATAGAGGCCTTCACCGATTCCAGCTTCCAAAGTGATAAGGATGACAACAAATCTATCTCAGGATTTGTATTTACCCTGAATGGAGGGGCGGTTAGTTAGAAGAGTTCCAAACAGGATACCGATGCAGACTCCATGATGGAAGCTGAGTATATTGCTGCAAATGATGCCGCCAAGGAAGCCGTCTGGATGAGGAAGTTCACGCAGAACTAGGAGTAGTTCCGACCATTATACCATTGTATTGTAATAATAATGGGCCTATGGCGTTAGCCAAAGAACCAAGGTCCCATCAGAAATCCAGACACATCCTCGGGCGATATCATTTGATCCGGGAGATTGTAGATCGCCACGAGATCGAGATTCGGAGAGTAGATACAAAGAATAACACCGCGGATCCACTCACCAAGGCCCTTCCACAGCCGCAGCATGAGCGACTTTTTGAGATGTTGGGTATGAGATACGCCAATAACTGGCCTTAGTGCAAGTGGGAGATTGTTAGATATATGTATGCCCTAGAGGCCATTATATGTATAGTGAATGCTTGGATATGTATATATATAGATTACTTTCTTGCTCGACATGATAGTATGCTATCTGGTTTACTTTATCTAACATGTTGACTTGATCATGCTTTTATTCATTTGCACATGTTGATAAAGCCCTGAGGATATTTGCTTGACTACCGTGACTATGATGCAGATCATACTAGTGGGGTACGTGTAGTTTATAAGCATATCCTTGAACTGTTCCTAGTCGTGGGTGTATCGAGACGGGGCATCGATATTCAATAGTAGACTAGCGTATACCATTCTTGTCCCATGTGATGGGCGATGGATGATCCCATATCCATCTGGTGTGCTGACACCAAAGATTGTATGTGGGTGCTCAGTGGAGACTGGGTACACTGAACGGACTCACAGAGAACTCCTATATGGTATTATATCTATCGTCGGATAGGAGTTCTCAGGTGACACTGGTACAGGTTAGTCTGTAGACCCGAGATCGTCATAGAGTCTTGTGTGTCCTCCCACTGTACTTTGATCTCCACCTTACTACGGCTCTACTGAGTCGTGCAAACAGGTGGTCTTTGGGTATAGTCCCGAGGCATATGGAGGCAATGAGCGATAGGAGGGGTTTCGTCTCTCCCGGTATTGGGGGTTGATGTTGTGCTATGCTTGATTGGCTATAACAGGAAGTCCCTGGCCAGGGCTACTGAGATTTACTGATAAGCGTTATCAGTAGTTTCTCGATATGTTATCAGCTATATACCGGCATGACTTATTGAGTTATTGGGGTCGACGACACCATCCCCAGACTTGATATGCAACATATTTGACAAGGAGACCGGACTGTACGGTAAGTGTTGCCAGATGGCTCGACGGGTGTTATGACAGCTTTGCTGGTTTTCTTCTGATCGCTCAAACCCGGGTGGCCGTTACGTTTAGCTGACCGCTTGCGGCTTGTGGGTGTTTGATATGATCATCATCCACTGCCGGCGTATTGACGAGTCTTAGAGTCCCACACAGAAGTTTCCTAGCCCTGGCGAAAAGATGTGGTGTGCATATGAGATATGCACTGGGACCCGATTGAATACGACTATGTGATACCGTATGTTAATCGGGCGTTTTACTATTGGTCGGGTCGTATGTGATATGACCGGATTGTTAAATCAATTGTTGATTTAACATTTTGACTTTTAGTTTTATTCTTATTCTTTATTCAAACCTTTTTATTAAAGAGGAAGAATGCATGCATGTATGCATATGTTGATGTGCAAGTATGCACATGATGATGTGCATAGGATACATACAAGCAAAGTGTCATGGTTATTGATACACATATGAAGGCAATATAAGACTTACATGGAAATTAATTTATATATATTCATTTTGCATTTAAATTAAAAGGAAAAGAAAAGGATTATTCATCCATGGTTATCTTCTACACTCTTCTTGAAGTTGACCACACTTCACCCACTTTTTAACCATGGATTAATATTCCTTTTGCCTTTTAACTCAAGTGCAATAATATCTAAATTAAATGACCATGGTTAGTGATGACAAATAGAAAAAATATATATACATATCTTTTCTATTTTATTCATCAAGCTTTATCATTTTCTTTTTGACAAAAGCTTTTGCCTTCATCTTCTTCTTCCTCCTTGCTCTCTTGATTTTTCCAAAGAGAGAGAGAGAGAGATAAAAAGAAAGGATTTTGATAAAAGATAACAAACCACCTCATCATTCTACTCTAACCTAGCCAATTAGTTTAGAGTGTTTAGCTTCAACATCTTGTTTGATCATTTGAAGCTAGGAGCTTGGACTAAGTGGACTTCGGGTGGATCATCGTGGACAAAGGAGCTAACTTGCAAGCTTTTCTAACTCTCAACGATCCTAGGAGTCACTACAAAGAGGACTACAAAGGTTGTATTCCTTTCACTTAGTGATTGAATAGTTTTTGTATGTGATACAAGTGATGTTACCCTAGTATTCTAGTTAAAGATCCATGCCTAGTTTTCTTAGCACCTGTTGAAATTTTAAAGTGGCATGTGTGATGCTTCTATACTCATAAGTAGGTGCTAGGGAAGCCTAACAGCAATCTCGTTAAAAGACACATGCAAGGTCCTCTCGACCCTGTATGGAGAAACCACCTGCGTGAGATCCTTACGACTCACAAGGGAGCAACACACTTAGGGATCCCCACGATTTCTAAGGAGAAATTACACTTGCGAGATCCTCACGACTCATAAGGAGAACCCTCTTATGAGACCCTCACTGCTTATAAGATTCAAAATCCTTAAGCTACAGGGATCTGAACCTGTTCTTAAGCCATCACAACCCATAGACTGCCCTATAAGCGTCTCAATATCGACCCTTGTATACAATCCACATGCGCGAATAAACATTTCCCTAACAAAGTCCCACCAGAGACTAGGGATATGCTTATATGGCAAAAGACACTTGTAAGTCCTCTCGACTTATAAGGAGAAAGCACTCTTGTAAGATCCTTACGACTTATAAGAGACCATACACTTAGGAATCCTTACAATTCCTAAGGAGAAAACGCACCTACGAGATCCTCACGACTCGTAGGAAGAAATACCTTTATGAGACCTTTACGGCTCATGAAGTCAAAAGCCTTAGTCGACAGGATCTTAACCCTATTTGCTAAGCCACCTTTGTTCGACGTCGACAGAGACAAATGATGATTCGCTCCTGGTAATATCCCAGTTGTAGCGATGCTGATGCCTAAATCGGTATCAAATCCCAAATTCGCAGCGAAAAGCCAGCAATCCACAAATGCATATGAAATAGCCGAAATGATGGGGCAACTTGCAACAAAATCAGCAAGTAAAAATGTATGCATACAAAATAGCCGAAATGGTTGGGCAACTCGCAATAAAAAGCAGCGAGTAAATAAAACAAATAGCCGAAATGATTGGGCACCGCGAAAAATAGCCGAAATGATTGGGCAATCGCGACTTTCGCGATATAAAAGCTGAAATGATAGAGCATCGCGGAAAGAAATAAAAAATGAAATGAAATGAAACTTTTTGCCCTACAGGTGAGATCACATCGATCCCTATATACAATCCAGGGGCACAAACAAAGAGGGAACCATGACTTCCCACCAGACTCCATCAGAAAGAGAGCCAAGACTCGGCGGCGCACAGACAACCAAGAGTCAACCCCCGACTCCATGAAATGCGGATAAAGTCAACCTCTCCTCGTCTAGTGGAACACGGCTAATATCAATCCTGACCCCGTGGGAAGCGTCTAGAGCGGATCCTGGTCCTTGCGGAACACGGCTAATGTCAATCCTGACCCCGTGGGAAGCGTCCAGAGCAAATCCTGGTCTAGTGGAACACGGCTAATGTCAATCCTGACCCCGTGGGAAGCGTCCAGAGTGGATCCTGGTCCTTGTGGAACACGGCTAATGTCAATCCTGACCCCGTGGGAAGCGTCCAGAGCAAATCCTGGTCTAGTGGAACATGGTTAATGTCAATCCTGACCCCGTGGGAAGCGTCCAGAGCGGGTCCTGGTCCTTGCGGAACAGGCTAATGTCAATCCTGACCCCGTGGGAAGCGTCCAGAGCAAATCCTGGCCTAGTGGAACATGACTAATGTCAATCCTGACCCCGTGGGAAGCGTCCAGAGCAGATCCTGGTCCTGTGGAACACGGCTAATGTCAATCCTGACCCCGTGGGAAGCGTCCAGAGCAAATCCTGGTGTAGTGGAACACGGCTAATGTCAATCCTGACCCCGTGGGAAGCGTCCAGAGTGGATCCTGGTCCTGTGGAACACGGCTAATGTCAATCCTGACCCCGTGGGAAGTGTCCAGAGCAAATCCTGGTCTTGTGGAACATGGCTAATGTCAATCCTGACCCCGTAGGAAGCGTCCAGAGCGGAACCTGGTCCTTGCGGAACACGGCTAATATCAATCCTGACCCCGTGGGAAGCATCCAGAGCAAATCCTGGTCTAGTGGAACACGGCTTATGTCAATCCTGACCCCGTGGGAAGTGTCCAGAGCGGATCTTGGTCCTTGCGGAACATGGCTTATGTCAATCCTGACCCGTGGGAAGCATCCAGAGCGGAACCTGGTCCTTGCGGAACACGGCTAATGTCAATCCTGACCCCGTGGGAAGCATCCAGAGCAAATCCTGGCCTAGTGGAACACGGCTTATGTCAATCCTGACCCCGTGGGAAGCGTCCATAGCGGAACTTGTTCCTTGCGGAACACGGCTTATGTCAATCCTGACCCCGTGGGAAGCATCCAGAGCAAATCCCGATCCTTGCGGAACACGGCTTATGTCAATCCTGACCCGTGGGAAGCGTCCAGAGCGGATCCTGGTCCTTACAGAACACGGCTAATGTCAATCCTGACCCCGTGGGAAGCATCCAGAGCAATTCCTGGTCTCGTCGACCACGGCTAAAGTCAATCCTGACCCCGTGGGAAACGCCCAGAGCCACCCCCGACTCCGTGAAATACGGATAATGTCAACCCCATCAATCACTTACGGGTCCTCTCGACTCGTAAGGAAGAAAACTCTCTTGTAATATCCTTACAAGTTATAAGAGAACACACACTTAGGAATTCTCACGATTCCTAAGGAGAAAATACACCTGCGAGATCCTCTCGACTCGTAGGGAGAAAAGTCTTTATGAGACCCTCACGGCTCATAAAGTTGAAAAGTCTTAGGCTGCAGATCTGAACCTGCTTCCTAAGCCATCACTACCTCTCGAAGAGTTCAAGACGGAATGCTCTCTATCATCTACAGGCTACGCTTACTAAGGTAACATGCCGGCAACACAGAAAAGAGAAGAAAAGCAAGAGATAACACAAGATAGTACAAAAGAAATGTATCTTTTATTTATAAGTTCAATTGGGTACAAGTTACATCATATAGAAAAATGGATACATTTTATTCAAAAATTGCAAATGATACAAAAACAACTATCGGGAGGGAGGCGTTTTCAATAAACCAGTCAGCTGCTCGCGCACTCCCTTCATCCCCTTGTCACGGTCAGCTGCCGCTGCCAACTCCGCTTCAACCTGAGCCCGTTGCTGCAAATAAGATGAAAGTTGATCATCTATGACCCGCTGAGCTGCCCCACGACTTTGTGCATCTCGCTCGATGAGGTCGAGCTTCTTCCTCAGCGTTAGCCCGTCGGAAATACATCGTAGAAGGTCCTCAAAGATAGCTTTGAACTGTACAGCATTTGCATCAACCTGAGCATGCAGTCGAGCAGATTCGCTTAAAGTCTCTTCACACTCCTTACGTTTTAAGGCTGCTTCTTGTTCAAGATGGCGGAAGTAGGGAGTACTCTGCTCGACCCACGCAGCCCGCTGGGAGTTCACAGCCAGGACCTCGGGAGCAGGACGTCCGACCTCGAGCTCATGCAGACAAGCCTCAATTTTCCTACAGTGATTAACCCAAGACTCAACGACGCCCTCACTATGAAAGTTCACGAGCGTCTCCAGCATAGGATTAACCTCGGCAACAAAATCTGCAGTGAATGTAGGAGCCTCCGCGTCAAGCTCCTTGATATAATCGCTCAACATGCGCAAACTAGTAGCAGCGCCCTTAGAAGATGGACGTCTGGAAAAGGGCCCCACTGGCATTATGATTCGAGACTCGAACGGAGCTGAAGTCGGTATCACTGCTGCAAAACAAATCATAGTCAAATGACGGTTCAAGAAATAGAGAAGCTACATGAACAATGGAGTTTACTATATCGGCTGCGGCAGGTGGCAAGGCCGGGAGTACCGGTGGTGCAACTGTTCTTTCGTCTCCTCCTTCAATTTGTAGTGCTGCAGTCAAAACAAAGAAGAATTAGAAACGATTTGGCTGCCCGTAAAAGAAAAGAGAAGAAATTAACTAGAGGCTGTACTCACCAACGCCACTAGATGAAGCAATCTCCGATTGGAAGGAGAAATATTGGTGCAGCACCTGATACAGATGATCAAAAAGAACTCCTGCAAGAATGTAATAATGCAATGTCAGTACATAAAGTATATTGCCTACAATGAAACCGATAAGTTACAAACCTATACCTTCCAGTATTTGGGAGGACATGAGAGAAGGCAAAGGGGCGACCACCGTCAAAACAGCAACTGGTGATGCTTCCTCGGGTGGCACAACCTCAACGCTCACCACACCTGCATTAGAAATGAGGGAAATACTGTCAAAAGAGATTGAAAGGGATTGCAGAATAAAAGAGAAAGCAATAATCCAAAATCTACCTGGTGTGTCGCCGCTTGAAACCGCGACAAGGGCGTCACTGGGTGCGGCGACTGCTTCACCCTCCTCAATCGGAATGGTTTCGCCGCCCGTAGCTTCATCCCCCGACTCCACGAGAATCGTCGTGATACTCGCAGTGCCCGGCAACGGCAAGGAACCGTAAGGGGAAAGAGTGGCAATTGGGGCAGTGCCAGACTCTTGAGAAAGAGTGGCTACCTCAGGCTCGGTGGTTGCCGCCATCTCACCTACCACTTCCTCATCAAGACTCGGCCCTGCAGGATAAGATATATAAGAATCTGAAGATTAAAACTTTGACAAAAGAACTCAGTGTTACGTTTCCTGGGGACGGTCTTTCAATTTCTTCCCGAGCCGCACGTGCTGCGTGTCTGTGAGCGGTAGACAGGACGGCAGAAGCACCCTCTGAAGGAGCGAGGGCAGGGATAGCAGCGCTCGAGCCTGCACCTGCGGCCAAGGCAGCGTTACGTTCCCTTGCTGCACGCATTTTGCGCTTCCTTTCCGCCCAGGCCGTGAGAGCTGATCTTCTCAAGACCTCCGTCAACGGGACGTCATCGTTCACACCAGGAGCTACCTCTGGAGCCATTATGGCGTCCGTCATCGGTTGCTTAAGTAAAGCCTCTTTTGTCAATGCTGAGGAGGCCGGGACTTCGATAGCTGGCCCTGGAAGCATCTCCGCATCACCCTGCGGGATTGGCACTGTACTGGGCATGACCTGAGTCGAGGTAGTCCTTGCAATAAGATGAAAAAGGGGTAAGATTATCCATAAGAAAGGCGAATGAAGGCACAATGAGCCGAAATATACCAACGCCCAGCGAAGCGCGAATCCTCTCCTCCTCCTCAAAAGTCTTGAGGGAAGCTGCGAGAGCTTCTTCAGTGGAAATGGCTGTTGAAGGAAAAGGGTCAGTCAAGACATGATAATAAAATGTAATGCAATGACAAGAGATACGGCTGAAGTTTACTTGATTGAGCGAGGATGACCAGTCCTGCTTTATGTCTTGCTAATCACTCAGAAGCTGCAATAGCAGCTTCGAGATCAGTATCATCCGGCGCTATGAATAGACCCTCGTTGGTCCCATATTCGCCCAACCCCTCGCTATAAGGAGAATAAGGCTCCTGACCAAATACAACGTCGGCAGAAAGAATCGACTTCTTCTTTTTCTTCTGCGAGCGAGTACCGATCGCCACCAGCACAAGCTTACGCTTGGCGGGCACCTTGGGACGACGAGTCCCGATATCTGAACCCACGCCAGACTCGGGAGACGCCACAGTCACCATTTCCATGGGAGCATGGGGTATCGATAGCTCATGCCTATCATGCGGGACCTCAACCGCAGCAACCTCTCCTAAGGGAGGACGGAAAGTGGCCCGTCGCTTCAAAGGGACGTTTGGATTACCAGCCGGAGCGGTGCCCTTGCGATCAAGCAGTAATCGCTTCTCCTTCCTGATGACAGCGCCCATCGAATGTTGATACCAGGACACATACACATTCAGGGCCTTCGGAACACAGCTCGGTTCGCTGATAAAGAAGTTGGACCCCGTGTTCAAACGCATAAAATGATGCAGCGCGCTTCGTATTCCCTCTTCGGTAGCAGCAGGTTCTGCCAAAAAAGCCTCAAGCGGGACGCCCTGATTATAGCTCAGCTGTTGGGCGAAACGATGCGGGTTGTATCTCATGAATAACGCCGCATCATTTTGCCTAAATACGAGAAAGCCTGGCCTAATAGAGTACATATGAAGAATCTCCCGAGCTATCAACACAGAGGCCCCGTCTTTAAAAATGTCTTGCAATGGCAGCACCGCTTTTTTAGATTCCTGGCCGACGGTCAAAATTTTATCGGTAAAAGACATACCATCTCCAACCGTATGTGGACGAAGGAGCAAACCCCTAGCTTCCCGCGGTGTCGGACTTATGATGGAGGCATCGACCAGTCGCATTATCCGAGGGAACTTGCATCTGTCATAAAAGGAAGTCTTCTATGGATACCGAAGACCCCAAGTACGTGCAACTCGAGCCATGAGGTGAAATAATGCATTGAGAAGTTGGCAGGCTGCACCCCTGGCTCAGTAGTATCTGCTGCCAAGCTGAGGCCGTGATACAGGTGGGCTAACCCAGCAATCCTGATGGCCACTTGTATTCTGGCAACCATTCGATGCGCGGGGTAGAAAACAGATGGCCTCATGTAGTGAGGATGCATGGAAAGTGCGAACCAGCTTAACCATAAACCGAGAAACTCTAAAAAGAATGCTTACTCATCGACGCCCGGAGCGGTGAAAAGGGGACGATCGCGACGTTGGGAAGAAAGAAATCCTTTTGATCGGCTTCCAATATTGGCCGACGATCTAAACCAAAGCCGAAAGGATCGTCAAGTTTGTTAAACTTTTCACCTTGACGCTATAAAACTTCCGTACGGAGAAAACGAGCGATAAAATCCGTAAAAGTAACCCCGCGGCCTCCGGATTCGAGAAAGAGGCTCTCATTCATATTCAACACCTTTATCAAGCTTGGAAATTGGTGTTGAATGGTGTTCTCTGGGGTAAGACCCATCACCACTGATTTGGTGTCAAAACTATACTCATCCGGAGGAAGCAGCTCCTCCTAATGCTCTCCCCTAACGGGTAAACCAGAAACCTCGGCGAATTCCTCTAGAGAAATTGAGACTTCTCTATCCAATAAGAGGAAGGTGTGGGTCGGGATGTTCCACTGTTCGAGAAACGTCTTGACCCACCATGTCGGAGGTGCAGAATACTGGAACAAGGAAGCGTAGATCGCAGGGTACAATCCAAGCTTCAGCAGCTGTGATTTCTTTGCCGATAAGATATATCGGGCCCACTGTAAGTATCCGGCCGGGTGACGGGGAGTTAGTCCTATATTGTATGGTTGTCCCCAAGGACGCGATTTTCCCTGACATATGCGCCGCCCTAAAGTGTCCAAAGCTACAGGCGGCTGCACGGGTACTGCGGCAATAGAAGGCCGAAAGAGACCTTTCGAAGTCCAGTTCACCTCCTCCACAGTATAGCTTATCGGGGGTGCATCTGCATAAGGGATCGCAGAGATAGGCTCCGAGGGTGTCGTACAAGAGAAGCTCCGGCGGCCTCTGATAATCTGATCGTACCATCTACCCCATAGATGAAGACTCTTTTGCTCCGGGTCATGGTCTTCGATCAGCGCAAAAACCTCTCGGTCTACGGGCGCTTCGGGGAACCCGCCTTCCGAGCGGACGAACGGAAAAGAAGTGTCAAAAGGCATAGTACATGCGCGGGAAAAAGAACAAATTGTCAGCCGCCAATGCTACAATTTAAGTTCTGTAATTAGGTACTTTAAATCGGTACCACACTGCAATGCAGTAAAAAGGGACCAAAGGGGACCCACATAATCCAGATGACATTGCATCATTAATAAAACAGCCTCATCATTTGATGAGGCTGTCAATTAAATGAGGAAATCCTCAATTGATTCTTATTTAATGAGAATTCATCGGGCTAGGGAGTAAATCTTCCCTTGAGAACAGTGCTCTATGGCAGAGTGTCATTTGTCAAACTCTAATGATGAAGGAATAAAAAATTCCTCAAGAGCCTTGCTCTGTAAAAACGATGGAATAACCATCAGGAAATTTAAAATAAGTGTTTTAATGAATGAAAAATTCCGAGATTTTCAAGATCTCTAAACAAACTCTAAGAGTTCTTTATGAGCAAAGCTCTATTCATAGGCTAAGAAACCCCAAGAAAAGATCTCTTTAGATCTATGGGTTCAAGAGAGCAAAGCTCCGTTGATGAAACCCTAAAAGGGTTTTCTTTAGATCAAACATCTATGAAGAGCAAAGCTCTGTTAATGGGTGAAACCCTAGATCATTAAAAGGTTCTTTAAAAGATTTAATCTTTACCTAAAAGTTTTGACAGAGTTCTATCCTTAAGAAAGTTCTTAAGCCAAAGAGCTATGCTCTGCAAGAGAATGAAAATTCTCAGAAGGAAGAAGATGAATAGAAATCATCTCAAGGGCCAAGGGTCCTATTTATAGGCACTGAGATGCCGTTTCAACTTCTGAGTTGATCCAAGGGCGTAGATGCTGCCACCGCCGCACTCACGTGTGGGCCACGTGAGCGCAACGATGGGGGGGCATTTGTTTCACCCAATCAGAGTAAAGCTCTGTTTAAAATTCAAATTTTGAAATGAAGCAATGCTTCAGAAGTAGCGCCAAGTGTGCTGCGACCTAAGCAGCGCACTACGTGCAAAGCACGGGTGCGCTAGCGCTAGGTGCGCTGCGCTCTAAGCAGCGCACCACGTGCAAAGCACATATGCGCTAGCGCTAGGTGCGCTGCGCTCTAAGCAGCGCACCACGTGCAAAGCACATATGCGCTAGCGCTAGGTGCGCTGCGCTCTAAGCAGCGCACCACGTGCAAAGCACATATGCGCTAGCGCTAGGTGCGCTGCGCTCTAAGCAGCGCACCATGTGCAAAGCATGGGTGCGTTAGCGCTGGAACTAAAAGCTCCCCACCGACAGATCTAAGATCCAATAATAATGATAAATCATTAATTAATCAGAATTAAATTCTGTTAAAGAAAGATTCCTCAAAATCTTTCCAAACAACAAGATTGTGCTCTGTAAATCAGAGCACTGTTGGATCAATGATCCAATGGTGATTAAAAATCACCAAAATACATAATAAATTCTGTATGGAAAAGATTTCCTAATCTTGTTAAAAACAAGAAGATTGCCTTCTGTAAATCAGAAGCCCTTGAATCAAAGATCCAATGGTGGGGAATCCCCAAATCAATTGGAGAAAAGATCTCCTTAACTGATTGAACAGATCAGCTCACCCTATATAAAGGCCTCAAGACTTCAAGTCTGAAAAAAATAGAGAGGAACCTTCCCAGAACCTTTGAGAAAATCTCAGAAAGAAGAGCCAAGCTCTCGATAGAAGAACCTTTTTTCTTCAAGGTAACAGAACAGAGAGATGAAATCATCTCATAATTAAAAAGAAGAATTCACTTCTTTCTTCATGATCATGGATCTGCAAGACTAAGGTCTTTTACAAAGAGATCAAAAGATCTCATCATAAAATAAAAGAAGAATTTACTTCTTTCTCACAGATCATAGATTTTTAAGACTAAAGTCTTTCTCAAAGTGATCATGAACATCTCATTATAAAGGGGGGGAGAATAATTCAATTCTCTTAAGGATCATAGATCCATAAAGGCAAAGCCTTTCATCAATATAAGAGATTGAAATATCTCCTACAAAATATGAACTTTTGTTCTTAGGATCTTGAGACAAGGTCTCTTCTAAGGGAGAATTTATTTTCCAGATCATAAAATTGATTAAATGCGCTTCTGCGCTCTTGGACTGGCGCTCAGCGCCAAGCGCACCACGTGTCACTCACGTGTGCGCCACTCAACAGTTAGCGCTTTGCGCTCTTGAACTAGCGCTTTGTGCTCATGGACTGGCGCTCAGCGCCAAGCGCACCACGTATCACTCACGTGTGCGCTATTGAACAAATAGCGCTATACGCTCATAAATCAGCGCAACGCGCTCACGGACTGGCGTAAAGCGCCAAGCGCGCCACGTGTCCCTCACGTGTGCGCTACTCGGCAGAAGAGCACTGCGCTCTTTGATTAGCGCAAAGCGCCAAGCGCACCACGTGCCCCCTTACGTGTGCGCTGATAGAACATAAATTGTTCTTTAATAATCCCAGAGCTCTGATGAATGCTCAGCATTCAATAAAAGACAAAATATTGTCAGAATTCAAGTCAATGCTCAGCATTGTTAAAAGGGCCTAGCCCAAATGAATGCTCAACAGCCCAAAATAAATGTTAAACATTTTTAACTTGATTGGACTTAGCCCAAGATTGGCCATAAGTCCTCAATTTAGATTAATTGAGCCTATATGCTAACAAATCTTTTGATCTTAGTCTCAAATTGGACTACAGATCTCTCAACCAAAATTGGTCCAAGGGTACATCTCTGAACCCCTCTTATATATGTCGTTGTAATCCTTCAACGTCTTCAGAGAGGTGAGGGGTCTCGATAGCCAATCGTTCCTCGGACTATGGGGTCCCTTTAAACCCACGGACTATGATGTCCTTAACCTCGGACTGTGGGGTCCCTTTAAACCCATGGACTATGATGTCCTTAACCTCCACAGTCCTTAAACCCATGGACTATGATGTCCTTAACCTCGGACTGTAGGGTCCTTAAGCCCATGGACTATGATGTCCTTAACCTTGGACCACCATGTCCTTAAACTGGTAATCGACCGCAATGTCCCTAAACTAAACAATAGAGTCCAAATGCTCTTTTGTTGGATCTAAACGATCCCGTTAAGTTGATCTTAGTCTAAAATTAGACTAACGTATCCTTAACAAACGTTTATGTTGATCTTAGTCTTAAATGAGACTTACGTATCCTTAAACCTAAACCCAAATCTAAGAAAATACGGATTTGGACTAATCCATGCCCTACGGGCGGAAACATAAATTAGTCTCCGTATAAAATCTACGGGCAACCAAAAAACAAAAAAAAAACACACACGACACGAAGTGACCATCTGGAGAAGGAGAAAGTGGTTACCGCGATGCGGTAGCGTAATTAACTACAGGGGCTTGCGCCTGCAGGGAAGAGCGTCGCCACAATAAAAAAAACCCTCAAATGAGGGGGAATCTGACGAAGTCTGCTACAACGGCCGCATCCATTTAAACCTTCGATATACGGTGTCATAAATCAACTCGGCATCTTCGGAGAGGTAGACGGATAGCTCCAATTAGCATCTGCCCCGAAATTCAGGCAAGATGGACCTACGCGGTCGCGTCTCCGTGTTCAGAGGGGAACAACGGCGGATATCCAGAGGATACTGACGTGGTCGTGAGAATGATGTTATGGGTCGATCCGGACTGACGGAGCCCGAGATATTGAGATATTTAGACATTGAGATATACATATTTGGTGTCGATACTTGACACGAGTTTTCTGTCGATTTCATTGATGATACTCCAGTTTTTATACTAAATTTTACTAAGAAAAGAACACAGCTTTCTCATACAGATATATTATGACTTCTTGTAGATTATTCATTCATGATGCATTCCATACATCATATACATGGCATGTTGCTACTTCGTGACATTGATACAGATACTTGGTACCACACTTATGCATAGACTATCGCTCTGCCTTACTAGATGTTCCTATGTTATATTATGAGTATATTATCGTACGACCTAGGAGATCGTCATACATGCGATTTTTACTCGGTGATGTCTTCTACTCACGAGTTGGCAACTCACCCCCGCCGTGCCACAGTTTCTTGCAGGTTTGGCCGTACAGGTTTTGTTGCGGTTTGTTGGCACACTGCTTCCTTCCGGGTGATTGCTTTGGTAGGTGGGTTCACTTGCATCATGACCACCGTTGTACTTTTATTTATTTTAGTTATATCTAGTAAGCTCCATCAACCAGACTTGTGTATTTGATAGAATTAGAAAACCAGTTGTTTATTCTTTCAACCTTAGAGTCGCGGGCTTGTATTATTATGGTTCTTCTCTGGTTTTCTTGAGGATGTTGGTTTTCTTTCTGAGTTTTGATCCTCGCCTTTCGGCGTTGTATATTATATTGCTTGCATGGTTGTTTCCGCCAATTGGCGAAGAGCTAGCTCCCGCTTGGGGATGCATTTTTATTATTGCTTATGATTATTCTTGTTTGTACGCGTTTGGGGCCAGTTTTTATAAGGGAAACTCTGTCAAAATTTTTTGAAAAAAACCTGATGCTTTTAAAATGTTTACTATGACTTTAGTTTTTGAAAATCACTTTCTTTAAAACAAGTTTTCCTTCACTCTATTTCTTAAACGGTTTAAATTTCCGGGCTTTAGCTTACTTAGATTACGTTACGCCTCCAGACGTTTCATAATTTAAGTGCCAGTCACGTTCCGTACCTTCGGGTCATGACAATATAGAAATTAGACAACATTACCAACACATCCACGCATACAAACGAAATCACGACATTAGAATTCCAAAACACAATTAACGCACATCCCAAATATACTAAGGATCAAAAAACATATGCACTAAACATCCAAAAACATTGAGTTTTGAGCCAATTCGGAGGTCCGAATCAAAATGAAACGCCCCCGAACCTCCACGAGGAGTTAGAGCACGAAATTAACTTCTAGTTGGGAGGTCTAAAGGGGGTACCCTACCCATAAGGATACCACAAGGTATCCAGAGGGTGAGGCAGACTCGAAACTGCCCATGGAGGGGCAGTTTCGGGTCCCCACCCCAAGACCACCTTGTGGTGGTCTTGGGGAGTGGGCCCAGCCGTTCGATCCCCTCGGGGTCTCCCTGGGGTGCCCACACACCACCCGTGGATTCTCGGTTCAAACCGAGAGCCCGCGGGGTGTGCAAACATCTCAAAACTCAAAAATTCGGGACTGTTTTTTCGATAATTTTCGATGCCCGAAAAAACGTGAATTCTAATGTCGCAACTAGCTAGTTTAAGGTGTTTGGGTGGCTCTGTTACCATGTTGGGTTACGAAGCGCCCCGGCCATCAAAACGTGGCCAAATTCGGAATAATTTTTTTCTAAACCGGCGCTACCACAACCCGATACCCGTATCAACCCTCAACCCTATACTAGCAAACTTATAAAGAGGAGTTTGATGGTTATACCGAATGAATCAAGTCCTTCGGGTCTTCAACCATCATCCCAAGCTCCTAGTGGTTATGGATCGAATTTAGTTGCCGGTCTTCCTCCATCTACGATGATCCACCCGAAGGAAACAGCACAAGCTTCAGCCTCGCCAAGAGAGACAACTGACGCTCCAAGATTGCTAACAATGGAGAGTGGAGGTGTAAGATTATCTCACTATAATTTTCTCTCATCACAAATACTCAAGGAGCAACTCAAGAAGATGAAGAGGAGGTGAGGAAACATGTGGCATGAGCAACTAAAGAAATGGCTAAGTGTTTCTCCAAGTGAGAATGTAATGAAGCAAGTGAAGAAAATGAAATGAGCAAGGCATCAAGAGAAAAATGATGGCAGCCCGCCTTTCAATCATGCAATGAAAAATATCTCATCTCCTTTTTACAATAAACAAATCCATGCCATACCTCTCTACATGCCATACCTCTCTACATGCCATACAATGTTCATGCCACCTCACCCTGTTCCCTCATAAAATTTCGGGAAAGAAACCCCCAATGGGGCATCACGTGCTCACACGTGACCAAGAGTCACGTGCTGACACGTGATGGTTTACTGGGGACTCTGTTATAATAGAATTGAATTCTCATCAACAGGAGTCACGTGCCCACACGTGATGGGCCTTTAAACCCACTGAAAGGGATTAAAAGATATAATAAAAACTAAGGAAAAACCCCAATGGGGCATCACGTGCTCACACATGACCAAGGGTTTAAAACAGCAGAATTAAATTCTGGTTAAAATGTTAATCAAGAGGGGTCACGTGTCAACACGTGATGGGTTCCTAAGTTCTTTAATTAATATAATTAAATTAAATTTAAATGATCAAACAATGGGATCACGTGCCAACACGTGATAGGCTTTTCAAGCCTTCTGAACTAATAGAATTAAATTCTAATTAAGAAGGAATCGAGAACCCTAATTGGAAAATATTTCTCTAAATCTTTCCAAACAAAAAAAGATTGTGCTCTGTAAAGTGGAGCACCGTTGGATTAAAAATCCAATGGTGATTAAAAATCACCAATTTATAGAAAGATTCTATACAAGGAAAGATTTCCCTGAAATTCATTAAGAATAACAAACAGAATATCTTTTAGATTAAAAATCCAATGGTGAATAAAAATTCACCGAGTGATCTAAAAGATAGTGTTGGTTACAAAAACGACCAAAATATTTCAATGAAAGATTGACTAAACAGATTGATTCTTTTCTTTTTCCTATAAATAGGAGCTAAGAAGAGAAAAGAAGGATCCTTGGAATTTTTTTGAGATATACAACAACAGAGAGAAAAGAGAGAGGAGAATTTAATTCTCAAGAGAGAGAAAGAAGATCTCTTCAGAAAAAGAAACCCTAGGTGAGAAAGGAAAAGAGATCTAAGCTCCATAAAACAAAAAAGAGAATTTAATTCTCAATTTAAGAGTTTAACTCTTCTGAAAAGAACTTAGTTCTTCCTTTGGTTGAAGATTTGCAGAAGAAGATCTCCCCACAAGTTGAGAATTTAATTCTCATCGGGGAGATACTGCCATGCAGATCCAAAACTTAGAAGGAGAATTGAGTTTAGGGAATTTAATTCCCCCAAATTCATAGGAATTTAATTCCTCCAAATGAAACTAGGGTTTAACCCTACACAAGAATTTTATTCTTTCAAATTCACAGGAATTTAATTCCTCCAAATGAAACTAGGGTTTAACCCTACGTAAGAATTTAATTCTTCCAAATACATAGGAATTTAATTCCTCTAAACAGAACTAGGGTTTAACCCTATAAAAGAATTTAATTCTTAAAACAAGATACTTAAAGCTCTCTTGCACGTAAAGATCAAGTATCCAACAGGATCATGTGGTAACACGTGACCCTTCATCCCAACGAACAAAAGGGAATGAATAAAGCATGCTCACGTGCCCCCACGTGACCCTTTAATGGATTCCTCAAAATAAGAAGGAATTAGCCCAGAGGCAATGCCTCACGTGCTCCCACGTGACCCTCAAAATAAACGGAACAAAGCCAAAGGCAGTACTGATTTTAGGCGCCCTCACGTGTCCTCACGTGACCCCTAATAAACACTCTAATAATCAATGCATGGATACCCATCACATGCCTACACGTGATGGCCGTTAAGATAAAGTGTTTAACACTTATTTTAATATTCTGATAATAAAATAAAGGAAGTCTGGCCCCATCTCCAGATGCCTCACGTGACCAATTCAATTTTAGTGTTTAACACTACCTTAAGCGCTTTGTCCCTAGTATTTAACACTATTTTCAGCACATCACGTAAGAGCACATGATCGCCAAATATCCTCTAGTGTTTAACACTATTTTAAAGCCAAGCTTAGCCCATATTGGTTAAGTTTTCCAGAGACAAATCTTCCCTTCTACTGAACCTCAAAACTGGTCAGTTCATATGATATGCAAAGTAAAGTCCAGAGCTATAATAAATGGTTAGTGCTCAGCCAAAGACAAAATGTTGTTAGAGCCTTAAACCCCTGTTTAAGCATTTCTAAATAATGGGGGGGCTGAATCCAGACAAATGTTCAACAGTCCAACAAAGGGTTAACATTTCAAACTTAATTGGACTTAGCCCAAGTTGGCCATAACTCCTCAATTCAGATTTAACTAAGCCAATGTTCTCATAATCTAATTAATTGATCTTAGTTCCAAATTTGACTACAGATTTCCCAATCAACTTTGGTTCAAGGGTACATCTCTTTACTCCTATGATATTTGTCGTTGTAATCCTTCAACGTCTTCAAAGAGGTGACGGGTCCCTATAACCAATTATTCTACGGACTTTGGGGTCCTTAAACTCATGGACTATGATGTTCTTAAACTTTATAGACTATGACGTCTTTAAACTACGGACTGTGGGGTCCTTAAGCCCATGGACTATGATGTCCTTAACCTTGGACCGAGATGTCCTTAAACTAACATTGGACCACCATGTCCTTAAACTGGCAATCGACCGCAATGTCTCTAAACTAAACTATAGAGCCCAAATGCTCTCTTGTTGGATCTAAATGATCCCGTTGAGTTGATCTTAGTCTAAAATTAGACTAACGTATGCTCAACGAACGTTTAAGTTGATCTTAGTCTCAAATGAGACTAACGTATCCTTAAACCCAACCCCAAACCCAAATCTAAGAAAATACGGATTTGGACTAATCCACGTCCTACGGGCGACAACATAAATTAGTTTCCGTATACAATCCACGGGTAACCAAAAACAAAACAAACACACACGACACGAAGTGACCATCCAGAGAAGGAGAAAGTTGTTACCCGCGATGCGGTAGCATAATTAACTGCAGGGGCTTGCGCCTGCAGGGAAGAGCGTCCCCACAATCAAAAACCCCTCACAATGAGGGGGAATCTGACGAAGTCTGCTACATCGGCTGAATCCGTTTAAACCTTTGATACATGGTGTCATAAATTAACTTGGCATCTTCGGAGAGGTGGACGGATAGCACCAATTAGCATCTGCCCCGAAATTCAGGCAAGACGGACCTATGCAGTCACGTTTCCGTGTTTCGGCGGGGAACAGATTCTGGCACGCCCGGTGGGACCTCTTCCTTTTTCCACTCCACACTTCGTATGTCGCATTCACGAACGAATCGCGGTTTAGTATGGTTGCCCTTAGGTTCGAGGTACTAAGATTTGGTTTTGCTTTTGTGCAGGAAAAGAAATGGCCTCCAATTGCTCCAACTGCGGCTGCAACTCCCGTTCCGCCTCATCTGGAGGTGTAACCTACAGGCCCCAAGCGGCCTCACTGTTCAAGATGCCGGTGGAGCAAATAACTCAGGCTACCACTGAACTATTCTTCGGGACCATGCTCCCACCCATGAACTTCAATGCCCCGCTGCCGTTGCAGGAAGCCCCAAAGAAGTCGGTCTTTGATCGACTTACCACTATTGCGGCCCCTCTCAATGGGTCGTCCAGCTCCAACCCTCAGTCTTTGATAGACTGGGCCAAAGCACATTTGGGCCCATGAAGAAGCCCGCGATACCGGAAAGAGTTATCCCTAAGCGGATAGCCATTCCTGCTCATGAAGTCGTCAAGGCGGCTTCTCCAGCCAAAGGGTCGGTCTTCACAAGGCTGACTGTTCCGGCTCCTGCTCCAGGCGAAGTCCTCAAAGCTGCTTCCCCTGCCCAGAGGTCTGTCTTTGACAGATTGGATATTGCTTCTCAACGGACACCAGTCTTTAAGAGGCTGACGCCGGCGACAACCCTTCACCAAAACAAGGGGCGTGATGAAGTCACCCCTATAGGTGAGACAATCCCATCCGCACGACATGCTCGCCGTTGTCACTGGCGACGAGTAAGGAAGGCTGGGGGCAGCTCCCCGTCAGGACTAACTTCGCCAGCTCCCATGGTGGAAATCAATGCTGCTTTTCCAACTGGGAACAGCTTTGAACCGCTTAGGAGGGTTCGCAAGAACTCTCCGACTGCCGTGCTGAAGAGATCTCCTCCACCTATGGAGATTACTACAAAAAAGAAGCCGGAGCAGCCCCCTCAGCGACTTTCTTCCAAAATTTACAAAGTCTGGCGACAGGTTCAGGAATCGGTGATTAACCAGGACTACTCTCGCCGGCCAAAGAACCTTAAAGCTCAGCAAGAAAAGAGCCATCCCGTAGTACCACAGAAGATGTCATCCGTCTGGGTGCCCGCTGCAACAGCTCCCTCAACATCAACCGCTCACAAGAGAAGGAGGCCGGAGAAAGCCCCTGTGGCCGCGGCGAACCGCAAAGACGCTGAGTCTAAATGCTCCAAGTCTGGGGGCATGGTAACACATACCGTTTATATGGCTTCCAGAAAAGAGGAAAGCCGTGCTTCCACGGGTCATCGACCGCTTACTTGATCGATAACAAAGGCTCAGGAGCAGCAGCAACAGAAACTTCAGGAGATGCTAACTGCAATGGCCGCACTCACTGGGCCGAAAGACAATCCGGAGACCTCAGAGCAACGTCAAGAACAACAAACTGATGCTGATTTCCTACGGAGAATGCTCGAGAGGAAAGAAAAAGAGGCCGCGGAACAGGCGGCCAACATAAAACGAATAGCTCTTTTGTTCCAAGACATGGCCGGGATGATGTTACAGCCGGAACCTCCAGCTGAAGACCCCCCGATTATCATCGAAGACGACAGAGGGAAGACATCAAACCCTCCTCCGGCTCTTTCAGCAGCCAAGGAGGAGACTATCTCTAAGGCCGCTCTGGATGATTACATTGCTCAGCAAATACGAGCTCATCATGTGAGCGAGACGGCTGGGCAAATCGTTAAGATTGGACGACCCTATCCAGGCTGGTATGACCAAATAAGGTACCCGCCAGGATATACGATCCCTAAATTCCACGTACATAAGGGGACGGGAAATCCGCATCAGCATGTTGCTCAATTTAGAGCCTTGTGCGGCAACACTGGAGGTGATGATAAACTTCTCCTCCACCAATTTGTTGGAAGCTTGTCGGAGACGGCGTTCGAGTGGTATTCTGAACTTCCAAATGACTCTATCAAGACATTTGCGGAGATGAAGCTACTATTCACCCAGCGATTTGCGAGTGCTAGTGAACGCACCCCAATAACGGCATTGATCAATGCCAGGGTGAAACCTGGCGAGACATGGGTTCAATACGCAATACGATGGCGGAATTTGTGGTCAAAATGTGAGCAGCGCATCGAAGAAGCGCCAGCAGTGGGAATGTTCGTGGTCACTCTTGACCCTTAAGCGATCATCTCCCAATTCATGATGTTTTTCAAGCCGACCACTTTCCAGTCCTTGATTGATAAACTGACCCAAATGGACCAGATGGGCCACAGGTCTTCCTCTTCGAAGCCGGAGCCGCGGAATGAAAAAGGGAAAGGGAAAGCGACCTTCGTCGTCAATGCTCAACAACAACCCAGTGGTCCAAAATTAACCGATCGCATAGACGAGAGACGTCGATTCTATAATGAGAAAATAAAGCGCCCATATTCGTTTCCCTGGGACAAAACGAGGAGGTTGTTCGAACTATCGGTGCGCAACAGGCTCATCAATCTGCCGAATTTGAAATGCCCATTACAACCTGGTGAGACTAATAATCCCAATTATTACCCCTATCACCAAGCGATAGGCCATCCAATTGAAGATTTCTTCGTCTTTAAAGGCTGGATTGAAGATCAATACCAACAGGGCAAATTCGCCCTGTCCGAGAATTGGAAAGTAAGCCCGTCGCAGCCGCACGCTCCTAAAAGGACAGACACACCGGGGGCATCATGCTCTTTTGTGGAAGAAGCTCCATGGGAGGTCGTTCTTTCAGCCAAGACTAAAAGAATGCTGAAGGATCTCCAAACATGCCCGGTGATTAGGTAGAAAAATCCACTGGAACCCGATATCATCGAGGGAATGCTGAAACCGTGCCCAACTCCAAAGATTGATGGTGATAGCCAAAGCGCTCACATCCAGCCGTCAAAGTCTTCGAAGAAGAAGAAGAAAGCTAAGAATCCCGTGAAGCCTGGTGACAAGCGCACGGACCTGCAAAAATATATCGACGCGCTGGAAGAATATAATTAGAAGGCGCGGACTCCAGTCACACTCCAAGAATTTTTCAGCCACGTCCTTGAGGACGGAGATGATGACGATGGAGAAGACTCGTCGGATGAGTCTGAAGATTATGTGGTAAGCTGCCATGTGATCTCTCACTCATTAATAAACGATGAAGAAGCTCCTTATGCAGAGAAACTGGGGGCAGATCCTGAGCCGGAACTTCTAGGACCATCAGACGAAATGATTGATGGATTCCTGAATGAAGCTCTTCTTAAAAGCAAAGCAGATCGAGAGCGCGAGATGGCCGTATTTGAAAAGGCCAAACGCCGGCGACTGGAAGAAAGGGTCAAAGCACTCCCAGCAGATCAAAGTACATCCGCCTCAAATAAAAGCAGGTTCAAGACGAGGAAGAGGTTCGCCAAATGCCATATCGATGGGAATGATGCTGCCACCCTCCGAAGGAAACACTCCTGATGAAGTGGATATACATCCTAGCTACTGGTTATATCATCGAAAGATTGCGCACCCCACCAAAGAGTGCAATGATTTTAAAAACTGGTGGCAGGGATGTATTGCTTACCGACAACATTTCAAGCAGATGAAACGCAAAGTTCGTCAGGAGCAAAGAAATACGCCCGAAGAGCGTAAAAGAACTACCAGCAACTGTCACATGGTCAATGCTGGGGGATCGCAAGTTCTCACCTTTGGGAGCGATTCTGATGAAGAAATAGCCATTGGCCCTCTCTTCAAAGAACCTACATCCGAAATGGAAGAAATGAAGACTTGTGAAAATATTCAGCTGCGCAATCGTACGCTGCCAGAAAAGAATCTCGGACCTGCAAATAAGGGATCGAACAAAAAGGATAAGGGGAAAGGAAAAGTCCCTGAGGATATCATCCTCGATGACCAAGCCGTCGAAGAGCTGACAGCCAAGGACCCGCCCAAGAAAAGTAAGGTGGATTACAACGTTCTGGCACACTTGAGGAAGATACCCTCATAGCTCAGCATTCTCGACGCTCTTCTGCTATCAAAAAAGGCGAGAGATTCTCTGATCAGGGCGTTACAAGAACCCAAACAATTCCAAGCTTTCCTCGCTGAAGAAAAGATGAAGGACGAGTTGGAAGAAGTGCATACAGCCGATATCACCTTTGGCGACGAAGATCTACTCCTCGGGATGTGCGAGTATCACCGTCCCCTTTATGTCTCAGGATACTGTCATGATATCAAGATAGGCAAAATCCTGGTTGACAATGGGTCCTCCGTCAACTTTCTCAATGTAAGAGTGTTGAAGGAAATCTGCATGAGCGTTCAACACCTCGCTCGGGATAAGATCACTATATCCGGGTTTGACTCCCAATCATCAAGGACACTCGGGTCTGTGATACTGACGTTACGCTTTGGGCTGCTCGTCACGGACATTAAATTTCACGTCATTGACGCCAAGACTTGCTACAATGCTTTGCTCGGCAGGCCTTGGTTACACGAGTACAATATCATCCCTTCTACACAACATCGGTGTATGAAGTATTTCAAGGATGGTCTCGAGTATACTGTGACAGGGGAGTTGAACCCATTCTCCATGAATGAAGTCTGAAAGCACGAAGATGCAAAATACTTCTTACCAGATTTTGAAGACACGGAAAGATGTCACAAATCGAAGAACAAAGCTATCACCACTATTCCAGTCTTCGGGAGTGACACTGAGGAGGAAGAGGAAATAGTTTATTCAGGACCGCCCCAATGCAACAAGCCGGGACCGTCCACCCCTATATTGATCTTCGGCAGTGACTCGGAAGATGAGGTCAATGCTGTATTTTCCGTTCGGCCGTCAATGCAAGCCTTCGCTGGCAATGATCGGAGTTTGCAAATTGCCATGGTTCCGCAAGAGTATTACAAAGAGCTTGACGCGCTTGATACTTGTAGAGTGCAAGAACTGCAGACATTCTACGTCCCTCCCAGGAGAAAAGATGAAAAGGCGATCCTCTTTTATCAATCCACGGAAACCAAAGTGGAGAATGAAATTTGGCATGGTGCTGATTCTACACTTGACAGGCTCCAGCCCATCCGTCTGCCTAGATATTACACAGAAGGATTGAAAAGGCTGTTGAGGCGCCAAGGTGTACCCTTCAAACAGACTACTCGACAAGCTCAGTTCTACAACAGGATCTGGGACGTTTCTGGAACTCAACAAAAGTTGCCCAACGGGAGAATGGAAACGATCGGGCTTGGATATGTTCAATCCAAGAAACGGGAACGATTCCATGGCTGCTACGTCATACGTGACTTTGACGAAGAAGGAGATGTTCTGTTAAAAGACGCTAACCCTGAACCAAAACAAGGTCTTGCCATCAAAATGCCGAGTTTGTCGTTTGAAGAACGGATGGACAATCTAATAAGGGAAGCGGGTCAAAAGGTCCGGGACGACCATAGCCACGAAATGGCCATTTACGAGAAAGTCAGGACGCAGCGCCTCCTTCAACAGGCCGCGGAGAATGACAATGCTCTTCGTCACCAGCATGTCATACAAAAGACCCGGCGTAGAGGTTAAAATAAACCAAAGAACGGAAAAAACGTTAGACAGCGGCCAAGCGGGTCCAAGAAGCCACGCGATCAAGAATCGAGCAGCCGGGATCCGTCTCTTATAAAGAAGATGGGTCGAGCATATTCTTTTCCCCAAGACAAGACAAAGAAGATATTCGATCTTGTCATGAAACATCAGATGATGACACTCCCGGAGTCCAAGCACCCCGAGCAAATAGACGAGGTCTCTCTCCCAGGCTATTGTTCCTATCACCGAGCAATAGGACATTCTCTCGAAGACTGCTTCACCTTCAAGAACTGGGTTGAAGACCAATATCAACAGGACAGGTTCACTCTATCTAGCAGTTGGAGGGTAAGCCCACCACATAAGCATGAACCGAAAGCGACGCGTATAGCAAGAGTAGAACCAGATCAACATCGGTCTTGGAAACGATCTCGTACCTGTCACGTGATAACGCTGTCAGAAGAAGAGCCCGAGAATATGGATGACCTCCCCTGGTGCTTCGAAAATGATAGTGACGAAGTGATCTCAGAGTTTCCACCGGCGCCAAAAGAGCTGGAAGATGGAATACATACTACTGCAGATAATCTCAAGAAAATTGACTTGGGGGCGGCGAATGACCCGCGGCCGACATTCGTCAGTGAGCTGTTCTCTGAGGAAAGGATAGCTATGCTAAAAGACGTGCTCATATAGTATAAAGATTGCTTCGCATGGAACTATTCCGAGATGCCGGGACTAGATCCAGAGATTGCTGTGCACAAATTGGAGATATCTCCGGACATCAAGCCGATCAAACAAGCACCGAGAAGAATGCGGCTCGAGCTTGAGATGAGCATCAATGCCGAGGTCAAGAAACTAATCGACTCCGGTTTTATCCAAGAGGTTCAATATCCTGATTGGATTGCCAATATCGTCCTGGTGATGAAGAAAAATGGGACGGTGCGCATATGTGTGGACTTTCGGGATCTCAACAAAGCTTGCCCGAAGGACGACTTTCCAGTACCGGTTACCGAGCTGATGATAGACAATACGTCAACTCATGAAGTTTTCTCCTTCATGGACGGCTCATCGGGATACAATCAGATAAAGATGCATCCCGAGAATCAGAAGCATACCGCTTTCCGGACCCCTTTGGGCATATTCTGCTACAAGGTGATGCCTTTCAGTCTAAAGAACCCCGGTGCCACCTATCAGAGGGCCATGACGAAGATTTTCGATGACCTCATACATGAAATCGTCGAATGCTATATCGACGACCTCGTAGTTAAAAGCAAATCATACGAGGAACATTTAGAGCATCTGAAGATTGTGTTCCAGCGTCTGAGGAAATACAACATGAAGATGAACCCTCTCAAATGCGCTTTCGGAGTGTCCTCAGGCAAGTTCCTGGGATTCATCGTCCGACACCGAGGCATCGAGATAGACCCGTCAAAGATCAAGGCAATTATTGAAATGCCTCCGCCAAGAACACTCAAGCAGCTCCGGTCTCTCCAAGGAAAGCTCGCATATATCCGGCGATTCATAGCCAATCTTTCCGGCAAGTGCCGCCCCTACAGTCACCTAATGAAGAAGGGGACTCCGTTCATCTGGGATCGCAAATGCCAAAGTGCACTGGACGAAATCAAGCAATACCTGCAGAATCCGCCAGTGCTGGCCGCTCCCGTTAGAAGAAAACCTCTCGTCCTGTATACAACAGCCCTCGAAGGTTCCTTAGGTGTATTGTGCGCACAAGAGAATGACCAAGGGAAGGAGAGAGCCCTCTACTACTTGAGTCGAGTTCTCCTGGGGGAAGAAAACAATTACTCCCCCATTGAAAAATACTGCCTGGCGTTGATCTTCGTGATAACGAAGCTCAGACACTATGCATTGGCACACAAGGTCTATCTCATATCAAAGGTGGATCCTCTCAAATATTTGATGTCAAAGGCTATATTAACATGGCGGCTCGCTAAATGGGCCTTGCTCTTGATGGAGTTCTAGATAGCTTATCGACCCCTCAAGGCAGTGAAAGGCTAGGCCATCGCCGACTTCCTCGCTGAGCATCCAATATCTGCCGATTCTCCTTTGAACTGCGAATTTCCTGACGAGCACACGCTTGACACGATCGACGGGGAGAAAAGAGAGATTGATACCAAGTGGGAACTCTATTTCGATGGAGCATCTTCCATGAAGAAGCGCAAACAAAGCACCCCTATAATCAAATCCGGGGTAGGCCTCATCTTCGTAACTCCACAAGGAGGGATAATGCGCTTTGCCTTCTCCTTAATAGAGCCGAGAACGAACAATGAAGCCGAATACGAAGCTTTGATAGCAGGTCTCGCCGTCAACATGGGAATTGAGAATCTCCTCATATACGAAGACTCCCAGCTGATCGTTAGCCAAGTAAACAACGACTATCAAACGTGCAAACCAGAGTTGGTAAAGTACGGTGAGAGAGTGCAGCAACTGCTGACTCGAATCCCTTCCTACACACTGAAAAGCATACCGCGTGCGGAAAATAGCAAGGCGGATGCATTAGCCAAGCTCGCTAAAGAATTGGCCGACGAGAACCTCGATAACGTGAGGATCGTTGTGCAAAGCCGTCGGGTTCTTACACCGGCAGAAATATCTTCAGAGTCATCCGAAGAAAAAGGAGCAACCGAGCAAACGACCCTACAAATAAAAGACCAGGAAAAGGCTGAGGATTGGAGAGAAGTCTTTATAGACTACTTCAAATCCCGTCGAACACCTGAAGATGCGTCCTTAAGACATCAGCTTATGAAACGAGCTCTGTCTTTCGCCTTCGTCAATGATACTCTGTATAAGAGATCATTTGATTCTCTATGACTAAGATGCCTGGGACCTGAAGAGGCAACGAGAGTCGTCCAAGAAACTCATGATGGACTCTGCGGTTCTCACCATGCCGGCCCGAAGATGAAGCTGAAGATCAAAATGATGGGCTACTATTGGCCCACGATGATCCAGGACTGCCTCGAATACGCGAAGCAATGCCACTCATGCCAGATTCACGGAGATTTTATCCATTAGCATCCGAATCCACTACATCCAATGGTGGCTAGCTGGCCGTTTGAAATGTGGGGGACTGACATAATCGGCCCCATCAAACCAGCATCGTCCAGAGGACATCGGTTCATTTTGTCAAAAACTGATTACTTCTCCAAATGGGCAGAAGCAGTACCGCTAAGGGAAGTGAAGACGGAGAATATCCTCCATTTCTTCAAGACACACGTCATTTATCGGTTTGGCACTCCGCGACGGATTATCTCTGATAACGGGCCAGCCTATAGAAGCCACAAGATCAGCCGCTTCACACAACAGCATAACATAGACTGGAGATACTCTTCAGTCTATAATCTCTGAGCTAACGGTCTAGCTGAGGCTTTCAATAAGACCTTGACGAAGATTGTGAAAAAGACGGTTTCTCGAAATAAAAAGGACTGGCACGAGAGACTGCATGAGGCTCTCTGGGCATATCGAACTACGTTCAAAACGGCCACAAACACAATGCCGTATGAATTGGTATTCGGCACAGAAGCGATACTCCCTCTCGAGATAGAGTTACCCTCTCTACGAGTGGCGGTTCATTACGAGCTAACAGACGAAGAAAATACTCATCTTCGGCTTGAGGAACTTGATGCCCTCGACGAAACTCGGCTCATGGCGCAGCAAAATCTGGAGGCTTATAAAGCAAAGATGATGCGCTCATATGAGAGATTGACTAGGCCGAGAACATTCCGCCAAGGCGAACTCGTGCTAGTGGTCAAGAGACCTATGATCCCCAATCGTGCCAAACAGGGGAAATTCGAGCCGAACTATGAAGGCCCGTATATCATAGATAAAGTTTACCACGGTGGTGCCTACCTACTCGTGGACATGCATGGTGAAAGACCTTTTAGGCCAATAAACGGTCGCTTCCTGAAAAAATACTACGCCTGACGAGTCATGGCTTAGGTTAACGATAGATGACGACGCCTATGTCCGCTCGCTATCTTCTTATGACCAAACTCTATAAGTAGTAGCCGGCTACCGACCGAAACGTCCTTAAACTAACGATGGACCACTATGTCCTAAAACTGGCGACGGACCGAAACGTCCTTAAACTAACAATGGACCACTATGTCCTAAAACTGGCTGTTGACCGAGACGTCGATAAACGACTACAGACTGCAGCATCCCAAGGCTGACACAAAAAAAATAAAAGAAAAAAAAGAAAACGGTATGTCCATAAGCAAAATGGGCATGGATGAAAACCCGAAAAGGCTCCGTGAGTAAAAACATCAGGGCTACCGGCGAGTTTTTTGTGAAAACCCGAAAGGGCGCAACCTCGTTAAAAGACACTTGCAAGGTCCTCTCGACCTTGTGAGGAGAAACCACCTGCGTGAGATCCTTACGACTCACAAGGGAGCAACACACTTAGGGACCCCCACGATTCCTAAGGAGAAATTACACTTGCGAGATCCTCACGACTCGTAAGGAGAACTCTCATATGAGACTCTCACGGTTCATAAGATTCAAAAGTCTTAAGCTACAGGGATCTAAACTTGTTCTTAAGCCATCACAACCTCCAATTCTGCCCTACAAGCGTCTCGACCCTTGTATACAATCCACGGGCGCGAATAAATATTTCCCTAACAAAGTCCCACCAGAGACTGGAGATATGCTCGCACAGCAAACGACACTTGTAAGTCCTCTCGACTTTTAATGAGAAAATACTCTTGTAAGATCCTTACGACTTATAAGAGAACATACACTTAAGGCTCCTCACGATTCTTAAGGAGAAAACACACTTGCGAGATCTTCACGACTCGTAGGGAGAAATATCTTTATGAGACCCTTACGGTTCGTAAAGTTAAAAGCCTTAGTCGACAGGATCTTAACCCTGTTCGCTAAGCCACCTTTGTTCGACATCGACAGAGGCAAATGATGATTCGCTCCTGGAAATATCCCAGTTGTAGCGATGCTGATGCCGAAATCGGTGTCAAATCCCAAAACTCACAGCGAAAAGCCACCGAGCCACAAATGCATATGAAATAGCCGAAATGATTGGGCAACTTGCAAATCAGAAAGAAAGTGTATGCATGCAAAATAGCCGAAATGATTGGGCAACTCGCAATAAAAAGGAGCGAGTAAATAAAAACAAATAGTCGAAATGATTGGGCACCGCGATAAATAGCCAAAATGATTGGGCAATCGCGACTTTCGCGATATAAAATCTGAAATGACAGAGCATCGCGGAAGGAAAAATATAAAATGAAACTTTTTGCCCTAGAGGTGAAATCACATCGATCCCTGTATACAATCCAGGGGCACAAACAAAGAAGGAACCATATCTTTCCCCCCAGGATCCATCCGAAAGAGAGCCAAGTCTCGACGGTTCACAAACAGCCTAGAGATCATATCAACATTCGTCTCATTACAACAGACGCAACATCAACAAATAGGAGCTGCGGCGAAGTTCCCAGTTTCATGACTCGACGATGCACAGACAACCGAGAGTCAACCCTTCCTGGTTTTGCGGAACACAGCCTATATCAATCTTGACCCCGTGGGAAGCGTCCAGAGCAAATCCTGGTTTCGTGGAATACAGCTATGTTAATCCTGACCCCGTGGAAAACGTCCAGGGAACCTGGTCCTTGCGGAACACGGCCTATGTCAATCCTGACCCCGTGGAAGCGTCCAGAGCGGAACCTGGTCCTTGTGGAACACGGCTTATGTCAATCCTGATCCCGTGGGAAGCATCCAGAGCAAATCCTGATCTAGTGGAACACGGCCTATGTCAATCCTGACCCCGTGGGAAGCGTCCAGAGCGGAACCTGGTCTTTGCGGAACACGGCTATGTCAATCCTGACCCCGTGGGAAGCATCCAGAGCAAATCCTGGTCTAGTAGAACACGGCCTATGTCAATCCTGACCCCGTGGGAAGCGTCCAGAGCGGAACCTGGTCCTTGCGGAACACGGCTATGTCAATCCTGACCCCGTGGAAAGCATCCAGAGAAAATCCTGGTCTAGTGGAACACGGCCTATGTCAATCTTGACCCCGTGGGAAGCGTCCAGAGCGGATCCTGGTCCTTGCAGAACACGGCTATGTCAATCCTGACCCCGTGGGAAGCATCCAGAGCAAATCCTGGTCTAGTGGAACACGGCTATGTCAATCCTGACCCCATGGAAAACGTCCAGAGCGGATCCTGGTCTTTGCAGAACACGGCTTATGTCAATCCTGACCAGTAGGAAGCATCCAGAGCAAATCCTGGTTTCGTGGAACACGGCTTATGTCAATCCTGACCCCGTGGGAAGCATCTAGAGCAAATCTTGGTTTCGTGGAACACGGCCTATGTCAATCCTGACCCTGTGGGAAGAATCCAGAGCAAATCCTGGTCTAGTGGAACACGACTTATGTCAATCCTGACCCCGTGGGAAACGTCTAGAGTGGATCCAGGTCCTTACGGAACACGGCTTATGTCAATTCTGACCCCGTGGGAAGCGTCCAGAGCGGAACCTGGTCCTTATGGAACACGGCTTATATCAATCCTGACCCCGTGGGAAACATCCAGAGTGAATCCTGGTCCCATAGAACACGGCTAAAGTCAATCTTGACCCCGTGGAAAATGGCCAGAGCAACCCCCGACCCCGTGAAATGCGGATAATGTCGAACCTCATCCATCACTTACGGGTCCTCTCGACTCGTAAGGGAGAAAAATCTTTTGTGAGATCCTTACGACTCTCAAAAGAAAACGCACTTAGGAATCCTCATGATTCCTAAGGAGAAATTACATCTACGGGATCCTCTCGACCTGTAGGGAGAAAATTCTTTATCAGACCCCTATGGCTCATAAAGTTGAAAAGTCTTAGGAGACAGATCCTAACCTTGTCTCCCAAGCCATTGTTGCTTCGCAGAGAGGCCAAGGTAGATTTTCTACAGGCCACCCTCTCCGATAAGAAAAGAAATAATCACCTACGGGTCCTCTCGAATTGTAAGCAAGAAAAACTCTCTCGTGAGATTCTTACAACTCTCAAGAGAAAACACACTTATGAGATCCTCACTCGTAAAGAGAAATACCTTTATGAGACCCCCACGGCTCATAAATTTGAAAAGTCTTAAGTGACAGATCCAAACCCTGTACCCTAATCCATTGCTGCCCTACAAGGAGATCAAAATAGATTATCCACAAAATGCATTTACTAAAAGGGACACACCATCATAAAACAAAATATGTCTTTTATTCATGAATCAGAATGAATACCAAGTACAATTTATGAAAGAATAAAAAAATACTATCATTCAGGAGTATGTACAAAGAAGAATAAAAAAATATACAATTCTTCGAGCCGGCGGACGATTCAATAGATTTTCCAATTCATTCTTTTTCCGCTGGGCCTCAGCCTCATGATTCATTATCGCTAAGAGACGAGCCTCCGCTTGAGATTGCTGAGCCTGGTATGAGGCAAGCCGGCTTTCAAGCTCTTTTTCGTTAACCTTATGAGCTTAGACCATTTCGTGAGTGAAAATGACGGCCTTCGCGGCCACATGTAAGCTCGCCTGGCCAATGAAGATGTGTAACAACCTAGTTCATTTATACCAATTCCAGTTCTCGTATTTTTCTTATTTGTGGTATTTCTTGATTTATCGTGTTTTGGGTGCGAATGGTATTTTACATTTTACTTTGCATTCGATCCGACCCGCTTGCTTGAACTTATTTGATTCATATTTATGAATTATCTTGACTTGTTACATAGACATGTGCATTTTCATGAATACTGCATACTGGAATTTTATCTGGCATTGCATCTTTTACCATATAACATTTTAAGTCACGTAAAATATTTTTAAAAATACATTGCATGGCCTGCATGATACCCCTAACCCCGTGGTAGCATCCGCGCATCTTGTTCTCGTCTCGTTCAGTGAAACGGACGTGTTTGGATGGCTATGCGCACGTACGTGCATCCGTTCTTGGGGGTATGTATTTTCATTACCCGAGCTTTAATTTTGAAATTTGGACGTCGCAAATATTTTTCATATTTTAAATCTGAATTTTTAGACCCGACCCGGACGTGTTTTGGAATATTTTTGTATCCCGCCAAAATTCAAATTTTATTAAATTTAATATCCCTAATTTTAATCGACAGTTTTAAATTTAATAACAAACTAAATCTTTTTAATATAAAATCCTAACTATTTTTACCCGATCCTTCTTTCTCTCTCTGCGCCTGGGCTCCACATTTCTCTCCCTCTTCCACTGAATTACAATTTTATCTCTCCTCACTGTTCTCTCTCTCTTCTCTCGATCTCTCTCATTCTCTCTGTCTCTCTTCTCTCTCCTCTTCCTATCTCTCTTCTCTCGATCTCTTTCTCTCTCCCTATCTCTCTCTCTCACCGTTTCTCTCTCTCTTTCTTTCACTATATTATATATATATATATTTTTTATTTTTTAAACCCAATACAAATAAAACCACAGCCTCTCTCTCTCTCTCTTCACCTCTCTTCTTCCTCAAACAACCCTAACCCATACTCGCGAAAGCCTCGCCGTCGCCCCTTGCCGCTCCACCCTTGACCCCATCTCTCCTCCTTCAGCCTCTCATCCTCCTCGATCACTTCATCTCACTCTTCTCCCTCTCCTCACCGCCCAAGAACCCACTGCAAACCTACACCGAACCTACTGTAAGTCGATGTACAACGCCCCAATACTTGTGGGAGGCGGAATTTTCAAAAACGAACTTGTTTAGTGAACAAACATCGACTAACCGCTTGAATCGAAGCTAAACGATAACTAACTTAAAACATTGAGTTTCTATGCTACTATATTTAGGGATTATACCTAACGAATCGTGTCCTTCGTCTTTACGAACTCCACCTCCTCCTCGGCCTTCTCGAAGTAGTAGACGATCCACTCGAGAGCTTTACTCCAAGCTTAGCCTCTAACCTTGAGGCAACTAAACTTCTCTAAGTGCTAATCAAAGAAGCTAGGTGTAATATAGAGAGGGTTATGGATTAAGTAGTCTAACTAATCCTTGTACTCAACACATGAGAGGGGAGGATTAGGGTTTGAAGAGGGAGAGCTTGAGGAGAGAGAAGGTGAGGATAATTATCTAGTGAGAATAGTAAGTTATCATAATATATATGAAACTTTAAAATTCATCAATAAAAGAAAAACAAATGATGAATAATCAAGTTTCATAAATATCTAATGGTGATTCATAACCATGACTCATTAAGCATTTATTGTGCATTAATGATATGCATGAATCACTCTCATTACTCACTAAACCCAATTAATGCATATGACACCTAAACCTCCTTAGTCACCATCTTCTAGAAGCTTCTCGCACAATTACGAGAACGCCCCTCCTTTCCGCAAAAATACGGAAAAACTTTAGACTGTATAAATCCAATAACCGGATACCAGTAACTGGCTTAAACCAAAGCCGACTGGTAAAAACTGTCCGAAAGTCGCACGCGCGTAAACGCACGTATGCGTCCGAACCCTTGTCGTAAAACCATACGACCTCTATATCGTTTCGCCTGGAGTAGGGAAACTCTCTGTGTGGGACTCTAGAGACTCGACTACTACGCTGGCAGTGGGTTTAACCACAGACCGCAAGCGGCACTAGCTGTACGTAACGGTCCCCAGGTAGATGTCGATAAGAAGGCCGATGAGGGAGCCCATCCGAACTCCTACTGAGTCTGATGTGACAATCTCTATACAATCCGGTCCGTTCGTCCAAGACTATCGCATATCGGGCCTAGGGGGCGGCAAGCGTCAGTCCCCTAATAGCGGTATAAGTCGTGTCAGAGGGAAGCCCATTACACCCTGAGAAACTACTGGAACCTACCAGCAAATCTCGCTTGCCCTGGCCAGGGACTTTGCGTAATGGCTCTCTGACACAGCGCGATATCAACTCCCAATACCGGGAGAGACGAATCCTGTCTAACCGCCACTGCCTCCAAGTGCTCGGGACTGCTACCTGTTTGCACGACTCCTTTGAGCCGTGGTAGGGTAGCAATCTAAGAACAGTGGGACACACTCGAGGCGAAGTAGCAGTGTCAAGTCTGCGAACTATGCTGTACTCATGTCATCTGGGAACTGTTCACTGACGACTGGTATAAAACCAACCAACAGTTCCCTGTGAGTCCTGTCCGGTGTACCCGTAACCTAACGAGCACCTGTATACTATCTCCAGTACAACGTACTGACGGCTGTGGGAAAGACCATCTCCCCAACTGGGATGAGAAGCGTACACACTAGTCTACTCCGGAGTATCGATGCTCTGTCTCGATAATCCAACGACTAGGGACCTGAATAAGGATGTGCTTGTAGACTACCTAGCCCCCACTAGTGTGACTGCCATCACAACGCTGGTAGTCAAGCAAGATCCCTAGAGCTCTATCAATACGTACACTCACATATCAAGATAGAAAAACCAAGTAGCATACTACCATGTTTAGCAAGACTGTTATATACATATGAATATCCCAAGCTTCCATTAAGTAATATACAAACTAGTATGATACAGTAATGGCCTTCTAGGGCATAAATACTAATAATCTCCCACTTGCACTAGGGCCATGTACTGGCATATCGAAGACCAATGATCTCGAGTAGCCTCTCGAACTGAATCTGAGGTAGGGCCTTCGTGAATGGATCAGCAATGTTCTCTTCAGAAGCAACTCTCCGAACCTCGATCTCCTGACAATCAATGATCTCCTTGATCAGGTGATACCGCCTCAAGATGTGTCTGGACTTATGATGGGACCTTGGTTCCTTCGCTAAAGCTATAGCTCCGTTGTTGTCGCAATACAGAGGTATTGGATCAACTATGGTAGGAACCACCTGAAGTTCTGTTAGGAACTTCTTCATCCAGACTGCTTCTTTTGCGGCATCGCAAGCAGCTATATACTCCGCTTCCATCGTCGAGTCAGCAACGGTGTCCTACTTGGAGCTCTTCCAGCACACCGCCCCTCCATTGAGGGTAAAGACATAACCTGACATGGACTTGGAATCGTCCTTATCACTCTGGAAGCCGGAATCAGCAAAGGCCTCCAACCTGAGGTCTTTTCCGCCGTAAACCAAGAACATCTCCTTAGTCCTCCTCAGGTACTTGAGAATGTTCTTTACTGCTATCCAGTGCTTCTCCCCTGGGTCTGACTGATACCGGCTTACCACGCTTAGTGCGTAAGCTACATCTGGTCTGGTACATAACATCGCATACATTATAGAGCCTACCGCAGAAGCGTAGGGTATAATAGACATGCGTTCCCTTTCCAAATCAGTCTTGGGAGACATCTCTTTGGAGAGGGTGATTCCGTGACAAGCCGGTAGATTACCGCGCTTAGAATCTTCCATACTGAATCTTTTCAGTACAGTGTCGATATACCTGGACTGCGAAAGTCCCAACATCCTCTTGGATCTATCACGATAGATCCGGATCCCCAGAATGTAAGAGGCATCACCCAGGTCTTTCATGGAGAACCTGTGTGACAAGAATCCTTTGACAGATTGTAGCATAGGAATGTCATTTCCTATCAATAGAATGTCATCCATGTACAAGACGAGGAATACGACACTTCTTGCTACAACTTTACTATATATACACGGTTCATCTGGATTTTTGATAAAGTCATATTCTTTGACTGTCTCATCAAAACAGATGTTCCAACTCCGCGATGCCTGCTTTAGTCCATAAATGGACTTAAGCAGCTTGCATACTTTCCCGCTGCTCCCACTTTGATTGAAACCCTCTGGCTGATCCATATAGACGCTCTCTTCTAAATATCCATTCAGAAAAGCCGTCTTTACGTCCATCTGCCAGATTTCATAATCATGGAAGGCAGCAATAGCAAGAAGGACCCGAATGGATTTGAGCATAGCCACTGGAGAAAAAGTTTCGTCATAGTCCAAACCAGGTCTTTGACTAAAACCCTTTGCAACAAGTCTAGCCTTATAGGTTTCCACCGGTCCATCTACACCAATCTTTTTCTTGAAGATCCATTTGCATCCTATGGGTTTTACCCCATCTGGAGCAAAGTCCAAAGTCCATACTTTGTTGGTGTACATGGACTCCATTTCGGTCCGCATTGCATCTAGCCATCGTACCGAGTCGCTGCTCTGGATGGCCTGCTGGAAGTCAGTAGGTTCATCATCATCTATGATGCAATCCTCTCTATCCCCATCTATGATAAAACCGTAGTATCTCTCAGGCGGATGAGACGGCCTACTACTCCTGCGGAGGGGTGCGGGAATGTCCTGTACTTCTTGAACTTCCGGTTCTACCAAACTTTCAGTAGCAGTTTGTGGTTCTGGAATTTCTTCCAGTTCTACTACGCTCCCACTCTTCTGATTTTCTAAAAATTCAGTTTCTAAGAAGCGGGCATGACGAGAAACAAAAACCTTTTGTTCCTCTGCGTAATAGAAACAATATCCTGTAGAGTTCTTTGGATATCACACAAACTTACACTCTACTGAGCGTGCCTCGAGCTTGTCCGGATGCTGCTTTTTTACAAAAGCTGGACATCCCCATGTCTTCAGGTACTGAAGATAGGGTTTCTTCCCACTCCACATCTGATATGGTGTGGTAGGCACAGTTTTGGTTGGAACTCTGTTCAAAAGATGTGTCGCTGATTCTAGCGCATATCCCCAGAAAGATCGCGGTAACTCAGCATTACTCATCATGGATCGTACCATATCCAATAGGGTTCGATTCCGTCTCTCCGATACACCGTTGTGCTGTGGAGTGTATGGAGGAGTAAGCTGAGAGAGAATTCCTTTCTCTTTTAGGTAACCTAGGAACTCGGCACTTAAGTATTCTCCACCTCGATCAGATCTCAGTGTCTTAGTACTTTTGCCTGTTTGGTTTTCCGCTTCACTCTTGTATTCCTGGAATTTCTCAAAGGCCTCGGATTTATGCTTCATTAAGAAGACATGTCCAAACCTAGAGAAATCATCCGTAAAAGTAATGAAGTAGGAATAACCACCTCTCGCATGTGTAGACATTGGACCACATACATCGCTGTGTATGAGTCCTAAGAGCTCGCTCGCTCTTACTCCTTGTCCAGTAAATGGAGTCTTTGTCATCTTTCCTTTGAGACAAGATTGACAAGTGTCATAAGTTTGATATTCGAACGAGTCCAAATATCCTTCTCTATGCAACTTAGTCAACCTTCTCTCATTGATGTGACCCAGTCTACAATGCCATAAGAAAGCTTTATTTAAATCTGGAGACTTTCTTTTTAGTGTGTTCTGGACATTGAAAATTTGGAGTTGGTTTAAAACATATATACCGCTATTTAGTGTACCGGACCCAATCAAACCATGATTAAGGTGGATGTTAACAACATCTCTTACAAACGTGAAATCATAACCTTTATTTGATAACAAGGAAACTGATATGATATTACACGTTAAGCTTGGTACAAAATAACAGTTATGTAAAACCAAAATGTGTCCACTCGTCAATCCTAGGTGATAATCCCCGACGGACGCAGCTCCCACGCTAGCTCCGTTAGCAACCTTTAGGGTCATATCACCTTCCTTCAGCACTCTACGGTTTCTCAGTGCCTGCAATAAATTGCAAATATGAGATCCTGATCCGGTATCCAATACCCAGGAAGTAGAGTTGATCGACAGACAATTCTCAATTACAAACACACCTGAAGTCGAAGCCACAGCTTGCTTCGGTTCCTGGTTCTTGGCGTTCCACGCATTGCAATCCTTCTTCCAGTGCCCTTTCCTGTGACAATGGAAGCACTCATCCTGGCCAACTACCGGTGCTGCAAACTTTTTCTTTCCCTTCCCTCCCACCTTACTAACTCCTCCTCTAGGTCTGGGTGCGGCCTTCTTCTTCCTTCTTTTGGCCCTTGCCTTGGACCCGGAAGAAGATGTACCGCCAACAAACATAGCGGGTGTTTCCCTTGTATTCTTCAAGGTGCCCTCTGCACTCCTTAACATGTTCAGGAGTTCCGGAAGTTCAACTTCTTTTCTTTGAATGTTGAAGTTCAGGATAAACTGGGCGTAGGTGGAAGGAAGGGACTGGAGAATAAGGTCTGTATAGAGCTCATTATCCAAAGTCGTCCCAAGGTCTGTGAGCTCTTCTATATAGCCGATCATCTTTAGGACATGTTCTCCTACCGATGACCCGACAGCCAACCTCGCTCGAAACAAGTTCTTAGAGGTCTCGTATCTTGCTATACGAGATTGCTCTCCATAAAGTTCCTTTGTATGGAGAAATATGCCATCAAGGTCCATATCCTCGTGCCTCCTCTGATGTTCATTGTTCATCGAGGCAAGCACGATGCACTTGGCTTTCGCGCAATCTAAATCCCAGGTTTTGCGGATTTCCTTATCCGCATTACTGGATTTGGGACCAGGGACAGCAGGTGCCGTAGCGGTGAGGACGTACCCCAATTTGTCATAGGTCAAAGCCATTTTGACATTCCGCAGCCAATCTTTATAGTTTGGCCCTGTCAGTATATTTTTCTCTAAAAGTAACTTAAGTCCAGTCATTTTCAGGGTCGCTGCAATTAGGAGAGAGAGAAGAAAACTCTTTAGCATGATGCTCTTGCAAGTTTAGAGTGGTTTTTAGTTTATCTAAACTGGATGGCTCCCACTGTTTCTCGAATCCTTCCTCAAACCATAAAAGAAGAATTAGCCAGGACTATTCTCACCGTACAATACTTGCTTAACCGTTCAGCCAGGCCAGTGTCGATACTTCGAGGGAGGTTTTCCAACGCTTTCGCGAAGTTCCTTAATTAAATAACCTCTTTTCTCTGGGGGCGTAACCCCGCTGACACTTTTCTGGACACCTACTTGGTTTATAGCATTGATCGTTAAGTGATGAATATCCTGATAAGTAGCATATACTCACAGTAGGATCGGGATCCAAATATCATCGTATGATAATGTTGAAGGAATCCTACCAACATTCATCAAACTCCAAATGGTATGCATCTCTTTGCAAATTTCAGTTTCTTTAGAAATTCCCGATATAAGTTTTTTCCCCATGCTCTTATGACCTTGACGTATGCCAACAAATCATAAGTCACATGTCAAGTTCTGCCCATCATTATCTTGTTAATTTGAACCTACCCGTATATACCCTTGACGTATGCCAACAAGGTAATGCGACTGTCCCAAACCAACACATCTATCTATGCAACAAATGAATACCCCAGCAGCTACCAAACACTATGCCTTGACGTATGCGAACAAGCATAGCTTGAATACTACTGACCATCCATAAGAAATGACGGAGGGCTACGACTGGTTTTGGCGAAACCGTGAACGTAGTGAACTTGATATAACCGAAGGAACCTGATAGCTTTTATAAGGAGTGGTTAAGTCTCCGCATTTAAAAATATCTGTTTTAAAATTAACCGAGTGGTTTCTTTTAAATTGTTCCAACGATTAAAACTTTGGTTTATTTTCTTTGCATTATAGATAATGCGTCCCATCATTAACCTATCATTGCAGAAAACAACGAAAATACAACGTCCTCTTATCCCATCCGCATTTGCCACGGGGTCCCGTCATTACCCGTTAGGTTACTTAACTAACGACAGAGCGGGGGCTGGGCTAGCGCGGGTGTAAAACATAAGTGACGTCTAAATAGCTATCATATATATAGATATTTTACATTCGTCTGACGCAATGATATTCATTCCAGATCACAGATGAACTTAATTGGATTTGCAAGCAATCCGTGTTTGTTTTGAGCCTGCAACAAAATACGGATTACACAGTTATGATGAATAGCCATTACCCCTCCCACGACCCCTACGGGTGCGGCAAACTACCCGCCCGGCAGTTTGTACACCCCACCTTGGGTCTGTCCTAGGAGCAAAAATAGTAAAATGAAATAATACAACGGTGGATACAACCGCAACCTGGATGTGCCCCGCAAAATAATATTACAACAAATTACATTTACATCAAATGAATTAAATGATAACCCATCACATAACCCCGGCTATACATCACAACAGTCCAACACAGTTCATATGCACAAACAGATAAAATCCATTTCAGAAATATGCAACCCCCTGCTAACTGACATACTAGCAGTTAGGGGAGGTTTACGAACACATTATACAAACACAGATATAATCCAACAAGCAAATACTGTATAATTTCGATCGATTAAACACTTTTAATTTTGCTCCAATACTGCTCTGTAAATCTGAAACCTGAGCAAAAATAAAATATTCCAGAAAATCCCAAATCACACAGAGAAGCAACACAGGGAATTTGGGTTCCTGACTTGGCAACTCGGCGGCGGAAGCGCGGCGGATCGGTGGGATCCGCCGCGGTTCCACGGCTCGGTAGACGATTCAGGACCCCAAATTTCTTGGGTGTTCTTCTGGTGTCTTTTTAAGCTTTCTGAACCTCCCTGAAAAATTTTAGGACTTCATTTAAAATTCGACAGAAACTTATGATTTTGGGTTTCTCCGGCTTCGTTTTTTCCGTTCGAAATTCATACAAATTTGCAAGTAAGTTATTTATTGTTTAGCGAGGCTCTGATACCACTGTAAGTCGATGTACAACACCCCAATACTTGTGGGGAGGCGGAATTTTCAAAAACGAACTTGTTTAGTGAACAAACATCGACTAACCGCTTGAATCGAAGCTAAACGATAACTAACTTAAAACATAGAGTTTCTATGCTACTATGTTTAGGGATTATACCTAACGAATCGTGTCCTTCGTCTTTGCGAACTCCACCTCCTCCTCGGCCTTCTCGAAGTAGTAGACGATCCACCCGAGAGCTTTACTTCAAGCTTAGCCTCTAACCTTGAGGCAACTAAACTTCTCTAAGTACTAATCAAAGAAGCTAGGTGTAATATAGAGAGGGTTATGGATTAAGTAGTCTAACTAATTCTTGTACTCAACACATGAGAGGGGAGGATTAGGGTTTGAAGAGGGAGAGCTTGAGGAGAGAGAAGGTGAGGATAATTATCTAGTGAGAATAGTAAGTTATCATAATATATATGAAACTTTAAAATTCATCAATAAAAGAAAAACAAATGATGAATAATCAAGTTTCATAAATATTTAATGGTGATTCATAACCATGACTCATTAAGCATTTATTGTGCATTAATGATATGCATGAATCACTCTCATGACTCACTAAACCCAATTAATGCATATGACACCTAAACCTCCTTAGTCACCATCTTCTAGAAGCTTCTCGCACAATTACGAGAACGCCCCTCCTTTCCGCAAAAATACGGAAAAACTTTAGACTGTATAAATCCAATAACCGGATACCAGTAACTGGCTTAAACCAAAGCCGACTGGTAAAAACTATCCGAAAGTCGCACGCGCGTAAACGCACGTATTCGTAAAACCATACGACCTCTATATCGTTTCGCCTGGAGTAGGGAAACTCTCTGTGTAGGACTCTAGAGACTCGACTACTACGCTGGCAGTGGGTTTAACCACAGACCGCAAGCGGCACTAGCTGTACGTAACGGTCCCCAGGTAGATGTCGATAAGAAGGCCGATGAGGGAACCCATCCGAACTCCTACTGAGTCTGATGTGACAATCTCCATACAGTCCGGTCCGTTCGTTCAAGACTATCGCATATCGGGCCTAGGGGGCGGCAAGCGTCAGTCCCCTAATAGCGGTATAAGTCGTGTCGGAGGGAAGCCCATTACACCCTGAGAAACTACTGGAACCTACTAGCAAATCTCGCTTGCCCTGGCCAGGGACTTTGCGTAATGGCTCTCTGACACAGCGCGATATCAACTCCCAATACCGGGAGAGACGAATCCTGTCTAACCGCCACTGCCTCCAAGTGCTCGGGACTGCACCCAACTGCTACCTGTTTGCACGACTCCTTTGAGCCGTGGTAGGGTAGCAATCTAAGAACAGTGGGACACACTCGAGGCGAAGTAGCAGTGTCAAGTCTGCGAACTATGCTGTACTCATGTCACCTGGGAACTGTTCACTGACGACTGGTATAAAACCAACCAGCAGTTCCCTGTGAGTCCTGTCCGGTGTACCCGTAACCTAACGAGCACCTGTATACTATCTCCAGTACAACGTACTGACGGCTGTGGGACAGACCATCTCCCCAACTGGGATGAGAAGCATACACACTAGTCTACTCCGGAGTATCGATGCTCTGTCTCGATAATCCAACGACTAGGGACCTGAATAAGGATGTGCTTGTAGACTACCCAGCCCCCACTAGTGTGACTGCCATCACAACGCTGGTAGTCAAGCAAGATCCTAAGTGCTCTATCAATACGTACACTCACATATCAAGATAGAAAAACCAAGTAGCATACTACCATGTTTAGCAAGACTGTTATATACATGTGAATATCCCAAGCTTCCATTAAGTAATATACAAACTAGTATGATACAGTAATGGCCTTCTAGGGCATAAATACTAACACCTATGACCCACGCCTGTGCCCCGCCTGCGTCGCCGTGGCCGGCACCCTCTCGTCTCCACCTCCCTCACCGTCGTCGTCACCTCCACTTCCCTTCACTTTTCCTTCCCGAGCTTCATCCCCTACAACCTACATTCCTAAGAATCGAGCACCCATCCTTGCACATCTGCGACCCTCGCTGCCCTCGTCGACGGAGCTCCGACCTCGCCGTCGTCTCCATGACCTCATCTCCTCTTCCTTTCCCTCATCACCTCTGACCCTCACCTGTGTACCAAAAACCCTACACACCCCGATCCCCGACAATCATGAAAACCCTACTGTCATCGCCGTGGATCTCACCGTCGACGGCCCATCGTCGTCATCGCATCCATTGCCTCGCCTCTGAATCGAGAACTCACCCCCAGCCCTTTTCCAGCCTTCTTCTACTTCTTCTTCTTCTTCTTTCTTCTTCTTTTTCTTTCTCTTCTCTTTCTTGATCCGTATTTCCCGATCATCGCCGGACCCGTGCCGCTGCCGATGATCCGAGCAACCCTGTGGGCGTTCCTAACCAGCATGATCACTCTCTTGCATTGCCTGGTCCTGTTCCGTACACGCGAGCGTGCATCGAGACTTTTACCGACATTGGACGTTGCGTACGCATTCCGTTTTGTGATCCGTTCAGACAATTTAATCTGGCTACATGCTATATAACTCAGTATATACCTATTTAAATAAATATCACACCTGTATTTTAAATCAAGCATCCCATGTTTCATATTACAGCCTTTTGACGTTCCGTTTACATTTGTATAGTGCATTTCAGATCTAGGGCATGCAAACCAATCTTAATTACATGCTACATTACTTTAGACGCATCTATTTTAACAAATAGAATACCTGTATTTAAAATCATGCACCCCATGTTTAGTTTTATAACTTTTCGATGTTCCGTTTGCATCCATTCATATCATTTCAGATCTAGGTCATGAAAACTTATCTTGTTACATACTATACTATCATATACTGCATCAAATTGAATAGTTACATTTCATATTGCTTAGTTATATGTTCCGCACTTGTTAGTTTATCATTTTACGATTATATGATGTCCGTTTGCATCCATATCATATAGAATATATATAACTGCATCTATAGATCACATTAATACATAATACTATGATATTAACACCCCATGTTTAATAAAGTGCATCCTAATTGGTATTGGAACTATAAATGTAACCCTAATCGATAATTGTGTATCCATATCTTTGAATTTATATCTATTGGCATACCACATCACATTATTCCATTTTATTGTTATATTAGTACTCCATACTTGATTTTGTGTACCCATACTTATTACAGTTTGATTATGAGGACCCACTTGATACTTGTACACCACCTGATATGACCCGATGTACCACAGCTTGACATGTTACCTGATCTTGTACTAATGCCGACAATCTTGACCTGTTGTCCCTACGGACATATCCTGTTGTCTATACAGACAAACCTGTACCTGCTTGATCATGTGTTGGCATTAGCTCCAGATTTACCAATACCTGACTTAAACACATAACCTTGGGGTATGGGGAAATCAAAAGTGTAAACTAAAGTGTAGCTTATAAGGGTATTACTTGATCCGTGGTCCCGGGGGATAACGGGACAGAATCATTCGTGATTCTTACTTGATCCGTAGTCCCGGGGGATAACTGGACAGAGTCATTCATGACTCCCACTACCTGATCCGTGGTCCCGGGGAATAACGGGACATATCCTTTGAGTTATATGGAGGATTACTCTAATTTATTTCAATAACTTTAGAGTAGATAACCCTATAGCACAGTTTAAACTACTCACTGCACTTCACCTGTTTATAACATGTTCACTGATCTATATTCATGTTACTGTTACTTGTTACTGATGACTTGTTACTGTTCATACTCATGCCTGCATGACTTGTTAACCCCTGATTATATTATTGTTGATATTATGACGCCCTGACGTCTGGGTTTTGCATGGCCCAGATCCGCTACCCTTGTCGCAGGCTGATCAGGAGTATTTCCGCCGTCAGGCCGAGAAGTGAGGATCCAGTCAGTATCCATTTTAGTTTTGTTTACTTTCCAGGTGTTATTGCTTATTGGATCTATTGCTTCCGCATATTATTTCTTGACTCGTTTATTCTGGCTCATGGACATGTACTAGATAGTTTATTTTATTTCTATTGTTCTTGATATCTCTAGACAACCGTAATGTGACTGTGGAGGGATGTTTCCTATCCACAGGTAGCATGGTTGGCTCTGTCACGTGCCTATCTTAGTGCACTCTGGGAAGTGGGGCGTGACAAGATGCCTCTTCCAGGGGAGCAAGCACCGGGGAACGGGAGTCACCGAGGGAAGCTCCGTTGCAGGAACAACAATTTTATTGACCCCCTCCACACTTATTAGTGTCTCATCGGGGATATTGGTAGAGTCCATGGTCAAAGCGCGACTCGAACTCAGATCCTCCGCCATTGCCGAAGTCCCTGCAAAGTTCTCACGAAGATAAGGATATATATATATATATATATATATATATATATATATATATATATGTATGTATATGAGCAGTACAAAATATTACAAAGAGATATATGAGCATACCAATGCGCAAAGGAGCCTCTAGTATGGCTTTTTCAAGCCGGCGTTCCTTCCGGAGGAGGTATGCTCGCCGGGGTTCGAGGGTAGACTCGTGGCCACCGGTCCACAACGAAAGCGCATCTTCGGCGTCGGCTGAGATAGGCTGCTTAAGGGCTCTTTCGCCTCCTTCTTCCAAAGGACCTATGAATATTTGCCGTATCGATGGAGGATCTTCATAAAAGATGACGGCAGGATAAGGCCTCTTCGGGATCCTTACATTCTCAGATTCATCCTTTGAGCATCTTATAGCCTCAGCCAGTTGTGCGGCTTCCTCGACAGATGAACCCGGGAAGAGCAAACCACCATCTGATTCTTGCATGGCTAGTGGTTCATCTTGAAGGATAGGCTCTGATTCCACTAAAAAGTCGAGAAGATTGGTGACCATCTTCTTTCCCCTCTTGGACCCAGAACTAACTGCAGAAGACGATCGCTTCTTTTCCCTCGGTGCTTTAGTGCGACGTTGACCCACTTCGCCTTCAACATCCTCACTCGGCGGCGCTACCGACGACGACACTGCCATTGCTGACGCCGCAGTTGATGATACTGCTATTGGCGCCCTATTGGCCCTTGATTGAGCTCTAGTTCACGGCGGCATACCAGCTGTGGGAGTCAGATCCACTTTCGCCGCCTCCAGAATAAGTACGATACCCGTATCTCTCAGGGGAGGGCGAACCACTGGCCACGGTCGCGGCGGGACTTCCGTAGCCTGGATTGGAGTAGGAGACCTATATCCGAGGAGCATCCTTCTCTCTTTGGCAATAATGGGACAGACTCGGTGGAGGTACCAGCCCGTGAAAGACCCCACACATCGAGGAATATAGTCAGCTTCAGGAATCACAAAGCGAGAGCCGGTGTTCAGCCACATGAAGTGATGAGCGGCGTCACGAACGACTTCTGACGATGGGCTGGGCTCCACTGTAAACGACTCAAAGGGGACACCCTGGTCATACCCCAGTTGCCGAGCAAAGCGGTGTGGGTTGTACCGCATAAAAAGGGCTGCACCATTCTGACGAAATACCAGATAACCCGATTTGATCGAATATAAGTGCATGGCTTCCTTGGGCTTCAGGGAAGGTACACCCTCTTTCGACGAGTCATAAAGCTGTTGAATCGGTCCTGAAGGAGCAGAGAGGACTCGATCGTTGAATACCATCCCGCCCGTATTCGCATAGGGATTAATCAGCATACGAATAGCTCCGGACTGAGTCGGATCGGGAGCAGAAGCGTTCACCAACCTCATGAGCCACGGAAAAGTGCAGGCATCATAAAAGCTGGATCTCTGATACGCGGCAAATGCTCCTAGCACATGCATCTCAATCCATGACATAAAGTAATGAAGAGAGAAACTCACTACGTTCATGCCTGGTGTTGAGGTATTGGCTGCAGCGCTTAACCCATGATACAGATGCGCTAGCCCCGTAATGCCCATGGCTAGTCGCGTCCCTCCAGCGATGCGATGAGCAGGGTAAATGACCGAAGCTCTCATGAATTGACGGTGCGTTGGAATGACGAACCAGCTGAGCCAGACACTAATAAAATCCACGAAGAAAGTCTCTTCATCTATGCCAGGGGCTGCGATCGACTCAAAAGGTACAACCGACAGGATTGGAATGTAGAACTGCGGCAAATCCTCTTCTTTAGCCGGTAGCTTATTTAAACCGAACCCAAAGGGGTCGTTGATATTCGCGAACTTTGGAGCCGTCTTTGATAGAACGTCTCCGCGAAGGAAACAGGCGATAAAGCTTTTGAAAGTGACGCCCTTTTCCTCTGACTCTTAGCTTCTCAAAAATTCTCAGAGTCTTGATTAAACTTGGGTGCTTGTGGCGGACGGCATTTTCAGTTGACAAGCCGTCAAGCATAGCAGGCTCAGTTTCGAAAACATACTCTTTAGGAGGAAGTAGTTCTTCATAAAGCGTCCCCCTGACCGGAACCCCGAGATCTCGCGAAACTCTTCCAGAGAAATTGAAACTTCGCGGTCCCTTAGAAAGAAGGTGTTGGTGGGAAGATTCCATTGATTTAAGAAAGCCTTAACCCACCAGACTGTTAGTGTATATGCCCTAGAGGCCATTACTGTATCATACTAGTTTGTATATTACTTAATGGAAGCTTGGGATATTCACCTTGTATAAACAATCTTGCTCAATATAGTAGTATTCTACTTGGTTTGTTTCTACTTCAATGTGTACTTGTGTTTATTTCAGTATATCACCTATACACATTAGTGGAGCCCTTAGGATCTTTGCTTGATTACCAGCGTTGTGATGGCAGTCACACTAGTGGGGGCTGGGTAATCTATAAGCACATCCTTATGCAGGTCCCTAGTCGCAGGACTATCGAGACAGGGCATAGATACTCCGGAGTAGACTAGCGCATGCGCTTCTCATCCCAGAGTGGGAGACGGTCTGTCCCACAGCCGTCAGTACGTCGTACTGGAGATAGTATGCGGGTGCTCGTTGGGTTACGAGTACACTGGACAGGACTCGTCGGGAACTGACCGGTTGGTATTATACCTATCGTCAGTTATTAGTTCCCAGGTGACATGAGTACAGCTTAGTCCGCTGACTTGACACCGTCACTTCGTCTCGAGTGTGTTCCCATTGTACTTTGATTACTACCCTACCACGGCTCAAAGGAGTCGTGCAAACAGGTGGTAGTTGGGTGCAGTCCCGAAGCACTTGGAGGCAGTGACGGTTAGACAGGATTCGTCTCTCCCGGTATTGGGGGTTGACATCGCGCTGTGTCTAGGAGAGCCATTACACGAGTAGTCCCTGGCCAGGGCAATCGAGATATACTGGTAGGCTTCCAGTGTTATCTCAGGGTGTTTTGGGCTTCACTCCGACACGACTTGTACCGCTATTAGGGGACTGACGTTTACCTTCCCCCTAGGCCCGCCATGCGATGTATCAGACGAACAGACCGGACTGTATAGAGATTGTCACATTCAGGCTCAGTAGGAGTTCAGATGGGTTTCACCTCGTCAGTCTTCTTGTCGGCTTCTACCTGGGGACCGTTACGCACAGCTAGTGCCGCTTGCGGTCTGTGGTTAAACCCACTGCCAGCGTAGTGTCGAGTCTTTAGAGTTCCACACAGAAAGCTATTCGCCTTTAGGCAAAAGAGTAGAGGTCGCATGGTTTTGCGGCAGGTCGCATGGTTTTGCGACAGAGTTCGGTCACATCCGTGCACTTGTGCACGTACAGTGTCCGGACAGTAGACACTAGCGGACTTTGGTTTAAGCCAGATCCTAGTGTATGTATTGGGATTGGATTTATCCAGTTTGTATTCGTGTTCCTCGGAACGCGGATGCGGGTGTGTATGCACAGTTGACGGAGAGACAGAGGCGGAGGATTCTCATTAGGGTTGTTGACCGTTGACAGTTGACTATTGACTTTTTGCTCAACCCTAATGAGAATATGATATGTGATTAACAATTATATTAATTAGGTATTATTGTGACATGGTTGTTGACTTGTTGACTTTTGTTGACTTGTTGACCGGTTGACTAGGCTTGACTAGTTGACCATCATGATAATCATAGCTATCATTTCATGGCAAAGACTTTTGCTTGCTTGCTCTTTTGTGCAAAATGAGTGCATGAAATGATATGGCTATGGTTGCTTAAACCATCACATAATACTTGATTGATATGATGTGTTATGATTGTTTTGGATTATGAGAGCCAAATGAGAAAAGTCTTCTCTCATTCTTTCATGCTCATTCTCTCTCTTGTTCTTGAGCTCTTATCTTCCTCCTCTTGCTCTCCCTCTCTTGACTCTATGGTTCACTTGTCTCATGAGTTGAGAACCAAGAACCATAGATAAAATCCCATACAAACTCTTCTCTACTCACTCTGGTTCACAAGGTTTAGCAAACCGAGTGAACTAGTTTCTTCAAAGTTCGAAGAAGGAGCCAAAGGTTGAAGCTTTCAGGTGGATCTATCTTCGGCGCAAGGAGACGACGGGGAGAAGCCGATTCGGATGACCATCGAAGCTTGAAGACGAAGGAGTTCGAGAAAAAGAAAGGTATAACCTCCTAACCGAGTAGTTAGCAACTCGTAGTTAGGTTGTTAGTTAGATGTTTAACAAAGATCCGGGTTTTAAGTCCATGTTATCACCTCTAAGAAAATCGTTTTTCATCAAATTCCGCATGCCCGAAAGTACCGGGAGAGGTAGCATGGACTTACAGTGGTATCAGAGCCAGGTTAAACTCTATCTAACATGTTAGCAAAGTAGCTAGAAGATCGATCAAAGAAAAGTCACGAAACGAACCCGAGATTTTCAAGTTTTTGCCGATTTTTATTCTGTTCAAAAGTTGATAAATTTTATCTTAAAAATCGGCTCAGGCTTTTGTGTGATCACCCATCAAATTTGGTCCAACGATCGAGTCAAAGCGCCGCGGAAACGCGGCGGGAGCACGCTCCCGCCGCGGATCCGCGGCCGAGTTGACTCGGCCGAGGTCCAAGTTTGGTGCAGTGTTTTTCTGGGGTTGTTTTGGGATTTTTGGAATATATATTTTCTGCCCAGATTTTCCAGAACGAAAATTTTATTTTTGGGGTCCTGAAAATCCGTATTTTTGATCGAACTTCTAAAAGACTTAAGCTGACGGGTTTTTCTGTGATGTGATATTTGTATTGAACGTCTACTAATCGCTATATGTCGATTAGTGGGGGTTATACAAATCTGTGATCTGTAATGTTATTGGAATGTGTATATGAATTCATTGGATTGTCGCGGGTGAATAGCCGGGGGTTGTGAGACGAGAGTTTTCTTTTCTTTCAATTCATGTAAATTTGTAAATTGATGTAATAATTATTTGTATGGCCGCACAACCGGGTCGGGGTTGTAGCCGTCATTGTATAATTTCTTTTTACTGTTTTTGCTCCTAGGATAGACCCATGGAGGGGGTGCACAAACTACCGGGTATGCCGAAGTGCCGAGTGGCCTACTCACGGGGATGAGGGAGGTTGCTTCGCTTCGGGTACTTGGCGGGTAGTTTGCCGCACCCGTAAGGGTCTTGGGTGGGGTTTTGGCTATTCACCGCGACCGTGTAATCTGCTTTTCGTTACAGGCTCGTACGAATTGCGGGTTCCTAGTATATCCAATGTGTTCATCTGTGATCTGAAATGTCTATCATTGCAATGTATATCTATATATGATATTATTTAGGCGTTGCTTATATTTTACAGCCGCGCTAGCCCAGCCCCCGCTCTGTCGTTAGTTAAGTAACCTAACGGGTAATGACGGGGCCCCGTGGCGAATGCGAATGGCATAAGCGTACGTCATATTTTGGTTGTTTTCTGCAATGGTAGGATTAAATGATGGGACGCATTAAAAGAACTAATGCAAGAATATCACGCATTAAAAGAACTAATGCAAGAAAATAAACCAAGTAAAAGTCGTTGGAACACTTTCGAAAAACCACTCGGTTCTTTTCAAAACAAACTTTTAAATGCGGAGTTTGAGCCACTCTTTTTAAAAGCTATCTCGTTCCATCGACTAAATCAAGTTCACTACGTTCACGGTTTTGCCAAAACCATTCGTAGCCCTCCATCATTTCAGTTAAATATTTGGTAGTATTCAAGCTATGTATTTTGACCTCACGCCAAGGCATAGTGATTGGTAGCTGCCGGATATTTATCTGTTGCATAGATAGAATGCGTTGGTTTGGGACAGCCGTACTACCATTTTGGCCTACGTCAAGGGTAGGTACGGGTGGATTCAAATTAACCTGGATAATGATGGGAAGAACTTGACATGCGACTTATGACATTTTGACCTCACGCCAAGGTCATAAGAGCATGGGGCAAAAATCCACATCGGGAGTTTCAAAAGAACTGAAACTTGCTAGTGTTGCATACCATTTGGAGTGTGATGATTCTGGTAGGATTCCTTCAGTTTCGTCACGCGATGATATTTGGATCCCGATCCTACTGTGAGTATATGCTATTCCTCGGGAAATTTCTCACTTAACGATCAATGCTATAAACCAAGTAGGTGTCTAGAAAGGTGTTAGCGGGGCTACGCCCCCAGGGAAAAGAGGTTATTAAATTAAGGAACTTCGCGAAAGCGTTGGAAAACCTCCCTCGAAGTACCGACACCAGCCTGGCCGAACGGTTAAGCAAGTATTATACGGTTTGATTGATCCTGACTAATTCTTCCTTTTTGGTTTGAGGAGGGATTCGAGAAACAGTGGGAGCCATCCTGTTTAGACAAATTAAAAACCACTCTAAACTTGCAAGAGCATCATGCTAAGTGTTTCTTCTTCTCTCTCCTAATTGCAGCGACCAATCGAAATGACTGGACTTAAGTTACTTCTAGATAAAAACAACTGACAGGGCCAAACTACAAAGATTGGCTCAGGAATGTCAAAATGGCAATCACTTACGATAAGCCGGGGTATCTTCTTACCACCAAAGCTCCCCCTGTCCCAAGTCCCACCTCCAGCGTCGCGGATAAGGAAATCCGTAAGACCTGGGAGATTGATAGCGCGAAGGCCAAGTGCCTCGTACTTGCCTCGATGGACAACGAACATCAGAGGAGGCACGAGAATATGGACCTTGAATCCATATTTCTCCATACAAAAGAACTGTATAGAGAGCAATCTCGTATCGCAAGATACGAAGTGTCGAAAAAGTTATTTTCGGCAAGGTTGGCCATCGGATCATCGGTAGCGGAACACGTACTTAAGATGATTGGCTTCATTGAGGAGCTCGCGGAACTTGGAACCACGTTAGAGAATGAGCTCTATACGGACTTGATTCTCCAGTCCCTTCCTTCCACTTACGCCCAGTTCATACTGAACTTCAACTTACAAGAAAAAGAAGTTGAACTTTCAGAGCTCCTCAACATGCTGAGGAGCGCAGAGGGCACCCTACAGAAAGGTAGGGAAACATCCACTTTGTTTGTAGGAGGATCATCTTCTTCTAGGTCCAAGGCGAAAGCCAAGGGAAAGAAGAAGAAAGCCCCCGCCAAACCAAGAGGCGGTGTTAGTAAAGTGGATACGAAGGGAAAAGCCAAAGCAACAAAGATAGCGGGGAAGCTTGTGGATAAGGAAGAATGCTTCTATTGTCATAAGAAAGGTCACTGGAAGAATGATTGCAGGGCTTAGAAAGCCAGGACACAGGAATTGAAGCAGGTTGCAGCTTCAGCTTCAGGTGTGTATGTTATTGAAAACTGTCTTTCAATAAACTCTACTTCCTGGGTATTGGATACCGGATCAGGATCTCATATCTGTAATTCTTTGCAGGCGTTGAGAAACCGTAGTGTTTTGAAAGCATGTGACATGACCCTCAGAGTTGTGAACGGAGCTAGCATGGATGCTAAAGCCGTGGGGGACTATCACCTGGGAATGTCAGATGGACATGTTTTGGTTTTGCGTAATTGCTTTTTTGTACCCAACGCAACATGTAATATCATTTCTGTATCTTTAGTTTCTAAAGAAGGTTATGAATTTGCGTTTGTAAGTAATGTTGTAAACATTCACCTTAATCAGGTTCTGATTGGGTCAGGTACATTGAGCAATGGTATATACGTATTAAACCAACCACAGATTTTCAATGTCCAGAATACACACAAAAGAAAGTCTCCGGAAATAAATCAGACTTTCTTATGGCATTGTAGACTGGGTCACATCAATGAGAGAAGGTTGACGAAGTTACATACAGAAGGATATTTGAATCCGTTCGAATATCAATCGTATGCCACTTGTCAATCCTGTCTCAAAGGAAAGATGACAAAGACTCCGTTTACTGGACACGGAGTAAGAGCGAGCGAGCTCTTGGGACTCGTACACAGCGACGTGTGCGGTCCAATGTCTACACATGCGCGAAGCGGTTATTCTTACTTCATTACTTTTACGGATGACTTTTCAAGGTACGGTTATATCTTCTTAATGAAACATAAGTCCAAAGCCTTTGGAAAGTTCCAGGAATTTAAGAATGAAGTAGAAAAACAAACCGGCAAAAGTATTAAGATTCTAAGATCGGATCGAGGTGGAGAATACTTGAGTGCCGAGTTCCTGGACTATTTAAAAGATAACGGAATTCTCTCTCAGCTTACTCCTCCATACACTCCGCAACATAACGGTGTATCGGAGAGATGGAACCGAACCCTATTGGATATGGTTCGGTCCATGATGAGTAACACTGAGTTACCGCGATCATTCTGGGGGTATGCGCTAGAATCAGCTGCATACCTTTTGAACCGAGTTCCGACTAAGACTGTTCCTACCACACCATATGAAATGTGGAGTGGGAAGAAACCCTATCTTCAATATCTGAAGATCTGGGGATGTCCGACTTTTGTCAAAAAGCAGCATGCGGACAAGCTCGAGGCACGCTCAGTACTGTGCAAGTTTGTGGGATACCCAAAGAACACCAGGGGGTATCTTTTCTACCACGCAGAGGAACAAAAAGTCCTTGTTTCTCGTAATGCCCACTTTCTAGAACACCAGTTCTTGGAAAGGGAAATTAGTGGGAGCGCAGTAGAACTGGAAGAAATTCCAGAACCACAGACTATTACTGAAAGCTTAGTGGAACTAGAGGGTTCAAAAGAACAGGACATTCCTACGCCGCTCCGCAGGAGTAGTAGGCAGTCTCATCCGCCCGAGAGATACTACGGTTTTCTCATAGACGGGGATAGAGAGGATTGCATCATAGATTATGATGAGCCTACTAGCTTCCAGCAGGCCGTTCAGAGCGTTGACTCAGTAAAATGGCTGGATGCAATGCGGACCGAAATGGAGTCCATGTACACCAACAAAGTATGGACGTTGGACATTGCTCCAGACGGGGTAAAACCCGTAGGATGCAAGTGGATCTTCAAAAGGAAGATTGGTGTAGATGGACAGGTTAAGACCTTTAAAGCTAGACTGGTAGCAAAGGGTTTTCGTCAAAGACCTGGTTTGGACTATGACGAGACCTTTTCTCCAGTAGCTATGCTGAAATCCATTCGGATCCTTCTTGCCATTGCTGCCTTCCACGATTATGAGATTTGGCAGATGGACGTAAAGACAGCTTTTCTAAATGGAAATTTAGAGGAGTGTGTCTATATGGATCAGCCAGAGGGTTTCATTCAGAGTGGGAGCAGCGGAAAGGTGTGCAAGTTGCTTAAGTCCATATATGGACTGAAGCAGGCATCGCGGAGTTGGAACATCTGTTTTGATGAGACGGTCAAGGAATTTGGCTTTATCAAAAATCCAGATGAACCATGCATCTATAGTAGATTTGTAGCGAGAACTGTAGTATTCCTCGTTTTATACGTGGATGACATTCTCTTAATAGGAAATGACATTCCTATGCTACAATCTGTCAAGGGGTTCTTGTCACACAGGTTATCCATGAAAGACCTGGGTGATGCCTCATACATCCTGTGGATCCGGATCCATCGTGATAGATCCAAGAGGATATTAGGACTTTCCCAGTCCATGTACATCGACACCATACTGAAAAGATTCAGTATGGAAGATTCCAAGCGCGGTAACCTACCGGCTTGTCTCGGGATCACCCTCTCTAAAGAGATGTCTCCCAAGACTGATTTGGAGAGGGATCGCATGTCTATTATACCTTACGCTTCTGCGGTAGGCTCTATAATGTATGCGATGTTGTGTACCAGACCGGATGTAGCTTACGCACTAAGTGTGGTAAGCCGGTATCAGTCAAACCCTGGGGAGAAACACTGGATAGCGGTAAAGAACATTCTCAAGTACCTGAGAAGGACTAAGGAGATGTTCTTGGTGTATGGCGGAAAAGACCTCCAGATCGAGGCCTTTGCTGACTCCAGCTTCCAGAGTGACAAGGATGATTCCAAGTCCATGTCGGGTTTTGTCTTTACCCTCAATGGAGGGGCGGTGTGTTGGAAGAGTTCCAAACAGGAAACCGTTGCAGACTCGACGATGGAAGCGGAATACATCGCTGCATCTGATGCCGCAAAAGAAGCTGTCTGGATAAGGAAGTTCTTGAAAGAACTTCAGGTGGTTCCGTCCATTGTTGATCCAATACCTCTGTATTACGACAACAACGGGGCTATAGCTTTAGCGAAGGAACCCAGGTCCCATCAGAGATCCAGACACATCTTGAGGCGGTATCACCTGATCAGGGAGATCGTGGATCGCCAGGAGATCGAGGTTCGGAGAGTCGCTTCAGAAGATAACACTGCGGATCCATTCACCAAGGCCTTGCCCCAGACTCAGTTCGAGCGGCTGATCGAGATGATAGGTCTTCGATACGCCAGTACATGGCCTTAGTGCAAGTGGGAGATTGTTAGTGTATATGCCCTAGAGGCCATTACTGTATCATACTAGTTTGTATATTACTTAATGGAAGCTTGGGATATTCACCTTGTATAAACAATCTTGCTCAATATAGTAGTATGCTACTTGGTTTGTTTCTACTTCAATGTGTACTTGTGTTTATTTCAGTATATCACCTATACACATTAGTGGAGCCCTTAGGATCTTTGCTTGACTACCAGCGTTGTGATGGCAGTCACACTAGTGGGGGCTGGGTAATCTATAAGCACATCCTTATGCAGGTCCCTAGTCGCAGGACTATCGAGACAGGGCATCGATACTCCGGTGTAGACTAGCGCATGCGCTTCTCATCCCAGAGTGGGAGACGGTCTATCCCACAGCCGTCAGTACGTCGTACTGGAGATAGTATGCGGGTGCTCGTTGGGTTACGAGTATAGTGGACATGACTCGTCGGGAACTGACCGGTTGGTATTATACCTATCGTCAGTTATCAGTTCCCAGGTGACATGAGTACAGCTTAGTCCGCTGACTTGACACTGTCACTTCGTCTCGAGTGTGTTCCCACTGTACTTTGATTACTACCCTACCACGGCTCAAAGGAGTCGTGCAAACAGGTGGTAGTTGGGTGCAGTCCCGAAGCACTTGGAGGCAGTGACGGTTAGACAAGATTCGTCTCTCCCGGTATTGGGGGTTGACATCGCGCTGTGTCTAGGAGAGCCATTACACGAGTAGTCCCTGGCCAGGGCAATCGAGATATACTGGTAGGCTTCCAGTGTTATCTCAGGGTGTTTTGGGCTTCACTCCGACACGACTTGTACCGCTATTAGGGGACTGACGTTTACCGCCCCCCTAGGCCCGCCATGCTATGTATCAGACGAACAGACCGGACTGTACAGAGATTGTCACATTCAGGCTCAGTAGGAGTTCAGATGGGTTTCACCTCGTCGGTCTTCTTGTCGGCTTCTACCTGGGGACCGTTACGCACAGCTAGTGCCGCTTGCGGTCTGTGGTTAAACCCACTGCCAGCGTAGTGTCGAGTCTTTAGAGTCCCACACAGAAAGCTATTCGACTTTAGGCAAAAGAGTAAAGGTCGCATGGTTTTGCGGCAGGTCGCATGGTTTTGCGATAGAGTTCGGTCACATCCGTGCACTTGTGCACGTACAGTGTCCGGACAGTAGACACTAGCGGGCTTTGGTTTAAGCCAGATCCTAGTGTATGTATTGGGATTGGATTTATCCAGTTTGTATTCGTGTTCCTCGGAACGCGGATGCGGGTGTGTATGCACAGTTGACGGAGAGACAGAGGCGGAGGATTCTCATTAGGGTTGTTGACCGTTGACAGTTGACTATTGACTTTTTGCTCAACCCTAATGAGAATATGATATGTGATTAACAATTATATTAATTAGGTATTATGGTGACATGGTTGTTGACTTGTTGACTTTTGTTGACTTGTTGACTTTGTTGACCGGTTGACTAGGCTTGACTAGTTGACCATCATGATAACCATAGCTATCATTTCATGGCAAAGACTTTTGCTTGCTTGCTCTTTTGTGCAAAATGAGTGCATGAAATGATATTGCTATGGTTGCTTAAACCATCACATAATACTTGATTGATATGATGTGTTATGATTGTTTTGGATTATGAGAGCCAAATGAGAAAAGTCTTCTCTCATTCTTTCATGCTCATTCTCTCTCTTGTTCTTGAGCTCTCATCTTCCTCCTCTTGCTCTCCCTCTCTTGACTCTATGGTTCACTTGTCTCATGAGTTGAGAACCAAGAACCATAGATAAAATCCAATACAAACTCTTCTCTACTCACTCTGGTTCACAAGGTTTAGCAAACCGAGTGAACTAGTTTCTTCAAAGTTCGAAAAAGGAGCCAAAGGTTGAAGCTTTCAGGTGGATCTATCTTCGGCGCAAGGAGACGACGGGGAGAAGCCGATTCGGACGACCATCGAAGCTTGAAGACGAAGGAGTTCGAGAAAAAGAAAGGTATAGCCCCCTAACCGAGTAGTTAGCAACTCGTAGTTAGGTTGTTAGTTAGATGTTTAACAAAGATCCGGGTTTTAAGTCCATGTTACCGCCTCTAAGAAAATCGTTTTTCATCAAATTCCGCATGCCCGAAAGTACCGGGAGAGGTAGCATGGACTTACACAGACATGGAGGGACTGATAGTGGAAGAGAGACGCATACACCTCCTGATAGAGCCCGACCCTCTGCAATCGCCCACGATGGGCAGACATGATATAACGAGCCCAGAAAAGGTAACCCGTGGGTTGTTGAGGAGTAAGCCCTATTTTGTAAACCTGTCCCCAGGGCTGGGCTTCACCTTGGCAGATACGACGCCCTAAGATGTCTATAGCCGGCACAGAGTGATTTGGAATCCCAGTTGTCGACGACTCGAGCCGTTGTTCATAACATAATATTGCATTTTATATTCCCCATTCTTACGCATTTTACAATAAAAACAGGTGCTTTTGACGCATGTCTGCTGCATAGTACATGTTACAGGTTCTTGGAGCAAAAGTAGTGAAAAAGACAAAAGACGACACAAAAAGGGACTTTTGACCAACAAATAGAAGGATCCTAGTCAAGCCTAGACGAAGAACAGTTCACAATCAACCGGCAGTGCAAGGTCCAAAATGTCAACGGTTAAAAGACCGCTACAAGTTTTCACTGAAAGATCTGGAGAAGAATCATAAGCCAAACAGAGAAATGAACTGAAGAAATAACAAGCCCAAATAACCATGATGCAGCCCAGGAAAGATGGTGAGCTGAACTCACCAAAGGGCCGCGGAACCGCGGCCCAAGGCCTACCCATGCCGCGGTTCCGCGGCCGTCCTATGCCCGTACGCGGTGAAAATTTTACCAAAGTTTGTGGCGGCTCTGAAAAGATTTCCTGAGGGTATATTTGTAATTGTAGACATACGGATCAGCTGTAGCCCTAGGGTTTCTATGTCCTATAAATAGAACCCAAACCCTTGTATTTTCTTATGCCTCTATTCATCAATAAAATTCTGTTTTCTTTGAAGTTTGGAGTGCATCATTCGTAAGTAGGTATTTTTTCTTGCCCTAGTTCTAGTTTTTATATCTGCCCTAGGTAAATTCTCTACTTGCCCTAATTTAATTTAGTTTAGAATTTTATTAACTTGCAATAGATGTTTCTTCTCTTTAATAAAAACAAAACAAAAATTACGTCTCTCTTAATTCCCTCAATGAGCGAGTAGTTTCCTCGCTTATTGGGGTTAGGAATAGGGAAGGGTTTGAGAGATGAAGATCTCTCATCTCTTTTCTTTGCCAATCTATGATGAACATTAGGACTCCATGCATACTCTCATCTTTCGCTCCCTACGGCACTCTACCCTTGAGGTAACGGTGATCCGTAGTATAAAAGACCGGAGTTGTGAGTTTTCCATGGAGGTTAGGGTAAAGGTTAAGAAAGGAAGGACAAGGATCTAGAGGAAGAACATCTTCCCAATCATCCTAATCCCCTTTATTAAAATTTACCATAACCCCTAAAATCAAATCTAAATTAAGGCATTGAAAAGAGGTGAAGATCTTTGTTTACCAAACTTTACCTAAACCTAATCCTAGCAAGTTTCTAATCCTAATATAACACAACTTTGTTTTAGATTTAATATAAAAGACCAAACACCATTTGGAATTAGCTCGTAAGAACTTTAAGGAAAATTACAAAATCCCTGTGGACCGACCCGTATTCACCGGCTAGTTTCATGTGACGCCGTTCTTGATTGCGGTAAATATTTTTGATCGACAAAACCTTTCTTAAATCAAATGGCGTCGTTGCCGGGGATGGCGTAAAATTTCCTTTTTGTAATTTCAGGTTAATATAAAATAAAAAAATCATAAAAATCTGAAAAAAAAATAAAAAAAAATAAAAAAATTCTATCATCTTTTATTGTTTGAAGGGTTTTCTTTGTGAATCTTTGCAGGATTGACGGATCTGAAACAACACAGAAGGCAAATCATAAAAGGTTACATCAGAACAGAGGGAGATTGCCACAACAGAGCCATACCAATTTTTTGAGGACCTGATCTTTTCTTTCAACCGCGAAACCGCGGCCTTGACGCGCCTAAAACCGCGGAACCGCAGTCTGGTGGAGTCCTCTCTGCACGAAATTTGCTTGGTTTGTTTCCTCATCCCCCCTCTGCAAATCCCCATATATCTTCTGTCAAATCTTCTGCAGGATTCTTTGCGCTAAAAATCTTCTTCCCCTTCCAATAATTGATTTTCTGCAGGATTCTTTGCGCCGCACTAAATAGCAAATTGATTGCAAGTGATTTACTGCTTTGCATATTTTAATCTGACTTTAAGGGGCTATTGACCAATTCAGATTGGGTGGGGATTTCATCACCCTTCCCAGGACCCCAGAAATCACTTAAAGCATGTGCATTGACCACTCTTAATTAAAAAAAAAAATTAGACTCAGCCCTAAGGACGTCGCGCTCTATAGGACAGAAGACTAATATAGGCATCGGCCGTTTATCGTAACCTGTCTTTGCGGTGCCTAGGAAAGTGTGTCAAGGCTAGTGGTTTTTAATTAGGCCCACAGTGTGGTTCCTTCCCACTTACCTGGCACTTACCTGGCCGCAACTGACGGTGAAGAGGCGGTTTGAGGTCCTATCTCTAGCCCTTTGGAACAGTTAGGAGCTGTCTAGCTGACCTAGGTGACCCTAGACCTAGGCCTGATTGTGCATTTGTAGTTAATTGCATTTGTGTCAAAAGTCTTTTCAAAAATCTTTTTGCAAAAGGTCACATAAAAAAAAAGAAAAAGGAAAAATCTTTTCAAAACTTGCAACTTGTCACCAAAGAAATCTTTGCACTCACTTACATCACTTCTTCTCATTGACGTTTTCTTACCTTCACTGCTGTCTTTCATCTTTCGACTGCACTAACCCTCTTAGTGTATATCCGGTTGGACTCGGGACCCTAGCGTCCGATTAGTCCGTGTTTCGTTGGTACCGACCGACGAACCTTTCGACTCCGAAGTCGAAATCCTGTCCACTTCTTCACTTTCACCATCACATTCTTCTTCCGAAGGTATGTCGGGATACAATCCTAACAACACCTTATCGACGGGAATGATTCCACCTACGTTAGGTGTGAATAACCCGAATCACCCGCCTGTTGAAGCGCCCGCACGATTCGCGCTCCAGGATCTTTTCTACCCCGTCCGCACTGCCCTTCCTACTTGTCTTTCCCTCCCACCGGCTAATGGGGACAATTTTGAGATCAAACCCCACTTCATCAATATGCTGCCTAAGTTTCATGGTTTGGAATCCGAAGATGCATATATCTTTATCAATAAATTCCAAAACGTGTGTGCTATGATGAAAACAACCCAATTAAGTGATGACGCTATAAGGCTAAGGGTCATTCCTTTCACCTTATGTGACTTAGCCAAGAAGTGGCTATACAGCACAGCATCACATTCAATTAGAAATTGGGATGAGTTTGTGAAAGCTTTTCTTAAAAAGTTCTATCCTCATCACAAAACTGCTAGAATCCGTAACGAGATTATACAATTTTCTCAGCTTCCTTCGGAACCATTTTGGAAGTGTTTTGAAAGATTCAAAGACCTACTCGTTCAATGCCCTCATCATGGGATCGGAAGTTGGCAACTCTGCCAAACATTATACGAGGGATTGAACCCGGCAACGAAGCAGTTGCTAGAAACCATCTGTCAAGGTCACTTTCTAACCAAATCAAGTGAGGAAGCGTGGAAGTTTCTTGAGGACCTTCGTGAACAAACAATTCAATGGGAGAGCACCAAGACCACATCATCTTCTTCTAGTGGTCAATCTAGGGCAGGCATAAATCAATTAGATATATCGATTGCTATGAAGGCCGAGATGGCCGCTCTTACGAAAAAGCTTGAAGTGCTTGAGACCAAAATCTCATCGCCTTCTCCTGCCCCCGTTGCACCTCCACGAACTGTTTGTGCTTGTTGTTCGGACCCATCACATCTCACCGAAGAGTGTCCTCACACTGCATCTACTCAAGGACAAGATCAAGTCAATGCTGCCTTTCAGCAACGACAAAGAAATGATCCATACTCTTCGACATACAATCCGGGTTGGAAGAGTCACCCAAATTTCGCTTGGAACCAAAATCAACAATCCCAAGGAAACAACAATTTTCAAAGGGCTCCTCCTCTACAACAACAAGCACCTCCACAAGCTCAATTTCAGCAACCTCTCCAACAGCAACCTTACCCTAATCAAATGAATAATTTTGTACCCAACAATTTTGTTCCCCCTCAAAATGCTGTTAGCTCGCTCGAAAGAAGTCTAGAAGCGTTCCTAAAGCAATCTGCACAGTCCACAGCTAGGATAGAGACTTCTGTTCAATCTTTGGTGCAAAACAGTGCCTCACACGATCAAAGCATCAAATCTATTGAGGCACAAATTGCACAACTCAACGCAGCATTGAAAGAGCGAGAGAAAGGAAAGCTTCCGTCTCAACCACTCCCAAATCCCGGTCACGCACATGTTGCACATGAACAGCAGAATCATAACGTAAATGTTGTGACCAAGTTGAGATCCGGAAAAGTTCTGCAAAACAATGTGGGTATTAACCATGACACCCCTGCCGGTGGTCCTTCTTCATCTTCTTCTTCTTCTTCTTCTTCGTTAGAGCCTATTCTCCATCCTTCACATGGCTCTACTTCTTCTAGCTCGAACGGACCCACTTCTCACAACACGAACACATCTACACGGGGTTCCGTTCCAACTCAACAATCTGATCCGCAAAAATTGGACTCAACAACTTTTCAAAATGTTCCTTTTCCAAATCGGTTGAGATCCAATAAACCAACTCCACAGATGGAGAAGACTGTAGAGTTGTTCAAGCAGGTTAGCATAAATATCCCTCTTTTAGATGCAATCCAACAAGTTCCTTCATATGCAAAAATCTTAAAGGACTTATGCACCAAAAAGAGGAAGTCACAAGTACCAAAGAAAGTTTTTGTGGCTAGTGCTGTTAGTGATGCTCTTGTCAATTCTTTACCCCCAAAGCATAAGGACCCCGGTTGTCCTACTATTTCGATCACAATTGGGGACAAGACCATCAATAGAGCACTGTTAGATCTTGGTGCTAGTTTCAATTTGCTACCTTATTCGGTGTACGAACAATTAGGCGTTGGAGAGCTTAAGCCCACTCATTGTACTCTCCAAATGGCCGACCGATCAATCACCCATCCTAGGGGAGAGTTGGAGGATGTGTTAATTAGAGTAGGGGATTTCATTTTCCCCGTTGACTTTATTGTTATGGATACACAACCTGTCGCTAACCCCCGTAATCAAATTCCGGTGATACTTGGTCGACCATTCCTCGCGACTTCTAACGTGTTAATCAACTGTCGTAACGGTTCAATGAATCTATCTTTTGGCAATATGACAGTTGAACTCAACATTTTCAAGTTAGGAAGTCAGCCTTGCGAGCCTAATTCTAGCGTACTTGATGTTTGCTCGATCAATGAGATCGCGGAGGAGGACTGTGAGTTCGAAAATTTTATGTTTGACCACAGCAATGTTGACGCCACTAGTGCGTTCCTCCTAGAATCCGACACAGCTTTCACGACGGACAAGGATTATGAGTATTTCACCTTTGTTGACGATCTTGAAGACTCTCCACCCGAGGTTGAGTCTTTTGCTTTTCCGGATGAGTTAGTTGAACCATCCGAGTCGGTAGCGTACACTCAATTTGAACCTTTGATGGAATCCTTCGAGTTTGAAACAGTTACTCCATTGTTACCATCTATTGTTTCACCACCTAAACTCGAACTAAAGATTTTACCGTCGCACCTAAAATATGCTTATCTAGGTGAGAATGAGACCTTAGCCATTATCATATCTGCCTCTCTAGCTCTCGACCAAGAGAAGGCTCTTTTAATGGTCTTACACAATAATCGGCAAGCTTTCGGCTGGTCTATGGCGGACATCAAGGGGATTAGTCCCCTCATAGTTGAACATCATATACACTTGATGGATGATGCCAAGCCGGCAAGGGATCCACAAAGACGCCTCAACCCCATCATGAAAGAGGTGGTCAAGAAGGAGATTGTTAAATGTCTTGATAGCGGTATCATTTATCCTATCTCGGATAGCCAATGGGTTAGCCCCATTCATGTCGTGCCAAAGAAATCGGGCATCACGGTCATTACCAATGAGGCAAATGAGTTAATTCCTACTCGCACCCAAACTGGGTGACGAGTTTGCATCGACTATAGAAAACTCAATGCCGCGACAAGGAAGGACCACTTTCCTTTGCCTTTCATTGACCAAATGCTAGAACGATTGGCGTGACATGAGCTCTACTGCTTTTTAGATGGCTATTCCGGTTATAACCAAGTCTCCATCGCCAAAGAGGATCAAGACAAGACCACATTTACTTGTCCCTTTGGCACTTTTGCTTATCGTCGCATGCCCTTTGGGTTATGCAATGCACCCGCTACATTTCAGCGGTGTATGATGGGGATCTTTTCGGACATGGTGGAGAAGTTTTTGGAAATCTTCATGGATGATTTCTCCATTTTCGGTGACTCCTTCGACGAGTGTTTACGACATCTTGACGCAGTTCTTACCCGCTGTAGGGATAAGAACCTAACTTTGAATTGGGAGAAGTGCCACTTTATGGTACGAGAAGGTATTGTCTTAGGACATGTCATCTCGCAAAACGGCATAGAGGTTGATAGAGCAAAAATTGAAGTCATTTCTAATCTTCCTCCTCCTAAATGCGTCAAAGATATCCGAGCTTTCCTTGGCCATGCCGGTTTTTATAGACGGTTCATCAAGGATTTTAGCAAGATTGCTAGACCCTTGACTCTCTTATTGGCCAAGGACACAGCATTTGATTTCGACTCAACTTGCATGGAAGCGTTCGAGTCTTTGAAACACTCTCTCATTATTCTTTCATCTCCAGACTGGACGCACCCTTTCGAAATCATGTGCGACGCATCAGATTTTGCCATTGGTGTTGTTCTTGGACAGCACATTAATAAGATGCCTCACGTGATTTATTACGCTAGCCGAACATTAAATGAGGCCCAATTAAACTACACAACAACAGAAAAAGAGTTTTTAGCGGTTGTGTTTGCACTTGAAAAATTTCGGCCTTATTTAATCGGCTCTCCAGTTATTGTGTACACTGACCATTCAGCTCTTCGCCACCTTTTTGCGAAGAAGGATGCTAAATCGAGGCTCATACGTTGGATCCTCTTACTACAAGAATTTGACCTTGTCATAAGGGACATAAAAGGATGTGAAAACGTAGTGGCCGATCACCTTTCACGACTTCCTTCTTCGCCTATACTAGAACTTTCTATCACTAATGCTTTCCCCGATGAGCAACTCTTGACCGTTTCTTGCGAACCATGGTTCGCCGATATTGTAAACTACTTAGCCACCGGCTTGATACCTAACGATTGGTCGAAACAGGATAAACTTCGATTCTTCTCCCAAGTAAAGCATTTTTACTGGGATGAACCTTATCTTTTTAAATACTGTTCCGACCAAATCATTCGTCGGTGTGTGCCGGAAAATGAGGTTAAGAGTGTGATGTCTTTTTGCCACGATCAAGCATGTGGCGGGCACTTTGGCCCAAAGAAGACAGCCGAGAAAGTTTTGCAGTGTGGTTTCTATTGGCCACGACTCTTCAAGGATGCATATGAATACTGCAGGACTTGCTCCCGGTGCCAGCACTTGGGTCGGATATCGCGGAGAAACGAAATGCCGCTCCAACCAATTTTGGTTGTGGATATTTTTGATGTTTGGGGTATAGACTTCATGGGACCATTTCCTAACTGTTTTTGAAATGTGTATATTCTTTTGGCTGTTGACTACGTTTCAAAGTGGGTCGAGGCTATGCCTAGTCCAACGAATGACAACAAGGTTGTCGTTCGATTTCTTAAAGAACACATCTTTTCTCGATTTGGGCACCATCGCGCGATAATAAGTGATAATGGTTCTCACTTTTGCAATAGGACCTTTGAGTCCTTAATGCGCAAATATTCTATCACCCATAAGCTGTCAACGCCATACCATCCCCAAACATGTGGGCAAGCCGAGGTCTCTAATCGGCAAATTAAGCAAATCTTGGAGAAAACGGTTTCTAAAAACCGTAAAGATTGGTCACTCAAATTGATCGATGCACTATGGGCTTTCCGTACTGCATACAAGACCGATCTTGGTATGTCTCCATACCGGCTTGTTTACGGGAAGGCTTGCCACCTCCCGGTAGAAATTGAGCACAAGGCATTTTGGGCTATCAAAGAGCTGAATTTATCTTTAGGAGATGCGGGCAGCAACCGAAAGCTGCAGTTGAATGAACAAGAAGAGCTGCGGGATGAGGCATATGATAATGCCATAATTGCTAAAAACCGAGCTAAGGTGTTCCACGATAAACACCTTTTGCGTAAAACATTTAAACCTGGTCAACAGGTTTTACTCTATGATACTCGGTTACATTATCACCCCGGCAAGCTCCGTTCTAGATGGAAAGGACCGTTGGTAGTCCGCACCGTTTATCCGCACGGTGCGGTTGATCTAGAAAATCCGGAGGATGGTACGCTATTCAAAGTGAATGGGCATCGATTGAAACCGTTCCTCACAGCGGACCCATCGGAGGAGCTCCTGTTTTTGCAGGAGCCGATCTACACTGATTAATTTTCCTCCACTTTCACCCCCGAATTTCCATTTTTTTTCAAAACATTATAAGTTTGGGGGTGTGTATATAACTTGTAAATACATAATTCCAAAATACCATAAAAATGAAAAAAAAATGAAAATATATATATATATATATATATATATATTTTTGGATCTAATTGAAAATTTTCAGAATTACAGTATAACTGACTTTTTTAATTTACGAATAAAACCCTCATTTTTGAGGGTGTTTTCTACACATAACCATCTTTTCCCTCTATTTAAAGAGAACCGAGCCCCTGGTCTTTTAACCCTAAATATTTCATCTTCATAAAACCCTAGCCGCCTCCGCCTGTCATCTCCAGAAACATCCCGCAGCGCCGCCGCCTGACCGCCGCGATCCCACCGCAGGAGCCGCCTACCGCCGCGCTTCCGCCGCCGCCTTCAGTCGTCGCCCCCTGAAATTTTCAGGGGAGGTAAATCTGAACTTTTCCTCTCTGTTTTTAACATTTGATTTTCTGTAAAATCTTTATGGCACACAAAATGCAATTTGAGAGGGATTTTTCCCCAGTTTTCACGAACGAATTGTACGGTAGCTATTTTGCACACGAAATAGAGCAGAGGGGTTGGAATTTCCTGACCTACAATCATCCCTCTGCGTTTGCTCTACCTGAACTAGTTACCCTGTTTTATGAATCTATGGAGGATAGTAGTCTCGACGACTTAGGCTACATTAAATTAAATTGGGGAGATCGCGTAATTCACATTGATAGGGATATGATCCACGAGATAACACTCATACCTCGTGTGCCCGCACATGACCACCCCCTACACTTTGAGGATTATATGCCCTTGATGGGCAATGACTGCGTGAGGGAGCCGCGAAAGGGTATCCAAGCACGGACCCTTTTCGCGAACGTTTTTACTGTGTGCCGGTGGGCACAAAACAACATCTTTGGCAGCTCTCACAACACTACCTTTTTCACCCCCTCCATACATGTCGTGCACTCACTAATGATGAAGAATCCACGGTTCGACATGTGCACTGTTTTGCTCCATTCTTTAGGTGCGGGGAAAATGGGTACCATCTACCCATGTCCTATGCTAGTCACCCAACTCTGCCGTTATTTCCTCCCCGCAGAAGAATTTGACTTTTACATGATAGGAGGAGTTCCGGTTCGACCACTTGTAGAGGGCGTTACTTCGTCCTATTCTAGACTGACTGAGATTTGGTCGCGAACCGAACCGGCTGAGAATGTTCCCGCACATACCCCTAGTTCTAGCTCAACATCGAGCGAGGGCGAGTTGACCCCTCAAGAGCATGCACGCTTAATGAGGAGAACGATGAGGGGAATTGATTCTTTGAGGGACGAGTTTAGGGCAACAGCACGAGAGCATGACCATCGGCTGACGGAGGTTGAGAGGGGTATTCAAACCCTATTGGCTAGAGGGGAGCGATCACGTTCAAGCTCAAGGGCACGACGTGGGGCCGGGCAGTGAGGGCACTGCTTTGCTTAAGTTTGGGGGAGATGGTGGTGTATATAGTTATCTTTTGCATGGCATATTATCATTTTGTATATATTTTTATTTTCTTTTTGCATATTTAATTTCTGCATTGCATCTTTATATAAAAAACATAAAAATTTGAATAAAAAATTAGAAAATGAAAAACCCATAAAAATTGAAAAATTTCAAAATTATAAAAAATTCTTGTAGTCAATTTTGGTTAATTGACTTGAGTTTGATAAATAGGTCAACTGGCTAGGAAAAACTAGATCTTAGACTTAGTAAATTAAAAACCCTAAAAATAACCTTCCTTAAAGTCTAATGGTAGAAAGTATATGTCTTTGTAGTTTATTTAGAAATAGGCAAATTTTGGGTTCACTTCTTGGGCTAAGTCGAAACGAAGGAAAAATATTGAAACCTTTATTAGAGTATAAGTTTGAAAAATAATTCCTAGCTTAAGTCTAGATTCTGAAAATATATACCCTACAAAATGCACAACCACGCACCTTGAAACTTGGAATAGTAGAGGAGACCTTGAAATGCTCTTGTCTAAAGTCCTTAGTACAATGAAAATAAAAGAAAAAAAAGTGAATAAAGAAAAAAAATGGACACTGGTTTTTGTGATTACTTAAGGCTAAAAAATAGAAAAATATTTAGCGAGGGTGCTTCATCACCTAGTGCCTTAGACCAACTGGTTTGGGAGTCACTGCTAAAGCCTTGGGTGTTACAAGACTAGGAAGTACGTTTTAAAGTGCTAACGCATCTTGTAATCGGTTGTTGGTACCTCAAGAAGTATTAACGGTCGCATGAAGGATGTGTAAGCGAAATTCAACAATTAATAAGTGCTTTGGACAATGGACGAGAGTACGATTGCTTGATTTGAATTTCCAAGTGTAGGGGTGATATTTACACACACGTGGGGATATGTGATTAGAGTTTAGATAAGAGAAAGGAATGAAGAATAAAACTTGTATCTTTAGTAAAGTTGATAAAAATTCCTAAGTGGAGATGGAACTTTAGAAGGAAAACTTAGGAAATGCCGAAAGATAAGTAAGTCTATAGAACATATATAATCTTAAGTTAAATGATGAGGAAGTGTGAAGAATATGGGTGGATAATTTACGGGTCGACGATAATAGAATTCCTTGTTAGAAAACCTAATTGGAAAACAAAAGTCGAAAAGCCAAATTGATAGGATTTTGTGGGTGTAATCCGCTGAAAACCCTCAGGAGACAACACTCCTCCTACTAGGGACACCTAGAGGTTTAACGGCTTGTTGCACGTGCTCAGTGCAATCGCGTTTCCCTGTGAAAGTGCGGCTAGGTTAGATTTTTATCGAGAATAAAAAAATAGGTTTGCTCGAGGACGAGCAAAAGATAAGTTTGGGGGTATTTATTCATAACATAATATTGCATTTTATATTCACCATTCTTACGCATTTTACAATAAAAACAGGTGCTTTTGACGTATGTCTGCTACATAGTACAGGTTACAGGTTCTTGGAGCAAAAGCAGTGAAAAAGACAAAAGACGACACAAAAGGGACTTTTGACCAACAAATAGAAGGATCATAGTCAAGCCTAGACGAAGAACAGTTCACAATCAACCAGGCAGAGCAAGGTCCAAAATGTCAACGGTTAAAAGACCGCTACAAGTTTTCACTGAAAGATCTGGAGAAGAATCAGAAGCCAAACAGAGAAATGAACTGAAGAAATAACAAGCCCAAATAACCATGATGCAGCCCAGGAAAGATGGTGAGCTGAACTCACCAAAGGGCCGCGGAACCGCGGCCCAAAGCCTACCCATGCCGCGGTTCCGCGGCCGTCCTATGCCCGTACGCGGTGAAAATTTTACCAAAGTTTGTGGCGGCTCTGAAAAGATTTCCTGAGGGTATATTTGTAATTGTAGACATGCGGATCAGCTGTAGCCCTAGGGTTTCTATGTCCTATAAATAGAACCCAAACCCTTGTATTTTCTTATGCCTCTATTCATCAATAAAATTCTGTTTTCTTTGAAGTTTGGAGTGCATCATTCGTAAGTAGGTATTTTTTCTTGCCCTAGTTCTAGTTTTTATATCTGCCCTAGGTAAATTCTCTACTTGCCCTAATTTAATTTAGTTTAGAATTTTATTAACTTGCAATAGATGTTTCTTCTCTTTAATAAAAACAAAACAAAAATTACGTCTCTCTTAATTCCCTCAATGAGCGAGTAGTTTCCTCGCTTGTTGGGGTTAGGAATAGGGAAGGGTTTGAGAGATGAAGATCTCTCATCTCTTTTCTTTGCCAATCTATGATGAACATTAGGACTCCATGCATACTCTCATCTTCCGCTCCCTACGGTACTCTACCCTTGAGGTAACGGTTATCCGTAGTATAAAAGACCGGAGTTGTGGGTTTTCCATGGAGGTTAGGGTAAAGGTTAAGAAAGGAAGGACAAGGATCTAGAGGAAGAACATCTTCCCAATCATCCTAATCCCTTTTATTAAAATTTACCATAACCCCTAAAATCAAATCTAAATTAAGGCATTGAAAAGAGGTGAAGATCTTTGTTTACCAAACTTTACCTAAACCTAATCCTAGCAAGTTTCTAATCTTAGTATAACACAACTTTGTTTTAGATTTAATATAAAAGACCAAACACCATTTGGAATTAGCTCGTAAGAACTTTAAGGAAAATTACAAAATCCCTGTGGACCGACCCGTATTCACCGGCTAGCTTCATGCGACGCCGTTCTTGATTGCAGAAAATATTTTTGATCGACAAAACCTTTCTTAAATCAGCCGTCCCGTAGGGGTCCATTTCAACATCTCCACAGCAAAGGCGGTCCGTGGACGCTCCATCGGCAAAAATGGGTAGGTAGGCTCCATTAGTATCTCGCAAAGAAGGCTGCGGCGGCCCCGAATGATGTGCCCATACCAGGTCCCCCATAAAAGCAGGTTGGTGCAATTAGGATCGTGAGCTCTAATCATCGCCATTACCTCTTCATCGGATGGTGACTGAGGAAAGGCAGCCTTCGAGCGGGTGAAAGGGAAGTACGGAAGAGAAGCCATTGTTCCTGAAAACAGATAAAAAGAAACTGTTAATGAAGCCCACATGTGTATATATGTTCATAAATATATATATATATATATATATATATATATATATATATATATATATATAAAAGGACAGTGGAAGAAAACGATAAACAACTTATTTTATGGGACCATTGGTTACAAAACACAGGGGCCCCATAAAATCAAAATGGCGGCTCACTAATGATGAGGCAGGGTAATCATTATGGGAATAAAAGGAAGATTCTCAATAAATGAACAGTGGATTGCAAACAACTCTACACATTCCCCAAGAAGAAAACCCACTGCAGAACTCTATGCAAATCATAAAGGGTCTCCGTGAAAGCATTTTTGCAAAGAACAACTCAGGGCAAGAAAATCCCAAGAAGTTCTCTGTGAAGAACTGAGTTCTTTAAAGGAATAAAATTCCTTTTGAATAGAGGAATTAAATTCCCAGAAAACATTTTCAGAGCTAAAGCTCTTTGGAATGGAATTAAATTCCAGAGAGAAGACAAGTATCACCACCGATCCCTGAGATCAGATAAGCCCTAACAAAAGGAGTTTATTATCTAAAGATTGGACATTATTTTAACTTGGAAAGATGGGTTCTTGTTAAAGGGGAAAACCCTTGGCGTGGATTTAAAATCCAAAGAAAATTTTTACAAGAAGTTCTTCAGTCGTTCAAGATCATTACCTGAAAAAGGAAATCTTTTGTTAACAGAGTTAAACTCCGGAAAGTTTTGAAACAGAGAACTAAGCTTTGAGAGGGAGAATTAAATTCTCAAGGCAAGAACAAGCAAGGAAGAAGATGAAAAGTAGAGGCGCTTCTGAAGAGACCCCTGCATTTATAGGATGTGATGGAAAACGGTTCATATTCCCCCTTCCCTAGACAGATCCAACGGCTACAAAAGATGACAGCGTTGCACTCACGTGCAAACACGTGAGAACAACGCTGTGGGGGCATTTGTTCCCTCATAAAATTTCGGGAAAGAAACCCCAATGGGGCATCACGTGCTCACACGTGACCAAAGGTCACGTGCTGACACGTGATGGTTTACCGGGGACTCTGTTATAATAGAATTGAATTCTAATCAACAGGAGTCACGTGTCCACATGTGATGGGCCTTTAAACCCACTGAAAGGGATTAAAAGATATAATAAAAACTAAGGAAAACCCCCCAATAGGGCATCACGTGCTCACACATGACCAAGGGTCACGTGCTGACACGTGATGATTCCTTAGTTCTTTAAAAAAGCAGAATTAAATTCTGGTTAAAATGTTAATCAAGGGGGGTCACGTGTCAACACGTGATGGGTTTCTAAGCTCTTTAATTAATAGAATTAAATTCTATTTAAATGATCAAATAATGGAATCACGTGCCAACACGTGATAGGCTTTTATGACTTCTGAACTAATAGAATTAAATTCTAATTAGGAAGGAATCAAGAACCCTAACTGGAAAATATTTCCCTAGATCTTTCCAAACAAAAAGATTGTGCTCTGTAAAGTGGAGCACCGTTGGATTAAAAATCCATTGGTGATTAAAAATCACCAATTTATAGAAAGATTCTATACAAGAAAAGATTTTCCTGAAATTCACCAAGAATGACAAACAAAATATCTTTTGGATTAAAAATCCAATAGTGAATAAAATTCACTGAGTAATCTAAGAGATCATGTTGGTTACAAAATTAATTAAAATCCTTCAATGAAAGATGGACTAAACAAACTGATTCTTTTCTTTCTCCTATAAATAGGAGCCAAGAAGAGAAGAGAGGGGATCTTGGATTTTTGGAGAAAAAACAACAACAGAGAGAAACAAGAGAGGAGAATTTAATTCTCAAGAGAGAAAAGAAGATCTTTTCAGAGAAAAGAAATCCTAGGTGAGAAAGAGAAAAGAGATCTAAGCTCCATAAAATAAAAGAGAATTTAATTCTCAAATTTAACAGTTTAACTCTTCTGAATAAGAACTTAGTTCTTCTTTTGGTTGAAGATCTGCAGAAGCAGATCTCCCCACAAGTTGAGAATTTAATTCTCATCGGGGAGATTCTGCCATGCAGATCCAAAACTTAGAGTGAGAATTGAGTTTAAGGAATTTAATTCCCTCAAATTCATAGGAATTTAATTCCTCCAAATTAAATTAGGGTTTAACCCTACATAAGAATTTAATTCTTCCAAATTCACCGGAATTTCCTCCAAATGAAATTAGGGTTTAACCCTACATAAGAATTTAATTCTTCCAAACATATAGGAATTTAATTTCTCTAAACAGAATTAGGGTTTAACCCTACAAAAGAACCTAATTCTTAAAACAAGAGACTTAAAGCTCTCCATGCACGTAAAGAACTTGGTCACGTGGTAACACGTGACCCTCATCTTCAATGAGTAGAAAAGAAAGAACAAGACTAGGTCACGTGCCCCCACGTGACCCTTAAACAGACTCCTCAAAATAAAAAAAAAAACCCAAAGCTTGGAGGCAATGCCTCACGTGCTCACACGTGACCCTAAAAAATGAAGGGAATAAAGCCAAAGCCAATACAGATTTTGGGCGCCCTCACGTGTCCCCACGTGACCTCTAATAAACACTTTGATAAATCAATGCATGGGTACCCATCACATGCCCACACGTGATGGCCATGAAGACTAAAAGTGTTTTAACACTTATTTGAATATTCTGACAATAAAATAAAGGGAGTCTGGCCCCCATCTTCAGATGCCCCACATGACCCCACGCGACCAATTCAATTTTAGTGTTTAACACTATTTTCAGCGCATCACATGGGAACACATGACCGCCAAATATCCTCTAGTGTTTAACACTATTTTAAAAACCAGTCTTAGCCCAAATTGGCTAAGTCTTCCAGAGGTAAGATTCCCCTTTGACTGAACCTCAAATACATCCTTGCCTTCCAAGATTGATCATTTTATATGGCATATGAGTGCTCAACACTCAATAAGAGATAAAAATATGGTCAGAACCCAGACCCATGCTTAGCATTGCTAAATAATGGGGAGACTGAACCCAGACAAATGTTCAACAGTCCAACAAAGGTCTAACATTCTAAACCTAATTGGACTTAGCCCAAGTTGGCCATAAGTCCTCAATTCAGATTTAATTGAGCCAATGTAACCATAATATAATTAATTGATCTTAGTTCCAAATTGAACTACAGATTTCCTAATCAACCTTGGTTCAAGGGTACATCTCTTCACTCCTCTGATATTTATCGTTGTAATCCTTCAACGTCTTCAGAGAGGTGACGGGTCCCGATAACCAATCATTCCATGGACTCTGGGGTCCTTAAACTCATGGACTATGATGTCCTTAAACTTTATGGACTATGATGTCCTTAACCTCGGACTGTGGGGTCCCTTTAAACCCATGGACTATGATGTCCTTAATCTCGGACTGTGGGGTCCCTTTAAACCCACGGACTATGATGTCCTTAACCTCGGACTGTGGGGTCCCTTTAAACCCACGGACTATGATGTCCTTAACCTTGGACCGAGATATCCTTAAACTAATATTGGACGACCATTTCCTTAAACTGGTAATCGACCGCAATGTCCATAAACTAAACAATAGATCCAAAATGCTCTTTTGTTGGATCTAAACGATCCCGTTAAGTTGATCTTAGTCTAAAATTAGACTAACGTATCCCTAATAAACGTTTAAGTTGATCTTAGTCTCAAATGGGACTAACGTATCCTTAAACCCAACCCCAAAACCAAATCTAAGAAGAATACAGATTTGGACTAATCCACGTCCTACGGGCGACAAGATAAATTAGTTTCCGTATACAATCCACGGGCAACCAAAAACAAAATAAATACACACGACACGAAGTGACCATCTCGAGAAGGAGAAAGTGGTTACCGCGATGTGATAGCGTAATTAACTGCAGGGGCTTGCGCCTGCAGGGAAGAGCGTCCCCACAATTAAAAAACCCCTCAAATGAGTGGGAATTTGACGAAGTCTGCTACATCGTCCGCATCCGTTTAGACCTTCGATACATGGTGCCATAAATCAACTTGGCATCTTCGGAGAGGTGGACGGATAGCACCAATTAGCATCTACCCCTAAATTCAGGAAAGACGGACCTACGCGGCCGCGTCTCTGTGTTTCGGCGGAGAACAGACCCCTTCCACCTCATTTCCCAAATTGATTTTCTAAAATGAAAATCAAATAATGAGGTGACCATCTTCTACAAGCTATTCCGTATAAATACAGAATGCAACCCGGTACATGTATCGAAATATATATATGCGTATTCGTACAAAAATACGAATAACCAAGAGACAAAATGAATAGTGAACAATAATACTAGAATACATACATAGACACACACACACACACACATATATATATATACATTATTAAATCAAAACCTGATTTAATAATCCGGCTTAATCCTAAGCCGCTAGTATTATCAACCGTCCGATTAAAGTTTGTGCAGCTTGTACACATATTTAATCGGACACCTGTATATACCAACATACGTCATCTATACCATATCGCCTGAACCATGAAAACCCTCTGTATGGGACTCTAAAGACTCGTCAATACGCTGACACTGGGTTTAACCACAAGCACGTCAGCGGCACCAGTTGTACGTAACAGCTACCCAGGTATTGAGCAAAAGAAATGCTGGCGAGCAAACTTATCCGTACCCCTACTGAGCCTGACAGTGACAATCTTCGTACAGTCTGGTCTGTTTGTCTAAGAGTATCGCATATCGAGTCTAGGGGGTGGATAAAGTCAGACCCCAAATAACGCGACATTTAGTGTCGGTATGAGACCCATCACCACTTGAGGAACTACTGATCCTAGATCAGTAGTTCTTGACTACTTTGACCAAGGATTTCTGGTGATGGCCACCCGTGCACTGTGCGACATCAACCCCCAATACCGGGAGAGAGGAATCCCCGACGATCCGCTCACTGCCTTCATATGGCTCGGGTCTGTACCCAACTAAAACTTGTTTGCATGACTCTTTTTAGCCGTGGTAGGGTAGTAATCAAAGCACACTGGGAACTCACACGAGACAAATGACGATCTCAGGTCAACAGACTAAGCTATACTCATGTCACCTGGGAACTGCAATATGACAATAGGTATAATACCATCTAGCAGGTTCTCGGCGAGTCCGTCCAGTGTACTCATAACCCAATGAGCACCTGTATACTATCTTAGGTGACTAACTGACACCAATGGCTTATGAGACCGGCTACCTCCCCTCATCAGGGTCTGGATTAGTATACACTAGTCTACTCCGGAGTATCGATGCCCAGCCTCAAAACTCCTACGACCAGGGACATTTAAGGATGTGCTTATAGACCACCCAGCTCCCACATATATGATCGCCATCATAATGCTGGTAGTCAAGCAAGAATCTTATGGTCTCTATCAACATCTTATAGTGATCTGTAATGCTGCCTAATGCTGTACATGATGATAAAGACAAACCAGATAGTATACTATCATCTCGAGTAAAACAACATCAACACGCGGCGAAGATCCCAAGCCCCCTCACCGGTTCTCGACTGGAGAGATTCACCCAACGGCAGGCACTGCTGGGCCCCTCATAGGGGGTGCTCCCCATTTTTTTCCCTGGCACCTCTTCGCCTACCCCACTACCCCCATATTGTTTGTTTACTCCGAAAACATCCAGAGAGTGATAATTCCTCTCTTTAAATCATTTTTAATGAAAATTTTAATTTTATTCTTCATTACCCTAAATCCTAATTTTCCCTATAAATACCACACCACATTTCATCCCTCCTTACTCAGAATTTCATTACAAAAACTCTCTAAAATTTCTAAGTCCTAAGTTGTGCAAGTGGAGTTAGCAAAGGGCAAGATTCCGGCGAAGTTTCGGGAAGATTCCGGCGACGAAACGACGTATCAACTGTTCCGAAAGCTTCTTCTTTCTCCCTTCTTTCTTAATAACCTGTAAGTCCCTTTCCCCTCCTCCATCTCTATTCTAAAACTTCTCTTTTTCAAAACTCGCCGAAAGCGGAGTTATTCCGACTTCCGATTCGTTTTTCTTTAAAAACTCCATTTTTCTTAAATAATAAAATACAATTTTCCCTCATAATAATCAATAAACATAAGTAAACACATTAGAAGAAGTTTCACTATAAAATAATTCATGTTGAAATTTTTATTTCACTTTTACAGTAAACTACCATCATGTTACATACAACTTGTAATTATTCAATTTAACCGTATTACCTTTAGATAACTCACGAGGTAATGACCTACCTCATCACAACGTGCATTTTTGACATAGCACGATGAATTTTGGGATTTTAGTTTTTGGTAAAATACGAGATTACGAATAAATACCTTGAACATTCAAAACCGTTTTCTTTAAAAGTGTGTTAATTAAATTCCTTGCAATTGCGCCTCTACAACCCATTTTGGGGAACCCCGATCGGGATGGTATGGGTTATCGCACATCCTCGGGCCTAGTAGAGCGAGATGCAGACGTCCGCAAGAAGCATTCGATCTCGATGGAATTTTTGATGAAATTTTTAAGAAAATGAGATTTCTACAAAAATAAATAAAATTTATTTTTATTAAATATATATTTATAACTATTATCAAAATATCTATTTTAAAATATATTATAAATATTCCATGTTTTCTAAAGCAAAAGAATCATAAGTTCATGAAACTACCATTACAATTCAATTACCATATACAATGAAAACTAGGTTCTACTCATTAGAAAATTTCACTTTAATAAAATATACATCTATGAAAACCCTAAAGATGATAATTAAATACTTGAGATGTATTTTGAAAATATATCAAACTATTTTTACATAAACCCCCTCAAGTTATACTAATTTACAATAAGGACCCTAGTAAATATAGGTTTAAACGGGACCAGTTCTCTTGAGCCTCGGGGAGCCGAAGAATGTGGGTGCTTGCCTATCTAAGGTAGACAATCTAACAACGGTGTTATCAATACGGTAATTGTCTTGGAAAAAGACACAAATTCTGCCGTCCATGTGCAGCAGTTACCGATAACATCAAAATTAATTCAGGACTTCAATTTTGTTTAAAAGTCTGACTCAGTTTGAGTCATGGTCAAATATGCAATCAATCTGACTTGAATATGATTCAAGTATAAACTGCAATACAATATGAATCCGTCTATACTAGAATTCAATCTATATTGACCGAACCGAACCATGGATATACTATGTTTACATGACTATCCATTTATATCCATTCCGTTTACTGATATCATGGTTTTGACAAGTCATCCATCTATATAACAAAACAATACAATCATTACAAAAGACATTACGGAGTTTTAAAGGGGTAGACTGGTACGGAATGTGTTAGAAGTGGCACGAGACGGTCACTTTAATACACCTAACCTGAATATCTATTGCCGTTGTACCGTGGCTGAATGGTTCCTTGTGCTCCGTATACCTTAGTCTCCGGAATAGTGGGACTCCTCTCGTATACACTGGAATATTCTGTACCAAGCTATAAACAACCGCGCTAACATTATAATCAAATACTACTAGTTATACTCTCTTTCTGTCTATTCTATCTCTATCTATCTTTGGGACTTACCAAGCGATTGTTCTCTGACGACATTCCTTTCTTCTTTCTTTGGAATGTTGTCAGGTGGATCGGAATCACTGGAGATCGAGCCCAGTACTGAGGACTTGGAGCAGTTTTCTATCGACCCAGAGCTATAGGCACTTGTATATACTTTTCATTTCAGTTATGCCATCGTTTAGGCAATGCTTTCTATTCATGTATTTACATTTCCAGTTGTACTTGTAAAGAATTGTTAAATAAATAAAAGTTGATGTTCATTTATATTCCTGTCTCTTGTGTACATTTTACTTTATATTGTTTAGATACGCTTAGCGTGTTTACTTCCTAGTAAATATGTAGCGGACCGAGTCACGTCCCCTTGCCCATACACCGGGAAGCGGGGCATGACACTAGCTATACATAACGGCTACCCAGGTAGCTTTCGAAAAGAAGGCCGACGAGCAAAATCATCCGAACTCCTACTGAGCCTATTGTTCAGTCGATAAAACTGCACATTTGTAGTACATTTTTCCTACCATTTTTATATTAAAAAAGGACTTTATTATAATATATTATACATATGAGGGTTTATGTGTAAAAACATTATTTTCCATGTGTTAATATATTTTAATTATCATTTGGTAGGAAAATGTATGCAAATAATATTATTGACCTAATCCTAGCAGAACAAAGTCTACTAAAATCTTATTTGAGTTGTTGTGCAGAATATTTCCAAGTTGTGCAGAATTTTCCAAGACTAGAGTCAAGCAAATCAAGTTGTTGAGGAAATCTTGCCAAATTAAGAAGCAAACTTGGAGACCAAGTCTGGAAGCAACTGAGAGAAGATTTCTGAAATATGAAGGTGCCTAGGATTGCCAAATGTCACCATCAGAGAGCCCAAGAAAAACGACAGAGAGATCTCATCCCTTGAGCGCGGATCCGCGGCCCTAGCCACCATTTGCCGCGGATCCGCCGCAATTTAAGGGAGAGAGAATGCAAGATTTTGGGAGATTGATGACTGATAAATTTTACCAACTTTTCAACAATAATATTCTGGGTTTGCACTATATAAAGGCACCGAGGGCCTCTTGGAAAAGCCATCAAGCCGAAGAGATCACGAAGCTCCCGACGTTCACGTATCCAGGCTGATCATCGACTGTTCGACTACCTCCTTAGGAAAGATCGAGAAGCAAATCAAGTTTTGGAATCATTTTCTATGGATTAAAAGTGTAGTTTGAAGGAGTTGATTAATAAAGGTATATTTTTTATTTAATTGTTTTTTTTACATTATGTTTTCCCTCTCTTTCTTTTCATCTTCTTCTCCCAACATGCGCGAGTAATTCTCCGCTTGTTAGGGTTCGTAGGATTATGGTAGGCTAATGGAAGATGAAAATAATTAAACCCTTTTTAAGTCCTATAAAGTTTAGGAACTTTATCAAAAGAATCATTAACATCCTAATCGGGCGCGCTAGCAACTCTTTGCTAGTTCCGACCGCGATTAGAGATTAGATTAATGATTGTTTTGGTAAAGGCTAGATATGAACGGTGTTCCGTGTCGAGATAAGGGTTAAGAGTGGAATTCCTTTTCCCTCCAGAAACCCTAATCTACACGCATCACCGTCGTTCTAGTTCTAAATCTATTAATGGATAAAAAGGGTAACTTTTAATTAATCTTCCATAACTACTAAATCCTAACGAACCCTACAAGCCCTATTATTATATTATTTAAATCTCTAAAATAATCTAAATCTATATTTTACATTCTTGTTTAAAGTAGATCTAGAAACTTTCCACAAAATTCTTTATTCCTCCTCTCTTTCTCAACACATCTAAAGTAAAAATAAAAGGTTCCACGTTTCCCAGAGGACGACCCGTACTCATCTCGGTCTAGCTACGCGCGACACCGTTCTGATTGCGGTTAACTACAAACACACACTTTTTGACATTCAATCAAATGGCGCCGCTGCCGGGGATACGTGCATAAATTTTTATTTTTACTATTTGTGTTGAATTCTTAGACGAGCCATATCATTATTAAAACAAAACTGCAAATTGCATATTTAACGATTTGTGCGTGGATTTTTGTAAGGAGATCTGGAGTCACAGAATTGAGGAAAACAGGAAATAGAGAGATTTTTAGAGATCTAGAGGAGCAAAGGAGATCACAGAAAAATTTTCAGCAAGCGATCCATCCACCACGCGGCGGAACCGCGGCAAAAGTACCCCTTCTGCGGCGGAATCGTGGCAGGTTGGAGGAGTTAGGGCTTCAATCTTCTCTGGTATCTTTCTTAACTCCTTCTCTCTCCTCTCAAATCCAATAAAATCTATCTTCTGCAGGATTCTTTGCGAAAATTGCGCCGCTAAAAAATCTTTTTGCAAAAGTTTTGTGATTGGTTTTGTTTTGCATATTTTAATACGGATTCTAAGGGGCAAAGACCAAATCAAGATTAGGTGGGGATTTCATCACCCTTCCTAAGTCCCACAAATCACAAACCGAGCATATATATCAACCCTTCATTAATTTAAAAAATATCTAGACCAGACTCTAAGGACTGTCGCGCTCAATAAGGACAGAGGAAGGTCGTGGGTAATCTATTGTTTATCCGCATTACTTTTGTAGTGCCTAGGCAAGTGTGACAAAGGCTAGTGGTTTTTAATTAGGCCCACGACGTGGTTCCTTCCCACTTACCTGGCACTTATCTGGCAACAAGGGTAGTACGGAGGCGGTAGAGGATTTATCCTGCGGCTTGTCCTTTGGAAGTCTAGGAGCGGTCTAGAGACTGACCTAGGTAACCTTAGTTCTAGGGTTGCTTGTGGATCATAGGGTGATTTTTCTTGAGTCCCACTTTTTCAAAACAAGCCAATTTTAAATCACACACACGCTGCCACTTGCACTAAACCCGCTTAGTGCATGCTCGGCTGGACACGGGATCCTAGTGCCCGTCTTGTCCGCATTCCTGCTATCGACGCCGAAGTCGGTACTTCTTCATCTTCTTTTCCCCCACCACACACCACATCGACCGTGATGGACGGCACTCCATCAGATTATAACACCACACTGCCACCGTCCGAAGGTGCGCAGAATCCACCGCGCATTTCTCTCCAAGAGAGATGCTATCCTATCCGTGGTCCTCTTCCCACTTGTCTATCTCTTCCACCACCTAACGGGGATAATTTCGAAATTAAACCCCACTACATCAATCTGCTGCCCAAATTTCACGGGCTTGAATCGGAAGACGCGTACGTTTTCATCACCAAATTCGAAAACGTATGCGCAATGATGGGTACCTCACAATTGACCTTAGATGCTATGCGCTTACGTCTTCTCCCATTCACACTGTGCGACTTGGCAGAAAAATGGCTTTATAATACTGCCGCACACTCTATCGCTAATTGGGATGAATTCGTTGTAGCATTTCTTAAGAAGTTTTACCCAAATCATAAGACTGCACATGTTAGGAGCGAGATCAACCAGTTCACCCAGCTTCCCAATGAACCATTTTGGAAGTGCTTTGAACGTTTCAAAGATCTGCTTGTCCAATGCCCCCATCACGGAATACAAAGATGGGATTTATGTCGGATTATATATGAGGGCATTAATCCAGCGACAAAGCAGATGCTTGAAACAATGTGTCAATGCAATTTCATGTCTAAAGATGACGGTGAAGCATGGAAATATCTGGAAGACCTTGCTGAACACACGTTGCAGTGGGAAAGCGTAAGACCACCTTCATCTAGGGGAGGAGTTCACCAGCTCGATGTTTCCATCACAGTGAAATCCGGAATGGCAGCGATGCAGAAGAAACTCGACGCTATTGAGAGCAGATTCTCATCAGTCTCCCAAAATCAGGTTACGCTTCCAAGACCGTCTGTGGTTGCTGTTCGGATCCTTCACACTTAATGGAAGAATGTCCTATGAATGCATCGTTTCAAGCTAATGCTGCTTTTCAGCAGCGACCTAGAAACGACCCTTATTCTTCCACATACAATCAAGGATGGAGGAATCATCCTAACTTTGCTTGGAATCAAAACCAACAAAGTAATTATCAAAGACCTCCTCCACAGCAACCACAACCACAGAATCAGCCCCCCTTTCAGTCACAAAATTTCCAAAATCCGGCCAACATTTCTACACCACAAGTGGCCGGTACTGACAACTCACTTGCACAAACTTTAGATATGTTCATGAAACAATCCATGCAAAATTCGACTGAGATAAGGTCTTCTATTGATACCCTAACGAAAAACTCCTCCTCCCATGGTGAGAGTATTAAATCAATAGAAAACCAAATCGCACAGTTAAACGCCGCAATGAGTGCGAGAGAGAAAGGGAAACTCCCATCTCAACCCCTACCGAATCCTGGCCATTCACAAAGTCATAATGTGAATGCCATTACTACGTTGAGATCGGGGAGAGTGCTGAATAACCAAGTGGGTGAGCAGTTTGATGATAGTGACACATTTGATACCCCTTCTTCTTCTTCTTCCCCTAATTCGTCTAGTCTCCCACCTTCATCCGAGCCTATTCTCTGTTTTCCCCAAGGCTCGAACATTTCTCCAAATCTATCTAAGTCGATGCCCACTCCAATTTTGGGATCGAATCCGTCGCCACAGTCTTCTCCACAAACGTTGGACCCAAAACTTATTGATCGAGCTCCATTTCCAAACCGATTAAGGGCCAACAGACCTAACCCGCAAATGGAGAAGATTGTGGAAATGTTTAAGCAAGTTAGCGTGAATATTCCTCTCCTAGATGCTATTCAACAAGTCCCATCTTATGCAAGAATCCTTAAAGACTTGTGCACTAGGAAGAGAAAAACTCAAGTGCCTAAAAAGGTTTTCATGACGAGTAATGTTAGCACAGCTTTTACCCAACAAATACCAAAGAAACGTAAGGACCCCGGCTGTCCTACAATCTCTATTTCTTTTGGGGGTAAAAATATAAATCGTGCTTTACTCGATCTAGGCGCTAGCGTCAACTTGCTTCCTTATTCAGTACACGAGCAGTTAGGAATTGGAGAGTTAAAACCCGCCCATTGGACTCTCCAAATGGCAGACCGATCTATCACCAAACCTCGGGGCGAACTCGAGGATGTGTTAATTAAAGTCGGGGAATTCATATTTCCCATGGACTTTATTGTTTTAGATACACAACCTGTGGCAAACCCACGCAATCAAATCCCGGTGATACTTGGTCGACCCTTCCTAGCAACTTCTAACGCTGTGATTAATTGTCGTAACGGTTCTATGAACTTATCCTTCGGGAAAATGACAATTGAGCTTAATATTTACAAGCTAGGAAGTCAGCCATCAGAACCTTCTGCTCATTTGCTGGATGTTTGTTCCATCTACGAGATAGCTCCCGAAAGGTGCATGGATGAGGAACTTTGCTTTGATGTTCTCGACAACACTAATGAGACATCGTTTGATCTTGCACCACTTCACAGTGAGGATATGTTCAATGAGTCCGACCTTGAGATTGAACCCGTTGACTCGTTGCAAAAGTCAGCAGCACTTTCCGAGTCAATATCTTATGCAAGTTTTGAACCTCTTAAGGAGTCCGAATATCATTCCGTTACCCCTCCTTCTATTGTCTCTCCGCCAATTCTTGATCTCAAACCGCTACCTTCTCATCTTAAATATGCATATTTAGGAGAGAATGAGACCTTGCCAGTTATTATATCCGCTTCTCTAGCCGTAGAGCAAGAGAATGCAATTTTGGCAGTGTTGAGATCGAATCGGCAAGCATTTGGTTGGACAATGGCCGACATCAAAGGGAATAGTCCCTTAATTGTTGAACATCACATACATCTGATGGATGAAGCCAAACCAACCCGAGACCCACAAAGACGGTTAAATCCCGTTATGAAGGAGGCGGTAAAGAAAGAAATCGTCAAGTGCCTTGATAGTGGAATAATCTACCCCATATCTGATAGCCAATGGGTAAGTCCAATTCATGTGGTCCCTAAAAAGTCTGGCATCACGGTCATCACTAACGAGGCTAATGAGTTAATCCAAACACGCATCCAAACTGGGTGGCGCGTATGTATCGATTACAGGAAACTCAATGCCGCGACGAGGAAAGATCACTTCCCTCTACCTTTCATTGACCAGATGTTGGAACGATTAGCGGGACACGAATACTACTGTTTCTTGGACGGATACTCTGGTTACAACCAGGTCCCCATCACCGAAAAGGATCAAGATAAAACCACTTTTACTTGTCCTTTCGGAACTTTTGCTTATAGACGCATGCTCTTTGGGTTATGCAACGCTCCCGCTACATTTCAGCGGTGTATGATGGGGATATTTTCAGATATGGTGTAAAATTTTCTAGAAATTTTTATGGACGATTTCTCCATTTTTGGGGACTCCTTTGAGGACTGCCTTCGTAATCTTGACGCTGTTCTTACCCGCTGTAAGGATAAGAACTTGACTTTGAATTGGGAAAAATGTCATTTTATGGTCCAAGAAGGTATTGTACTTGGACATATAATTTCACATAAAGGCATTGAGGTTGACAGAGCTAAAATAGATGTCATTCAAAACCTCCCTCGTCCCAATTGCGTCAAAGATATACGATCCTTCCTTGGTCATGCAGGATTTTATAGGAGATTTATTAAGGACTTTAGCAAAATTGCTAGACCCTTAACCCTTCTATTGGCCAAGGATACTACTTTTCACTTCGATTCGGATTGTGAGGCTGCTTTTGAATCACTTAAAGAATCACTCACTACAGCCCCCGTTCTATCATCTCCGGATTGGAACCACCTGTTCGAGCTTATGTGTGACGCATCAGATTTTGCTATTGGTGCTGTCTTAGGACAGCATATTGATAAGATGCCACATGTAATTTACTATGCAAGTAGGACCTTGAATGATGCACAAATAAATTACACAACTACCAAGAAAGAACTCTTGGCAGTTGTATTTGCATTAGAGAAGTTCAGGCCCTACTTGATTGGCTCGCCTATTGTGGTTTACACAGATCACTCCGCCCTACGACATCTTTTAACGAAGAAGGATGCAAAGGCCAGGCTAATACGTTGGATCCTATTGTTACAAGAATTTGATCTTGTTATCAAAGACAAGAGTGGATGTGAAAACGTAGTAGCCGACCATCTTTCACGCATCACTTCTTCGCCAACTGTGACCGTGCCGATAAATGACTCATTTCCCGACGAACAGCTCTTGAATGTATCCTACGAACCTTGGTTCGTGGATATCGTGAACTATCTTGCGACGGGACTTATACCTAGCGATTGGTCGAAACAAGACAAACTTCGTTTTTTATCCCAAGTAAAATATTTTTACTGGGATGAACCATATCTATTCAAGTATTGTTCCGATCAAATCATTCGCAGGTGTGTCCCTAATGATGAATTCAAGAGCGTGTTATTATTTTGTCATGATCAGGCATGCGGCGGTCACTTTGGACCTCGAAAAACGGCGGAGAAGGTTTTGCAATGTGGCTTTTATTGGCCAACATTATTTAAAGATGCATTTGAACATTGCAAAACTTGTCCGCGATGTCAGCATTTGGGTCGGATTTCACGAAGGAACGAGATGCCGCTCCAACCTATATTGGTTGTGGAAATATTTGATGTTTGGGGTATTGATTTTATGGGCCCTTTTCCCAACTCCTTTGGGAATCTATATATCTTGTTAGCGGTTGATTATGTCTCGAAGTGGGTGGAAGCTATACCGTGTCGCACTAATGACAACAAAGTTGTCATTAAGTTCCTTAAAGAAAATATCTTTTCGCGATTCGGACACCCTCGCGCTATCATTAGCGACAACGGGACACATTTCTGCAATAGGTCTTTCGAGGCCTTGATGCGGAAATATTCAATCACTCACAAGCTTTCTACGCCCTATCATCCCCAAACAAGCGGGCAGGCTGAGATCTCAAATAGGCAGATCAAACAGATTTTAGAGAAGACGGTTTCGAAAAACCGTAAAGATTGGTCAACCAAATTGACGGATGCTCTTTGGGAATTCCCCACCGCTTATAAGACCGATCTTAGTATGTCTCCATACCGCCTTGTGTTTGGGAAGGCATGTCACCTCCCTGTCGAGATTGAACATAAGGCAATGTGGGCTATTAAAGAGCTTAATTTTGATCTTGATCATGCAGGCAGCTATCGGAAGCTGCAATTGAATGAGCTAAGCGAACTCCGCGATGAAGCTTACGATAATGCGGTGATAGTAAAGAATAGGACTAAAGTGTTCCACGATAAAAATCTTTCTAGAAAAACCTTCACATCGGGGCAACAAGTCCTTCTTTACGATTCCCGTCTCCATCTTCATCCGGGTAAGCTTAAATCTCGTTGGAAAGGACCTTTTGTGGTGCGGTATGTACACCCGCACGGGGCGGTTGAAGTCGAAAATTTGAAAAACGGTTCGATTTTTAAAGTAAATGGGCATAGATTAAAACCGTATTTTTCTGCTGACCCCGCGGAGGAGCTCCTGTTTTTACAGGAGCCGCTTTATCAAAACTAAATTTTCTCCGCCTCACCTCCATATTTTTTAACATTTTCTCATTTTAAGAATGGAGGTGAGTAAAAATGGATTTAATTGAATATCTGTGCGTGTCAAAGAATAAGTTTGGGGGAATTTATCATTTAACTATTATTTTACCCCTTGTATCTCTCCCTTAGTATACAGGTCCATGTTCTCAAAAGGCTACATCAGTGAGGACACTGCTGAAAACAGGTTTGGGGGGGAGGTTTGTATTCACTGAATTATCTTTGACACCGAGCATTAAATTTTTTTTTATAACAAAAGAATAGAAAGTGAAACATTACATCCAAAAGATAGGAATAGTTTAAGAAAACCAAGAAAATTAGAAGTTTTCTTATACGAACTAGTAATAAGTAGTTATGAGCTGTTGTCCCAAGGGTTAGTAAGATGAAGGAAGTCACTAATCTGAGGATAAAAATAAGTCTGAAAAATAGTTTCTATTCTGGAAGACAAACATTTGAATGTTGATACCCTACAATATGCACCTACACACATCTTGAAACTCGGGATAGTAGAGGATACCTTGAAATGCTCTTTTCTAAAAGCCAAAGTATGAAGGAAATAAAAAAAATGATGAAGAAAATATAAAAATGGTGAAAAGAAAAATGAACACTGGTTTTGTTATCGCCAAGGCAGCAATAAAAAAATATAGCGAGGGTGCCTCTTCACCTAGTGCCCTAAGGCCAACTGGTCTGGGAGTCACTGCTAAGCCTTAGGTGGTGCAAGACGAGGAAAATATTATCACCAAATCTGCAAACACATGAGTAATCGGTCGGTTAGTACCTCAAGAAGTATTAACGGTCGCATGAAAATGTATGAGCAGTTCTAAGTATTCATCAAATTAAAAAGTACTAAGGTAGATGGACAAGAGTATGATAGCTTGAATTGAATTCTCTGAGTGTAGGGATGACCATTTCACACACGTAGGGGTATATGATCAATGTTTGGATGAAAGGTAGGAATGAAGAATAAAGACGATGTTTTATTGAGGGATAATATGATTTCTAACATCTTTTCATGACTATTAAGATAGGGCTCATGACAACTGAAAAGCTGGCATAGTTGGAAACTCTTCTTTTCAAAGTATTTCTTTTATGGTTCCTGTCTTTATATGTAAATTTCACCATCTTTCTTTTGTCATTGGATTTTGTGGGTGTAATCCGCTGAAAATCCTCAGGAGACAACACTCCTCCTACTAGGGACACCTAGAGGTTTAACGGCTTGTTGCACGTGCTAAGTGCAATCGTGTCTGCCTACGAAAGTGTGCTTAGTTTTCTCCTTTCTTTTTCTCCTCTTAAATAAACTAGTTTGCTCGGGACGATCAAAGATAAGTTTGGGGGTATTTGTTCAGTCGATAAAACTGCACATTTGTAGTACATTTTTCCTACCATTTTTATATTAAAAAAGGACTTTATTATAATATATTATACATATGAGGGTTTATGTGTAAAAACATTATTTTCCATGTGTTAATATATTTTAATTATCATTTGGTAGGAAAATGTATGCAAATAATATTATTGACCTAATCCTAGTAGAACAAAGTCTACTAAAATCTTATTTGAGTTGTTGTGCAGAATATTTCCAAGTTGTGCAGAATTTTCCAAGGCTAGAGTCAAGCAAATCAAGTTGTTGAGGAAATCTTGCCAAATTAAGAAGCAAACTTGGAGACCAAGTCTGGAAGCAACTGAGAGAAGATTTCTGAAATATGAAGGTGCCTAGGATTGCCAAATGTCACCATCAGAGAGCCCAAGAAAAACGACAGAGAGATCTCATCCCTTGAGCGCGGATCCGCGGCCCTAGCCACCATTTGCCGCGGATCCGCCGCAATTTAGGGGAGAGAGAATGTAAGATTTTGGGAGATTGATGACTGATAAATTTTACCAAATTTTCAACAATAATATTCTGGGTTTGCACTATATAAAGGCACCGAGGGCCTCTTGGAAAAGCCATCAAGCCGAAGAGATCACGAAGCTCCCGACGCTCACGCATCCAGGCTGATCATCGACTGTTTGACTACCTCCTTAGGAAAGATCGAGAAGCAAATCAAGTTTTGTAATCATTTTCTATGGATTAAAAGTGTAGTTTGAAGGAGTTGATTAATAAAGGTATATTTTTTTATTTAATTGTTTTTTTTTACATTATGTTTTCCCTCTCTTTCTTTTCATCTTCTTCTCCCAACATGCGCGAGTAATTCTTCGCTTGTTAGGGTTCGTAGGATTAGGGTAGGCTAATGGAAGATGAAAATAATTAAACCCTTTTTAAGTCCTATAAAGTTTAGGAACTTTAGCAAAAGAATCATTAACATCCTAATCGGGCGCGCTAGCAACTCTTTGCTAGTTCCGACCGCGATTAGAGATTAGATTAATGATTGTTTTGGTAAAGGCTAGATATGAACGGAGTTCCGTGTCGAGATAAGGGTTAAGAGTGGGATTCCTTTTCCCTCCAGAAACCCTAATCTACACGTATCACCGTCGTTCTAGTTCTAAATCTATTAATGGATAAAAAGGGTAACTTTTAATTAATCTTCCATAACTACTAAATCCTAACGAACCCTACAAGCCCTATTATTATATTATTTAAATCTCTAAAATAATCTAGATCTATATTTTACATTCTTGTTTAAAGTAGATCTAGAAACTTTCCACAAAATTCTTTATTCCTCCTCTCTTTCTCAACACATCTAAAGTAAAAATAAAAGGTTCCATGTTTCCCAGAGGACGACCCGTACTCATCTCGGTCTAGCTACGCGCGACACCGTTCTGATTGCGGTTAACTACAAACACACACTTTTTCGAACCAATCACCTATCCGTGATAATCTCCGTACAGTTCGGTCTGTTCGTCTAAGAGTATCGCATATCGGGCCTAGGGGGTAGTAACCGTCACACCCCTAATAGTGCAATAAGTCGTATCGGTGCAGAGCCCAATACACCTTGAGAAACTACTGATGTACCTATCAGTAAATCTTACTTGCCCTGGCTAGGGACTTTGTGTATTGGCTATCCGAACACAGCGCAATATCAACTCCCAATACCGGGATAGACGAATCCCTTCTAACCCCTACTGCCTCCAAGTGCTTCGGGACTGCACCCAACCACTACATGTTTGCACGGCTCATTTGAGCCGTGGTAGGGTAGTAATCTAAGTACAGTAGGAACACACTTGAGACGAATAGTGATGTCAAGTCAACGGATTAACCTGTACTCATATCACCCGGGAACTGCTAACTGACGATAGGTATAATACCAACCAGCAGTTGCCATCGAGTCCATCCAGTGTAACTCATAACCCAATGAGCACTTGTATACTATCTCTGGTATCGTATACCAATGGCTATGGGATAGGCCACATCCCTGACTGGGATGAGAAGCGTATACATTAGTCTATTCTGGAGTATCGATACCCTATCTCGATAATCCTTCGACTAGGGACAAGCTTAAGGATATGCTTATAGACCACCCAACCCCCACTAGTATGACTGCCATCACAACGTTGGTAGTCAAGCAAAGATCCTAAGCTCTCTATCAATATGTATTAGCGATATGCTAAAAGAAACATATACACATATTAAGATGGAATCAAACCAGATAGCATATTATCATATTGAGCAAGACTGTTATTATATCTGTGTATATCCCAAGCTTCCAAAATGTAATATACAATCCAGTACTATACAATAATGGCCTCTAGGGCATATATCACTAACAATCCTCCATAAAGAACTTAGTTCTTTCTCTGGATCTGAGATTCATAAGACAAATCTCACATAAGTTGAGAATTTAATTCTCATCGGGAAGATTTTTGTTCTTCAGACTCAAGACCTAGGGGAGAAACTAGGTATGAGAAAAGAAATACAAAAAAAAGAAGTGGAACTTATATCTCAAGAATTTAATTCCTTTAAAAATACGGTTTAACCCTATATAAAGAACTTAGTTCTTATAAAAAAGGAACATAAGAACTTAGTTCTCGAAAATCCGATCCCGGATCTTCAAAACAGAGATTTTGATGATCGTTAATGGCCAAATCACCATTAGTAGAAATTTAACTTCTCATTAAAAATAAACAAAGATTAAATCTCTAAAAGTTCAAGCGCCTCATGTGCCTCACACGTGAGCACCCGGAAATGAAAAAAAGGAAGTGCCTCACGTGCCTCACACGTGAGTGCTGGGTTTCTTAGCACGACTACTAGGCTTAGGAAGGCATCAAGCATGCAATTTTATAAAAATCTAGTATGCTAACAAACCCGAACCAAGGATCTAACTAGAGAATTAGGGTTTAACTAAGCAAGTAAACATCTTTACTCTAAGTGAACAAGGAATACAACGTTTGTAGACCGATCCTTCACTTCTAAAGCCCCGTGTAGTAGTCCCTTCGCTCCAAGTAGTGGTCTCCCAGATTCTCGTTAGGCTCCACTAAGCGAAAGGAACAAGCTAGCTTGAAGAACTTCGAGGCCGAAGATTATCTACGTCGAGAAATCTCCAACTCAAGCTACCTCTTCACTAATTGAAAATTAGTGAAGCAAACAATCTATACTAAATGGCTAGTCTAGTGTAGATTGATGAAGCAGGAATTTTTCTCACTTCAGAATTATTTTTCTCACTCTTTTTCTTCACCTCAAGAAAACCTAGAGAGCTCAATGGAGATGAAGAAGAAGATGAAGTCTAGAATAGAATGAGAGTGAAGTCGCAACTATGGGTGAGATAATATCATATATTATCATTGTAGAGACGTAACCATGGCTAAAGATAATGGTTGGGTTAATAAATATTTAAAGTAAGACAAAATTAGTGGACTAAGTCAATGGTTTCCACAAGCTTCTCCAAGCTTCACAAACCATGCCATTTCCACCTAATTTTGTTTATACTTTAAATAATTAATCACCCTAATTATCTATGGTATGGTATGAGTCTCATACACTCATGTATAATGTATCATCAAGTATGACACAAAGAAATAATACATTAATATATATATCACATATATATTAAATATACAATGAGAAAAGAAATTCTTAAGTGAGCTAATATTAGTTAATATATATTAATATATCAAATATATAATTATATATCAACTTATCGAATCAACACTTAATTCAATAACCCGACTGTATCGCATACAATCGACCGATATCACATATCGCGAGATAAGAATACGGTATCACATATACGTATTAATCTCGGCCCCGCATATATCACATATGTGCCCTACTTCGTTTTGCTTGAGCCAGGAAAGCTCTGTGTAGGACTCTAAAAACTCGTCAATACGCCGGCAATAGGTAATGATCATATCAGTTACCCACAAGCCGTCAGCGGTACTAGCTGGACGTAACGGCTACCCGAGTATTGAACGATCAGAAGATCAACAAGCAAGTCTGCTCATACTCCCGTGAATCCAATAAGTAACACTACCGTACAGTCTGGTCTCTTCGTCTGTATGTCGCATATCTAGTCCGGGGGTGGTAAACGTCAGACCCCAATAACTTGAAAAGTCATGCCGATGTAAGGCTCATAACTGGTCGAGAAACTACTGATAACACTTACCAGTAAATCTCATCATCAGCCCTGGCCAAGGACTTCCTATTATGGCCAATCGAGCACAACGCAACATCAAACACCAATAACGGGAGAGACGAAAACCCTCCTATCGCTCATTGCCTCCATGTAACTCGGGACTCTACCTAAAAACCACCGTTTTGCATGCTCTCTTGAACGTGGTAAGGTGGAAATCAAAGCACAGTGGGAATCACACAAGACACTATGATGATCTTGGGTCTACAGACTAACCTGTACCAGTGTCACCAGAGAACCGCTATCTGACGATAGGTATAATACTATCTAGGAGTTCTCGGCGAGTCTTGTTCAGTGTACCCAGTCTCTACTGAGCACCTATATACAATCTTTGATGTCAAACACCAATAGATGTGGGATCATCCATCGCCCATCAAATGGGTCAAGAAACGTATACGCTAGTCTACTCTGGAATATCGATGCCTCGTCTCGATACACCTATGACTAGGAACATTTAAAGGATGAACTTGTGGACTACCCTGGCCCCACTAGTATGATCTGTATCATAGTCCTGGTAGTCAAGTACATCCTAAGGGATTTACCAACATGTGAAAGCAAGAAATTATCATAATACAAGTCTACATGTTAAGATAAAGAGCAACCAGATAGCATACTATCATGTCGAGCAAGAAAGTCCTCTCTATATATATCCAAGCATCCATTATAATATACAATCATGTACAACAATGGCCTCTACGGTATACATACAACTAACAATCTCTTACTTGCACTGAGGCCAGTTGTTGTAGTATCTCATACCCAACATCCCAAAGAGTCTCTCAAATTGTATCTGGGGAATGACCTTCGTGAGTGGATCCACCGTGTTATTCAACTCTCATGATCTCGATCTCCCGGCGATCAACAATCTCCCGGATCAGGTGATACCGCCTTAGAATATGCCTGGATCGCCGACGGGACCTGGGTTCCTTGGCTAAAGCCACAGCTCCATTGTTATCGCAATATAAAAGTATTGGATGCTCAATGGATGGAACTACACCAAGTTCAGTTATAAACTTCTTTATCCAGACAGCCGCTTTGGCGGCATCGTTGGCAGTGATGTATTCAGCCTCCATCGTCGAGTCTGCCACGGTATCTTGCTTGGAACTCTTCCAACATACCGTCCGTCCATTGAGAGTGAAGACAAAACCCGAGACCGACTTAGAGTCGTCCTTATCACTCTGGAAGTTCGAATCAGTAAAGGACTCCATTTGGAGTTCACCGTTACCATACACCAAGAATATATCTTTAGTCCTTCTCAAGTACTTAAGAATGTTCTTCACAGCTGTCCAGTGATTCTCCCCAGGATCCAATTGATACCAGCTTACAACACTAAGTGTGTACGCTACATCCGGTCGGGTACATAACATCGCATACATGATAGATCCGACTGCCGAAGCATAGGGTATCCCTTGCATGCGAGCCCTTTCTAAATCAGTCTTGGGGGACATCTCTTTAGATAGAGTGATTCCTGAGACCGTGGGTAAATTCTCACGCTTGGAATCTTCCATACTAAACCTCTTTAGGTGTCAATGTGCTTGGATTGGGACAATCCCAACATCCGTTTACATCTATCTCTATAGATCTTAATCCCTAGGATGTAAGAGGCATCACCCAGACCCTTCATGGAGAATCTTTGAGGAATGCCTACGTCATCTTGACGCGGTTCTTACCCGCTGTAAGGATAAGAACTTAACTTTGAATTGGGAAAAATACCATTTCATGGTCCAAGAAGGTATTGTCCCTGGACATATCATTTCATGAAAAGGCATTGAGGTTGACAGAGCTAAAATTGTTGTCATCCATAACCTTCCTCCTCCCAAATGCGTCAAAGATATACGATCTTTCCTTGGTCATGCAGGATTTTATAGGAGATTCATTAAGGACTTTAGAAAAATTGCTAGACCCTTAACTCTTCTCTCGGCCAAGGATACAACATTTCACTTCGATTCGGATTGTGAGGCTGCTTTTGAATCGCTTAAAAGATCTCTCACTACAGCCCCCGTTTTATCATCTCCGGATTGGAACCACCCGTTCGAGCTTATGTGTGATGCATCAGATTTTGCTATTGGTGCATTCTTAGGACAACACATTGATAAGATACCACATATAATTTACTATGCAAGTAGGACCTTGAACGATACACAAATTAATTACACAACTACCGAGAAAGAACTCTCGGCAGTTGTTCTACACCGAATATGGGAGACGGAACCGCATAGGTCGTCTTTGAACCAAAAAGAAGCATCGTCGATGTACCCTTGAACCAAATTTCAGATTGAGGGGAGAGATCATGGTGAGATGAACATCATTTTAGATGCCATCTGTTAGGAGCTCATTAGCTATCTCTGGGACTGAGATCGGTTTGGGGGACCCTGAGCATGAGGGGCTTGATTGATTGCCCTCGGGAGATTTGATCTAAGTTTGGCTAATATTGGCCTCTCATAGTGTTAAACACTAATATATGATCGGCACTCACGTGCTCCGACATGAGTGCTTAAAGTAGTGTTAAACACTAGTGTATGATCAGCGCTCATGTGCTCCCACGTGAAGCACTTGAAATAGTGTTAAACACTAAGAATTTTAGGCGCTCACGTAGGATCACGTGAGGCGCTCCAAAAATAGGGTTTATTCCCTTCCCGCTTTAAGCATTACTTGGGGGTCACGTGAGACGCCCAAAAAAATAGGGTTGATTCCCTTTCCTCTTTTATAAGTGCTGAGCACTTCTTAGGGGTCACGTGGCTAGATCTCAGTCTTTCTTTTTTCGTTCTTCAAAGGTGCTCACGTAAGAACACATGAGCTTTTATTGTGTAGCGTTGAATGCTAATGAATCACTGGGCTGTTCTTCTATGGTTCTGGGGAATCAAGCTCTCGTTTTGTTCTTTAAAAGAATTAAATTCTTTTTAAAGGGTTAAACCCTAGTTTTAGAGGAATTAAATTCCTATATATTTTGTAAGAGTTAAACTCCATTGGATTCAGTTCTTTCCCCTAGGTTTTGAATCTGCATGACAGAATCTCCTCGATGAGAATTAAATTCTCAACTTGTGGGGAGATTTGCTTCTGCAGATCTTAACCAGAGGAAGAACTAAGTTCTTTGAGAAGAGTTAAATTCTTGGTTTGAGAATTAAATTCTCTTTTTGTGGGAGCTTTTGGGAGGGGTTCCTCTATATTTGGAAAGAGAGATCATTGGTCGTTGGGACCCACCACCTCTCCGACGACGCTGAGGGATTACAGCGCCATATATCGAAGGTGTGGAGGGATGTACCTTTTGAGCCATGTCCCACTTATCAGGAGGAAGAATATGTTGAAGTTTAAACTCCTAACTGCTGAAAAAGGCCTCTTTGCGTTCGCGCACGTTTGTCGCACGTGTTGGGCGCACGTGCGTCGCACGTGGCACTTGCACATCATGGGGGGGGCAGCTAAGGCCCTAACATGGAGAACTAAGCTCCTTTGAGAATTGAATTCTCCCACGTGCGTTGCACGTGTTTGGCTCGCGTGCGTTGCACGTGGCGCGCATTTGGCGGGTGTACGTGCATTGCACGTGGCGCACATGGCGCTTGCGCATATGCGCATTATGGGGGGGGAGCAAGCTCCTATGGAGAAATAATCTCCTTTGAGAATTGAATTCTCTCACGTGCGTTGCACGTGTTCGGCTCACGTGCATTGCACGTGGCGCGCATGTGGCGGGCGTACGTGTATTGCACATGGCGTACATGTCGCTTGCACATATGCGCATTATGGGGGGTAGCAAGCTCCTATGGAGAACTAATCTCCTTTGAGAATTGAATTCTTCCACGTGCGTTGCACGTGGTTGGAACATGTGCGTTGCACGTGGCGCGCATGTAGCGGGCGCACGTGCATTGCACGTAGCTCTTGCGCATATGTGCATTATGGGGGGAGCAAGCTCCTATGGAGAACTAGTCTCCTTTGAGAATTGAATTCTCTCCTTTTCTAAGAGGTATCCCCTCTTATTTATATAGGAGTGGTAGAGAAGGGATCTCTCTTTTTTCCCGATATGGGACTAAAAATGCATCCCCTGTAGTAGAGCATTACCTTAGATTACACCTGTGTAGCATATTTGCTCATAATATTTGATCCCGGATGAATTATGAGGCCCATAATATATCAAATTGAAGGATTGTTCGAGACGCTTTTGATACTATTAGAATTTAGCTGATTTTCATTCTGGAGTTTGTCAAAATATAGCCCGGAAAAAACTGGTTTGCATTTTCTTCCTTAGATTACACGTGCATAGCACATTTGCTCATAACTTTTGATCCCGAATGAATTATGAGGCCCATAATTTATCAAATCGAAGGATTTTTCGAGACACTTTTGATATCATCAAAATTTAGCTGTTTCTCATTCGGGAGTTTGTCAAAATACAGCTCGGAAAATACTGGTTTGCATTCTCGTAAGCGAATCGCTGCCATTTGATACTTTGGGCTCTTTTGCGCAGAAATTTTTGGCGGGAACAAATGCCCCCCACTAATTTGCCCACGTAAGGGTGAAGTAGTGTAGAGTTATGCATGGCCATAGAATTGAGGGCTTAGGAGACAAGTTTAGGGTCCTTGTAGCCTAAGACTTTTTCATCTTCATGAGCCGTTAGGGTCTCAAGAAGGGTTTTTTTATCCCTACAAGTCGAGAGGATCTCATAGATGCATATTCTCTGTAGAAATCGTGAGGATTTCTAAGTGTTCATCACCTCCGTGAGTCGTAAGGATCTCACTCGGGTATTTTTCCTTACGAATCGTGAGAACCCGTAAGTAGCTTCTTTATTTCAGTGGCATGTAATTTTGGCAAACGTGGCCCATAGATAGTCTATATTGACCTTCTTGTAGGGCAGTGATGGCTTAGGAAACATGTTTGGATCTGCCACCTAAGACTTTTCAACTTTATGAGCCGTGAGGGTCTCATAAAGACTTTTCTCCCTATGAGTCGAAAGGATCCCGTAGGTGTATTTTCTCCTTAGGAATCATAAGGATTCCTAAGTGCGTTTTATCTTGAGAGTCGTAAGGATCTCACAAGAGAATTTTCTCCCTTACAAGTCGAGAGGACTCGTAAGTGGTTGTTTCCCCCCTTGTCGATATTCGACTTGGGAGAGTGTGGCCCGTAGATAGTCCATCTTGACTTTCTTGCAGGGCAGTGATGGCTTAGGAGACAGGGTTAGGATCTGCCAGCTAAGACTTTTCAACTTTATGAGGCATGAGGGTCTCATAAAAGCTTTTCTCCCTACAGGTCGAGAGGATCCCGTAGGTGTATTTCCTCCTTTAAGGGTCGTGAGGACTCCTAAGTGCATTTTCTCTTGAGAGTCGTAAGGATCTCACAAGAGAATTTTCTGCTTTATAAGTTGAGAGGACTCGTAAGTGGTTGTTTACCCCCTTGTCGATATTCGACTTGGGAGAGTGTGGCCTGTGGATAGTCCATCTTGACTTTCTTGCAGGGCAGTGATGGCTTAGGAGACAGGGTTAGGATCTGCCACCTAAGACTTTTCAACTTTATGAGCCATGAGAGTCTCATAAAGACTTTTCTTCCTACGGGTCGAGAGGATCCCGCATGTGTATTTTCTCCTTAGGGGTCGTGAGGACTCCTAAGTGCGTTTTCTCTTGAGGGTCGTAAAGATCTCACAAGAGAATTTTCCCGCTTACAAGTCGAGAGGACTCGTAAGTGGTTGTTTCCCTCCTTATCGATATTCGGCTTCGGAGAATGTGGACCGCGAATAGTATGCAAGCGCCCATCTTAGACTGACTTGCAGGGCCCCAGTGCTTAGGAAACAGGTTTTTTAATCCCCACTGCCTAAGGCTTTTTCCCTACGAGTCGAGGCGAATCGAGAAGTTCTCGCAAGGACACTAATTTCCTCACGAGTCGAGACGAATCGGGAAGTTCTCGCAAGAATGTCCTAACGTCACAGTTAACCTCTTCTCTTTAAGACAGAGGTTCGTTAGGGTTTGTGGTATTAGGGTTTTGTCTGTCGTACCGTCGCGTTGGATGATGTATTCCTCGATAGGCAATCTTGCTGCTCGAGTAGCCTCGCAACTATCGTGTCTCTGATCCCTTCGGGGGCTGGACAAGACGTCTTCAAGAAATCTTCCAGGTGATATTACCGTTGAAAGAGCAAGCATTAGGGATATTCCATGTCGAGATTAGGCTCAGTTTGGGAGCCCCGATGAGTTATAACCACTCCGCGCTGGTGTGGGTGATCTCCGATAGTCTTTCAGGTTTTATTTGAGTTGCCGTCAAGACCCTGAAGCTAGGGATTTTCCTTTGCTTCGTTTGCTGGTATTGCGTCTGCTGTAACGAGACTAATGTCGCGGTTGTCTCTAGGTTGCCTGTGGACCGTAGAGTCTTGGAACTAGGGACTTTGCCGTGGCTCCGCTTTGTTGACGTCGCGTCCGAATCCTGCTGGAATGAGGAGGAACGCCGTTGTTGTTCTTCCGGGATGCAGATTTTGCCGTCGAGATCTGACTCTCCCTTTGACAAGGTCTGGTGGGGAAATGCGGTTCCCTTTCGTTTATGCCCATGGATTGTGTACAGGGGTCAGTATGGACTTACCTGCAGGGCAAAAGTTTCATTCTTTCATTTTTTTATTTCTTTCCACGATGCTCTATAATTTCAGCTTTTTATATCGCGAGAGTCGCGATTGCCCAATCATTTCGGCTATTTTTCGCGGTGCCCAATCATTCCGGCTATTTTTTCTTTTTACTCGCTGCTTTTTATTGCGAGTCGCCCAATCATTTCAGCTATTTTTATATGCATATATATTTTTACTTGCTTATTTTGTTGCAAGTTGCCCCATCATTTCGGCTATTTCATATGCATTTTTGGCTCGCTAATTTTTATCGCGAGTGTGGAACTTGGAACCTGGTGCTGCGACTGGAATATTGTCAGGCGCGAATCATCATTTGCCGTGAAAGGGCTTGGGATTTGATACCGATTTAGGCATCAACATCGCTACAACTGGGATATTGCCAGGAGCGAATCATCATTTGCCTTTGTCGGTTCGAATAAAGGTGGCTTAGCAAACAGGGTTAAGATCCTGTCGACTAAGGCTTTTGACTTTATGAGCTGTAAGGGTCTCATAAAGATGTTTCTCCTTACGAGTCGTGAGGATCTCGTAAGTGCGTTTCTCTTCAGGAATTGTGGGGATCCCTAAGTGTGTTGCTCCCTTGTGAATCGTAAGGATCTCACGCAGGTATTTTCTCCTTACAGGGTCGAGAGGACCTTGCCAGTGTGCATGAATTTTTTTTATGAGACTGCGCCCTTTCGGGTTTTCACAGACTCGCCGGTAGCCCTACTGTTTTTACTTACGGAGCCCTTTCGGGTTTTCATTCGTGCCCATTTCGCTTGTGGACATACCGCTTTTTTTGGGTTTCAAGTGGGATATTCCACTTGACTGCATGACTCGTTTGTAAGCCCCTTGATACCCTTTCTATTCTTTGAGAAGAAAGGACCATCTTACGTAGAGATTCTTCCTCCAGTGAGAAATATGCCCCCTGTGTATCCCTCGGGGGAGGGGGGCGAGTACCCACGCCGTCGCTATTTTGGTGACATGTTGTTTCAAAATCGCTCATTTTTTTGTTGAGCGTCAGCGATAAATACCACCTTACATTCGCTTTTCATTCATCTTCATCAGATGATGAAGGGTCTTGACTCAGCTGATCCAATCGAGTCATTTTATCCATGAGCTCTTGGAAGGCTATCGGCTTGAAGAGGGCCATATACGAGGACGCCTTTGAATTTGGGTCAAAGGTGTCTATGAGCATTCCCATGGCTGCAACTTCATCTATGCATTGCTTGTATTTGACCAGAGATTTCGCCATCGGGTAACACATTGAACCCAAGTCTCATTCGGTCTAACCCTTTCGTTGATCAGTGCCATCATGGTAGTGCGTTTATTCACACTAGCGAATCTCTGATAGGAGGGCATCTCCATTTCATCGAAGGCATTCATGGAGTCATTCGGGAGTTCCGCATACTATTCGAAGGCAATGCCCGCCAGACAGTCGATGAACTGTCAGAGGAGAAGTATATCAGTATTGCCGCACATGGGTTCAAATCGTGCAATGTGCCGGCGAGAATTCTCAGTTCCTTTGTACATGTGGCACGTTGGAAGTGTGTACTCTGGCGGGTACTGTATTTGATTGTGCCATGTCGGATACAGTCGACCAATCTTGATTGATCTATTTGCGGCTTCACTGGCGTAGTGAGCTTCGATTTGCTAAGCGATATATTCATTCAGCTTTGCTTTTATGAATCATTTCCTCCTTCTCCATTGATGAGCTTTGCAAAGGATTTGAAATGTCATCGTTATCTTTAAGACCGACTACCGGCAGTTCATCTGCCAGTGGTTCCGATTGAACCATCATTCCAGCCATATTCTGAATCAAAATGGCCATCTGGTTCATTTTAGTGGACATTTCTGTCGCTTCTGCATCTCCCCTTTTCTGAACGTGCTTTAGGAAATCAATATCCGACTCCTTCTCTATTCTTTCTCCAGGTGCGTCTTCGGGATTTGCCTTAGACGATAGATTAACGAGTGGTGCCGCCTGAGCAAGCATCTCCTGCAGCTTTTCACGTTGCAGTTGAACTTTTGTTAAGGATCGAGTTTGAGGTCGGTGACTAGTAGAAGCTCGAACTTCGTCTTTGGAATTCACCATATAGACTATGTGAACTACCATGCCCCCAGGCTTGGGGTGTTTGGAGTTTTAGGCCTTTGGAGTTTGCTTCGGGCACTTGACCTTTATTAGGCCTCCTTTTTTGTGAAAAGCCGCTTCGGTTTTGGGAGGAACCGCTGTATCAGGATCCATCTTGGGGTGAGTCCCCTTCACATGCTTCCACACCTTATATATAGATGAGGAAAGTTGTCTCAAGGAGCGAACTGGTTTCTGCTCTCGTTGGATCTCCATGGGCTGCGGAGACTTCTTCAATATTGCGGTAGGAGAATTTTGTCTGACCCTTCGCAACAGTTTGAAGTTGTTCCCAGTTGGAACAACAACACTCCCCACTGGGGTTGAAACAGGACCATGCGGAGAATTTCCCCCAGCTCATTTTGTATGATGTCGATATTGACGTTGACCGTTTCTTACGGCCGGTATTTGATTAGCTCCAGGATTTTGTCGAGCCTGCCCCATGTTTCCTTTGAGAGCCTAAATATTCTGCCCCCTGCGTCGACCTTGGTCCTTGGCAGGTGCCAGTTGTTGGAGGACTGATTCCGTCGGCAAAGTTGCTACTTGGGGAGCCTGCCTGTGGAAGACAGACTTCCTCTGGGCTTCCTCCATCGGCGTTGAGGCACCGAGGGTGGGAGGTGGGAGCATCGACCCAAAGAGAAGCCCGTTGATTTCTTGAAGAGTCGGATTATAGAGATTTGAGCCAGCAAGTGGCCCCCACTTGACCCCACCAGATATGACAGAGCCTGAGTTGCTAGGGTAGAAGCAAACGCCATTCTTCATAGAGACGAAACACCGGCTTCAGTATCCCATCACCCAAGGGCAACTACAAACATACATACCGCGATTATTTGATCGCGGAAAAACACGACACACGAAGTGTGGAGTGGAAAGAGGAAAAGGTCCCACCGGGCGTGCCAGAATCTGTTCTCCGCCGAATACGGGAGACGGAACCGCTTAGGTCGTCTTTGAGCCAGAAAGAAGCATCGTCGATGTACCCTTGAACCAAATTTCAGATTGAGGGGAGAGATCATGGTGAGATGAACATCATTTTAGATGCAATATGTTAGGAGCTCATTAGCTATCTCTGGGACTGAGATCGGTTTGGGGGACCCTGAGCATGAGGGACTCGATTGATTGCCCATGGGAGATTTGATCTAAGTTTGGCTAATATTGGCTTCTCATAGTGTTAAACACTAATATATGATCGGTGCTCACATGCTCCCACATGAGGCCTTAAAGTAGTGTTAAACACTAGTGTATGATCAGCGCTCATGCGCTCCCTCCCACATGAGGTGCTTGAAATAGTGTTAAACACTAAGAATTTGAGGCGCTCACGTAGGATCACGTAAGGCGCTCCAAAAATAGGGTTTATTCCCTTCCCGCTTTAAGCATTGCTTGGGGGTCACGTGAGGCACCCAAAAAAATAGGGTTTATTCCCTTTCCTCTTTTATAAGTGTTGAGCACTTCTCAGGGGTCACGTGGCTAGATCTCAGTCTTTCCTTTTTCGTTCTTCAAAGGTGCTCACATGGGAACACATAAGCTTTTATTGTGTAGCGTGGCTGTTCTTCTATGGTTCTGGGGAATCAAGCTCTCATTTTGTTCTTTAAAAGGATTAAATTCTTTTTAAAGGGTTAAACCCTAGTTTTAGAGGAATTAAATTCCTATATGTTTTGTAAGAGTTAAACTCCTTTGGATTCAGTTCTTTTCCGTAGGTTTTGAATCTGCATGACAGAATCTCCCCGATGAGAATTAAATTCTGAACTTGTGGGGAGATCTGCTTCTGCAAATCTTAACCAGAGGAAGAACTAAGTTCTTTGAGAAGAGTTAAACTCTGGGTTTGACAATTAAATTATCTTTTTGTGGGAGCTTTTGGGACGGGTTCCTCTATATTTAGAAAGAGAGATCATTGGTCGTTGGGACCCACCACCTTTCCGACGACGCTGAGGGATTACAGCACCATATATCGAAGGTTCCGACGACGCTGACGGATTACAGCGCCATATATCGAAGGTGTGGAGGGATGTACCCTTTGAACCATGTCCCACTTATCAGGAGGAAGAATATATTGAAGTTTAAACTCCTAACTGCTGAAAAAGGCCTCTTTGCATTCGCGCACGTGCGTCGCACGTGTTGGGCGCACATACGTCGCACGTGGCGGGCGCATGTGCGTCGCACGTGGCGCTTGCACATCATGGGGGGCAGCTAAGGCCCTAACATGGAGAACTAAGCTCCTTTGAGAATTGAATTCTCCCACGTGCGTTGCACGTGTTTGGCTCACGTGCGTTGCACGTGGCGCGCATGTGGCGGGCGTACGTGCATTGCACGTGGCGCACATGGCGCTTGCGCATATGCGCATTATGGGGGGGAGCAAGCTCCTATGGAGAACTAATCTACTTTGAGAATTGAATTCTCATGTGCGTTGAACGTGTTTGGCTCACGTGCGTTGCACGTGGCTCGCATGCGACGGGCGTACGTGCATTGCACGTGGCGCACATGGCGCTTGCGCATATGCGCATTATGGGGGGGCAAGCTCCTATGGAGAACTAATATACTTTGAGAATTGAATTCTCCCACATGCGTTGCATATGTTTGGCACACGTGTGTTGCACGTGGCGCGCATGTGGCGGACGCACGTGCATTGCATGTGGCGCACATGGTGCTTGCGCATATGCGCATTATGGGGGGGAGCAAGCTCCTATGGAGAACTAGTCTCCTTTGAGAATTGTATTCTCTACTTTTCTAAGAGGTATCCCCTCTTATTTATATGGGAGTGGTAGAGAAGAGATCTCTCTTTTTCCCGACGTGGGACTAAAAATGCATCCCCCATGTAGTAGAACATTACTTTAGATTACACGTGTGTTAGCGCATTTGCTCATAACTTTTGATCCCGGATGAATTATGAGGTCCATAATATATCAAATCGAAGGATTTTTCGAGACACTTTTGATACCATCAGAATTTAGCTGATTCGCATTCTGGAGTTTGTCAAAATATAGCCCGGAAAATACTGGTTTGCATTTTCTTCCTTAGATTACACGTGCATAGCATATTTGCTCATAACTTTTGATCCCGGATGAATTGTGAGGCCCATAATATATCAAATCGAAGGATTTTTCGAGACACATTCGTTACCATCAGAATTTAGCCGTTTCTCATTCGGGAGTTTGTCAAAATACAGTCCGGAAAATACTGGTTTGCATTTTCTTAGCGTATAGCTGCCATTTAATACCTTGGGCTCTTTTGCGCAGAAATTTTTGGCAGGAACAGCAGTTGTATTTACATTAGAAAAATTCAGGTCCTACTTGATTGCCTCTCCAATAGTGGTTTACGCCGATCACTCCGCCCTACGACACCTTTTATCGAAGAAGCATGCTAAGGCCAGGCTAATACGTTGGATTCTGTTGTTACAAGAATTTGATCTTGTCATACGAGAAAAGAGTGGATGTGAAAACATTGTAGCCGACAATCTTTCACGCATCAATTCTTTACCAACATTAACCGTGCCAATAAATGACTCCTTCCAAGACGAATAGCTCTTGACCGTATCCTGCGAACCTTGGTTCATGGTTATTGTGAATTATCTAGCGACGGGACTTATTCCTAGCGATTGATCGAAATAAGACAATCTTTGATTTCTATCCCAAGTAAAACACTTTTACTGGGATGAACCTTGTTTGTTTAAGTATTGTTCCGATCAAATCATTCGCAGATGTGTCCCTAACGATGAATTCAAGAGCGTATTATCTTTTTGTCATGATCAGGCATGTGGCGGTCATTTTGGTCCACGTAAAATGGCGGAGAAAGTTTTGCAATCTGGTTTTTATTGGCCAACATTATTTAAAGATACATATGATCAATGCATAACTTGTCATAGGTGTCAACACATGGGTCGGATTTCATGAAGAAATGAGATGCCGCTCCAACCTATATTGGTTGTGGAGATATTCGATGTTTGGGGTTTTGATTTTATGGGCCATTTTCCCAACTCTTTTGGTAATTTATATATCTTGTTAGCGGTTGATTATATCTCAAAATGGATGGAAGTAATACCGTGTCGCACTAATGACAACAAAGTTGTTATTAAGTTCCTTACAGAAAATATCTTTTCGCGATTCAGGCACCCTCGCGCTATAATTAGCGACAACGGGACGCATTTCTGTAATCGGTCTTTCGAGGCTTTGATGCGGAAATATTCAATCAATCACAAACTTTCTATGCCCTATCATCCCTAAACGAGCGGGCAAGCTGAGATTTCCAATAGACAGATCAAACAAATTTTGTAGAAGACGGTTTCTAAAAACCGTAAAGATTGGTCAACAAAATTGACGGATTCTGTAACACCCGAGCCCTATGCTACTAATTTTAGTTACCGTTTGAACGTAGTGTGGCACTTATTTCATTTATCTTGCTTGATTGTTACTTATTGTAATTTTACCCCGTCAATTCAATTCTGCATATAACAATTTATGGTATCTAAAATAAAATTAAAAATATTCATCTTGGCCTGCTTGATACCCCTAACCCTGTTGCAGCGTCCGTGCGTCATGTTCTCGTCCCGTTCAGTGAAACGGGCGAGTTTGGACGGCTACGCGCGCGTACGTGTGTCCGTTTTGGGGGTATGCTTTTTGATTGTAAAACACTTCATTTTAAATTTTGGATCCCGCCTAAAATTATCTTATTTCAATTTCAAGTTTTTGGACCCGACCCGTGCGCAATTTGGAAATGTTTTACTTTGCGCCAAAATCCCAAATTTCTAATATTTTAAACCGTCAAAATATTTTAAACCATACACTATATTTTCCTACCTTTAAAATCTTTTATTAAAATCTATTCCTAACAAACGAAATTTTCCCAGCCAATCGTATCACTCTTTACACCGTGGGCCCCATTCTCTCTCTCTCCCCCCCCGTCTCTCTATCTCTCCCCATCTCTCTCTCTCTCTCTCTCCCCCGTCTCTCTATCTCTCTCCACTTTCTCTCTCTCCCCATATCTCTCTCTCTCTCATATATACATCTTCCCTCCTCCCTTTATTTTAAAACGCAGAAAACCTATCGCGCTACCCTACCGCCGCCTCACCCCCTTCGCTGCTGCAGCACCAACACCGACGACACCCTCGCCGGCCTCCTCGCCCTCGACCGATCCACCGCACCTCCCTCCTTCTTTTCCCTTCTTCCCGTGCACCCTGCACCAGCACCGCGGCCACCTACAGCCGCAACTTGTCGTGGGATCGCCGCCGGCGATCTCGATCCGCCCCCGGCCTCGCGCGCCTCCTCAGTGAGTGTCTCTTCTCCTCTCCTCCTCCACTTCTTCTCCTTCCTTCCTTTTCTTTTCTTTCTTGCAGCCGGTTCCATTCTTGATCGCCGTTGTCCCCTGCAGGTGGTCCGCCGGAGTTTCGTCGACGCCGTCGATCCTCACGACCCCTCTACAGACCATTGTAAGCCATCCCTTCTCCATCCTCCTTCCCTTCTTCTTTGCTTTCTTTTCTTTTCTTGTTGCAATCCTTGACGTTCGCTGTTTTTGGGTTCGCCGGAATCCGGTGATGCCGACGACGTGTCCCGACGTTCCAGCGTGGTACCCCGATCCGTGTGGTTCCACTGTTCGTCGTTTGGGTTCATTCCGTGAACCGTGCGCCCGTCGCGAGTTTTTCCCCGCCGACGTTTTTACGTTCCGTTTTCCCGATTCGCGACCCATCGAGGCAAGTACCCCTTGCTACATGCTAAACAATATTTACATACATATTAATGACACCCTAAACCTATAAATTTAACTTTGGTACGATCATTTCTCTTTTCGTGTTCAATATTGTTATATAACATTTTTATATTTCAAACTTGGAACCTATATATGTAGATATCATTGCATCCATGAAGTCTTAAACTTGATAGCATGATTAAACGGCTATAATCGTCATACTGCATTCTTATAATGTTGAAATCATCTCTGTGACACAATTGATAACTGTATTGCTAATTGAATGAATCTGCCTATTGCTTAATTCACTGCTTTCATGTTGATAACCATGCTTGATTATGTGACTGAGTATGAGCACACCATGATATTGTTTACATTTTGACCTGACTTGCTACATACATATTGATTTACCCGACATGGTACCGTACTGCTTGACTTGACCTGAGGTACCATGACCTGACCCGTTACCTGATTTTGTGTCTAATGCCAACAAACCTGACATGTAGTCCTCATGGACCGTTCCTGTTGTCTATCCAGACAAACCTGTTTACCTGATCCTGTGTTGGCATTAGTTTCTTGATTTCGGGATACCTGACTTGACTTACACATATAACTTGGGGGTATGGGGAAATCAAAGGTGAACCTGACTTGTAACTCAACAGTTCGCTACTTGTTCTGATCAGTTTTAGGCTAGGCCAGCCTTGGAATGATGATGCTGACATCATTCATCTGTACACATTCCTGTTTGGTGCCTAGCGGCATGTCTCGGTTTCAGCCCGAGAATATTGGGGCCGTGGTCCCGGGTATGTACGGGATACTATTGAGTTACCATTCCTGTTTGGTGCCTAGCGGCATGTCTCGGTTTCAGCCCGAGAATCTTGGGGCCGTGGTCCCGGGTATGTACGGGATACTATTGAGTTACATCGATGATTCATCAATTTGGTTTCAAGGACTTTAGAACAGAAAACCTGATAGAACAGTTTAGTTTACCCACTACACACCACCCTGCACTGCTCTGATTTATATTATTGTTACCCTTGCTTTATTCATGTTTATATTCGCATTGCCTGTTACCCTGTTTATTATGTTATTATTTGATGACTTGACGCGCTGACGTCTGGGTTTTGCATGGCCCAGATTCTGTACCGCTATCGCAGTCCGAGCAGGAGTACTTCAGCCGACAGGCTGAACTGTGAGTGTCAGCAGTAGATAGCTTTTCTTTCCTGCATTTTATTCCTGATGTGAGCCCGCATTATAGGACATACATTCCAGTTATTTTGTATTGGATCTTTCGCTTCCGCATTTATTTATTCTTGACTCATGTTATCTTAGATTATGGACATGTTTTAGATAGTTTTATTTTGTTCTTGATATCTCTACAACCGTAATGTGACTGTGGATGGATACTTCCTACCCACAGGTAGCATGGTTGGCTATGTCACGTGCCCATTTTAGCGTACTCTGGGAAGCGGGACGTGACATGGTTCTCTTTGGGTCTCTTTGGGTATTTCGTACCGCTTATAAGACCGATCTTGGTATGTCTCCATATCGCCTAGTGTTTGGAAAGGCTTTCCACCTTTCTGTCGAGATTGAACATAAAGCAATGTGGGCTATTAAAGTGCTTAACTTCGATTTTGATCAAGCCTGCAGTTATCGGAAGCTGCAATTAAATGAGCTAAGCGAACTCCGCGATGAAACTTACGATAATGCGGTTATAGTAAAGAACCGGATTAAAGTGTTCCACGATAAAAACCTTTTTAGAAAAACTTTCACACCGGGACAACATGTCCTTCTTTACGATTCCCGTCTCCATCTTCATCCGGGTAAGCTAAAATCTCGTTGGAAATGACTTTTTGTGGTGCGGTATGTATACCCGCACGGGGCAGTAGAAGTTGAAAATATTAAAAACGGTTCAATTTTTAAAGTAAATGGGCATAAATTGAAACCGTATTTTTCTGCTGACTCAACGGAGGAGCTCCTGTTTTTACAGGAGCCGCTTTATCAAAACTAAATTTCCTCCGCCTCACCTCCATGTTTCGGTAATATTTTCTCATTTGAAGAATGGAGGTGAGTGAAAAAGGACTTAACTGAATATCTGTGCGTGCTAAAGTACAAGTTTGGGGTAGTTTTCATTTGACTATTATTTTACCCCTCTTAATTTCTCTCCCCAAGTCTACAGGTCTATGCATTCAAAGATGGCATCAGTGAGGACACTGCTGAAAACGAGTTTGGGGGAAAGGTTTGTATTCACTAAATTATCTTTTGGCACTTGGCACTATACAATTTTTTTTTGATAATAAAAGATTAGAAAATGAAAATTATATATAAAAGATAGGAATAGTTTGAGAAAAACAAGAAAGATAGATGTTTTCTTAAACGAAACTAGTAAGAAGTAGTTATGAGCCATTTTCCCAAAGGTTAGTAAGATAAAGGAAATTACTAATCTGAGGATAAAAATAATTTTGAAAAATAGTTTCTATTCTTGAGGCCAAACATTTGAACGTTGATACCTTACTATACGTACTGTCACACATCTCGAAACTTGGGATAGTAGAGGATACCTTGAAATGCTCTTGTCTAAAAGCCTTGGTAAAATAAAAAAAAATGGTGAGCAAAAAAAATGAACACTGGTTTTGTAATTACTAAGACAACATAAAAAAATATATTGAGGGTGTTTTATCACCTAGTGCCTAAGACCAACTGGTTTAGGAGCCACTGCTAAGTCTTAGGTATTGCAAGACGAGGAATTATGCCTTAATAACGCGAGCACATTTTGTAATCGGTCGGTTAGTATCTCAAGAAGTATTGACGGTCGCATGAAGAATGTGTAAGCAATTCTATCTAAAATATTCACCAACTAAAAAGTACTAAGGAAGATGGACAAGATTATGATAGTTTGAATTGAATTCTTTAAGTGTATGGATGTCTTTTACACACATGTAGGGGTATATGATCGATGTTTGGAAGATAGATATGGTGGAAAACTAAAGGTACTAAGAAAGATGGACAAGAGTATGATAGCTTGAATTGAATTCTCTAAGTGTATGGATGTCTTTTACACACACGTAGGGGTATATGATCGATGTTTGGAAGATAGATAGGGAGGAAAACTAAAGGCAATGTTTTATTGAGAGATGATGTGATTTCTAATATCTTTTCACGACCATTAAGATAGGGCTCATGACAACTGAAAAGCTGGTGTAGTTGGAAACTCTTATTTTCAAGTTCTTTCTTTTATAATTCTTATCTTTGTACGTAATTTTCATCTTCTTTCTTTTATTATAGGATTTTGTGGGTGTAATCCGCTGAAAACCCTCAGGAGACAATACTCCTCCTACTAGGGACACCTAGAGGTTTAACGGCTTATTTCATATGCTCAGTGCAATCGTGCTGCCCACGAAAGTGTGTTATTAGGTTTTTCTTTCCTTTTCTCCCTCTCTTGAATAACTAGTTTGCTCGGGACGATCAAAGTTAAGTTTGAGGGTATTTGTTCAGTCGATAAAAGTGCACATTTGATATGACATTTTCCTTACTATTCTTAACTATCTAAAGGTGTTTATTATAAATATGACACATATGAGGGTTTATCTGTAAAAATACTATTTTCATATGTTTATATATTATAATTAACATTATGAAGGAAAATGTATGCATATACTATTTATATAATTTAAATATGCATATGCATATCAAATATCCTTAACCATATTCTTAAAATATAATATCATATCAAATGGTTAAAATAATATCTCAAAAATACCAAATATTACTAACGTTATTCTTTGAGATATGGTGCAAGTTTTGGCTCAGGTCAGGAGATCGAGATATTGAGATGTCGAAAATAAAAAATCTGCCGAAATATTAAAGAAAATCGAAGAATCAATACTGGCAGAGACTCAGGAAATGTTTTCAAGTTCCAGACATCAGCTAAATCTCCATGTGTCACAAGAATAAAGCCCCAGAAATTTGCAACCAAGATCCCACTAAACGGCCGCGGATCCGCGGTCAATTCATGTCACGTCCCGAAAGTACGGAATATGACCGGCACTTAAACTACGAAACGTCTCGAGGCGTACGTAATCTAAGTAAGCCGAAAACCCAGAAATCCAAACCAAGAAAAGTAGTGGAGTGAAGGAAAACCAACTAAAAGCAAGTAGTTTTAATAGCATAAGCCGAATTATGCGTTTTAAAAAAAACATCAAGTATTTTCTGAAAATTTCGGCAGAGTCTCCTTTGAAAAAACTGCCCCCCAAACGGGATACAACATGAATATTATACGAAATCAACAAAAAGGCATCCCCAAGCGGGAGCTAGCTCTTCGTCAATCGACGGTCACGACCACACAAGCAATATAATATACAACGCCAAGGGCGAGGATCAAAACTCAAAAGGAAACTCAAAACAGCAAGAAAATCCATAGAAATACAACGCGCGACTCTAAGGTCGAAAGAATAACATTACTGGTCTCTATCTCTAAAATAAATACATGTTTGGTTGATGGAACTTCTAGATACAACAGAATAATAATATACAAGATATAATGATGGGTACGATACAAATAAACCCACCTACTAGCAAGTCACCCGAAAAGAAACAGTGCCAGCAAAGCCGTAATGAAACCTGTACGGCAAAACCTGCAAGAACTGTGGCACAACGGGGGTGAGTTGCCAACTTGTGAATAGAATACATCTACGAACAGGAATCGCATGTATGACGCAATCCTAGGTCATACGATCATAATATATAATCCTCAAATATAAAACCTTCAGCCTATAACAATGGCTAGGGTAAATATCTAACCCAAGTGTAATCCCATGTGCCCGTGTCAGTGCCTCAGGTAGCAATATATCATATGGATGCGGTATGAATGCATGAAAACAGAATACATGAAACTGAAGAAACTGCTTTCATAACTTAGTGAGATTTTTGTATATTTAAAATGAGGTATCATAATGAAATCAGCATAAACAATGTCTAGCATCGACACAAAACAAGTATCCAAATATCTCGATATCTCTATGTCGCAATCTATGTACCTCAATATCTCAAATATCTCTGTATGTCTCAATCTCACTATCTAGGGCGCCGTCAGTCCAGACCGGCCCCTAATATCCATCTCAAGTCCATGATGGTATCATCCGTATATCCGACGCGTCGGGTAAAATCACCGGTAGGTAGTGCTCCCCTGCCAGGCTCACATCGTCATCACCACGCGCTTCCCCCGGGGTACCTTACCTGGTCCACCATGTACCCGAAACGGTTCATCCGTCTCCTCGAATCGGGTCTCGAAATCCATCAGCAAACTCATGGTGGACGACTCACACGTCATGGGAAAACCGCGCTTTTCATTTAAAAAGAGAGAGAGAAGAAGTTTGTATAAGTTTTGCGGTTTTCCCCCAAATCCAGAAAATCTCATGGAAATCCGAATCCAAAACCTCAATAGCACGTAAAATAGTGAATATATGCATGAGAATCCATGAATGCGGCATAACAATGAATAACAGTATGCATGAAGTGACAAGTAATAACTACAATGTCTAAACTGGCATATAAGGCAAGTACACTAATATCATGTCAAAACTACTATCTAACAAGCTAAGTCAAGCAATAATATTCTTTAAGTGTACGTGACATGGCAATTACCGATGAAGATGTGTGTGAGCCGGCAAGTAAGTGTACGTGGTACATACGCATCATCGGTCATGGTGCTGGTGTCCTAACAGCATGATATCAATAATGGAATATGAATCACAATAAGTATGCGATGCGGAGCAACAGCAATAATGAGCGGGAGCTAAATACTAGACACAAAGATAACAAATCTATATTTAATATAAATCTAGTCTAACAACTACACTAAACTAAAGGGCTAAGCTAACTGGCTACTGAAGGTAAGAAAACCGCCTAACCTCTGAGTCGATACATATACCTACATGTATATGTTAGTCGGTGATCCTGCCTCAATAATATCACATCCGATACCATATCTACAATCAGACATTCCCAAGTCAAGAGTGCGGATCAAACATCAATATATAGCTCGTACATAAATCCGTCGTACGGCATCCCAGAATCGGGGTACAGGTCAGTATCACATTCATAAAATTAATCATTTGGTATCCTCTTTATCAAAGATCATAATCCGGGGTACTGATCTACGTCTAATACAATACTAATATCATCAATCTAATCATGATCTGACTGCTGATCTACAGCCTCATACAAACCGATATCATCATCATATATCGTCATAAAGAGGTATACATCGCCTAATGCGACCTATTATGAATATCTTAACATATCTTATCTCATATCACGATCACATGTCAACCATTCAATGTATAACACTATTCACATGTATCGTCATCCCAAGATCCGCTATAACATCAGGACGTATCTCAAGTACGAATCCTGCCATATCACCGTTCTCGTGGTCTCAATCAAATCTTATCGACTCATCTTAAATCCCCAATTACTATCCTCAAATCCAGTATGTGAACACATAGTCCCATACCCATGTGAACACATAACAATATAACCCCATATAAGCACATATGAAAGAAGAATGTATGCAAGTATGGGTGTGTGTGTGTACATGAGGTGCAACCTCTACTCTAGGGTCTCGCAACACTAAACATATCCAATCACACCTAAAATCTATCTTTATCATCAATAAACTCAACAATATATAATCAATATATATGTGTATATACGTATTCGTATACATCACCACGAACTGCGGGGGTGCTATACGCCATCCACCCGACTTCTCCCCGTAGATATAAATCTACTCACCTGGTCCTTGCTCGCCGGTGCCGATGTCGCCACGCGCTTGCTTGTCGTCTCGAAGTCCACATGGGGTACCTATATATCATAACGCACCGTATCGCATTAAAATCCAACTCATGACCAAAACGACACACGAATCCCACATAGGTCAAAACCTATGATTGCTTTCACAAATCAACCCAAAAACCCTCGACGTCGGCGTACAAACGCCAAACCATCGAGAAAAACCCAAAAACATCATTTGCACATTCACAAGCACTAATTATTATATAAAATAGGTTAAAATTCACAAAAACCTCAAACTCACTTTAAAAGCTATTTTTCCGAAAATCTAGCAAGCAAAATTAACCGTTTTTGTACAAAACTCGACGTTTAAACAAATCTAGCGGCCGCAATATCCACTCAATATCATAACCAAGTCATATAAACCATTCCAATAATTTATTCTCATCAAAATATATATATTTACAAAACCTAGTTAACAAAATTAGTGCAATTTTCCATTTTAGCTCAAAACTTGGTGTTTTAATCAACTTTAAATATTTTAACAATTCGAGTGGCCATAATTCTCATTAAAACATATTAACTAAGCCACACAACCATTAACTAGATTTTTATCTCACTACTTTATATAAATTACAAAAATCTAGTTTGCAAAACAAACATAATTAGGACAATTTAAATGTAGCAATCTAGCAATTGAGCAACTAGATTAGTTTTCTATGGTTTAGCATGATAACTACACCATTAAACCATGATTAATGTTAAAAACCCTCACTTGAATTTCACAAACCCTAATCCCAAAAATCAAACCCTTTTCTAGAATATCCTAAACTAGCAATTACAACCAAATTAACACTTGAATAAAATAGATTATCATAATTAAAGAACAATTTAACAAAAAGTCAAGATTTATACCTCACAAGATTTGAGATCTAGCATGAAAATCTTGACCTCCAATATGCTAACTTGCTCCAAGAATCATGCGAGAATTGGCCAAGGAATAATGGGTATGTGTTGGATTTGGGATTAGTGATGTTTTTATGTGGATTTTGAAGAAATTTTGGGAGATTTTTGATGTGAGAAGAGATGGGGAAAGAGGAGGACAGCAGCTGGGAATGGGGGTCGGCCAAGGCAGGAGAGGGGAAAATGGTGGGTGAGGTGGTGTTGAAAAGTCAAAGAAATACCCCATACTTCATTGTTCAACTCCATGCTTTAATTCTTTATTGATTATTTTTTCTTTTAAGCTTTCATTTCATTCAAAATTTGGAGTGTGAGGTGGGGGGACAGCATAGTGCTCGGCTAGAAATTTGGGGATGGGTGTGGGTTTTGTTTGGGTGAGAAAAAATGATAAATGTTATACCCCACTTCCATTTACACTAATTTCACCAAAAAAGCATTTTTTCTTCAATAATTTCTAACACCGTTTGGCAGTTTCATTTTGTTTCAAAAACAACATGTTAAAATTTTGTTTAATGTGTTATGATGCACAAAATTTGTTTCAACTCATTCCAATTTGTAATTTTCCCTAATTAAATGTATTAGTGACGACTTAAAATAATATTAAAATAATTAATTTCGGAAATTTTTTCAGAAAATTAGAAATTTTACCGGTGGCTCAATAGACACCAAATACTAGCAATTACATAGCTAGAATATGTATATTTAATTTTATAATAAAGATATTTGTATTTTGACTTTTTACAAAAAATCCCCTTATTTTACCGATTTTTCCGAAATTTCACCAAAATGATTTTCAAAACGTTACAATTCACCGAGTCAGGAGTTGGGATTTTCAGGTTGGATTTGCTACAACTAACCCTAATTCTAGAGATCTTTAGTATCTGGCTTTGGTGCTATATAAAGGACCGATGGCTAAACCTTGAAATGATCAAACCGAAGAGATCACGAAGTTCCAGTTGACTCACGCATCCAGGTTGATCAATCAGCTGTTCATTTACCTCCTTCAAGATAGATCGAGAAGAAAACTAGGGTTTTGTATTCCACTTTCCAAATGAACAAAAAGTGTAACTGATCAAGTTGATTAATAAAAATTGTTGCTTTATTCTTATTGCATTTATTTTTTATTTATATCATGATCTCTATCCGTTCTTCTATCTCCATCATGCGCGAGTAAATCACCGCTTGATAGGGTTCGTAGGATTAGGGTAGAATAGTGGATGAGAAAATACTTTAACTTTTTTAAGTCTTATGAAGTTTATAAAGTTTAGCAAAATAAATGTTAACATTCTAATCGTGCGCGCTATCATTTTATTGATAGTCTTGACCGTGATTTGAGATTAGATTAACAATTGTTTTGTTAAGGGCTAGACATGAATAGAGATCAATGAAAGAACAAGGGTCAATAGTGTGGAAACACTTGTTTCTTCCAAGAACCCTAATCCTCATTCATCACTATCAATTTAGTTTTAAATCTATTAATAGATAAAATGAGTCATCTTTATTATTCATCCATGACTACTAAATCCGAACGAACCCTAGATGCTCTTTTCTGATATAAAATCTAAATTTTTATTTAAACTAGATCTATTTTCTACATCCGTATTTTGACGTAGATCTAGAAACTATTCTCCACTATTCTTTGTTCTTCTATTCTTCCTCTTTTTCAACACGTCTAAAGTAAGATTGAAAGATTCAACGTTTCCCTGAGGACGACCCGTACTCATCTCGGTCTAGCTACACGCGACACCGTTATTGATTGCGGTTATTCTACAAACACTTCTTTAAGATAGATCAATCAGGCTACGACAAGTTTTTAAGAAAACCTTTTGCGTAATTAACTTGATATCGTTGTAGGATCAAGTGATTTGAAAAGGAGTGGTTTAAGCTCCGTTTTTAAAATCGATTTTTTCAAAATAAACCGAGTGGGAGTAACATCTGCTAGCATTTAATAAAGAGGTCATTCCCGGTGAAGGGATCTAGGCTCTTTCCTCATCGAATGAGGTGCAGGATGCTCATCAAGGAACACCACTATGCAAAGAAAGAACTAGAGCTAGTAGTTTTGAAAATTTGATTCCACAACATCATTAGGTTTTTCTCCTTTTCATTAATCTCATTAATGAAGTCCCATTATTTATGCTTCCAAAGTATCACAGATAAAGAAACGAAAATACTTATATAACGTACGCTTATGCCATCCGCATTCTTTACGGGGTCCCGTCATACACCGTTAGGTTAGATAACTAACGACAGAGCGGGGGCAGGACTAACGCGGATGCAAAACATAAGCAATGTTTATTATATATCATATATATAATATAAAGTATTCATCTCAGGCAGTTTTATGATCTCATTACAGAACATTACAGCAGAAGTCAACATATGAAATATTGGTTATACTAGGAGGTCCGTGTTTTAAATTAAGCCGGTAAAAACACGGATTCCAAGGCCGTGATGAATAGCCAAACCCATACCTCTACGAGAGCGGCAAGCAACCCTACCAATTCTAGAGTTAGGAGACCCGGTCTCGACTCCTCGAGATGGTTTTCCACTGGACTCTAGAACTCGGTTACTTGTGCTCCCCGCTTTGGGTTTATCCCAATACGGAAAAGTAAATAATATACATCAATGGTGACATCATCCTCAACCCGGAAGTGCCCTAATAAAATAATATTATATACAAGTTTTTACATGAATGAAAATGAAAAACTCTCATCTCACGCAAAACCCCCGGCTATTCAAACACGACGATCCAATATAACATATCACAGCAACACATAACATCACATGTCATCAACGTAAGTAAATATGCGTATCCCAATTGTCGTTGACGTATAGCAACGAAACCGGCGATACACCACACATTACACTTACGGTCACAGAAAAGAAAACGAAAACTACAATAATTAGAATCCGCAACATCCTTAGACATCATAAACCCGGAATATCTCATACCCTAAATTTCATGCTTAACATATAAACCTTGCATTTTAGTCTCATATTTGTTAGTTATATGTATGCCTTAGAGGCCATTACTATACATGAGATGTATATTGCAGTGGATGCTTGGACATATATAGGGAGGACTTTCTTGCTCGACATGATAGTATGCTATCTGGTTACTCTTTACCTTAACGTGTACACTGATTGTCTCTCTGTTACATGTTGGTAAAGCCCTTAGGATGTGTACTTGACTACCTGGACTATGATGCGGATCATACTAGTGGGGACATGATAGTCCATAAGTACATCCTTCAAGGTCCCTAGTCGTGGGTGTATCAAGACGGGGCATTGATATACTAGAGTAGACTAGCGTATACCTTCTCGACCCATGTTGATGGGCGATGGATGATCCCATATCCATTGGTGTTTGACATCAGAGATGATATACGGGTGCTCAGTAGTGACTGGGTACACTGGACGGACTCGCCGAGAACTCCCCGATGGTATTATACCTTACGTCAGATGGCAGTTCTCTGGTGACACTGGTACAGGTTAGTCTGTAGACCCGAGATCGTCATACAGTCTTTTGTGATTCCCACTGTGCTTTGATTTCCACCTTACCACATCCAAGAGGGCGTGCAAAACGGTGGTTTTTGGGTACAGTCCCGAGTCGTATGGAGGCAATGAGCGATAGGAGGGGTTTCTTCTCTCCCGGTATTGGGGGTTGATGTTGCGCTATGCTCGATTAGCCATAACAGGGAAGTCCCTGGCCAGGGCTGGTTTGGAGATTTACTGGTAAGTGTTACCAGTAGTTTCTCGACCCGTTATGAGCCTCGCATCGGCATGACTTATCGGTTATTGGGGTCTGACGTTTACCACCCCTAGACTTGATATGCGACATATCAGACGAGGAGACCGAACTATATGGTAGTATCACCGTCAGGCTTTTTGCAGGAGTTGGAGCGGGCTTGCTTGCTGATCTTCTGATCGCTCAATACCCGGGTAGCCGTTACATCCAGCTAGTACCGCTGACGGCTTGTGGGTGCTTGATATGATCATCACCTACTGCCGGCGTATTGATGAGTCTTTAGAGTCCTACATAGAGGTTTTACTGGCTCAGGAAAAATGAAATAGGAGCGCATATGTGATATGTGCGGGACCGAGAATAATGCGAGTATATGATACCGTATTCTATTCTCGCGATGTTTGTATCGATCGGTTATATGCGATATAACCAGGTTATCGAATCAAGGGTTGATTCGATAAGTCGATACATTGGATGTTAGTCGGTTATATGAGATATAAATGGATTATTAAGTCAAGTGTTGATTTAATAATTTAGTGTATAATTGTATATGTGATATACTAATTTACATTAACTAACATTGGTTCACTTAAGCATTTGTTTTTCTCACTTGTGCACAATTTAATATATATGTGATATATATTTATTTGTGTTCTTTCTGTATCATGGTTGTTGATACAACTTTCATGGGTGTATGAGACTTACCATGCTATTTGTTATGTTGGGTTTAATATTTAAAAGTAATTACAAAATTAGTAGAAAATTAGAAAATTGCATGAAGCTTGTGGAAGCTTGTGAATGCATTGACTAAGTCCACTAAGTTTGTTTTTACTTTGGATTCTTGTTAACCTAACCATCACACTTAGCCATGAATAAGTCCCTACATGAGTTAGTATATGATACTCGCTCACCCATGGTTAGCTCACTCACTTGATAATTATCTTCATCTTTTCTTTTGTTCATCTTCTTCTTCTTTGAGCAAAAGAAAAGCTTGCTAGGGTTTTCAAAAGAGAGTGAATCATTGTGAGAAAAAAAATTCTAAAATGAACCCACTTCCTATTTCTCCATCCTCTACTAGACTAGAACTTTAGTTTAGGGTGTTTGCTTCACTAATTCTCTAGTTAGTGAAGTAGAAGCTTGAGTTCGTATTCCCTCGACGTAGATCATCTTCGGCCTCGAAGACTTCAAGCAAAATCGTTGCCCTCTTCTCATGGAGCCGTTCGAGAGTCCGGGAGTTCGATGATCGCAGCGAAGGGACTACAACAAGGAGCTTTAGAAGTGAAGGACCGATCTACAAAGGTTGTATTTCGTATTCACTTAGTCGTAAATGATATTTACTTGCATGTGAAACCCTAATTATCTAGCAAAGATCTTGTTTAGGATTATTCGACACAGCTAAAATTTTAATCAGGCATGGTTGATGCCTTGTAGTACCTTGTTAGTATTCCTAGTAACCCTACAGTGGTATCAGAGCCTAGCTAGAGCATTAGGCGACGTGTATACGAAGTTAAAACCCCGATCGAACCCGGAAACGTCAATTTAACCCTCTCTCTGGACATTTTTTTAAAACTGTGATTTTTCTGAATTAAAAATACCTAAAAAATTCAGCAGGTGATTCTAGGAATTATTGTGCAAAACGAAAAAGTAAGGAGTACGGATCGCCGCGGAACCGCGGCAATACCCTGCTTGTGTCATGGATCCGCGGCCGTACAGTGAGCTTGTGCTTTGGGTTTTGCACAGTAATACCCGTATCTGTTATTTCTTTTTTCTGGGTATTTTTTATCTGACTCAAGTGTTGAGTATTCTGGGGTTTATTTTGTATTCGTTGATTCAATCGGAAAATTTGATTTCGTTATGTTTTCCGGATATTTAGAAAGTATTAAAAGGTTCGGATGGATATCAATAACTCACTTTTTCCCGACCCGGAAAATTTCCAAGTGTTGGATTTTTCCGTTGTTCAAGAACGTCTAAATCGTGCAAGTTACGCAATGGACTCTCTAGAAGACAACAAACCTTAACTCGATTATGTGACCGTTTTGAATTGCCTTTTGAACCTTAGGGTTTGGGGCAGTACGGCGTTGCCACATGTGAGACGTTGGCTTGACCCTTCTACGGCTGGACCATTGGTACTGTGGCATGTGGTGGATATTTTTAAACTCCCCTCAAGTGTTGAGAACTATTTGGGAAAACTTGGGTGTTTGATTATTCGATCGGAAAGTTTAACATTGTCTATTTATCTGGAATGTGATACAATATTTAGAGTCCACATGTAGTTATTAGATAACTAATTTGAATGTTATAAACATAGCAGTTTAGTCTCAAATGATCGGTTGCCACGGAATTTTGATGCGATCAAAAGTCCGTCGCAATCACGTAGCGTACGCAGATACTCGCCGGGTAAACTTAATAGACAGCCACGCCCCAAAGCCCCAACTAAGTGACTATAGGAGAACCCCATCGCTAAAAGCATCCGTCTGGGTGCTCGCGGCAGCGGTGTTCCGCCTTAGTGAACTTCGTCGTCGGCATCCGGGGGTGCGGCCGTCTACTAAAGTTTACGACGAGCATTCGATCACATATCGGGAATCTTGTTGAATTGCCCAACTAGATATTGAAAAGTGTTTTCGATATAGAGACTAAAATGCGGGGTTTATAATTGTTAGGCATGTGATGTCTAAGGAGGTTGCGGATTCCAACTGTTGTAGTTTTACACTTTTTTTTCTGCGACCGTAAGTGTAATATATGTTATCGCCGGTTTCATTGCTATATGTCAACGACAATTGGGATACGCATATTTACTTACGTTGATGACATGTGATGTTGTGAGTTGCTGGATATGTTATATTGGATCGTCGCATTCTGAATAGCCGGGGGTTTTATGTGAGATGAGGGTTTTTATTTTCATTCATGTAAAATTTAATGTATGTAATATTCTTTTATTGGGGCACTTCCGGGATGAGGTTGATGTCACCATTTGTATATTATTTACTTTTCCGCACTAGGATAGACCCAAGGAGGAGAGCACAAGTAACCGGGTTCTGGAGTCCAGTGGGAGACCAACTCGAGGAGTCGAGTTCGGGTCTCCTAACTCTAGAATTGGAAGGGTTGCTTGCCGCTCTCATAGGGGTCTAGGGGTGTGGGTTTGGCTATTCATCACGACCATGGAATCCGTATTTTAGAGAGGCTCAAAATAAAACTGTCACGACCCAAAAGTACGGAACATGACCGGCACCTAGGCTACGAACGTCTTAAGGCGTACGTGCTCTAAGTAAGCCGAGCCCAGAAATCCAAACCAAGAAAAGTAGTGGAGTGAAGGAAAACCATATGTAAATCAACAAGTTTGCAACATAATATACAACGCCTAAAGGCGAGGATCACAACAGAAAGGAAACTCAACAGCACGAGATCCACAGAAATATAACGCGCGACTCTAAGGTCGAAAGAATAAACATCACTGGTCTCTATCTCATTTAAGTACATGTTTGGTTGATGGAACTTCTAGATACAACTGAAATATAATATACAAAGTATAGTGGTGGGTATGATAAAAATAACCCCCCTACTAGCAAGTCACCTGAAGAAGCTGTGCCCGCAAAGCCATAATGGAACCCGTACGGCAAACCTGCAAGAAACTGGGGCACAACGGGGGTGAGTTGCCAACTCGTGAATAGAAAACATCTACGAAAAGAAAATCGTATGCATGACGCAATCCTAGGTCATACGATCATAATATATAATCCTCAAATATATAACCAGCATTCTATAACAATGGCTAGGGTAACTATCTAACCCAAAAGAAATCCCATGTGTCTGTATCAGTGACAGTGCCTCAGGTAGCAATGTATCATATGAATAATGTAAGAATGCATGAAGAGTATGATCAATGTAATCAAAGTCCGTATGTGATCAATGTCCGTATATAGGTGGATCCCGTCCACGTGTCACCTAATGACAATAAGCATCATGCATGTAAATATGAGGATATAGTCAAAATCATGGAAAAACATCATGAACCCTGTGCCCAGCATCGGCACAAAACATAGCCTAAATCTCAATATCAGAATGTCTCTGATAAGTCTCACTATCTAGGGCGCCGTCAATCCAGACCGGCCCCTACCATCAATCTCAAGACCACGACGGTATCCTCCGGATATCCGACGCGTCGGGTAAAATCACCGGTCGGTAGTGCTCCCCTGCCAGGCTCAACGCCATCTCCTGTGATCTTCTTGCCCCGGGGTACCGCACCGGGCCTACCATATACCCGCAATCGGCCTCATCCGCCTCCTCGAATCGGGTTTCACATGTTGCTCTCAGCACCGAGAAAGCACATAGTGGACGCACTGAAATATCATATCAGGGGTAACCGGGTTTTTACAACAATTACATAATCTCTTTGAAATACCCACGGTTCCCAAATCCAGAAATATCATAGAACAACATATCTCAATGCGCATAATCAGAAAACATGATGTATGTGACATATCAATGAAGTGCAAGTATAACAGTATATCATGCAACATGGAATAATAGTATGCACATACAAGGGTCATATCCTGCAGCAATAATACTACTGTGTAGTGACATGACAATTACCGATGAAGATGTGTGTGAACCGGCAAGTAAGTGTACGTGGTACATACGCATCATCGGTAATGGTGCTAGTGTCCTAACAGCATAATGTCAACAATAGAATATGAATCACAATAAGTATGTGATGCAGAGCAACAATAATAATGTGCAGAGCTGAATACCAAACACAATGATAGCTAAACTGCATCTAATGTCATAAGAGTCATATAGCTACACCACTATAAGGCTGAGCTAAAGCTAACAGTAGGTAAGGGAAACCGCCTAACCTCTGAGTCGATACATATATATACATATAGTCGGTGATCCCGCCTCGATAATATCACATCTGATACCATATTGCTATAATCGGTTATTCCCAAGTCAAGAGTGCGGATCAAACATCAAATTACAGCTCGTACGTAAATCCGTCGTACGGCATCCCCAAATCTGGGTACGGGTCAAAATCATATTCATTATATTACTCATCTGGTATCCTCTTATCAAGATCATCATCTGGGGTACTGACCTACGTCTAGTACAATGCCAATATCATCACTATAGTCATGACCTGACTACTAATCGACAGTCTCGTATAAATCGATATCATCATCATATATCGTCAATATAATCATAATCCGGCTTCCGATTGACAGCCTCTAGCAAAACGACATCATCAGCACATATCATCTCAAGGAGTAAACAACGCCCAAGGCGGCTTATCATAAATATCTTGTCATCTCATATCATATCATATCCTATCTCGTATCATAATCACATGTCGATCATTTTATATATATTACTATTCCTATGGTATTATCATCCAAGACCCGCTATCATATCAGGACGTATATCAAGTACGAATCCTGCCAATCACCGATATCATAATCTCAGATCAACTCTCATTGACTCATCTCAATCCCAAGTATCATCCTCAAATCCGTATGTGAACACATAGTCCCATACCCACGTGAACACATATCTATAAAGAATCCCATAACCACATATGTAATAAGGATGTATGTAAGTATGTATGTGTGAATATGTATGTGTAGTGCACCCACTACCCTAGGGTTCGTAACCTTTCACCAATCCAACACACCAATATCCATTTTAACATTATTATTGATCCCAAATGACATATAATATTTGTAAGTGTGTATACGCATCCGTATACATCACGACGAATTGCGGGGGTGCTATACGCCATCCACCCGACTTCTCCTCGTAGATATAAATCTACTCACCTTTCTTATGTGTGCCGGTGCCGATGTCGCCACTTGCATCTCCAACGCTTCGATGCCACGTGGGGTACCTACAAGGATATCATACGCTAAAACACATGAAAACCATGTCGGATACCAAAATGGTGCGCGCTACGCTCATAGGTAAAAACCTGTAGCCTTGCGTGCAAACACAGCCAACAACCTGCTGCCGTTGGCGTTCAAACGCCACCCGACAGTTACGAATCATCGAATACCAAAATCCATACGAAAACAAGTCGTAAATTACACGCCAACTCAAGAAAATCAACCCAGATTCTACCCTGATTGGAATCAGACAAAACTAGATATACCAGGGGTCAAGTTTACAGGTAAAAGAGCCGTGCACGCAAAACGAGGGGGTTTCCTCCTGCTCTGGCCGCAAATTGCGGCCAGAAGGAATAAAATGGCGGCCTGAAATGTGAGTTGGAGACTAAGGCTTTGGGTGTTGGTTCTTATCTGCCTGCATGTCTCACTGCCAAGTCAATTTTATTTTAGGAGGCCCCGGGTTGTAGCAGAATCCATAAAGGTCACAAAATCGACACAATCGCTAAAATACGCCAAGTCGCAACTTTCAGGTAACTAACTGGAAATATGGAGTAATCTTGGTTGCAATGGTCTCAAATACACCTAATAAGGTTATACTAACGATCAAAACCAACCCTTGGTCAAGTCTCACTCAAATTTGCCTAAACTAGCACTAATCCATATAATAACACTAAGTTTCAGTTAAACAACTATAACTTTGCAAGTTAGGAGTTGGGTTGTGAGATTATACCTCAAGGGAATCCTAGGATGAAGGGGAAGGGAAGGAGGAGGAAGTGAAGAGGAGTGAGTTGCTGTTGTTTTGCTCCTGGTGTTGCTGCTGATGTTGATCAGGCTGCTGCTGCTGCTATGAGCTGTTGCTGTTGCTACAGCAGTGGCTATTGTTGTTGTTGCTTGGTGTTGTGGGAAGGGTTGTGGTGGTGTGGTGGTGTTGCTTTTAATGATGTTTTTGCTGATGTGGATGTAGTATCAGCAGGTGTAGGGGGGCTGTTTTGTGGCTGATGTAGCTGTTGATGTGAGGAAATTGGGGCTGATGTTTGTGCAGCAGCTGATGTTACTGATGTTACTGCTGCTAAGTTGCTGATGTTTCTGATGGGTTGCTTTGGGGGGATGAAGTGTGCTGATGTGAGTGTGTAGGTATTGGGCAATGGTGTTAGGGGCTGGGGTGGCTGCTGATGCAACTGATGTGCTGATATGGTGTCATGTAGCTGGGTAGGGTTGGCTGATGAAATGATTCAGCAGCTGCTGCTGCTGGAATTTCTTTAAGGGTGTGATGTGTGAGGGTGAGAGAGATGTGAGTGTTTGAGAGGCAAACAAAAGTTTGAAATGAGATGAGTTAACCCCCATCATCCTCTCTCTCACTAGATGCTTGTCAAGGCACATCCATCATGCCCCCCTCTCTCTCCACAAGTCAACCCCATCCCTAAACACCATTAAACAAAGCTAAAGACCCTTAATTAACCCCAACTATTTTAACCAAATGGTTAACCCATCATTGTTATCTAAACTTGGTTCATCCCTAAGCCATCATGAGTCCATAACATGAGACAAGTGTGAAAAATGTTATGTGCACAATTTTGCACAAAAAGCCAAAAATCCAAATAGCGATTTTTGATCGCGATTAACACTAAAGTCGCATATAATTCATCATAAAAACTGTAAATGGCATATTTCCCCAAAATAACCTATTTTAGAATTTCCAAAAATTTTCTCCGGAATTTTCCCCATTTATCGGTATTTAATTATACCGACTATTAAAATATTAAAAATTAATATTAAATTATGAAAATTCCCAAAAATAATACTTTATTTTTTTGAAATGTTACAAAAACACGGACGTCCTAGTATATCCAATGTTTCATATGTTTCTTCTGCTGCGATATCTGTGAACCATGACATATTGGAATTAAGTATGTAACATGCAAAATTCCTTCTCAAATTTCTCCATGGTTCTAGACTTTCTAGGTCAAATAAATTAGGAAATAAATTAAATATAAAATAATTATTGAAAAGACTAAAAAGGTGTAATAAATGGGGGAAGTTTCTACATGTTTCTCCACTCTTTCTTCTCTCTTTCTTTCCCCCCCATACCTTGGCCGAGTCTAGCCTTGAGGCAGCCCCCATTTTCCCAAGCTCATTCTCACTCCAAAAATTCAACAAAAATCAAAATAAAATTCCACAAAAAAACCCCAAATTCCAAATCCAATATCTACCCATTATTCTTTGGCCAAATAAGCTTGGATCTTGGAGCAAAGTTAGAATTTTGGAGGCTAGGTTGCATGTGTGATCTTATGTTTAGTGAGGTATAATTCTAACCTTAGTGTTAATTGTAAGTTAATTACTTAAATTGAATGGATTTCAATATTTAATTATGATTCTAGTTGATAAATTAAAAATTCAAGAAAGGGTTTTTAAATCAAATTAGGATTTTTATCACTGGATATTGATCTTAATGTGTAGTTTAACATGTTAGGTAATGCTAAACCTAATCTAGAAGCTAAATTGTAAATTGTTACAATTAATTTGTCCAAATTGCTTAATTGTTACAAACTAGGTTTTTGTAATATATATATATATATATATATATATATATATATATATATATATATATATATATATATGTGAGATAAAATTCTAATGAGAGTTTTTATCATTAGATTATGGTTTTAGTAAGTAGATTAACATGTTAATGGAATGCAAAACCTAATCTAATTACTAGTTGCTAATTTTTACTTTAAAATTTTCCTAATTATGCTAATTTTGCTAACTAGGTTTTTAGAAATTAATTAAATAATTGAGATAAAAATCTAATTAGGGTTTCAGGACATTATTAGCATTATAAATTGTAGTTTAATACTTTAGTTCATGTAAAACCAAGCTTAGGTGTTGAGTTGTGAATTTTGCTTTGAAATTGTTAAAATTGGATAAAATTACAAACTAGAATTTTGGGTTTAATACAAATTGATGAGATTAAATTATAGAAATGGTTTATATGACCTAGTTAGGATATTGTCATGACCTGAAGGTATGGAACGTGGCTGGCACTTAGATTACGAGACGTCTAAAGGCGTAACGTAAACTAAGTCAGCTAAAGCCCAAAAAATCTAAACCAAAATCAACAAGAGTGAAGGAAAACCTAACATGAAAACGAATTTAAAATCAATTAAGTTGTATTAACCCCGTTTTAAAAACATCAAAATTTTCCGAAAATTTCGGCAGAGTCTCCTTTGTAAATATTAGCCCCCAAAATGGGTACAACAAGATATATAAACCTGTAATAACAAAATGGCATCCCCAAGCGGGAGCTAGCTCTTCGCCCAAGGCGGATCACAACCACACGCAATATATATGCAGAATCAAGCAATTAAGCATAAAGAAATGCAAAATATAGGAAAAACACAACGTCGGCTCAAGTGAGCTTGACCCCAAAGAAACCACATATACACAAATCTCTCAGTCTCATCACTAGGTCATATATATAAATAAGAAGTGGTAGATGGAGAATACTAGATACAATGATAGTACAAAAAAAGAGATAAGGTGTCCTCGCAACCCACCTACGGGCAATGTCGCGAGTCTGAGCAAAAGGAGCCAATGATAAGATAAGCCCGCCGCTACAAGCCTGACGGGTCCGACCTGCAAGACACTGTGGCACAACGGGGGTGAGTTGCCAGCTTGTGAGTAGAATATAATATCTAGTAAGGCTATCGTAAGAATGCACGCAAATGCGTCACAACATGTATGTCTAGATGTGATGTAATGCCACTAGTATGTATGCACATGTATGCAACATCATTACGAAATCTGTAAGTGTTTAAAATACTATAAGCTCTGCATTCTTAACTTAGAAAATGAATATCTGTGCAATAGCTAAAGCACCATCAATGAAATCATCTGAAAACCGTGTCAAGCATCGACACCAAAAATGGAAATATATCTGTCTCAATCTCTCACTTTATCAATGTCTCAATACATCGGGCTCCGTCAGTCCAGATCGGCCCATATCATCAAATCTCACGACAACGGTCGGTATCCTCTGGATATCCGCCGCGCCAGACATCACCGGTAGGTAGTCTTCCCCTGCCAGGCTCATCGTCTACAACTCGATCTTCTTGCCCTGGGTACCATACCAGGCCTACCATGTACCCGAGACGGTTCATCCACTCCTCGAATCGGGTCCCGAAATCCAACAGAAAACATGAAAACTCATGGTGTACGACACATACATCACGAGAAAACCGCAACTTTATTTTAAAAATGATAATAATAAGCTTTCGTTAAATTCTTGCGGTTTTCCCCAAAATCCAGAAATCTCATCAATACTGAAATCCTCAAGAAAATCATAATACCCAACATGTTGTATATGATAAATGTTTATGATATCAAAGGTATGCAATTGATTTATGACTAGGAATCTATATAAGCATGATGATGATGTAAGGTATATACAAGCTATGCAATTCGATGTATCATGTATGATGCAAGTGGTGATACTAAACTAAGCAGGTTTTAAAGTGCTCGTGACATGTCAATTACCAAGGCATGTGTGTTCACATGAATAATGCACGTGCGACATGAGCCAATGGTAATGGTGTAAGTGTCTTAAAAGTTGATATCACACATAGGTATATAGATGTCTATGCAATGCCAGCAGACGAATAACTAGACCGGTATGTATATGAATGAGATGGTTAACTAACTAACTATGCATATAATTTGCAAGTAATAAAGTGATCCTAACTATGGGGCGCCTCGCACCATCCAGACGATTTCCCCATAGATGTATACATCTACTCACCCGGACGCCTCGCTAATCTGATCCAACCACCGCTTTGCCTTTGCGCGCCGTGTCCGATGTTTCCGCAACCGATCCTAAAATTGCATAACACACAACATAAGATTAAACATCATGAAACATCACAAGTCACAATATGAAAATATCGACGCTCACAAGTTAGGCACAACGTGCACTCGGTGCGCGGAAAACACACGAAAATCGCTAAAAGCTTAACTAAAATCGTCGTTTCGGGGCAACCGTCAAAACTAAAACCCGAATAAGCCAAACTCCGCATTCGCACACCCTACAAGTTGTAGTAGATGCTAAAATTATCATCAATATATCGCAATTAATTCACCTCCAAAGAATTTAGAAAATCTAGTAAGCATTGACATAGAAATTTCGATGCAAATATCACGATTTAACGATATAGCGATCGCAAAATCGCACAACATCCAATTTAAACTACTAGATGGTCACAACATAAATTATAACCCACTTACAAAGCTTCAAACCCTAAATAAAATTCCAAACCTTTACTAGAATTTCCTAAACAAGAAATTATAACCAAATTAACACTTTAAAAATCTAAATTAGCATATTTAAACTACCAATTTAACAACTAGATTAAAATTATACCTCCCAAGTGTTGATCCCCTTGCACTTAGCCTCCAAAGATGCCTCTTTTCTCCTTGTTTTAAACCAATTAGGGTTTGGGAAGAGGTAGAATAGGGTTTAGGTTTGAATTAGTGAAGAAAATTGTGTATTTTTGTGGATTTTAACATGAATTTTGAAGCAAGAAAATAGGGGAAAGGGGAGGGCTGCCGCAGGCTAAGCTCGGCCTGGGGGTGGGAGGGGGAGAAAGTGAGAGAAAAGTGTGGAAATTTCTAAGAAAAAGTCACTCTCAAATGCATTTAATGCTTAACACATCAATTTTTACAAAAAAGCCCCTTTTTAATTCATTTTTGCTTTAATTTTTAAACCATAGAACTAAAATCTTGAAAAGTCTTGATACAATTTTTGTTACACTAAATTTTAGTTTATAATGGTTCCTAAGTGTGTAATTTACCCATTTAAATTTGTATTTATCACTAATTTAATGTATTTTTAAAAGCTTAAAATAATATTAAAAATAATTAATTAAGGAATTTTTTTTAAATAACTAGAAATTTTTAAGTGACAATTTAGTGACTAATTTCAAGCATTATCTTATCTAAATTTTGTATAATTAGGCCTATATTAAAAAATACTTATTTTGACTTTTTACGGAAAAGACTGATTATTTTGTCGATTATCGAAAAACTGCCTAAACGATTTTCGAAGAGTTACAGTCTTCCCCCCTTAAAGAAATTCGGTCCTAAAATTTAGAATTTAACTATGCGTACCTTCAAAAAGATGGGGATATTTCTTCCTCATCTCGTCCTCAGTCTCCCAGGTGACCTCCTCGCTGTTCGGGCCACGCCAAAGAACCTTGACGGACGGTATAACCTTCGATCTCAATTTCTTTACCTGCCGATCCAAAATGACCACCGGCTGCTCGGTGAATGAAAGATCGCGCTCTAGCTAGATCGTCTGGTGCTGAATCGCATGGGAAGGGTCATGAAGGTACTTGCGGAGCATCGAAACATGGAACACGGGGTGAACATCGGGGAAGCTGGGCGGAAGAGCTAACCGATAAGCCACTGAACCGACACGCTCTAGGATCTCGAAAGGACCAACATATCTAGGACTAAGCTTGACTTTTCGCCTAAATCTCATCACGCCCTTCATTGGAGATACCCTTAGGAAAACATGATCGCCAATAGCGAACTCGAGTCGGCGACGACGCCTGTCAGCGTATGATTTCTGCCTACTCTGGGCCGCTCTCATCCTGTCCCGAATCAGTTGTATCTTTTCGGTCATCTCATGTACGATCTGCGGCCCTAAAATACTGCTCTCCCTGAGCTCTTTCCAACATACAGGCGATCGACATCTCCTCCCATATAAAGCCTCCAAAGGCTCCAACTGAATCGTCTCGTGGAAGCTATTATTGTAGGATAACTCGATCAAGGGCAAATGACGATCCCAGCTACCACCGAAGTCTAAAACACAAGCTCTGAGCATGTCCTCAAGAGTCTGAATAGTATGCTCTGACTGACCACCAGTCTGCGGATGAAAAGCTGTGCTAAAACTCAATCGGGTGCCCAAAGCCTCCTGAAGTTTCTGCCATAATCGGCTGGTAAACTGGGTGCCTCGGTCGGACATGATGCAAGTTGGGACGCCATGCAGTCACACGATCTCATCAATATAAACCTGAGCGTACTGAGCAAATCTAAAAGTGGTCTTCACTGGCAGAAAGTGAGCCACTTTCGTCAGTCGATCCACAATCACCCAAATAGAGTCACACCCTCGACTGGTCCTGGGTAGACCCACAATGAAGTCCATGGAGACCTATTCCCACTTCCACTCAGGGATGGGCAAAGGCTGTAACTCGCCGACTAGCCTTTGGTGCTCGGCCTTAACTTGCTGACAAGTCAGGCATCTCGATACAAAGTCTGTAACATCCTTCTTCATCCCGTCCCACCAGTAAACCTCTCTCAAATCACAGTACATCTTGGTGGAACCTGGATGTACACTGTACACTGATCTATGTGCCTCCTCAAGGATATCACGCCTCAGTCCCTCAGAATCTGGTACGTACAGTCGAGTCCCAAATTGAAGTATCCCCTGATCATCAATCACGAACTCGGAAACTCTGCCCTGCCGAATCTGCTCGATAATCTGTAAAATACGGGCATCACCGGACTGTGCCTCATGAATACGGTCAAGCAACTGTGGGCGTGGTCTGAAATGGGCCAGATGTCCCTCTATAGGAGTAAAATCGAATTGCACTCTGCTGTCACATAACACCTGCCAATCCGCCGTCAACTGCATCTGTACTGCGCTCAAACAAGATAAGCTACCTCCGGGCCTCCTACTCAAAGCATCTGCCACCACATTCGCCTTGCCCGGATGGTATAGAATCTCGCAGTCATAATCTTTCACCAACTCCATCCAACGGCGCTGTCTCAGATTTAGATCTCGCTGCTGAAAGATATACTTCAAGCTCTTGTGGTCAGTGAATATCTGGCATGACTCGCCGTATAGGTAATGTCTCCAGATCTTAAGTGCAAATACTACTGCAGCCATCTCTAAATCATGAGTGGGGTAGTTCTGTTCGTGTTTCCTCAACTGCCGAGAAGAATACGCGATAACTCTGTCGTGCTGCATCAATACACAGCCCAGCCCCACTCGAGAAGCATCAAAATATACCACAAAACCGCCCGATCCTGAAGGCAATGATAACACTGGTGCAGTAGTCAGACGAGTCTTCAACTGCTGGAAACTATCCTTACATTCCTGGGTCCAATCGAAAGGAACCCCCTTCCGGGTCAACCCGGTCAACGGTGCAGCAATACGAGAGAAATCCTGGACAAAACGTCGATAATAGCCGGCCAGACCTAGAAAGCTGCGAACCTCTGTAACTGATGCCGGTCTGGGCCAACGCTGCACTGCCTCAATTTTCTTCGGATCCACAAAAATACCATCTCTCATCACCACATGACCCAAGAAGTCGACACTGCCTAGCCAGAATGCGCACTTGGAAAATTTGGCGTACAGCTGATGCTCCCTCAAAGTCTGCAAAGTGATACGTAAGTGCTGCTCATGCTCCTCCTGGCTCCGAGAATATACCAAGATGTCGTCAATGAAAACAATGATGAACTGATCAAGATACGGCCTAAATACATGGCTCATCAAGTCCATAAATGCTGCCGGGGCATTGGTGAGCCCGAACGACATCACCAAGAACTCATAATGACCATAACGTGTACGGAAAGCGGTCTTCGGAATATCCTCCTTCCGAACCAGCAACTGATGATAACCTGACCGTAAATCAACCTTCGAGAAATACCCTGCACCCTAGAGCTGATCGAATAAGTCGTCAATGCGGGGTAGGGGATATCTGTTCCGCACAGTAACCCTGTTCAGCTGACGATAATCAATGCATAAGCGCATACTGCTGTCCTTCTTCTTAACAAACAGGACGGGAGAACCCCAAGGTGACACACTCGGTCTAATAAGCCCTTTATCCAGCAAGTCCTGTAACTGATCCTTCAGCTCTCTAAGCTCCGCCGGGGCCATCCGATAAGACGGTATAGAGATAGGCCCCGTGCTGGGGATCAAGTCGATGCAGAACTCAATCTCGCACTTTGGTGGCAGACCAGGCAGCTCGTCAGGGAATACATCAGGAAACTCTCTCACAACAGGGACTTGGTCCAACGGAACCTCTGTGACACTAGTATCACAAACATAGGCTAAGAATTCCTGACTTCCTTTCCTCAAGAGCTGACCAGCGCGAAGAGAAGAAATCAAGCTCGGAAGGGTAGCGCTACGATCTCCCTGAACAACAAGAACCGGCTCACCAGGAAAACTGAATCTAACTGCCTTCTCACAGCAGTCCACAGATGTATAACAGGTGGCAAGCCAGTCCATACCAAGAAGAACGTCGAAGTCTAGCATATCGAGGAGAATCAAATCAACTGAAGAATCTCTCTCCCCGATACGAACGGGACACGATCGGTACACAAAACGGGCAACAAACGACCCGTCTACCGGAGTAATAACAACAAGCGGCTGATCTAACGAAGAAGACTCTCAGCCCAACCTCGGTGCAAAGTATGTGGATACATAAGAATGTGTGGAGCCTGGATCAAATAATACCCGTGCATCAAAAGAACATACTGGGAGAGTACCTGTCACAACGGCATTGGATGCATGTGCATCCTGAGGAGTCAACGCGAACACTCGGGCCTGTCCACCACTAATAGTTGGCTGTCTTATGCCTCTACCTCTGCCTCTGCCTCTGTCGCCTCATCCTCTCTGAATAGGACCGCCACGCCCACGACCTATAGGAGCATCTGCCTGGCGTGGAGCATCATCAGGGGTAGGAAGTAGAGCTCTCTGAAGAGGTGGTGAGGGTAGTAAGGTCACATGTGGCACTGTCGCCGCGCCCTCGCGTCCCATGGTACAGTCTCTGACACGATGGTACTGACTCCCGCACCGAAAACATCCTGGCGACAACTGCTGGGTCTGCGGATATGAACCAAATAAATGACCCTGTCTCAATCCTCTGTCGCCACCATCTCCCAGAAAGAATCTATCACGGTGTCTACCCACCTGCCGTTGGGCTAGCGTATCAGTATGAATCCGCTTCGGCCCAGAAACGACCGGAGTCTCAGAAATGCGCTCTTCCGGAAGTTAGGCTGCATCCATCGCGGCTGCGTATGTGTCAAAGGCAGGGTGCCGATGGCAAGGAATAGCTGTGTGTCAAGCCCTCGCACAAACCTCATTATTCTCTTCTCTTCCGTGTCTACTAGGTACGGAGCATATCAAGACAACTGGGTAAACTGTATATCATACTCAGACACTATCATCCCAGAAGTCTTGCGCAAAGACTCAAAACTACGGGCTCGAGCATCTTAGACACTCTCCGGAAGGAAACGGGTAATAAATGCAGCTGTAAACTCATCTCAAGTCATAGGAGGTAGATCTGCAGCTCGGCCTCTCTCGACTGAATCGTATCACGTCTGGGCAAGGACCTCCAGACGAAAACTCACGAACTCCACCCATCTATCATCAGAACACCTCAACGATCGGCAAATCCTAGCCATCCTATCAAAAAATGCCTGCGGGTCCTCTGTCGCATCCCTACCGGTAAAAGCTGGAGGTCTTAGCCTCAAAAACTCCTGTAGTGACACGGGGATAGTCGCAGTAGTAGCAGGAGTAACCGTCTGAGCAGCAGGTACAATCGTGGTCTGTGCGGTGGAAGGAACGTCCTCGGATCTCTGTGCCCGACTGGACTCAACTAAAGATCCCATCATCTGTCGCAACTCAGCATACCGGCCTCTAATCTGGCAATACGGTCTGAAGAGGGCGGATCAATATGAATCTGAGGGGTAGGCGTATCATTCCGCTCGATCCTTGCCTCAGACGAGCCCGCTCGAAGCTCATCCCTAGCGGCAACCCACTGAGCTCTCGTAGTCATTGGCGGCATCGAAGCTGGAATAAGAAACAGGAGCGATAAGGAAATTGCAATTGAATCAAGGAATGCAAGGAATCAAGAGGGGAAATACAAGCAATTATGTCCTAAGGTCACTTAGACGGAGTACCGTATCGTAAGTATACCGCGGAACATACCCACGCTACGCCGCTCGGCTTAAGTCACCTACTCCATCTACCAAGGGTCGTGCTACACTCAGAAAGGTAAACCTACGCTCTGAAACCAACTTTGTCATGACCCGAAGGTACGGAACGTGACTGGCACTTAGATTACGAGACATCTAAAGGCGTAACGTAAACTAAGTCAGCCAAAGCCCAGAAAATCTAAACCAAAATCAAAAAGAGTGAAGGAAAACCTAACATGAAAACGAATTTAAAATCAATTAAGTTGTATTAACCCCATTTTAAAAACATCAAAATTTTCCGAAAATTTCGGCAGAGTCTCCTCTGTAAATACTAGCCCCCAAAATGGGTACAACAAGATATATAAATCTGTAATAACAAAATAGCATCCCCAAGCGAGAGTTAGCTCTTCGCCCAAGGCGGATCACAACCACACGTAATATATATGCAGAATCAAGCAATTAAGCATAAAGAAATGCAAAATATAGGAAAAACACAACGTCGGCTCAAGTGAGCTCGACCCCAAAGAAACCATATATACACAAATCTCTCAGTCTCATCACTAGGTCGCATATACAAATAAGAAGTGGCAGATGGAGAATACTAGATACAATGATAGTACAAAAAAAAGAGATAAGGTGTCCTCGCAACCCACCTACGAGCAATGTCGCGAGTCTGAGCAAAAGGAGCCAATGATAAGATAAGCCCGCCGCTATAAGGCTGACGGGTCCGACCTGCAAGACATTGTGGCACAACGGGGGTGAGTTGCCAGCTCGTAAGTAGAATATAACATCTAGATGTGATGTAATGCCACTAGTATGTATGCACATGTATGCAACATCATTACGAAATCTATAAGTGTTTAAAATACTATAAGCTCTGCATTCTTAACTTAGAAAATGAATATCTGTGCAATAGCTAAAGTACCATCAATGAAATCATCTGAAAACCGTGTCAAGCATCGACACCAAATATGGAAATATATCTGTCTCAATCTCTCACTATATTAATGTCTTAATACATCGGGCTCCGTCAGTCCGGATCGGCCCATATCATCAAATCTCACGACAACGGTCGGTATCCTCTGGATATCCGCCGCGCCAGACATCACCGGTAGGTAATCTTCCCCTTCCAGGCTCATCGTCTACAACTCGATCTTCTTGCCCCGGGGTACCATACCGGGCCTACCATGTACCCGAGACGTTCATCCACTCCTCGAATCGGGTCTCGAAATCCAACAGAAAACATGAAAACTCATGGTGGACGACACATACATCACGAGAAAACCGCAACTTTATTTTAAAAATGATAATAATAAACTTTTGTTAAATTCTTGCGGTTTTCCCCAAAATCCAGAAATCTCATCAATACTGAAATCCTCAAGAAAATCATAATACCCAACATGTTGTATATGATAAATGTTTATGATATCAAAGGTATGCAATTGATTTGTGACTAGGAATCTATATAAGCATGATGATGATGTAAGGTATATACATGCTATGCAATTCGATGTATCATGTATGATGCAAGTGGTGATACTAAACTAAGCAGGTTCTAAAGTGCTCGTGACATGTCAATTACCAAGGAGTGTGTGTTCACATGAATAGTGCGCGTGTGATATGAGCCAATGGTAATGGTGTAAGTGTCCTAAAGGGTGATATCACACATAGGTATATAGATGTTCATGTAATGCCAGCAGACGAATAACTAGACGGGTATGTATATGAATGAGATGGTTAACAAACTAACTATACATATAATTTGCAAGTAATAAAGTGATCCTAACTATGGGGCGCCTCGTGCAATCTAGACGATTTCCCCATAGATGTATACATCTACTCACCCGGACGCCTCGCTAATCTGATCCAACCACCGCTTTGCCTTTGCGCGCCGCGTCCGATATTTCCGCAACCGATCCTAAAATTGCATAACACACAACATAAGATTAAATATCATAAAATGACGCAAGTCACAATATGAAAAAATCTACGCTCACAAGTTAGGCACAACGTGCACTCGGTGCGCGGAAAACACACGAAAATTGCTAAAAGCTTAACTAAAATCGTCGTTTCGGGGCAACCGTCAAAACTAAAACCCGACTAAGCCAAAATCCGCATTCACACACCCTAAAAGTCATAGTATATCTAAAATTATCATCAATATATCTCAATTAATTCACCTCCTAAGAATTTAGAAAATCTAGTAATCATTGACATAGAAATTTCGATGCAAATATCGCGATTTAACGATATAGCGATCGCAACATCGCACAAACATCCAATTTAAACTACTAGATGGTCACAACACAAATTATAACCCACTTACAAATCTTCAAACCCTAAATAAAATTCCAAACCTTTACTAGAATTTCCTAAACAAGAAATTATAACCAAATTAACACTTTAAAAATCTAAATTAGCATTTTAAACTACCAATTTAACAACTAGATTAAAATTATACCTCCCAAGTGTTGATCCCCTTGCACTTAGACTCTAAAGATGCCTCTTTTCTCCTTGTTTTAAACCAATTAGGGTTTGAGAAGAGGTAGAATAGGGTTTAGGTTTGAATTAGTGAAGAAAATTGTGTATTTTTGTGGATTTTTATGGATTTTAACATGAATTTTGAAGCAAGAAAATGGGGAAAAGGGGGGGGGCTGCAGCAGGCTAAGCTCAGCCTGGGGGTGGGAGGGGGAGAAAGTGAGAGAAAAGTGTGGAAAGTTCTAAAAAAAAGTCACTCTCAAATGCATTTAATGCTTAACACATCAATTTTTACAAAAAAGCCCCTTTTTAATTCATTTTTGCTTTAATTTTTAAACCATAGAACTAAAATCTTGAAAAGTATTGATAAAATTTTTGTTACACTAAATTTTAGTTTATAATGGTTCCTAAGTGTGTAATTTACCCATTTAAATTTGTATTTATCACTAATTTATTGCATTTTTAAAAGCTTAAAATAATATTAAAAATAATTAATTAAGGAATTTTTTTCAAATAACTAGAAATTTTTAAGTGACAATTTAGTGACTAATTTCAAGCATTATCTTATCTAAATTTTGTATAATTAGGCCTATATTGAAAAATACTTATTTTGACTTTTTACGGAAAAGACTGATTATTTTGCCGATTATCAAAAAACTGCCTAAACGATTTTCGAAGCGTTACAGTCTTCCCCCCTTAAAGAAATTCGGTCCCCGAATTTAGAATTTAACTATGCGTACCTTCAAAAGGATGGGGATATTTCTTCCTCGTCTCGTCCTCAGTTTCCCAGGTGACCTCCTCGTTGTTCGGGCCACGCCAAAGAACCTTGACGGACGGTATAACCTTCGATCTCAATTTCTTCACCTGCCGATCCAAAATGACCACTGGCTGCTCGGTGAATGAAATATCGCGCTCTAGCTGGATCGTCTGATGCTGAATCGCATGGGAAGAGTGATGAAGGTACTTGCGGAGCATCGAAACATGGAACACGGGGTGAACATCGGGAAAGCTGGGCGGAAGAGCTAACCGATAAGCCACTGAACCGACACGCTCTAGGATCTCGAAGGGACCAACATATCTAGGACTAAGCTTCCCTTTCCACCCAAATCTCATCACGCCCTTCATTGGAGATACCCTCAGGAAAACATGATCGCCAACAGCAAACTCGAGTCGGCGACGACGCCTGTCAGCATATGATTTATGCCTACTCTGGGACGCTCTCATCCTGTCCCGAATCAGTTGTATCTTTTCGGTCGTCTCCTGTACGATCTGCGGCCCCAAAATACTGCTCTCTCTGAGCTCTGTCCAATATACAGGCGATCGACATCTCCTCCCATATAAAGCCTCGAAAGGCGCCAACTGAATCGTCTCCTGGAAGCTATTATTGTAGGAGAACTCGATCAAGGGCAAATGACGATCCAGCTACCACCGAAGTCTAAAACACAAGCTCTGAGCATGTCCTTAAGAGTATGAATAGTACGCTCTGACTGACTGTCAGTATGCGGATGAAAAGCTGTGCTAAAACTCAATCGGGTGCCCAAAGCCTCCTGAAGTTTCTGCCATAATCGGCTGGTAAACTGGGTGCCCCGGTCGGACACGATGCAAGTTGGGATGCCATGCAGTCATACGATCTCATCAATATAAACCTGAGCGTACTGAGCAAATCTAAAAGTGGTCTTCACTGGCAGAAAGTGAGCCGCTTTCGTCAGTCGATCCACAATCACCCAAATAGAGTCATACCCTCGACTGGTCCTGGGTAGACCCATAATGAAGTCCATGGAGACCTGTTCCCACTTCCACTCAGGGATGGGCAAAGGCTGTAACTCGCCGGCTGGCCTCTAGTGCTCGCCTTGACTTGCTGACAAGTCAGGCATCTCGATACAAAGTCTGTAACATCCTTCTTCATCCCGTCCCACCAGTAAACCTCTCTCAAATCACGGTACATCTTGGTGGAACCTGGATGTACACTGTACACTGATCTATGTGACTCCTCAAGGATATCACGCCTCAGTCCCTCAGAATCTGGTATGCACAGTCGAGTCCCAATTCAAAATATCCCCTGATCATCAATCACGAACTCGGAAACTCTGCCCTGCCGAATCTGCTCGAAAATCTATAAAATACGGGCATCACCAGACTGTGCCTCGCGAATACGGTCAAGCAACTGTGGGCTTGCTCTGAAATGGGCCAGCTTTCCCCCTGTAAGAGTAAACTCGAATTGCACTCTGCTGTCACATAACACCTGCCAATCCGCCGTCGACTGCATCTGTACTGCGCTCAAACAAGATAAGCTTCCTCCGGGCCTCCTACTCAAAGCATCTGCCACCACATTCGCCTTGCCCGAATGGTATAGAACTCGCAATCATAATCTTTCACCAACTCCATCCAACGGCGTTGTCTCAGATTTAGATCTCGCTGCTGAAAGATATACTTCAAGCTCTTGTGGTCAGTGAATATCTGGCACGACTCGCCGTATAGGTAATGTCTCCACATCTTAAGTGCAAATACCACTGCAGCCATCTCTAAATCATGAGTAGGGTAGTTCTGTTCGTGTTTCCTCAACTGCCGAGAAGCATACGTGATAACTCAGTCGTGCTGCATCAATACACAGCCCAGACCCACTCGAGAAGCATCACAATATACCACAAACCGCCCGATCCCGAAGGCAATGATAACACTGGTGCAGTAGTCAGACGAGTCTTCAACTGCTGGAAACTATCATCACATGCCTGGGTCCAATCGAAAGGAACCCCCTTCGAGGTCAACCCGGTCAACGGTGCAGCAATACGGGAGAAATCCTGGACAAAACGTCGATAATAGCCGGCCAGACCTAGAAAGCTGCGAACCTCTGTAACTGATGCCGGTCTGGGCCAACGCTGCGCTGCCTCGATCTTCTTCGGATCCACACAAATACCATCTCTCGTCACCACATGACCCAAGAAGTCGACACTGTCTAGTTAGAATGCGCACTTGGAAAATTTGGCGAACAGCTGATGCTCCCTCAAAGTCTGCAAAGTGATACGTAAGTGCTGCTTATGCTCCTCCCGGCTCCGAGAATAAACTAAGTTGTCGTCAATGAAAACAATGATGAACTGATCAAGATACGACCTGAATACATGGTTCATCAAGTCCATAAATGCTTCCGGGGCATTGGTGAGCCCAAACGACATCACCAAGAACTCATAATGACCATAACGTGTTCGGAAAGCGGTCTTCGGAATATCCTCCTTCCGAACCCGCAACTGATGATAACCTGACCGTAAATCAACCTTCGAGAAATACCCTGCACCCTGGAGCTGATCGAATAAGTCGTCAATATGGGGAAGGGGATATCTGTTCTGCACAGTAACCCTGTTCAGCTGACGATAATCAATGCATAAGCCCATACTGCCGTCTTTCTTCTTAACAAACAGGACAGGAGAACCCCAAGGTGACACACTCGGTGAGATAAGCCCTTTATCCAGCAAGTCCTGTAACTGATCCTTCAGCTCTCTAAGCTCCACCGGGGCCATCTGATAAGGAGGTATAGAGATAGGCCCCGTGCCGGTGATCAAGTCGACGCAGAACTCAATCTCGCGCTTTGGTGGCAGACCAGGCAGCTCGTCAGGGAATACATCAGGAAACTCTCTCACAACAGGGACCTGGTCCAACGGAACCTCTGTGGCGCTAGTATCATAAACATAGGCTAAGAATCCCTGACACCCTTTCCTCAAGAGCTGACCATCGCGAAGAGAAGAAATCAAGCTGGGAAGGGTAGCGCTACGATCTCCCTGAATAACAAGAACCGGCTCACCAGGAAAACTGAATCTAACTGCCTTCTCATGGCAGTCCACAGATGTATAACAGGTGGCTAGCCAGTCCATACCAATAAGAACGTCGAAGTCTAGCATATCGAGGAGAATCAAATCAACTGAAGAATCTCTCTCCCCGATACGAACGGGACACGATCGGTACACAAAACGGACAACAAATGACTCGCCTATCGGAGTAATAACGACAAGCGGCTGATCTAACGAAGAAGAATCTCGGCCCAACCTCGGTGCAAAGTATGTGGATACATAAGAATGTGTGGAGCCTAGATCAAATAATACCCGTGCATCAAAAGAACATAATGGCAGAGTACTTGTCACAACGGCATTGGATGCCTGTGCATCCTGAGGAGTCAACGTGAACACTCGGGCCTGTCCACCACTAATAGTTGGCTGTCTTCTGCCTCTGCCTCTGCCTCTGTCGCCTCGTCCTCTCTGAACAGGACCGCCACGCCCATGACCTCTAGGAGCATCTGCCTTGCGTGGAGCATCATCAGGGGTAGGAAGTAGAGCTCTCTGAAGAGGTGGTGAGGGTGGTAAGGTCACATATGGCACTGTCTCCACGCCCTGGTGCCCCATGGTATAGTCTCTGACACGATGGTACTGACTCCCGTACCGAAAACATCCTGGCGACGACTGCTGGGTCTGCGGATATGAACCAAATAACTGACCCTGTCTCAATCCTCTGCTGCCACCATCTCCCGGAAAGAATCTATCACGGTGTCTACCCATCTGCCGCCGGGCTAGCGTATCAGTACGAATCCGCTTCGGACCAGAAACGACCGGAGTCTCAGAAATGCGCTCCTCCAGAAGTAAGGCTGCATCCATCGTGGCTGCGTATGTGTCAACGGCAGGGTGCCAATGGCAAGGAATAGCCGTGTGTCAAGCCCTTGCACAAACCTCTTTATTCTATTCTCTTCCGTGTCTACTAGGTATGGAGCATATCGAGACAACTGGGTAAACTGTATATCAAACTTAGACACTGTCATCCCAGAAGTCTTGCGCAAAGACTCAAAACTACGGGCCCGAGCATCTCGGACACTCTCCGGAAGGAAACGGGAAAGAAATGCAGCTGTAAACTCGTCCCAGGTCATAGGAGGTAGACCTGCAGCTCGGCCTCTCTCTACTGAATCGTACCACGTCTGGGCAAGGCCTTCCAGACGAAAACTCGTGAACTCCATCCATCTATCATCAGAACACCTCAACGAACGACAAATCCTAGCCATCCTATCAAGAAATGCCTGCGGGTCCTCTGTCGCATCTGTGCCGGTAAAAGCTGGAGGTCTCAGCCTTATAAACTCCTGTAGTGACACGGGGATAGTCGCAGTAATAGCAGGAGTAACCGTCTGAGCAGCAGGTACAATCGTGGTCTGTGCAGTGGAAGGAACATCCTCGGATCTCTGTGCCCGACTGGACTCAACTAAAGATCATCTGTCGCAACTCCAGCATACCGGCCTCTAATCTGGCAATACTGTCTGGAAAGGGCGGATCAATCTGAATCTGAGGGGTAGGTGTATCATCCCGCTCGATCCTCGCTTCAGACGAGCCCGCTCGAAGCTCATCCTTAGCGGCAGCCCGCTGAGCTCTCATTGTCTTTGGCGGCAATGAAGCTGGAATAAGAAACAGGAGCAATAAGGAAATTGCAATTGAATCAAGGAATGCAAGGAATCAAGAGGGGAAATACAAGCAATTATGTCCTAAGGTCACATAGGCGGAGTACCGTATCCTAGGTATGCCGCGGAACATACCCACACTACGCCACTTTGCTTAAGTCACCTACTCCATCTACCAAGGGTCGTCCTACACTCAGAAAGGTAAAACCTACGCTCTGATACCAACTTTGTCACGATCCGAAGGTACGGAACGTGACTGGCACTTAGATTACGAGACGTCTAAAGGCGTAACGTAAACTAAGTCTGCCAAAGCCCAGAAAATCTAAACTAAAATCAACAAGAGTGAAGGAATACCTAACATGAAAACGAATTTAAAATCAATTAAGTTGTATTAACCCCGTTTTAAAAACATCAAAATTTTCCGAAAATTTCGGCAGAGTCTCCTTTGTAAATACTAGCCCCCAAAATGGGTACAACAAGATATATAAATCTGTAATAACAAAATGGCAACCCCAAGCGGGAGCTAGCTCTTCGCCCAAGGAGGATCACAACCACACGCAATATATATGCAGAATCAAGCAATTAAGCATAAAGAAATGAAAAATATAAGAAAAACACAACGTCGGCTCAAGTGAGCTCGACCCCAAAGAAACCACATATACATAAATCTCTCAGTCTCATCACTAGGTCGCATATACAAATAAGAAGTGGTAGATGGAGAATACTAGATACAATGATAGTACAAAAAAAAATGGATAAGGTGTCCTCGCAACCCACCTACGAGCAAAGTCGCGAGTCTGAGCAAAATAAGCCAATGATAAGATAAGCCCGCCGCTACAACGCTGACGGGTCCGACCTGCAAGACACTGTGGCACAACGGGGGTGAGTTGCCAGCTCGTGAGTAGAATATAACATCTAGTAAGGCTATCGTAAGAATGCACGCAAATGCGTCACAACATGTATGTCTAGATGTGATGTAATGCCACTAGTATGTATGCACATGTATGCAACATCATTACGAATTTTTTAAGTGTTTAAAATACTATAAGCTCTGCATTCTCAACTTAGAAAAAGAATATCTGTGCAATAGCTAAAGTACCATCAATGAAATCATCTGAAAACCGTTTCAAGCATCGACACCAAATATGGAAATATATATGTCTCAATGTCTCACTATATCAATGTCTTAATACATCGGGCTCCGTCAGTCCGGATCGGCCTATATCATCAAATCTCACGACAACGGTCGGTATCCTCCGGATATCCGCCGCGCCAGACATCACCGGTAGGTAATCTTCCCCTGCCAGGCTCATCGTCTACAACTCGATCTTCTTTCCACGTGGTACCATACCGGGCCTACCATGTACCCGAGACGGTTCATCCACTCCTCGAATCGGGTTCGAAATCCAACAAAAAATATGAAAACTCATGGTGGACGACACATACATCACGAGAAAACGGCAAATTTATTTTAAAAATGATAATAATAAGCTTTTGTTAAATTCTTGCGGTTTTCTCCAAAATCCAGAAATCTCATCAATACTGAAATCCTCAAGAAAATCATAATACCCAACATGTTGTATATGATAAATGTTTATGATATCAAAGGTATGCAATTGATTTGTGACTAGGAACCTATATATTTTTGTGTATATGCCCTAGGGGCCATTATTGTATCATACTAGCTTGTATATTACTTAATGGATGCTTGGGATATTCACAGTTATATTAACAGTCTTGTTAAACATGGCAGTATGCTACTTGGTTTATTTCTATCTTAATATGTGTATATGTTAGCATATCGAGAATACATATTGATAGAGCCCTTAGGATCTTGCTTGACTACCAGCGTTGTGATGGCAGTCACACTAGTGGGGGCTGGGTAGTCTACAAGCACATCCTTTTTCAGGTCCCTAGTCCCAGGATTATCGAGACAGGGCATCGATACTCCGGAGTAGACTAGTGTGTACGATTCTCATCCCAGTTGGGGAGATGGTCTGTCCCACAGCCATCAGTATATCGTACTGGAGATAGTATACAGGTGCTCGTTGGGTTACGGGTACGCCGGACAGGACTCCCAGGGAACTGTTGGTTGGTATTATACCCATCGTCAGTTAACAGTTCCCAGGTGACATGAGTACAGCATAGTTCCGCAGACTTGACACTGCTGCTTCGCCTCGGGTGTGTTCCCACTGTTCTTAGATTGCTACCCTACCACGGCTCAAAAGAGTCGTGCAAACAGGTAGCAGTTGGGTGCAGTCCCGAAGCACTTGGAGGCAGTGGCGGTTGGATAGGATTCGTCTCTCCCGGTATTGGGAGTTGATACCGCGCTGTGTTTGGAGAGCCATTACGCAAAGTCCCTGGCCAGGGCGGACGAGATTTACTGGTAGGTTTTCCAGTAGCTTCTCAAGGTGTAATGGGCTTCGCTCCAACATGACTTATACCGCTTTTAGGGGACTGACGCTTGCCGCCCCCTTAGGCCTGATATGCGATAGTCCTAGACGAACAGACCGGACTGTACAGAAATTGTCACATCAGGCTCAGTAGGAGTTCGAATGGGTTTCCTCATCGGCCTTCTTATCGACATCTACCTGGGGACCGTTACGTACAGCTAGTGCCGCTTGCGGTCTGTAGTTAAACCCACTGCCAGCGTAGTAGTCGAGTCTTTAGAGTCCCACACAGAGAGTTTCCCTGCTTCGGGTGAAACAATATAGAGGTCGTATGGTTTTACGACAGGGTTCGGACACATACCTGTTTTTACGCACGTACGATGTTCAGACAGTTTATACTAACAGGCTTTGGTTTAAGCCAGATTCTAGTATTGGATTATTGGATTTATACAGTCTCAGTATTTCCGTGTTTTCACGGATGAGAGGGGCATTCTCGTAATTTGTCGAGAAGCTTCTAGAAGATTGATGAGTTGGAGGCTTAGGTGGAATTTGCATTAATTGGATTAATGACTCATGGTGTGATTCATCCAAAGGAGTTAATGATGCATTTATTGATTAATGACTCATGGGATGAATCACACAAGGTGAGTTAATGAAGCATGATGATATTATTATTTGTTATTCATTTAATAAACATCTTATGCTTCATATATTCACAATGAGATATTTTTCCAAGATCATTCTCACTCTCACCTTCTCTCTCCTCAAGCTCTCTCTCTTCAAGAACTAACCCTAACCTCTTATGTGTTGAGATCCAAGGGTTAGCAAGACTAATAGATCCCTAATCCTCTTCTATATCCTCTAGGTTGCTTTGATTTGCACTCATAGCTACTTAGTTACCTCAAGTGTGAGGTTAAAGCTTGGAGAAGTAGCTCTCGGGTGGATCTTCTATCACAACGAGGAGGCCGACGAGGGGGTGGTCTATGAGAACAAGAAGGACTTGATTCATTAGGTATAATCATCTTTCATAGTAGCTAATGACTTCTATGTTGTTGTTAGTTAGGGTTTGGCAAAGATCCATAAAGTTGGTCGATATTAGTTTAAACAAAATGATTGTTTTACCTATTCCGCCTCTCCGCATCATGTGGGGTGTCTAACGTCGACTTACAGTGGTATCAGAGCCTCGCTAAACCATAACTAACTTGTTAGCAAAGTCGTTAGAAATTCGATCGCAAAACGAACCCAAAAATACGACTTTTTCACCATGTTTCTGCCGATTTTAAAACGGGGTCTAAAAATTTTTCAGGGATCCTTAAAAATACAAGCAGGGAATTATAAGATTACTGGAGAAATTTGGGATCCTAACTCGGCCAAACCTCCGCGGAACCGTGGCCGATCCAAAGCGATCCTCCGCGGATCCGCGGCCGAGTTGGAGCCGAGTCAGCCCAAAATTCCCCAGTAACTCTTCTGTGTTAATTTTGTATTTTCTGGGATGTTATGTTTCTGCTCAGTTTTCAGGTGCACAGAGAATTATTTGGAGTAGAATCATTTGTGTTTGCTTGATCGAAATTCTAAGATGTTTGGCTAACTTGATTATATATGTGATGTGTTTAATGTGTTCGTAAACCTCCCCTAACTGCTAGTATGTCGGTTAGCAGGGGTTGCACATTTCTGTAATGGTTTTTACTGGTTTGTGTTTGTGGACTTGTTGGATTGTCGTGAATGGATTGCCGGGGATGTGAGACGAGCGTTTCTTTCATTCAAATGTAATTTGTAAATTTTTGTAATATTATTTTGCGGGGCACATCCGGGATGAGGTTGTAGCCACCGTTGTATTATTTCATTTACTGTTTTCTGCTCCTAGGATAGACCCAAGATGGGGTGCACAAACTACCGGGTAGTTTGAAGTGTTTAGTGGCCTACTCACGTTGTTGAGGGAGACCACTTCACTTCGGGTACTAGGCGGGTAGTTTGCCGTACCCGTATGGGTCTGGGTTGGGGTTTTGGCTATTCATCGAGACTGTGTAATCCGTCTTTCTTTTCAGGCTCAAAAGGAATGCGGATTCGTAGAAAATCCAATATGTTCATCTGTGATCTGGAATGCCTATTATTGCGTCTGACGAATGTACAATATCTATATATGATAGGTATTAGACGTCACTTATGTTTTGCACCCGCGCTAGCCCAGCCCCCGCACTGTCGTTAGTTACGTAACCTAACGGGTGAATGACGGGACCCAGTGGCGAATGCGGATGGCATAAGAAGACGTTGTATTTTCGTTGTTTTCTGCAATGATAGGTTAATTGATGGGACGCATTGTATTAATGCAAAGAAAATAAACCAAAGTTGAATCTTTGGAACAGTTTAAAAGAAACCACTCGGTTATTTTAAAACAGAAGATATTTTTTAAAATTGCGGAGCTTAAGCCACTCCATTTAAAAGCTATCAGGTTCTTTCGATCATATCAAGTTCACTACGTTCACGGTTTCGCCAAAACCATTCGTAGCCCTCCGTCATTTCATTTGGGTATTCAGTAGTATTCAAGCTATGCATTTTGACCAACGCCAAGGCATAGTGTTTGGTAGCTGCTCGGTATTCATTTGTTGCATAGATAGATGAGTTAGTTTGGGGCAGTTGTATTATCATTTGGCCAACGTCAAGGGTATGTACGGATGGGTTCAAATTAACAAGATAATGATGGGTAGAACTTGACATGTAACTTATGACATTTTGACCAACGCCAAGGTCATAAGAGCATGGGGCAGAAATTTATATCGGGAATTTCTAAAGAAACTGAAATTTGCAAAGAGATGCATACCATTTGGAGTGTGATAATTTTGGTAGGATTCCTTCAGCTTTATCACACGATGATATTTGGATCCCGATCCTATTGTGAGTATCCGCTACTCATCAGGAGATTCTTCACTTAACGATCAATGCTATAAACCAAGTAGGTGTCGAAAAAGGTGTCAGCGGGGCTACACCCCCAGAGAAAAGAGGTTATTTAATTAAGGAACTTCGCGAAAGCGTCGTAAAACCTCCCTCGAAGTACCGACACCGGCCTGGCTGAACGGTTAAGCAAGTATTGTACGGTGAGAATAGTCCTGACTAGTTCTTCCTTTTTTGGTTTGAGGAGGGATTCGAGAAACAGTGGGAGCCATCCTGTTTAGATAAACTAAAAACCACTCTAAACTTGCAAGAGCATCATACTAAAGTGTTCCCTCTCTCTCTCTTTGCAGCGACCCAAAACATGACAGGCCCTAAGTTACTATTAGAGAAAAATATTCTGACAGGGCCAAACTATAAAGATTGGTTCTGGAATGTCAAGATGGCTTTGACTTATGACAAATTGGGGTATGTCCTTACTGCTAAGGCACCTGCTGTCCCTGGTCTAAAATCCAGTCTTGCGGATAAGGAAATCCACAAGACCTGGGAGTTAGATTGCGCGAAAGCCAAATGCATCGTGCTTGCCTCTATGAATAATGAACATCAGAGGAAGCACGAGGATATGGATCTTGAATCCATATTTCTCCACACAAAAGATCTGTATGGAGAGCAATCTCGTATAGCAAGATACGAGACCTCGAAGAACTTGTTTCAGTCGAGGCTGGCCGTCGGATCATCTGTAGGAGAACATGTCCTAAAGATGATTGGCTATATAGAAGAGCTCGCGGACCTCAGGACGACTTTGGAGAACGAGCTCTATACTGACTTGGTTCTTCAGTCCCTTCCTTCCACCTACGCCCGGTTTATTCCGAATTTCAACATTCAAGGAAAAGAAGTTGAACTTCCAGAACTCCTTAACATGTTGAGGAGTGCAGAGGGCACCTTGCAGAAAGCAAGGGAAACACCCACTATGTTTGTTCGCAGTGCTTCCTCTTCCAGGTCCAAGGCAAGGGCCAAAGGAAGGAATATGAAGGCCGCTACCAAACCAAGAGGTGGTGTTAGTAAGGTGGGAGTTATGGGAAAGGCAAAGGTTGCGGTGCCAGTAGTGGCAAAGGACGAGTGCTTCCACTGTCGTAGGAAAGGCCATTGGAAGAAAGATTGCAAAGCTTGGATTGCCAAGAACTAGGAACCGAAGCAAGCTGTGGCTTCGACTTCAGGTGTGTTTGTAATTGAAAATTGTCTGTCAATCAACTCTACTTCCTGGGTATTGGATACCGGATCAGGATCTCATATATGCAATTCATTGCAGGCACTGAGAAACTGTAGAGAGCTGAAGGTTGGTGATATGACCCTCCAGGTTGCTAACGGAGCTAGCATGGGTGCTATGTCCGTAGGGGATTATCACCTAGGATTGACGAGTGGACATATTTTGGTTTTGCGCAACTGTTTTTGTGTACCTAGTTTAACGTGTAATATCATATCAGTATCGTTGTTATCAAAAGAAGGTTATGATTTCACGTTTGTAAGCGATGTTGTTAACATCCACCTTAATCATGGTTTAATTGGGTCCGGTACACTAGATAACGGTATATACATATTAAACCAATTAAAGATTTTCAATGTCCAGAACACACTAAAAAGAAAGTCTCCGGATATAAATCAGGCCTTCTTATGGCATTGTAGACTGGGTCACATCAATGAGACAAGGTTAACTAAGTTACATAGAGAAGGATATTTGGATCCTTTCGAATATCAATCTTATGCAACTTGTCAATCATGTCTCAAAGGAAAGATGACAAAGACTCCATTCACTGGACATGGAGTAAGAGCGAGCGAGCTCTTAGGACTCATACACAGCGATATATGTGGTCCAATGTCTATACATGCAAGAGGTGGTTTTTCACATTTCATTACTTTTACGGATGATTGCTCTAGGTACGGATTCATTTTCTTAATGAAACATAAATCCGAAGCCTTTGAGAAATTCCAAGAATATAAGAATGAAGTAGAAAACCAAACCGGCAAAAGTATCAAGACACTAAGATCTGATCGAGGTGGTGAATATTTGAGTGCCGAGTTCCTAGGTTACCTAAAAGAGAAAGGAATTCTCTCTCAGCTTACTCCTCCATACGCTCCACAGCATAACGGTGTATCGGAGAGACGGAACCGAACCCTATTGGATATGGTACATTCTATGATGAGTAATGCTGAGTTACCGCGATCTTTCTGGGGTTATGCTCTAGAATCAGCAGCATATCTTTTGAACAGGGCTCCTACCAAGACTGTGCCTACCACGCCATATCAGATGTGGAGTGGGAAGAAACCCTATCTTCAGTATCTGAAGATATGGGGATGTCCAGCTTTTGTTAAAAAGCAGCATACGGACAAACTCGAGGCACGATCAGTACAGTGTAAGTTTGTGGGATATCCAAAGAACTCCAAGGGGTATCTATTACGCAGAGGAACAAAAGGTTTTTGTTTCTCGTAATGCCTATTTTCTAGAACAGCAGTTTTTAGAAAAGGAAACAAGAGGGAGCGGAAAAGAACTGGAAGAAATTCCAGAACCACAAACTACTACTGAAAGTTTGGTAGAACCAGTAGTTCAAGAAGAACAGGACATTCTCGCACCCCTCCGCAGAAGTAGTAGGCCGTCTCATCCGCCTGAGAGATACTACGGTTTTCTCATAGATGGGGATAGAGAGGATTGCGTCATTGATAATGATGAACCTACTAGCTTCCAACAGGCCATCCAGAGCGGCGACTCGGTACGATGGCTGGATGCAATGTGGACCGAGATGGAGTCCATGTACACCAACAAAATATGGACTTTGGACTTTGCTCCAGGTGGGGTAAAACCCATAGGACGCAAATGGATCTTCAAGAAAAAGATTGGTGTAGATGGACAGGTGGAAACCTATAAGGCTAGACTTGTTGCAAAGGATTTTCGTCAAAGACCTGGTTTGGACTATGACGAAACTTTTTCTCCAGTGGCTATGCTCAAATCCATTCGGATCCTTCTTGCCATTGCCGCCTTCCATGATTATGAGATCTGGCAGATGGACGTAAAGATGGCTTTTCTAAATGGTAATTTAGAAGAGTGCGTCTATATATATCAGCCATAAGGTTTCAATCAGAGTAGGAGCAGTAGGAAAGTGTGCAAGTTGCTTAAGTCTATTTATGGACTAAAGCAGGCATCGCGGAGTTGGAATATCTGTTTTGATGAAACGGTCAAAGAATATGACTTTATCAAAAATCCAGATGAACCATGTATATATAGTAAAATTGTAGCACGAACGACCGTATTCCTCGTCTTGTACGTGGATGACATTCTATTGATAGGAAATGACATTCCTATGCTATAATCTGTCAAAGGATTCTTGTCACACAGGTACTCCATGAAAGACCTGGGTGATGCCTTTTACATTCTGGGGATCCGGATCTATCGTGATAGATCCAAGAGGATGTTGGGACTTTCACAGTCCAGGTATATCAACACTATACTGAAAAGATTCAGTATGGAAGATTCTAAGCGCGGTAGTTTACCGGTTTGTCACAGAATCACCCTCTCCAAAGAAATGTCTCCCAAGACTGATTTGGAAAGGGATCGCATGTCTATTATACCCTACGCTTCTGCGGTAGGCTCTATAATGTATGTGATGTTGTGCACCAGACCAGATGTAGCTTACGCACTGAGCGTGGTAAGCAGGTATCAGTCAGACCCAGGGGAGAAGCACTGGATAGCAGTAAAGAATATTCTTAAGTACCTGAGAAGGACTAAGGAGATGTTCTTGGTTTACGGCTCAAAAGACCTCAAGATCGAGGCCTTTGTTGATTCCGGCTTCCAGAGTGACAAGGATGACTCTAAGTCTATGTCAGGTTATGTCTTTACCCTTAATGGAGGGGCGGTGTGCTGGAAGAGTTCCAAGCAGGACACCGTTGCTGACTCGACGATGGAAGCAGAGTATATCGCTGCTTGCGATGCCGCAAAAGAAGCGGTCTGGATGAAGAAGTTCCTCACATAACTTCAGGTGGTTCCTACCATTGTTGATCCAATACTCCTGTATTGCGACAACAACGGAGCTATAGCTTTAGCGAAGGAACCCAGGTCCCATCAGAAGTCCAGACACATCTTAAGGCGGTATCACCTGATCAGGGAGATCATAGATCGACAAGAGATCGAGGTCCGGAGAGTTCCTACAGTGGAGAACACTGCAGATCCATTCACTAAGGCCTTACCTCAGATTCAGTTCGAGAGGCTGCTCGAGATAATAGGTCTTCGATACGCAAGTACATGGCCCTAGTGCAAGTGGGAGATTGTTAGTGTATATGCCCTAGGGGCCATTATTGTATCATACTAGCTTGTATATTACTTAATGGAAGCTTGGGATATTCACAGTTATATTAACAGTCTTGCTAAACATGATAGTATGCTACTTGGTTTATTTCTATCTTAATATGTGTATATGTTAGCATATCGAGAATACATATTGATAGAGCCCTTAGGATCTTGCTTGACTACCAGCGTTGTGATGGCAGTCACGCTAGTAGGGGCTGGGTAGTCTACAAGCACATCCTTTTTCAGGTCCCTAGTCGCAGGATTATCGAGACAGGGCATCGATACTCCGGAGTAGACTAGTGTGTACGCTCCCAGTTGGGGAGATGGTCTGTCCCACAGCTATGAGTACGCCATACTGGAGATAGTATACAGGTGCTCGTTGGGTTACGGGTACACCGGACAGGACTCGCAGGGAACTGTTGGTTGGTATTATACCCGTCATCAGTTAATAGTTCCCAGGTGACATGAGTACAGCATAGTCCGCAGACTTGACACTGCTACTTCGCCTCGGGTGTGTTCCCACTGTTCTTAGATTTCTACCCTACCACGGCTCAAAGGAGTCATGCAAACAGGTAGCAGTTGGGTGCAGTCCCGAAGCACTTGGAGGCAGTGGCGGTTGGATATGATTCGTCTCTCCCGGTATTGGGAGTTGATATCGCGCTGTGTTTGGAGAGCCATTACGCAAAGTCCCTGGCCAGGGCGGACGAGATTTACTGGTAGGTTTTCCAGTAGCTTCTCAAGGTGTAATGGGCTTCGCTCCAACACGACTTATACCGCTTTTAGGGAACTGACGCTTGCCGCCCCCAGGACTGATATGCGATAGTCCTAGACGAACAGATCGGACTGTACGGAGATTGTCACATCAGGCTCAGTAGGAGTTCGAATGGGTTTCCTCATCGGCCTTCTTATCGACATCTACCTGGGATTGTCACATCAGGCTCAGTAGGAGTTCGAATGGGTTTCCTCATCGGCCTTCTTATCGACATCTACCTGGGGACCGTTATGTACATCTAGTGCCACTTGCGGACTGTGGTTAAACCTACTGCCAGCGTAGTAGTCGAGTCTTTAGAGTCCCATACAGAGAGTTTCCCTTCTTCGGGCAAAACGATATAGAGGTCGTATGGTTTTACGACAGGGTTCGGACACATACGTGTTTTTACGCATGTACGATGTTCGGACAGTTTATACTAGCAGGCCTTGGTTTAAGCCAGATTCTAGTATTGGATTATTGGATTTATACAGTCTCAGTATTTCCATGTTTTCACGGATGGGAGGGGCATTCTCGTAATTAGTCGAGAAGCTTCTAGAAGATTGATGAGTTGGAGGCTTAGGTGGAATTTGCATTAATTGGATTAATGACTCATGGTGTGATTCATCCAAAGGAGTTAATGATGCATTTATTGATTAATGACTCATGGGATGAATCACACAAGGTGAGTTAATGAAGCATGATGATATTATTATTTGTTATTCATTTAATAAATATCTTATGCTTCATATAGTCACAATGAGATATTTTTCCAAGATCATTCTCACTCTCACCTTCTCTCTCCTCAAGCTCTCTCTCTTCAAGAACTAACCCTAACCTCTCATGTGTTGAGATCCAAGGGTTAGCAAGACTAATAGATCCCTAATCCTCTTCTATATCCTCTAGTTTGCTTTGATTAGCACTCATAGCCACTTAATTACCTCAAGTGTGAGGTTAAAGCTTGGAGAAGTAGCCCTCGGGTGGATCTTCTATCACAACGAGGAGGCCGACGAGGAGGCGGTCTACGAGAACAAGAAGGACATGATTCATTAGGTATAATCATCTTTCATAGTAGCTAATGACTTCTATGTTGTTGTTAGTTAGGGTTTGGCAAAGATCCGTAAAGTTAGTCGATGTTAGTTTAAACAAAATGATTGTTTTACCTATTCCGCCTCCCCGCATCATGTGGGGTTTCTAACGTCGACTTACAATATAAGCATGATGATGATGTAAGGTATATACATGCTATGCAATTCGATGTATCATGTATGATGCAAGTGGTGATACTAAACTAAGCAGGTTCTAAAGTGCTCGTGACATGTCAATTACCAAGGCGTGTGTGTTCACATGAATAGTGCTCGTGCGATATGAGCCAATGGTAATGGTGTAAGTGTCCTAAAGGGTGATATCACACATAGGTATATAGATGTCCATGCAATGCCAGCAGACGAATAACTTGACGGGTATGTATATGAATAAGATGGTTAACTAACTAACTATACATATAATTTGCAAGTAATAAAGTGATCCTAACTATGGGGCACCTCGCGCCATCCAGATGATTTCCCCATAGATGTATACATCTACTCATCCGGACGCTTCGCTAATCTGATCCAACCACCGCTTTGCCTTTGCGCGCCGCGTCCGATGTTTCCGCAACCGATCCTAAAATTGCATAGCACACAACATAAGATTAAACATCATGAAACGACGCAAGTCACAATATGAAAAGATCGACGCTCACAAGTTAGGCACAACGTGCACTCGGTGCGCGGAAAACACACGAAAATCGCTAAAAGCTTAACTAAAATCGTCGTTTCGGGGCTGTAGGGTTGCTAGGCATGCGCACAAGGGTATACGAGGCATCAACCATGCCCGATTAAAAAATTAGCCGTTCCGAACAACCCGAATACGGATCTTTAAACTAGAGATTAGGCGAAAACTAACATGTTAACAACTTTAACACTAAGTGAGAGGTATTACAACCTTTGTAGATCCGGTCCTTCACTTCATATGCTCCGTGTTGTGGTCCCGTCGCTGCGATCATCGGGTTCCGGACTCTCGAGAGGTTCTACGAAGAGAAAGATGCAACCTTTGCTTCCGATCTTCGATACAAAGATGATCTACCTTGAAGTTTCGTTAACACAAGCTAACACTCATGAAATGATGTGAACACCCTCATCTAAATGGCAAAGGAAGATGGGGATGATGAAGTAGGATTTTTGCTCTCTTTATTTATCTTTTTCTCACATTTATTCATCACTTGGAAAAAATCTAGAAAGCTTTTTCATGAAAGAATGAAGGAAAAAGAAGATGAATAATGATTGAATTCCTTTTGTGATGAATAATGCAAAGGAGATAATGATCAATAATGCAACCATGGTTGACTAAACCTTTGTAGAGAATTAACCAAGGCTAGGGTTTGGGTTAGGTTAAGAATGAGTCACTTGAAAATATCTTTCACAAAACAAAACCAAAACCTTCTAGAATCATCTAGAAAGCTTAACCCTAATCCAAACCCTAATCATGTTTAAACTCCACTAAACATGTTGCATTAATTATCATATCATGTTACAATATTATATATCACATATATAATATTTATTGTAACCAAATAAAAATAATACATTTAACATATATCGCATATATATCAATGTATTACCCGAGTGAGAAAAAGAATCTTTTAGTGAGCTAATATTAGTTAATGTCATTTAATATATCATATATATTATTATACATTAAATTATCGAATCAACACTTGATCCGACAATCCGGCTATATCGCATATAACCGACTAATATTTATCCGTACTGATTCATCGAATCAACACTTGATCCGATAACCCGGCTGATATCAAATATCGCGAGAATATAATACGGTATCACATATCGCATTATCCTCGGTCCCGCACATATCACATATGTGCTCCTACTCCGTTTTGCCTGAGCCAAGAAACCTCTGTGTAGGACTCTAAAGAATCGTCAATACGCCGGCAGTAGGTGATGATCATATCAAACACCCACAAGCTGCAAGCGGTCAGCTAAACGTAACAGCTACCCAGGTATTGAGCTCTCAGAAGATCAACAAGCAAGCCTGTACATTCTCCTGTGAATCCAAACAGTAACACTCCCGTACAGTCCGGTCTCGTCGTCTGATATGTTGCATATCTCGTCTAGGGGTGGTAAACGTCAAACCCCAGTAGCTCGATAAGTCGTGTCGATATGAGGTCTATAACAGTTCGAGAAACTACTGATAACACTTACCAGTAAATCTCAGCAACCCTGGCCAGGGATTCCCGGTTATAGCCAATCGAACACAGCACAACATCAACTCCCTATACCGGGAGAGACGAATCCCCTCCTATCGCTCATTGCCTCCATGTGATTCGGGACTGTACCCAAAAGCCACCTTTTTGCACGCCCTCTTGGACGTGGTATGATGGAAATCAAAGCACAGTGGGAATCACACAAGACTCTATGACGATCTCGGGTCAACAGACTACTCTGTACCAGTGTCACCGGAGAACTGCCATCTGACGTGAGGTATAATACCATCTGGGAGTTCTCGGCGAGTCCGTCCAGTGTACCCAGTCTGCACTGAGCACCCGTACACCATCCTTGATGTCAAACACTGATGGATATGGGATCATCCATCGCCCATCATATGGGTCAAGATGCGTATACGCTAGTTTACTCTGGTGTATCGATGCCCTGTCTCGATACACCCTCGACTAGGAACAGTTATAGGATGTACTCGTCGACTACCTTGTCCCCACTAGTATGATCTCATCATAGTCCCAGTAGTCGAGTACACATCCTAAGTGCTTTATCAACATGTAACATAGAGACAATCAGAGTACATGTTAAGATAAAGTACAACCAGATAGCATACTATCATGTCGAGCAAGAAAGTCCTCCCTATATATGTCCTAGCATCCACTACAATATACATCGTATGTACAGTAATGGCCTCTAGGGCATACATATTACTAACAATCTCCCACTTGCACTAGGGCCATCTGTTGTGGTATCACACACCCAACAATTAGCTGTGGTTGAAGTATCTCATACTTAACCATCCCATAAAATTCTCTACTGGGAAAAAGGCCTTTGTGAGTGGATCCGCGCTGTCGTCTTCTGTGTCTGCTCTCCTAACCTCGATCTCCTTGGAGATCAACCATCTCCATGATCAGGTGATACTGCCTAAGAATTATATCTGGATTTCTGATGGGACGGGGGTTCCTTGGCTAAAGCCACAACTCCATTGTCACACAATGGTAGGAACGAAGTTCATCTTATGAACTTATAAATATCCAGACTGCCTCTTTGGTAGCATCCTTGGTAACGATGTATCTTTCCTTTAATCTTCTAGTATGTCACGGTATCTAGCTTGGAACTCTTCCAACATACCGTCCCTCCACTGAGGGTATAGACAATGCCCGCGACTGACATTCAGTCATCCTTATCAGCCTGGAACCTTTCCTGTGATTCTCCCCAGGATCGATTGATACAATCTCACTACAACTAGTGAGTATCCTAACATCCAATTAGATCTATCTCATAGATTCAAAACACAGGATTTAGGAGGTATCACTTTGATCCTATATGGAGAATCGTTGTGATAAGCGGAGATTGACCGAGTGTAACATAGGAAACTCCTTCCCTATCAAGAGTATGTCATCCACGTACTCTACGAGGATCACCACCATACTCTCTACTACCTTTTTGTATATACAAGGTTCATCTACCATTTTGATGAAGTCAAACTCTTTGACTACCACATCAAAACAGATGTTCCAACTCCGCGATGCCTGTTTTATCATATAAAACATCTTGCACACGTTTCCGCTGCTCCCACTATCTACGAAGCCCTCTGGCTGTGTACTTATAGACGCTCTCTTCTAAATTATCATTTAGAAAAGCAGTCATGACACCCAACCACCAGATATCGTAGTCATGGTATGTAGCCGTGGCAAGTAGGATCCGGATAGACTTAAGCATAGCTTTGAAAGTCTCAACTTTTCCATGTACACCAAGTAATCTTCTCAAGATATACTTGCTCCTGATGGGGATTTAACCCTTCAGATAAAGCAACCAAAGTCCATACTTTGTTGGTGTATAAGGATTCCATCTCAGATCGCTAAGCATCCAGCCATTCTTACAGAGTCTCACTCCTGATGGCCAGCTCGAAACTAGTTAGGTCATCATCTCATGATGCAATCCTCGCTCCCACTGTCATAGAGAAACCGAAGTATCTCTCAGGTGGGTGAGGAACCCTACTAGATCGGCGGAGAAGCCGAGGTTCGTTGGAAACTATTGAATCCTTTGGTTCTACCAAATCATCAGTTGCAATTTGTATAGCTGGAACATTTCCAGTTCTACATAACAGACCTTGCCTCGAGCTTGTCCGGATTTTTCTTTTAGACATAGGCCGGACAACCCCAAATCTTAACCAACTTAAGATATGGGCTCTTCCCTTTCCATATCACATATGAAGTGGTAGGCTACTGATTTGATTTGAACCCTATTCAATAGGTATGCAGCTTCTCAAGCGCATAACATCCTAAAGGAAATAGGAAACTCAGTAGTACTCATCATAGAGCACACCATATCACATAGGGTGTTATTGCTCCGCCCCGATATACCATCGTGCTATGGTGTATACGGAGGAGTAATGCTGAAAGAGAATCTCATTCTCCTTTAGAATAGTCCAGGAATTCCGTGCTCAAGTATTCTCCTCCTTGATCTCATCAAAGGACATAATACTTTTACCCGTATTTTGGTTCTCTACTTCTAACTCATATTCTGTGAATATCTCAAAAGGTTCGGACTTGTGTTTCAATAGGAACATATGTCTGAATCTTGAAAGATTATCAGAGAATGGAATGAAGTACAAAGAACCGGTCCTGACATATGTAGACAGGGGACTTTCATACATCAGCATGTATCAATCCCAAGAGCTCACTAACTCTTTCTCTGTTTCCAATAAACAGAGCTGTGGTCATTATATCTTTGTGACATGACCGGCAAGTTTCACAAGATGTAAATTCAAACAGATTTAAATGTGCATCTCAATGTAACTTAGCTAGTCGGGTCGCATTGACATGACCTAGTCTACAATACCTCAAGAAGGATTCGTTCATTTCTGAACTCTTCCTCTTGTGTGTGTTCCGTATACTAAGAACTGTAGTTTGATTTAGAACGACAATGCTTTTAGATAACGTGCCTGAACCGATCAACTCTTGATATAGGAAATGTTCAAAACATTATCCAACAATACAAAATTATATCCTTTCTTTACTAATAAAGAGACTGATATGATTTTGTATATCAGGTTCGGTATCTAATAACATTTGTTCAGAATCAATGTATTCTGGTAATACAGGGTGACAGTGACCAACAGACTTGGATGCAGCACTTGCACCGTTTTCTATCTCATGAAACTTATCACCCGTTCTCAGTTCTCTACCTATCTGCAGCCCATGTAACAGATTACATATGCGGGATCATGATCCGGTATCACATACCCAGGACGTAAAGGATACTGAGAAACAGTTCTCTGTAATGAACACACCCGAAAATGATGCATCAATATGCACTTTCTTCGTTTGGGCGGCACGGGAAATCTGGTATTCCCCAATCTCCTGCTCTGTCTTATAACAATTATAAGTTGGAGCGGGACCAACGTTCCCCAGCTCAGTATAACAAGCGGGTTCGGTCAATATATCCATATTATTATCTTGATTAAGGCGTGATATGGTCGCTACCTGGAGAGAGAGAGAAGAAAATACTCAGCGTATGCTCTTGCAAGATTAGATTGGTTATCTAATATATCTAATCAGGATGTCTCCCGCTGTTTTAATCAAATCTTCCTTCAAACCCTAAAAGGAAAGACTAGCCGGGATTAATTACACGCTACAAGTTCGCCAATCTTTCAGCCAGGCCAGTGTCGGTACTTTGAGGGAGGTCCCCCGTGCTTTCGCACGAACCTAATTAAGTAAACCTCGTTTTCCCAGAGGCGTAACCCCGTTAACACCTTTCTAGACACCTACTTGATCTGCTAATTGTAATGTGTAAAACTCTCCCAGGAGTAACTCTTACTCGCAGCGGGTATCGGGATCCAACTATCTCATAGAAGGATGCAATCTCATTGCAAATTTCAACTCTTGAAATTCCCAATAATATTTTACCCCTAGCGTCCCATGACCTTGACGCAGGCCAACAAACCACAGTCCGCTAGTCAAGTTCAACCCGTCATTTCTTGATTGAATTAAACCCACCCGCACGACCCTTGACGTAGGCCAACAAAGTCGCACGACTACCCTAATCCAATCTGCATCATATGCATAAACAGATAAATACTAGTTAGCTACCGCACACTACGCCTTGACGCAGGCCAACAAACGTAGCACGAATACTAAGTAGGACTTATCTGAAATGACGGAGGGTTACGACAGGTTTTTATGAAAACCCTTTGCGTAATGAACTTGATATCGTTGTAGAATCGAGTGATTTTAAATGGAGTGTTTTTGAGGCTTTTCTAGTTTTGTTAAAGGGGTCAATCCCGGTGAAGGGATCGTCGGCCCTTTCCTCGTCGAATGAGGTGCGGGATATATCATATATATCACTGTGCAAAGCAGAAACTATAGAAGCAATCAAAAGATAAACCGAGAGTTGTAGCATCTGCCAGTTATTGCTAAAGGAGTCACTCCCGGTGAAGGGATCTCGGTCCTTTCCTTATCGAATAAGGTGCAGGATGTTCTACAAGGAACACCGCGATGCAAAGCAAGAACTAGAGCTACCAGTTTTTAAACAAGTTTCTACAACATCTTAGGTTTCTTTTATTTCATTAATCTTATTAATGAAGTCCCATTTTAATATGCTTCGCAAGCATCACATTTGAAACGAAATCTGCAATATAACATATATCTCATATATATAATATAAACATTCATCTCAGGAAGTAATATGATCTCATCACAGAACATAGCAGCAGAAGAACATATATGAAATATTGGATATACTAGGACGTCCGTGTTTTCAATACGAGCCTGTACAAAACACGGATTCCACGGTCGCGATGAATAGCCAAACCCACATCCCTAGACCTCTACGAGAGCGGCAAGTAACACTGCCAATTCTAGGGTTAGGAGACCCGGTCTCGACTCCTCGAGATGGTCTCCCACTGGACCCTAGAACCCGGTTACTAGTGCTCCCCGCCTTGGGTCTACCTAATGCGGAAAAGTAAATAATATACAACGGTGACATCTTCCGCAACCTGGAAGTGCCCCAATAAAAGAATATTACATATATATGAAATTTACATGAATGAAAAAGAAAAAACTCTCATCTCACATAAAAACCCCGGCTATTCAGAACGCGACGATCCAATATAACATATCACAGCAACACATAATATCTCATATCATCAACGTAAGTAAGTATGCGTATCCCGATTGTCGTTGATATATAGCAACGAAGCCGGCGATACACCACATACTACGCTTACGGTCACAGAAAAGAAAGTGTAAAACTACAACAGTTGGAATCCGCAACCTCCGTAGACATCACATGCCTAACAATTATAAACCCCGAATTTTAGTCTCATTATCGAAAACTCTTTTCAATGTCAAGTCGGGCAATTCAACAAGATTCCCGACAACCTGATCGAATGCTCGTCGCAAACTTTAGTAGACGGCCACACCCCCGATGCCGTCGACGAAGTGCACTAAGGCGGAACACCGCTGCCGCGAGCACCCGAACGGATGCTTTCGGCGACGGGGTTCTCCTACAGTCACTTGGTCGGGGCTATGGGGCGTAGCTGTCTATTAAGTTTACCCGGCGAGTATCCGCGTACACTACGTGATTGCGACGGACTTTTGATCGCATCAAAATTCCGTGGCAACCGATCAAGTGAGACTAAAGTGATGTGTTTATAACATTCATATTAGTTATCTCATAACTGCCTGTGGATTCCAAATATTGTATCACATTCTAGATAAATAGACAAAGTTAAACTTTCCGATCGAATCATCAAACACCCAAGATTTCCCCAATATATCTCAACACTTGAAATCAGTTTAAAAACATCCATCACATGCCACAGTACCAATGGTCCAGCCGTAGAAGGGTCAAGCCAACGCCTCACATGTGGCACACCGTACTGCCCCAAACCCTAAGGTTCAAAAGGCAGTTCAAGACGGTCACATAATCAAGTTAAGGTTTGTTGTCTTCTAGAGGGTCCACCGCGTTACTTGCACGACTTAGAACGTTCTTAAACACGAGAAAAAATCCAACTTTTGAAAAATTTTCCGACAGGGGAAAAAGTGAGTTATTGATATCCGTTCGAACTTTTTAACAGTTTCTAAAATTATCCGGACAAACTAAACAAAGTTATAATATCCGATCGAATCAACGAGTCCCCAATACAACCCAGAAAACTCAACACATGAGTGAAAATAAAAAATTCCCAGAAGAATCAGGAATTAGCTACGGAGGTTACTGTGCAAACCCTATCCCTCAATCATTCCTTATTGCCGCGGAACCGCCGCCAATACCAGGGTTTGGCCGCGGTTCCGCGGCGCTTTAGGCGATTTAGGGGGTCGGGTTTCACAGTAATTCCTAAAATAGCCTGCTGAATTTTTTGGGTATTTTTAATATGAAACAAAACACAGTTTTGAAAAATTTCCAGAAACTAGGGTATATCGGGTTTTCCGGGTTCGATCGGACTTTAAACTTCGCCTAGACTTCGCCTAAAGCTCTAGCTTGGCTCTGATACCACTGTAGGGTTGCTAGGCACGCGGACAAGGGTCTACGAGGCATCAACCATGCCCGATTAAAAAATTAGCCGTGCCGAACAACCCGAATACGGATCTTTAAACTAGAGATTAGGCGAAAACTAACATGTTAACAACTTTAACACTAAGTGAGAGGTATTACAACCTTTGTAGATCCGGTCCTTCACTTCATATGCTCCGTGTTGTGGTCCCTTCGCTGCGATCATCGGGTTCCGGACTCTCGAGAGGTTCCACGAAGAGAAAGATGCAACCTTTGCTTCCGATCTTCGATACAAAGATGATCTACCTTGAAGTTTCGTTAACACAAGCTAACACTCATGAAATGATGTGAACACCCTCATCTAAATGGCAAGGGAAGATGAGGATGATGAAGTAGGATTTTTGCTCTCTTTATTTATCTTTTTCTCACATTTATTCATCACTTGGAAAAAATCTAGAAAGCTTTTTCATGAAAGAATGAAGCAAAAAGAAGATGAATAATGATTGAATTTCTTTTGTGATGAATAATGCAAAGGAGATAATGATCAATAATGCAACCATGGTTGACTAAACCTTTGTAGAGAATTAACTAAGGCTAGGGTTTGGGTTAGGTTAAGAATGAGTCACTTGAAAATATCTTTCACAAAACAAAACCAAAACCTTCTAGAATCATCTACAAAGCTTAACCTTAATCCAAACCCTAATCATGTTTAAACTCCACTAAACATGTTGCATTAGTTATCATATCATGTTACAATATTATATATCACATATATAATATTTATTGTAACCAAATAAAATAATACATTTAACATATATCGCATATATATCAATGTATTACCCGAGTGAGAAAAAGAATCTTTTAGTGAGCTAATATTAGTTAATGTCATTTAATATATCATATATATTATTATACAGTAAATTATCGAATCAACACTTGATCCGACAATCCGGCTATATCGCATATAACCGACTAATATTTATCCGTACCGATTCATCGAATCAACACTTGATCCGATGACCCGGCTGATATCAAATATCGCGAGAATATAATACGGTATCACATATCTTATTATCCTCGGTCCCGCACATATCACATATGTGCTCCTACTCCGTTTTGCCTGAGCCAAGAAACCTCTGTGTAGGACTCTAAAGAATCGTCAATACGCCGGCAGTAGGTGATGATCATATCAAACACCCACAAGCTGCAAGCGGTCAGCTAAACGTAACAGCTACCCAGGTATTGAGCGCTCAGAAGATCAACAAGCAAGCCTGTACATTCTCCTGTGAATCCAAACAGTAACACTCCCGTACAGTCCGGTCTCGTCGTCTGATATGTTGCATATCTCGCCTAGGGGTGGTAAACGTCAGACCCCAGTAGCTCGATAAGTCGTGTCGATATGAGGTCTATAACAGTTCGAGAAACTACTGATAACACTTACCAGTAAATCTCAGCAACCCTGGCCAGGGATTTCCGGTTATAGCCAATCGAACACAGCACAACATCAACTCCCTATACCGGGAGAGACGAATCCCCTCCTATCGCTCATTGCCTCCATGTGATTCGGGACTGTACCCAAAAGCCACCTTTTTGCACGCCCTCTTGGACGTGGTATGATGGAAATCAAAGCACAGTGCGAATCACACAAGACTCTATGACGATCTCGGGTCAACAGACTACTCTGTACCAGTGTCACCGGAGAACTGCCATCTGACGTGAGGTATAATACCATCTGGGAGTTCTCAGCGAGTCCGTCCAGTGTACCCAGTCTGCACTGAGCACCCGTACACCATCCTTGATGTCAAACACCGATGGATATGGGATCATCCATCGCTCATCATATGGGTCAAGATGCGTATACACTAGTCTACTCTGGTGTATCGATGCCCTGTCTCGATACACCCTCGATAAGGAACAGTTATAGGATGTACTCGTCGACTACCTTGGCCCCACTAGTATGATCTCATCATAGTCCCAGTAGTCGAGTACACATCCTAAGGGCTTTATCAACATGTAACATAGAGACAATCAGAGTACATGTTAAGATAAAGTACAACCAGATAGCATACTATCATGTCGAGCAAGAAAGTCCTCCCTATATATGTCCTAGCATCCACTACAATATACATCGTATGTACAGTAATGGTCTCTAGGGCATACATATTACTAACAGGGGCAACCGTCAAAACTAAAACCCGACTAAGCCAAACTCCGCATCCGCACACCCTACAAGTTGTAGTATATGCTAAAAGTATCATCAATATATCGCAATTAATTCACCTCCTAAGAATTTAGAAAATCTAGTAAGCATTGACATAGAAATTTCGATGCAAACATCGCGATTTAACGATATAGCGATCGCAACATCGCACACACATCCAATTTAAACTACTAGATGGTCACAACACAAATTATAACCCACATACAAAGCTTCAAACCCTAAATAAAATTCCAAACCTTTACTAGAATTTCCTAAACAAGAAATTATAACCAAATTAACACTTTAAAAATCTAAATTAGCATATTTAAACTACCAATTTAACAACTAGATTAAAATTATATCTCCCAAGTGTTGATCCCCTTACACTTAGCCTCCAAAGATGCCTCTTTTCTCCTTGTTTTAAACCAATTAGGGTTTGGAAAGAGGTAGAATAGGGTTTAGGTTTGAATTTGTGAAGAAAATTGTGTATTTTTATGGATTTTTGTGGATTTTAACATGAATTTTGAAGCAAGAAAATGGGGAAAAGGGGGGGGCTGCAGCAGGCTAAGCTCGGCCTGGGGGTGGGAGGGGGAGAAAGTGAGAGAAAAGTGTGGAAAGTTCTAAGAAAAAGTCACACTCAAATGCATTTAATGCTTAACACATCAATTTTTACAAAAAAAAACCCTTTTTAATTCATTTTTGCTTTAATTTTTAAACCATAGAACTAAAATCTTGAAAAGTCTTGATACAATTTTTGTTACACTAAATTTTAGTTTATATGGTTCCTAAGTGTATAATTTACCCATTTAAATTTGTATTTATCACTAATTTAATGTATTTTTAAAAGCTTAAAATAATATTAAAAATAATTAATTAAGGAATTTTTTTTAAATAACTAGAAATTTTTAAGTGACAATTTAGTGACTAATTTCAAGTATTATCTTATCTAAATTTTGTATAATTAGGCCTATATTGAAAAATACTTATTTTTACTTTTTACGGAAAAGACTGATTATTTTGCCGATTATCGAAAAACTGCCTAAACGATTTTCAAAGCGTTACAGATATTTAGTGAATATTATGGCAATTAGTTTTGTTAAAACATCAAGTTTCGAATTAAAACGATAATTAAGTGCTTTCTTGGTTTTCGGAAATAAATCGATTTGATTTATTTTAAGGTTTTGATGATTTAAACCCTATTTATATTATAATTAGTGAGTTTTGGAACTACGATTTGTACGTTTGTGTTTTATCTCGATCAATCGGCGTTTGTACGCCGATGTCGAGGGTTATTTGGTTCCATTGCATGAGCAGGTCATAGGTTTTAACCTATGCGCGTTTCGTGCGCCATTTTGGTTTTTATCCTCGATTTCGGTTTACGATATTATATATGTTTGCGTATAGGTACCCCTCATGTGGACTTCGGACGATGAAGAAGAGGATGGCGGCATCGACTTTGGCAGACAAAGACCAGGTGAGTAGATATATATTTACGGGGGAAGTCGAGTGGATGACGTATAGCACCCCCGCAAACATAGAATAAGAATATTACATATTATTATTAGGAAGTCGGACGTGACCTTAGATTCTTAGTGAATAGGATACTATTGAAGACCTTAGGTTGGATTGGACTGATTTAGAAAGACTTAACCACAGGATGATTGCCTTGGAGGGAATTCGTAGGTTTCATGTAGATACACACACGCGCACACACATAAACCTGACTTGGGGTGCGGGTGTGGGTGTGTGGGTGTGTATAGGAATGTGTGTAGGTATATATATATGTATATATATAGCATATACACTTGATATGAGGGTATTATATGATACTTGGGGATGAGTCGATATGATCGGGCATGATGTCGTGAGATATTGGATATGTGATCGAGATATGATATGAAATGTGTTACGATATTAGCGGATCGATGGGTAATGAGGAAATATATGAACGATGATAGGTGTAGATGGCATTGAAATGATCGAGACTCTAGGATACAACCTCGATCGTAATATGTGACTTGATCACGATATGATATATGACATGATATTTTAGTAGAATATTTGACGATGTATATTTACACAGACGATGATATATGTTTGATGATATTGGGATGTATGCGATTATAGTACAGTACCCTTGATCATGATATTGTTTGATGATGATACTATACGAACGTTGATGTATATATGTGATAGTTGCCCCGTACCCCGATTTTGGGATGCCGTACGATATATTTTACCGTACGAGGCATAGATATGATGATTGATCTGCACTCTTGACTCGAGGAAGTTGTACTATGTACGTGACGCTATTGAGGCTGGATCGCCGATTACTAGAGATATCGACTCAGACTTTAGGAGGATTCTTCTTACCTTTCGACTAGTGTCTTTAGTTAGTTCCTTAGTTGGTTAGGTAGATCTTAGTTTAGGCTCGAGTCATACTTATTTTCAAAACTAATGAATCGTGCGCATTTTTAAGACAGCATGAGGGATACTACGGATTTTTCAAAGTACATATCTTTCTTAAAAACCCCGTAGCCCCTAATTTTCTAAAAAACCACGATTCGTGCTTTTTCAAACAACAAACTGTATGACTCGTAATTAGTATGTATTCTCTAGTTGTGTGTTTACTACACATTCATCGTTATATTCATGTTGTATTCATCGCATTGCATGTTCATACCTATGTTTCTTTAGCTAATATAAAACTCTGCCTGTTAGGACACCCGTACCATTACCGATGATGCGCATGTTCCACGTACACTTATTTGCCGGCTCACACACATCATCATCGGTAATTGCCATGTCACGTACACTTTAGAACATATTATCTTTTATTGATATAATCTGCTAAATGCTAGTCTAATATAATATTGTGTGATTACTCTCATGTGCTAGTTTAGACATTGCATTTATTACTTAGACACTTCATGCATTCACATATTCATATTATCATGCAGTATTGTGGGGCTTATGCCGATACTCATTATTTACTTACTAATGATTTTGAAATTTTGGATTTATGAGATTTCTGGATTTTGGGGGAAAACCGCAAGAATTTAATAAAAGCTTAGTATCATCATTTTTAAAAATGAAAGTTGCGGTTTTCTCGTGATGTATGTGTCATCCACCATGAGATTTCATGTTTTCTGTTGGATTTCGAGACCCGATTCGAGGGGTGGATGAACCGTCTCGGGTACATGGTGGGCCCGGTATGGTACCCCGGGGCAAGAAGCTCGAGTTGTAGACGATGAGCCTGGCAGGGGAAGACTACCTACCGGTGATGTCTGGCGCGGCGGATATCCGGAGGATATTGACCGTTGTCGTGAGATTTGATGATATAGTCCAATCCGGACTGACGAAGCCCGAGATATTGAGACTATGAGATATCAAGACTATGAGGTATTGAGATATTGAGATTTACATGTTTTGTGTCGATGCTTGACACTGATTTCCATGGATTTCATTGATGATGTTTCAAATTATCATACAAATTTTACTATGATAAAAGTTAAAGATTTTCTTATACAGATATGTCCAAATTTCATGGTTGATTGTTTCATTCATGATGCATTCATACATAGCATACATATGACATGTTACTACTTGAAACACTGACACGAGCACTGAGTATTGCACTTACGTATAGATTATCACCCCATCACTACTAGTTGTCTAGTGTTAGGTTAAGTATATTATATGACCTAGGAGAGCATCGTGCATGCGATTTCTACTCGCAGATGTATTCTACTCACGAGTTGGAAACTCACCCCCGTTGTGCCAAATTTTCTTACAGGTTTCGATGTACAGGTTTCCTTGGCAGTTTGCTGGCACATCATTTCATTCAGGGTGATTTGCTTGGTAGGTTGGTTCATTGTATCGGGACCGCCATTGCACTTTTATTATTTCAGTTGTATCTAGTAAGCTCCATCAACCATACATGTATTACTTGATAGATTTAGAAGACCAGTTGTTTATTCTTTCGACCTTAGAGTCGCGGTTGTATTATTATGTTTTTCTAGTGGTTTTGATGGTTTTCTTTGAGTTTTGTTCCTCGCCCTTCGGCGTTGTATATTATATTGCTTGCGTGGTTGTGACCGCCAATTGGCGAAGAGCTAGCTCTCGCTTGGGGATACCTTTTTATTATTGCTTATGTATATATTCTTATTTGTACCCGTTTGGGGCCAGTTTTTACAAAGGAGACTCTGCCGAAATTTTTGAGAAAATTTGATGTTGCTTTTAAACATGTTTTCCTACACTTCTTCTTTTAAATGGTTTAGATTTCTGGGCTTCGGCTTACTTAGATTATGTTACGCCTTTAGACGTTTCGTAATTTAAGTGTCGGTCACGTTCCGTACGTTCGGGTCGTGACATTATATCCTTCTTTAACTGAATAAAGAAACTGATATAATGTTGTATATCAGGTTCAGCATGTAATTACATTTGTTCAGAATTAATGTGTTTACCATTTGGTAACACAAGGTGATATTTGCCAACTGATTTGGCTGCAACAATTATACCATTCTCTAACACTTAGAGACATATCGCCCAATCTCAGTTCTCTACCTTTCTATAGCCCATGTAACAAATTACATATATAGGATCCTAATCCGGTATCTCATACCTAGGACGTAGAGGATACTGAGAAACAGTTCTCGGTAACGAACACACCCGAAGAATATGCATCAATATGCTCATTCCTCGAATGGGTCGCGTGGGAATCCTGGTATTCCCCTATTTCCTGCTCAGTCTTATAACAATTATAAAAAAGAACGGAACCAACGTTCCCCAGCACAGTATAATAAGCAGGTTCGGTCAATACATCCATATTATTATCTTAATTAAGGCATGGCACGGTCGCTACTACGAGAGAGAGAGAGAGAGAGAAACACTCAGCGTATGCTCTTGCAAGATTAGATTGGTTATTATTTTATCTAATCAGGATGGCTCCCACTGTTTTTATCAAATCTTCCTTCAAACCCTAAAGAGTAAGACTAGCCGGGATTAATTACACCCTACAAGTTCTCCAATCTTTCGGCCAGGCCAGTGTCGGTAATTTAAGGGAGGTTCCCCGTGCTTTCGCACGGACCTAATTAAAATAAACCTTGCTTTCCCAGGGGCGTAACCCCGTTAACACTTTTCTAAACACCTACTTTGATCGGTTAATTGTAATGTGTAAAACTCTCATAGGAGTAACTCTTACTCGCAGTGGGTATCGGGATCGAACTATCTCATAGAAGGTATGCAATCTTATTGAAAATTTCAACACTTGAAATTCCCGATAATATTTTGCCCCTAGCAACGTATGATCTTAACAAGGTCAACAAATCATAAGCGCTAGCCAAGTTCAACCCGTCATTTCCTGATTGAATTAAACCCACCCGTACGACCCTTAACATAGTCAACAAAGTCGTACGACTACCCTAATCCAATCGCATCATATGCTTTAACAGATAAGCACTAATCAGCTACCGCACACTACGCCTTAACATAGTCAACAAACATAGCACGAATACTAAATAGTACTTATCTGAAATGACGGAGGGCTACGATAGGTTTTTAAGAAAACCTTTTGCGTAATGAACTTGATATCGTTGTAGAATCGAGTGATTTGAAAAGGAGTGTTTTTTAGGCTTTTACTAATTTTGCTAAAGAGGTCACTCCTGGTGAAGGGATCTCGGCTCTTTCCTCATCGAATGAGGTGCTGGATATTTCATAAATACCACTATGCAAAACAAGAACTAGAGAAGTAATCAAAAACAAAACCGAGTGGGTTGTAGCATCTGCCAGTTTCGCTAAAGAGGTCACTCCCGGTGAAGGGATCTCGGCTCTTTCCTTATCGAATAAGATGCTGGATATTCTACAAGGAATACCGCTATGCAAAGCAAGAACTAGAGCTACCAGTTTTTAAACAAGATTCTACAACATCTTTAGGTTTCTTTTATTTCATTAATCTCATTAATGAAGTCCCATCAATTATGCTTCCTAAGCATCACAGAAGAAACGGAAGCAGCAATATTTATTATATATCATATATATAATATAAGCATTCGTCTCATCATATAAAGTGATCACATCACAGAATATCAGCAGCAGAAGAACACATATGAAATATTGGATACACTAGGAATTCCGTGTTTTAATTAAGCCAGTAAAAAACGCAGATTCCACGGTCATGATGAATAGCCAAACCCACATCCCTAGACCCCTACAAGAGCGGAAAGCAACCCTAACAATTCTAGAGTTAGGAGACCCGGTCTCGACTCCTTGAGATGGTCTCCCATTGGACTCTAGAACCCGGTTACCTGTGCTCTCCTTCTTGGGTCTATTCTAATGCGGAAAAGTAAATAATATACATCAATGGCGACATCATCCTCAACCCGGAAGTGCCCCAATAAAAGAATATTACATACAAGTTTTTACGTGAATGAAAATAAAAAAGTCTCATCTCACAAAAAAAAAACCCGGCTATTCAAAACACGACGATCCAATATAACATATCACAGCAACACATAACATCACATGTCATCAACGTAAGTAAATATGCGTATCCCAATTGTCATTGACATATAGCAACGAAACCGGCGATACACCATATATTACACTTATGGTCGCAGAAAAGAAAGTGAAAACTACAACAATTGGAATCCGCAATCACCTTAGACATCATAAACTCGATGTATCACATACTTTGGATTTCACGCCTAACCAAATGAATTCATTAGACATCACATGCCTAACAATTATAAACCCCATATTTTAGTCTTGATATTGAAAACACTTTTCAATAAGCAGTCGGGTAATTCAACAAGATTCCCGACAACCTGATCGAATACTCGTCAGAAACTTTAGTAGACGGCCGCACCCCCGATGCCATCGACGAAGTGCACTTAGGCGGAACACCGCGGACGCGAGCACCCGAACGGATGCTTTTGGCAATGGGGTTCTCCTACAGTCACTTGGTCGGGGCTATGGGGCGTGGCTATCTGGTAAGGTTGCCCAGCGAGTATCTGCGTACACTACGTAATTGCGACGGACTTTTGATCCACATCAAAATCCCGTGGCAACCGATCAAATGAAACTGAATTGCTAGATTTATAAAATTCAAATTAGTTTTCATAATACTAAATATTGTGGATTCCAAGTATTGTATCACAATCACAGATAGCTAGACGATATTAAACTTTTCGATCGAATCAACAAACACCCAAAATTTACCAAAAAGCTCAACACTTGAGCACTGTTTAAAAAATACACAGAACATGCCACGGCACCTATGGACCAACCGTAGAAGGGTCAACCCTTGCCTCACCTATAGCGCCGCGGAACTACCACAAACCCTAGGATTTGGTGGTGGTTCCGACGGTCACAGAATCGAGTTAGGTTTCGTTCTTCTAGAGGGTCCATAGAATCACCTGCATGATTTTCTGAAGATTTTAAACTTAGAAAAATCCAACTCTTGGAAAATTTCCATCGAGGAAGAAAATGGGTTATTGATATCCGTTCAAAATTTTTAACGTCGTCTAAATAACCCAAAATGATGTTAGAATTACGACTACGAACACTCTAAATTGCCTTTACAGAAATATAACATCACTTGCAATATCAGTAAAAACAAGCAACGCCTGAAACACCAAAACCCAGAGACTGGAACACCACAAAAATCTGAAGCCAAAACAAGCTTCTAAAACCGGCGAGCTCGGATTTTATGGTCATGTCGCAGGCCAAAATCCGGCGAGGATGGCTCAAATTTCTGTGGTGTTCATATGACATCTCATATAACATTTTTCAGTTGCTTAAAAAAATTTATACACTTTAAAAATTTCGACAGAAACTTGGTTTTTATTTCGAGTGTTTCGGAGTTGTTTCGGTTTCGTAATTCTGCAAATATCGTCTAATTCTCTAGCATGGCTCTGATACCACTGCAGGGTTCCCTAGGGTCGCTGTTGGGTTTCGGGAAGCATCGTCCATGCCATTTTAAAAAAATTGGCGCACTAAAGAACCCTAACCTAGAATCTTAACTAGAGATTTAGACAAAACTAGCATGCAAACAACTTTACATACAAAGTGAACAAGGAATACAACCTTTGTAGACCGGTCCTTCACTTCAATAGATCCGTGTAGTAATCCCTTCGCTCCAAGTAGTGATCTTTTTATTTCGAGTGTTTCGGAGTTGTTTCGGTTTCGTAATTCATTTATATCATATTCTATTTGAGTATTTTCTAATCTTTTAGCTATTTCTTGATTATTGTTGTTTTGGGTGTGAATAGTATATTTGGTATCTGTCTTTAGTATCCGACCCGACCCGCATGCTTGAAACCCATCTTGATTCTTGATTACGACATATCCTTGTTAGTACTGAGAATCTGTGCACACATATAATCTGTATACATGTATCTTATATCTAGTATTGCATATATTTTCAAATACTACAAATTATAGTCAAATAATATATTTCAAATACCTAACATGACCTACATCATACCCCATACCCTATGGTTGCATCCGTATATCGTGTTCTTGTCGCGCTTAGTGAAACAGACTCGTTTGGATCGCTACGTGCATTTACGTGTATCCGTTCTTAGGTATATGTATTTTCTTTAACCGGACTTTGCATTATGGTTTTGGTTGATACGTATATTACTCGTATTTTAAAACTAGATTTTTAGACACAACCCGGGAATTTTTCGGGGTAATTTTGATATTAGCTATAAATCCTAGTTTATATATAATTATATTTTTTTTAAAACCTAAATCAAAAACGCAAAATTATATACGAATATATATTTATTTAACCAAAATATTTTCCTATCCTCATTCTGTCTCTCTCCCTCCTCCCCTATATATATAATTTTTGCTTTTTTAAAAACCTAATCTAAACAAAACACACAACTTTCTCTCTCTCTCTCTCTGTCTCTTCCTTACCTCTCACGTTTCCCGCCTCCACGACGAAAACCCACGCCCCAATCCTAGCCTCGCCGTCGTCGCCACCACCTCCGACCCCCTCGTTTCCACGCCTTCATCACCTCCGCCTCCTCCACTCTCCTTTCCCGAGCTCACAACCCCTGCACCATGCCCCGACTAACCCATCTCCCGAGCACCCACGCCGAATCCAGCCACCACCTTCGCCCTCGTCCCCTTGCCGTCACCACCTTCGCCAGCATCCCCTCACCACCTCCTCGTCATCCTCATCTCCATCACCCCACATTTCTCCCCCCTCTGCAAACCCGATGACCCATCTGTTGGATATAGTGCCCTCAAAGTCAATTATTGGATCGTAGGCACGTGATTGCAATGATTGAGGGAGGACCTATACCGGTAGGACAGTCTTACTCGAGAGGTTTGTATACTATCTGGTTTGTCTTTATCATCGTGTACATGCTTTAGGTGACATTGTAGTTCGCCATTACACGTTGATAGAGAATAGTATGCTACCATGGTTTGTCTTTATCATCGTTTACTGCTTTAAGTGACCTTACAGGTCGCTATTACACGTTGATAGAGCCCTTAGGATTCTTGCTTGACTGCCAGCAGTATGATGGCGATCATATACGTGGGAGCTGGGGTCTATAAGCACATCCTTAAAGTGTCCCTAGTCATGGGAGTTTCGAGACTGGGCATCGACACTCCATTAGTAGACTAGTGTATACAGTTAAGACCCCGACGAGGGACGGTGGCCGGTCTCACAAGCCATTGGTGTCAGTTGGATCACCTAAGATGTATACATGTACTCATTGGGTTATGAGTACACCGGACAGGACTCGCCGGGAACATGCTAGTTGGTATTATACCTGACGTCAGATAGCAGTTCCTTGGTGACATGTGTACAGGTTAGTTCATAGACCTAAGATCGTCATTTGTCTTATGTGAGTTCCCATTGTGCTTTGATTACTACCCTACCATGGCTCAAAGGAGTCGTGCAAACAGGTTTTAGTTGGGTACAGTCCCGAGCCACATGGAGGTAGTGAGCGGATCGGCAGGGGTTTCGTCTCTCCCGGTATTGGGGGTGAGATCGCGCTGTGTCTAGGAGAGCCATTACACGAAGTCCTTGGCCAAGGCAAGAGATTTACTGGGAGGTATTCCAGTAGTATCTCAGCGTGTTATGGGCTACACTCCGACACGACTATTGGAGATAGTGCCCTCAGAGTCAATTATTGGATCGCAGGTACGTGATTGCAATGATTGCGGAGGACCTATACCGGTAGGACAGTCTTACTCGAGATGATAGTATGCTATCTGGTTTGCCTTTATCAGTCGTGTACAGGTTCAGGTGACTGATCACTGTTACACTTTGATAGAGCCCTTAGGATCTTGCTTTACTACCAACAGTATGATGGCGATCATATACGTGAGAGTTGGGTGGTTTATAAGCAAATCCTTAATTGTGGTCCCTAGTCGTGGGAGTTTCGAGACAGGGCATCGATACTCCGGAGTAGACTAGTGTATACAGTCGAGACCCCGACGAGGGGAGGTGGCCGGTCTCATAAGCCACTGGTTTCAGTTAGATCACCTAAGATGTATACAGGTGCTTATTGGGTTATGAATACACCGGACAGGACTCACCGGGAACCTGCTAGTTGGTATTATACATATCGTCAGATAGCAATTCCCTGGTGACATGTGTACAGGTTAGTTCATCGACCTGAGGTCGTCATTTGTCTCGTGTGAGTTCCCACTGTGCTTTGAATTCTACCCTACCACGGCTCAAAGGAGTCGTGCAAATAGGTAGTTTTTGGGTACAGTCCCGAGCCACATGGAGGCACGTGAGCGGATCGGCAGGGGATTCGTCTCTCACGGTATTGGGGGTGGGATCGTGCTGTGTCTAGGAGAGCCATTACACAAAGCCTACGGCCGTGGCAGGAGATTTACTGGTAGGTACTCCAGTAGTATCTCAGGGTGTTTTTTAGGCTACACTCTGAGACAACTTATACCGCTTTTAGGGGTCTGACGTTACCAGCCCCCTAGGCAGATATGCGATACTCATAGACTAACGGACCGGACTGTATATACATTGTCACTGTTAGGCTCAGTAGGGTTTCCGGATGAGTTCACTCATCGGCCTCCCTTGAGGTCAGTCCATGGGCAGCCGTTAAGCACAGCTAGTGCCGCTGACGGCTTGTGGTTAAACCCACTGCCAGGGTACTGACGAGTCATTAGAGTCCCCCACAGACAGTTTTCCAAGTTCAGGCGAAACGTTGTAGAGGCCGTATGGTTTTATGGAAGGGTTCGGAAAATGCACGTGCGTTTACGCACGTGTCATATTTCGGGCAGATAATACTGGTGGGCTTTGGTTTAAGCCGGATCCGAGTATTATATTGAGTAGATATAATATCTTTGTCTCAGTTGCATTTTTATTCGGTCGTAATACAAATGCGGGTATATTTATACAGTTTCAGGGTTATCCTGAAATTCGTTTCAGGATCACTTTTGGAAGTTGCCAGTTTCCAGTTTTCTATCAGCCGTATTTAACATTCGGTTAAATACGGATTTATCTTTTCTTGAGATGAGTGTGGAAGCTTCTAGAGGCTTCTAGAAGGTGGTGACTATGTTCATGCATCTTTGTGACTCATTAGTGCATTTAATGATGTTTGATGACTAGGGTTAATGATTCATCACTTGGATTAATGGTGTTCATATAAGGTGTTATGATAAGCTTCATTGTTGTGGTCACCCCCTTGCTCCTACACTCACCCCCTCCTCTTTATATGGCCGGCCACCCCTTGGTGGAGGGTTATGGTTGTTGTTTTAAAAGATGATAGTTTGTGGTGTATGGAAATTTCATAGCTTCTTTCATTCCATCACCCGATTCGAGTGGCAACTTCATTAACCGTTCGTCCACGGCTTTGGATGAAGTGAGACAAAATATTCTACTCATTCTCTACATCAATCTTGGTCGTCTCTTTTTGCAAACTTGACGACCGAGTTGCCTCGAGTCAGAGGCGGGAGCCCGTTTAAAGATTCGTTGACGTGGTGCCACCTGGACGAGGAGATCGGAGATCGACGAGAACGGAGCAGCCGCAACAGAGCATGGGATGATGGTTAAAGAACGAAGGACTCGGATCGTTCGGTATAACCTTTCTACCCTCTTTACAGTTTGTTAGTTTAGCAATAATGGCATATCCGGGTTATAGTATACGATAGCGCCAGTTAAAAGTTTTTGTTCCGCATTTGGCGTCTGTTAGACGGCCGGGGCGCTACCGTAGACTTACAGTGGTATCAGAGCCTCACCATTTTGCTTTACTAACTTGTGCTAACGCGTTTAAAACATCGATCGGACCGAATATCAAAAACTACAACTTTTCAGTTCTGAGTTTCTGTCGATTTTAAAATGGTTCTAAAAATAATTTTACATATCACAGAAAATTCCGCAGGGTTTTATAAGCACGTGGTACAAATTTGGGCACGTGACCTTACAAGACCGCCGCGGAATCGCGGTCAAACCTAGGGTTTGACCGCGCATCCGCGGCCAGTCTGTATGATCATTGCTCCAAATTTGCATAGTGGCTTCTTCTGTGGAAATTGTGGTTTTTGGTATATATCTTTTGGGCCCAGATTTTGTTACTGTACAGCAGATGTACGTGGGGCCCACTTCGTGATATTTAATCGATTGAAATTTAAACATGTTAGTTTACAGTACTTACATTATATCTCCGACCGTGAATGTCATTCGAGCGGTAAACCGCGTCTAATTGCTATAGTTCTTTTAGACGGGTTTGCGAACGTGACATTCACGTTGATGTTATGTATTGTGCTGTGATGTTGCGGATTTGTCGTGGTGGATAGCAGTGTGCAATGGTAGTGCAGTTTGGATTTATTTGTACATTTGATATTGCGGGGCGAGCATCCAACATGTGTACTGCCGTCACTGCCTGTTGTATAATATTCTTTTGGGGCACGACCGGGCTGAGGTCGATGTACCCATTGTACATATTTTTCATTTCTGTACTAGGTTTTACCCCGCGACGGAGTGCACGGATAGCCGGGTTCTGGAGGGCAACGGGTCCGCATCTCATGGCTTTGAGAGGCAGAGGGGCCTCACTCTGGAATTGGCAGACTATTTGCCACACTCGTAGGGGGTACAGGTTGACCCAAGGAAAGGTGCTCAAGCTACCGGATTCCGTGAAGTGTAGGGTGGTCCATTCACTTTGCTGTAGGGGGCTGCCTCGCTTCACGTTTTGGCGGGTAACTTGCCGCACCCGTAGGGGTCTAGGTTTCATTGCACAGGCTATCCACACGACCAAGGGAACGTCGGGTTTCAGCAGCGGCTCTGTGAAACTCGGGGATCCCAGATTATCTGTATTGTTCTGTGATGCTTATTACTTTTCTGTAATATTGCATATTATCACGCCTGGAGTGATTATTGTATATTGGTATATATACTAATAAATGTTGTATATGTTTTGCACCCACGCTAGTCCAGTCCCCGCTCTGTCGTTAGTTAAGTAACCTAACGGGTAAAGACGGGACCCAGTGACGAATGCGGATGGCATATACGTACATTTTATTTTCGTTCTTTTCTGGTGTGATTGATTGATGGGACTGCGTTGATTTTGATCAATGCATAAGAAAGAAAACCTATTTGGCAGTTGTTGGAACAAATTTAAAAAGTGTTATTACAAAGACGTTTCCTTTTGTTATGCATAGCGGTATTCGGTTGGAATATCCTGCACCTCATTCGACGAGGCAAGGGCTGATATCCCTTCACCGGGAATGACCCCTTGGGCAGAAGTTTGCGTCAGGGTAATAACTTCACTATAGTCGATTACAAGTTGCTTTGCATCGCGGTATTCAGTTGGAATATCCTGCACCTCATTCCACGAGGAAAGAGCCGAGATCACTTCACCGGGAATGACCTCTTTAGCAAAAGGTTTTCGCCACTATATTTTTATAAAAAGCTATCAGGTTCCTTCAGCGATATCAAGTTCACTACGTTAAAGGTTTTTCGCCAAAAACCAGCCGTAACCCTCTATCATTTCTTTTGGGTATTCAGTAGTATTCAAGCTATGCATTTTAGCCAAAGTTAAGGCATAGTGTTTGGTAGCTGCTGGGTATTCATTTGTTGCATAGATAGATGAGTTGGTTTAGGACTGTCGTTCTGCCGATTGGCCAAAGTCAGGGGCATGTGCGGGTGGGTTCAAATTGACAAGATAATGATGGGAAGAACTTGGCATGCAACTTATGGCATTTTGGCCAAAGTCAAGGTCATAAGAGCATGGGGCAAAAATCAGATCGGGAGTTTCTAAAGAAACTGAAACTTGCCAAGTATGTGCATACCTTCTGGAGTATGATAACGTGAGTGGATTCCGTCATGTTATCATGCGATGAGAGTTGGATCCCAATTCCCACTGATGAGTTGGTTTACTCTTCGGGTGATCCCGATTGATTCTTCTTTTAGGTTTGGAGGAGAATTTGACAGTACAGTGGGAGGTTTCCTGATTAGATAAAGTGATAACCATTCTGATCTTGGTTAGAGTGCACACAGAGTGTTTCTTTTCTCTCTCTCTTTGGCAGCGACCTTTGACCGACCCTAGACTATGACTCAGTAACCAAGTTGATCGAACCTTCTTAAAATACTGGCTTTTGGATTGTCCGAGTTGCATAAGTCATTGTCGCTCCTTCTTTTACCCTTTGCATTTCTCAGAACACCCCGTATTACTACGGACATCCACTTCCATTGGATAGATCCATCGTATGGTTATATACGAACTCGAAGGGACTTCTTCGAGGATGGATCCAGGTTCAGGAGAAATAGAATTGGTTTATTCAGTTGTCTTTTATTATCACTTTCTCTCAGGTTGCGAGGGCTCCTTGGTTTAGGAGAGTACACCTATTACGCTTATTGGATAGTCTTATTCCAAACCATAGGCAGGTGCCGAAAGGTAGGGAATGAAGAAAACCAATTAGCCTAAGTAGGGTGTGCAGAAGGTAATATGTAAAGACAAAATAAAGGGATTAGAAAGAGGGCAAAGTAAATTGCGACTGATATCATTCATGACCAAACCGCGTACTTCATCGCCACTCCTATTTCACCTTTAAAAAGGAATAAGGTATTATTCAGTTGTCTCTTATCATCACCTTCTCTCAGGTTACGAGTACTCCTTGGTTTAGGAGGGTACACCTATTATGCTTACTGGATAGTCTTCTTCCAAACCATAGGCTGGTGCCGAACGGTAGGGAAGGAAGAAAACCATTTAGCCTAACGATGGTGTACAGAAGGTAATGACTAAAGACAAATAAAGGGATTTGGAGAAATGGCAAAGAAATATACGGTTATAGTCATGAATTGGTTTATGGAAGAGGCATTGCTAGGAATACCAGGATACCCCTACGAAACATTTTCATGTTTCAGTGCATTGTTAAAAGAAAACTGTTTTCCCGATTAGATACTTACTCCAGGGTATGTATTTAACAGGTTTCATTCTCATATCTGTATGGTTTTACAGATGATGAATGGGAGTAAGTTATTGGGAATTAGGTGATCATCCTCATTATATCGGAATTCGTTGTAATTGGTGATATTTGAGGAAATCGCCTGGGAATAGTTTTCAACCTACGACGCACAGGTTTTGAGTTATTCAAACTCAGCGGACTTATACAGAGTATTGTATGTTGTCCAGTGTCCATCAGGACAAAGGGGTAGGTCCTCGTACTATGTTCTGTTTACTTATAACTTCCCTAGTTTTTAGACAAGTGTTTCGTAGAAATACAAGGTCTAAGTTTTGAGAAGTTGTGGGTATAAGAATAAAGTAGAGAACCAGATGTCGCAAGTATCGGGATTCTTCAAAGAGATCGAAGATGTAGATTCTTGTGATTGGTATTCAGATGATAGTAATGGTTTTGAGAAACTTGTTTCTCTTTCAGGTTGCTCATAATTGGATGGATTCCCAAGTTGAGTAATGCTGATTAGCCTCTTTCCATTAAGTTGATATGCCTTGGAGACAGCTGCATGATTTGAATCTGGTTCCAATTAAATAAGTGCCAAAGTTTTTATATTGGATATAGAATGGTTCATACCTTAACGATGTTAAGGTACGGGGAGTTGTCCAGCTTATGCTTTAAACCAGACTCTGGATAACTCAGGGCATGTTTCTGTAATGGCTGTTTGTGGGTTGACCCTGGCTATGACGAGGGTTGATTTTCTACCATTTGGAAGATCAATAGTTATATTGTTCTTGACTCGCCACAGTTTTAGTAAAATGGATTTTTTCAGAAAACAGTAGTGGGAGTATGGTAGAACTGGAAGTGATTCCAGAACCGCGAACGATTACGGAAAATTTAATAGGACCTATATATTCAATCAGGTTTGACATTCCATTAGCCACTCCGCGGATATGATGGGCAACCTCAGACACCCGAGAGGTACTCCGTGGCCTCAAGGACGGTGACAGGGAGGTTCTTGCTTACCCATACTTGACACTACTGTTGTTCCAGACTATGAGACCCGGCAGGAGGTTAAGTATAGCGTCGTTCTAAACTAGCTTTAGAAGTGCACGTATATATTATTCTGCCAGAGGGTTGTTGTGGTCAGTGGGAGCATCGGAAGCATAGTGGGCAAGATGCTTTTGTCTATTTATAGACTTGAGCAGTTATAGAGGAGATAGATCATCTAATTTGATGTGACAGTCATAGGTTTGACTTTATCAGAATAAGGGATGGATCTGTTAAGAAGGTAGTAGGGTGTGATGTCATGGTATCTAGATGACATACACAGAGTAGGAAGTAGAATTCCTACACTACGATCGGTTGTACTGTGGTCGTCACACAGTTGTTTCTCCAGACAGGATATGGATATAATATCAGACATTATGGTTTCTAGATCTATGGTTTTAGATCTGGATTTGGGTAGTTTCCCAATGTGGGTACTTTGACAGTATTCTAATGGTTTTTAGAATAGATGACTCCTGGCATGGTGGTGTACCTGCAGGTGATGGAGTCACCCTCTCTAAAGGTGTCTTACAGACTAAAGGGGAGAGGGATGTACATGATTGGCAGATCACTTGTTTAGGCAATTGAGTCAATCATGAGATGACAAGTACCACACCAAATGTTTTTTTGCACTAGATGCAATAAGTTTGTATTAATCCAATCCTGGAGAAACATAAGGAAGCAGTTTTAGAACATAAGTACATGTTCAACGGATTTGAGGACGGCAGCCTCCTTCGGGAGACGATTATCATTCCAGGCTTCAAAGGTGACATGGTTGATAGAGTGATTGTCAGAGTTATAGTTTTTCCTCTGACGAGGGACGGTATTATGGACAGGCAGTCCAAGAGGATACTGTGGGTGGCATGGTGCTAGATACTGATTAGGTTCAGTGATCGATACAGTCTAAGAAGTTTGGATTTGGAGTTCATTTATGAACTAGGTCCCATCAGATATCCATACATATTCTAAGACAGGTATTACTCAATTCGGGAGATGGCTTTCTCCGTGAACTTGAGATTAAGAGAGATATAGAAAGAAACATCTAGGCGGATCCACTCACTGAGGCTATTTCTCGAACACAATAGTTTTACAAACGGGCTTTGTGAAACTGATTAGTAGAGGAGTTGGATGTTCGGTTTCACACGGGCTGTGAGTAGTCGACATCGCAATAATTAGCCTTAAGTGCAAGTGGGAGATTGTTGGAGATAGTGCCCTCAGAGTCAATTATTGGATCGCAGGTACGTGATTGCAATGATTGCGGAGGACCTATACCGGTAGGACAGTCTTACTCGAGATGATAGTATGATATCTGGTTTGCCTTTATCAGTCGTGTACAGGTTCAGGTGACTGATCACTGTTACACTTTGATAGAGCCCTTAGGATCTTGCTTTACTACCAACAGTATAATGGCGATCATATACATGAGAGTTGGGTGGTTTATAAGCATATCCTTAATTGTGGTCCCTAGTCGTGGGAGTTTCGAGACAGGGCATCGATACTCCGGAGTAGACTAGTGTATACAGTCGAGACCCCGACGAGGGGCGGTGGCCGGTCTCACAAGCCACTGGTGTCAGTTGGATCACCTAAGATGTATACAGGTGCTCATTGGGTTATGAGTACACCGGACAGGACTCGCCGGGAACCTGCTAGTTGGTATTATACATATCGTCAGATAGCAGTTCCCTGGTGACATGTGTACAGGTTAGTTCATCGACCTGAGGTCGTCATTTGTCTCGTGTGATTTCCCACTGTGCTTTGATTTCTACCCTACCACGGCTCAAAGGAGTCGTGCAAACAGGTAGTTTTTGGGTACAGTCCCGAGCCATATGGAGGCACGTGAGCGGATCGGCAGGGGATTCGTCTCTCCCGGTATTGGGGGTGAGATCGTACTGTGTCTAGGAGAGCCATTACACAAAGCCCACGGCCGTGGCAGGATATTTACTGGTAGGTACTCCAGTAGTATCTCAGGGTGTTTTTTAGGCTACACTCCGACACGACTTATACCGCTTTTGGGTGTCTGACGTTACCAGCCCCCTAGGCAGATATGCGATACTCATAGACGAACGGACTGGACTGTATATACATTGTCACTGTTAGGCTCAGTAGGGTTTCCGGATGAGTTCACTCATCGGCCTCCCTTGAGGTCAGTCCATGGGCAGCCGTTACGCACAGCTAGTACCGCTGACGGCTTGTGGTTAAACCCACTGCCAGAGTACTGACGAGTCATTAGAGTCCCCCACAGACAGTTTCTCAAGTTCGGGCGAAACGTTGTAGAGGCCGTATGGTTTTATGGCAGGGTTCGGAAAATGCACGTGCGTTTACGCACGTGTCATATTTCGGGCAGATAATACTGGTGGGCTTTGGTTTAAGCCGGATCCAAGTATTATATTAAGTAGATATAATATCTTTGTCTCAGTTGCATTTGTATTCGGTCGTAATACAAATGCGGGTATATTTATACAGTTTTGGAGTTATCCTGAAATTCGTTTCAGGATCACTTTTGGAAGTTGCCAGTTTCCACTTTTCTATCAGCCGTATTTAACATTCGGTTAAATACGGATTTATCTTTTCTTGAGATGAGTGTGGACGCTTCTAGAGGCTTCTAGAAGGTGGTGACTAGGTTCATACATCTTTGTGACTCATTAGTGCATTTAATGATGTTTGATGACTAGGGTTAATGATTCATCACTTGCATTAATGGTGTTCATACAAGGTGTTATGATAAGCTTCATTATTGTGGTCACCCCCCCTTGCTCCTACACTCACCCCCTCCTCTTTATATGGCCGGCCACCCCTTGGTGGAGGGTTATGGTTGTTGTTTTAAAAGATGATAGTTTGTGGTGTATGGAAATTTCATAGCTTCTTTCATTCCATCACCCGATTCGAGTGGCAACTTCATTAACCGTTCGTCCACGGCTTTGGACGAAGTGAGACAAAGTATTCTACTCATTCTCTACATCAATCTTGGTCGTCTCTTTTAGCAAACTTGACGACCGAGTTGCCTCGAGTCAGAGGCGGGAGCCCGTTTAAAGATCCATTGACGTGGTGCCATCTGGACGAGGAGATCGAAGATCGACGAGAACGGAGCAGCCGCAACAGAGCGTGGGATGATGGTTAAAGAACGAAGGACTCGGATCGTTCGGTATAACCTTTCTACCCTCTTTACAGTTTGTTAGTTTAGCAATAATGGCAGATCCGGGTTATAGTATACGATAGCGCCAGTTAAAAGTTTTTGTTCTGCATTTGGCGTCTGTTAGACGGCCGGGGCGCTACCGTAGACTTACAACGACTTGTACTGCTTTTGGGTGTCTGACTTTTACCAACCCTCTAGGCCCGCCATGCGATGCTCATAGACGAACGGACCGGACTGTACGGATATTGTCACTGACAGGCTCGGTAGGGTGTCAGGATGAGTTCGCTCATCGACCTCCTTTGTGGTCAATACCTGGTAGCCCGTTACATACGGCTAATACCTCTGACGTGCTAGTGGTTAAATCAACAGCCAGTTTATTGACGAGTCTTTAGAGTCCCCCACAGACTGTTTCTCAAGTTTCGGGCGAAACGTTGTAGAGGCCGTATGATATATGGCAGGGTCCAATCATATACGTGCGGTAGTGCACGGATCATGATCGGACGGATCATACTAGTGGGCTTTGGTTTAAGCCGGATCCTAGTATTAGATTTGTTGGATTACTTTAGTCTCATCGCATTCGCATTCAGTCGGAATGTGGATGCAGGTATGTATATACAGGTGAGGGGTATCCTTATGATCCGTCACGAGTTTACTTTAGATGTTGCCGTATCTTTTTATTGTTGTAAACATTTGGGTTAATGTTTACAAATGGAAATTGTGAGCTTAAGTCATCATTAGAAGCCTTAATTGTGACACATGCACAAGTGATGACTCATGGTCTCTTTCTTTATGCATGTGTCACATTATTTGATGGATTTGAGTCTTGATATGATAAGGAGAGAGAGAGGGGCTGCCATGATATGGTGTTAGCTCTTGTATTTTTCATGCTTGCTCTCACTCTCATTATCATACAACACAAAAGGAAAAAGGCTTCTTCTTCTTCTTCTTCTTCCTCTAGCTCACAACCTCCATTAATGGCATCATCTCTAACCTCCATCCATACACTCTCATGTGATGAGAATCAATGGATGCTTGAGACAAAGTTATCACACACATTCTCTACATCGCCTTGGACACATCGGCTAGCGAACTTCGTGCCCGAGTTGCTTCGGATGAAGCGGGAGCCCGTAAAAAGACTCGATGATGTGGTGCCCTTTCCGACGAGGAGATCGAGACCGGAGATGCCGCGAGGAGCTTGGGATGGTGGCCAAAGACTGAAGGACACGGATCGATCGGTATAGCCTTTCCAACCCTTCTCCAGTTAGCTAGTTTAGCGTTAATGGTTCGATCCGGGTGAAAGTATACGATAGCGCCAGTTTCAAGTTTATGAAAAAGTTTTTGTTTCCGCATTTTGGCCTCGGACAGACGGTCGGGGCACTACCGTACTCTTACACCATCCCCGACCTCAACCCTACAAACTCTAGCCCACATCCTAGCCCTCACTGCCGATCGCCGGCAACCCCTCGTCGTCGCCACCTCCGTCTCCTCACCTCCCTCTCTTCTCCTGACCTCCCAACACCACCACCAGCACACAACCTGAGAACCCAACAACCCCGACGCCTCCTGCAGAAACCCCGACCTCACCTCGCCGGAAACCCACGACCTCGTCGTTACCCCTCGCCTCCTCTGTCCCAAAACCCAGAACTCCAAGCCAGAGCCAAACACTACAAACCACAGACCCTTCTTCTTCTTCTCTTTTCTTTCTTGATTCTTGTTGTTTCGGTGATCGCCGGAGCCGCGCACGTCACCGACGATCCGGGTGACCCAGTCGTCATCGTCATCCAGTGTAGTCACGTCCTTGAATAGCCTGGTTCAGTTCTGTACGCATGTGGTTCGCATCGTGACATTTACCCGACGTCGAACGTGACGTACGCACCCCATCGTGAGATCCGATCATGCAAGTTTATTTTTCTATATGCGATGCTACCATATTTATATTCATATGAATAAAAATATTACATGTAGTTTAATTGTGCATCCCATATTATAGTTTTGACCGATGTTTGATACCCGTACGTATCCGTACTGACATTTTCATATCTAATTACATGCTGGCACGCCCTGATATCATTTCACTATTATATTATCATGACATGCTATCTAAATTGAATCATAAGTAGTCATGAATATATATAGATTATTACAGATAGACACATATGCATCCTGAAATCAGCACTATTTACCGTGATCCCGATATTGTTTACAGTTTCACTTTTGGTATTCTTTTGATACATATGCACCATATGACATGCCCTGATACACTACTTAACTTGTTACCTGATCTTGTTAGTAATACCGACAATCCTGACTTGTTGTCCTGATGGACGTAACTTGTTATCTACATAGACAAAACCTGTACCTGCTTGATCCTGCATTGGCGTTAGTTCCATATTATCAATACTTGACTTGAACACATAACCTTGGAGGCAAGGGGAAATCAATAATGAAACTTGACTTGTAACTCGACAGTTCGATGCTTATACTGGTCAGTATTTACGGGCTAGGCCAGCCCCGGGATGATGCTGCTGACATCATTCATCTGTACATGTTACATGTTTACTGCCTAGCGGCACGTCTCAGATTCAGCCCGAGAATCTTGACCGTGGTCCCGGGCATGCACGGGATACTATTGAGTTATATCGACGATTCTATTAAATTGATTTCAAAAACTTTAGAATAGATAATCCAGTAGCATGGTTTAGATTACTCATCGCACTTCACATACACATACACACACATCACTGTTTATTCATGTTGTTGATTTATATTCATGCCTGTATATCTGGTTACATCCTGGTTATTACTTTTGTTTGATATTATAACGCATGTACGTCTGGGTTTTACATTGTAATACCTCGGAATGCGATTAGTGTTAATTAAGCGATAATGCGGGTTTTTAAGGAAAAGTTTACCAAATCGGGTTCCTCACATTTTATATCAATTAATTAATAATTTATTATTATTTGATATGGCTTGCACACACACGTGCATGTTAATGTGTTAACCTTGTTTAGCAACCATAACACCTTATGCTAAACCATTGCCAATTAACCTTTGCCTTAACCTTTTTCTAGATCTTTTGGGTGAGGAAATATCTAGTTTGGATTTGAGAGAGGTGGCTAGTGAGTCATGGTGCATTAATGGTGGCATTAATTGAGGTGAGGGAGAGAGTGAGCATAAGGAAATTATTGACCCTACACTCACCCTCTCACCTTTTAACTCTCTCACTCTCTCAATCTCTCTCACTCTTAATTATTTCTCATTATCCTCAACCCCAAACTGAAACCTCACTCCCTCTTCACAAATCTTTGCAAAAACTTCACAAAATCCCATTTAAACACTTCAAATGTCTTAATTTAGCCACTTGGTTGCCTTGGAGCTTGGAAAGCTAGGATTTTTGAGCAAGAGTGGCTAGGTAATGATCTCTAAACTGATATTTAGGAGTTATAATGTTGTATAGCTTGTTGGTTGCTGTTTTAATCACTTAAGGTATCGTTTCGTGTAAAACCGTATTTTTAGTGTCAACTTTGAGTCTCTGAGATCTGCTGTAGAACCAGGTATTTTCTGGAAATGTTCCCTTCACAGTGACATAGTGTTGAGGTATAGAACTCAGCATAAAAACCTAAGACCACCCCTCTAAAGAATGACCGCAGATTTATTAGTTCTGGCCGCAAATTGCGGCCAGAGTGGGAGCTGGGGTGTTGGGGTTTGGGCATAGGGTCTCTGTGGTTGTTTGTGGTCTCGTGGTACTTGCAACTTTTACCAATTATTTGTGTATCAAAATCTGGGACCACTTTTCTATATTCTTGTGTTTGGGTATGCGTGTTATGTGATCCGACACGGTTCGTGATCTCATTTAGCTGTTACGCGTGGGCTGGTTTTGGTGTGTCGCTACACACGTTAGCCGTTAGACGAACACTTGTGAGTCGGATTAGAGTTGGTGCGTTGGTCAAACGTCTTGTGTACGTGGTATTGATCTCTTTCTGAGATTCACACCGGTTATGTTTTGTGTTAATAGGATCGCAGGCGGGGACTTCGGACGCTGCGAAGAAAGAGAAGCAGGTGATTGGATTTACCTAGCCCATGATTGTTGGTGAGTAGATTTAACATCTACGGGGAATTCTCCCGCATAGCGTTATGCGTTTAGGCTAGATATGATATGATATTAGCCGCATGTTATATTGCACATATAGAGATTGTGCAAAAAACTTCATTGCATACTATTAGTTGATGTGCTTGGACACTGCACTATTATTGACGGTTCATGTTGCACGGGCACTGATTGTATGCCACTCACACCGTCAATAATTGCCATGACACGCATAACACCTATACATACATGATATTGTATAGTTAGGGACATTGAGACATTGATTCATATTCCATTGTGCATATGACATATAGCATACATGTATATCTACATACTTACGCATATGCCTTGCCATGACTACATGCTAGCTACACATATACCTGAAGGGTATCGTACCATTATTGACATGTATATACGCATACCAGGCTATAGCTACATATTCACATTTATATGATGTTACGTTGGTTTTGGAGAATTTGGAACCGCATGATATATTCAATAACTTGTTGCAGTTAAATAGCGGATTTCCTTTATATGCTCATATTACTGTTTCATGTTGTATATATTTTATTTCGTGGATTTCGCATTGATATATAGATTTCATATGATGTTTCTAGATGTTTTACTCTTGTGTATATATATCAGCGGTATGGGACGCTAATATATACATGTGTATATATATATATATATATATATATATATATATATATATATATATATATATATATATATCAGTGGTATGGGACGCTGTTATATATGTACATCTCTAATATATATATATATATATATATATATATATATATATATATATATATATATCAGTGGTATGGGATGCTGTTATATATGTATACCTATAATATATATCATCAAAATGATTTGTGCATGTATTCTTATTCATCTCGATATGAGGGGCCGATATGCCCGATATGAGGGGCCGATATGCCCGATATGAGGGCCGATATGGGGCCGATTTTGAGAGAAGATTTAGATTGTCTTTATGGACACTGGTCCGCCACGATGAGGATTCCATGAGGATGACGTGTTTTACCCCGTACTCCGCATTTATTCTATATGCATTACTTCATGTATTAGTAGTACCTGATAGAGTACCTTTCATGATTGTTGCATATACATATTGTCATACTTATGCTATCAGATTACCTGTGATAGATTATCGCTGTTAGTTCATACTTGCGATTACTGTATGATGTTATTTACTATTCACGAGTTGGCAACTCACCCCCGTTGTGCCGCAGGGTTTTTCAGGTCTGATCATCAGAGTAGTCGCGGCAGGGTGCCTTGTTATCTCTACTTTTGCGGATACCGCTACAGTTGGCTGTGAGGCCGTTTGCTTTAGGTGGGTTGCGGTAATTCGATGTTGTACATTGTATATCTCTTGTATCTGGTACTCTCCATCTACCACCTTCATGTATTGACTTAGAGACGAGTTGTGAGGATCGATATTGTATATTCTTATGACTCTAGTTGTCATGCTCATGTGAGCCTGCCTTTTATATATGTGGTTTATCTTTTCTTCGCTACGGTGTCGTATATCTGTTGTGGTGGTTGTTCCGCCGTTGGGCGAGATTTGCTCCCGTTTAGGGATGCTTTACTTTTATCTTATGTTTGTACCCATTTCGGAGCTAGATTTTACAAAGGAGGTGCTGCCGAAATTTTTATGAAAAACAAACTTAAGTTTAAAAGCTTTTGCATCGAGATTTTTAAAAGTGATCTATCTTTCTTTCTTGTAATGGTTTAGATTGCTGGGTTTACGGCTTATTTAATTGCGTTACGCCTGTTGACGTTACGTAATTTAAGTGCCGGTCATGTGCACAATTTTGGGTCGTGACAAAGTTGGTATCAGAGCGCTAGGTTTTTACCTTTCGGAGTGTAGCATGACCTTGGTATGATGGAGTAGGTAGCTTAAGCAGAGTAATGTAGCGTGCGTATGTTCCGCGGCATTGTTCTCCGCCGAACACAGAGACGAGACCGCGTAGGTTCGTCTTGCCTGAATTTCGAGGGTAGATGCTATTTGGTGCTATCCGTCCACCTCTCCGAAAATGCTAAGTTGATTTATGACACCATGTATCGAAGGTTTAAACGGATGCGACCGATATAGCAGACTTCGTCAGATTCCCCCTCGTTGAGGGGTTTTTGATTGTGGGGACGCTCTTCCCTGCAGGCGCAAGCCCCTGCAGTTAATTACGCTACCGCATCGCGGTAACCACTTTCTCCTTCTCCAGATGGTCACTTCGTGTCGTGGGTGTTTGTTTTGTTTTTGGTTGCCCGTGGATTGTATACGGAGACTAATTTATGTGGTCGTCCGTAGGGCGTGGATTAGTCCAAATCCGTATTTTCTTAGATTTGGGTTTGGGGTTGGGTTCAAGGATACATTAGTCTCATTTGAGACTAAGATCAACTTAAACGTTAGTTGAGGATACATTAGTCTAATTTTAGACTAAGATCAACTTAACGGTTTGTTAAGGACACGTTAGACTAATTTTAGACTAAGGTCAACTTAACCATTTGTTAAGGATACGTTAGTCTAATTTTAGACTAAGATCTACTTAACAGGATCATTTAGATCCAACAAAAGAGCATTTGGGCTCTATTGTTTTAGTTTAGGGACTTTGCGGTCAATTACCAGTTTAAGGACACGGTGATCCAATACCAGTTTAAGGACATAGTGGTCCATGAGTTTAAAGACCTCACAGTCAAGGTTAAGGACGTCATAGTCCGTGAGTTTAAAGACCTCACAGTCAAGGTTAAGGACATCATAGTCCGTGAGTTTAAAGACCTCACAGTCAAGGTTAAGGACATCATGGTCCGTGAGTTTAAGGACCCCACAGTCCGTGAAATGTTTGGTTGTCGGGACCCATCACCTCTCTGAAGATGTTGAAGGATTACAACGACATGTATAAGAGGGGTTCATAGATGTAGCCTTGAACCAATTTTGGTTGGGAAATCTGTAGTCCAATTTGGGACTAAGATTAATTAATTAAATTATGAGCACATGGGATCAGTTAAATCTGAATTGAGGACTTATGCCAGTCTTGGGCTAAGTCCAATCAAGTCAAAATGTTTAACATTTATTTTGGGCTGTTAAGCATTTGTTTGGGCTCAGCCCTTTTAATAATGCTGAGCATTAGAGTTCTGACAGTATTTCTGTCTTTCATTGAATGCTGAGTGATTGATCTTTATTTTAGAGTTGTGTTTGTAGTAACCGCAATCAATAACGGTGTCGCGTGTAGCTAGACCGAGATGAGTACGGGTCGTCCTCGAGAATATGTGGAATATTTCAATCTTACTTTAGACGTGTTGAAAAAGAGGAAGAATAGAGGAATAGAGAATAGTGAAGAATAGTTATAGAATCTAGATCTACGTTAAACACGGATGTAGAATATAGATCTAGATTAACTACGGATGTAGGTTTTATAGTAGAAAGGGGCTTGTAGGGTTCGTTAAGATTTAGTAGCCATGGATGATTAATTAAAGATTACTCTTTTTATCCTTTAATAGATTTAAAACTAGATCGACAGTGATGTATGTAGATTAGGGTTTCTGGAGGGAAAAGGGTTCCCACTCTTAACCCCTATCTCGACATGGATCTCCGTTCATGTCTAGCCTTTACCAAAGCAATTGTTAATCTAATCTCTAATCGTGGTCGTGATTATCAATGAATTGATAGCTCGCCCAATTAGGATGTTAACTATTCTTTTGATAAAGTTTATAAACTTTATAGGACGTAAAAAAAAGTTTAAGGATCTTTATCATCCATTAATCTACCCTAATCCTACGAATCCTAACAAGCGGAGAATTACTCGCGCATGATGGAGATAAAAGAACGGATAGAGATCATGATGTAAATAATAAAATGCAATAAGAATAAAGACAACTACCTTTATTAATCAACTTGATCAAATACACTTTGTTTCCTTTAGAAAATGATTACAAAAACCTAGTTTGCTTCTCGGTCTCTTCTAAGGAGGTAGATGAACTGTTGATGATCAGCCTGGATGCGTGAGCCTATCGTGGACGTCGTGATCTCTTCAGCTTGATGATTTTTCCAAGAGGCTCTCAGTTCTTATTTATAGTCTCAGAGCCAGAACTCTAGTTTCTTAATTTGGAAACCAGTGGTTAAGATCCTAACAGAACAAATCTCAACTCCCAACTCGTCCAATACGCGGCGGAACCGCGGCCAATAGATGGGTTTGGTCGCAGTTCCGCGGCCAAACAAGGATATCATGTGGTTGTTTTTCTGGGGATTTATCTATATGACACGTAGTGATCATTTCACATCTCTGGAAACTGAAAATCTTCTCTTTGTCACTGCCAGAATTGATTTCTTTAGTTTACTTTCTTAATTAGGCAGGTTTGTTTTGCCAACTTTGATTTCCTTGATTTCAGCCCTGAAAATGCTCCACAATAACTCAACAAATAAAATTAGTAGAGTTAGTTTTATTGAGATATTAACTTAACCATTAAGAATTGGTCAAAGGTATTTAATAAGATAAGCATATTTAAATGGGCCAAATGTTACATGGATATTATATGCTTACTTTTTCTTACAAAATGTTAATTATAATATATAAACATATGAAAATAGTATTTTTACAGATAAACCCTCATATGTATCATATATTATAATAAACACCTTTTATTATATAGAAATAGTAGGAAAAATGTCATATTAAATGTGCAGTTTTATCAACTGAACAAATACCTCCAAACTTATCTTTGATCGTCCCGAGCAAATTAGTTTATTCGAGAGAGGGAGAAAAAGAAAGGAGAGAGCTAAGCACACTTTCGTAGGCAACACGATTGCACTGAGTACGTGCAACAAGCCGTTAAACCTCTAGATGTCCCTAGTAGGAGGAGTGTTGTCTCCTGAGGGTTTTCAGCGGATTACACCCACAAATTCCTATAATAAAAGAAAGATGATGAAAGTTACATATAAAGATAAGAACTATAAAAGAAAGAACTTGAAAATAAGAGTTTCCAACTATACCAGCTTTTCAGTTGCTATGAGTCCTATCTTAATGGTCGTGAAAAGATATTAGAAATCGCATCATCCCTCAATAAAACATCGCCTTTATTCTTCCTCCCTATCTTTCTTCCAAACATTGATCATATACCCCTACGTGTGTGTAAAATACATCCCTACACTTAGAGAATTCAATTCAAGCTATCATACTCTTGTCCATCTTCCAAAGTACTTTATAGTTGGTGAATATTATCGATAAAATTGCTCACACATTCTTCATACAACCGTTAATACTTCTTGAGGTACTAACCGACCGATTGCAAAATGTGCTCACGCATTTAGGCGTAATTCCTCGTCATGCAACACCTAAGGCTTAGCAGTGACTCCCAAACCAGTTGGTCTAAGGCACTAGGTGATAAAGCACCCTCGCTATATTTTTTTATGCTGCCTTGGTAATTACAAAACCAGTGTTTATTTTTTTTTCTTCACCACATATATTTATTTATTATTATTTTTATACTAAGGCTTTTAGACAAGAGCATTTCAAGGTATCCTCTACTATCCCAAGTTCTAAGATGTGTGTAAGTGCGTATAGTAGGGTATCAACATTCAGATGTTTGGCGTCAAGAATAAGGACTATTTTTCAGACTTAATTTTATTCTTAGATTGGCAATTTCCTTCATCTTACTAACCCTTGGGACAGCAGCTCATAACTACTTATTACTAGTTTCGTTTAAGAAAACTTCTAACTTTCATGGTTTTCTTAAACTTTTCCAATCTTTTGGATGTAATTTTTCACTATCTAATCTTTTATTATAAAAGAAAATTTTTAAAATTTTTGAAAATGTTGTGCTTATGCAAAGTATGATGCAAATTGATGCGTAAATAAGCACAAACCTCCCCCAAACTTATTTTCAACAGTGTCCTCACTGTCGTCATCTGTTAAAGCTCAAAAACCTGTAAGCTTGGGAGGAAAAAATTATTAATGGGGACATGAAATATGAACATGAAAATCCTCCCCCAAACTTACTTTTGGCTCACCATTTAAAAAAATTTATTTTCAAGAGACGAAATATAACCCCCCCCCCTCCCCAACTTAAGTAAAATAGTATTAAGCATTTAAAATTATTGGCGAGGGTAAAAGTTATTGGTCAAAGTAAAGCCTTGCAAAGACCAAAAGTCAAAACCAACCATTCAAAAATTTTATCGATGAAGCACCAAGGTTGGTGGAAGAACATGTCGCCAATTGACGTGAAGAAGTGGGGACGAGATAAGAGGTGTAATGGAAAAGGTTTACGTTTCGATTTGTAGAGACAAAACAATGATAATGGATTACTCGCATTCTCATTCTTGATAAGAAGAAGATGTGGCGGTTCAATTTCTTTGGGTTGGGGTTGATTCATCACAACGCCTATGTCTTCTAAGAATGCGAGTTCATCAGCGAAGATTTCCTCGAAGCTTTCATCGATATCCCGAATAATAATCTCATCAGAAAGAACAGGATGATACTCTGACTCCATAAAAGGTTCACATTTAGCGTTAGCTGTTGGCCCGGACAACAACGTAATAGCGGAGTCGAGATCAGTATCGTGAAGCTCTTCAATTTCGCTGCTGTCGGAATCTATTGTTTCGACAGAACACACATGAGCATAAGGTTCGGAGGGTTCACTTCCCAACTTGTAAATGTTAAGCTCAATTGATATCTTCCCGAAGGATAGGGTCATAGAGCCGTTTCGACAATTGATTATTGCGTTGGAAGTCGCAAGAAAAGGTCGACCTAAAATCTCCGGAATTTGGTTTCGTAGGTTCGCTACAGGTTGTGTATCTATAACGATAAAGTCCACAGGGAATATAAATTCCCCGACTTTGCTTAACACATCCTCTACCTCACCCCTAGGTTGGGTGATAGATCGATCGGCCATCTGAAGAGTGTAATGCGCCAGTTTTAACTCTCCAATCTCTAATTGCTCATAAACAGAATACGGAAGCAAGTTAACATTAGCACCTAAATCGAGTAGAGCACGATTGATATTTTTACCCCCAATAGAAATAGAAATTGTAGGACTTCCGGGGTCCTTTCGTTTCTCGGGTATTGTGTAAAAGCAGTGCTCACATTACTCGCAAGGAAAACTTTTTTAGGTACTTGAACTTTTCTCTTCCTAGTGCACAAGTCCTTTAGGATTTTCGCATAAGACGAAACTTGTTGAATAGTATCTAGGAGAGGAATGTTTATATTAACTTGCTTAAAAATTTCCACAATCTTCTCCATTTGTGGACTTGGTCTGTTGCCCCTTAACCTATTTGGATAAGGTACTTTATCAATAATGGTTGGGTCCAACATTGGAGAGGATTGTGGAGATGGAATGGATCCCAGAATTGGAGTGGGGATCGTTTTAGATAGATTTGTGGAAGTGTTCGAGCCTTGGGGAAAACGGAGAATAGGCTCGGATGAAGGTGGAAGACTAGACGAATTAGGGGAAGAAGTAGAAGCCGGGGTATCATTGGTATCACTAACATCATCAACTTGTTCGCCCACTTGGTTATCCAGCACTCTTCCCGATCTCAATGTAGTAACAGCACTCACATTATAAGTTTGTGAGTGGACAGGATTTGGTAGGGGTTGAGACGGAAGTTTCCCTTTTTCTCTCACACTCGTTGCGGCGTTCAACTGTGCAATTTAGTTTTCTATTGATTTAATACTCTCACCGTGGGAGGCGGAGTCTTTCTTTATGGTATCAATAGAAGACTTCATATCAGCCGACATTTGAATGGTATGTTTCATAAACAAATCCAAAGTTTGTGCGAGTGAAGAGTTATCAGTACCGGCCAATTGCGGTGCAGAAGTGTTGGCCGGATTTTGAAAATTTTGTGACTGAAAGGGGTGCTGACTTTGTGGTTGTGGTTGTTGTTGCTATAGAGGAGGTCTTTGATAATTTCTTTGGAACTGGTTTTGATTTTGGGGTTGGTTTTGGTTCCAAGCAAAGTTAGGATGATTCCTCCATCCTTGATTGTACGTGGAAGAATAAGGATCATTTCTAGGTCGCTGCTGAAAAGCAGCATTAGTTTGCTCATGACCTTGAAACGGTGCATTCATAGGACATTCTTCCGTCAAGTGTGAAGGATCTGAACAGCAACTACACACGGTCTTGGAAAGCGTTATCTGATTTAGGGAGACTGATGAGAATTTGTTCTCAATAGCGTCGAATTTCTTCTGCATCACTGCCATTTCGGCTTTTACTGCGATGGAAACATCGAGCTGATGAATACCTCCCCTAGATGAAGGTGGTCTTACGCTTTCCCACTGCAAAGTGTTTTCAGCGAGGTCTTCCAGATATTTCCAAGCTTCACCATCATCTTTAGACATGAAATTGCATTGACAATTTGTTTCAAGCATCTGCTTTGTCGCTGGATTAATGCCCTTATATATAATTCGGCACAAATCCCATCTATTTATTCCAGGATGAGGACATTGGACAAGCAGATCCTTGAAATGTTCAAAGCACTTCCAAAATGGTTCATTGGGAAGCTGGGTAAACTGGTTGATCTCGCTCCTAACACGGGCGGTCTTATGGTTTGGGTAAAACTTCTTAAGAAATGCTATTACAAATTCATCCCAATTAGTGATAGAGTGTGCGGCAGTATTATAAAGCCACTTTTCTGCCAAGTCGCACAGAGTGAATGGGAGAAGATGCAAGCGCATAGCATCCACAGTCAGTTGTGACGTACCCATCATTGCGCATACGTTTTCGAATTTAGTGATGAAAACGTACGCGTCTTCAGACTCAAGCCCGTGAAATTTTGGCAACAGGTTGATGTAGTGGGGTTTAATTTCAAAATTATCCCCGTTGGCTGGTGGAATAGATAAGCAAGTGGGAAGTGGACCACGAATAGGATAGTATCTCTCTTGGAGAGAGATGCACGGTGGATTCTGCTCACCTACGGGCGGTGGCAGGGTGGTATTATAATTTGATGGAGTACCGTCCATCTCGGTCGATGTGGTGGGTGGTGGGGAAAAAGAAGATGAAGAAGTACCGACTTCGGAGTCGATAGCAGGAACGCGGACAAAACGGGCACTAGAATCCCGTGTCCAGCCGAACATGCACTAAACGGGTTTAGCACAAGTGGCAACGTGTGTGTGATTTAAAATTGGTTTGTTTTTTTTTTGAAAAAAAAATGGGACTTTAAAACAAATCACAAAAATGCACAAACAGCCCTAAAACTGAGGTTACCTAGGTCAAGTCTCTAGACCGCTCCTAGACTTCCAAAGGACAAGCCGCAGGATCAATCCTGTACCACCTCTTTACTACTTTTGTGGCCAGGTAAGTGCCAGGTAAGTGGGAGGTATCCGCTATACAAATCACCGAAAATAGCGGGCTTAATTAAGTAACCACTTGCCTTCGATACACTTGCCTAGACACCACAAAAGTAATGCGGATAAGTGATAGATTACCCACGACCTTCCTCTGTCCTTATTGAGTGCGACAGTCTTTAGAGTCTTGTCTAGATATTTTTTAAATTAATGTAGGGTTGATGCGGATGCTCGTTTTGTGATTTGTGGGGCTTAGGAAGGGTGATGAAATCCCCACCTAATCTGAATTTTGGTCTTGCCCCTTAAAATCCGTATTAAAATATGAAATAACAAACCAATAACAAAACTTTGCAAAAAGATTTTTGAGCAGCGATATTTTGCAAAGAATCCTGCAGAAAAGATTTTTTTTGGATTTCAGAGGAGAGAGAATGAGTTGAAAATTTCACCAGAGAAGTTTGGAACCCTAATTCCTCACTTAAGCCGCGGATCCGCCGCTAAAATAGCCTTTCCGCCGCGCTTCCGCCGTGCTTTGAGGGAATTTTTTGATGATTTTTGCTATGTGGCCTCCTGTGCTCCTCTGGATCTTGATAAATGTCTCTGGCTCTCTGTTTCCTCAAGTCTGCGACTCCAGATCCCCTCGCAAAATTCACACAATAATCGTTAAATATACAATTTGCAGTTTTGTTTTGTTTATGATAATGATCGAATAAGAATTCAACACAAATAGTAAGAATAAAAATTACGCACGTATCCCCGGCAACGACGCCATTTGATTGATCTTTATTTTAGAGTTGTATTTGTAGTAACCGCAATCAATAACGGTGTCGCGTGTAGCTAGACCGAGATGAGTACGGGTCGTCCTCAGGAATATATGGAATATTTCAATCTTACTTTAGACGTGTTGAAAAAGAGGAAGAATAGAGGAATAAAGAATAGTGAAGAATAGTTATAGAATCTAGATCTATGTTAAACACGGATGTAGAATATAGATCTAGATTAACTACGGATGTAGGCTTTATAGTAGAAGGGGGCTTGTAGGGTTCGTTAAGATTTAGTAGTCATGGATGATTAATTAAAGATTACTCTTTTTATCTTTTAATAGATTTAAAACTAGATCGACAATGATGCATGTAGATTAGGGTTTCTGGAGGGAAAAGGGTTCCCACTCTTAACCCCTATCTCGACATGGATCTCCGTTCATGTCTAGCCTTTACCAAAGAAATTGTTAATCTAATCTCTAATCGTGGTCGTAATTATCAATGAATTGATAGCGCGCTCAATTAGGATGTTAACTATTCTTTTGATAAAGTTTATAAACTTTATAGGACGTAAAAAGAGTTTAAGGATCTTCATCATCTATTAATATGCCATAATCCTACGAACCCTAACAAGCGGAGAATTACTCGCGCATAGAGATCATGATGTAAATAATAAAATGCAATAAGAATAAAGACAATTACCTTTATTAATCAACTTGATCAAATACACTTTGTTTCCTTTAGAAAATGATTACAAAAACCTAGTTTGCTTCTCGATCTCTTCTAAGGAGGTAGATGAACCGTTGATGATCAGCCTGGATGCGTGAGATTGTCGTGGACTTCGTGATCTCTTCAGCTTGATGATTTTACCAAGAGGCTCTCGGTCCTTATTTATAGTCTCAGAGCCAGAACCCTAGTTTCCTAATTTGGAAACCAGTGGTTAAGATCCTAACAGAACAAATCTCAACTCCCAACTCGTCCAATACGCGGAGGAACCGCGGCCAATAGGTGGGTTTGGCCGCGATTCCGCGACCAAACAAGGAGATCACGTGGTTGTTTTTCTGGGGCTTTATCTATATGACACGTGGTGATCATTTCACATCTCTGGAAACTGAAAATCTTCTCTTTGTCACTACCTCTTTAGTTTACTTTCTTAATTAGGCAGGTTTGTTTTGCCAACTTTGATTTTATTGATTTCAGCCCTGAAAATGCTGCACTATAACTCAACAAATAAAATTAGTAGTTTATTTTATTGAGATATTAATTTGACCATTAAGAATTGGTCAAAGGTATTTAATAAGGTAAGCATATTTAAATGGGCCAAATATTACATGGATATTATATGCGTACTTTTTCCTACAAAATGTTAATTATAATATATAAACATATGAAAATAGTATTTTTATAGATAAACCCTCATATGTATCATATATTATAATAAACACCTTTTATTATATAGAAATAGTAGGGAAAATGTCATATTAAATGTGCAGTTTTATCAACTGAACACGGAGCATTCATCATAGCTCTGGGCTTATTAAAGAACAATTTATATTCTGCCCAAGCGCACATAAAAGCATGTGGCGCGCTTGGCACTAGCGCCAGTCAATGAGCGCTGGGCGCTATGGTTAAAGCGCTAATGCGCTTAGCACTTTGCGCCAGATATGAAGCGCTAATGCGCGAAGCGCTTTTCGCTAAATGAAGAGCGCAGATGCACTTAGCGCTTTGCACTAGATGTGAAGCGCTAATGCGCATTTAGTTGAAGCGTTGGGGCGTTTAGCGCTGATGCCATATAATGAGCGCAGAGAGCTTTTAGTAATGCAGCGCACACGTGAGGAGCACGTGGCGCGCTTAGCGCTGAGCGCTAGCCAATGAGCACAATGTGCTGTGTTTGAAGTGCTATTGCACTGCAGCGCTTTGCGCTAGATGAAGAGCACTAAGGCACTTTTAAATCAGGAGCGCTAAGGCTCTTCTTAGGTTAACTTTGCACTCTGAAGATTATCTTCTTTTTGATAAGAGACTTTGTCTCAAGATTTTAAGAACAAAGTTTTTAGTTTATAGGAGATATTTCAATCTCTTTTGATGAAAGGCTTTGCCTTTATGGATCTGTGATCCTAAGAGAATTGAATAATTCTCCCTCCCCTTTATAATGAGATGTTCATAATCTCTATTGTGAAAGACAATTTGTCTTATAGATCTATGATCTGTGAAGTAAGTACTTCTTTGTCTTATGATGAGATCTTTTTGATCTCTTTATAAAAGACCTTGGTCTTTGTAGATCTATGATCTTTTAAGAAGAGAATTCTTCTTTTTCATTACGAGATGATTTCATCTTTTTATTCATCATCATTCTTTTTACCTTGAAAAAAAATCTTCTTTCTTTAGAGCTTGGCTCTTCTTCTTGAGATTTTTCTCAAAGTTTATGGGGTGTTTCCTCTGTACAAGACTTGAAGTCTTGGGGCCTTTATATAGGGCAAGCTGATTTGTTCAATCAGTTAAAGAGATTTATTCTCTAATTGTTTTGGGAATTTCCCCACCATCGGATCTTTGATCCTAGGGCTTCTGGTTTACAGAAGATAATCTTCTTGTTTTAACAAGATTGAGAAATCTTTCCTCCTTACAGAATTTGTTCTATATTTTAGTGATTTTTAATCACCATTGGATCATTGATCCAACGGTGTTCAAAATTCAGGGCACAATCTTTTCTGTTTGGAAAGATTCAACAGAATTTCATTCTTTTTAATTGATGATTTAATCATATCCGTTGGATATTTGATCCAACGGTAAGGAATATTTAGTTCCAGTGCTAGCGCTTATGCGCTTTGCCCATGGTGCGCTACTTGGAGCGTAGCGCTCTTAGCGCTAGCGCACACATGCTTTGCACGTGGTGCGCTAGTCAAAGTCTTTGACTCTCAGCGCTGGTGCTCTTGGCGTTAGTGCTTTATAAAGCGCAGTTTTATTTTGAATTTCAAGACTTGAACAGAGCTTTGCTCTGATTGGGGAAAACATTTGCTCATAACTTTTGATCCCGGATGAATTATGAGGCTCATAATATACCAAATCGAAGGATTTTTCAAGGCACTTTCGATACCATCAGAATTTAGCTGTTTCTCATTCGGGAGTTTGTCAAAATACAGCCCGGAAAATACTGGTTCACATTTTCTTAAGCGTATCGCTGCCATTTGATACCTTAGGCTCTTTTGCGCAGAAATTTTTGGCGGAAACAAATGCCCCCACTACTTTGCCCACGTAAGTATGTACGTGGGTGAAGTAGTGCAGAGTTATTTATAGCATATGACCAGTTTCGGGTTGGTATATAATTTTCAGAATCTTGATCTGAGAAGATAACGAGCGGACACAAGCGTCGTCATTTATCATTGACTCAAATCTCGACTCTTAAGGGATATAGTTCCAAACCCTCTGCTCCATGAGCCGCACCCTTCTATTTCTTTATATTTTACTCTGGCGTGAAGTAGTTTATATGCTCATGAGTAACTTCTTCATTTCAGTGGCAAGTAGCTTTGGCAAGTGTGGCCCATAGATGATAGATAACAGTTCATCTTGAACTCTTTATAAGGTAGCGATGGCTTAGGAAACAGGGTTAGGATCTGTTGTCTAAGACTTTCCAACTTTATGAGCCGTGAGGGTCTCACAAAGGCTTTTCTCCCTACGAGTCGTGGGGATCTCGTAGGTGTCTTTTCTCCTTAGGAGTCGTGAGGACTCCTAAGTGCGTTTTCTCTTGAGAATCGTAAGGATCACACAAGAGAATTTTCTTTATGCTTAGGGACACTAATTTCCCCGCAAGTTGAGACGAATCGAGAGATTCTCGCAAAGACACTGATTTCTTTGCGGGTCGAAACGAATCGAGAGGTTCTCGCCAAGGACGCCGATTTCCCTGAATCGAGATAAGAAGCGATGGCTTAGGAAACAGGTTCAGATCTGCTACCTAAGACTTTTCAATTTTATGAGCCATGAGGGTCGCATAAAGATTTTTTTCTCCCTACGAGTCAAGAGGATCTCGTAGGTGTATTTTCTCCTTAGGAATCGTGAGGATTTCTAAATGTGTTTTCTCTTGAGAATCGTAAGGATCTCACAAGAGAATTTTCTTCCATACAAGTCGAGAGGACTCGTGAGTGATTGATGAGTTGACCTACTTCCGAGTCAAAGCATTGCTTCAACAGGGAGGTTGAGGGTTGACTTTGGGTTATCTGTGCACCGCCGAGTCATGGAACTGGGGACTTTGCCGCGGCTCCGCTTTGCTGACGTTGTATATTCCTACAGAGACACTGATTTCTCTGCGGGTCAGCGCCAATCGAGATGTTCTCATCAAGGACGTTGATTTCCCTGAATCGAGGTATTTGCCAAGGACACTGATTTCCCTGGAGTCGAAACAGATCGAGGTATTCCTGCAAAGACACTGATTTCCTTGCGGATCGACGCGAATCGAGATGCTCTTGCCAAGGACGTTGATTTCCCTGAATCGAGATTTTTGCCAAGGACGCTGATTTCCTCGGAGTTGAGACGAATCAAGGTATTCCTGCAAAGACACTGATTTCTCTGCGGGTCGAAGCGAATCAAGATGCTCTCATCAAGGACGCTGATTTCCCTGAATCGAGGAGATTGACAAGGACACTGATTTCCCTGGGGTTGAGACGAATCGAGGTATTCCTGCAAAGACGCAGATTTCTCTTCGGGTCGACGCGAATCGAGATGCTCTCGTCAAGGACGTTGATTTCCCTGAATCGAGGAGGTTGCCAAGGACACTGATTTCCCTGGAGTTGAGACGAATCGAGGTATTCCTGTAAAGACGCTGATTTCTCTGCGGGTCAACGCGAATCGAGATGCTCTCGTCAAGGACGCTGATTTCCCTGAATCGAGGAGGTTGCCAAGGACACTGATTTCCCTGGGGTTGAGACGAATCGAGGTATTCCTGCAAAGATGCTAATTTCTCTGTGGGTCGACGCAAATCGAGATGCTCTCGTCAAGGACGTTGATTTCCCTGAATCGAGGTAGTTGCCAAGGACACTGATTTCCCTGGGGTTGAGACAAATCAAGGTATTCCTGCAAAGACGTTGATTTCTCTGCGGGTCGACACGAATCGAGATGCTCTCGTCAAGGACGCTGATTTCCCTAAATCGAGGAGGTTGCCAAGGACACTGATTTCCCTGGGGTTGAGACGAATCGAGATATTCCTGCAAAGACGCTGATTTCTCTGTGGGTCGACGCGAATCGAGATGCTCTCGTCAAGGACGCTGATTTCCCTGAATCAAGGAGGTTGCCAAGGACACTGATTTCCCTGCGGGTCAACGCGAATCGAGATGCTCTCGTCAAGGATGTTGATTTCCCTGAATCGAGGAGGTTGCCAAGGACACTGATTTCCCTAGGGTTGAGACGAATCGAGGTATTCCTGCAAAGACGCCGATTTCTCTACGGCTCGATGCAAATCGAGATGCTCTCGTCAAGGACGTTGATTTCCCCGAATCGAGGAGGTTGCCAAGGACACTGATTTTCCTGGGGTTGAGACGAATCGAGGTATTCCTGCAAAGACGCTGATTTCCTTGCGGGTCGACGCGAATCGAGGTGCTCTCATCAAGGACGCTGATTTCCCTGAATCAAGGAGGTTGCCAAGGACACTGATTTTCCCGGAGTTGGTTGACTTGTTTTCGAGACGGAGCGTTGATCTGGCAAGGAGGTCATTGGTTGACTCCAGGTTGTCTGTGAACTGTAGAGTCTTGGAACTGGAGACTTTGTCGTGGCTCCGATTGATGGTGTAGCATCTGTGTCCTGCTGGAATGAGGAGGCACACCGTTGTTGGTCTTCGGGCCGTAGATGTGGCCATTGAGATTTGGAACTATGGACTTTGCCATGGCTCCGCTTCGTTGCGACTCTGAGGTCGGTTGTTGACGTCACGTCTGAATCTGGTTGAAGTAAGGAGAAACGCTGTTGGTGATCTCTAGGTTGTCTGTGAATCGTCGAGATTTGGAACTAGGGGACTTTGCCGTGGCTCCGTTTTTTGGTGTAACATCTGCATCCGATTGGAGGGAGGAAGAATGCTGGTGTCGATCTCTAAGTTGTCGATGTTGACGTCGAGACTCTAAAGCTAGGGATCTTCCGTCGCTTCGTTTGTTGACATTGTGTCTGCAATATTGCGACGAATGTCGAGATTGTCTCTAGGTTGTCTATGAACCGTCGAGATTTGGCTTCGCTTCAACGAAGCCTGTTGGGACGATATGGTTCCCTTCTTGTTTGTGCCCATGAATTGTATACAGGGGTCAATGTGACCTCACCTGCAGGGCCAAAAGTTTCATTTTTTATATTTTTTTCCGCGATGCTCTATCATTTCAGCTTTTATATCGCAAAAGTCGCGAATGCCCAATCATTTCAGCTATTTTTTTTGCTCGCTGCTTTTATTGCGAGTTGCCCAATCATTTCGGCTATTTTGTATGCATATATTTTACTTGCTGATTTTGTTGTAAGTTGCCCCATCATTTCGGCTATTTCATATGCATTTTTGGCTCACTAATTTTTTTATCACGAGTGTGGAACTTGGAATCTGGTGCCAATCTCAGCATCAGCATCGCTACAACTGGAATATTGCCAGGAGCGAATCATCATTTGCCGTAAAAGGACTTGGAATTTGATACCGATTTAGGCATCAGCATCGCTACAACTGGGATATTGCCAGGAGCGAATCATCATTTGCCTATGTCGATGTTGAACAAAGGTGGCTTAGCAAACAGGGTTAGGATCCCGTCAACTAAGGCTTTTGACTTCATGAGCCGTAAGGATCTCATAAAGGTGTTTCTCCCTACGAGTCGTGAGGATCTCGTAGGTGCGTTTTCTCCTTAGGAATCGTGAGGATTCCTAAGTGTGTGTTCTCTTATAAGTCGTAAGGATCTTACAAGAGTTTTTTCTCTTTGCAAGTCGAGAGGACCTACAAGTGTTTGTTCACCGTGTGAGCATATCCCTAGTCGCTGGTGGGACTCTGTTAGGGAAATGTTCATTCGTGCCCGTGGATTGTATACAAGGATCAATATTGAACCGCTTGTAGGGCAAAATCGGGGGGTATGACTGCTTAAGAACAGGTTCAGATCCCTGTAGCTTAAGGCTTTTGAATCTTATGAGCCATGAGGGTCTCATAAGAGGGTTCTTCTTACGAGTCGTGAGGATCTCGCAAGTGCAATTTCTCCTTAGGAATCGTAGAGATCCCTAAGTGTGTTTCTCCTTTGTGAGTCGTAAGGATCTCACGCAGGTGGTTTCTCCTTACAGGGTCGAGAGGACCTTGCAAGTGTCTTTTGACGAGATTGTGCCCTTTTGGGTTTTCACAAAACTCGCCGGTAGTCCCGCTGTTTTTACTCACGGAGCCCTTTCGGGTTTTCATCCGTGCCCATTTCGCTTATGGACGTACACTTTTTTTTTACCACGTCAGCCTGGGGATGCCGCGGGTTTGTAGTAGTTTAAAGATGTTTCGGTCAAAGGTCCGAGATTTTTTGGGAAACGTACGATTACGATGTTGGATATAGTGCCCTCAGAGTCAATTATTGGATCACAGGCACGTGATTGCAATGATTGAGGGAGGACCTATACCGGTAGGACAGTCTTTCTCAAGTTGATAGTATGCTATCTGGTTTATCTTTATCATCGTATACTGCTTTAGGTGACCTTACAGGTCACTATTGCGTGCCGATAGAGCCCTTAGGATTCTTGCTTGACGGCCAGCAGTATGATGGCGATCATATACATGGGAGCTGGGGTCTATAAGCACATCCTTAAAAGGTCCCTAGTCGTGGGAGTTTTCGAGACAGGGCATCGATACTCCAGAGTAGACTAGTGTATACAGTCGAGACCCCGACGAGGGGCGGTGGCCTGTCTCACAAGCCATTGGTGTCAGTTGGTTCACCTAAGATGTATACAGGTGCTCATTGGGTTATGAGTACACCGGACGGGACTCGCCGGGAACATACTAGTTGGTTTTATACCTGACGTCAGATAGCAGTTCCTTGGTGACATGTGTACAGGTTAGTTCATCGACCTGAGATCGTCATTTGTCTCGTGTGAGTTCCCACTGTACTTTGATTACTACCCTACCACGGCTCAAAGGAGTCGTGCAAACAGGTTTTAGTTGGGTACAGTCCCGAGCCACATGGAGGCAGTGAGCGGATCTGCAGGGGTTCGTCTCTCCCGGTATTGGGGGTGAGGTCGCGCTGTGTCTAGGAGAGCCATTACACGAAGTCCTTGGCCAAGGCAGGAGATTTACTGGTAGGTATTCCAGTAATATCTCAGGGTGTTCTGGGCTACACTCTGACACGACTTGTACCGCTTTTGGGGGTCTGACTTTTACCAACCCTCTAGGCCCGCCATGCGATGCTCATAGACGAACGGACCGGACTGTACGGATATTGTCACTGACAGGCTCAGTAGGGTGTCAGGTTGAGTTCGCTCATCGACCTCCCTTTTGGTCAATACTTGGTAGCCCGTTACGTATGGCTAATACCTCTGACGTGCTAGTGGTTAAATCCACAGCCAAAGTATTGACGAGTCTTTAGAGTCCCCCACAGACAGTTTCTCAAGTTTCGGGCGAAACGTTGTAGAGACCGTATGGATATATGTCAGGGTTCGATCATATACGTGCGGTATTGCACGGATCATGATCGGACGGATAATACTAGCGGGCTTTGGTTTAAGCCGGATCCTAGTATTGTACAGTGTAGATTTTGTCTCATTGCATTTGTATTCGGTCGGAATACAAATGCGGGTATGTATATACAGTCGCGGGGTTATCCCGTAACTTGTTACCGGATCGCTTTTTGAAGTTTCCAGTTTGCATTACGTTTCGGCATTTTTTCCTTTATTCCTTCTTGGCTGAAATTCCTTTGATGGGAGGGGCTTATTTGCAAATGTGCAAATTAGCAAAATGGAGGGTGTTTTTTGTAAGTGGTTGCTTCATGATGGTTCTAGATTGACTTTGACTTCCTTTGTTCATCATGACTTGCTTTTTGGTGATGGGATTAGGATGAGTCTTTGAGGTGATCATGATTGCTCATCATCACCCACTCTTTTCTCTTATGCTCACCCTCCTTGTTTGTGCTTACCCCCCCCCCCACTCTTCCTTTTATCATGGCCGGCCACTATTGTGGAAGTGGGGAATATTCATTTTTGGTGTGAGGATTTTTGGTTCATTTCATGGAAAAAGAAAAATCCTCAAGCTCATTCCTCTTGCTCATTTTTCCTCCACCTCAAAATGGCAATTTCATTAACCCCTCGAGACATAGCATTCTACACTCAGTCTATAGCAATCTTGGACACGTCGGCTTGCCAACTTCGTGTCCGAGTTGCCTCGGTTCAGAGGTGGGAGCCCGTAAAAAGACTTCTTGAAGTGGTGCCCATTCCGACGAGGAGAACAAGACAAGAGATGCCGCGAGGAGCTTGGGATGGAGGCCGAAGACCGAAGGACACGTATTGCTCGGTATAGCTCTCTACCATTTCTCTAGTTAGCTAGTAGTAGGTTAATGGTCCGATCCGGATTTATAGTCCGTGGTAGCGCCGGTTTCTGTTTAAAGAAAAGTTTTTGTTTCCGCATTTTGGCCTAGGAAAGAAGGCCGGGGCACTGCCGTGGACTAACATGGTATCAGAGTCACGCCATTAACCTTTACTAGCTTGCTCTAACGTGTTTAGAACTTCGATCGAACGAAAATTCCGAAAACCGCATTTCCAAGCTCTGTGTTTCTGTCGATTTTTTAAACTGCCCTAAAAATAATTTTGAGCATCCCAGAAACTCGTGCAGGGTTTTTTGAGAATTCTAGAAATATTTGGTTCGCTGATTTTACTGTAGCGAGGCGGATCCGCGGCCAAAACCACGTTTTGGCGGCGGATCAGCGGCCGTACTGTAGCAACAGTGCACCAAATTTCTTCATTTGGTCTCTATGTTGGAATTGGGGATTTTGGTATATTCTGTTTGGGCCCAGATTTATTTTGTGTACTGAGTATTGTACTTGGGGCCCACTTCGAGAAATTTAGTCGATCGAAAATTTTAAACATGTTAGTTCACGGTATTTACACTATATCTGCGACCGTGAATGTCATTTGATCGGTAAATCCTGTCTAACTGTTATAGCCCTTTTAGACGGATTTACGAATGTGACATTCACGTTGATGTTCTGTGCTGTGCTGTGATGTTGCGGATTTGTCGTGGTGGATAGTGTAAGTCGATGTACAACACCCCACGGGTTGCGGGGAGGCGGAAATATGAAAAACGATCTTGTTCTATATGCAAACATCGACTAATCGAAGCTCTTTACTAAACGATAACTAACAACAACCATAGAAGTTCTTAGCTACTATGAAAAGAGATTATACCTAGTGAATCATGTCCTTCGTCTTTTCGATCTCTACGTCCTCCTCGGTCTCCTTCCCGTGATAGATGATCCACCCGAGAACCCTAATCCAAGTTTCACCTCCAAACTTGAGGTAACTAAGTTTCTCTAGTTGCTATCAAAGGAACTTAGGTGATATAGAGTTAGGTTATGGATTATTTAGTCTATTCTAATCCTTGATCTCAACTCATGAGTGGTAGGATTAGAGTTTGAAGTGAGAGTGAGGTTGAGGAGAGAGAATGTGAAGATGATAATGATATTGATATTGTTTCTCACTTGAATATATGAAGCATAATGAATAAACAAATAAATGAATAAATGTGATTATTCATCATGCTATATTAATTCAATATGAATGATTCACTATGTGAGTCATTAAGCATTTAATAATGCATTAATGACTTGATGAATCACACAAAATGAGTCACAATATCATTTAATGATAATGCCACCTAAACCCTCAAGCCACCATGCTTCTAGAAGCTTCCCATAAAATTACGAGAACGCCCCTCCTATCCATGAAAACACGGAAAAACTTTAGACTGTAAAAATCCAATAACCTGATACTAGAATCTGGCATAAACCAAAGCCGGCTAGTAAAAACTGTCAGAACGTCGTACGTGCGTAAACACACGTATGCGTCCGAACCCTTGTCGTAAAACCGTACGACCTCTATATAGTTTCGCCTGGAGTAGGGAAATCTCTGTGTGGGACTCTAAAGACTCGACTACTACGCTGGCAGTGGGTTTAACCACAGACCGCAAGCGGCACTAGCTGTACGTAACGGTCCCCAGGTAGATGTCGATAAGAAAGCCGATGAGGAAACCCATCCGAACTCTTACTGAGCCTGTCCGTGACAATATCCACGCAGTCCGGTCTGTTCGTCTAAGTGTATCGCATGTATGGTCTAGGGGGTTGGTGAACGTCATACCCCTAATAACCGTACAAGTCATGCCGGCATGGCTCAAGACCATCCGAGAATCTACTGATCGGTCCATCAGTAATTCTCAATCAGCCCTGGCCAGGGACTTATGGTAATGACCAACCGATCACAGTGCGATATCAAATCCCTAGACCGGGAGAGACGAATCCCTAACAGTCGCTCACTGCCTCCACGTGGCTCGGGACTGTGCCCAACTAAAACCTGTTTGCACGACTCCTTTGACCCGTGGTAGGGTAATAATCAAAGCACAGTGGGAACTCACACGAGACAAATGACGACTTTAAGTCAACAGACTATCTGCACACATGTCACCTGAGAACTGCTATCTGACGTTAGGTATAATACCATCCAGTCAGTTCTCGGCGAGTCCTGTCCGGTGTACTCATATGAAGTGAGCATCTGTATACAATCTTAGGTGCACATCACCAATGGCTGTGGAACCAATCCATCGCCCCTCGTCAGGGTCTAGATATGTATACAATGGTCTACTCTGGTGCATCGATGCCCAGTCTCGATACTCCTGCGACCAGGGACATTTAAGGATGTGCCTATTGACTATCCAGTTCCCACAAGTATGACTGCCATCACAACGCCGGTAGTCAGGCGAAGAAAGGTCGGCGTTGGTTTTTCCAACAAAAGCAAAATGGGATTGATCGGCTCTCACATGAGCGGTTTAGAACACCCTATGGGCTTTATCAACATGTTTATAAATACAAAGTAAAATATATCACACGTTTAAGATAAAGACAAACCAAATAGCGTACTATCATTAGCAATATTGTCATGTACATACATATCCCTAACTGTTTATACAATGAAGGCCTCTAGGGCATATATATATCCAACAATCTCCCACTTGCACTAAGGCCTATAATTGGCGTAATGAGTACTCACTGTCTGCACTAGATCCAGTTGTTGGCGTACCGCATGCCCAACATCTCAAACAGCCTCTTGAACTGGATTTGAGGGACGGCCTTGGTGAATGGATCTGCCGTGTTGTCTTTTGTGTCCACTCTCCGCACCTCGATCTCTCGACGATCCACGATCTCCCTGATCAGATGATACTGCCTTAAGATATGCCTGGATTTCTGATGGGACCTTGGTTCCTTCGCTAATGCTACAGCCCCATTGTTATCATAATACAAAGGTATTGGATTGGCAATGGACGGAACCACCTGAAGTTCAGAGATGAACTTCTTCATCCAGACAGCTTCTTTTGCGGCTTCACTAGCAGCTATATACTCAGCCTCCATAGTTGAGTCTGCGACGGTATCCTGTTTGGAACTCCTCCAAGATACTGCCCCTCCATTGAGGGTAAACACAAAACCCAAAATGGACTTAGAGTCATCTTTGTCACTTTGGAATCCGGAGTCGGTAAAAGCCTCAACCTGGAGGTCCTCATTACCGTAAATCAAGAACATCTCCTTAGTCATTCTCAGGTACTTGAGAATGTTCTTTACCGCTATCCAATGCTTCTCACCTGGGTCAGACCGATACCTGCTTACCATACTAAGTGCGTAAGCTACATCTGGTCTGGTACATAATATCGCATACATTATAGATCCTACTACCGAAGCATAGGGTATAATGCCCATGCGAGCCCTCTCTTCATCAGTCTTTGGAGACATCTCTTTGGAGAGGGTGATCCCGTGAGAAGCGGGTATATTACCGCGCTTGGAATCTTCCATACTAAATCTCTTTAGTATAGTATCAATATACCTGGACTGTGAAAGTCCCAACATTCTATTAGATCTATCACGATAGATCTTAATGCCCAGAATGTATGATGCATCTCCCAAGTCTTTCATGGAGAATTTCTATGACAAAAAGAGCTTTACTGATTGTAGTATAGGAACATCATTCCCTATCAGTAGTATGTCGTCGACGTACAAAACGAGGAAGACTACTGCTCCTTCTACAATCTTCCTATAAATACATGGTTCATCTTCATTTTTGATAAAGTCAAATTCCTTGACTGTCTCATCAAAGCAGATGTTCCAACTCCGTGATGCTTGCTTTAATCCATAAATAGATTTAAGCAATTTGCACACCTTTCCGCTGCGCCCACTGTCTAAGAAACCTTCTGGTTGATCCATGTAAACACTCTCTTCTAAATGTCCATTTAGAAAAGCTGTTTTTACGTCCATCTGCCAGATTTCATAGTCATGGAAGGCAGCAATGGCAAGCAGGATCCGAATGGATTTAAGCATAGCTACTGGTGAAAAGGTTTCATCATAGTCCAATCCTGGTCTTTGACGAAAACCTTTTGCAACGAGTCTAGCTTTGTAGGTTTCCACTTGTCCAAATGTACCAATCTTCTTTTTGAAGATCCATTTGCATCCAACTGGTTTCACCCCAGGAGGAGCAATTTCTAAGGTCCAAACTTTATTGGTGTACATGGATTCCATTTCGGATCTCATAGCATCCAGCCACTTCACCGAGTCGCTACTCGTGATAGCCTGCTGAAAACTAGTAGGCTCATCATCATCGATGATGCAATCCTCTCGATCCCCATCCAGAAGAAACCCATAGTACCTTTCAGGAGGATGAGAAAGCCAACTAGATCTGCGGAGTGGTGTTGGTTCGTCATGTTCTATTGAAACCTGAGTTTCTACTAAGTCCTCGGCAGCATTTTGAGGTTCTGGAATTTCTTCCAGCTCTACCGCGCTCCCACTAATTTCTTTTGCAAGAAATTCGCTCTCTAAGAAGACAATGTGGCGAGCGACAAACACCTTTTGTTCTTCAGTGTGGTAGACCAGATATCCCCTTGAATGCTTGGGGTATCCTACAAACTGGCACAAAACCGATCGTGCCTCGAGCTTGTCCGGATTATGCTTTTTAACTTATGCCGGACATCCCCATATCTTGATATACTTGAGATATGGTCTCTTCCCGCTCCACATTTTATATGGAGTGGTAGGTACAGACTTAGTCGGAACTCTATTTAATAGGTATGCTGCTGATTCTAGAGCTAAACCCCAGAAGGAAAGTGGCAACTCAGCACTACTCATCATTGAACGCACCATGTCAAGTAGCGTGCGATTCCTCCTTTCTGACACACCATTATGCTGAGGTGTATAAGGCGGAGTAAGCTGAGAGAGAATTCCATTCTCTTTTAAGCATTCAAGGAAACTGGTACTTAAGTATTCTCCACCTCGATCAGATCGAAGTGTCTTGATGCTTTTACCAGTCTGTTTCTCTACTTCATTTTTATACTCTTTAAACTTCTCAAAGGCCTCGGATTTATGCTTCATTAAGAACACATGTCCATACCTAGAGAAGTCATCAGTAAAAGTGATGAAGTAGGAGTGACCGCTTCGTGCACGTGTAGACATTGGACCACATACATCACTGTGTACAAGTCCCAAGAGTTCTGTGGCTCTTTCTCCGTGTCCGGTGAACGGAGATTTGGTCATTTTTCCTTTGATACAGGATTGACAAGTTGTATATGATGAATATTCAAACGGATCTAAATATCCATCTTTATGTAACTTAGTCAACCTTGTTTCGTTTATATGACCAAGTCTACAATGCCATAGGAAGGCTTGGTTTGAATCTGGAGCCTTTCTTTTAAGCGTGTTTTGAATATTGAAAACTTGAGGTTGATTAAGTATGTATATGCCGTTTTCCAGTGTGCCAAACCCAATCATTTCTTGATTTAGGAAAATGTTCATGACATTTCTTTCAAGTGCAAAATTATATCCTTTATTAGACAACAAAGATACTGATATAATATTACACAGCATACTGGGAATACAAAAACAGTTGTACAATACCAAAATGTTCCCACTAGTCAACCCTAGGTGATATTCTCCTATTGCAATAGCATCTATGTGCATTCCATTACCCATCCGGAGAGTCATATCACATGTCTACAGTACTCTACTATTTCTCAGATCCTGCAAAGAATTACAGATGTGAGAACCAGAACCGGTATCAAGTACCCATGATGTAGAGTTTACTGAAAGACAATTTTCGATTACAAACACACCTGAAGCAGAAGCAACAGCCTGCTTCGTGTCCTTTGCCTTGAAGGCCATACAGTCCTTCTTCCAGTGCCCTTGCTTGTGACAATAATAGCATTCGTTCTTATCCGCCTTCACCCTTCCTGCCTTGTTCGTTCCCTGCACCTTCTTGACCCCGCCTTTCGGTTTGGTGGCTTTCATCTTCTTCTTCCCTTTAGCTTTCGCTTTAGATTTAGAAGAGGATGATTGGCCAACATACAGAACAGGGGTCTTCTCCTTTTTCAAGGAGGTCTCTGCTACCCTCAACATGTTGAGGAGATTTAGAAGATCAGCTTCTATTTCGTGCATATTGAAGTTCAGCACGAACTGAGAGAAGGTGTGGGGAAGGGACTGCAAAATCAAGTCGATGTACAAATCATTCTCTAGCACGCATCCCAGGTTTGCGAGTTCCTCAACGAGGCTGATCATTTTGAGGACGTGCTCTTCTACTGGTGATCCTGGAGCTAACCTCATCTGGAAAAGTTTCCTTGAGGTCTCGTACCTCACGATACGGGAGTGCACCCCATACAATTCCTTGCAATGGAGAAAGATCTGGAGTTCATTGTTCATGGACGCCAGCACGATACACTTAGCTCTCTCACAGTCTAGATCCCAGGTTTTGCGAACCTCCTTGTCCACAACTGAGGAATCTAGTCCTGGGATAAGGGGAGGAACAGCGATGGTAACATATGCTACTTTTTCATAAGTCAGTGCAATGTTGACGTTCCTTAGCCAATCTTTATAGTTCTGTCCGGTCAGTATATATTTTTCAAGTAATAGTTTTAGTCCTGTCATGGTAGCTGCTAGAGAGAGAGAAAAGAAACACTCAGCATATGCTTTTGCAAGTTTAGATTGGTTTATTAATTTATCTAAACTGGATGGCTCCCACTGTTTCCTCAAATCCTTCTTCAAAACCTAAAAGAAGAACTAGTCAGGATTTAATCACACATCACAATACTTGCTTAACCTTTCAGCCAGGCCAGTGTTGGTACTTCGAGGGAGGTTTTCCAACGCTTTCGCGAAGTTCCTTAATTAAATAACCTCTTTTCCCTGGAGGCTTAGCCCCTCTAACACCTTTCTGGACACCTACTTGGTTTATAGCATTGATTGTTAAGTGAGAAAATTTTCCGAGAGTAATCCTACTCATCAGTGGGATCGGGATCCAACTATCATTGTATGATGCCCTAGATGGAAGCCACTTTAGTCACCATACTCCATAAGGTATGCTAAATCTGTAAGTTTCAATTTTTGAAACTCCCGATGTGATTTTTACCCCAAGCTCTTATGACCTTGACGTAGGCCAACAAATCATAAGACGCAAGTCAAGTTCTACCAGTCGTTGTCCTGATTAATTTAGGTCCATCGTACATGCCCCTGACGTAGGCCAACAAGGCTGTACGTCTGTCCTAAACTAATGCATCTATCTATGCAACAAAAAAGCAACACATTGCTACCATCCACTATGCCTTGACGTAGGCCAACAAACATAGCATGAATACGATATGCTGTTTTATTTGAAACGACGGAGGGTTACGACTGGTTTTTGGCAAAAAACCGTTAAAGCGGTGAACTTGATATGATCGAAGGAACCAAGATAGCTCTTTTTAAAAGGAGTGGTTTAAGCTCCGTATTTAAAATTTGCTTTTCGAAGAAAACCGAGTGGTTTTGAAATTGTTCCAACGATTAAGTTTAGGTTTTATTTTCTTTGCATTAATAATAACGCGTCCCATCATTAACCTATCATTACAGATAACAACGAAAATACAACGTCCTCTTATGCCATCCGCATTTGCCACGGGGTCCCGTCATCACCCGTTAGGTTACTTAACTAACGGCAGAGCGGGGGCTGGGCTAGCCCGGGTGTAAAACATAAGTGACGTCTAAATAGCTATCATATATAGATATTGTACATTCGTCAGACGCAATAATAGGCATTCCAGATCACAGATGAACATTATTGGATTATGCAAGCAATCCGCGTTTCTTTTGAGCCTGCAACGAAAGACGGATTACACAGTTGTGATGAATAGCCATTACCCCACCCAAGACCCCTACGGGTACGGCAAACTACCCGCCAAGTGCCCGAAGTGAAGCGGTCTCCCTCAACAATGTGAGTAGGCCACTAGACACTTGAAAGTACCCGGTAGTTTGTGCACCCCACCTTGGGTCTATCCTAGGAGCATAAACAGTAAAATAAAACAATACAACGGTGGCTACAACCGCAAGCTGGATGTGCCCCGTAAAATAATATTACAACATATTACAATTATATCGAATGAATTAATATAATAACCCATCACAAAACCCCGGCTAATCATCACAACAATCCAATACAGTTCATAATCACAAGCAGTTAAAACATTACAGATATGTGCAACCCCCTGTCAACCGACATACTAGCAGTTAGGGGAGGTTTACGAACACATAATACAGTTCACAGATATAATCAAATAAGCAAACATTGTATAATTTCGATCGATCAAACACATTAGATTCTACTCCAAAACTTCTCTGTAAATCTGAGACTTGAGCAGAAAATAAATCATTCCAGAAAGAGAAAACATCACAGAAGAGCAACAGGGAAAAACTGGGCTGAATCGGCTCCAACTCGGCCGCGGATCCGCGGCGGATCGGTGGGATAGGCCGCGGTTCCGCGGCTCGGTGGCCGATTCAGGAGCTCATTTTTTTCCTGTGTTCTTATAATTTCATGTAGGTTATTCTGGAGGTCCCTGAAAAATTTTTAGGCCTCATTTTAAAATCGACAGAAACATGGTGATATCCGTGTATTTTCCGGTTTGTTTTGCGTTCGAAATTCATACGACTTTGCAAATGAGTTAATTATTGTTTGGTGAGGCTCTGATACCACTGTAAGTCGATGTACAACACCCCACGGGTTGCGGGGAGGCGGAAATATGAAAAACGATCTTGTTCTATATGCAAACATCGACTAACCGAAGATCATTACTAAACGATAACTAACAACAACCATAGAAGTTCTTAGCTACTATGAAAAGAGATTATACCTGGTGAATCGTGTCCTTCGTCTTTTCGATCTCTACGTCCTCCTCGGTCTCCTTCCCGTGATAGATGATCCACCCGAGAACCCTAATCCATGCTTCACCTCCAAACTTGAGGTAAATAAGTTTCTCTAGTTGCTAATCAAAGGAACTTAGGTGATATAGAGTTAGGTTATGGATTATTTAGTCTATTCTAATCCTTAATCTCAACTCATGAGTGGTAGGATTAGAGTTTGAAGAGAGAGTGAGCTTGAAGAGAGAGAAGGTGAAGATGATAATGATAATGATATTGTTTCTCACTTGAATATATGAAGCATAATGAATAAACAAATAAATGTGATTATTCATCATGCTACATTAATTCAATATGAGTGATTCACTATGTGAGTCATTAAGCATTTAATAATGCATTAATGACTTGATGAATCATACAAAATGAGTCACAATATCATTTAATGATAATGCCACCTAAACCCTCAAGTCACCATACTTCTAGAAGCTTCCCGTAAAATTACAAGAACGCCCCTCCTATCCGTGAAAACACGGAAAAACTTTAGACTGTAAAAATCCAATAACCTGATACTAGAATCTGGCTTAAACCAAAGCCGGCTAGTAAAAACTGTCAGAACGTCGTACGTGCGTAAACACACATATGCGTCCGAACCCTTGTCGTAAAACCGTACGACCTCTATATAGTTTCGCCTGGAGTAGGGAAATCTCTGTGTGGGACTCTAAAGACTCGACTACTACGCTGGCAGTGGGTTTAACCACAGACCGCAAGCGGCACTAGCTATACGTAACGGTCCCCAGGTAGATGTCGATAAGAAAGCCGATGAGGAAACCCATCCGAACTCTTACTTAGCATGTCCGTGACAATATCCGCGCAGTCCGGTCTGTTCATCTAAGAGTATCGCATGTATGTTCTAGGGGGGTGGTGAACGTCAGACCCCTAATAACCGTACAAGTCGTGCCGGCATGGCTCAAGACCATCCGAGAATCTACTGATCGGTCCATCAGTAATTCTCAATCATCCCTGGCCAGGGACTTATGGTAATGACCAACCGATCACAGTGCGATATCAACTCCCTAGACCGGGAGAGACGAATCCCTAACAGTCGCTCACTGCCTCCACGTGGCTCGGGACTGTGCCCAACTAAAACCTGTTTGCACGACTCCTTTGGCCCGTGGTAGGGTAATAATCAAAGCACAGTAGGAACTCACATGAGACAAATGACGACTTTACGTCAACAGATTATCTGCACACATGTCACCTGAGAACTGCTATCTGACGTTAGGTATAATACCATCCTGTCAATTCTCGGTGAGTCTTGTCCGGTGTACTCATATGAAGTGAGCATCTGTATACAATCTTAGGTGCACATCACCAATGGCTGCGGGACCAATCCATCGCCCCTCGTCAGGGTCTAGATATGTATACACTGGTCTACTCTGGAGCATCGATGCCCAGTCTCGATACTCCTGCGACCAGGGACATTTAAGGATGTGCCTATTGACTATCCAGCTCCCACAAGTATGACTGCCATCACAACGCCGGTAATCAGGCAAAACACCCTATGGGCTTTATCAACATGTTTATAAATACAAAGTAAAATATATCACACGTTTAAGATAAAGACAAACCAAATAGCGTACTATCATTAGCAAGATTATCATGTACATACATATCCCTAACTGTCTATACAATGAAGGCCTCTAGGGCATATATATATCCAACAGATAGCCTGGATACAATGTTAGTACAGTTTGGTTGTATATGTACATTTGATATTGCGGGGCGAGCGTCCGACATGTGGACTGCCGTCACTGCCTGTTTGTATATTATTCTTTTGGGGCACGACCGGGCTGAGGTCGATGTACCCGTTGTATGTATATTTTACTTTCTGTACTGGGATTACCCCACGGTGGGGTGCACGGATAGCCGGGTTTTAGAGGGCAACGGGCCCGCATCTCATGGCGTTGAGACGGAGGGGGCTTCACTCTAGAATTGGCGGGCTATTCGCCGCACTCGTAAGGGTACAGGTTGACCCAAGGAGGGGTGCTCAAGTTACCGGATTCCGTGAAGTGCTGGGTGGTCCATTCACGTTGTTGAAGGGGGCTGCCTCACTTCAGGTTTTGGCGGGTAACTTGCCGCGCCCGTAGGGGTCTAGGATTTCATTGCACAGGCTATCCACACGACCAGGGGAACATCGGGTTTCAGTAGCGGCTCTATGAAACCCGGGGATCCCAGATATCTATATTATTCTGTGATGCTTATTACATTTCTGTGATGTTGCATTTTATCACGCCTTGAGCGAATATTATATATTGATATATATACTAGTAGATGTTGTATATATTTTGCAGCCGCGCTAGTCCAGTCCTCGCTCTGTCGTTAGTTAAGTAACCTAACGGGTGATGACGAGACCCAGTGGCGAATGCGGATGGCATATACGTACATCATTATTTTCGTTCTTTATTGGTGTGATCAATTGATAGGACTGCGTTAATTCGGATCAATGCAAGCTAAACAAACCTATTCTGATGTTGTTGGAACAATTTTCAAAAAGCTGTTATTGCAAGGACGTTCTCTTTTGTTTTGCACAGTGGTATTCGATTATGAATATCCAGCACCTCAGTCGACGAGGCAAGGGCCGAGATCCCTTCACCGGGAGTGACCCCTTGGACAGAAGTTTGCGTCAGGGTAATAACTTCACTATAGCCGATTACTTTTTGCTTTGCATCGTGGTATTCAGTTGGAATATCCTGCACCTCATTCTACGGGGAAAGAGCCGAGATCCCTTCACCGGGAGTGACCTCTTTAGCAAAGGTTTTCGCCACTATATTTTTATAAAAGGCTATGCAGTTCCTTCAAAGATATCAAGTTCATTACGTTAAAAGTTTTTCGCCAAAAACTAGACGTAGCCCTCCGTCATTTCTTACAAATATTACTTAGTATTCGTGCTACGTTTGTTGACTGTGTCAAGACGTAGTGTACGGTAGCTAAGTAGTGTTCGTTTGTGGCATATTAATGGGATTGGTTAGGACAGTCGTGCGGCCTTGTTGACTGTGTCAAGGGCTTGTACGGGTGGGTTTAATGCAATCCAGGATAATGACGGGTTGAACTTGACTAGGACTCTTTGATTTATTGACTGTGTCAAGGTCACTTGGGTCCTAGGGGTAAAAACACACATCGGAAGTTTCTAAAGAAACTGAAACTTGCCAGGCATGCGCATACCTTCTGGAGTGTGATAATGTGAGTGGATTCCATCACATTATCATGCGATGATAGTTGGATCCCGATTCCCGCTGATGAGTTGGTTTACTCCTCGGGTGATCCCTACTAATTCTTCTTTCAGGTTTGGAGGATAATTTGAGATTACAGTAGGAGGTATCCTGATTGGATAAATTGATAACCATTCTGATCTAGGATAGAGTGCACGCAGAGTGTTTCTTTTCTCTCTCTCTTTAGCAGCGACCATGACCCGACCCTTGACTATAACTCAGTGACCAAGATTAACCGAACCTTCTTAAAACATTGGCTTTTGGATTGTCAGAGTTGCACACTTCATTGCCACTCCTGCTTTTACCCTTTTCTCCAGAACACCCTGTATTATTACGAACGTCCACTTCCATTGGATAAAACCATCGTATGGTTATATACGAACTCGAAGGAACTTGTTCCAGATTCGAGGATGGTTTCCGGTTCTGGAGAAAACGAATAGGAATATTCAGTTGTCTTTTCCTTTTACCTTCTCTCAGGTTGTGAGTGCTCCTTGGATTAGGGGATAGTACACCCATTACGCTAATTGGATAGTCTTCTTCCAAACCATAGGCAGGTGTCGAACGGTAGGGAATGAAGAAAACCAATTAGCCTAACGATGGTGTACAGAAGGTATTAAGTAAAGACAAATAAAGGGATTAGAAGAAGGGCAAAGTAAATTGCGACTGCTATTCACGACCAAACCAAATATTTCATCACCACTCCTACTTCACCTTTGTATTTCTCCAGAACACTCTGTATCACTACGAAGATCCACAGCTTATTGGATACTCCATCGTATGGTTATATACGAACTCGAAGGGACTTGTTCCAGTTCGGGGATGGATTCTGGTTCAGGAGAAATAGGAATAAAGTTTATTCAGTTGTCTTTTATCTTTACCTTCTCTCAGGTTGCAAGTGCTCCTAGGATTAGGACAGTACACCCATTATGCTTATTGGATAGTCTTCTTCCAAACCATAGGCTGGTGCCGAACGGTAGGGAAGGAAGAAAACCATTTGGCCTAAAGGGGTGTGCAGAAGGTAATGAATAAAGACATATAAAGGGATTTGGAGAGATGGCAAAGAAATATACGGTTACAGTTGTGAATCTGGATAATGGAAGAGGCATTACTAGGAATACCCGGATACCCCTACGAAACATTTCAATGTTTCAGTTTCACTGTGTACTGTTAAAAGAAAATTGATTTCCCAATTAGCCCTTGCTCCAGGGTATGTATTTACCAGGTATGATTCTCACATCTGTATGGTTTTACAGATGATGAGTGGGAGTAGGTTATTGGGAATTAGGTGAACATCCTCATTATATCGGGATTCGTAGTAATTGGTGATATTTGAGAAAGTCACCTGGGTTGTTTGCCGGACGGAAAATATTTGGTTTTGAATATCCGTTGTTATGCACCAATTTCAAATTGATACATCTGTACGTCTATTTATATAGAGTGAGATATACCTTTTTGAAATTATGTCTATGAAATTTACCTATATCAGTGGATGGTTAGGTAAGGAGCATTAAACAGCGGTGTAATTCTTCTTAACCATAAGTACAGTTTTCAACCTACGACGCACAGGGTTTGAGTTATTCAACTCAGGGGACTTGTACAGAGTATTGTATATTGTCCAGTGTCTATTAGGACAGAGGGGTAGGTCCTCGTACTATATTCTGTTTACTTGTGACTTCTCTAGTTCTCAGACATGTGTTTCGTACAAATACAAGGTCCAAGTTTTGAGAAGTTATAGGTATATGAATAAAGTAGAGAACCAGGTGTTGCAAGTATCGAGGTTCTTCAAGGTGATCGAAGATGTAGATACTTGTGTATTGTATTCAATTGATAGTAATGGTTTTGAGAAACTTGTTTCTCTTTCAGGTTACTCATATCTGGATGTAATCCTAAGTTGAGTAATGTTGATCGGCCTCTTTCCATTCAGTTGACATGCACTGGAGACAGCTGCATGATTTGAATATGGTTCCAATTAAATCTGTGCCTCTGTTTCTATATTGGATATAGAACAGTTCATATCTTAAACGATGTTAAGGTACGGGGAGTTGTCCGGCTTATGCTTAAAACCAGACTCTGGACAACTCAAGGCACGTTTCTGTAATGGCTGTTTGTGGGTTGACCCGGGCTATGACGAGGGTTGATTTTCTACCATCTGGAAGATCAATAGTGATATTGTTCTAGACTCGCCACAGTTTTAAGTAAAATGGATTTTTTCAGAAAACAGAAGTGGGAGTATGGTAGAACTGGAAGTGATTCCAGAACCGCAAACGATTACTGAAAATTTGATAAGAACCTAAAGATTCAATCTGATTTGACATTCCATTGGCCACTCCGCAGATATGGTGGGTAACCTCAGGCACTCGAGAGGTACTTCGGTATGCTCAAAGACGGTGACAGGGAGGTTCTTGTTTACCCAGACTTGACACTACTGTTGTTCCAGGCTATGAGACCTGGCAAGAGGATGAGTATAGCGTCATTCTGAAATGGCTTTAGAAGTGCACGTGTATATGACTCTGCCAGAGGGTTGTCGTAGTCAGTGGGAGCAGCAGAAGCATAGTGAACAGATAGCTTATGTCTATTTATGGACTAAAGCAGATATAGCGAAGATAGATCATCTATTTTTGATGTGACGGTCATAGGTTTGACTTCATCAGAATAGGGATGGATCTGTTAAGAAGGTAGTAGGGTGTGATGTCCTGGTATTTGGATGACATACACGGAGCAGGAAGTGAAATTCCTATACTACGATCGGTTATGCTTTGGTTGTCACACAGTGGTTTCTCCACAAAGGACATGGATTTCATATCAGACATTCTGGTTACTGGATCTATCGTTTTAGATCTAGATTTGGGTAGTTTCCCAATCTGGGTATTTAGACAGCATTCTAAAGGTGTTTTAGAATGGACGACTCCTGGCACGGTAATGTACCTGCAGGTGATGGAGTCACCCTCTCTAAAGGCGTCTTACAGACTAAATTGGAGAGGGATGCGCATGATTGGCAGATCACTTGCTTAAGCAATTGAGTCAATCATGAGATGTCAAGTACCACACCAAATGTTGTTTTTGATGCAATAAGTTGATATTGATCCAATCCTGGAGAAGCATTCGGAAGCAGTTTTAGAACATAAGTTGATGTTCTGTGGATATGATAACGACAGCCTCATTTGGGAGACAGTTATCATTCCAGGCTTCCAAGGTGACCTGAATGACAGAGTGACTGTCAGAGTTATAGTTTTTCCCTCTGACGAGGGGCAGTATTTTGGACAGGTGGTCCAAGGGGATACTGAGGGAGGCATGGCGCAGGATACTGATTAGTTTCAGTTGACGATACAGTCTAAGAAGTTTGGATTTAGAGTTCATTTATGAACTAGGTCCCATCAGATATCCAGACATATTCTAAGACAGGTATTGCTCATTTCGGGAGATGGCTTTCTCCGCGAACTTGAGATAAAGAGAGACATAGAAAGAAACATCAGGGCGGATCCACTCACTGAGGCTATTCCTCGAACGCAATAGTTTCGCAAACGGGCTTTGTGAGACTGATTAGTAGAGGAGTTGGGTGTTCGGTATCACACGGGCTGTGAGTATGCGACATCGCAATAATTAGCCTTGAGTACAAGTGAGAGATTGTTGGATATAGTGCCCTCAGAGTCAATTATTGGATCACAGGCACGTGATTGCAATGATTGAGGGAGGACCTATACCGGTAGGACAGTCTTTCTCAAGTTGATAGTATGCTATCTGGTTTATCTTTATCATCGTATACTGCTTTAGGTGACCTTACAGGTCACTATTGCGTGCCGATAGAGCCCTTAGGATTCTTGCTTGACGGCCAGCGGTATGATGGCGATCATATACATGGGAGCTGGGGTCTATAAGCACATCCTTAAAAGGTCCCTAGTCGTGGGAGTTTTCGAGACAGGGCATCGATACTCCAGAGTAGACTAGTGTATACAGTCGAGACCCCGACGAGGGGCGGTGGCCGGTCTCACAAGCCATTGGTGTCAGTTGGTTCACCTAAGATGTATACAGGTGCTCATTGGGTTATGAGTACACCGGACGGGACTCGCCGGGAACATGCTAGTTGGTTTTATACCTGACGTCAGATAGCAGTTCCTTGGTGACATGTGTACAGGTTAGTTCATCGACCGGAGATCGTCATTTGTCTCGTGTGAGTTCCCACTGTACTTTGATTACTACCCTACCACGGCTCAAAGGAGTCGTGCAAACAGGTTTTAGTTGGGTACAGTCCCGAGCCACATGGAGGCAGTGAGCGGATCTGCAGGGGTTCGTCTCTCCCGGTATTGGGGGTGAGGTCGCGCTGTGTCTAGGAGAGCCATTACACAAAGTCCTTGGCCAAGGCAGGAGATTTACTGGTAGGTATTCCAGTAATATCTCAGGGTGTTCTGGGCTACACTCCGACACGACTTGTACCGCTTTTGGGGGTCTGACTTTTACCAACCCCCTAGGCCCGCCATGCGATGCTCATAGACGAACGGACAGGACTGTACGGATATTGTCACTGACAGGCTCAGTAGGGTGTCAGGTTGAGTTCGCTCATCGACCTTCCTTTTGGTCAATACTTGGTAGCCCGTTACATATGGCTAATACCTCTGACGTGCTAGTGGTTAAATCCACAGCCAAAGTATTGACGAGTCTTTAGAGTCCCCCACAGACAGTTTCTCAAGTTTCGGGTGAAACGTTGTAGAGGCCGTATGGATATATGTCAGGGTTCGATCATATACGTGCGGTATTGCACGGATCATGATCGGACGGATAATACTAGCGGGCTTTGGTTTAAGCCGGATCCTAGTATTGTACAGTGTAGATTCTGTCTCATTGCATTTGTATTCGGTCGGAATACAAATGCAGGTATGTATATACAGTCGCGGGGTTATCCAGTAACTTGTTACCGGATCGCTTTTTGAAGTTGCCAGTTTGCATTACGTTTCGGCAATTTTTCCTTTATTCCTTCTTGGCTGAAAGTCCTTTGATGGGAGGGGCTTATTTGCAAATGTGCAAATTAGCAAAGTGGAGGGTGTTTTTTGTAAGTGGTTGCTTCATGATGGTTCTAGATTGACTTTGACTTCCTTTGTTCATCATGACTTGCTTTTTGGTGATAGGATTAGGATGAGTCTTTGAGTTGATCATGATTGCTCATCATCACCCACTCTTTTCTCTTATGCTCACCCACCTTGTTTGTGCTCACCCCTCCTTCCTTTTATCATGGCCGGCCACTATTATGGAAGTGGGGAATATTCATTTTTGGTGTGAGGATTTTTGGTTCATTTCATGGAAAAAGAAAAATCCTCAAGCTCATTCCTCTTGTTCATTTTTCCTCCACATCAAAATGGCAATTTCATTAACCCCTCGAGACATAGCATTCTACACTCAGTCTACAGCAATCTTGGACACGTCGGCTTGCCAACTTCATGTCCGAGTTGCCTCGGTTCAGAGGTGGGAGCCCGTAAAAAGACTTCTTGAAGTGGTGCCCTTTCCGACGAGGAGAACAAGACAGGAGATGCCGCGAGGAGCTTGGGATGGAGGTCGAAGACCGAAGGACACGGATCGCTCGGTATAGCTCTCTACCCTTTCTCTAGTTAGCTAGTAGTAGGTTAATGGTCCGATCCGGATTTATAGTCCACGGTAGCGCCGGTTTCTGTTTAAAGAAAAGTTTTTGTTTCCGCATTTTGGCCTAGGAAAGAAGGCCGGGGAGCTGCCGTGGACTAACATACGCAGCTAGATTTTCTCGCAAATCTTCGCATCTTTTGTGTCGGAGGTGGATTTCTTGAAGAGAGGGCTGAGGGCGATTTCTTCGTCAGAGTCGCTTCCAAAGGTGATAACTTGCGATCCCTTGGTGTCGACTATGCGATAGTTGCCAGCGGCTCTTTTACGCTCATCTGTCGTGCTTTTCTGTTCCCAACGAGCCTTGCGCTTCACTCGTTGAACGTGTTGTCGGTGGGCAACATATCCCTGCCACCAGTTTTTAAAGGCTATGCACTCCTCGGTAGGGTGTGCAATCCTCTGATGGTATAAGCAGAAGTTAGGATGTATGTCCGCTTCATCAGGATGTATACTGTCAGGAGAATTTCCTCTTAAAGAGAGCAACTTTATTCCTATTGACATGGCCCTAACGAATCGTCTCCTTACTTTAAGCTTGCTTTTACTGGCGATAGAGATGCTTCGATCCGGTTGGGGTGCCTCGACCTTTTCATTCAGTCGTCAACGTTTGGCTCTTTCGAATATAGCCAGTTCGCGCTCTAGATTGGCTTTGCTTTTCTGACGGACTTCGTTCCGTAGCAAGTCGATTATCTCGTCAGACGGTTCCAAGGGTTTTGGCTTCGATCCTGCCTCCCCCCCCCCCCCCCCCGCCGCTCTTTTATGTTGTCTTCTATCACCGAGTGAGCTTCTTCGTTAGTTAACGCCGAATGAGAGATCATGTGGCAACTTGCCACATAGTCCTCAGATTCTTCTGACGAGTCATCCCCATCGTTATTGTCGTTATCTCCACTCTCAAGGATATTGTTGAGAAATTCTTAGAGTGTGACCGGGGTCCGCGTCTTCTGGTTATATTCCTCCAGCGCGTCAATATGTTTTTGCAGATCCGTGCGCTTGTCATCAAACTGCGCGTGCTTTTTGATGTTCTTCTTTTTCTTCGAAGACTTTGACGGCTGGGCCTGAATGTTTTGTCCACCATCACTATTACCTCCCAATGTTGGGCGTGGTTTCAGCATCCCCTCGATGGTCTCCGGCTCTAGCGGGCTTTTCCACCTGATCGCCGGGCATGTTTTAAGATCTTTCAGCATTCTTTTAGTTTTTGTCGAAAGAACGACTTCCCATAGAACTTCTTCTATTAAAGAGCACGATGCCCCCAGTGTGTCCACCCTTTTAGGAGTGTGCTGTTGTGGCGGATTCACCTTCCAGTTTTCAGATAGCGCGAACTTTCCTTGTTGGTATTGGTCTTCAACCCAGTTTTTGAAGACGTAGCAGTCTTCGATCGGATAGCCCAATACTCGGAGGTAGGGGCAGTAATTGGGATTGTTGACGTCGTTTGGTTGTGGTGGGTGTCTTGACTCCGGTAGAGTAATGAGCCCATTGCGCACTGCCAGTTCAAACAGTTTTCTTGTTTTATCCCGGGGAAACGAGTAAGGACGTCTCAACTTCTCATCAAGGGATTGCCGCTTGTTGCTTTGGCGAACAACCGGTCTCGGGCCACTCGGTTGTTGTTGAGCGTTGACGACGAAGGTTGCTTTCCCTTTCCCCTTCTCATTCCGAGGATCCGTCTTTGAGGAGGATGGTCTATGGCCCATCTGGTCCATTTGGGCCAGCTTGTCGATCAAGGCCTGGAAGGTGGTCGGCTTGAAGAACATCATGAATTGGGATATAGTCGCCTGCGGATCAAAGGTTCCCACAAACATGCCTACTGCGGGAGCTTCTTCTATGCGCTGTTCGCACTTCGACCATAGGTTGCGCCACCGTATCGCATACTGAACCCATGTTTTGCCTGGTTTCACCCTGGCATTGATCAACGCCGTGATTGGGGTGCGTTCGCTGGCGCTTGCGAAACGCTGGGTGAATAACAGCTCCATCTCCGTGAATGTTTTGACGGAGTCATTTGGAAGCTCCGAATACCATTCGAAGGCCGTCTCCGCCAAACTGCCAACGAATTGGCGAAGCAGTAGCTTATCGTCACCTCCGGTGTTGCCGCATAGAGACCTAAATTGAGCGACATGCTGATGCGGATTTCCAGTCCCCTTATATACGTGGAATTTAGGGATCGTGTATCCCGACGGGTACTTTATTTGGTCATACCAACCCGAATATGGTCGTCCAGTCTTAACAATTTGGCCGACCGCTTCATTCGCCTGATGAGCTCGTATCTGTTGAGCGATATAGTCATCCATGGCGGCTTTGGAAATGGTCTCTTCCTTGGCTGTTGAACAAGCCGGAAGAGGGTTCGATGTCTCTCCCCTATCATCTTCAAGGATAATCGGAGGGTCTTCAGCTGGAGGATCCGGCTGTAACATCATCCCGACCATGTCTTGGAATAAAAGCGCCATTCTTTTTATGTTGGCAGCTTGCTCCGCTACCTCTTTGTCCTTCTTCTCGAGAATTCTGCGGAGGAACTCAGCATCAGTTTCTTGTTCATGACGCTGCTCCGATGATATCTCCGGGCTTGCTTTTGGTCCCGTGAGTGCGGCCATAGCTGTTAGCATCTCTTGGAGCTTTTGTTGTTGTTACTCTTGAGCCTTAGTCACTGATCGCGTGAGCGGTCGATGACCTGTGGAGATACGGCTATCCTCTTTTTCGAATGTCATATAGACGGTATACACCACCATGCCCCCAGACTTAGGACGTTTAGGCTCAGTGCCTTGACATTTATCGCAGACACGGGGATCTTCTCCGGCCTTCTCTTTTTGTGGACTGGTGACGTTGAGGGGGTCGTTGCAGCGGGCACCCAAACAGATGACACCTTCTGTGGCTTGACAGGGTGATCCTTCTCTTGCCGAACCTTTATCTTCTTCGGTCGGCAGGAGTAATCTTGATCAATTACCGAGTCTTGGACTTGACGCCGGACCTTGTAAATTTTAGAGGACAGCCGCTGAGGGGGCTGCTCCAGCTTCTTTTCTGTAACATTCTCCACAAGTGGAGGTAATCTTTTCAGCATGGCAGTTGGAGAGTTCTTGCGAACCCTCCTATGCGGTTCAAAGCTGTTCCCAGTCGAAACAGCAGCATCGATTTCCACCATGGGAGCTGGCGGAGTCAGTCCAGAAGGGGAGCTGCCCCCAGCCTTCCTTACTCGGCGCCAGTGACGACAGCGAGCATGTCGTGCGGATGGAGTTGGTTCAGCTATGGGGGTGGCTTCATCGTGTCCCCTGTTTTGGCAAAGGATTGTCGCCGGCGTTAGCCTCTTGAAGACCGATGTCCGTTGAGAAGCAATGTCCAATCTGTAAAAGATAGACCTCTGGGCAGGGGAAGCAGCTTTGAGGACTTCGCCTAGAGCGGGAGCCGGAACGGCCAGCCTTGTGAAGACTGACTTCTTGGCAAAAGAAGCCTCTCAGATAATTTCGTCCGCTTGAGCCGGGATGGCTATCCGCTTTGGGATGGCTGCTTCAGGTATCGTGGGCTTGTTGGCATTCTGGCCCAGTCTGTTGAAAACTGAGGCAGTGGAGTTAGGCGACCCGTTGAGAGCGGCCGCAGTAGTTGTAAGCCAATCAAAGACCGGCTTCTTTGAAGCCTCTGTAAGTATACGGTAGCGCCCCGGCCGTCTAACAGACGCCAAATGCAGAACAAAAACTTTTTACAAACTGGAGCTATCGTATACTATAACCCGGATCTGCCATTAAAGCTAAACTAAAACTACAAAGTGGGTAGAAATGTTATACCGAACGATCCGAGTCCTTCGGTCTTCAACCATCATCCCACGCTTTGTTGCGGCTGCTCCGATCTCCTGAATCTCCAGTCTTCTCGTCCAGGTGGCACCACGTCGACGGATCTTTAAACGGGCTCCCGCCTCTGAACCGAGGCAACTCGATCATCAAGTTTGCTAAAAGAGATGACCAAGATTAATGTAGGGAATGAGTAGAACACTTTGTCTCGCTTCGTCCAAAGCCATGGACGAACGGTTGATGAAGTTGCCATTTGAATCGGGTGAAATGAGAATTGTAGCTATCTAATTTCCATGAGTCAAAATACTATCATAATCTTTTTTCCTCAAATGAACAACCATCCAACTCATAAGAGAGAGGCCGGCCACTTTAAGGAGCAAGGGAGGTGAGTGTAGGAGTTAGGAGGTGACCACAACATTAAATGAGAAAGAATGATTCAAAATACACCTTGCACATTACATTTAATGAAACAATGAATCATAACCCTTAGTCATCAAAACATTAATTGAACAATTAATGCAACCATGAGTCACGAATCCTAGTCATCATCTAGAAACTTCTAGAAGAATGACTCACCCTCATGACTCACCAAAGTGACGAAAAGATAAATCCGTATTTAACCGAATGTCAAATACGGGTGATAGAAAACTGGAACTGGCAACTTCCAAAAGCGATCCTGAAACGAATTTCCGGATAACCCCGTAACAGTATAAACATACCCGCATTTGTATTACGACCGAATACAAATGCAAATGAGACAAAGATATTATATCTACACAGTATAATACTCGGATCCGGCTTAAACCAAAGCCCACCGGTATTATCTGCCCGAAATATGGCACGTGCGTAAACGCACGTGCATTTTCCGAACCCTGCCATAAAACCATACGGCCTCTACAACGTTTCGCCCGAACTTGGGAAAGTGTCTGTGGGGGACTCTAATGACTCATCAACACACTGGCACTGGTTATAACCACTAGCACGTCAGAGGTACTGGCTGTACGTAACGGTTGCCTATGTATTGATTGGAAGGGAAGCTGACGAGCGAACTCATCCAGAAACCCTACTGAGCCTAACAGTGACAATATACATACAGTCCGGTCCGTTCGTCTATGAGTACCGCATATCGGCCTAGGGGGCTAGTAACGTCAGACCCCCAATAGCGGTATAAGTCGTGTCAGAGAGTAGCCCAGAACACCCTGAGTTACTTATGGAGTACCTACCAGTAAATCTCCTGCCTCGGCCGAGGGCTTTGTGTAATGGCTCTCCTAGACACAGCGCGATCTCACCCCCAATACCGGGAGAGACGAATCCCCTGCCGATCCGCTCACTTGCCTCCATGTGGCTCGGGACTGTACCCAAAAAAAGACCTGTTTGCACGACTCCTTTGAGCCGTGGTAGGGTAGAAATCAAAGCACAGTGGGACTCACACGAGACAAATGACGACCTCAGGTCGATGAACTAACCTGTACACATGTCACCAGGGAACTGCTATCTGACGCTAGGTATAATACCAACTAGCAGATTCCCGGCGATTCTTGTCCGGTGTACTCATAACCCAATGAGCATCTGTATACATCTTAGGTGATCCAACTGACACCAGTGGCTTGTGAGACCGGCCACCGCCCCCTCGTCGGGGTCTCGACTGTATACACTAGTCTACTCTGGAGTATCGATGCCCTGTCTCAAAACTCCCACGACTAGGGACACTTTAAGGATGTGCTTACAGACCCCAGCTCCCACATATATGATCGCCATCATACTGCTGGCAGTCAAGCAAGAATCCTATGGGCTCTATCAACATGCAATAGCGAACTAAAGCATGTATACGATGATAAAGACAAACCAGATAGCATACTATCATCTCGAGCAAGACTGTCATTTCGGTATAGGTCCTGCCTCAATCATAGCAATCACGTACCTGCGATCCAATAATTGACTTTGAGGGCACTATATCCAACAATCTCCCACTTGCACTTAAGGCTAATTATTGCGATGTCGCATACTCACAGCCCGTGTGATACCGAACATCCAACTCCTCTACTAATCAGTTTCACAAATCCCGTTTGTAAAACTATTGTGTTCGAGAAATAGCCTTAGTGAGTGGATCCGCCCTAATGTTTCTTTCTATGTCTCTCTTAATCTCAAGTTCGCGGAGAATGCCATCTCCCGAATTGAGTAATAGGTGTCTTAGAATATGTCTGGATATCTGACGGGACCTAGTTCATAAATGAACTCCAAATCCAAACTTCTTAGACTGTATCGATAACTGAACCTAATCAGTATCCAGCACCATGCCTCCCACAGTATCCTCTTGGACCAACTGTCCATAATACTGTCCCTTGTCAGAGGGAAAACTATAACTCTGACAATCACTCTATCATCCAGGTCACCTTGGAAGCCTGGAATGATAACCGTCTCCACAAGGAGGCTGCCATTATCAAATCCATAGAACATCCATTCATGTTCTAAAACTGCTTCCTTATGTTTCTCCAGGATTGGATTAATATAAACTTATCGCATCTAGTGCAAAAACAATATCTGTTGTGGTACTTGACTTCTCACGATTGACTCAATTGCCTAAGCAAGTGATCTGCCAATCATGCACATCCATCTCCCCTTTAGTCTGCAAGACACCTTTAGAGAGGGTGACTCCATCACCTGCAGGTACACCACCATGCCAGGAGTCATTTATTCTAAATACCTTTAGAATATTGTCAAAGTACCCACATTGGGAAACTACCCAAATCAAGATCTAAAACCATAGATCTAGAAACCAGAATGTCTGATATTATATCCATATCCTTTGTGGAGAAACAACTGTGTGACAACCACAGTATAACCGATCGTAGTATAGGAATTTTACTTCCTACTGTGTGTTTGTCATCCAAATACCAGGACATCACACCCTACTACCTTCTTAACAGATCCATCCCTTGTTCTGATGAAGTCAAAGCCATGACTGTCACATCAAAATTAGATGATCTATCTCCGCTATATTTGCTCAAGTCTATAAATAGACATAAGCTACTTGCCCACTATGCTTCCGCTGCTCCCACTGACTACGACAACCCTCTGGCAGAATAATATATATACGTGCACTTCTAAAGCTAGTTTAGAACGACGCTAAACTTATCCTCCTGCCGGGTCTCATAGTCTGGAACAACAGTAGTGTCAAGTCTGGGTAAACAACAACCTTCCTGTCACCGTCCTTGAGGCTACCGGAGTACCTCTCGGGTGTCTGAGGTTACCCACCATATCTGCGGAGTGGCTAATGGAATGTCAAATCTGATTGAATATATAGGTCCTATTAAATTTTCCGTAATCGTTTGCGGTTCTGGAATCACTTCCAGTTCTACCATACTCCCACTACAGTTTTCTGAAAAAAAATCCATTTTACTAAAACTGTGGCGAGTCAAGAACAATATCACTATTGATCTTCCAAATGGTAGAAAATCAACCCTCGACATAGCCCTGGTCAACCCACAAACTGCCATTACAGAAACGTGCCTTGAGTTATCCAGTGTCTGGTTTTAAGCATAAGCTGGACAACTCCCCGTACCTTAACATCGTTAAGATATGAACCATTCTATATCCAATATAGAAACTTTGGCACTTACTTAATTGGAACCAGATTCAAATCATGCAGCTGTCTCCAGTGCATATCAACTTAATGGAGAGAGGCTAATCAGCATTACTCAACTTAGGAATACATCCAATTATGAGTAACCTGAAAGAGAAACAAGTTTCTCAAAACGATTACTATTAACTGAATACCAATCACAAGAATCTACATCTTCAATTTCTTTGAAGAATCCCGATACTTGCGACACCTGGTTCTCTACTTTATTCTTATACCCACAACTTCTCAAAACTTAGACATTGTATTTCTACGAAACACTTGTCTAAAAACTAGAGAAGTTACAAGTAAACAGAATAGAGTACGAGGACCATCCCCTATATCCTTATGGACACTGGACAACATAAAATACTCTGTATAAGTCCTCTGAGTTGAATAACTCGTAACCCGTGCATCGTAGGTTGAAAACTGTACCCAGGTGATTTCCTCAAATATCACCAATTACAACGAATTCCGATATAATGAGGATGATTACCTTATTCCCAATAACCTACTCCTACTCATCATCTGTAAAACCATACAGATGTGAGAATCATACCTGGTAAATACATACCCTGGAGTAAGTATCTAATCGGGAAATCAGTTTTCCTTTAACAATGCACAGTGAAACTGAAACATGAAAATGTTTCGTAGGGGTATCCTGGTATTCCTAGTAATGCCTCTTCCATAATCCAATTCATGACTATAACCGTATATTTCATTTCCATCTCTCTAAATCCCTTTATTTGTCTTTAGTCGTTACCTTCTGCACACCCTCGTTAGGCCAAGTGGTTTTCTTCCTTCCCTACCGTTCGGCACCAGCCTATGGTTTGGAAGAAGACTATCCAATAAGCGTAATAGGTGTACCCTCCTAAACCAAGGAGTACTCGCAACTTGAGAGAAGGTGATGATAAAAGACAACTGAATAATACCTTATTCTATTTCTCCCGAACTGCGGAAAAAAGCAAAGGTGAAATAGGAGTGGCGATGAAGTACGCGGTTTGGTCGTGAATGATAACAGTCGCAATTTACTTTGCTCTCTTTCTAATCCCTTTATTTTGTCTTTAGTTATTACCTTCTGTACACTATAATTAGGCTAATTGGTTTTCTCATTCCTTACCTTTCGGCACCTGCCTATGGTTTGGAATAAGACTATCCAATAAGCGTAATAGGTGTATTCTCCTAAACTAAGGAGCCCTCGCAACCTAAGAGAAGGTGATAATAAAAGACAACTGAATAATACCTTATTCTATTTCTCATGAACCTGGATCCATCCTCAAAGAAGTCCTTCGGGTTCGTATATAACCATACGATGGATCTATCCAATGGAAGTGGATGTCCATAGTAATACGGGGTGTTCTGAGAAATGCAAAGGGTAAAGTAAGGAGCGGCAATGACTTATGCAACTCGGACAATCCATAAGCCAGTATTTTAAGAAGGTTCGGTCAAATTGGTCACTGAGTCATAGTCTAGGGTCGGTCAAAGGTCGCTGCCAAAAAGAGAGAGAGAAAAGAAACACTCTGCGTGCATTCTAACCTAGATCAGAATGGTTATCACTTTATCTAATCAGGAAACCTCCCATTGTACCGTCAAATTCTCCTCCAAACCTGAAAGAAGAATCAATCGGGATCACCCGAAGAGTAAACCAACTCATCAGTGAGAATCGGGATCCAACTATCATCGCATGATAACGTGAAGGAATCCACTCATATTATCATACTCCAGAAAGTATGCGCATACTTGGCAAGTTTCAGTTTCTTTAGAAACTCCCGATGTGATTTTTGCCTCATGCTCTTATGACCTTGACGAAGGCCAACAAATCATAAGTCACATGTCAAGTTCTACCCGTCATTGTCTAGGTCAATTTGAATCCACCCGTACAAGCCCTTGACGAAGGCCAACAAGGCTATACGACTGTCCCAAACCAACACATCTATCTATGCAACAAATGAATACCCCAGCGGCTACCAAGCACTATGCCTTGACGAAGGCCAACAAACATAGCTTGAATACTACTGACCATCCATAAGAAATGACGGAGGGCTACGGCTGGTTTTTGGCGAAAAACCTTTAACGTAATGAACTTGATCTCGTTGAAGGAACCTGATAGCTTTTTATAAAAATATAGTGGCGAAAACCTTTTGCTAAAGAGGCCACTCCCGGTGAAGGGATCTCGGCTCTTTCCTCGTGGAATGAGATGCAGGATATTCCAACTGAATACCGCGATGCAAAGCAACTTGTAATCGACTATAATGAAGTTATTACCCTGACACAAACTTCTGCCCAAGGGGTCACTCCCGGTGAAGGGATATCAGCCCTTGCCTCGTCGAATGAGGTGCAGGATATTCCAACCGAATATCACTATGCAAAACAAAAGGAAACGTCTTTGCAATAACACTTTTAAAATTGTTCCAACAACATCAAATATAGGTTTGTTTTATCCTTGCATTGATAAGAATCAATGCAGTCCCATCAATCAATCACACCAGAAAAGAACGAAAAATAAAATGTACGTATATGCCATCCGCATTCGTCACTGGGTCCCGTCATTACCCGTTAGGTTATTTAACTAACGACAGAGCGGGGACTGGACTAGCGCGGGTGTAAAACATATACAACATCTAATAGTATATATACCAATATACAATAATCGCTCCAGGCGTGATAATATGCAACATTACAGAAAAGTAATAAGCATCACAGAACAATACAGATAAACTGGGATCCCCGGGTTTCACAGAGCCGCTACTGAAACCCGACGTTCCCCTGGTCGTGTGGATAGCCTGTGCAATGAAACCTAGACCCCTACGGGTGCGGCAAGTTACCCGCCAAAACCTGAAGCGAGGCAGCCCCCTACAGCAAAATGAATGGACCACCCGGCACTTCACGGAATTCGGTAACTTGAGCACCCCTCCTTGGGTCAACTTGTACCCCCTACGAGTGCGGCGAATAGTCTGCCAATTCTAGAGTGAGGCCCCTCTGCCTCTCAAAGCCATGAGATACGGACCCGTTGCCCTCCAGAACCCGGCTATCCGTGCACTCCTTCACGGGATAAACCTAGTACAGAAATAAAAATATGTACAACGGGTACATCGACCTCAGCCCGGTCGTGCCCTAAAAGAATATTATACAAACAGGCAGTGACGGCAGTCCACATGTTGGACGCTCGTCCCGTAATATCAAATGTACAAATAAATCCAAACTGCACTACCATTGCACACTGCTATCCACCATGACAAATCCGCAACATTACAGCACAACACAGAACATCAACGCGAATGTCACGTTCGCAAATTCGTCTAAAAGAACTATAGAAATTAGACGCAATTTACCGCTCGAATGACATTCCCGGTCGGAGATATAATGTAATTACTGCATACTAACAAGTTTAAAATTTCGATCGACAAAATTTCCCGAAGTGGGCCCCACGTACATCTGGTGTACAGTAATAAAATCTGGGCCCAAAAGAAATATTCCAGAAGCCAAAATTTCCCATGAAGAACTTACTGTAGAAATTTGGAGTACCAATCTCACACAACGGCGGAGGATTCGCGGCCAAAACCTTGTTTGGGCCGCGGATCCGCGGCGGTACTGTGGAGTTGGGCCACCAAATTTCACCAGTATTCTAATAAAAGCCTGCTCGTTTTTCTGTAGTGCTCAAAATAATTTTTAGACCCATTTAAAAATCGACAGAAACTTTTGTACTGAAAATTGTGATTTTCGAAAATCCGTTCGATCGATATTTTAAACGCGTTAGCACAAGTTTGTAAAGCTTAATGGTGAGGCTCTGATACCACTGTAAGTACACGGTAGCGCCCCGGCCATCTAACAGACGCCAAATGCGGAACAAAAACTTTTTACAAACTGGCGCTATCGTATACTATAACCCGGATCTGCCATTAAAGCTAAACTAACAAACTACAAAGTGGGTAGAAATGTTATACCGAACGATCCGAGTCCTTCGGTCTTCAACCATCATCCCACGCTTTGTTGCGGCTGCTCCGATCTCCTGATCTCCAGTCTTCTCGTCCAGGTGGCACCACGTCAACGGATCTTTAAACGGGCTCCCGCCTCTGAACCGAGGCAACTCGATCATCAAGTTTGCTAAAAGAGATGACCAAGATTGATGTAGAGAAAGAGTAGAACACTTTGTCTCGCTTCGTCCAAAGCCATGGACGAACGGTTAATGAAATTGCCATTTGAATCGGGTGAAATGAGAATTGTAGCTATCTAATTTCCATGAGTCAAAATACAATCATAATCTTTTTTCCTCAAATGAACAACCATCCAACTCACAAGAGAGAGGCCGGCTTTAAGGAGCAAGGGAGGTGAGTGTAGGAGCTAGGAGGTGACCACAACATTAAATGAGAAAGAATGATTCAAAATACACCTTGCACATTACATTTAATGAAACAATGAATCATAACCCTTAGTCATCAAAACATTAATTGAACAATTAATGCAACCATGAGTCACTAATCCTAGTCATCATCTAGAAACTTCTAAAAGCACGACTCACCCTCATGACTCACCAAGTGACGAAAAGATAAATCCATATTTAACCGAATGTCAAATACGGGTGATAGAAAACTGAAAACTGGCAACTTCCAAAAGCGATCCTGAAACGAATTTCAGGATAACCCCGTAACAGTATAAACATACCCGCATTTGTATTACGACCGAATACAAATGCAAATGAGACAAAGATATTTTATCTACACAGTATAATACTCGGATCCGGCTTAAACCAAAGCCCACCGGTATTATCTGCCCGAAATATGGCACGTGCGTAAACGCACGTGCATTTTCCGAACCCTGCCATAAAACCATACGGCCTCTACAACGTTTCGCCCGAACTTGGGAAAGTGTCTGTGGGGGACTCTAATGAATCATCAACACACTGGCACTGGTTATAACCACTAGCACGTCAGAGGTACTGGCTGTACGTAACGGTTGCCTATGTATTGATTGGAAGGGAAACTGACGAGCGAACTCATCCAGAAACCCTACTGAACCTAACAGTGACAATATACATACAGTCCGGTCCGTTCGTCTATGAGTATCGAATATCGGCCTAGGGGGCTGGTAACGTCAGACCCCCAATAGCGGTATAAGTCGTGTCAGAGAGTAGCTCAGAACACCCTGAGATAATACTGGAGTACCTACCAGTAAATCTCCTGCCTCGGCCGAGGGCTTTGTGTAATGGCTCTCCTAGACACAGCGCATCTCACCCCCAATACCGGGAGAGACGAATCCCCTGCCGATCCGCTCACTTGCCTCCATGTGACTCGGGACTGTACCCAAAAAAAGACCTGTTTGCACGACTCCTTTGAGCCGTGGTAGGGTAGAAATCAAAGCACAGTAGGGACTCACACGAGACAAATGACGACCTCAGGTCGATGAACTAACCTGTACACATGTCACCAGGGAACTGCTATCTGACGCTAGGTATAATACTAACTAGCAGATTCCCGGCGAGTCTTGTCCGGTGTACTCATAACCCAATGAGCATCTGTATACATCTTAGGTGATCCAACTGACACCAGTGGCTTGTGAGACCGGCCACCGCCCCTCGTCGGGGTCTCGACTGTATACACTAGTCTACTCTGGAGTATCGATGCCCTGTCTCGAAACTCCCACGACTAGGGACACTTTAAGGATGTGCTTACAGACCCCAGCTCCCACATATATGATCGCCATCATACTGCTGGCAGTCAAGCAAGAATCCTATGGGCTCTATCAACATGCAATAGCGAACTAAAGCATGTATACGATGATAAAGACAAACCAGATAGTATACTATCATCTCGAGCAAGACTGTCATTTCGGTATAGGTCCCGCCTCAATCATAGCAATCACATACCTGCGATCCAATAATTGACTTTGAGAGCACTATATCCAACAATCTCCCACTTGCACTTAAGGCTAATTATTGCGATGTCGCATACTCACAGCCCGTATGATACCGAAAATCCAACTCCTCTACTAATCAGTTTCACAAATCCCGTTTGTAAAACTATTTTGTTCGAGAAATAGCCTTAGTGAGTGGATCCGCCCTGATGTTTCTTTCTATACCTCTCTTAATCTCAAGTTCACGGAGAATGCCATCTCCCGAATTGAGTTATAGGTGTCTTAGATTATGTCTGGATATCTGATGGGACCTAGTTCATAAATGAACTCCAAATCCAAACTTCTTAGACTGTATCGATAACTGAACCTAATCAGTATCCAGCACCATGCCTCCCACAGTATCCTCTTGGACCAACTGTCCATAATATTGTCCCTATATCAGAGGGAAAATCTTCTTTCTTGAGAGCTTGACTCTTCTTCTTGAGATTTTTCTCAAAGTTTATGGGGGGTTTCCTCTGTACAAGACTTGAAGTCTTGGGGCCTTTATATAGGGCAAGCTGATTTGTTCAATCAGTTAAAGAGATTTATTCTCTAATTGTTTTGGGAATTTCCCCACCGTCGGATCTTTGATCCAAAGGCTTCTGGTTTACAGAAGATAATCTTCTTGTTTTAACAAGATTGAGAAATCTTTCCTCCTTACAGAATTTGTTCTATATTTTAGTGATTTTTAATCATCATTGGATCATTGATCCAACGGTGTTCCAAATTCAGGGCACAATCTTTTCTGTTTGGAAAAATTCAACAGAATTTCATTCTTGTTAATTGATAATTTAATCATATCCGTTGGATATTTGATCCAACGGTGAGGAATATTTAGTTCCAGCACTAGCGCTTATGCGCTCTACCCATGGTGCGCTACTTGGAGCGCAGCGCTCTTAGCGCTAGCGCACACGTGCTTTGCACGTGGTGCGCTAGTCAAAGTCTTTGACTCTTAGCGCTGGTGCTCTTGGCGTTAGTGCTTTATGAAGCGCAGTTTTATTTTGAATTTCAAGACTTGAACAGAGCTTTTTTCTGATTGGGGAAAACATTTGCTCATAACTTTTGATCCCGGATGAATTATGAGGCCCATAATATACCAAATCGAAGGATTTTTCGAGACACTTTCGATACCATCAGAATTTAGTTGTTTCTCATTCAGGAGTTTGTCAAAATACAGCCTGGAAAATACTGGTTCACATTTTCTTAAGCGTATCGCTGCCATTTGATACCTTGGGCTCTTTTGTGCAGAAATTTTTGGCGGGAACAGGCATACTTAAGACACGGTACTCCGCCTAAGTGACCTTAGGATTTATTGCTTGAAATTCCTTCCGTGTTTACATATCCTTTTGATCCGATTTCGGTGTTCTTATCAAGTCCCGTTTCCATTTCCAGCCTTTATGTCGCCGAAGACTACGAGGGCGCAGAGACCGGCCGGGAGGGCCAAGGTCTGAGTTGACTCGTCTGAGACGAGGACTGACTAGAGCGGTACGCCCGTTGTGCAGGTGCAGATTGTTCCACCTTCAACAGACCATATGGCTATGCTAGGGGCTGGTATGCAGGATTTGCGCCAGACGATGGGATCGTTAGTTAAGGCCATTCGAGCGCAGGGGCAGGCGGTTGTTCTACCCATTACGGGGACCGTGTCGGTGCCTATTGTTCAGGCGGTTGTACCTGCAGCTACAGAGGTCATCACCGTATCGTTATCGGAGTTCATGAGGCTGAGGCCTCCGGTTTTCACTGGCACCGATGCAGCTGAGGATCCGCAGTCGTTTATCGACCGGATGGCCAGGATATGTCGTTCTCTTAGATGCTCCGACGTGAGATGGGTGGAGTTCGCGAGCTTTCGTTTGGAGGGTCTGGCCCAGAAGTGGTGCGAGTCCTTAGAGAAGGGCAGAGCCGCAGGTCATTCTGCTATGACCTGGGCGGAGTTTGTGACGGTGTTTCTTGCGCGCTTTCTTCCGCTGAGCATCAGGGATGCTCGAGCGCGCAAATTCGAGTCGTTACGCCAGACTCAGGGTATGACGGTGGCCGAGTATGATGAGTTGTTTACCAAGCTGTCTGTGTATGCTCCGTTTTTTGGTGGCTACGGAGGAGATGCGGGTCAAGAGGTTTGTTCGAGGCCTGCTTACCCATTTGTTTCTCTCTATCAGTGTTCAGCAGTGCGACACCTATGCAGCAGCGGTGGACGCAACCCTGTTGGTTGAGGAGCATCTTTCAGAGACGTCGGTTGCTCCGGAACCAAAGAGGGTTCGTACTGGTGATTCAGCAAGGAGGCGGGCGTTTAGACGTCGTGATAGTTCCCGTTCAGATACTGGGGGTAGTGGAGGTCCGGAACGAGGACAACTTTTTAGCTCTTATTCTCAGGGGAGTCAGCAGTTTTCACCTGGATGTTACCGGTGCTGGAGTTTGGGTCATCAGGTTCGAGATTGTACTGAGCCACGTGAGCGTGAGGCAGCTGTACCGCAGGTTAGCTTACCACCTTCTCCACCGCAGATGGCGTTTCCCCTTTTGCCTGTTGTTGCTCCGCGTTAGACTCATGTGCAGAGAGGTCGAGGACGCGGTGGTTTTGTGCCGAGAGGGCAGGGTGGTAGAGGCAGAGGTCAGCCTGTCGCCGGTCGAAGACAGGCTCGGGTGTTTGCCTTGACTCCTCAGCACGCACAGGCGTCCAATGCAGTGGTTTCAGGTACTCTTTCTGTATGTTCTTTTGAGGCTCATGTTTTGTTTGATCCGGGATCTACGCATTCTATGTTTCTACGCACTTCGTGCCGAGTTTGGGCCGAGAGTCGTGTTTTCTAGATCAGCCGCTTGTTGTGATTACACCTGTTGGCGATTATTTTGTCGCGCGTTATGTGTTTTGGTCTTGTGCCGTTCAGATTGGAGATAGAGAGTCGTCCGTCGATTTGATCCTTATAGATATGTTGGACTTCGACATTCTCCTTGGCATGGACTGGTTGGCAGCTTGTTATGCATCGGTGGACTGCCGTGAGAAGACGGTCAGTATCAGTTTTCCGGGCGAGTCTGTTCAGGTTGTGTAGGGGGGCTGTGGTGCCGCCCCTCACAGTTTGATTTCTGCCCTTTACTCTAGTCGGCTTTTGAGGAGGGAATGTCGGTGATTCTTGGCTTTCATTTATGATACTGGGGCCACAGTAAGGTCGTTGGACCGGGTTGCTATCGTGGGAGAGTTTCCCGGCGTTTTTCCTGATGAGTTACCTGGTTTGCCGCCAGAGCGCGATATTGAGTTTTGCATTGATCTGATTCCTGGCACGGGGCCTATTTCTATACCGCCTTACCGGATGGATCCCGTGGAGCTTCGAGAGCTTAAAGATCAATTGCAAGAATTGCTTGATAAGGGACTTGTGCATCCGAGTGTTTCGACGTGGGGAACTCCTATTCTGTTCATCAAGAAGAAGGATGGCAGTTTGAGGTTGTGTATTGATTATCGTCAATTGAACCGAGTTACGGTTCGGAATAGGTATCCTTTACCTCGCATTGACGATTTGCTTGATCAGCTCCAGGGTATGAAACATTTTTCCAAGATTGATTTGCGTTCGGGTTATCATCAGTTGTGGGTTCGGAATGATGACATTCCGAAGACTGCTTTTTATATACGCTATGGGCATTACGAGTTTCTGGTGATGTCGTTCGGACTCACCAGTGCCCCAGCAGCGTTCATAGATCTGATGAACTGGATTTTCAGGCCGTTCCTCGACCAGTTTATTATTGTGTTTATTGACGAGATTCTGGTCTACTCTAGGAGTCGAGAGGAGCACGAGCAGCACTTGAGAATTGCTTTGCAGATATTGATAGAGCACCAGCTGTATGCTAAATTCTCAAAGTGCGCATTTTGGCTTGATCGAGTTGACTTCCTGGGTCATGTGGTGACGGGAGACGGTATTCTTGTGGACCCGAGGAAGATCGAGGCTGTGCAGCTTTGGCCCAGACCTGTATCCATGATAGAGGTCCGCAGCTTTTTGGGCTTAGCTGGTTATTACCGCCGTTTCGTGCAGGATTTTTCGAGTATCGCTGCACCGCTGACTGGACTGACACGGAAGGGGGTTCCTTTCCTTTGGATTGATACGTGTGGATAGAGTTTTTAGCAGTTGAAGACTCGGTTGACGACTGCACCCGTCCTATCTTTGCCTTCTTGAAGACTCGGTTGACGACTGCACCCGTCCTATCTTTGCTTTGTAGTTTACTGTAATGCATCTCGAGTAGGGCTTGGGTGTGTGCTGATGCAGCATGATAGAGTGATTGCTTATGCTTCTAGGCAGCTGAAGAAGCGCGAGCAGAATTACCCCACTCACGATCTTGAGATGGCTGCGGTGGTCTTTGCGTTGAAGATTTGGAGACACTACTTGTATGGGGAGTCGTGTCAGATTTTCACGGACCACAAGAGCTTGAAGTACATCTTCCAGCAGAGGGATCTGAATCTGAGACTGCGCCGGTAGATGGAGCTTGTGAAGGATTATGATTGCGAGATCCTTTATCACCCGGGTAAGGCAAATATGGTAGCTGACGCTTTGAGTCGTAGGCCCGAGGATAGCTTGTCCCAATTGAGCGCAATTCAGAGGCAGTCTTCAGTGGATTGGCAGACCTTGTGCGATGGAAGAGTACAACTTGAGTTCACTTCTACTGGGGGACAGCTTGCTCATGTCCGCGCCCATCCGTTTCTTTTGGATCGTATCCATGAGGCGCAGCCCAGTGATGCCCGTTTGGTTGAGATTCTTGAGCTTGTTCGACAGGGTACAGTTTTGGAGTTCATGATTGATGACCAGGATGTGCTACGTTGCGGGACTCGCTTGTGTGTACCTGATATTGATGGGTTGAGACGCGAGATCCTAGAGCAGGCACATCAGTCAGGCTTTAGCGTTCATCCAGGTTCCACCAAGATGTACCGTGACTTGAGAGACTTTTACTGGTGGGAAGGGATGAAACGCGATGTTTCGGACTTCGTTTCGAGATGCCTGACCTGTCATCAAGTCAAGGCTGAGCATCAGAGACCGGCTGGAGAGTTGCAGCCTTTACCCGTTCCTGAGTGGAAATAGGAGCAGATTTCCATAGACTTTGTTGTGGGTCTACCCAGGACCAGTCGGGGGTATGCCTTCATTTGGGTGATTGTTGACCGGTTGATGAAAGCGGTTCACTTCCTTCCAGTGAAGACCACTTTCGGTTATGCTCAGTATGCTCAGTTGTATATAGATGATATTGTGCGTTTGCACGGCGTTCCCACATGCATTGTATCCGACAGAGGCATCCAGTTTACTAGCCGTCTTTGGCAGAAGATTCAGGAAGTTTTGGGTGCCCGGTTGAGTTTTAGCACTGCTTTCCATCCGCAGACCGATGGACAGTCAAAGCGGACTATACAAACTCTAGAGGATATGCTTCGGGCATGCGTGCTTGATTTCGGTGGCAGTTGGGATCGTCACTTGCCGTTGATTGAGTTCTACTACAACAGTTTTCAGGAGACTATTCAGATGGCGCCTTTCGAGGCTTTGTATGGTAGGAGGTGTTGATCGTCGGTCTGTTGGACCGAACTCTGTGAGAGTAGGGTTTTGGGACCCCAACTAGTTCAGGAGACTACAGAGATGATCCAGCTGATTCACGACAGGATGAGAGCAGCCCAGAGTAGACAAAAGTCATATGCCGACCGTCGTCGTCGCAGACTCGAGTTTGCAGTGGGGGATCATGTATTACTGCGGATTTCTCCGATGAAGGGCGTTATGAGATTTGGGAGAAAGGGGAAGCTTAGTCCCCGATCTGTAGGTCCCTTCGAGATCCTTGAGTGAGTGGGTTCTGTTGCTTATCGTTTGGCGCTCCCGTCCAGTTTTCCGGATGTTCATCCCTTGTTCCATGTGTCGATGCTTCGTAGATACCTTCATGATCCTTCTCATATGATTTAGCACGAGACCGTTCAGCTTGAGCACGATCTTTCGTCCACCGAGCAGCCGGTAGTTATATTGGATCGGCAGGTGAAGAAACTTCGGTCAAAGGTCTTGCAATCTGTGAAGGTTTTTTGGCGTAGCCCGACTAGTGAGGAGATCACTTGGGAGGCCGAGAGCGAGATGCGGAAGAAATTCTCTCATCTCTTTGAAGGTACGCTTGTATGCAATTTTAATTCAGGGACGAATTTTCTTTAGAGGGGAGATTGTAACACCTCGGAATACGATTAGTGTTAATTAAGCGATAATGTGGGTTTTTAAGGAAAAGTTTACCAAATCGGCTTCCTCACATTTTATATCAATTAATTAATAGTTTATTATTATTTGATATGGCTTGCACACACACGTGCATGTTAATGTGAGGGTGTATATTAATGTTAACCTTGTTTAGCAACCATAACACCTTAAGCTAAACCATTGCCAATTAACCTTTGCCTTAAGCTTTTTCTAGATCTTTTGGGTGAGGAAATATCTAGTTTGGATATTAGAGAGGTGGCTAGTGAGTCATGGTGCATTAATGGTGGCATTAATTGAGGTGAGGGAAAGAGTGAGCATAAGGAAATTATTGACCTTACACTCACCCTCTCACCCTTTAACTCTCTCACTCTCTCAATCTCTCTCACTCTTAATCATTTCTCATTATCCTCAACCCAAACTGAAACCTCACTCCCTCTTCACAAATCTTTGCAAAAACTTCATAAAATCCCATTTAAACACTTCAAATGTCTTGATTTAGCCACTTGGTTGCCTTGGAGCTTGGAAAGCTAGGATTTTTGAGCAAGAGTGGCTAGGTAATGATCTCTAAACTGATATTTAGGAGTTATAATATTGTATAGCTTGTTGGTTGTTGTTTTAATCACTTAAGGTATCGTTTCGTGCAAAAACCGTATTTTTAGTGTCAACTTTGAGTCTCTGAGATCTGCTGTAGAACCAGATATTTTCTGAAAAAGTTCCCTTCACAGTGACATAGTGTTGAGGTATAGAACCCACCATACAAACCTGAGACCACCCCTCTAAAGAATGGCCGCAGATTTATTAGTTCTGGCCGCAAATTGCAGCCAGAGTAGGGGCTGGGGTGTTTGGGTTTGGGCGTAGGGTCTCTGTGGTTGTTTGTGGTTTCGTGATACTTGCAACTTTTACCAATTATTTGTGTTTCAAAATCTGGGACCACTTTGCTATATTCTTGTGTTTGGGTACGCGTGTTACGTGATTCGACACGGTTCGTGATCTCATTTAGCTATTGCGCGTGGGCTGGTTTTGGTGTATCGCTACACACGTTAGCCGTTAGACGAACACATGTGGGTCGGATTAGAGTTGGTGCGTTGGTCAAACGTCTTGTGTACGTGTTGATCGCTTTCTGAGATTCGCACTGGTTATGTTTTGTGTTAATAGGATCGCAGGCGGGGACTTCGGACGCTGCGAAGAAAGGGAAGCAGGTGATTGGACTTACCTAGCCCACGATTGTCGGTGAGTAGATTTAACATCTACGGGGAATTCGCCCACATGGCGTTATGTGTCTGGGATAGATATGATATGATATTAGCCGCATGTTATATTGCACATATAGAGATTGTGCATAAAACTTCATTGCATACTATTAGTTGATGTGCTTGGATACTGCACTATTATTGACGGTTCATGTTGCACGAGCACTGATTGTATACCACTCACACCGTCAATAATTGCCATGACACGCATAACACCTATACATACATGATATTGTATAGTTAGGGACATTGAGACATTGATTCATATTCCATTGTGCATATGACATATAACATACATGTATACCTACATGCTTACACATATGCCTTGCCATGACTACATGCTAGCTACACATATACCTGGAGGGTATCGTACCATTATTGACATGTATATACGCATACCTGGCTATAGCTACATGTTCACCTTTATATGATGTTGGGTTGGTTTCGGAGAATTTGGAACCGCATGATATATTCAATAACTTGTTGCAGTTAAATAGCGGATTTCCTTTATATGCTCATATTACTGTTTCATGTTGCATATATTTTATTTCGTGGATTTCGCATTGATATATGGATTTCATATGATGTTTCCGGATGTTTTACTCTTGTGTATATATATCAGTGGTATGGGACGCTAATATATATACATGTATATATATATCAGTGGTATGGGACGCTGTTATATATGTAAATCTCTAATATATATATATATATATCAGTGGTATGGGACGTTGTTATATATGTATACCTATAATATATATCATCAAAATGATCTGTGCATTTATTCTTATTCATTTTGATATGAGGGGATGATATGCTCGATATGAGGGGATGATATGCTCGATATGAAGGGCCGATGTGCCCGATATGAGGGCCGATATGGGGCCGATTTTGAGGGAATTTGGGGATTTAGATTGTCTTGATGGACACTGGTCCGCTACGATGAGGATTCCGTGAGGATGACATGTTTTACTTCGTACTCCGCATTTATTCTATATGCATTGCTTCATGTATTAGTAGTACCTGATAGAGTACCTTTCATGACTGTTGCATATACATATTGCCATACTTATGCTATCAGATTACCTGTGATAGATTATTGTTGTTAGTTCATACTTGCGATTACTGTATGATGTTATTTACTATTCACGAGTTGGCAACTCACCCCCGTTGTGCCGCAGGTTTTTCAGGTCTGATCATCAGAGCGGTCGCGGCAGGGTGCCTTGTTATCTCTACTTTTGCGGATACCGCTACGGTTGGTTGTGAGGCCATTTGCTTTAGGTGGGTTGCGGTTATTCGATGTTGTACATTGTATATCTCTTGTATCCAGTACTCTCCATCTACCACCTTCATGTATTGACTTAGAGACGAGTTGTGAGGATCGATGTTGTATATTCTTATGACTCTGGTTGTCGTGCTCATGTGAGCCGGCTTTTTATATATGTGGTTTATCTTTTCTTCGCTACGGCGTCGTATATCTGTTGTGGTGGTTGTTCCGCCGTTGGGCGAGATTTGCTCCCGTTTGGGGATGCTTTACTTTTATCTTATGTTTGTACCCGTTTCGGGGCTAGTTTTTACAAAGGAGGTGCTGCCGAAATTTTTATGAAAAACAAACTTAAGTTTAAAAGTTTTTGCATCGAGATTTTTAAAAGTGATCTATCTTTCTTTCTTGTAATGGTTTAGATTGTTGGGTTTTCGGCTTACTTAATTGCGTTACGCCAGTTGACGTTACGTAGTTTAAGTGCCGGTCATGTGCCCAATTTTGGGTCGTGACATACATGGCCCAGCTCCTCTATCTCTCTCGCAGTCTGAACAGGAGTATTTTAGCCGTCAAGCCCAGCAATGATGATTGTGTTTAGTGATATTTAGTTTAGTTTCTTTCTACAACTTTTATTTCTTGATGTGAGCCCATATTGGGACGTATTTCCAGATGTTAATTATTGGATTTATCGTTTTCGCTTATATATTTTTCTTGACTCTTTTATTCTGGAAAATGGACATGTATTAGATAGATTTTATATCTTTTCTGTTCTTGATATCCTATAGACAGCCGTAATGTGACTGTGGAGAGATATTTCTTAACCACAGACAGCATGGTTGGCTCTGTCACGTGCCGTAGTTAGTGCTGTAACATTTCAGGAAAATAAAATATTATATTTAGGAATTTAAACAAATTAAATAATGAATATTATGAATATTTTAAAGTATGGAGACTAATTTTAAATGATATGGTATAACTATATACCGATAATTTAGGAGATATTTGAAAATTCTACATGATTATTGATTTTGAGGATATTAAGTCGATTTGGATATTTTATAATTAATTACATACAAGTTTACGGCTAAACTTAATTAATAATTACTAATTATGCATTAAGTTTGATTATGCATATGACATTCACCATGTCATATTGCTAACACTTGTTACATTTTTTGATACATGGCTTAAATCATTCATTGTGCATGGTTTTGTATTTTGTTATATTCAAAAAAAATGAAAAGAAAAAGGGAATTATTTTAATAGAAGATATTTGTGTGGTGGGGACCATGAGGCATGGCTATGTGAGGGGGGAGAAAGAGAGAGAGAGAGAGAGAGGAGGAAAACTTCTACACAATACTAGACTTTGACCATGTCTCATTCTTTTCATTCTTCACTTTCTTCTTCATTCTTCTTTCTCTTCAGCCTCCTCCATCACCTTCACTACCATCCATGACCACCCCCAAAACCACCACTAAACACTTTAACCTCTTCACAAAAAATGATCTCTAGCTCACTGCAAGCATGATAGTGGGAGCAAGTTAAGATTTTGAGCACTAGGCGCAACTCAAGAAAATTCTTGAGTTACCAAATGAGATATTTCATTCACCATTAGTTTAGTAATTAGGTTTCTTTAGCTTCTATTTTAGATTACAATTGATTAAGTAAGGTTTAGTGATCTTGGAAATTTCCAAGATGAGATTTAGGCCGGTATTATGAGTTGTGATGGTGCTATTGAGTGTAATTGGTGACTACAACCCATCTAATGTTAAAAATTCTGGACCAAATGAATTTTGAAACACCAAGACATGAACTTAGAAACTTTCCGTGTCGGTTTTGTGATTTTTTAGAGGTCTACAGAGAATATGGAGCAACCGGGACCTTTATAAAAAAAAATTAAACATATACATTAACCTAGTTAGATCAATAGGAGAGCACCACGAGAAGACGAGACCAAACTTCAAAAATTCGGCTGGCGGGGGCGGTTACTGTAGCACAATTGGTCGGCCAGAATTTGACTGTTGATGTTGGGTTTTTTCCTGTAGCTCACACTCCTCATAACTTAGCCACTGTATTTTTTTGTTTTGTTACAGATTACCTGAGGCAAAATCTAGGAGTGTTTGAGTTGATTTTAGCAATGGTTTTCCGATTTCTAAAACAAAGATTTTAGCATTTAATTATGGATTTGGTCGTTGGACGTTTGTACGTCAACAACGAGGGTTCTATGATTGTATTTGCATTCGTAAGCTATAGGTTCTAACCTATGAGCACTTCGCGTGTCGTGTCAGTTTTTGAATTGGATTTTAATGCGATACGATGTACTTTGTGATATGTAGACACCCTCACGTGGACATCGAACAACAAGGAAGAGTGTGACGTCTTTGACTTCGGCAAGTGATGATCAAGGTGAGTAGATGTATATCTACGGGAGAAGTCGGGTGGATGACGTATAGCATCCCCGCAAACGTAGAATATGGTTATTACCGTATTATTATTATGGGTTTTGGATGTGACATTGGATACTTGGTGAGTAGGGTATTTAGAATACCTTAGTTTAGATTAGGTTGATTTAGGAAGACCTATCCAGAGGATGATTACATTGGAGGCGAATCACAGGTTACATGTAGTCACACACACACGCACGCACGCACACTTGTTTTTGTGTGTGTGTGCGCGCTGCGCGCGCGTGTGTATGTATTCATGTATGAGTGTAGGTTTATATATACATACATACATACATATATGATCGGGCATGATGCCGTGAGGTTGGATATGTGTTTCGAGTCATGATATGATATATGACGTGGTATTACAATGAGTCGTTGGGCAATATGTATTTATACATATGATAATATGTGTTGATGATATTGGAATGTACGAGATTTTAGAACAGTACCCCTGATCTTGATATCGTTCGGTGATGATGACAAATGAATGATGATGCATATATGATAGTTGACCCGTACCCTCGATTTTAGGATGTCGTACGATAGATTTTACCGTATGAGGTATAGATATGATAATTGATCCACACTTTTGACTCGAGAATGCCGTACTATGTATTATACAGTACGTGACGCTATGAGGCAGGATCGCCGACTACTAGGTATATCGACTCAGAATTTAGATGGATTTCTTACCCTTTCGACTAGTTCCTTAGTTTAGTCTTTTAGTTGATTAGGAAAATGTTAGACCAGGCTCGAGTCATACCTATTTTAAAAAACTAACGAATCGTGAGTATTTTCAAAAGACAACCCGAGGGATATTACGGATTTTTCAAAGGACGTACCTTTTCTTAAAAACATCGTAGCCCCTATTTTCTAAAAACCACGATTCGTGCTATTTCAAATGCCAAAACTGTATAACTCGTATATAGAAATGTATATTCTTCAATGTTGCGTTGCCTATTCATTCTCTGTTATATTCATGTTCTCATTGTATTGCATGTTTATACATGTGTTTCCTTAACTATTATGATCTCGTTTGTTAGGACACCAGCACCATTACCGATGATGCGTATGTCCATGAACACTTTCTTGCCGGCTCACACACATCATCATCGGTAATTGCCATGTCACATACACTTTAGAAAATATTACTTCATTGATATAACTTACTAGCTAATAGTTCCAATATATCATTATTATGCTAGTTTAGATATTGCATTCTTTACTTAGATACCCATGCATGTATATATTTATTTGTTATGCAATATTATGGGGCTTTATGCCGGTAATTCACTGTTTATTGACTCTCGATTTTAGTATTTCGGATTTTCCATGAGATTTCTTGATTTGGAGAAACCGCAAAGATTTTATAAACTCATTATCATTTCTAAAGATAGAAATTTACGGTTTTCTCATGATAAAATGTGAGAGGTGTCCACCATGAGTTTTCTCGGTTCTTGAGCTGTATCACATACCCGATTCGAGGAGGGGGATGCACCGTCTGTGGGTATATGGTGGACCCGGTGTGGTATCTCGAGGCAAGAAGATCGCATAGATGGCGTTGAGCCCGGCAGGGGAGCACTACCGACCGGTGATATTTGACGCGGCGGATATCCAGAGGATACCGACGTGGTCGTGAGATTGATGTTATGGGTCGATCCGGATTGACGGAGCCCGAGATATGGAGATATTGAGACATTGAGATATACATATTTGGTGTCGATACTTGACACGGGTTTTCTGTCGATTTCATTGATGATACTCCAGTTTTTATACCAAATTTTACTAAGAAAAGAACACAGCTTTCTCATACAGATATATTCTGACTTCTTGTGGATTATTCATTTATGATGAATTCCATACATCATATACATGACATGTTGCTACTTTGTGACATTGATACGGATACTTGGTACCACATTTATTCATAGACTATTACTCTGCCTTACTAGATGTTCCTGTGTTATATTATGAGTATATTATCGTATGGCCTAGGAGATCGTCATACATGCAATTTTACTCGGTGATGTCTTATACTCACAAGTTGGCAACTCATCCCCGTTGTGCCACAGTTTCTTGCAGGCTTGGCCGTACAGGTTTCGTTGCGGCTTGTTAGCACACTGCTTCCTTCCGGGTGATTGCTTTGGTAGGTGGGTTCACTTGCATCGTGACCACCGTTGTACTTTTATTTATTTCAGTTGTATCTAGTAAGCTCCATCAACCGGACCTTGTATATTTGATAGACTTAGAAAACCAGTTGCTATTCTTTCGACCTTAGAGTCGCGCTCTTGTATTATTATGGTTCTTCTCTGGTTTAATTGAGGATGTTGGTTTTCTTTCTGAGTTTTGATTCTCGCCTTCAGCGTTGTATATTTGTATTGCTTGCGTGGGTGTTTCCGCCAATTGGCGAAGAGCTAGCTCCCGCTTGGGGATGCCTTTTTATTATTGCTTATGATTATTCTTATTTTGTATCCGTTTGGGCCAGTTTTTACAAGGGAAACTCTGCCGAAAATTTTAGAAAAACTTGATGCTTTTAAAATGTTTACTGCGACTTTAATTTGTGAAAATCACTTTCTTTAAAACAAGTTTTCTTTCACTCTATTTCTTAAACGGTATAGATTTCTGGGCTTTGGCTTACTTTGAATACGTTACACCTCCAGACGTTTTGTAATTTAAGTGCCAGTCACATTCCGTACCTTCGGGTCGTGACAAAGTTGGTATCAGAGCGCTAGGTTTAACCTTGGTTCGAGTCTAGGTTTGACTATGCTGAGTCTAGGGCGCGCGCGTGTGTGTGTGTGTGTATTCGGAACCTAAGCTTGACCTTACGGAAATTAGACTTGGTCGAGGGGGTATTAGACCCGAACTTTCGTCGCGTAGGTTGACCTTGGTTGATGGAGTAGGTGACTTAAGTAGAGTGACGTACCGTGTGTATGTTCCGCGGCATACTTACGATACGCTACTCCGCTTAAGAAGCCTTAGGTTGTATATTTCTTAGGCACTGTAATTCTATTCGTTCCTATGATCTATCATCATCGATATCGGATTGTGGTTTTTGTTACCACGGTTGCACGAGCACAGAGAGAGTTGCGGCTAGAGTTGCAGTCAACACAAGCTCGTCATGGACGAGGGCTGACCAGGATGTTTTTCGGTGACATGAGCGTTTCGATATATCGTTTTACTATGTTTTCTCATTGACGTGAGCGTTTGATATCTACACCAGATGACCGGGCCAGCCAGAATGTGATGACCGTCAATGCACCATTTTTTCTTGATGATTGAGGCATTGTCTATCATGCGGACGGATAAGCCAGCTATTGCTGCGACTAACAAGATGTCGCTCCAGATGTTTGAAGCTATTGCAGCATGAGTTTGTACTTAGGGATATGATAGAAGATCGCTAGTCACCCATGGAGGAATGACTAGGACATGTGGTTCATTTGGATACCCCAATGCGAGATCGCTGGATTTGCTAGCTTTAGCTAGAAGAGGACCTCACACAGGCACATTGTGAGTTGATCGAGAGAGGACGAGCGTAAGCGCATCACTCCGATAATTTGAACGAGTTCCCGAGAAGGTAATTGGCAAGATGCCTACTACAGGATATTTGAGATGCAGAGTACGTAGCTTCGGAAAGAAGACTCTAGATATGAGTGCAACCGTTTGTAGCGCAGTCCACGCAGCTACGAAGAGATGATTCCGAATTGGTCCATGTTGAAGAAAAGTAGAGTAAGAGGTTCGTACGAGATCTTGACGAGGTGACGTTCTACTCCGTTGATATCAGAAATGTGATATGCATGCAGAGGCGTTGAATAGTGATATATCTTCCAGAAGAAGTAATGATGAGTATGCAGCCGTTTCGGAATAAGAAATGGATTAAGTAAAGAGTGATAACTTCCGGGAAGTTCGGCAGAGATGAGATTTGGGAAAGACCCTGACAGAATCTTTCTGGAATACTACACAAGAAGACTTGGACCCAGGATCGGTCGTATTACGCACACTCTGCGGGCCAGAATTGCCATCATTGATGAGATATGATTGATATTTCCTATGTGCACCACAGTTGCACATGATTCGTATTTCTATGTATCAGTTGTACTGATTTTCGTTTTGTGCAGACCCATTGCACCTGATTTTGATTTCATACCTTCCGATATATTCGATTTTGAATTCATGCATAGGGGTTGCACATGATTTTGACTTATGTATTTGGTGTAAGTTACACGAGCTTTCCGTACCTTGATGTGATTTTGTGCACGCAGATGCACGCGTTTATGAGTTTATATACCACGGTACACCTGATTTGGTTTGATGTATGTTGTATACCGTCGATTTCGATTGTGATATTCGATATTTGTTTTCGTGCACCTTGTGCACTTGATTTGGATTCTTGCGCATACTTGGCGCGCTAGATGCGATTTTGTGCACACCAGATGTACTAAATCGGGATTCTTCATGCATATCAGATGCACCTGATATTGTCGTCAGGCACACCCGTTGCACTTGACAGATATTTTCGTGCACACCCGTTGCACTTAGATTTTGTTTATGTGCACATGTATGGCATATGCATTGATTTCGATTTCCGTGCGCACCAGACGCACGTGGCATTCTCGTACACATTTGGGATCGATTTCTTTTGGAACAGTTTGTTTTATGATATTTACTATTTGGTTTAGAAACTGAGCAGGACTGTTCTGAGAACAGTACCTATGTGTTTTCGCTTGAATCGATATTTACCTAATGAATTTTCAAAAATGAGCTATAGCTTCAATATTTTCTTACGTGTCCATGATGACAAGAAACCTTATGAAAGGAAAACCCTCCCTAAGGTTATTTTCAAAAGGTGAAAAGTGTATGTTAAACAAAGGATATATATATATATATATATATATATATATATGTATATGTATGTATGTATGTATGTATGTATAGCCATTTCTCCTCATAATGAACGTCCGCTACTTGTGCCGTGATATGCGCATCGCACGGCGAGTTAGAAAAAAAAAGCTTGAATGCATTTCCATTCGGATGTTTTGACGATTTTACAAAGATGCGTACTATATACATATTATAGTTTTGATTATATCATGATTGGTTTTCGCATTGGATTTTGACACTCGTATTTTCGCCATAACTCCGATGATTGTGTACTGATTGCCGGAGTTTTGATGTTGAGTTTACACTCGTTTTTCATGCGCATGCATTGCGCTAAGATATGTATTATGCATTCCTGATATTCGAAGCCCCGACGATTTGATTGTTTTGCCGAAATGTTTTAGTATTTGGGGGGATTAAATTTAAATTCGGGGACCGAATTTATTTAAGGGGAAAGATTGTAACATTTCAGGAAAATAAAATATTATATTTGGGAATTTAAATAAATTAAATAATGAATATTATGAATATTTTAAAGTATGGAGACTAATTTTAAATGATATGGTATAACTATATACCGATAATTCGGGAGATATTTGAAAATTCTACATGATTATTAATTTTGAGGGTATTAAGTCGATTTGGATATTTTATAATTAATTACATACAAGTTTACGGCTAAACTTAATTAATAATTACTAATTATGTATTAAGTTTGATTATGCATGTGATATGCACCATGTCATATTGCTAACACTTGTTACATTTTTGGAAACATGGTTTAAATCCTTCATTATGCATGGTTTTGTATTTTGTTATAGTCAAAAAAAATGAAAAGAAAAAGGGAATTATTTTAAGAGAAGATATTTGTGCGGTGGGGACCATGAGGCATGGCCATGAGAGACAGAGAGAGAGAGGAGGGAAACTTCTACACAATACTAGACCTTGACCATGGCTCATTCCTTTCATTCTTCTTCTCTTCAGCCTCCTCCATCACCTTCACTACCACCCATGGCCACCCCCAAAACAACCACTAAACACCTTAACCTCTTCATAAAAAATGATCTCTAGCTCACTACAAGCATAATGGTGGGAGCAAGTTAAGATTTTGAGCACTGGGGGCAACTCAAGAAAATTCTTGAGTTGCCAAATGAGATATTTCCTTCACTATTAGTTTAGTAATTGAGTTTCTTTAGCTTTTATTTTAGATTAGAATTGATTAAATAAGGTTTAGTGATCTTGGAAATTTCCAAGATGAGATTTAGGGTGGTATTATGAGTTGTGATGGTGCTATTGAGTGTAATTGGTGACTACAACCAATCTAGTGTTAAAAATCCTGGACCAAGTGAATTTTGAAACACCAAGACATGAACTTAGAAACTTTCTGTGTCCGTTTTGTGATTTTTTGGAGGTCTACAGAGAATATGGAGCAACTCGGGTCCTTTATAAAAAAATTAAACATATACATTAACTTAGTTAGATCAATAGGAGACCACCACGAGAAGACGAGACCAAACTTCAAAAATTGGGTCGGTGGGGGCGGTTACTGTAGCACTATTGGTCGGACAGAATTTGGCTGTTGATCGCCTGTAGCTCACACTCCTTATAACTTAGCTACTGTATTTTTTGTTTTGTTCCAGATTACCTGAGGCAAAATCTAGGAGCGTTTGAGTTGATTTTAGCAATGGTTTTCCGATTTCTAAAACATGGATTTTGGCATTTAATTGTGGATTTGGTCGTTGGACGTTTGTATGTCAACGACGAGAGTTCTATGATTGTATTTGCATTCGTAGGCTATACGTTCTAACCTATGAGCACTTCGCGTGTCGTGTCGGTTTTTGAATCGGATTTTAATGCGATACGATGTTCTTTGTGATATGTAGGCACCTTCACGTGGACATCGAACAACAAGGAAGAGCGTGGCGTCTTTGAGTTCGGCAAGCGAGGATCAATGTGAGTAGATGTATATTTTCGGGGGAAGTCGGGTGGATGGCGTATAGCACACCCGCAAACATAGAATATGGTTATTACTGTATTATTATTATGGGTTTTGGATGTGACATTGGATACTTGGTGAGTAGGATATTTAGAAGACCTTAGATTAGATTAGGTTGATTTAGGAAGACCTATCCAGAGGATGATTACCTTGGAGGCGAATCACAGGTTACATGTAGTCACACACGCACGCACGCACACTTGTTTGTGTGTGTGTGTATGTGTGTGTGTTCATGTATGAGTGTAGGTTTATACACACACACACACATACATATACACGTGAGATGAGAATGGTATATGATACTTGGAGATGAGTCGATATGGTCGGGCATGATGCCGTGAGGTTGGATATGTGTTTCGAGCCATGATATGATATATGACGTGATATTACAGTGGGTCGTTGGGCGATGTGTATTCATACATACGATAATATGTGTTGTTGATATTGGAATGTACGAGATTTTAGAACAGTACCCCTAATCATGATAGCATTCGATGATGATGACATATGAATGATGATGCATATATGATAGTTGACCCGTACCCTCGATTTTGGGATGCCGTACGATGGATTTTACCTTATGAGGTATAGATATGATGATTGATCCGCACACTTGACTCGAGAATGCCGTACTATGTATTATACAGTACGTAACGCTATGAGGCTGGATTGACGACTACTAGGTATATCGACTCGGAATTTAGGTGGATTTCTTACCCTTTCGACTAGTTCCTTAGTTTATTCTTTTAGTTGATTAGGAAGATGTTAGACCAGGCTCGAGTCATACCTATTTTTAAAAACTAACGAATCGTGAGTATTTTCAAAAGACAACCCGAGAGATATTACAGATTTTTCAAAGGACGTACCTTTTCTTAAAAACACCGTAGCCCCTATTTTCTAAAAACCACGATTCGTGCTATTTCAAATGCCAAAACTGTATGATTCGAATATAGAAATGTATATTTTCAATGTTGCGTTTACTATTCATTCTCCGTTATATTCATGTTCTCATTGCATTGCATGTTTATACATGTGTTTCCTTAACTATTATGATCCCGTTTGTTAGGACACCGACACCATTACCGATGATGCGTATGTCTACGAACACTTGCTTGCCGGCTCACATACATCATCATCGGTAATTGCCATGTCACATGCACTTTAGAGAATATTATTTCATTGATATAACTTGCTAGCTGATAGTTCCAATATATCATTATTATGCTAGTTTAGATACTGCATTCTTTACTTAGATACCCATGCATGTATATATTCATTTACCATGCAATATTATGGGGCTTTATGCCGGTAATTCACTGTTTATTGACTCTCGATTTTGGGATTTCGGATTTTCCATGAGATTTCTGGATTTGGAGAAACCGTAAGGATTTTATAAACTCATTATCATTTCTAAAGATAGAAATTTGTTGTTTTCTTGTGATATGATGTGAGAGGTGTCCACTATGAGTTTTCTCGGTTCTTGAGCTATATCACATACCCGATTCGAGGAGGGGGATGCACCGTCTGCGGGTACATGGTGGACCCGGTGTGATACCTCGAGGCAAGAAGATCGCATAGATGGCGTTGAGCCCGGCAGGGGAGCACTACCGACCGGTGATGTTTGATGCGGCGGATATCCAGAGGATACCAACGTGGTCGTGAGATTGATGTTATGGGTCGATCCAGACTGACGGAGCCCGAGATATGGAAATATTGAGATATTGAGACATTGAGATATACATATTTGGTGTCGATACTTGACACTGGTTTTCTGTCGATTTCATTGATGATACTCCAGTTTTTATACTAAATTTTACTAAGAAAATAACACAACTTTCTCATACAGATATATTCTGACTTCTTGTGGATTATTCATTCATGATGCATTCCATACATCATATATGTTGGGTTTCCTTAGCACCTCACAAGAGTTTGTAATGCATCAAACATGCTACAATTTAATTTTTAGGATGCTAAGCAAACTAACCTAGGATCAAACTAGAAATTTAATGTAACAAAGTAGTACCTCATACTACAACAAGAATCTAACACTAAGTGAAAGTAAATACAATCTTTGTAAACCTCCTTGCTAGACTCCTTGGTTCAACTCGGTGTATGGACGGGTCCGCTCAAGTCCTTCTTTGTCCACGATGATCCACCGCGGAGTTCCTTGGCTCAAGCTCTTAGCTTCATTAGAACAAGTAGATGTGATGCAAAACAACCTAAACTAGTGGGCTAAACTATTGTAGATTAGTGATGTGGGTTTGGATCTCACATAAAAATCTTTTCTTTTTACCTCCTTCTCTCACTAATCAAGAGGTAGTAAGGTAATGAGAAAGAAGAAGAATGAGGAGGCTTAGCAAGCTCAAGATAATCTTATGCCAAAAAGAAAAAGAAAATAAAATATATATGAGAGAGTCTACTCACTCATAACCATGGTTATAAAATATCTAGATATTTTGTTAATTGGTTAAAGAATAAGTGTAGAGATTAAATCATGGTTAAGTGTAGAGACTAAACAAAGGTTTAAGTGTAGTAAGCAAACCATGGTTCAAGTCAAAGTCAACAATGGAAGTGTGTAGAAACTAAGTAACCATGATATAATCCTAATTAATTCTCTAATCAGTTAATCAAAATAAATAAATATTTAAACCATGTGATTCTTGCATAGCCAACTCCAATGTAGCATCATCATGACACATGCATGCATGCATGTGTGCATTCATATCAACATATGTACATGCATACATTCATGCATACAATAAATAAAGAAGAGGTTATAAGCGAAAAGACTAATGGTCATTAATATTAAATCAACAATTGATTTAATATACAGGCCACATCACATACGACCCGACCAAAAGATAACGCCAGATTATAATGCGGTATCACATACACGCAATTAATCAGGCATCTGCGCATATCACCATATGCACCCCACATCGTTTCGCCTGAGCTAGGTAACCCCTTTGTGGGACTCTAAGACTCGTCAATACACCGACAGTAAGTGATGATCATATCAAACACCCACAAGCCGCAAGCGGTCAGCTAAACGTAACGGCCACCCGGGTATTGAGCGAGCAGAAGAAAACAAGCGAACCTGTCAAAACTCCTGTCGAGCCAACCGGTAACACTTACCGTACAGTCCAGTCTCTTCGTCAGATATGCTGCATATTAAGTCTAGGGATGGCGTCGTCGACCCCAATAACTCAATAAGTCATGCCGATATATGGCCAATAATCAAACCGAGATACTAATGATAACACTTATCAGTAAATCTCAACAGCCCTGGCCAGGGACTTACTGATATAGCCAATCGAGCACAGCGCAACATCAACCCCCAATACCGGGAGAGACGAAACCCCTCCTATCGCTCATTGTCTCCATATGCCTCGGGACTGTATCCAAAAGCCACCCGTTTGCACGACTCAGCAGAGCCGTGGTAGGGTGGAAATCAAAGCACATTGGGAGAACACATGAGACTCTATGACGATCTCGGGTCTACAGACTAACCTGTACCAGTGTCACCTGAGAAATTCTATCCGACGATAGATATAACACCATATAGGAGTTCTCGGCGAGTCCGTCCAGTGTACCCAGTCTCCACTGAGCACTCGCATACGATCTCGATGTCAAACATCAATGGATGTGGGAACACCCATCGCTCATCTAATGGGTCTAGTATCGTATATGCTAGTCTACTCTGGAATATCGATGCCCCGTCTCGATACACCCACGACTAGGGACATTTCAGGATATGGTTATAAACTACACATGTCCCACTAGTATTGTAAGTCCACGTTGCCACCCCCGGTTCTTGCGGGGAGGCGGAAACGGTATAAAAAACAAATTTTTAGCGCATGGGGCAACATGGACTAACAAAGTCGGGATCTTTTCTAAACTAAACTAGCAAGAAAGCTAAAGAGAGTTAGCTACTCGGATAAAAGGTTATACCTAACTTGAACTCCTTCTTCTTGAAACCTTTGTAGGGTTTGATGGTGCTTTCCTCGTCGCCTTCTTCCGTCAAAGATGGATCCACCTGAGAGTTCAACCTTCGGGCTCTTTCTCGGACTTTGAGTGAACTAGGATCTTTGGCTTGCTAAACCTCTAACCCTAGAGTGAGTAGAGAGTGGCTTTGGGGTGTTTTTATCTCAAGGAGATGGATTCTCAACACATGAGAAGGGAGCTCCTTGAACTAGAGGAGGAGGAAGAAGAAGAGAGGAGAGAGAAGAGTTATGATAGAATGAGCTATTCTTTTCATTTTACAACCATAACTAAAAATGAAAAGAATTATCAAATTAACAATAATAATAAAAATGAAATAGTTGATGGATGGTTTGGAATGACCATTATCATTACATTCATTAAATGAATTTTGCTAGAATCAAAGAGCATCTTTGATATGTAATGATAATGGTCAAACTTTCAATCATGGTCAATAAGTCAACCTTAGTCAACAAACCCAACCATAACATAATTTCATTTAATTAATATTGTTAATTGATATATCACAAATTCATTAGGGTTTGGAAAAAGACGACTGTCAACTGTGCATACACACCCGTTCCGAAACCCTAATGAAAATCCTCTTCCTCCGCCTCAAACAACTGTGCATACACACCCGCGTTCTTGTTCCGAGGAACATGAACACAATGAGATAAAATCAACCCCAAAACATATACTAGTATCTGACTCAAACCAGAGCCAGCCAGTAATATCCGTCCGGACTCCAAACGTGCACAAGTGCGCGGATGAGAACGAACCCTGTCGCAAAACCATGCGACCTCTACTCTGTTTTGCCCAATGGCGAATATCCCTCTATGTGGGACTCTAAAGACTCGACACTTACGCTGGCAGTGGGTTTAACCACAGACCGCAAGCGGCACTAGCTGTGCGTAACGGTCCCCAGGTAGATGCCGATAAGAAGACTGACGAGGTGAACCCCATCTGAACCCCTACTGAGTCTGAATGTGACAATCTCCGTACAGTCCGGTCTGTTCGTCTGATACATCGCATGGCGGGCTTAGGGGCGGTAAACGTCAGTCCCCTAATAGCGGTACAAGTCGTGTCGGAGTGAAGCCCAAAACACCCTGAGATAACACTGGAAGCCTACCAGTATATCTCGCTTGCCCTGGCCAGGGACTACTCGTGTAATGGCTCTCCTAGACACAGCGCGATGTCAACCCCCAATACCGGGAGAGACGAATCCTGTCTAACCGTCACTGCCTCCAAGTGCTTCGGGACTGTACCCAACTACTACATGTTTGCACGACTCCTTTGAGCCGTGGTAGGGTAGTAATCAAAGTACAGTGAGAACACACTCGAGGCGAAGTGACAGTGTCAAGTCAGCGGACTAAGCTGTACTCATGTCACCTGGGAACTGATAACTGACGATAGGTATAATACCAACCTGTCAGTTCCCGACGAGTCCTGTCCAGTGTACTCGTAACCCAACGAGCACCCGTATACTATCTCCAGTACGACGTACTGATGGCTGTAGGACAGACCATCTCCCACACTGGGATGAGAAGCGCATACGCTAGTCTACTCCGGAGTATCGATGCCCTGTCTCGATAGTCCTGCGACTAGGGACCTGTATAAGGATGTGCTTATAGATTACCCAGCCCCCACTAGTGTGACTGCCATCACAACGCTGGTAATCAAGCAAAGATCCTAAGGGCTCCACTAATGTGTATAAGTGATATACTAAAATAAACACAAGTACACATTGAAGTAGAAACAAACCAAGTAGCATACTACTATATTGAGCAAGATTGTTTATACAAGGTGAATATCCCAAGCTTCCATTAAGTAATATACAAACTAGTATGATACAGTAATGGCCTCTAGGGCATATACACTAACAATCTCCCACTTGCACTAAGGCCATGTACTGGCGTATCGAAGACCTATCATCTCGATCAGCCGCTCGAACTGAGTCTGGGGCAAGGCCTTAGTGAATGGATCTGCAGTGTTTTCTTCTGAAGCAACCCTCCGAACCTCGATCTCCTTGCGATCCACGATCTCCCTGATCAGGTGATACCGCCTCAAGATGTGTCTGGATCTCTGATGGGACCTGGGTTCCTTCGCTAAAGCTATAGCCCCGTTGTTGTCGCAATACAGAGGTATTGGATCAACAATGGACGGAACCACCTGAAGTTCTCTCAAGAACTTCCTCATCCAGACAGCTTCTTTTGCGGCATCAGATGCAGCGATGTATTCCGCTTCCATCATCGAGTCTGCAACGGTTTCCTGTTTGGAGCTCTTCCAACACACCGCCCCTCCATTGAGGGTGAAGACAAAACCCGACATGGACTTGGAATCATCCTTGTCACTCTGGAAGCTGGAGTCAGCAAAGGCCTCAATCTGCAGGTCTTTTCCGCCATACACCAAGAACATCTCCTTAGTCCTTCTCAGGTACTTGAGAATGTTCTTTACTGCTATCCAATGTTTCTCCCCTGGGTTTGACTGATACCTGCTTACCACACTCAGTGCATAAGCCACATCCGGTCTGGTACACAACATCGCATACATTATAGAGCCTACCGCAGAAGCGTAGGGTATAATAGACATGCGATCCCTCTCCAAATCATTCTTGGGAGACATCTCTTTGGAGAGGGTGATCCCGTGACAAGCCGGTAAATTACCGCGCTTGGAATCTTCCATACTGAATCTCTTCAGTATGGTGTCGATGTACCTGGACTGTGAAAGTCCCAATATCCTCTTGGATCTGTCACGGTAGATCCGGATACCCAGAATGTATGAGGCATCACCCAGGTCTTTCATGGAGAACCTGTGTGACAAGAACCCCTTGACAGATTGTAGCATAGGAATGTCATTTCCTATTAAGAGAATGTCATCCACGTATAAAACGAGGAATACTACAGTTCTCGCTACAAATCTACAATAGATGCATGGTTCATCTGGATTTTTGATAAAGCCAAATTCCTTGACCGTCTCATCAAAACAGATGTTCCAACTCCGCGATGCCTGCTTTAGTCCATAGATGGACTTAAGCAACTTGCACACCTTTCCGCTGCTCCCACTCTGAATGAAACCCTCGGGCTGATCCATATAGACACACTCCTCTAAATTTCCATTTAGAAAAGCGGTCTTTACGTCCATCTGCCAAATCTCATAATCGTGGAAGGCAGCAATGGCAAGAAGGATCCGAATGGATTTCAGCATAGCCACTGGAGAAAAGGTTTCGTCATAGTCCAAACCAGGTCTTTGACGAAAACCCTTTGCAACAAGTCTAGCTTTATAGGTCTCAACCTGTCCATCTACACCAATCTTCCTTTTGAAGATCCACTTGCATCCTACGGGTTTTACCCCGTCTGGAGCAATTCCAACGTCCATACTTTGTTGGTGTACATGGACTCCATTTCGGTCCGCATTGCATCCAGCCATTTTACCGAGTCAACGCTCTGAACGGCCTGCTGGAAGCTAGTAGGCTCATCATAATCTATGATGCAATCCTCTCTATCCCCGTCTATGAGAAACCCGTAGTATCTCTCGGGCGGATGAGACTACCTACTACTTCTGCGGAGCGGCATAGGAATGTCCTGTTCTTTTGAACCCTCTAGTTCCACTAAGCTTTCAGTAATAGCTCATGGTTCTGGAATTTCTTCCAGTTCTACTGTGCTCCCACTTATCTGGTTTTCCAAAAACTCAGTTTCCAAGAAGTAGGCATGACGAGAAACAAGAACTTTTTGTTCCTCTTCACAGTAGAAGAAATATCCCTTGGAGTTCTTTGGATATCCCACGAACTTACACTGTACTGAGCGTGCCTCGAGCTTGTCCGCATGCTGCTTTTTAACAAAAGCTGGACTTCCCCAAGTCTTAATGTGACTGAGATGGGGCCTCTTCCCACACCACATTTCATATGGTGTGGTAGGCACAGTCTTAGTAGGAACTCGGTTCAAAAGATATGCAGCTGATTCTAGCGCATATCCCCAGAATGATCGCGGTAACTCAGCGTTACTCATCATGGACCGTACCATATCCAATAGGGTCCGGTTCCGTCTCTCCGATACACCGTTATGTTGCGGAGTGTATGGAGGAGTAAGCTGAGAGAGAATTCCATTCTCTTTTAAGTAATTCAGGAACTCGGCACTTAAGTATTCTCCACCGCGATCCGATCTTAGAATCTTGATACTTTTGCCGGTTTGTTTTTCTACTTCATTCTTATATTCCTGGAACTTTTCAAAGGCTTCGGGTTTCATTAAGAAGACATAACCGTACCTTGAAAAATCATCCGTAAAAGTAATGAAGTAAGAATAACCGCTTCGCGCATGTGTAGACATTGGACCGCATACGTCGCTGTGTACGAGTCCCAAGAGCGTGCTCGCTCTTACTCCGTGTCCAGTGAACGGAGTCTTTGTCATCTTTCCTTTGAGACAGGATTGACAAGTGGCATACGATTGATATTCGAACGGATCCAAATACCCTTCTGTATGTAACTTAGTCAACCTTCTCTCATTGATGTGACCCAGTCTACAATGCCATAAGAAATTCTGATTGATTTCCGGAGACTTTCTTTTGTGTGTATTCTGGACATTGAAAATCTGTGGTTGGTTTAATACGTATATACCATTGCTCAATGTACCTGACCCAATCAGAACTTGATTAAGGTGAATGTTTACAACATTACTTACAAACGCAAATTCATAACCTTCTTTAGAAACCAAAGATACAGAAATGATATTACAAGTTGCGTTGGGTACAAAAAAGCAATTACGCAAAACCAAAACATGCCCATCTGACATTCCCAGGTGATAGTCCCCCACGGCTTTAGCATCCATGCTAGCTCCGTTTGCAACTCTGAGGGTCATGTCACCTGCCTTCAAAACCCTACGGTTTCTCAACGCCTGCAAAGAATTACAGATATGAGATCCTGATCCGGTATCCAATACCCAGGAAGTAGAGTTTATTGAAAGACGGTTTTCAATAACATACACACCTGAAGCTGAAGCCGCAACCTGCTTCAATTCCTGTGTCCTGGCTTTCCAAGCCCTGCAATCATTCTTCCTGTGTCCTTTCTTATGACAATAGAAGCATTCTTCTTTATCCACAAGCTTCCCCGCTATCTTTGTTGCCTTTGCCTTTCCCTTCGTATCCACTTTACTAACACCGCCCCTTGGTTTGGCGGGGGCTTTCCTCTTCTTTCCCTTGGCTTTCACCTTGGACCTAGAAGAAGAAGATCCTCCTACAAAAAAAGTGGATGTTTCCCTACTTTTCTGTAGGGTGCCCTCTGCGCTCCTCAGCATGTTGAGGAGTTCTGAAAGTTCAACCTCTTTTTCTTGTAAGTTGAAGTTCAGTATAAACTGGGCGTAAGTGGAAGGAAGGGACTGAAGAATCAAGTCCGTATAGAGCTCATTCTCCAACGTGGTCCCAAGTTCAGCGAGCTCCTCAATGTAGCCAATCATCTTAAGCACGTGTTCCGCTACCGATGATCCGACGGCCAATCTTGCCGAAAACAACTTCTTCGACACTTCGTATCTTGCGATACGAGACTGCTCTCCATACAGTTCTTGTATGGAGAAATATGGACTCGAGGTCCATATTCTCATGCCTCCTCTGATGTTCGTTGTCCATAGAGGCAAGCACAAGGCATTTGGCCTTCGCGCTATCTATCTCCCAAGTCTTACGGATTTCCTTATCCGCGACGCTGGAGGTGGGACCTGGGACGGGGGGAGCTTTGGTGGTAAGAAGATACCCCAGCTTGTCGTAAGTGATTGCCATTTTGACATTCCTGAGCCAATCTTTGTAGTTTGGCCCTATCAGTATATTTTTATCTAGAAGTAACTTAAGTCCAGTCATGTCGATTGGTCGCTGCAATTAGGAGAGAGAGAAGAAACACTTAGCACGATGCTCTTGCAAGTTTAGAATGGTTTTTAGTTTTTCTAAACAAGATGGCTCCCACTGTCTCTCGAATCCCTCCTCAAACCATAAAGGAAGAATTAGTCGGGATCAATCCCACTGCACAATACTTGCTTAACCGTTCAGCCAGGCCAGCGTCGGTACTTCGAGGGAGGTTTTCCAACGCTTTCACGAAGTTCCTTAATTAAATAACCTCTTTTCCCTGGGGGCGTAGCCCCGCTAACACCTTTCTAGGCACCTACTAGGTTTATAGCATTGATCGTTTAGTGAGAAATTTCCCGAGGAGTAGCATATACTCACAGTAGGATCGGGATCCAAATATCATCGCGTGACGAAACTGAAGGAATCCTACCAGAATCACCACACTCCAAATGGTATGCAAATCTAGCAAGTTTCAGTACTTATGAAACTCCCGATGTGGATTTTTGCCCCATGCTCTTATGACCTTGACTTTGGCCAACAAATCATAAGTCACATGTCAAGTTCTTCCCGTCGTTCTCCAGGTTAATTTGAATCCACCCATACCTACCCTTGACTTTGGCCAACAAGGCAGTACGACTGTTCCAAATCAACGCATCTATCTATGCTGCACATGAATACCCAATAGCTACCAATCACTATGCCTTGACTTTGGCCAACAAACACAGCTTGAATACTATTGACTATTCATGTGAAACGACGGAGGGCTACGAATGGTTTTGGCGAAACCGTGAACGTAGTGAACTTGATATAATCGATGGAATGAGATAGCTTTTAGAAGGAGTGGCTCAAGCTCCGCATTTAAAAGTTATTTTTGAAAAGAACCGAGTGGTTTTTCGAAAGTGTTCCAACGACTTTTGCTTGGTTTATTATCTTGCATTAGTTCTTTTAATGCGTGATATTCTTGCATTAGTTCTTTTAATGCATCCCATCATTTAATCCTACCATTGCAGAAAACAACCAAAATATGACGTACGCTTATGCCATTCGCATTCGCCACGGGGCCCCGTCATCACCCGTTAGGTTACTTAACTAACGACAGAGCGGGGGCTGGGCTAGCGCGGCTGTAAAACATAAGCAACGCCTAAATAGTTATAAATGTAAAGCAATGATAGACATTACAGATCACAGATGAATACATTGGATATACTAGGAATCCGCAATCCGTTCGAGCCTGCAACGAAAAGCGGATTACACGGTCGCGGTGAATAGCCAAAACCCCACCCAAGACCCCTACGGGTGCGGCAAACTACCTTCCAAGTACCCAAAGCGAAGCAACCTCCCTCACCACCGTGAGTAGGCCACTCGGCACTTCGAGATGCCCGGTAGTTTGTGCACCCCCACCATGGGTCTATTCTAGGAGCAAAAACAGTAAAAAGAATTATACAATGACGGCTACAACCCCGACCCGGTTGTGCGGCCAAACAAATAATAATATTACATCAATTTACATATTACATGAATGAAAGAAAAAGAAAAACTCATCTCACTTCCACCCCGGCAATTCACCCGCAACAGTCCAACGCATTCATATACACATACCATCATCAATCACAGATCACAGATATGTATAACCCCGACTAATCGACATATAGCGATTAGCCGACGTTCAATACATATAAACATCACAGATATAACCAATATAGTCAAAGTGTAGTGAAGTTCGATAAAAATACGGATTTATAGGCCCCCAAAAACAAATTTCTTTTCTGGAAAATCTGGGCACAAATAACCCATCTGAAAAATCCCAAAACCCTACCAGAAGAACACTGCACAAAACCCGATCACGAGAGGAGTCTAAACGGCGGCGGTTCCGCGGCAAATGCATACCTATTACCGCGGAACCGCGGCGGTCTGAGGGAATCAGGGGATCGTTTTTCGTGGGTGTTCTCACAAAACCCTGAGCCGATTTTAGGAGTAAAACTTTTTTCACTTTAGAGCACAAAAAAATTCAACAGAAAGTTAGGGTTTTGTTTCTCCGGTTTTTTGCGATTTTTCCGTTCGAACTTCCATACACTTTACTACTAAGCTAGTTTAAGTTTAGTTAGGCTCTGATACCACTGTAAGTCCACGTTGCCACCCCCGGTTCTTGCGGGGAGGCGGAAACGGTATAAAAAACAAATTTTTAGCGCATGGGGCAACATGGACTACCAAAGTCGGGATCTTTTCTAAACTAAACTAGCAAGAAAGCTAAAGAGAGTTAGCTACTCGGATAAAAGATTATACCTAACTTGAACTCCTTCTTCTTGAAACCTTTGTAGGGTTTGATGGTGCTTTCCTCGTCGCCTTCTTCCGTCAAAGATGGATCCATCTGAGGGTTCAACCTTCGGGCTCTTTCTCGGACTTTGAGTGAACTAGGATCTTTGGCTTGCTAAACCTCTAACCCTAGAGTGAGTAGAGAGTGGCTTTGGGGTGTTTTTATCTCAAGGAGATGGATTCTCAACACATGAGAAGGGAGCTCCTTGAACTAGAGGAGGAGGAAGAAGAAGAGAGGAGAGAGAAGAGTTATGATAGAATGAGCTATTCTTTTCATTTTACAACCATAACTAAAAATGAAAAGAATTATCAAATTAACAATAATAATAAAAATGAAATAGTTGATGGATGGTTTGGAATGACCATTATCATTACATTCATTAAATGAATTTTGCTAGAATCAAAGAGCATCTTTGATATGTAATGATAATGGTCAAACTTTCAACCATGGTCAACAAGTCAACCTTGGTCAACAAGTCAACAAACCCAACCATAACATAATTTCATTTAATTAATATTGTTAATTGATATATCATAAATTCATTAGGGTTTGGAAAAAGACGACTGTCAACTGTGCATACACACCCGTTCCGAAACCCTAATGAAAATCCTCTTCCTCCGCCTCAAACAACTGTGCATACACACCCGCGTTCTTGTTCCGAGGAACATGAACACAATGAGATAAAATCAACCCCAAAACATATACTAGTATCTGACTCAAACCAGAGCCAGCCAGTAATATCCGTCCGGACTCCAAACGTGCACAAGTGCGCGGATGAGAACGAACCCTGTCACAAAACCATCCGACCTCTACTCTGTTTTGCCCAATGGCGAATATCCCTATGTGTGGGACTCTAAAGACTCGACACTTACGCTGGCAGTGGGTTTAACCACAGACCGCAAGCGGCACTAGCTGTGCGTAACGGTCCCCAGGTAGATGCCGATAAGAAGACTGACGAGGTGAACCCCATCTGAACCCCTATTGAGTCTGAATGTGACAATCTCCGTACAGTCCGGTCTGTTCGTCTGATACATCGCATGGCGGGCCTAGGGGGCGGTAAACATCAGTCCCCTAATAGCGGTACAAGTCGTGTCGGAGTGAAGCCCAAAACACCCTGAGATAACACTGGAAGCCTACCAGTATATCTCGCTTGCCCTGGCCAGGGACTACTCGTGTAATGGCTCTCCTAGACACAGCGCGATGTCAACCCCCAATACCGGGAGAGACGAATCCTGTCTAACCGTCACTGCCTCCAAGTGCTTCGGGACTGTACCCAACTACTACATGTTTGCACGACTCCTTTGATCCGTGGTAGGGTAGTAATCAAAGTACAGTGGGAACACACTCGAGGCGAAGTGACAGTGTCAAGTCAGCAGACTAAGCTGTACTCATGTCACCTGGGAACTGATAACTGACGATAGGTATAATACCAACCTGTCAGTTCCCGACGAGTCATGTCCAGTGTACTCGTAACCCAACGAGCACCCGTATACTATCTCCAGTACGACGTACTGATGGCTGTGGGACAGACCATCTCCCACACTGGGATGAGAAGCGCATACGCTAGTCTACTCCGGAGTATCGATGCCCTGTCTCGATAGTCCTGCGACTAGGGACCTGTATAAGGATGTGCTTATAGATTACCCATCCCCCACTAGTGTGACTGCCATCACAACGCTGGTAATCAAGCAAAGATCCTAAGGGCTCCACTAATGTGTATAGGTGATATACTAAAATAAACACAAGTACACATTGAAGTAGAAACAAACCAAGTAGCATACTACTATATTGAGCAAGATTGTTTATACAAGGTGAATATCCCAAGCTTCCATTAAGTAATATACAAACTAGTATGATACAGTAATGGCCTCTAGGGCATATACACTAACAAGTATGATCTCCATCATAATCACAGTAGTCAAGAAAATATCCTCAGGGCTTTATCAACATGTACAAATGAATAAAAGCATGATCAAGTGAACATATCAGATAAAGTGAAACCAGATAGCATACTATCATGTCGAGCAAGAAAGTCCTCTGTGTGTGTGTGTGTGTGTGTGTGTGTGTGTATACATACATACATACATGTATAAATACATCCACTATCATATAATGGCCTCTAGGGCATCCATATATCCAACAATCTCCCACTTGCACTAAGGCCAGTTATTGGCGTATTTCATACCCAACATCTCAAAAAGTCGCTCATGTTGTGGCTGAGGGAGGGCCTTGGTGAGTGGATCCGCAGTGTTATTCTTTGCATCTACTCTCTGAATCTCGATCTCGCGGCAATCAATTATCTCCCGGATCAAATGAAAACGCCTCAGGATGTATCTGGATCGCTGATAGGACCTAGGCTCCTTGGCTAACGCCATATCCCCATTATTATCACAATACAATGGTATTGGATCAATAATGGTTGGAACTACTCCTAGCTCTGAGACGAACTTCCTCATCCAGACAGCTTCCTTGGCGGCATCATTTGCAGCAATGTACTCAGCTTCCATCGTAGAGTCTGCGGTATCCTGTTTGGAACTCTTCCAACTCACCGCCCCTCCATTGAGGGTAAATATAAACCCAGAGATAGATTTGTTGTCGTCCTTATCACTCTGGAAGCTCGAATCGGTAAAGGCCTCCATTTGGAGATCTTCGTTACCATACACCAAGAACAATTCTTTAGTCCTTCGCAAGTACTTAAGAATGTTCTTCACCGCTGTCCAGTGATTCTCCCCTGGGTTGGACTGATATCTGCTTACTATACCTAGTGCATAAGCTATATCAGGGCGTGTACACAACATCACATACATTTTAGATCCTACGGCTGAAGCGTAGGGTATAATGCTCATGCGAGCTCTCTCTTCATCAGTCTTTGGGAAAAGTCCTTGGAGAGAGTGACTCCATGGCAAACGGGTAAGGCACCCCGCTTGGAGTCTTCCATACTAAACCTCTTTAGGATGGTGTTGATGTACCTGGTTTGGGACAATCCCAATAACCTCTTGGATCTATCCCTATAGATCCGAATGCCCAATATGTACGTGGCATCACCCAGGTCCTTCATGGAGAACCTTTGTGATAAGAATGATTTGACCGACTGCAGCATAGGAATGCCATTTCCTATTAGAAGAATGTCATCCACGTACAATACGAGGAATGTGACAGCTCTCCCTACAGCCTTCTTATAAACACAAGGTTTATCTGGATTTTTGATGAAATCAAACTCTTTGATAACATCATCAAAACAGATGTTCCAGCTCCGTGATGCCTGCTTTAATTCATAAATGGATTTAAGCAATCTACATACTTTCTCGCTGCTCCCACTTTCAACGAAGCCTTCTGGTTGATCCATATAAACGCATTCTTCCAAATCACCATTTAGAAATGCAGTTTTAACGTCCATCTGCCAGATTTCATAGTCGTAGTAAGCAGAAATAGCAAGTAGGATCCGAATGGATTTAAGCATGGCTACGGGAGAAAAGGTTTCGTCATAGTCCAGACCCGGTCTTTGACGAAATCCTTTCTCCACAAGTCTTGCCTTATAGGTCTCCACCTGCCCATCTACACCAATCTTTCTTTTAAAGATCCATTTGCACCCTACGGGTTTTATCCCAGGGGGTACAATGTCCAAAATCCATACTTTGTTAGTGTACATAGACTCCATTTCAGATCTCATGGCATCCAGCCACTTCACAGAGTCCCCACTCATGATAGCTTGCTGAAAACTGGTAGGATCATCATCATCCATGATGCAATCTTCTCTATCACCATCAATGAGGAAACCGTAGTACATATCTGATGGGCGAGAAGTCCTACGAGATCTACGGAGTGGCCGAGGTTCATTCGTTTCTGTTGCAACAGCCGGTTCAACCAAGTCGTCATTTGTAACTCGTGTCTCTAGAACCTCTTCTAGATCTACCACATTGCCATCTGTATCATTTGTAAAAAATTCTTTTTCTAAAAATGTGGCGTGCTGAGAAACAAACACCTTTTGTTCATCCTTGTGGTAGAACAGATATCCATAGGAATTCTTTGGATACCCCACAAAATTACACATGACTGACCGTGTCTCGAGCTTGTCCGGATTTTGCTTTTTGACATAGGCCGGACAACCCCAAATATTAACTCGTTTAAGAGTAGGTCTCTTCCCATGCCATATCTCATATGGCATGGTGGACACGGTTTTGGTTGGAATCCTGTTCAATAGAAACGCTGCAGTCTTCAATACATGCCCCCAAAATGAGACAGGTAACTTGTAAGTCCACGTTACCCTTCCCGGTTCTTTTGGGCTTGCGGAAATGGTGAAAAACGATTTTTCTTTGGTGGTAACATGGACTCAAAATACGGATCTTTGTTAAACAACTATCTAACAACCTAACTAGGAGTTTTACCTACTTGGTTAGGGGGTTATACCTTAACTTGAACTCTTTCTCTTGGACTCCTTATGGTGGTCGGATGGTTCTCTCCTCGTCGTCTCCTTGTGCCGAAGATGGATCCACCTGAATGCTTCTACCTTTGGCTTCAACCTCAAACTAGAGGAAACTAGAACACTTGGCTTGCTAGACTTTGTGTACTAGGATGAGTAGAGAAGTGTTTTGGGTTTTTATCTCCAAGGCAAATGATTCTCAAAACATGAGAAGTTTTTTCCTTGAACTAGAGAGAGAGCAAGAGAAAGAGGGAGAGCTTGAGGATGAGAGAGCTTTCATGAGAGAGAAAGCAAATGAAAGAATGAGCAAGACTTTTCTCACCCTTGCTCTCATAATCCAAAATCATCATAACACATAATAATAATTGAGTATTATGTGATGGTTGTTATCATATCAAATGGCAATATCATTCCATGCATTAAATGCAATGTGTGAACAAATAAGCAAGCAAAGGTCAATGCCATGAAATGATAGCCATTGTCATGATGGTGGTCAACAAGTCCAACCTAGTCAACCAGTCAACAAAGTCAACCTTTCAACCCAACCATGTCACAATAATACTTAATAATATTATTGTTAATCATATTTCTAATTCTCATTTGGGTTTAGCAAAAAGTCAACAGTCAACAACCCTAATGAGAATCCTCTGCCTCTGTCTCTGTCAACCGTGCATACACACCCGTATCCGCGTTCCGGGGAACACGAATACAACCGAGATAAAACCAATCCCAAAACGTACACTAGGATCTGGCTTAAACCAAAGCCCGCTAGTGATAACTGCCCGGACACTAAACGTGCACAAGTGCACGAATGTGACCGAACCCTGTCGCAAAACCATGCGACCTCTACTCTTTTGCCTAAAGGCGAATAGCTCTCTGTGTAGGACTCTAAAGACTCGACACTATGCTGGCAGTGGGTTTAACCACAGACCGCAAGCGGCACTAGCTGTGTGTAACGGCCCCCAGGTAGATGCCGATAAGAAGACGGACGAGGTGAAACCCATCTGAACTCCTACTGAGCCTGAATGTAACAATCTGCGTACAGTCCAGTCTGTTCGTCTGAGAATATCGCATGGCGGGCCTAGGGGGCGGTAAACGTCAGTCCCCTAATAGCGGTACAAGTCGTGTCGGAGTGTAGCCCAGAACACCCTGAGATAACACTGGAAACCTACCAGTATATCTCCCTTGCCCTGGCCAGGGACTTTGTGTAATGGCTCTCCTAGACACAGCGCGATATCAACCCCCAATACCGGGAGAGACGAATCCTGTCTAACCGTCACTACCTCCAAGTGCTTCAGGACTGCACCCAACTACTACCTGTTTGCACGACTCCTTTGAGCCGTGGTAGGGTAGTAATCAAAGTACAGTGGGAACACACTCGAGGCAAAGTGACAGTGTCAAGTCAGCGGACTAAGCTGTACTCATGTCACCTGGGAACTGATAACTGACGATAGGTATAATACCAACCAATCAGTTCCCGACGAGTCCTGTCCAGTGTACTCGTAACCTAACGAGCACCCGCATACTATCTCAAGTACGACGTACTGACGGCTGTGGGACAGACCGTCTCCCCTGCTGGGATGAGAAGCGCATACGCTAGTTTACTCCGGAGTATCGATGCCCTGTCTCGATAGTCCTACGACTAGGGACCTGTATAAGGATGTGCTTGCGGATTACCCAGCCCCCACGAGTGTGACTGCCATCACAACGCTGGTAATCAAGCAAAGATCCTAAGGGCTCTACTAATATGTATAAGCAATATGCTAAAAGAAACACATGCACATATTGAAGTAGAAACAAACCAAGTAGCATACTACTATTTTGAGCAAGATTGTCTATACAAGGTGAATATCCCAAGCTTCCATTAAGTAATATACAAACTAGTATGATACAATAATGGCCTCTAGGGCATATACACTAACAACCTCCCACTTGCACTAAGGCCATGTACTGGCGTATCGAAGACCTATATCTCGATCAGCCGCTCGAACTGAGTCTGGGGTAAGGACTTCGTGAGTGGATCAGCAGTGTTATCTTCCGTATTTACTCTCTTCACCTCGATCTCCCGGCGATCTACGATCTCCCTGATCAGGTGGTACCGCCTCAAAATGTGCCTGGACTTCTGATGGGACATGGGTTCCTTCGCTAAAGCTATAGCTCCGTTGTTGTCACAATACAGCGGTATTGGATCAACACTGGTAAGAACCACCTGAAGCTCCGTGAGGAACTTCTTCATCCAGACAGCTTCCTTTGCGGCATCGCAAGCAGCTATGTACTCCACTTCCATAGTTGAGTCAGCAACGGTTTCCTGCTTGGATCTCTTCCAGCAAACCGCCCCTCTATTGAGGGTAAAGACATAACCCGACATGGACTTGGAGTCATCCTTGTCACTCTGGAAGCTAGAGTCAGCAAAGGCCTCGATCTAGAGGTCTTTTCCGCTATACACCAAGAACATCTCCTTAGTCCTTCTCAGGTACTTGAGAATGTTCTTTACTGCTATCCAGTGTTTCTCCCCTGGGTTCGACTGATACCGTCTAACAACGCTCAATGCGTATGCTACATCTGGTCTGGTACATAACATCACATACATAATAGAGCCTACCGCAGATGCGTAGGGTATTGATGACATGCGAGCCCTTTCCAAATCAGTCTTGGGAGACATCTCTTTGGAGAGGGTGATTCCGTGACAAGCCGGTAGATTACCGCGCTTGGAATCTTCCAAACTGAATCGTTTTAGTATGGTGTCGATGTACCTGGACTGTGAAAGTCCCAACATCCTTTTAGATCTATCACGATAGATCTGGATCCCCAGAATGTAGTTGGCATCGCCCAGGTCCTTCATGGAGAACCTCTGTGACAAGAATCCTTTGACTGACTGTAACATAGGAATATCATTTCCTATTAGGAGAATTTCATCGACGTACAAGACGAGGAATACCACATTTCTCCCTACAATCTTACTGTAAATGCATGGTTCATCTGGGTTTTTGACAAAGTCGAATTCTTTGACAGTATCATCAAAGCAGATGTTCCAACTCCGCGATGCCTGCTTCAGTCCATAGATGGACTTGAGCAACTTGCACACTTTACCGCTGCTCCCACTCTGATTGAATCCCTCTGGCTGATCCATATAGACGCACTCTTCCAAATTTCCATTTAGGAAAGCCGTCTTTACGTCCATCTGCCAGATCTCATAATCGTGGAAGGCAGCAATGTCAAGAAGGATCCGAACGGATTTGGGCATAGCTACCGGAGAAAAGGTCTCATCATAGTCCAAACCAGGTCTTTGACGAAAACCCTTTGCAACAAGCCTAGCTTTATAGGTTTCGACCTGCCCATCTACACCAATCTTCTTTCTGAAGATCCATTTGCAGCCTACGGGTTTTACCCCTTCTGGAGCAAAGTCCAAAGTCCAAACTTTGTTGGTGTACATGGACTCCATCTCGGTTCGCATTGCATCCAGCCATTTTACTGAGTCACCGCTCTGAATGGCTTGCTGGAAGCTAGTAGGCTCATCATAATCAATGACTCAATCCTCTCTATCCCCGTCTATGAGAAAACCATAGTATCTCTCGGGCGGATGAGACTGCCTACTACTCCTGCGGAGCAGCGCAGGAATGTCCGGTTCCCTTAAACCTTCTGGTTCTACTAAGGTTTCAGTAATAGCTTGTGGTTCTGGAATTTCTTCCAGTTCTATTGCGCTCCCACTTATCTGATTTTCTAAAAACTCAGTTTCCAAGAAGCGGGCATGACGAGAAACAAAGACTTTTTGCTCCTCTGCATAATAGAAAAGATACCCCTTGGAGTTCTTTGGGTATCCCACAAACTTGCACTGTACTGAGCGTGCCTCGAGCTTGTCCGCATGCTGCTTTTTGACAAAAGCTGGACATCCCCATGTCTTAAAGGGTTTAAGACAGGGTTTCTTCCCACTCCACATCTGATATGGTGTGGTAGGCACTGTTTTAGTAGGAACTTGGTTCAAGAGATATGCAGCTGTTTCTAGTGTATAACCCCAGAAAGATCGCGGTAACTCAGCCTTACTCATCATGGAACGAACCATATCCAATAGAGTTCGATTCCGTCTTTCCGATACACTGTTGTGTTGTGGTGTGTATGGAGGAGTAAGCTGCGAGAGAATTCCATTCTCTTTTAAGTAGTCCAGAAACTCGGCACTCAAGTATTCTCCACCTCGATCAGATCTCAGTGTCTTGATACTTTTGCCTGTTTGTTTTTCAACTTCATTCTTGTATTCCCGAAATTTCTCAAAGGCCTCGGATTTGTGCTTCATTAAGAAGACATGTCCATACCTAGAGAAATCATCTGTGAAAGTAATGAAGTATGAATAACCACTTCGCGCATGTGTAGACATTGGACCACACACATCACTGTGTATGAGTCCCAAGAGCTCGCTCACTCTTACTCCGTGTCCAGTGAACGGAGTCTTTGTCATCTTTCCCATAAGAAAAGATTCACAAGTGGCATAAGACTGATACTCGAACGGATTCAAGTATCCCTCTTTATGTAACTTAGTTAATCATGTCTCATTACTGTGACCCAGTCTACAATGCCATAAGAAAGCCTGATTTGTTTCTGGAGACTTTCTTTTAAGTGTGTTCTGGACACTGAAAATCTGAGCTTGATTCAATACGTATATCCCGTTATTTAATGTACCTGACCCAATCATACTTGATTTAGGTGGATGTGGACTACATCGCTTACAAAAGTAAAATCATATCCTTCCTTAGAAAGTAAGGATACAGATATGATATTACAAGTCGCACCTGGTACATACAAACAGTTACGCAGAATCAATATCTGCCCAGTTGTCAGTCCAAGATGATATTCCCCTATGGATTCAGCATCCATGCCCATTCCGTTCGCAACCCTGAGAGTCATATCACCTTTCCTGATAACCCTACGGTTTCTCAGAGCCTGTAATGAATTACAGATGTGAGATCCTGATCCGGTATCCAATACCCAGGAAGTAGGGTTAACTGACATACAGTTCTCTATTACAAACACACCCGAAGCCGAAGCCACAACATGCTTCGAATCCTGGCTACTGGCTTTGCTAGCCCTGCAATCTTTCTGCCAATGTTCATTCCAGTAACAATAGGAACGTCCCTCCTTTACTACATCCAGTCCCGAAACTTTTGCCCTTCCCTTTCCTTCTACTTCCCTGGTTTCCTTCAGGGTAGAATGTAGAGATTGTAGAATCAAGTCAGCATCTGACCCGTTCTCCAACGTGGTCTTCAGGTCCGTGAGCTCAAAATAGATGGTCTCTGTAAGGACGTTGCCTCCTATAGATGACCCAATAGCCAACCTCGCTTGAAGCAATTCGTTCGAGGTCTCATATCTTGCGATACGAGATTGATCTCCATATAAATCTTTGTTATGGAGGAAGATAGAAACTGAGTCCATCTTCTCGTGCTGCCTCTGGTTTGCACCATCAACTGAGGCTAACACGAGGCACTTGGCTTTCGCACAGTCTTTTTCCGATGTCATACGGATGTCAATGTCCGTGACAGGGAAAACTGGTCCTGAGACGGCAGGGGTTTGATTAGTTAAGAGGTGTCCCAGCTTGTCATGGGTAATGGACATCTGGACAGACCTTTGCCAATCATAACAGTCAGGTTCAGTCATTTTATTATCTAGATGTAACCTATGTATGGTCACTGGGTCGCTGCAATTAAGAGAGAGAGAAAAAAACACTCAGCATGATGCTCTTGCAAGTTTAGATTGGTTTTTAATTTATCTAAACAGGATGGCTCCCACTGTTTCTCGAATCCCTCCTCAAACCAAAAAGGAAGAATTAGTCAGGATCAATCTCACCGTACAATACTTGCTTAACCGTTCAGCCAGGCTAGTGTCGGTACTTCGAGAGAGGTTTTCCAACGCTTTCGCGAAGTTCCTTAATTAAATAACCTCTTTTCCCTGGGGGCGTAGCCCCGCTAACACCTTTCTAGACACCTACTTGGTTTATAGCATTGATCGTTAAGCGAGAAATTTCCCGAGGAGTAGCATATACTCACAGTAGGATCGGGATCCAAATATCATCGCGTGACAAAACTGAAGGAATCCTACCAGAATCATCGCACTCCAAATGGTATGCAGCGCTAGCAAGTTTCAGTTTCTTTTGAAACTCCCGATGTTGATTTTTGCCCCACGCTCTTATGACCTTGACTAAGGCCAACAAATCATAAGTCACATGTCAAGTTCTACCCGTCGTTGTCCAGATTGATTTGAACCCAACCGTATATACCCTTGACTATGGCCAACAAAGTAATACGACTGTCCCAAACCAACGCATCTATCTATGCAACATATGAATACCCACCAGTTACCAAACACTGTGCCTTGACTAAGGCCAACAAACACAGCTTTAGTACTGTTGGATATTGATATGAAACGACGGAGGGCTACGAATGGTTTTGGCGAAACCGTGAACGTAGTGAACTTGATATAATCGAAGGAACTTTGATAGCTTTTAAAAGGAGTGGCTTAAGCTCTGCGTTTAAAAGTTGTTTTTGAAAAGAAACCGAGTGGTTTTTGAAATTGTTCCAACGACTTTTACTTGGTTTATTTTCTTACATTAATCTTAATGCATCCCATCATTTAATCCTACCATTGCAGAAAACAACGAAAATATGACGTACGCTTATGCCATCCGCATTCGCCACGGGGCCCCGTCATTACCCGTTAGGTTACTTAACTAACGACAGAGCGGGGGCTGGACTAGCGCGGATGCAAAACATAAGCAACGCCTAAATAGATATCATATATAGATATACACATTCGTCACATGCAATGATAGCCATTCCAGATCACAGATGAACACATTGGATATACTAGGAATCCGCATTCCGTACGAGCCTGTAACGAAGAGCGGATTACATGGTCGCGATGAATAGCCAAGACCCCATCCGAGACCCCTACGGGTGCGGCAAACTACCCGCCAAGTACCCGAAGCGAAGCAACCTCCCTCAACACCGTGAGTAAGCCACTCGGCACTTCGAGATACCCGGTAGTTTGTGCACCCCACCTTGGGTCTATCCTAGGAGTAAAAACAGTAAAAGAAATTATACAATGACGGCTACAGCCCCATCCCGGTTGTGCGGCCATATAAATAATATTACATCAATTACAAATTACATGAATTGAAAGAAAAAGAAAACACTCATCTCACGACCCCCCGGCTATTCATCCGCGACAATCCAATGAATTCATATACACATACCATCAATATTACAGATCACAGATATGTATAACCCCCACTAATCGACGTATAGCGATTAGCAGACGTTCAATACATATATCACATCACAGATATAACCCGTTAGCTAAAGTCTTTAGAAGTTCGATCAAAATACGGATTTTTAAACACCAAAAACAAATTTTGCTTTCTGTAAAATCTGGGCAGAAAAAACATATTCCAAAAATCCCAAAACAGCGCCAGAAAACACTGCAGGAAAATTGTGCCACGACCGAGTCAACTCGGCCGCGAATCCGCGGCGGGAGCATGCTCCTGCCGCGTTTCCGCGGCGCTTTGACCGAGTAGGTGGACCAATTTTCTTGTGCGGGTTTTAAAAAGCCTGAGCCGATTTTTAGTGTAAGATTAATTATTTTTTGAACAGAAAACAGAATCGGCAGAAACTTGATATTACGGGCACGTTTTGTGATTTTTTTCTCCGATCGAACTTCTAGTTACTTTGCTAACATATTAGATAGTATTTAACTAGGCTCTGATACCACTGTAAGTCCACGTTACCCTTCCCGGTTCTTTCGGGCTTGCGGAAATGGTGAAAAACGATTTTTCTTTGGTGGTAACATGGACTCAAAATACGGATCTTTGTTAAACAACTATCTAACAACCTAACTAGGAGTTTTACCTACTCGGTTAGGGGGTTATACCTTAACTTGAACTCCTTCTCTTGGACTCCTTGTGGTGTTCGGATGGTTCTCTTCTCGTCGTCTCCTTGTGCCGAAAATGGATCCACCTAAAAGCTTCTACCTTTAGCTTCAACCTCAAACTAGAGGAAACTAGAACACTTGGCTTGCTAGAATTTGTGTACTAGGATGAGTAGAGAAGTGTTTTGGGTTTTTATCTCCAAGGTAAATGATTCTCAACACATGAGAGGTTTTTGCCTTGAACTAGAGAGAGAGCAAGAGGAAGAGGGAGAGCTTGAGGATGAGAGAGCTTTCATGAGAGAGAAAGCAAATGAAAGAATGAGCAAGACTTTTCTCACCCTTGCTCTCATAATCCAAAATCATCATAACACATAATAATAATTGAGTATTATGTGATGGTTGTTATCATATCAAATGGCAATATCATTTCATGCATTAAATGCAATGTGTGAACAAATAAGCAAGTAAAGGTCAATGCCATGAAATGATAGCCATTGTCATGATGGTGGTCAACAAGTCCAACCTAGTCAACCGGTCAACAAGTCAACAAAGTCAACCTTTCAACCCAACCATGTCACAATAATACTTAATTAATATTATTGTTAATCATATTTCTAATTCTCATTAGGGTTTAGCAAAAAGTCAACAGTCAACAACCCTAATGAGAATCATCTGCCTCTGTCTCTGTCAACCGTGCATACACACCCGCATCCGCGTTCCGGGGAACACGAATACAACCGAGATAAAACCAATCCCAAAACGTACACTAGGATCTGGCTTAAAACAAAGCCTGCTAGTGATAACTGCCCGGGCACTAAACGTGCACAAGTGCACGGATGTGACCGAACCCTGTCGCAAAACCATGCGACCTCTACTCTTTTGCCTAAAGGCGAATAGCTCTCTGTGTGGGACTCTAAAGACTCGACACTACGCTGGCAGTGGGTTTAACCACAGACCGCAAGCGGCACTAGCTGTGCGTAACGGCCCCCAGGTAGATGCCGATAAGAAGACGGACGAGGTGAACCCATCTGAACTCCTACTGAGCCTGAATGTGACAATCTGTGTACAGTCCGGTCTGTTCGTCTGAGAATATCGCATGGCGGGCCTAGGGGGCGGTAAACGTCAGTCCCCTAATAGCAGTACAATTCGTATCGGAGTGTAGCCCAGAACACCCTGAGATAACACTGGAAACCTACCAGTATATCTCCCTTGCCCTGGCCAGGGACTTTGTGTAATGGCTCTCCTAGACACAGCGCGATATCAACCCCCAATACCGGGAGAGACGAATCCTGTCTAACCTTCACTGCCTCCAAGTGCTTCGGGACTGCACCCAACTACTACCTATTTGCACGACTCCTTTGAGCCGTGGCAGGGTAGTAATCAAAGTACAGTGGGAACACACTCGAGGCAAAGTGACAGTGTCAAGTCAGCGGACTAAGCTGTACTCGTGTCACCTGGGAACTGATAACTGACGATAGGTATAATACCAACCAATCAGTTCCCGACGAGTCATGTCCAGTGTACTCGTAACCTAACGAGCACCCGCATACTATCTCAAGTACGACGTACTGACGACTGTGGGACAGACCGTCTCCCCTGCTGGGATGAGAAGCGCATACGCTAGTCTACTCCGGAGTATCGATGCCCTGTCTCGATAGTCCTACGACTAGGGACCTGTATAAGGATGTGCTTGCGGATTACCCAGCCCCCATGAGTGTGACTGCCATCACAACGCTGGTAATCAAGCAAAGATCCTAAGGGCTCTACTAATATGTATAAGCAATATGCTAAAAGAAACACATGCACATATTGAAGTAGAAACAAACCAAGTAGCATACTACTATTTTGAGCAAGATTGTCTATACAAGGTGAATATCCCAAGCTTCCATTAAGTAATATACAAACTAGTATGATACAATAATGGCCTCTAGGGCATATACACTAACATAACTCGGCATCACTCAGCATGGAATGTACCATATCCAATTGGGCCCTATTCCTTCGCTCTGACACACCGTTGTGTTGTGGTGTGTAAGGAGGAGTGAGCTGAGAGAGAATCCCATTCTCTTTTAGAAAGTCTGCAAATTCTGTACTGAGATACTCCCCACCTCGATCTGATCGAAGCATTTTGATACTCAAGCCGGTTTGTTTTTCTACTTCAAGTTTGTACTCAGTGAATTTCTTGAAAGCTTCAGACTTATGCTTTAATAAAAACACATGACCGAATCTTGAGAAATCATCAGTAAAAGTTATGAAGTAAGAAAAACCGCCTCTAGCCTGTGTAGACATTGGCCCACATACATCACTATGTATGAGGGCTAAGAGCTGAGTAGCTCTTTCTCCGTGTCCTGTAAACGGAGATTTGGTCATTTTACTCTTGATACAAGACTGGCAAGTCGCGTAAGATTTATATTCAAAAGGGTTTAAATATCCATCTTTATATAGCTTGTTTTGTCTTGTCTCGTTAATATGACCAGGTCTACAGTGCCAAAGAAAAGCTTCATTTATTTCTAAAAGTTTTCTTTTATTAGTGTGTTGTATGCTGAAAACTGTGTGTTGATTTAGGACGTATATCTCGTTATTAAGTGTACCATACCCAACCAACATTTGATTCAAGTTAATGTTCATAACATTGTTCTGCAATACAAAATTATATCCTTTATTGTCTAACAAAGAAACAGATATTATATTACAAAGCATACTAGGTACATAATAACATAGGTTCAAAACCAATATACACCCTGACGGCAACCCCAAGTGATACTCTCCCACTGAAACCGCACGTACATTGGAACCATTTTCAACCCGGAGAGTATGGTCACCTGTATTCAAAACTTTGCTATTTCTCAGCCCCTGCATGAAATTGCAAATGTGAAAACCTGAACCGGTATCTAATACCCAGGAAGCAGAGTCAATAGAAAAACAGTTTTCTGTCACAAACACATCTGAAGCGGAAGCATCACCATGCTTCTTCTTGAGATCCAAGTACTCAGTGCAGTTGCGCTTCCAATGTCCCGTTTTGTGGCAGTGATAGCATTCCCCTTTTCCCGATTCCCCAGCCTTAGACTTGTCTTTCCCCTTAGCCTTTTTAACTCCGCCTCTAGGTTTGGTGGGTTTCTTCTTCATCTTTCCCTTGGCCTTGGCCTTCGGGCTAGAAGAGAAAGATGGTCCAGCAATCAAAACAGGAGTCTTCACTGACTTGAGCGTGCTCTCTGCACTTCTCAACATATTGAGTAGTTCAGGTAGTGACTTCTCCATGTTGTGCATGTTGAAGTTAACTACAAACTGAGTAAAGGCTGGGGGGAGACTGTAGAATAATATCAATATATTGTTCGTTGTCTATTGACCATCCGAGGTCCTCAAGCTCTTTTATAAGAGCTATCATCTTCAGAACATGGTCACCTACTGGTGTGCCAGGATCCATCCTCATTTGAAACAGCTTTCTAGACGCTTCGTATCATAGGACACGAGATTGCTCCCCATACAACTCTTTTGTATGGAGAAAGATGGATTAAACATCCATCTTCTCGTGCTGCTTTTGATGTGTGTTATCCATCGATGCAAGCGCGAGGCATTTGGCCGTGGCACAGTCAACATCCTATGTCTTGCGGACTTTCCTATCTGCAACCGAAGATTTAGGACCTGGGACGGGCGGGGCTGGAGCCGTGAGGACATATGATACCTTATCATAAGTCAAGGCAATATTAATGTTCCTCAGCCAGTCTTTATAATTGGTCCCATTCAGTTTATTTTTATCTCGTAGAAGCTTGAGTCTTGTCATTAGTATCTGCCATTAAGAGAGAGAAAAGAACACACTCAGCAAAAGCTCTTGCAAAGATCAGATTGGTTATTGTCTTATCTAATCGATGTCTCCCACTGCTTTTATCAAATTTCCCTTCAAACCTTAAAAGGAAAACTAGCCAGGATTAATTACATTCTACAACTTCGCTAACCGTTCAGTCAGGCCAGTGTCGGTACTTGAGGGAGGTTCCCCGTGCTTTCGTACGGACCTAATTAATATAAACCTCGTCTTCCCAGAGGTGTAGCCCAATTAACACCTTTCTAGACACCTAATGACTTAGCTAATTGTAAAATGCAAAACTCTCCTGGAAGCAACTCTTTCTCACAGTGGGATCGGGATCCAACCATCATATGGAAGGTATGCAATCTCATTGCAAATTTCAACTCTTGAAACTCCCGATATGGTTTTTACCCCTAGCACTCATGACCTTGGCTATGGTCAATAAATCACAAGCACTAGTCAAGTTCAACCCGTCATTTCTTGATTAATTAGACCCATTCACATGACCCTTGACTAAGGTCAACAAAGTCGCATGCCTGTCCTAATTAATCACATCATATGCTGTGTAGGAAGACATCACTTAGCTACCGTACACTACGCCTTAACTAAGGTCAACAAACGTAGCACGAATACTAAGTACTCTACTTCCTAAAATGACGGAGGGTTGCGGATGGATTTTAAGAAAACCTTTAAGCTTTGAACTTGATATCGTTGTAGAATCAAACGGTTTTCAAAAGGAGTGGCTTAAGCTCCGCAATTTTGAAATGTAGCTTTTTCGAAGAAAAAAAAGGCGAGTGGATTTTAAATTCGATTCTACAACATCCTTTTAGGTTTATTTTTCTTTACATTAATCATATTAATGTAGTCCCATCATTTAAGTTCTTAAGCCAAACACAGAAAAGAAATGAAAATACAACGTACGCTTATGCCATCCGCATTCGCCATAATGTTCCGTTATGCACCGTTAGGTTACTTAACTAACGACATACCGGGACGGGACTAGCGCGGGTGCAAAACATAAGCAACGCCTACTATATATCTCATATATAATATTGCATTCGTCTCAGATATATCAAGCGATCACATCACAGAATATAAACAGCAGAAGCACATACATGAAAATATAGGATATACTAGGAATTCCGTATTTTATATTTAGCCAACGATAGAAAATGCGGGTTCCACTGTCGTGATGAATAGCCAACCCCACACCCTAGACCCCTACGAGAGCGGCAAGCGACCCTACCAATTCTAGAGTTAGGAGACCCGGTCTCGACTCCTCGAGATGGCCTCCTACTGGACTCTAGAACCCGGCCACTTGTGCTCCCCATCTTGGGTCTATCCTAATGCGGAAAAATAAATAATATACATCGAAGGAAACATCATCCTCAACCCGGATGTGCCCCAATAAAAGAATATTACATACATATGAATTTTACATGAATGAAAAGAAAACTCTCATCTCACATAAAACCCCCGGCCATTCATCACGACGAACCTATACTTCATTTCACAGCAACATATAACATCTCATGTCAATATATGCAAATAAATTAGGCGATATTAAACCATTTGATCGATCGATCAATGACCCAAAAATCCACAGAAAAGCTCAACACCTGAGCAGAATTAAAATTGCCCAGAAGCATGACATAGTACTTATGGACCAACCGTAGAAGGGCCGACCCGAGCCTCACAAACGGCACCGCGGAACCGCCGCCAAAAGCAGGTTTCTGGCGTGGTTCCGCGGTCGTTTAATTGAGTTAGGGTATCGTTCTTCTAGAGGGTCCATAGAATTACCTGCATGATTTTCTGAATATTTTTAATGTGAAAAATTCCAACATTTTGAAAAATTTCCAGAGAGTGGTATTTTCGGGCAATCGATGTTCGTTCGAAGTGTTTTGACGTCGTCTAGGTTACTCTAATGCTCTAGTTTGGCACTGATACCACTTGTTTACCTTAATCAGAGCAAAGCTCTGTTTAAATTCCAAGATGGAAAAAGAAGCAATAATTCTGTTTTTCTCCAATCAGAGAGCAAAGCTCTGTCTTGAAAATTAAAAAGAAAATTAAAGTTAAAATAAATGAAGTAACGTACTCTATAAGAGCAAATCTCTGGAAAAAAAAAAAAATTTGCGCGCCGCGCGCAGTGCGCGCGCAGTAAAAAAAATAAAAAAAAAATAAAAAAAAAATAAAATTCTTTATTGTAAAAACAGAATAAAGATTTGAGAAAATCTTTTCTGTTTTTGTTAAAACAATAAGATTTCTTCTGTAAAACAGAGACCTTTGGATTAAAGATCCGACGGTGGGGAAAATTCCCCAAATCACTTAGAGAATAATCTCTTTAACAAACTTTAACTAATTTATGGGCACTATAAAAAGGACCCTAGACCTCATTTTAAAATCATCAATATCTTCCTAAAAAAGAAAAGAGAAGGGAACTCTTGAAGAATAAAAAAAAGGTAAAAACCTTTTGAAGAAGAGAAAATTCTCTTATGAACAAGATCATAGATCTTTAACGATAAATAAATAAATAAATAAAAATAGTGCCTTGCACTTGTTTTATGAACCATCGGTTCTTGAACCTAAAAGGTTCTTAAATTAATAGTGCTTTGCACTTTCATGAACCTTTGGTTCTCTAAGATAAGAAAAACAAGAAAAACTTTTTTTCTTAGATCTAAAAAAAGAAATAGTGCCTTGCACTTGTTTTATGAACCATCGGTTCTTGAACCTAAAAGATTCTTAAATTAATAGTGCTTTGCACTTTTATGAACCTTTGGTTTTTGAAATAAAAAAAAAACTTGTTATTCTTTGATCTAAATCAGATTAAGAAATCAAATAGTGCTTTGCACTTCTTTTATGAACCATTGGTTCTTGAATCTAAAAGATTCTCAAATTAATAGTGCTTTGCACTTATAAATTTGCACTGTTGTGCTTTTTGATTGGCGCAAAGCGCTTGATAAATGCAATGCATTTTCTAAAGGGCAAGGCCCAAACCAAAATGACCTGACAGGCCAAAATAAATTGCAAGGCAATAAATGGGCAGAGCCCAAATAAATTGATGCTTTGCATCCTTTATACAAGGGCAGAGCCCAAATAAAATTGATGCCTTGCATCATTCCTAAAAGGGCATAGCCCAAAACAAATTGATGCTCTGCATCCTTTCTGGGCAAGGCCCAAATAAAAATAAAAAAAGAAATGCAATGCAAAAGCAAATAAAATGTTGAACATTTCAACTGGACTTAGCCCAATTTTGGCCATAAGTCCTTAAATTAAATTGACTGAGCAAAATTGCTCTTCTAAATCAATTTACATCCGGTTCGAGGGTACATCTCCGAACTCCTTTGACATCCGTCGTTGTAATTCCTCAACGACGTCAAAGAGGTGACGGGTCCCAACGACCACACATCGATATGGACTGCGGGGTCCTTAAACTCGCGGACCGAAACGTCCCTAAACTAATATCGGACCGAAACGTCCCTAAACTAACATCGGACCGAAACGTCCCTAAACTAATATTCGACCGAAACGTCCCTAAACTAATATGGACCACTACGTCCCTAAACTGGCGACGGACCACCACGTCTCTAAACTGGAATATGGACCACTACGTCTTTAAACTGGCGACGGACCGAAACGTCCCTAAACTAATAATGGACCACCACGTCCCTAAAACTGGCGATGGACCACTACGTCCTTAAACCGGCGACGGACCGGAACGTCCCTAAACTAATAATGGACCACCACGTCCCTAAAACTGGCGATGGACCACTATGTCCTTAAACTGGCGATGGACCGAGATGTCCTTAAAACTAATATCGGACCGGAACGTCCCTAAACTAATATCGGACCGAGACGTCCCTAAACTAATATCGGACCGAGACGTCCCTAAACTAAACATAGACCACCACGTCCCTAAACTGGCAATGGACCTCCACGTCCTTAAACTGGCGATAGACCACCACGTCCCTAAACTGGCAAAATAGAGCCCAAATGCTCTTTTGTCGGACCTAAACGGTCCCGTTAAGTTGATCTTAGTCTCAAACTGGACTAACGTATCCTTAACAAACGTTTGAGTCGATCTTAGCCTCAAAAATGGCTAACGTATCCTCCAAACAGACTTCAGTCCCAAATTGGACTATGAATCTCCCAAACTGGAACAATAGAGCCCAAATGCTCTTTTGTCGGACCTAAATGGTCCCGTTAAGTTGATCTTAGTCTCAAACAGGACTAACGTATCCTTAACGAACGTTTAAGTTGATCTTAGCCGCAACGCGACTAACGTATCCTTAAACTAAAAACACCAAACCCAAATCTAAGTAAATACGGATTTGGACTAATCCACGTCCTACGGGCGACGGCATTACTCAGTCTCCGTATACAATCCACGGGCAACCACAAACAAAACAAACACACACGACACGAAGTGAAATTCTGGAGAAGGAGAAAGTTGTTACCGCGATGCGGTAGCGTAATTAACTGCAGGGGCTTGCGCCTGCAGGGAAGAGCGTCCCCACAATCAAAAACCCCTCACCCTGAGGGGGAATCTGACGAAGTCTGCTACATCGGCCGCATCCGTCTAAACCTCCGATACACGGTGCCATAAATCAACTTGGCATCTTCGGAGAGATAGACGGATAAAACCAAATAGCATCTGCCCCGAACCTCAGGCACAGGACGTCCTAACGTCTCGGCCGCCGTTCGGAGGGGAACAAATTCTGGCACGCCCGGTGGGACCTTTTCCTCTTTCCACTCCACACTTCGTGTGTCGTGTTCGCGAACGAATCGCGGTTTACTATGGTTGCCTGTGGATTCAAGGTACTAAGATTTGGTGTCTTGCTCCGTGCAGAAAACAGAAGATCAATGGCTTCAAACTGCATTGCCTGCAACTGCAACTCTCGCTCGGTCCTTGCTGGAGGAGTGACTTATGGGCCCCAAGCGGCCTCCCTTTTCAAAATGCCGGTGGAGCAGATGGCTCAAGCCACCACTGGACTATTTTTTGGGACCATGCTCCCACCAATGAGCTTCAACGCCCCAATGACATTGCAAGAAGCTCCAAAGAAGTCGGTCTTCGATCGACTTACCGCTGCGGCGACCCCTTTCAATAGGTCGTCCAACTCCACTGCTTCAGGTTTTAATGGATTAGGCCAGTGCTCCATCGGGCCCATGAAGAAGCCTGCCATACCAGAAGGCGTTATCCCGAAGCGAATAGCCATTCCCACTCACGTTCCTGGAAAAATCACCAAGGTTGCTTCCCATGTTCAGAAGTCCGCTTCTGACAAGTTGGCCGTCCCCGTTCAACGGACGTCGATCTTTAAAAAGCTGGTACCAGTATATTCTGACCAACACAGGGGGCATGAGGAGGTCACCCCTATAGCTGAAACAACTCCATCAGCACGACATGCCCGACGTCGTTACTGGCGCCGAGTGAGGAAGGCTGGGGGCAACTCCCCCTCTGGACTTACTCCTCCAACTCCGATGGTGAGGATCGATGCTGCTGTTCCAACCAAGAACAGCTTTGAACTGCTCAACAAGGTGCGCAGAAACTCTCCTACTGCGATGTTGAAACGAACTCCTTCACCTGTGGAGAATACTCCAGAGAAGAAGTTAGAGCAGCCCCCTCAACGGCTGTCCTCTAAAATTTACAAAGTCTGGCGACAGGTCCAAGAGTCGGTGATCGATCGAGACTGCCTCCGACGACAGAAAAAGATGAAGGTTCGGCAGGGGAAGGATTACTCTGTCAAACCACAAGAAGCAAAAGCTACTCGGGTGCCCACTACAACGGTTCCCTTAACTCCAATCACTCAAAAAAGGAGGCCGCAAGAAGCCCCTGTGTCTTCGGCAAATCGCAAAGACACCGAACACAAACGCCCCAAGTATGGGGGCATGGTGGTGCACACTGTTTATATGGCTTCTGGAAAGGAGGAAAGCCGCACTTCTACGGGCCACCGACTGCTCACCCGATCCGTGACGAAAGCCCAGGAGCAGCAACAGAAGCTTCAGGAAATGATGACTACAATGGCTGCACTCACTGAGCCAAAAGAAAGCTCTGAAACGTCTTCGGATGAGCGTCAAGAACAAGAAACTGACGCTGACTTTTTACGCAGAGTCCTCGAAAAGAGGGACAAAGAAGCTGCAGAACAGGCGGCTAACATAAAGCAGATGGCGCTCCTCTTCAAAGATATGGTAGGGATGATGTTACAGCCGGACCCTCCTGCTGAAGATCCTCCGATCGTCCTTGAAGACGACAGGGGAGAAACGTCAAATCCTCCGCCGGCTCTGTCAACAGCCAAGGAGGAGGCAATCTCCAAAGTTGACCTAGATGAATATATAGCCCAGCAGATCCGGGTTCATCAGGCGAATGAAGCGGCTGGGCAAATTGTTAGGACCGGACGACCGTATCCGGGCTGGTATGACCAAATCAGTTACCCGCTAGGATATACGATCCCTAAATTCCACGTATATAAAGGGACAGGGAATCCGCATCAGCATGTCGCTCAATTCAGGGCCTTATGCGGCAATACTGGAGGCGATGACAAATTGTTGCTACGTCAATTCGTCGGCAGCTTAGCAGAAATAGCCTTTGAATGGTATTCGGAGCTGCCTAACGACTCTATCAAAACATTTGCAGAGATGGAGCTGCTGTCGCGAGTGCTAGTGAACGCACTCCGATAACAGCACTGATAAATGCCAGGATAAGGCCAAGCGAAACGTGGGTCCAATACGCAACACGATGGCGAAACCTATGGTCGAAATGCGAACAACGCATAGAAGAGGCACCTGCGGTAGGCATGTTTGTGGGCACTCTCGATCCACAGGCGACCATCTCGCAATTCATGATGTTCTTCAGGCCGACCACCTTCCAGGCCTTGATCGACAAATTAGCCCAAATGGACCAGATGGGCCATAGACCGTCTCCTCCAAGACCCGATCCCCAAAATGAGAAAGGAAAAGCGATCATCGTCGCCAACGCTCAGCAACAGTCGAGCAACTCAAAGCCGGTCGCTCGCCAAAACAACGTGTGTCCACGCCCATCCCTCGAAGAGAGGCTAGGACGTCATTACTCGTTTCCTCAGAATAAAACGAGAAGACTGTTCGAGCTGGCCGTGCGCAACAGACTCATTAATCTGCCGAGTCCAAAGCGTCCGTTGCAACCAGGCGATCTTAATAATCCCAATTATTGCCCTTACCACCAAACGGTAAGTCACCCGATTGAGGATTGTTTCGTCTTTAAGGGATGGATCGAGGATCAATACCTGCAAGGCAAGTTCACGCTGTCTGAAAGCTGGAAGGTAAACCCCCCACAGCCGCACTCTCCAAAGAAGACGGACACGCCGGGGGCAACTTGTTCTTTCGTCGAGGATGAAAACGATGGAGAAAACTTATCGGATGAATCCGAAGACTACGTAGCGACTTGTCATGTGATTTCCCATTCACTGACGGATGAGGAGGAGGACCCTTGCGCTGAGAAATCAACGGCGGGCCCTGAAACAGAAATTCCGCGGCCGTCAGACAAGTTGATCGATGCCTTCCTAAATGAAATTCGTCTGAAAGCAAAAGCCAATCAAGAGCATGAAATGGCCATACTGGAAAGAACCAAGATATTCCCGTCAAATCAAAAGCCATACACTGCGGGTAAAAACAAATTCAAGACGAGGAAACGGTTCGCCAAAGCTTTATCAGTAGGAATGAAGCTACCGCCCTCCGAAGAAAATTCTTTCTCTGAGGTAGAGATGCACCCTAACTTCTGTTTATATCATCAGAAGATCATACATCCTACCGAAGACTGCGAATCCTTTAACTGTTGGTGGCAAGGGTACGTCGCTCAAAAGCGACACTCCGACAGAACAAAGTGTGAAGCTTGTGGACATCGGAAAAATGCGATAGATGAGCGCAAAAGAGCCACCGCCGACTGTCATATAGCCGACTTCAAGGGATCACAAATTATCACCTTTGGAAGCGACTCTGACGAAGAAGCTACCCCCAACTCTTCCCTCGGGGAACCTATTTCAAAAATAAAGGAATTGAGAAGCTGCGAGAACGTTCAGCCATGCAATCGCATGCTACTCGGAAAAAATCCCGACCCCGTAAGCAAGCGACCGAACAAGAAGAACAAAGGAAAAGGAAAAAAGGCCCTCGTCGCCAGCACTCACCAACAATCAGGTGACCCTAGACCGGTTGCTTGCCAAAGCAACAAGCGGCAATCCCTCCAGGAAAAGTTGAAACGTCCTTACTCGTTTCCGCAAGATAAAACAAGGGGACTGTTCGAGCTGGCAGTGTGTGACAGACTCATCAATCTGCCGAGTCCAAAACGTCCGTTGTGGCCAGGCGATATTAATAATCCTAATTATTGCCCTTACCACCAAACGGTAGGTCATCTGATCGAGGATTGCTACGTCTTCAAGAACTGGGTTGAAGACCAATACCAACAGGGCAAGTTCGCGTTGTCCGAAATTTGGAAGGTGAACCCGCCACAACCGCATGCTCCGAAAAATATGGACACGCCGGGGGCATCATGCTCATTCATAGAGAAAGCCTAGCGGACCACTACGTCCTAAAACTGGATAACGGACCGAAACGTCCTTAAACTAACAACGGACCGAGATGTCCTTAAACTAACGACGGACCACTACGTCCTAAAACTGGATAACGGACCGCAATGTCCTTAAACTACAAACGGACCGAAACGTCCTTAAACTAACAAAGGACCGAGATGTCCTTAAACTAATGATGGACCGCAATGTCTTAAAAACTTGCAAATGACCGAAACGTCGTTAAACTACTCCCAACCCACAGCATCTTCAGGCTGACGTTAAAAAATAAAAATAAAAATAAAAAAAATAATAATAACGGTATGTCCACAAGCAAAATGGGCACGGATGAAAACCCGAAGGGGCTCCGTGAGTAAAAACAGCAGGGCTACCGGCGAGTGTTCGTGAAAACCCGAAAGGGCGCGACCTCGTTTAAAAAAAAAGGAAGAAGAAAAAGAAAAAGAAAAAAAAAGGAAAAAAAAGAGAATAAAAAAAAACGGTATGTCCACAAGCAAAATGGGCACGGATGAAAACCCGAAAGGGCTCCGTGAGTAAAAACAGCAAGACTACCGGCGAGTGTTTGTGAAAACCCGAAAGGGCGCAACCTCGTTAAGAAACACTTATAGGGTCCTCTCGACCCTGTAAGGAGAAACCACCTGCGTGAGATCCTTACGACTCACAAGGGAACAACACACTTAGGAATCCCCACGATTCCTAAGGAGAAAATACACTTGCGAGATCCTCACGACTCGTAAGGAGAACTCTCTTATGGGACCCCCACGGCCCGTAAGACTTGAAAGTCTTAAGTTACAGAGACCTAAACCTGTGCTTAAGCAAACCCCCACAAACTTCCAATATTGCCCTACAAGTAGTCCAATATTGACCCTTGTATACAATCCACGGGCGCGAATAAACATTTCCCTAACCAAGTCCCATACGTGACTGGGGATATGTCCACACGGTGAACAACCCTTGTGAGTCCTCTCGACTCATAAGGGGATAACACTCTTGTAAGATCCTTACGACTTATAAGAGAACATACACTTGGGAATCCTCACGATTCCCAAGGAGAAAACACACCTACAAGATCCTCACGACTTGTAGGGAGAAATACCTTTGTGAGACCCTTACGGCCCATGAAGTCAAAAGCCTTAGCCGACAGGACCCTTAACCCTGTTTACTAAGCCACCTTTGTTCGGCATCGACAGAGGCAAATGATGATTCGCTCCTGGCAATATCCCAGTTGTAGCGATACTGATGCCTAAAACGGTGTCAAATTCCGAGTCCTTCCAAGGCAAATGATGATTCGCTCCTGGCAATATTCCGGTTGTAGCGATGCTGATGCTGAGATTGGCACCAGATCCCAAATCCCCTACTCGCCAAAGAAAAAAAAAATCAGCAAGCCAAAATAAAAATGCATACGAAATAGCCGAAATGATGGGGCAACTTGCAAACAAAATCAGCAAGTAAAAATGTATGCATGCAAAATAGCCGAAATGATTGGGCAACTCGCAATAAAAAGCAGCGAGTAAAAAAAAATAGCCGAAACGATTGGGCACCGCGAAAATAGCCGAAACGATTGGGCAATCGCGACCTTCGCGATATAAAAGCTGAAATGATAGAGCATCGCGGAGAGAATAAAAAAAATGAAAGAATGAAACTTTTTGCCCTACAGGTGAGATCACATCGATCCCTGTATACAATCCAGGGGCACAAACAAAGAGGGAACCATACCTTCCCAACAGGCTCCACCAGAAAACGAAGCCAAATCTCGACGGTTCATAGATAACCTAGAGACCTTCTCGACATTTGTCGCAATATTACAGACACGATGTCAACAAATGAAGCAAACGAAGATCCCGAGCTTCAGGATCTCGACGTCAACGTCTACAGCCTAGAGACCAACAACGGTGTGCCTCCTTATTCCAACAGGACACAGATGTTACACCATCAAGCGGAGCGATGGCAAAATCCCAGCTTCACCTCAGCATTCGTCTCGATACAGTAGACGCAATGTCAACAACAACGTTCCTCCACAGTCCAGCTGGAGGCAGATGCAACGTCAACAAAAGACCTCACGGTCGAAACAAAGCGGAGTGATGGCAAAATCCCAGCTCCACCTCAGCATTCGTCTCAATACACCAGACGCAGTGTAAGCAAATGAAGCGAAGGACACATTCCTAGCTTCAACGTCTTTACGGTAACTTACATAAAACCGGAAAGACAATCGGAGACCATCTCACATGAAGTGGTCACCTCCTTGACGTTCGTCTCGATACAGTAGACGAAATGTCAACCTCAGCGTTCTTCCTCCAGCAGGGATTCAAACATGATAAAGCAAATGAAGCGAAGGCCACATTCCTAACTTCAACGTCTGTACGGTAACTCATATAAAACCAGAAAGACAACCGGAGATCATCTCGCACCAGCACAGAGTGGTCACCACCTCGACGTCCGTCTCGATACAGCAGACGAGATGTCGACCCCAGCGTTTTTCCTCCAGCAGGGATTCAGACATGACAAGGCAAATGAAGCGAAGGCCACATTCCTAGCTTCAACGTCTTTACGGTAACTCACATAAAACCGGAAAGACAATCGGAGACCATCTCACATGAAGTGGTCACCTCCTTGACGTTCGTCTCGATACAGTAGACGAAATGTCAACCTCAGCGTTCTTCCTCCAGCAGGGATTCAGACATGATAAAGCAAATGAAGCGAAGGCCACATTCCTAGCTTCAACGTCTTTACGGTAACTCATATAAAACCAGAAAGACAACCGGAGATCATCTCGCACCAGCACAGAGTGGTCACCACCTCGACGTCCGTCTCGATACAGCAGAAGAGATGTCGACCCCGGCGTTCTTCCTCCAGCAGGGATTCAGACATGACAGGGCAAATGAAGCAAAGGCCACATTCCTAGCTTCAACGTCTTTACGGTAACTCATATAAAACCAGAAAGACAACCGGAGATCATCTCGCACCAGCACAGAGTGGTCACCACCTCGACGTCCGTCTCGATACAGCAGACGAGATGTCGACCCCAGCGTTCTTCCTCCAGCAGGGATTCAGACATGACAAGGCAAATGAAGCGAAGGCCACATTCCTAGCTTCAACGTCTTTACGGTAACTCACATAAAACCGGAAAGACAATCGGAGATCATCTCGCATCAGCACAGAGTGGTCACCACCTTGACGTTCGTCTCGATACAGTAGACGAAATGTCAACCTCAGCGTTCTTCCTCCAGCAGGGATTCAGACATCACCAAGCAAATGAAGCGAAGGCCACATTCCTAGCTTCAGCGTCTTTACGGTAACTCATATAAAACCAGAAAGACAACCGGAGATCATCTCGCACCAGCACAGAGTGGTCACCACCTCGACGTCCGTCTCGATACAGCAAACGAGATGTCGACCCCAGCGTTCTTCCTCCAGCAGGGATTCAGACATGATAAAGCAAATGAAGCGAAGGCCACATTCCTAGCTTCAGCGTATTTACGGTAACTCACATAAAACCGGAAAGACAATCGGAGATCATCTCGCATCAGCACAGAGTGGTCACCACCTTGACGTTCGTCTCGATACAGCAGACGAAATGTTAACCCCAGCGTTCGTCCTCCAACAGGATTTGGACACACCAAAGCAAACGAAGCGAAGGCCACATTCCTAGCTTCGACGTCTTGACGGTAACTCATATAAAACCGGAAAGACAACCGTAGATCATCTGGCACCGGCACAGAGTGGTCACTACTTCGACGTCCGTCTCGATACAATAGACGAGATGTCATCCCAATGTTCGTCTCGACACAGCAGACGCAACGTCATTAAACAAATGGAGCCACGACAAAATCCCTAGTTCCAAACCTCGACGGTTCACCAGCAACCTAAAGACAACCTCGACGTCCGTTTCGATACAGCAGACGAGATGTCGCCCCAACGTTCGTCTCGACACAGCAGACGCAACGTCATCAAACAAATGGAGCCACGGCAAAATCCCTAGTTCCCACCATGACATTCGTCTCGATACAGAGGACGCAATGCCAGCAAACGAAGCAAAGGCCAAATTCCTAGCTTCAGGGTCTTAACGGCAAGTCATATAAAGCCTGAAAGACTATCGGAGATCATCCCACACCAGCGCGGAGTGGTTATGACTCATCGGGGCTCTCCAAAATGAGCCTGACCTCAAGTAAAAAGTGGCATGGCAAATTCCTAGCGCTTGCTCTTCCGACGGTCAAACTGCCAAGGAGGATTGCTTGAAGACGTCTTGTCCAGCCCCCGAAGGGATCAGAGACACGGCAGTCGCGGGGCTACTCGAACAGCACGATTGCCTATCGAGGACTATATCAGCTTATGCGACGGTACGATGGCCAAAACCCTAAGTACCACCGACCTTAACGGGCTTCTGTCGTAAAGAGCAGAGGTTAAATGCGACGTTAAGATGTTCTTGCGAGAAACGTTCGATTCGTCTCGACTTGTGAAAAATTGTCGAGGCGGCTCGACTCGTGAGATGAAGTCTTAAACAGCAAGGATTGAAAAGCTTGCTTTTTGAGCAATGGGGCCCTGCAAGTCAATCCAAACTGGTCTCTTGCATACTATTCACGGGTCTCACTCTCCGAAGTCGAATTTCGACGAGGAGGGAAACAACCACTTACGAATTCTCTCGATTCGTAAGAGGGAAAATTCTCTTATAAGATCCTTACGACTTATAAGAGAAAACCACACTTAGGAATCCTCACGATTCCTAAGGAGAAAATCCACCTATGAGATCCTCTCGATCCGTAGGGAGAAAAGCCTCTATGAGACCCTCACGGCTTATAGAATTGAAAAGTCTTAGGCATTAGACCTGAACCTGCGGCCTAAGCCATCGCTATTTCCTGAGGAAGTCAGAATACTCGTTTTAGACATCCATCAACCATGGTTATTAAGACAGCCTGCTGACTTTAAAAGAAAGAAGATGACAGAGAGAATATCCGGTCTACATTTGATCTGGCATGCGTGACGCATTCATTTATGCATGGACAGAAAACTCAGGACGGGAAATAAGAGAAGCTGAAGTAAAAAGTTTCCATTCATATTGGCAAAAATTCTTACAATTTTGAAAAGCGGTAAAAGGAAAACATTATTACAATGGAATAACTTCAGATCCGGGGCAGGGATTGAGGAATTCAAAAGTAAGGCCGTCCAAACTTCTTTTGGCCTTTCTAATTATTCTTATGCGCAGCCTCTCGCGCTCCTCGGTGTCAATATCATCGGCAAGCCCCTCCGGCCTTCGATAAGCAGCAACGATTGTCGTCTGCTGAAAGATTTGATGTAGGATGTCAACGAGGTTGTTTCGCCGTTTCTTCGAAATCAGCCCCGTCAGGTACACTGAATGCACCTTGTCTTCGGCATCATCTAGCGCATTGAGCGGTAAGGCCTCGTGAAGACCTGGGAGTGCTCTCCATATTGACCCCAGCACGACTTTCAAAAGGGCCGAACGACGAGGTAGCAGCCAGCCACCGCTGGCATTCAGGCAACCCATGACCTCTGCACATTGAGCGTCCGTAAACTCCTGGTTCTGTTGACGGCCATGTACACGGATATCCTCATAAGTGATGAACTCGTGCAAGCTGTATAGACGCACCGCCATAATACCTGAAGAAAACAATACATGGATATTAATAAACAAGAAAATACAGAAAGTTAAAAGTTAAACTCCTTGAGAGCAATGCTCTGCAGACAGGAGCGACACCAGTCAAAATCAGTTATGAGGAGAATTTGAGGAAAATTCCCTGAAAATATTGAGAGCTCCGCTGTGAAAAAAAATGATATAATAATAATAATATTCTCAAGTGCCATATAAGTTGGGAGGAGCAAAGCTCCATTAATTAAGAAGATATAAGAAAAATCTTTTATAGAGCAAAGCTCTATTAATGGAACCCTAACAGGATTCACCTGAGTTCTCTTTGGACCTCTTTAGAGCAAAGCTCTGCTAAATGAAACCCCAAATAGGTTTTCTTTAGATCAGGGATCTATGGAGAGCAAGGCTCTATTAATCAGCTTTAACTTAATTTAATTTTTACCTATGATGGTTATGAACTCTGGAGGTCTTGGAAAAAAAATCAAGAGCAAGGCTCTGAAAATTCTTAAGCAAGGGCAAGGCTCTGAGTCAAAATTCTAGAAGTGGTAAAGAATTTGTCGAGGACCAAAGGTCCTATTTATAGGCATAAAGTGCTCTTTCAGCTTCCAAGAGATAGCGCGACGGTTCGGAGTCTGCCACCGCTGCGCTCACGTTAGGAGACCACGTAAGCGCAACGGTGGGGGGCATTTGTTTACCTTAATCAGAGCAAAGCTCTGTTTAAATTCCAAGATGGAAAAAGAAGCAATAATTCTGTTTTTCTCCAATCAGAGAGCAAAGCTCTGTCTTGAAAATTAAAAAGAAAATTAAAGTTAAAATAAATGAAATAACGTACTCTATAAGAGCAAAGCTCTGGAGAAAAGAAAAAAAAAATTGCGCGCCGCGCAGTGCGCAACTGCGCGCGCCCAGTGTGCAACTGCGCGCTGCGCAGTGCGCGCGCAGTAAAAAAAATAATAAAAAAATATAAAATATAAAATAAATAAAATTCTTTATTGCAAAAACAGAATAAAGATTTGAGAAAATCTTTTCTGTTTTTGTTAAAACAATAAGATTTCTTCAGTAAAACAGAGACCTTTGGATTAAAGATCCGACGGTGGGGAAAATTCCCCAAATCACTTAGAGAATAATCTCTTTAACAAACTTTTAACTAATTTATGGGCACTATAAAAAGGACCCTAGACCTCATTTTAAAATCATCAACATCTTCCTAAAAAAGAAAAGAGAAGGGAACTCTTGAAGAATAAAAAAAAAGGTAAAAACCTTTTGAAGAAGAGAAAATTCTCTTATGAACAAGATCATAGATCTTTAACGATAAATAAATAAATAAATAAAAATAGTGCCTTGCACTTGTTTTATGAACCATCGGTTCTTGAACCTAAAAGGTTCTTAAATTAATAGTGCTTTGCACTTTCATGAACCTTTGGTTCTCTAAGATAAGAAAAACAAGAAAAACTTTTTTTCTTAGATCTAAAAAAAGAAATAGTGCCTTGCACTTGTTTTATGAACCATCGGTTCTTGAACCTAAAAGATTCTTAAATTAATAGTGCTTTGCACTTTTATGAACCTTTGGTTCTTGAAATAAAAAAAAACTTGTTATTCTTTGATCTAAATCAGATTAAGAAATCAAATAGTGCTTTGCACTTCTTTTATAAACCATTGGTTCTTGAATCTAAAAGATTCTCAAATTAATAGTGCTTTGCACTTATAAATTTGCACTGTTGTGCTTTTTGATTGGCGCAAAGCGCTTGATAAATGCAATGCATTTTCTAAAGGGCAAGGCCCAAACCAAAATGACCTGACAGGCCAAAATAAATTGCAAGGCAATAAATGGGCAGAGCCCAAATAAATTGATGCTTTGCATCCTTTATACAAGGGCAGAGCCCAAATAAAATTGATGCCTTGCATCATTCCTAAAAGGGCAGAGCCCAAAACAAATTGATGCTCTGCATCCTTTCTGGGCAAGGCCCAAATAAAAATAAAAAAAGAAATGCAATGCAAAAGCAAATAAAATGTTGAACATTTCAACTGGACTTAGCCCAATTTTGGCCATAAGTCCTTAAATTAAATTGACTGAGCAAAATTGCTCTTCTAAATCAATTTACATCCGGTTCGAGGGTACATCTCCGAACTCCTTTGACATCCGTCGTTGTAATTCCTCAACGACGTCAAAGAGGTGACGGGTCCCAACGACCACACATCGATATGGACTGCGGGGTCCTTAAACTCGCGGACCGAAACGTCCCTAAACTAATATCGGACCGAAACGTCCCTAAACTAATATCGGACCGAGACGTCCCTAAACTAATATCGGACCGAGACGTCCCTAAACTAACATCGGACCGAGACGTCCCTAAACTAACATCGGACCGAGATGTCCCTAAACTAATATCGGACCGAAACGTCCCTAAACTAATATGGACCACTACGTCCCTAAACTGGCGACGGACCACCACGTCTCTAAACTGGAATATGGACCACTACGTCTTTAAACTGGCGACGGACCGAAACGTCCCTAAACTAATAATGGACCACCACGTCCCTAAAACTGGCGATGGACCACTACGTCCTTAAACTGGCGACGGACCGGAACGTCCCTAAACTAATATCGGACCGAAACGTCCCTAAACTAATAATGGACCACCACGTCCCTAAAACTGGCGATGGACCACTACGTCCTTAAACTGGCGATGGACCGAGATGTTCTTAAAACTAATATCGAACCGGAACGTCCCTAAACTAATATCGGACCGAGACGTCCCTAAACTAATATCGGACCGAGACGTCCCTAAACTAAACATAGACCACCACGTCCCTAAACTGGCAATGGACCTCCACGTCCTTAAACTGGCGATAGACCACCACGTCCCTAAACTGGCAAAATAGAGCCCAAATGCTCTTTTGTCGGACCTAAACAGTCCCGTTAAGTTGATCTTAGTCTCAAACTGGACTAACGTATCCTTAACAAACGTTTGAGTCGATCTTAGCCTCAAAAATGGCTAACGTATCCTCCAAACAGACTTCAGTCCCAAATTGGACTATGAATCTCCCAAACTGGAACAATAGAGCCCAAATGCTCTTTTGTCGGACCTAAATGGTCCCGTTAAGTTGATCTTAGTCTCAAACAGGACTAACATATCCTTAACGAACGTTTAAGTTGATCTTAGCCGCAACGCGACTAACGTATCCTTAAACTAAAAACACCAAACCCAAATCTAAGTAAATACGGATTTGGACTAATCCACGTCCTACGGGCGACGGCATTACTCAGTCTCCGTATACAATCCACGGGCAACCACAAACAAAACAAACACACACGACACGAAGTGAAATTCTGGAGAAGGAGAAAGTTGTTACCGCGATGCGGTAGCGTAATTAACTGCAGGGGCTTGCGCCTGTAGGGAAGAGCGTCCCCACAATCAAAAACCCCTCACCCTGAGGGGGAATCTGACGAAGTCTGCTACATCGGCCGCATCCGTCTAAACCTCCGATACACGGTGCCATAAATCAACTTGGCATCTTCGGAGAGATAGACGGATAAAACCAAATAGCATCTGCCCCGAACCTCAGGCACAGGACGTCCTAACGTCTCGGCCGCCGTTCGGAGGGGAACACCACTGTTGGGTTTTCTTAGTACCTCACAAGGGTTTGTAATGCATCAAACATGCTACAATTTAATTGTTAGGGTGCTAAGCAAACTAACCTAGGATCAAACTAGAAATTTAAAGTAACAAAGTAGTATCTCATACTACAACAAGAATCTAACACTAAGTGAAAGTAAATACAACCTTTGTAGACCTCCTTGCTAGACTCCTTGGTTCAACTCGGTGTATGGACGGGTCCGCTCAAGTCCTTCTTTGTCCACGACGATCCACCGCGGAGTTCCTTGGCTCAAGCACCTTGCTTCACTAGAACAAGTAGAAGTGATGCAAAACAACCTAAACTAGTAGGCTAAACTAGTGTAGATTGGTGATGTGGGTTTGGATCTCACTTAAAAAACTTTTCTGTTTATCTCCTTCTCTCACTAATCAAGAGGTAGTAAGGTAATGAGGAAGAAGAAGAAGGTGGAGGCTTAGCAAGCTTAAGATAATCTTATGCCAAAAAGAAAAAGAAAATAAAATATATATGAGAGAGTCTACTCACTCATAACCATGGTTATAAAATATCTAGATATTTTGTTAATTGGTTAAAGAATAAGTGTAGAGATTAAATCATGGTTAAGTGTAGAGACTAAACCAAGGTTTAAGTGTAATAATCAAACCATGGTTCAAGTCAAAGTCAACAATGGAAGTGTGTAGAAGCTAAGTAACCATGATATAATCCTAATTAATTCTTTAATCAATTAATCAAAATAAATAAATATTTAAACCATGTGATTCTTGCATAGTTAACTCTAATGTATCATCATCATGACACATGTGTGCATGCATGTGTGCATTCATATCAACATATGTACACGCATACATTCATGCATACAATAAATAAAGAAGAGGTTATAAGTGAAAAGACTAATGGTCATTAATATTAAATCAACAATTGATTTAATATACCGGCCGCATCACATACGACCCGACCAAAAGATAACGCCAGATTATAATACGGTATCACATACACGCAATTAATCAGGCATCCGCGCATATCACCATATGCACCCCACATCGTTTCGCCTATGCTAGGTAACCCCTTTGTGGGACTCTAAGACTCGTCAATACGCTGGCAGTAAGTGATGATCATATCAAACACCCACAAGCCGCAAGCGGTCAGCTAAACGTAACGGCTACCCGGGTATTGAGCGAGCAGAAGAAAAACGAGCGAACCTGTCAAAACTCCTGTTGAGCCAACCGGTAGCACTTACCGTACAGTCCAGTCTCTTTGTCAGATATGCTGCATATTAAGTCTAGGGATGGGTTCGTCGACCCTAATAACTCAATAAGTCATGTCGATATATGGCCTATAATCAAATCGAGATACTACTGATAACACTTATCAGTAAATCTCAACAGCCCTGGCCAGGGACTTACTGATATAGCCAATCGAGCACAGCGCAACATCAACCCCCAATACCGGGAGAGACGAAACCCCTCCTATCGCTCATTGCCTCCATATGTCTCGGGATTGTACCCAAAAGCCACCCGTTTGCATGACTCAGCAGAGCCGTGGTAGGGTGGAAATCAAAGCACAGTGGGAGAACACATGAGACTCTATGACGATCTCGGGTCTACAGACTAACCTGCACCAGTGTCACCTGAGAACTGCTATCCGACGATAGATATAATAACATATAGGAGTTCTCGACGAGTCCGTCCAGTGTACCCAGTCTCTACTGAGGACCCGCATACGATCTCGATGTCAAACATCAATGGATGTGGGAACACCCATCGCTCATCTAATGGGTCTAGTATCGTATACGCTAGTCTACTCTGGAATATCGATGCCCCGTCTCGATACACCCACGACTAGGGACATTTCAGGATATACTTATAAACTACACATGTCCCACTAGTATGATCTCCATCATAATCACAGTAGTCAAGCAAATATCCTCAGAGCTTTATCAACATGTACAAATGAATAAAAGCATGATCAAGTGAACATATCAGATAAAGTGAAACCAGATAGCATACTATCATGTCGAGCAAGAAAGTCCTCTGTATATATATATATATATATATATATATATATATATATATATATATATATATATATATATATATATATATATATATCCACTATCATATAATGGCCTCTACGGCATACATATATCCAACAATATACATGACATGTTGCTACTTCATGACATTGATACGGATACTTGGTACCACACTTATGCATAGACTATTACTCTGCCTTACTAGATGTTCCTGTGTTATATTATGAGTATATTATCGTATGACCTAGGAGATCGTCATACATGCGATTTTTATTTGGTGATATCTTCTACTCACGAGTTGGCAACTCACCCCCGTTGTGCCACAGTTTCTTGCATGTTTGGCCGTACAGGTTCCGTTACGGCTTGTTGGCACACTGCTTCCTTCCGGGTGATTGCTTTGGAAGGTGGGTTCACTTGCATCGTGACCACCGTTGTACTTTTATTTATTTCAGTTGTATTTAGTAAACTCCATCAACCAGACCTTGTATATTTGATAGACTTAGAAAACCAGTTGGTATTCTTTTGACCTTAGAGTCGCGCACTTGTATTATTATGGTTCTTCTCTGGTTTACTTGAAGATGTTTGTTTTCTTTCTGAGTTTTGATCATCGCCTTCGGCATTGTATATTTGTATTGCTTGCGTGGTTGTTTCCTCCAATTGGCGAAGAGCTAGCTCCCGCATGGGGATGCCTTTTTATTATTGATTATGATTATTCTTATTTTGTACCCGTTTGGGGGGCCAGTTTTTACAATGGAAACTCTGCCGAAATTTTTGGAAAAACTTGATGCTTTTAAAATGTTTACTACGACTTTGGTTTGTGAAGATCACTTTCTTTAAAACAAGTTTTCTTTCACTCTATTTCTTAAACGGTTTAAATTTCTGGGTTTTGACTTACTTAGATTACGTTACGCCTCCAGACGTTTTGTAATTTAAGTGCAAGTCACATTCCGTACCTTCGGGTCATGACAAGCGCACTTTCGGAAGCGGGGCGTGACAGACCTACTGAAGCAGGCGAAAGTGGTTATCGCAGCTGTAGGGGCGGAAGAGCGTTCCCACAATCAAAACCCGGTGGTAGATAGGGCTCCAGCCCGAAACTCCCTCGGAAATCAAGACGTAAGCCGTAAAGTTCTATTTTTCACAACTGTCTGAAGCATTTGTATTGCAATGCCATCTGACCGAGTATCTCCTAACGTGGTGTACTGATGCACGATTCTCTCCGGCCTGCACAATCCTGCGAACCCTTGCGAAGAGAACTGTAACATTTCAGAAAATATAAAATATTATTTTTGCAATTTAATATTAAAATAATATATTTCCCGAAAACTGCCCGATTTGCGAAATTGGGGTTTTCGAAAAAGGGTATAAATATATACCAATAATTGTGATATAAAAGGAAATTAAAATGATTCATTCATTTAAAAATATATTTAACGGATTTGGCAATTTTAAAATTTATTATACGCAATTTTGATAAAAACCCGATTAGTGAACTGCTAATCGCGATTAAGCCAAATCCGTGTTTCTACAGTTTTCATTGTTAGTGCGCGATGACATGTTTCATTTCGTTATATGTTGTTTCATTTCATTTGGGTTATGTGTGATGGTTTATTGGTGGTGAGAAAAGAAAAAAGAAAAGTCAAAAGGGGACATAATGATTAGGGTAGGTATACTATTGGAGAGAGTGTGTGTGTGAGAATATTAGTGTGAGAGAGAGAGGGGCTGCTGCCATATCCATGCCCCATCATTTTCTTCTCCTTCTTCTTCATTCTCCAACCTCACTTCCCTCCTCAAAGAACCCTAGATCTATCTCTAAACAATCCCCAAAACCCTAAACCTCTTTCACAAAAATTAATCCCCATCTCTTCCTCTACACTTTGAACCGAGCAAAGTGGGATTTTGACGGCATTGGGAAGTTAGTGCTGCCTAGAGTGGACTAAATGAGGTATAACTTCTTCCTTGTAGTTTAGTTTGGTGCGATATCGTGTTTTAGTTTCGTTTTGAGATATCCACAACCTGCTGTGACCCCGAGACTTGTTGGTAAAAACAAACAGTGTAGTAATGTTGTAATTGTGACCCTGAGTACACACTCGTGACCCTGACCCTGTCTGCTCGGTTTTGGCCGGCGAGAAGTGTGGTAATTCCGGCGACCTCGGGTATATAGGGGGTTAGGGCTTGGGTTTCGTAGGGTAGTTGTTTGGGGTTGTTTAAGGGTGTTTAGTCCTACTGGAATTTTCTGTAATGACTATAGGTAAAATCTAGGAGCTGTTGTGAGTGTTTGCTTGACCATGGTGACACGATTCCTGACCTGAGCTATAGAATTGAACCCGATGGACAAACTTCAGAATTGATCCATGTTGGTTTTGTGAGTATTTTGGGTGTGCAGGGAAATCTGGAGCAACCCAGGGAATTTTAGAGAGTAGCAAACAATACCAGAGACCAAATTAAGTCACTAGGAGACCACTCTGACCTGATGAACCCAAACAGAGACCCCTGGGCCAGCGACATCGGATTTTAGGTGGAAGTGGTCGGCCACTTGGTGAGGGTAGGGGTCTAGGTTGGTCCAGTAGGTTATATATACTATATACATCACCCTAGGCTTGTTTGCTTGGATTTATTTGACCTGAGTCAAAATCTAGGAAGACTTGTGTGTGATTTAGGATATGTTTTCCGTATTTTGAATGATGAGTTTTGATATTTGTATTCATTTTTGGTTGTCGCATGTTTGTACATCGACAACAAGGGTTGTTTGGTTGATTTTGTACGCGTATGCTATAGGTTCTAACCTACAAGCAAGGCGCGTGCCGTTTTGGATTTTAGAACTTGATTTTAATAGCATTGCGATATGTGTTGTTATTGTAGGTACTTTCGCGTGGATTCCGAGGCGACGGAGCGTGGCGTCAACGACTTCGGCAAGCGAAGACCACTGTGAGTAGATCTATATCTACGGGAGATGTCGGGTGGATGGCGTATAGCACCCCCGCAAAGTTTTGATGGAAAACTAATTTATAGAATATGGTTAAGGAAACCTAGATTAGGAAACTAGGGTTAGAATGAAGATAGCTATGAAACCATATTAGAAACTAGAGGATAGTTAGAAGTGATATGTAACGACTATTATAGGATGACGGAATTTGAGGATAACATGTGACGACATTGCCGTTTAGGGTACTATAGGACTAGATAGCCGATGTAGATGTGTCATCCGAACCATACCCTTTTCTAAACCGAAGATTCGTATGTATCTTTTAAATATATACCTTGAGGGACGTTACGGATTTTCAAATGATATCTTTTCCTTAAAAACACCGTAACACCTATTTTCAAAACTACGATTCGCTTCCTTTAAAATCTGCTTGTATTGTTTGGGTGCGTATGTTAGATTAGATACTTATACTTATAGTAGAGATAGAATATTTATGTAAACTCGACTTGATGTGAGATGTAAATGCGATGAAAGAATATAAGACGAATATGATGATATGATGATCTGATGATATGTTGGTATACGGATGGGAGTCGATCGAGATGGTTTATACCCTGCCGGTCCCCTGATATGAGATTATTGCGGATGTGACCTGGGACATAGGTGTGTGTGTGTGTGTGTATAATGTTGTGAAGCATGGATGATAGGCCGTACGTGATATTAGGCCGCACCCTCATTTGTCTTATAGGATGATAGGATCCCTATTAGCTTAATGCCGCCGTACGATAATTTTCCGTACGCGGTGTTGTTAGGCTGGATGCCGATTGATAGATTTACCGACTCGATCATTCTAGATACGTATACCCGTCAGTTTTTGCATATGATTACCTTATGCTGCATTCTTATTATTCTCATTGTCTTGCTTATACCTGTGATAGTACACCTGCACCATTATCGATGATGCGTATGTTACACGTACACAGATTGTAGGCTCAGACACTTCATCATCGATAATTGCCATGTCACTACACAGTAGGATTACTGCATCATGATATGACTCTTCGCATAACCTGCTTGCTCACATACACACTAATATATTCATATTGGTGCACATATACTTTGATACCTCCATATTTGCGCACGTACACACTGTATATTCATATTGGTGCACATATACATTGATACCTCCATATTTGCGCACATACACACTGTATATTCATATTGGTGCACATATACATTGATACATCCATATTTGCGCACATACACACTGTATATTCATATTGGTGCACATATACATTGATACATCCACACTTGCACATATACATATTGTGCCTACATAGATAACTGGTTTTATTGGGAAATTGGGAACCGCATGTTATATTTTAAAAACTGGAATCATTTTAAAAGAGCGGTTTTCCCTTAATATGTCATATCACTGTTCCATGTTGCATGATACACGGATATGCTCACATTTCTATTATATGTCGCATACATCATGCTCTATGATTTTACGCATTGAGATATGATGTTTTCATGAGATTTCTGGATTTGAGAGCCGTGGACATTTTAAAAGAGATTATGTGTTGTTTTAAAAACCCAGTTTCTCTTGATATGATATTTCAGTGCGTCCACCATGCGTTTTCTCGGTTCTGAGACGTATGACATGTGAAACCCGATTCAAGAAGGCGGACGAAGCCGATTGCGGGTACATGGTGGACTCGGTATGGTACGCCAGGGCAAGAAAGGGATGTTGTGTATATAGACGGTGAGCCTGGCAGAAGGACTACTACCAACCGGTGATAGTATTTGGGCTCGGCGGATATCCGGAGGATACCGACCGGAGTCGAGAGATGATATGGGCCGATCCGGACTGACGGAGCCCGTGGGCCGATCCGGATTGACGGAGCCCGATATATGAGGATTTACGTGCCGATGCTGGGCACGGTTTTCATGATGTGTTTGAGTGTCGATGCTAGGCACTCAGGTTCCATGATTTTGATGTGTCGTGAGGGACACCGTTGATTTACATCCTCATACTTTCATCCACACTATTTTATGATATTTAAGTGCATGCAGACATTGATTATATGGGTGGACGAGATCCACATGCATACATACATTGATTATATGGGTGGACGAGATCCACATCCATACATACATTGATTATATGGGTGGACGAGATTATATGGATGGACGAGATCCACATGCATACTTACCTTGATTATACTGTTGGATGTTATCCACATGCTTATAGGCATTGACTACCTTGTTGGCACACATACCGACCCGGTCACCCTAAATATCATAGTATTACCTTTATTATATAGTTGACCTAGGAGTCGTTATTTATTCGATTTCGACTTGTTGATATATTTTTATTCATGAGTTGGCAACTCACCCCCGTTGTGCCACAGTTCTTGCAGGTTGCCCGCTTGGATCAGTAGCGGCTTCGCTAGCACATAGTTGCATCTGAGTGTTTTGCACTAGTAGATAGGACATTTGTATCGTACCCACTCTTATATCTATATTTCAATATTGTATCTAGTTAACTCCATCAATCAAATTTAGTAAATTGTCTAAGTAATGAGACTTAGTGGGATTGTGGTTGCGAGACTTAGAGCGAGGGGTTTTTCGCTACTTGTGATATTTATGTCTTGCTTTCTTTTATCTTTTGAGGTGAACTTCGCCGTTGGGCGTCGTATACTTATTTTTTCTGTATTGCGTGGTTGTGATCCGCCGTTTAGCGAAGAGCTAGCTCCCGCTTGGGGACGCCTTTATCATTATTATGTATTTATGGTTTTGGATCAAAATATACAAAGGAGGTGTTGCCAAAATTTTTAAAAGACGAAACACGTTTTCAAATTAGTAAATTTCACTTTGTTGGGGTAAAAATTTACACCCCGGTTGACCAAGTCAAAATCAAAGTCAACCCCAAGCCAAGTGGGCCCAAGCCCAGATCCAGTAGGCCCATGCCCGGGTCGAGCCCGAACATGAAGCGGCCAACCTCCCCCCATGCCAAGATAAAAAATTTGTAATAAATAATTTTGTTGTATTTCTTTTATTTTATTTTATGGATAAATGTAAGAAAAATAGGCATAAAGCCAAATTTTTGTAAAGCCCATGGCTTATGTGCAAAAAGAAATGCCACATGAGCCATGGGATAGGCAAAATGTCATTTTGTAAAGCCCAAGGGGCTATGTGTAAAGTGTATAGCCTATAAAGGCAAGGATAATGAAAATATCTCACAACTTTTTCTCTCTCCAAAAAAATTTTTAGATCTGAGATCTTTTCTTCTTCTTTAAAGTTCCAAAACCTTCTTCTTTCTTTTGAATTAAATCAAGAGTTTTACTCTTCATTCTATAAAACTAAATAGTTTTTCACCACAAAACCCATAAAGGGGAACTCAGATCTTCCATTAGATCTCAAAAAAGAAGAGATTTTTAAAATCTCATATCTCTTGATCTTCAAGATCCAGCAACCAGAGGAGAAAGCAAAAGAACCCCTTTCATCAACCCCAAAAACATCTTAGGAGTTTAACTCCACTCTGATTTCTCTTTCGAGAATTTATGTGGCTAAAAGCCTCTTTTTCTCGCCGGCGCTCGAGCGCTAAGCGCCCACGTGCCGACGCGTGGCGCGCTAGCGCTCGAGCGCAAAGCGCCCACGTGCCGACATGTGGCGCGCTTGCGCTCCAGCGCCCTGCGCTCAAGCGCAAAGCGCCCACGTGCCGACACGTGGCGCGCTTGCGCTCAAGCGCCCAGCGCAAACGCAAAGCGCCCACATGTCGACACGTGGCGCGGTTGCGCTCCAGCACCCTGCGCTCAAGTGCAGAGCGCCCACGTGCCGACAAGTGGCGCGCTTGCGCTCAAGCGCCCCGCGCAAGCACAGAGCGCCCACGTGCCGACACGTGGCGCGCTTGCGCTCCAGCGCCCTGCGCTCAAACGCAAAGCGCCCACGTGCCGACACGTGGCGCGCTTGCGCTCAAGCGCCCTGCTCTCAAGCGCAAAGCGCCCACGTGCCGACACGTGGCGCGCTTGCGCTCCAGCGCCCAGCGCTCAAGCGCAAAGCGCCCACATGCCGACACGTGGCGCGCTTGCGCTCAAGCGCAAAGCGCCCACGTGCCGACACGTGGCGCGCTTGCGCTCAAGCGCCCAGCACCTAAGCGCACAGCGCTCAAAGCGCTGACCCCACACGTCCTTTAGGCGCTTTTTCCCTTTTATATATATATATATATATATATATATATATATATATATATATATGTACAGATACACACACACTCCACAACACTGTTCCCCCCAAAAAAAATTTGGGCCAGGACGCTGCCCCGCACCCCGCAAGGGGGCTGCTAGCCCCCTTGACCCCCAGCCCGCAATCCGAGTAGCGGGACCCCCGTAAAAACTCTATGTGGATCCCGATATATCCAAACCCCCCTCCAAAACAAAACACACGTACACTGCACATTGAGTTCGCATGACCAGTTTAACCCGTTAATCGGAGATTCCCTCGCCCCAAAGGCGAGGGGTAATTAATGGCAGCTTAGTCTGCGGCTGCCGGAGATTCGGATCCCCACAATCAATAAACCCCGGCCTACCCTAGGCAGGGGAAATCTTTAGTACGCCTGACAAGTGCGCGCGTATTCCCATCTCGATGGGGTGACGAAAAACACCCTACAGATTCTGGCACGCCCGGTGGGATCATTCTCTCCTCCCATATTTCGGGTTAAACGTTCATGCGAACTCAATCAATATACATATCGATGTCCTATACTGAAATGATGTTTTCTTTTCGTGCAGCAATCAACTTTCAACGACAATGTCTCCCGAGACGAGTTCAGCTTCCAAAGCGACCCCGATTCCGTACGTGGTCAAGATCAACGCTCGTGTGGTTCTCCCCGCAAGCCTCAGTCGACAGTGGGAGGAACTGCCCCGCCAGTTTGGCTCCGTCATCATCTACCCTGCCGGAAGCGCTCATCTGGCGGAAATCCCGGCGAAACAGGCGGCCAAGCCGGTCTCAAGGGGCAAGAGGCCGAATGTCGTGATCACCAAGGCACCATAACCGAAACTTAAGACGGTGTCTGAACGATTCTCTGGTGCTCCAGCGGGGGGCAAGAACTCCGGTACGAAGGGCAACATCAAATGTTGCGGACGAGCTCAGGCGATGACTCCGACAAATGCACAATCGAGCGTATCTCCAAAGCCCTCCATCGCCCGGTCTGCGGCGTCTTCCCAAAGAGCCGAAGTCTGCCAGGTGCTTAGAACAGAAAAGCTAAGGCAGAAGCGGCTCAGGTATCGAGCCAACAAGAAGGCCAGGGCTTCGGCCAAGTGGAATCTTATGAAGTTCCAAGAGCAGGGTTACTCTGTGACGACGGCTGAGTCGGCCGTAAAAATCAGCAATTCCTTCGAACCTCTGAGGTGGGTTCAGAAAAATGCCATGACCGCCAGAATTAAGAAGACAGCGGTCCGAACGTCGCTACAAAGAGACATGTACCAGCCCCAACAGATAAAGTATGATACTGTCTCTTCAAGAGTCTATCAGGCGCTCTGTGCCGCACGAAAGCAGCGGGGAAAATCCAGAAAAGAAGCGCCAGCACCATTCAAGAACCTGGTTAGGCCAGCCGCCTTCAATCGACTGCCAGCTACCGAAACAAGGGGGTCAAGACAGCGATCCGTGAAATCAGCCACCGATAATAAAAAGACGGCTGGATATGTTATCCATACGGTCTATATGGCGGGCGGGCGCCCCAGCGACAACCTTCGCAGCAAAAGCAAGGATGGGGCCATCACATCCCAAGCCTAATCTGGCCTGAATGTGGTTGTCGCTGCCCAAGAACAGCCGCCTCAGCTGGATGAAGAAAACCCTCTCGATGAGGATGATAGGCAGAAAGACCCCTCGGTCCATCCAGAGTCAATCTCGGACAGCGAGGAAGAGCCGACTTTCCGCCCCAGGACTGCGGAGCAAGAGCTGCTTCAAGAGCTTCGAAAACAGCTCAGGAGCAAAGATAGAGAGATGGCCAAGCTCTATTCAAAGATTGACGACTTAACGAACGTTGTGATGCAGCTTACGGCTCAAATTGCTTGAGCGCCTCCCAATCAAGCACAGGTCGCTACTAATCAGCCGGGTGATGACAATCCGAAGCAGCCAATGCATGTTCCTTTGGGTCCAAGACTGGTCGAGCCGCATGAAAGTCGGCCACATTCCGCTTCTGGGGACGCCTTGGCCCCAGATAGCACTATCCCGCTAACACAGGATCGGATAATGGATTTGGTCACCAGCAAGGTTAAAACATTGGTGGCCGAAGCTGAAGCTCAGAAAGAAATCGGCAGTAGTGGGCGGCCGTATCCCGCACACTACGATCTGATCGAGTTCCCGATGTAAGTACACGGTAGCGCCCCGGCCGTCTAACAGACGCCAAATGCGGAACAAAAACTTTTTTGACTGGCGCTATCGTATACTATAACCCGGATCTGCCATTAAAGCTAAACTAACAAACTACAATGGGGGTAGAAATGTTATACCGAACGATCCGAGTCCTTCGGTCTTCAACCATCATCCCACGCTTTGTTGCGGCTGCTCCGATCTCCTGAATCTCCAGTCTTCTCGTCCAGGTGCCACCACGTCGACGGATCTTTAAACAGGCTCCCGCCTCTAAACCGAGGCAACTCGATCTTCAAGTTTGCTAAAAGAGATGACCAAGATTGATGTAGAGAATGAGTAGAACACTTTGTCTCGCTTCGTCCAAAGCTATGGACGAACGGTTAATGAAGTTGCCTTTTGGATCGGGTGAAATGAGAAATGATGCTATCTAATTTCCATGAATCCAAAACTATAATCTTTTCCAAAATGACGACCATAATTCTTTTGCAAGAGGGGGCCGGCCACTTTAAAAGAGGGGGGAGGTGAGTGTAGGAGGATAAATGGTAACCATAAGAATAAAGGAATGAGCGAGTCATATTAACACATCACCAAACCATTAAATGCAAACTATGAATCACTAACCTAGTCATTAACCTAGTCACCATTCAATTAATGCTATGAATGAGTCACATAACCAAGTCACCATTTCTAGAACCTTCTAGAACATTCCACACTCATGACTCACCTCAAGAAAAGATAAATCCGTATTTAACCGAATGTTAAATACGGGTGATAGAAAACAGGAAACTGGCAACTTCCAAAAGCGATCCTGAAATGAATTTCAGGATAATCCCGTAACAGTATAAACATACCCGCATTTGTATTACGACCGAATACAAATGCAACTGAGACAAAGATATTATATCTACACAGTATAATACTCGGATCCGGCTTAAACCAAAGCCTACCAGTATTATCTGCCCGAAATATGACACGTGCGTAAACGCACGTGCATTTTCCGAACCCTGCCATAAAACCATACGGCCTCTACAACGTTTCGCCCGAACTTGGGAAACTGTCTGTGGGGGACTCTAATGACTCATCAACACACTGGCACTGGGTATAACCACTAGCACTGGGTATAACCACTAGCACGTCAGAGGTACAAGCTGTACGTAACAGTTGCCTATGTATTGATTGGAAGGGAAGCTGACGAGCGAACTCATCCAGAAACCCTACTGAGCCTGACAGTGACAATATCCGTACAGTCCAGTCCGTTCGTCTAAGAGTATCGCATATCGAGTCTAGGGGGGTGGATAAAGTCAGATCCCTAATAACGCGATAATTCGTGTCGGTATGACGATCTCAGGTCAACAAACTAACCTATACACATGTCACCAGGGAACTGCTATCTGACGATATGTATAATACCAACTAGCATGTTCCCGGCGAGTCCTGTCTGGTGTACTCATAACCCAATGAGCACATGTATACATCTTAGGTGATCCAACTGACACCAGTGGCTTGTGAGACCGGCCACCGCCCCTCGCCGGGGTCTCGACTGTATACACTAGTCTACTCTGGAGTATCTATGCCCTGTCTCGAAACTCCCACGACTAGGGACACATTAAGGATGTGCTTATAGGCCCCAGCTCCCACGTATATGATCGCCATTATACTGCTGGCAGTCAAGCAAGAATCCTATGGGCTCTATCATCATGCAATAGTGAACTAAAGCATATATACGATGATAAAGACAAACCAGATAGCATACTATCATCTCGAGCAAGACTGTCATATCGGTATAGGTCCTCCCTTAATCATTGCAATCACGTGCCTGCGATCCAATAATTGACTTAGAGGGCACTATATCCAACACCCGAGCGGCTACGTCATTCCTAAATTTGGAAGATTTGACGGGACGGGATACGCAAATCAGCACGTCGCCCACTTCAAAGCATCGTGCGGAAATACAGGGGGCAATGGCGCGCTCCTTCTTCGTCAGTTTGTCAACAGCCTGACCGGTGTCGCCTTCGACTGGTATGCAAGTATACCAGACGGGTCCGTCATTACCTTTGCCCAAATGGAGTCTCTGTTTCGGCAAAGGTTCATGAGCGTCAGTGGTAAAATCTCTATTGCCGACCTTGTGAGGACCAAGCCGGGGAAGAATGAAAGCAACACCGACTTTATCGCTCGATGGCGTAATCTCACAGTCAAGTGCGAACCGCCGCTGGAGCAGGACCAGTCCGTCAGCCTTCTCATTGGGAACCTCAACAATTGGATGGTCCCGTTCTTGTGTGTTAGTTGTATGTATGTCCTAGAGGCCAGTATTGTACAGATGATATATATTATATTGGATGCTTGGACATATATAGAGAGGACTTTCTTGCTCGATATGATAGTATGCTATCTGGTTGCTCTTTACTTTAACATGTATACTTGTCTCTTTATACTGTCTTATAGTTACATGTTGGTAAAGCCCTTAGGATGTGTACTTGACTACCTGGACTATGATGCGGATCATACTAGTGGGGACATGGTAGTCCATAAGTACATCCTTCAAGGTCCCTAGTCGTGGGTGTATCGAGACGGGGCATCGATATACCAGTGTAGACTAGCGTATACGCTTCTCGACCCATGAGATGGGCGATGGATGATCCCATATCCATTGGTGTTTGACATCAGAGATGGTATAACGGTGTGCTCAGTGGAGACTGGGTACACTGGACGGACTCGCCGAGAACTCCCAGATGGTATTATACCTCACGTCAGATGGCAGTTCTCTGGTGACACCTTGTGCAGGTTAGTCTGTAGATCCGAGATCGTCATAGAGTCTTGTGTGATTCCCACTGTGCTTTGATTTCCACCTTACCACGTCCATGAGGGCGTGCAAAACGGTGGTTTTTGGGTACAGTCCCGAGTCACATGGAGGCAATGAGCGATAGGAGGGGTTTCGTCTCTCCCGGTATTGGGGGTTGATGTTGCGCTGTGCTCGATTGGCCGTAACAGGGAAGTCCCTGGCCAGGGCTGATTTAGAGATTTACTGGTAAGTGTTACCAGTAGTTTCTCGACCCGTTATGAGCCTCACATCGGCACGACTTATCGATTATTGGGGTCTGACGTTTACCACCCCTAGACTTGATATGCGACATATCAGACGAGGAGACCAGACTATACGGGAAGTGTTACCGGCAGGCTTTTACAGGAGTTGGAGCGAGCTTGCTTGCTGATCTTCTGATCGCTCAATACCCGGGTAGCCGTTACGTCCAGCTAGTACCGCTGACGGCTTGTGGGTGCGTGATGTGATCATCACCTACTGCCGGCGTAATGACGAGTCTTTAGAGTCTTATATAGAGGTTTTACTGGCTCGGGCAAAACGAAATAGGAGCGCATATGTGATATGTGCGGGACCGAGAATAATGCGTGTATGTGATACCGTATTCTATTCTCGCGACTTTTTGTATCGGTCGGTTATATATGATATAGCCGGGTTATCGAATCAAGTGTTGATTCGATAAGTTGATACATTGAATGTTAGTCGGTTATATGTGATATGACCGGATTATTAAGTCAAGTGTTGATTTAATAATTTATTATATAATTGTATATTTGATATACTAGTTTACATTAACTAACACAAGTTCACTTAGGGTTTTTTCTCACATGTACACATCTTTACTATATATATGATATATATTAAAATGTGTTATATTTTTGTATCATGGTTGATGATACATCATCCATGGGTGTATGAGACTTACACTATGCTAATTTTTAGTTTGGGTTTTTAATATTTAAAGTAATTACAAAATCAAGTGGAGGATTAGAAAATGCATGAAGCTTGTGGAAGCTTGTGGATGCATTGACTAATTCAACTTGAGTTTGTTTTTACTATGGATTTTTATTAACCCGACCATAACAATTAGCCTAGGGTTAAGTCTCTACAAGAGTTAGTATATGATACTCACTCACCATGGTTAGCCTTCTCACTTGATCATTATCCTCATCTCTTTCTTTTCTTCTTCTTCTTCATTTGCAAAGAGAAAAAGTTTGCTGGGGTTTGATCAAAGTGAGATAGATTGTGAGAAATAAAATTCTAAAGAGAACCCACTTCCTATTTCTCCATCCTCTACTAGACTAGCACTTTAGTTTAGGGTGTTTACTTCACATAATTCTCAAGTTAGTGAAGTAGAAGCTTGAGTTGGCATCCCCTCGACGTAGATCATGTTCGGCCTCGAAGACTTCAAGCAAGGACGCGTCTTTCGCCTCGTGAAGCCATGCAAGGGTCCGAGAGAACCACGATCGCAGCGAAGGGACTTCAACAAGGAGACAAATAAAGTGAAGGACCGATCTACAAAGGTTGTATTTCGTGTTCCCATAGAAGTAAAGTTGTTTACTTACTATTTGTTTCGCCTAAACTCTAGTATACGATCTTGCTTAGGGTTGTTCGGCACATAAAAATTTTAATTTTGGCATGGTCGAATGCCTTGGTAGAGCCTTGTCAGTTGTGCCTAGTAACCCTACATTGTGTACAGCGGGCCTCAAGACATTTCAGGAGCTAACCAAGAAAGTCCAAATGCTGGAACGCTCGAAGCAAGAGTCCCTGTCGGAATCTCATAGAGACAAAACTTGGAAAAGCAAGCGGGGACGACAGCCGTAGAAGCGGCGGAGTTTCCAGCAGTATCAATGTCTTCAATGCGTCCCGACAATGAAGAAAAGCAAAGGGCGGGCGAATCCCAAACCTACCGGTCTCGAAAGCCAATTGTTGGGAGAAGATGGGCCTTCCCTAGAGGAGAAGAAGAACAAGGTTTACTCTTTCAGAAGGGACAAGGTCCGCAAGATATTTAAAGATTCCTTGAACAACGGCCTACAATTGCCGGAGTCGAAAAGACCCCAAGAAGCAAAAATGACCGACAATCCTCTATATTGCCCGTACACCGAGTAGTGAGCCATGCGACGAGGATTGCTATATCTTCAAGGACTGGGTCGAGAACCAGTACAAGGCTGGACGAGATCGAGCTGTCCAAAAGTGTGTTGGTAAACAATCAAGTTGCAACCACCAACTTTATACAAACAGAAGCTGAAGCCTTCTGGGAGCAGACAGCTGAACCCGCTGCCCTGAGAAATGAGACCGACTCGCCGCAGCCTCCTTGAAGTAAGCACATATCTAATAAGATGAAGAAGATGCTAAAGCTGCTTCAGAAAGAGCTCAGGACGGAATGGGAAGGACAGAAGAAGCCTACCAGCCCAGCTGCCAATGCGGCCCCCATCAGGCTCAAAATCCAAGAAGCTCAAGAGAAGAAAAGTGCAGCTCGGCGCGAAAAAGAGTCTGCAGGAGATCAACCATTCAAAAAATAATCTATTCCCTCGAAGAATATGAACAGAAAGAAAGAACTCTGATTCAATTGAAGGAGTTCTTCCCTGTACTAGCGGCTGAAATTCTGGAGGAGTTAGAAGAAGACCCCAATGAAGAGATCCCAGTAGTGACCTACGCCATCCGTCTTGGCAGCGACTCTGAGGAGAAGCTCTATTTTCCGAAGAGGACGGGGAGCTCGCCACAAAGGCCAATCAAATCCAGCTCAGAAGCGGCAGGGCTCTACCGCCGAATCAGGACAACGCCCCCAAAAGGGAAGGAAAAAACAGGTGGCTAATGAGGAGATGGCAGAGAGCCGGCTGATGAAAACTCAAGTCCTTCCTCGGTGGACTATATATGTCTTGGCTCATCTCCGGAAGCTTCCGCCTTTCCTGAGCATCTCTACGATGCCTTGGTCCTATTTAAGGAGCTTAGAGATGTCCTCATTCACGCTCTACAAAACCCTGAGCGGTATCAGGCTCGCTTTGCGGAAATTAATATGAAAGAAGCTCAGTACACTTTGCAAGCCGCCGCAGTCACATTTAAGGATGAAGACTTGCTACTGGGAACAGCTGAGCATAATCGGCCGCTTTACGTGACCGGGTACAGCGACGGGGATCGGATTAATCGCATATTGATTGATCCGGGGTCCTCAGTGAACATCATGAACTTGCGAACACTGAAGAGTTTGTCAATGGACGTCCGACACCTGTCAAGGGAAAGGATTGTCATTCAAGGCTTCAATCAAAACTGCCAGCAAGTTCTGGGGTCTATAGCTTTGCCAATCAAATTCGGGGATCTGCAGACTGAAGCTAAGATATACGTGATCGATGCGGACACGTCTTATAAGATTCTCTTGGGACGGCCGTGGCTCCACGATTATGGCATCATTCCGTCAACTCTCCATCAATGCATGAAGTATACTAAAAATGGCGAAGAAAGACGCATTAACGAAGACATCCAGCCGTTCGGTGTGCATGAAGTCTGATATGAAGATTCTCGGTACTTTATGAACCACCAAAATGCTAAGCCACAACTGACCGAGGATAGAGCGGCCCCAAGACTCAAAAGCAAATATGAGCCGGCTGTCACTTTCAAAAGCAAAAATGCCCAAGTGCACCCGCGTTTCGGTAGCGACACTGATGAGTCCGACGCTGGAAGTCCGTCCTTCCGTAAAACTCGCCCTCATTTCGGTAGCGATACGGACGAATCTGTTACTGAAGCCCCATCTAGCAGCAAATTCCACCCTCATCTTGGCAGCGACACTGAAGAGTCGGAGGAAGAGGACCTTCCATGCAACAGCGGTGCAGATTGAATCCCCATGCAACAAGCGAAACTACGAGAGACCTTAGAAATTGCAGAAGGGTCCCTAGCCGTCACAAGGGTACCGGAGCAGATGTGCAAGGAGCTCGATGCGTTGTCAGTCTCCACCGTGGACCAGCTGAAAACTTTCTACGTCCCCGGAAAGAAAAGTGGACAGAAAGGCATCATGTTTTATGGGTCAAACCCCGTTGTGCACCCGGACGATTTGTCTGTTACGTGCCTTCCATATGAGAGAGGCATAAGGTCTGTCCTCAATCCCAGATACTATGCGCCCGAGATGCGGGAATACTTTAAAAAGTGCGGATGCCGGTTATATCAAACGGAGTCCGAAGCAAAGTTTTATGAAAAGCTATGGCATCCACCCCAGGTCCGAGCACTCATCAATGGACGAATTCCAGATAGGCGGGGCATAGGTTTCATCCAGCCTGATTCTAAGGCATGCTACATGACCCATATTGGGGAAGCCAGCGAAGAGTCAAATGATGAAGACGAGCTAACCGAGCCCGAAGAAGTTCCTCAAGAGCTCGAAGATGGCGGACAAGCAACCTTTGACGAGCTAACCGAGATTGACTTAGGAATGCCTGATGATCCAAGGCTGACCTACATCAGCTCACTCTTGTCGGAGGAAATGAAAGAGCAGATAATTGCTCTACTGCATGAGTTCGTCGACTGCTTCGCGTGGACATACAAAGAAATGCCTGGCCTTTCCCCTGAAGTGGCTGTGCATAAGCTAGCTATATCTCATGAGGCTAAGCCAGTCAAACAAGCTCCTCGACGAATGAGAAGGGAACTGGAAGAAAAGGTCATCGAGGAAACCAAGAAGCTCATCGATGCCGGCTTCATCAGGGAAGAGAAATATGCGGACTGGGTCGCATGCATAGTCCCAGTGAAGAAGAAAAATGGGCAGATCCGATTTTGTGTCGATTTCAGGGACCTCAACAAAGCATATCCTAAAGACGACTTTCCGCTACCGGTCATGGAAATGATGGTCGATGACACCTCAAATTATGAGTTGTTCACCTTTATGGATGGCTCATCTGGATATAATCAGATCAAGATGTCGCCTGAGGATGAGAAACACACAGCATTTCGAACCCCGATCGGAATATATTGCTACAAGGTAATGCCGTTCGGACTGAAGAACGCAGGTGCTACATATCAAAGGGCAATGACCAATATCTTTGATGACCTAATTCATAAAATTGTCGAATGTTATGTTGATGATCTGGTCGTCAAGACTAAAGCCAAGGCCGATCACGTCCAAGATCTTAGGACCGTTCTCACCAGACTGAGGGAATACGATCTAAAGATGAATCCTTTAAAGTGCGCTTTTGGCGTGTCGTCGGGAAAATTCCTGGGCTTCAAAGTCCGACATCGAGGGATCAAAGTTGACCCATCAAAGATAAAGGCCATCATGGAGATGCCCCCTCCGAAGAGTCTGACGCAGCTAAGATCTTTTCAAGGCAAGCTTGCATATATACGAAGGTTTATCTCAAATTTATCGGGGAGATGTAGGCCCTTCTCAAAGCTCATGAAGAAAGGAGCTCCTTTTGTTTGGGATGCCGAATGTCAAGAGGCGTTCGAAAGCATCAAACGGTACTTGTTGCACCCTCCAGTGCTGGCCGCTCCTATTCCAAATAAACCGCTGATTCTCTACACTGTCGCGCTAGATGAGTCGCTCGGTGCGCTCCTTACCCAGAACAACGAGGAAGGAAAAGAGAATGCCCTCTACTACCTTAGTCGAACTTTAGTCGAGGCGGAACACAACTACTCCCCGATCGAAAAGCAATGCTTGGCTCTGATATTTGCTGTGAAGAAGCTGAGGCACATCTGCTCGTTCATCGGGTTATGCTGATCTCCAAGGTCGACCCGCTCAAACACTTGATGACCAGAGCAAGCCTAGCCGGCAGAATGGCAAGATGGGCTGTCATGCTACTTGAGTTTGACATAGTTTATACTCCTCAGAAAGTAGTAAAAAGGCAAGCTCTTGCAGACTTTCTCGCTGCTCATCCCATACCAGAAGGGTCACCACTCAATTGCGAGTTATCCGACGAACAAGTGCTACACCTAGAGAATGACGAGCCATATTGGGAGCTCTACTTCGATGGGGCCTCATCGATAAGGACCTCCAGTAAATCAAGTGTCCCGGAGATAAAAGCAGGGATAGGATTGGTATTCATCACGCCATCAATGGGAACCCTACGGCATTCTTTTGCTCTCACCGAGCCTCGCACAAACAATGAGGCCGAGTATGAAGTCTCTGATAGCTGGTTTGGAGCTCGCCATAGAAATGGAAATCCTTCGGCTACGGGTTTACGGTGACTCCCAGCTTGTCGTCAACCAAGTAAGCGGCGATTATAAGATATACAAACCCGAATTAGCTCGGTACAGAAGCCGAGTGGTGGAACTCATGAAACGGTTTTCACTCATATTGAACTAACGAGAGTCCCTAGAGCGTTGAATGGAAAGGCTGACGTACTCGCTCGTTTAGCCAAGGAGCTGGCTGATCCTGACATGGACGAAATTCTGATCACAGTCAGGAGTCGGAAAATTCTACCCCCAGTCTCTCTACGAGAAGAGGAAAGCGCGGAACAGAAGAACAGTCCTGCCGAAGAAGCTTCGATCATCCAAGACGAGCCCGATTGGAGAGAACCCTTCATAGAGTACCTCCGATACGACAAGCTGCCCGGAGAAAAATCTACGAGGATTCAGCTGAAGAAAAGAGCTCTCCGATACGTGTTTGTAAATGACACGTTATACCGCAGGTCATATGACCAACTCTGGCTCAGGTGTCTGTCATTGGCCGAAGCCCAAAAGGTCATGAAAGATGTTCACTCGGGCGTTTGCGGTGCTCACCAATCTGGCCCCAAGATGCGACTTCAAATCAAACGGCTTGGGTATTACTGGCCCACCATGATACGGGATTGCGGAGAGCATGCAAAGAAATGTCAGATCTGCCAAATCCATGGTGATTTCAATCACAAGCATCCCAATCCGTTGCATCCTACGGTGGCGTCGTGGCCCTTCGAAGTCTGGGGCACCGACATTGTTGGCCCAATTGATCCTCCGTCATCCAAAGGCCACCGGTTCATACTGGCCGCGACAGACTACTTCTCCAGATGGGCTGAAGCTGTCCCGCTAAAAGAAGTCAAGACAAAAGATATTCTGACATTCTTCCAACATAATATTCTATACCGCTTCGGTACACCAAGAAGAATCATTTCTGACAACGGGCCTTCTTTCAAGAGCTTCAATGTCTCAAGGTTCGCTACTCAGCATAAGATAGACTGGAGATATTCCTCCATCTATAATCCAAGAGCCAATGGGCTAGCCGAAGCATTCAATAAGACTCTATGCAAGCTCCTGAGGAAAAATACTTCAGCCAACAAGAGAGACTGGAATCTCAAACTTCACGAGGCTTTGTGGGCATATCGTACCACGCACCGTACTCCAACTCAGTCCACTCCATACTCATTGCTCTTCGGAGTGGAGGCGGTCCTCCCCCTCGAAGTCGAAGTTCCAAGCTTAAGAATGGTCGTTCAGCACGAGTTGACGGAGGAGGAAAACGTGCTCCTTCGACTTGAAGAGCTCGATGCCACTCGAAGAAAAGAGGCCCGCGGTGCAGCAAAATCTGGAGCTATACCGAGCCCAAATGTCACGGGCCTATGATAAGATAACCCGTCTCCGCGCTTTCAAGAAAGGTGAATTGGTGTTGGTCCTCAAAAGACCGATCATCCCCAATCGACATGCCAAGGGAAAATTCGAGCCAAACTGGGAAGGACCATACGTCATCGAGAAAGTGTTTGACGGAGGATCCTACCAACTAATAAGTGCCGAGGGAGAAAGGCCCATGCCACCCATCAATGGCCAATATCTCAAGAAATACTATACGTGAATGCTCCTACGGTCTGGATCATACATCCTGCAAAACCGTATACAATCCACGGGCGTAAATGACCCCTATCTCTCCCAAATCCTGCCGGTGAGACTACTTTTAAAGTCCCACCAGCGGCAAAAAAAAAAGGTATGTCCACAAGCAAAACGGGCACGGATGAAAACCCGAAAGGGCATTGTGAGTAAAAACAGCAGGACTACCGGCGAGTTTGTGAAAACCCGAAAGGGCGCAAACTCGTGAAAAAAAGATGAAATACACTCGCAAAGTCCCTCTCGACCTTGTGAGGAGAAAATACCTGCGTGAGATCCTTACGACTCACAAAGGAGCAACACACTTAGGAATCCTCACGATTCCTAAGGAGAACATACACCTGCGAGATCCTCTCGACTCGTAGGGAGAAAATGCTTTTATGAGACCCTCACGGCTCATAAAATTGAAAAGCCTTAGGTAATAGGGACCCAAACCTGTCTCCTAAGCCATCGTTCCCCAACGGGCAACGGCAAATGATGAGTCGCTCCTGGCATTTCGCTTCAGTGTTAGCGGTGCTGATGCCGACCAAAAACCCAAATCCCAAGTCCTCCCAAGGCAAATGATGAGTTGCTCCTGGCATTATTCCAGTGCAGCAATGCTGATGCCAAACAAGATCCAAATTCCAAGTCCCCAAACGGCGAATGATGAGTCGCTCCTGGTACCATATTCCAGTGTAGTGATGCAGACGCCAACCAAAATCCAATTTCTCAAAATTCTCCAGCCCTACGGCCAGTCCCCAAATTGACTGCCGTATACAATCCACGGGCTCAAATAATTCTCGTCATACCCATGCCCCACCACAATCACCAGTTACGCGGCTGGTCTCCGCCTTTAGAATTATGCTCCATTGAGAAGACCCACTCATGTGTCCTCACGATACATGAGGAGAACAAACTTTTGTGGGATCCTTACGACTCATAAAGGAAAAACACACTCAGGAGTCCTCACGACTCCTAAGGAGAAAATACACATGCGGGATCCTTACGACTTGTAGGAAGAAAATGCTTTTATGGGACCCTCACGGCCCATAAAATTGAAAAGCCTTAGGTGATAGGGACCTAAACCTGCCTCCTAAGCCATTGCTCCCCCAACAGGAATAGGCAAATGATGAATTTCTCCTGGCACGTGTGCTTCAGTGTTAGCAACGATGATGCCTACCCTAACCCCAAAATCCCAAACTCCAATCCAATAGACCCCTAAGTCTTTAAACTGGGAATAGATGACCTCTAAGTCGTTAAACTGGGAACAAATAACCTCTAAGTCGTTAAACTGGGAACGGGAGAAATTCCCTAGCGGCAAATGATGATTCACTCCTGGTACCATATTCCAGTGTAGCGATGCTGATGCCAAACCAAAACCAAAATCCCCAAATCCTGTCATGACAAATGATGATTCGCTCCTGGTACCATATTCCAGCATAGCGATGCTGATGTCAACCCAAATCACATCAAGTCAGCAAAACAACCAATGACCTCTCTGGCAGAATCAAATTCCACCTCGGAAACAAGTCAACTTCATCCCTGACGCCGCAAGAAGCGGGGCAAGTCAAATACAGAACCGACCGTCCACGTCGCTAAAATGGCAGCACCGACCGTCCACGTCGCTAAAATGGCAGCATCGACCGTCCAAGTCGCAAAAAGGGCAGAACCGACCGTCCAAGTCGCAAAAAGGGCAGAATCGACCGTCCACGTTGCTAAAATGGCAGAACCGACCGTACACATCGCTAAAATGGCAGCATCGATCGTCCAAGTCGCAAAAAGGGCAGCACCGACCGTCCACGTCGCTAAAATGGCAGCATCGACCGGCCAAGTCGCAAAAAGGGAAGCACCGACCGTCCTGTAAGTCGATGTAGTACACCCCAGTACTTATGGGGAGGCGGAATTTTCAAAAACGATCAAGTTTAAACAACGAACATCGACTAACCGCTTGAATCGAAGCTAAACTATAAATAACCGTATCTTATGAGTTTCTTTTCACAAGTGATTAGGGATTATACCTAATGAAACCGGTCCTTCTTCTTTACGTCCTCCTTTGTTCTCCTCGACCTTCTCTAGGTAGTAGACGATCCACCCGAGAGCAAAACACCAAGCTAAACCTCTAACTTGAGGTAACTAATCAACTTTGATTGCTAATCAAAGATGAAAGGATGATAAAGAGTGAAGGTTATGGATTGTTTAGTCTAACTAATCCTTTGATCTCAACACATGAGGATTAAGGATTAGGGTTTGAAGATGAGAGCTTGAGGAGAGAGAATGTGAGATAAGATAATGAGAGAAGAGAGAGAGAGTATCATAATATTATGAAGCATTCTTATTTTAGAATAATCAATAAAGGAAATGAATAAGCATGCTTCATAAAATATCTTGTGGTGATTCATTAGCATGAGTCATTAAGCAATAAATGTGCATTAATGAAGTGAATGAATCACCACCATGACTCACTCTCTTATCCAAAAGAAACCTCCTTAGTCACATCTTCTAGAAGCTTCTCGAGTAATTACGAGAACGCCCCTCCGATCCGTAAAAATACGGAAAAACTTTAGACTGTATAAATCCAATAACCGGATACCAGTAACTGGCTTAAACCAAAGCCGACTGGTAAAAACTGTCCGAAAGTCGTACGCGCGTAAACGCACGTATGCGTCCGAACCCTTTGTCGCAAAACCATGCAACCTCTATATCGTTTCGCCTGGAGTAGGAAACTCTCTGTGTGGGACTCTAGAGACTCGACTACTACGCTGGCAGTGGGTTTAACCACAGACCGCAAGTGGCACTAGCTGTACGTAACGGTCCCCAGGTAGTTGTCGATAAGAAGGCCGATGAGTAAACCCATCCGAACTCCTACTGAGTCTGATGTGACAATCTCCATACAGTCCGGTCCGTTCGTCCAAGACAATCGCATATCGGGCCTAGGGGGGCGGCAAGCGTCAGTCCCCTAATAGCGGTATAAGTCGTGTCGGAGTGAAGCCCATTACACCCTGAGAAACTACTGGAACCTACCAGCAAATCTCGCTTGCCCTGGCCAGGGACTTTGCGTAATGGCTCTCTGACACAGCACGATATCTACTCCCAATACCGGGAGGGACGAATCCTGTCTAACCGCCACTGCCTCCAAGTGCTCGGGACTGCACCCAACTGCCACCTGTTTGCACGACTCCTTTGAGCCGTGGTAGGGTAGCAATCTAAGAACAGTGGGACACACTCGAGGCGAAGTAGCAGTGTCAAGTCTGCGGACTACGCTGTACTCATGTCACCTGGGAACTGTTTACTGACGACTGGTATCAAACCAACCAACAGTTCCCTGTGAGTCCTGTCCGGTGTACCCGTAACCTAACGAGCACCTGTATACTATCTCCAGTACGACGTACTGACGGCTGTGGGACAGACCATCTCCCCAACTGGGATGAGAAACGTACACACCAGTCTACTCCGGAGTATCGATGCTCTGTCTCGATAATCCAACGACCGGGGACCAGAATAAGGATGTGCTTGTAGACTACCCAGCCCCCACTAGTGTGACTGCCATCACAACGCTGGTAGACAAGCAAGATCCTAAGAGCTCTATCAATACGTACACTCACATATTAAGATAGAAAAACCAAGTAGCATACTACCATGTTTAGCAAGACTGTTATATACATGTGAATATCCCAAGCTTCCATTAAGTAATATACAAGCTAGTATGATACAGTAATGGCCTTCTAGGGCATAAACACTAACACGTCCACGTCGCTAAAATGGCAGCATCGACCGTCCAAGTCGCAAAAAGGGCAGAACCGACCGTCCAAGTCGAAAAAAGGGCAGAACCGACCGTCCACGTCGCTAAAATGGCAGAACCGACCGTCCAAGTCGCAAAAAGGGCAGCATCGACCGTCCAAGTCACAAAAAGGGCAGAATCGACCGTCCACGTCGCTAAAATGGCAGCATCGACCGTCCACGTCGCTAAAAGGGCAACATCGACCGTCCAAGTCGCTAAAAGGGCAGCATCGACCGTCCAAGTTGCAAAAGGGGCAGCATTGAACGTCCATGTCGTAAAAAGGGCAGCGCAGGATTCCTACAAAGCGGGAACCAGATCACTCCGGGCCAGGGAAACGTCTATCACGGACACTCCGTCTCGGAGACATGTCAAGCAACGACCGTCCATGTCGTAAAAAGGGCAGTGCCAGCTTCCCAAAAAGCGGGAACCAAATCAGGTCGCCTCCAAGTAAAAGAAGATCCATCAATTTCATGCACACGACCCACATATGTGGTGTGCATTTATTGATGGGGGGCAATTTGTTGGGGTAAAAATTTACACCCCGGTTGACCAAGTCAAAATCAAAGTCAACCCCAAGCCAAGTGGGCCCAAGCCCAGATCCAGTGGGCCCATGCCCGGGTCGAGCCCGAACACGAAGCGGCCGGCCTCCCCCCATGCCAAGATAAAAATTTTGTAATAAATAATTTTGTTGTATTTCTTTTATTTTATTTTATGGATAAATGTAAGAAAAATAGGCATAAAGCCAAATTTTTGTAAAGCCCATGGCTTATGTGCAAAAAGAAATGCCACATGAGCCATGGGATAGGCAAAATGCCATTTTGTGAAGCCCAAGGGGCTATGTGTAAAGTGTATAGCCTATAAAGGCAAGGATAATGAAAATATCTCACAACTTTTTCTCTCTCCAAAAAAAATTTTAGATCTGAGATCTTTTCTCCTTCTTTAAGGTTCCAAAACCTTCTTCTTTCTTTTGAATTAAATCAAGAGTTTTACTCTTCATTCTATAAAACTAAATAGTTTTTCACCACAAAACCCATAAAGGGGAACTCAGATCTTCCATTAGATCTCAAAAAAGAAGAGATTTTTAAAATCTCGTATCTCTTGATCTTCAAGATCCAGCAACCAGAGGAGAAAGCAAAAGAACCCCTTTCATCAACCCCAAAACATCTTAGGAGTTTAACTCCACTCTGATTCTCTTTCGAGAATTTCTGTGGCTAAAAGCCTTTTTTTCTCGCCGGCGCCCAAGTGCTAAGCACCCACGTGCCGACACGTGGCGCTCTAGCGCTAACCGCCCACATGCCGACACGTGGCGCGCTTGCGCTCCAGCGTCCTGCGCTCAAGCGCAAAGCGCCCACGTGCCGACACGTGGCGCGCTTGCGCTCAAGCGCCCAGTGCAAGCGCAAAGCGCCCACATGTCGACACGTGGCGCGGTTGCGCTCCAGCGCCCTGCGCTCCAGCGCAAAGTACCCACGTGCCGACACGTGGCGCGCTTGCGCTCAAGCACCCAGCGCAAGCGCAGAGCGCCCACGTGCCGACACGTGGCACGCTTGCGCTCCAGCGCCCTGCGCTCAAGAGCAGAGCGCCCACGTGCCGACACGTAGCGCGCTTGCGTTACCCTGCGCTCAAGCGCAAAGCGCCCACGTGCCGACACGTGGCGCGCTTGCGCTCAAGCGCCCAGCGCTCAAACGCAAAGCGCCCACGTACCGACACGTGGCGCGGTTGCACGCAAGTGCCCAGCACCTAAGCGCACAGCGCTCAAGGCGCTGACCCCACGCGTCCTTTGAGCGCTTTTTCCCTTTTTTTTTATATATATACATGTATATATATGTACAGATACACACACAGTCCACAACACTGTTCCCCCCAAAAAAATTGGGCCGGGGCGCTGCCCCGCACCCCGCAAGGGGGCTGCTAGCCCCCTTGACCCCCAGCCCGCTATCCGGGTAGCGGGACCCCCGTAAAAACTCTGTGTGGCTCCCGATATATCCAAACCCCCCCTCCAAAATAAAACACATGTACACTGCACATTGAGTTCGCATGACCAGTTTAACCCGTTAATCAGAAGTTCCCTCGCCCCAAAGGCGAGGGGTAATTAACTGTAGCTTAGTCCGCGGCTGCCGGAGATTCGGATCCCCACAATCAATAAACCCCGGCCTACCCTAGGTAGGGGGAATCTGTAGTACGCCTGACAAGCGCGCGCGTATTCCCATCTCGATGGGGTGACGAAAAACACCCTACACACTTGCATCATTCATGTTCCTTTTCTATGCATTAAGAAAACTTGATTTCATTATACCTTTATTTCAAAACCTCACCTCCTTTATTTTTCCTAAAAGGTTTAGAATTCTGGGTTTCAGCTTACTTGAATTCCGTTACGTCTTTAGACATTGCGTGATTCAAGTGCTGGTCACGAGTTAATATTTCGGGTCGTGACAAAGTTGGTATCAGAGGGTTAGGTTTAACCTTTGTTCGAGTCTATGTTTGACTATGCGGAGTCTAGGGCGGGTATGTATTTCGGAACCTAGGCTTGACCTTACGGAACTTAGACTTGAACGGGGGGGTATTAGACCCGAACTTTCGTTTCATAGGCTGACCCTGATTGATGGAGTAGGTAGCTTGAGTAGAGTGACGTACCGTACGTATATTCCGCGACATATTTACGATACGATACTCCACTTAAGAAACCTTAGGATGTATATATTTTGAGATCTGTGATTCTCTTCGTATCCTTGATTATACATCCATTTGAGATCCTTGATTTTATTTGTTCCATGATCATACTCTCATTGATGTTGTTCCTTCTTATGATCATGTATCCATGTCGGATCTGTCGTTTCCTTTCATGCCGTTGGTCTGCTTTCTTCGATACTCGATTGAGGTTCCTGTCACCATGTTTGAGCGCAGATTGAGTTGCTGCTAGTGTTGCGATCTGGGCGAGCTCGTCTGGTACGAGGGCCGACCATTGTGTTTTCTGGTGACATGGGAACGTCTCGATGTAGTGTTGTGTTGTGACCTCCTGTTGAGACGAGTGTTTGGTTTTGCACCGGATGATCGGGCCATCGATAGAGCTGCCAGTTGCGAGAGGACTGTCGATGTACAGCATACCTCAGAGATATTGATGTCGCCTACTGTGCAGACAGATGACCCAGCTGTTGCTGAGATTGATAGGATGTCGCTTCCAGAGCTTACGGGCTGAGATCGCCGGAGCTTCCAGGCAGAAATGCGACAGATGATAGCTAGCTTACCCCTAGTTGAGAGACGAAGGTGATTCGTCAGATTGATGCGCCGACGTAGGCCCAGTTGAGTTGAAGATTTCCAGTATGGAGAGTTTTACTCAGATCTAGAGCAGACCGATCCAGAGATGACCGTCGATGTATTGCCTTTCCTGAAGGATTGAGGCATTGTTTAGCGTGCGGACAAAGGGTATTCACATGTTGTATGGGCGAAGCTAAAAGGTTCGAACGAGTGTCAGAAACCCATTTTTCCCAAGTTTAAAGTGTTCGGAGGAACATGCGGGTAATTCTGTGGACCCTCTAGAAGAATGAAACCTTAACTCGACATGATGACCATGGAACCGCTTTGAACCTTAGGGTTTGTGGCAGTTTAGCGGTGCCATCAGTGAGGCTTGGGTTTGCCCTTCTACGGCTGGTCCAGAGGTGCTGTGGTATGTACCAGATATGTTTAGACTGCGCTCAGGTGTTGAGCCTTCGGGAAATTTTGGGGCATTGATGACTCGATCGAAAAGTTTGACATCGTCCGGATACCATGTGATAAGAGATCAGCAAGCTGACCAGCTTCGGATAGAGGACCTCACCCAGATGCGTTGTGAGTTGATCGAGAGCGGACGAGTATGGAGTATTCCTCCGATGGTTGGGACGAGTTTCCGAGGACGCGTTCGGCTAGATATCTTCTACAGAGTGATGAAGATACAGAGTACGCGATTTCGAGTCCATGTGAGAGACTTCAGATTGACCGTGGCCGAGAACAGTAGCAGTACGCAGATAGCAAGACATGACGTCAAAGCGGACGATGACAAAAGCGAGTGGAGCCAGAGGTTCATGCGCGATGCTTACGAGCTGTTGCTACTCCCCGTCGAGATTAGAGATCCGATATGTATATAGAGGCGTTGGGATATGGCCAATTCCCGATGAACATTGTGCTGAAACGCAGATGTCCAGAAAACGAGAAAAAATTATGTGAGAGTACCAGCCTCCGTACAGTTCGGCATAGGCAAGATCGGAAGAGACCTTGAGCAGGATTCCTAGCGGGACACTGCTGCAATGAGATTGCACCCAGGATCAGATGTGTCACGTGTAATCGGAGAGCCAGAGGCCGACGTCAGTGATGTGCTGCCTTACGAGTGGTCGTGATGATTGACCGAGAGATGAACAGAGAAGTGCCAGAACGGAATCGTCCCCGTTAGCACACCTGACAGGGCCGATGAGCCGATGGAATGCGAGAATGGTAATCCGCAGAGAAAAGGAAGACCCAGAGACAGAAGACGCCAAACCGTGAGCAGGAGGCGAGCGAATATTCTTGTTCTGCCGGTTTTAGGCGCACCAATTCATTTTCGACATTGTAGGAGGTGTACCTCAATGTCCTTTGTTGCGATTTGCGTTTGTGATCTGAGTATCACACTTATATCGCTTGGATTTGAGTTTTGATGATTGAGTTTCATGATATTGTTTTCGTGCATCATGGCTGCACCTACTGGGTATTTACATTTTGCACATAGTTGTCGCACTTGATATATATTTTATACACCGTTGTGTTGATTTGCGATTTGTGCATATCTATTGTATTTGGTGTCGATTTTGTACCTTCGTAGCATGTGTTTATGGTTTCGTAGATTTCATACGGATGATTTGATTTTTGCACTCGGTATAGCTTATATGTGCTTGTAGTGCATTGATACGTATTTTGTGCACCACAGTTGCACCTGACTTCTTTTTGATGTCATTTGAGATATTTATTGTGATTTCATGCCTAGGGCATGCATATGATTTGATTTATGCTTTCGGCATAGTTTTCATGCGCTTTTAGTATTTTGACTTGCTTTTGTGCACGCTGATGCACATGGTTGTGAGATTATATGCCACGGTATACCTGATTTGGATTTGGATTGAAAAGTGTTGTATACCGTCGATTTCGACTTTGATACTCGATATTTGTTTTATGCACCTTGTGCACCTGATTGGATTCTTGCGTATATTTGACGCGCTTGGAGTGGACTTTTGCGCATGTTCGGCGCTTGATATTGGATTTCGTGATTTCGTGCATATGGGATGCACATGATTTAGATTTTATTCGTGCATGTTGGATGCACCTGATTTGGATTTTTGCGCGTGTTGGGCGCATGATATGAGATGCGATTTTGGTGCACACCAGATGCACTAAATCGGGATTCTTGTGCATATCAGATGCACCCGATATTGTTGTCGTGCACACCCGTTGCACTGGACAAATGCTTTCGTGCACACCCGTTGCACTGAGTTTCGCTTTTGTGCATATTGTGGCATTTGTATTTGGATTTGATTCCGTGCGCACCAGACGCACGCGATTATTGGATACGCCTTTTGATACTGATTTTGCTTTTGAGCCCCTTGCTTTCATGATAGGCACTATATTATGAAGTAGCCAAACGGGACTGATCTGAGGACAGCACCTGAGTACCTTGCATGCATTAAAATCTTACCAAGAGGTTTTCAAAGGAGCTATAGTCTCGCTATTTCATACGTGTCCGTGAGCGACGCGAACGTTTATAAAGGAAAACCTTTTGGGATATTTTAAAAACGACGGAACGTATATTTAACAAAATATATATGGACATGTATTATTATTTTAAAATGAGCGTCCGTCACTTATGCCGTGAGTTACGCATCATACGGCGATTTAGAAAAGATTTTTGCATGAGTTTTATTCAGTTCTTGAAAGTTTTCCAAAGATGCGTATTGTACACGTATTATAGTATTTAACTAGTATATATTGGATTTCAGTAGTTGATTCGAGATCTGTATCTCTATTATAACTCCGAGGATATGCGTGCAAATCCGATGATTGGCGTGACGCTTGAAGGAGTTCGATTTTGAGTTTTGTACTCATTTTCATGCGCACTTGACGCGCTATGTTATTTCTGCGTTTTCCATGATTTCGGAGCCCCGTTGATTTGAGCTGATTATTGAAATGTTTTAGATTTTGGGGGTTTAAATTTAAATTCGGGGACCGAATTTATTTAAGGGGGGAAGATTGTAACATTTTAGAAATATAAAATATTATTTTTGGAATTTAATATTAAAATAATATATTTCCCGAAAACTGCCCGATTTGCGAAATTGGGGTTTTCGAAAAAGGGTATAAATATATACCAATAATTGTGATATAAAAGGAAATTAAAATGATTCATTCATTTAAAAATATATTTAACGTATTTGGCAATTTTAAAATTTATTATACGCAGTTTTGATAAAAACCCGATTAGTGCACTGCTAATCGCGATTAAGCCAAATCCGTGTTTCTACAGTTTTCATTGTTAGTACGCCATGACATGTTTCATTTGGTTACATGTTGTTTCATTTCATTTGGGTTATGTGTGATGGTTTATTGGTGGTGAGAAAAGAAAAAAGAAAAGTCAAAAGGGGACATAATGATTAGGGTAGGTATACTATTGGAGAGAGAGAGTGTGTGTGTGAGAATATTAGTGAGAGAGAGGGGGGGCTGCTACCATATCCATGCCCCATCATTTGCTTATCCTTCTTCTTCATTCTCCAACCTCACTTCCCTCCTCAAAGAACCCCAGATCTATCTCCAAACAATCCCCAAAACCCTAAACCCCTTTCACAAAAATTAATCCCCATCTCTTCCTCTACACTTTGAACCGAGCAAAGTGGGATTTTGACGGCATTGGGAAGTTAGTGCTACCTAGAGTGGACTAAATGAGGTATAACTTCTTCCTTGTAGTTTAGTTTGGTGCGATATCGTGTTTTAGTTTTGTTTTGAGATATCCACAACCTGCTGTGACCCCGAGACTTGTTGGTAAAAACAAACAGTGTAGTAATGTTGTAATTGTGACCCTAAGTACACACTTGTGACCCCGACCCTGTCTGCTCGGTTTTGGCAGGCGAGAAGTGTGGTAATTCCGACGACCTTGGGTATATAGGGGGGTTAGGGCTTGGGTTTCGTAGAGTAGTTGTTTGGGGTTGTTTAAGGGTGTTTGGTCCTACTGGATTTTTCTGTAATGACTATAGGTAAAATCTGGGAGCTGTTGTGAGTGTTTGCTTGACCATGGTGACACGATTCCTGACCTGAGCCATAGAATTGAACCCGATGCACAAACTTCAGAATCGATCCATGTCGGTTTTGTGAGTATTTTGGGTGTGCAGGGAAATCTGGAGCAACCCAGGGAATTTTAGAGAGTAGCAAACAATACCAGGGACCAAATTAAGTCACTAGGAGACCACTCTGACCTGATGAACCCAAACAGAGACCCCCGGGCCGGCGACATCAGATTTTAGGTGGAAGTGGCCGGCCACTTGGTGAGGGTAGGGGTCTAGGTTGGTCCAGTAGGTTATATATACTATATACATCACCCTAGGCTTGTTTGCTTAGATTTATTTGACCTAAGTCAAAATCTGGGAACACTTGTGTGTGATTTAGGATATGTTTTCCATATTTTGAATGATGAGTTTTGATATTTGGATTCGTTTTTGGTTGTCGCATGTTTGTACATCGACAACAAGGGTTGTTTGATTGATTTTGTACGTGTATGCTATAGGTTCTAACCTACGAGCAAGGCGCGTGCCGTTTTGGATTTTAGAACTTGATTTTAATAGCATTGTGATATGTGTTGTTATTGTAGGTACCTTCGCGTGGATTCCGAGGCGACGGAGCGTGGCGTCAACGATTTCGGCAAGCGAAGACCACTGTGAGTAGATCTATATCTACGGGGAAAGTCGGATGGATGGCGTATAGCACCCCCACAAAGTTTTGATGGAAAACTAATTTATAGAATATGGTTAAGGAAACCTAGATTAGGAAACTAGGGTTAGAATGAAGATAGCTATGAAACCATATTAGAAACTAGAGGATAGTTAGAAGTGATATGTAACGACTATTATAGGATGACGGAATTTGAGGATAACATGTGACGACATTGCCGTTTAGGATACTATAGGAGTAGATAGCCGATGTAGATGTGTAATCCGAACCATACCCTTTTCTAAACCGAAAAATCGTATGTATCTTTTAAATATATACCTTGAGGGACGTTACGGATTTTCAAATGATATCTTTTCCTTAAAAACACCGTAACACCTATTTTCAAAACTACGATTCTCTTCCTTTAAAATCTGCTTGTATGGTTCGGGTGCGTATGTTAGATTAGATACTTATACTTATAGTAGAAATAGAATGTTTATGTAAACTCGACTTGATGTGAGATGTAAATGCGATGAAAGAATACAAGACGAATATGATGATATGATGATCTGATGATATGTTGGTATACGGATGCGAGTCGATCGAGATGATTTATACCCTACCGGTCCCCTGATATGAGATTATTGCGGATGTGACCTGGGACATAGGTGTGTGTATATATATATATATATATATATATATATATATATAATGTTGTGAAGCATGGATGATAGGTCGTACGTGATATTAGGCCGTACCCTCATTTGTCTTATAGGATGATAGGATCCCTATTAGCTTAATGCCGCCGTACGATAATTTTCCGTACGCGGTGTTGTTAGGCTGGATGCCGATTGATAGATTTACCGACTCGATCATGTTAGATACGTATACCCGTCAGTTTTTGCATATGATTACCTTATGTTGCATTCTTATTATTCTCATTGTCTTGCTTATACCTGTGATAGTACACCTGCACCATTATCGATGATGCGTATGTTACACGTACACATATTGTAGGCTCACACACTTCATCATCGATAATTGCCATGTCACTACACAGTAGGATTACTGCATCATGATATGACTCTTCGCATAACCTGCTTGCGCACATACACACTAGTATATTCATATTGGTGCACATATACATTGATACCTCCATATTTGCGCACGTACACACTGTATATTCATATTGGTGCACATATGCATTGATACATCCATATTTGCGCACATACACACTGTATATTCATATGGGTGCACATATATATTGATACATCCATATTTGCGCACATACACACTGTATATTCATATTGGTGCACATATACATTGATACATCCATACTTGCGCATATACATATTATGCCTACATAGATAACTGGTTTTATTGGGAAATTGGGAATCGCATGTTATATTTTAAAAACTGGAATCATTTTAAAAGAGCGGTTTTCCCTTAATATGTCATATCTCTGTTCCATGTTGCATGATACACGGATATGCTCACATTTCTATTATATGTCGCATACATCATGCTCTATGATTTTACGCATTGAGATATGCTGTTTTCATGAGATTTCTGGATTTGAGAACCGTGGGCATTTTAAAAGAGATTATGTGTTGTTTTAAAAACCCGGTTTCTCTTGATATGATATTTCAGTGCGTCCACCATGCGTTTTCTCGGTTCTGAGACGTGTGACATGTGAAACCCGATTCGAGAAGGCGGACGAGGCCGATTGCGGTTACATGGTGGACCCGGTATGGTACCCCGGGGCAAGAAAGGGATGCTGTGTATACAGACGGTGAGCCTGGCAGAGGGACTACTACCTACCGGTGATAGTATTTGCGCTCGGCGGATATCCGGAGGATACCGACCGGAGTCGAGAGATGATATCGACCGATCCGGACTGACGGAGCCCGTGGGCCGATCCGGACTGACGGAGCCCGATATATGAGGATTTACGTGCCGATGCTGGGCACAGTTTTCATGATGTTTTTGAGTGTCGATGCTAGGCACTCAGGTTCCATGATTTTGATGTGTCGTGAGGGACACCGTTGATTTACATCCCCATACTTTCATGCACTCTTTTATGATATTTACGTACATGCATACATGCATTGATTATATGGATGGACGAGATCCACATGCATACATACCTTGATTATACTGTTGGATGTTATCCACATGCTTATAGGCATTGACTACCTTGTTGGCACACATACCGACCCAGTCACCCTAGATATCATAGTATTACCTTTATGATATAGTTGACCTAAGAGTCGTTATTTATTCGATTTCTACTTGTTGATATATTTCTATTCACGAGTTGGCAATTCACCCCCGTTGTGCCACAGTTCATGCAGGTTGCCCACTTGGATTAGTAGCGGCTTCGCTAGCACATAGTTGCATCCGAGTGTTTTGCACTAGTAGATGGGACATTTGTATCGTACCCACTCTTGTATCTATATTTCATTATTGTATCTAGTTAACTCCATCAATCAAATTTAGTAAATTGTATAAGTAATGAGACTTAGTGAGATTGTGGTTGCGAGACTTCGAGCGAGGGTTTTTTCGCTACTTGTGATATTTATGTCTTGCTTTCTTTTATCTTTTGTGGTGAACTTCGCCGTTGGGCGTCGTATACTTATTTTTACTGTATTGCGTGGTTGTGATCCGCCGTTTGGCGAAGTGCTAGCTCCCGCTTGGGGATGCCTTTATCATTATTATGTATTTATGGTTTTGGATCAAAATATACAAAGGAGGTGCTGCCAAAATTTTTAAAAAACGAAACACGTTTTTAAATTAGTAAATTTCACTTGCATCATTCATGTTCCTTTTCTATGTATTAAGAAAAGTTAATTTCATTATACCTTTATTTCAAAATCTTAGCTCCTTTATTTTTCCTAAAAGGTTTAGATTTCTGGGTTTCAGCTTACTTGAATTTCGTTACGCCTTTAGACGTTGCGTGATTTAAGTACTGGTCACGAGCTAATATTTCGGGTCGTGACAAGAACCCTCCGCATAATCCGTACCGAATAACCTCTACGCGCTTTCTAAACTGCTTTAGATAGTACCGGTCAATAAGAGATTTTTTCATGTAAACGGATTCTAACTTGTTCCATAATTCTGCCGATGTCTTCTCATGCGCCACTTCGTAAAGAACCTTATCGGCCATTTAAAACTGGATCAAACTATGAGCTTTGTCCTCCATCTCTACACTTTTCGCTACCGTGGTTGTCGCCGGAACTCTGTCTTTCGCAAAGACAATCTTATGCATGCCTTATTGTTTCAGCAGCGTCGTTATCTTCAATCTCCATAGACTGAAACTATTGCATCCATCAAACTTTTTAATCTCGTAATTTATAGACGTCATCTTCCCAATCAACTCCAAAACGCGAACTTGACGTTCTAATACCACTTGTTGTAAGGATTACGTATTTATGCGCAGCAGAAATACAAGATCTTTATTTTAGAGTAAATTAAAAAAAGCCATCTGACGGATACCAAATCACATGAAAATAACACACCAATAAAAACACACAAGATTTACCCAGGTTCGGCGCAATTAGTACCTAATCCTGCAAACCGCGACGAAAACTTCCACTATGAAAAAGAATTATAAGAGATTATACCGACTTCTCACCTTACTTTACAAAGAAATATCATTTCTTACAAAACCTCGCTCTATCCGTGACTACGTTTGGCCGCCTGATCTCCCACACTAATCAAATCCTAAGTCATTCGAGAATTATGGATACTTTTAAAAAATCTAGAGAAATCATCATATATATGGTATATAAATGCTAGAAGATAAATTCATATTTAAACTAGATATAAATATGAATTTATTTTAGAGATTAGATTTAAATCTAAACTAAACAGATTGGGTTTAAATTCTAATTAATCCGAATTTAAATCAAATTTAACACAGTTGGTATGAGCACTTCTCTCTTCGGGAGAGTGCAGGATTCAAACCCCAAGAATCTCAAGAGGGGGAAATGGCCACAAATAAACGCTTTCGAGGAAAATTCATGGGTCTCGTGTGTGTGGATGTCGTGTATTTAGATTAGGGCTTACGAGTCATTGCCAAAAAACAACAACAAATAATGATAATAAAAATAGAAGATAGACTACAATGGTAAAAGAATTAAGAGGAAAGAACAAATTAAATATTCCACTTAGTTTCAAAAAATCGAAAAAATGGATATTAATAGACTTTTCTAAATGAGAACAAGATGTGATTTCGGATGCAAGTTGGAAAAAGAAGCGTTGACAAACATTTGAAGCAAAAAATAGCCACATGCTCCTATTTTTGGATTGCCCCCAAACCGACTCATTTCTTTTGTCTTCTTCCTTTCGATAGGAAACAAATCTTCAAATATAATGAAAAAACAACCCTGACCAGTTGACTTGAATTGCATACCGACTACCGATACAATTTTGGAAGGTGTTTCTTTCCTTTGAGAACAATGGATCCTTCGTCCACCTCCGGTCCCGGCAACAACAACACCGACGTTGGATCTTCTGGCTATCAGCTCCCCGATATGACATACCGTACCGATATCACCCAATGTGTTCGTTTTGGAACGGATTATAGAGTCTACTCCTTTGGATACTTCTCGGGCGAACTGCCTTTCATGTTCCCATTCCCTGTTCTCATGTTACAAATTGCTGCCATCATGTTCCTCACTAGGCTTGTTTATTACCTCCTCCGGCCTCTCAAGCAACCTCGGATTGTCTGCGATGTCATTGTATGTAAAATAAATATATCTTCTCTCTTTCTTACATCTTTTCGATGAATTGCACAAAAGCATTTGGATTTTTGCCAATATAGCAGAAAACCATCCCTTTGCAAAACTTGCATTTCACCTTTGGTTTTTCATGCATGGAAAACTCCATATACCTTCCAAAATACCCCTCAATGAAAGCTCGGTAGAAATGTCCCAAAAAAAATATAAAAAGCAGCAGAATCAAGAGTATTTGCAAGAAAACATGGATAAAAAGTTAGAATGTTGTTAAAAGCTAGGGATAATATAAAGCAATTTTTTAAAGAGAGAAAATAGTTTCTGCAAAGCTCCCCTAAAGAGAGAAATAAAAAACATAATTTTTTTTCCTGTAAAGAAATATTTATGTCTTAGAATCAAACCAAGTTTGTCGCTTTTTCATTAACATTGCATATTAAATACTTTCACCGAAAGCAGTACTTCTTGTCCCAATAAAAAATACTGCTACTACTTGCCCGCCTCATAATGAAAGATTTGCACAAAGAAGTTAGTTTTTCTTCATGTGCTATGCACACATATATATAATAAATAAGAGATGTTAGAAAACAAGCACGCAATTCATATGCATCTCATTTTCCATAAGAAAATAAGTGTTACCGTTCACTACCAATATGCTGTTTCATTTTCATGTTAAATTCTATTTTTGGTTACAACAGTACATATAAATTAACACTGTTCAAGCTTACATTATTTTTAAATTATTTACGATAAAATGGGAAAGATTGATGGACATTAATATATTTAGAAATTGTGAATGTAGAATACATATATGAACATTAATTCATATAATTGAAATATAATTATATATGTATGTCTATTTATAATACTATTTTAAAATTAATTCAGGATACATATGACATGTGTGAATATAACACCTCTCAACAATATTGTATACTTCTTCTTCTTCTTCTTTTTTGTATTTTTTTCCCCTGAAAAGTATTGGGCAAGCCTTCATGTTTGCTAGGAAGGGGGGCCTGGTTGACCAATAATAAAAAAAAATACGATTTTTTATTGAGCAATACTTTTCCTAACGGCAATTTGTCTATCCAAAAGACAAAATGGTAGGACGCACGACACCTAAACAATAATGTCAAGCAGGTGGGCCCATAGCGTTTGTATCTTGGATAGATAAATTGTGATAGAAAATAGTAATTTTGTTTTCTACCAGGCTGGTGGAATTCATGTAAGCTACATGAATTACTATTGGATAAAAAATATCACTACATAGGGAATTGCATCATTTACCTCACCTTGTACTCACCTTGTACTCTATAAGTATGTTTGTGAATGATGCAGCGATATCAATGTCCTAGAAATACAGAGGCGCTTGCATCATCAGTATCCAAACTAAGTAACATGTGTATCAACAGAAACGTATCCATTAACATGAAGCAGCAAATTCTAATTAATCACAAAGCACTCCAAATAATGGGAATAAAAGGTAAGGTAGACAAAATTGAGGCAAATGAACAATAATAATAGATTGAATAGCATAAGATAGTCGAAATAATCACTATAGATGGAAAATACCTATAACTTATGCATCGTCTTCAATGACTCAGGGCGGCCTCCTCCTAAGCCCCAGTGTGCTCGGACTCATCGAAGTCAACGTCACAGATGGCGCGGGCACGACCACACGCAAGAGCATCACCGACCTCATCTACCCTGCAAGGGACTTCCAGATCATCCGCAGCGTCGCGGGCCTCGGCATCATGTTCTACCTCTTCCTCGTCGGCGTCAAGATCGACCTCAAAATGCTTGTCAGCTCCGGCCGCAAATCCCTAGCCATCGGCATCGTCAGCTTCCTCGTCCCCTTCGTCTCCTTCGGCTTCGCCTGCTTCGCGTTAGAAGACCGGCTCAACGCCGATTTTATAGAGGGGCGGTTTTTAGTCTTCATTCTCGCTTCGGTATCGATTACATCCTTCCCTGTGCTGGCAGACATTCTGACGGAACTCCACCTCCTAAACTCAGAGCTAGGGCGGCTCGCCATGTCATCGGCCATGGTGCAAGGGCTAATAGGGTTCATGTTCATGTCTATATTCATCGCGATAAACCAAGGCCAAGGCGGCTGGGAAAAGTCGCTGTGGTCGTTATTGTCCCTGGCAGCTGTGATCATGGTGATTGTATACGTGTTTCGGCCATGGATGCTGTGGATTGTCAGAAAGACCCCGAAGGGGGGACGAATTGATGAGATGCAGATTTTTGCGATTTTCATTACGATGATTGCGATGGGGATTATCAGTGATTTCATCGGGGCATCGTTTGTTTTCGCTCCGTTTATAATGGGGTTGGCGGTGCCTGATGGGCCGCCGCTTGGCGCGGTCTTGGTGGAGAAGGCGCAGCTGTTGGCCGGCGAAGGGCTGATGCCGTTGCTGTTCGGCGTGAGCGGGATTAGTGCGAATTTGATTGTGCTAAAGCATTGGAGGAAATGGTTCGCGTTGGCGCTGGTGTTGACGACGGGGTATGTTGCGAAGGTGATGGGGACAATGGCACCGGCGATTTACTGCAATATTCATGTCGAGAACGCGTTCTTGCTTGGTCTTATGATGAACTTTAGAGGAATGGTAGAGGTCTTGACGCTTCTGAACTTCAAGGCTGGAGCAGTACGTCATCAACTTTAGCCACATTAAGAAAATTTGCTTGAAATAAATAAATTTCAAACAGGGGCAAGTGCAGATTTTTTTTTAAAAATAAATAAATTTGTGCGTAATACAGCAGATTGAGGATAATATTTACTCACACGGTTGTTGCATGCTCTACCAGCTTTTCAGCGACGAGATCTACACCCTCTTCCTCCTCCTCACCATCCTAGGCACTGGTGTTGCGGTCCCCATCGTCTCCGCCCTCTACAACCCCTTAGCCACAGGCTACAACCTTGGCCGGCGCACCATACAAAACCTCAAAACCCATTCAGAGCTCCGCGTCCTCGCCTGCCTCAAAAGCGAGCACTCAATCCCTTCCATTCTCAACCTCCTCGAGGCCTCGTCCCCGTCCAATGAGATGCCGCTCTGCGTCTACGTCCTCCACTGGACCGAGCTGGAGGGCCGGGCCAACTCATCCCTGATCGCACACAAGAACAAGAAAGGGTTTATTAATCCCTCACAGATGGATCGGCTCCATAACACGTTTATAAACTACGAGCAGAGCAAGATGGGGCAAGTCGCGGTGCAGCCATTTACATCAATCACCCCTGTAAAGACGATGCACCACGATGTTTGCTCGCTGGCGGTGGAGAAGAATGTGGCTCTTGTTGTTGTTCCGTTTCAGAGAAAAGATGAAGGAGGGTTGAGTGATGTGGACCAATCGATTCGGAACAATATCCCTGATATATTAGCACAGGTACGAAACAAATTGATTTTGGGCCTTTTCTGGCCACTTCTAATTGTCATTGCGTATTTACTACTGAGGGGTACTGTAGAAATAGAAAATTTCTATGATAAACTGCATTCCGAGTAGCAGGTTATATCAAAATATCATTTTAGAAAGCTGCACTTTTTATTCTATTTTAACACGCATTTATTTTGTTTCAATGTCTCTTGCCAAAAGTTAAATATGCACCATGGGTGGAAAAATGGCACAGGTCTCTAGTGTATTTGGAGTTAACATGATGTGGTAAAAAGAATTAAATGTCTTGGAGCCTAGGAAGTTGAGTGCATTGTTTGCAAAGAAATGGTGGCATGCTGCTATAAGGACAAATCGTTTGAGGAATTTAGCTAAGTTTCTACTGGCATCAATGCAGAATTACTAACCAATTTGGAAACTGGCATCAATGGAGAATTACTAACCAATTTGGAATTTGTTACAGGCTCCATGCTCCGTAGGAATTCTTGTTGTCCCGGACATTCCGGGGCCCATGCCTCAAGCATCGCGCCAGTTTCAGCACCAAATCGCGGTCCTCTTCTGGGGTGGGCCTGATGATCGTGAGGCCTTGGCATACGCATCCAGAATGGTCCATAAATCTGGGGTCACCGTCACTGTATTCCAGTTCGTGGTATCTGCTGATAGGCGAGACAACAACGAGCAAAAATTAGACGAAAACATGCTAAAAATAATTCAATACGAGAACTCGAACAACAGCCGACTTACCATTGAGGAGGTTGTGGTAAATGATGTCGAGCAAACAATCAAATCTATAAAATCGATTGCAGGTGGTGGATACAATCTCTTACTTGTTGGGCGAAAGCAAGGAGCAAACTCGTTGGCTGATGAACAGTTAGCTGAATGGAGTGAGTACCCAGAACTTGGGGTTGTCGGGGACATTCTTGCATGTAAAGATACTGAAGCCTCTAGTGTTATTCTTGTAGTGCAGCAGCAAATTTAGATACAAAATCTAATGTAAATTATAAGGGAAGTTCATAGTAAAGAAGACTACACAGTTTACACTCACAAGCTAGAGACGGTGTCTGCTGCCTTTTGTTAATGAGAAACAGAGAAATACTTTACAGAAGAAATTAGAAAAATGTAATGGAACAAACCCTGATATGCTAATTCCGATCTTTATCTGAAACATCATCAAATATGCTTTCAATGTATACACAACTAGAAGCAGCATAAAACGAAACTAATTTAAGGCGATATAGAAGTAGAAACACAGAATTGACCCTAGCTACTGTTAATTCTAAGGTAAGCCTGGATACACAGAATCGTCCCCGTCAAATAGAAAGGTGTTCGCTGGGTTACACCCCAGAGAAAACGAGGTTTATTTTAATTAGGTCCGTGCGAAAGCACGGGGAATCTCCCTCAAAATACCAACACTGGACTGGCCGAAAGATTGGCGAACTTGTAGGGTGTAATTAATCCCGGCTAGTCTTACTTTTTAGGGTTTGAAGGAAGATTTGATAAAAACAGTTGGAGCCATCCTGATTAAATAAAATAATAACCAATCTAATCTTGCAAGAGCATACGCAGAGTGTTTTCTTCTCTCTCTCCTGGTAGCAACCGTGACATACCTTAATCAAGATAATAATATGGATGTATTGAACGAACATGCTTATTATACTGAGCTGGGGAACGTTGGTTCCACTCTATCTTATAATTGTTATAAGTCCGAGCAGAAAATAGGGGAATATCCGGATTCTCACACGACCCAATAGAGAAATGAGCATGTTGATGCACCTTCTTCAGGTGTGTTCATTACCGAGAACTGTTTCCCAGTACACATATGTAATCTGTTATATGGGTTACAGAAAGGTAGAGAACTGGGTTCAGGTGATATTGCAATTGTTGCAGCCAAATCAGTTGGCAAATATCACCTTGTATTACCAGATACATTGATTCTGAACAAATATTATTACATGTTGAGTCTGATATACAATATTACATTAGTTTCTTTATTAGATTAAAGAAGGATATAATTTTGTATTGCAGGATAATGTTGCGAACAATTTCCTTAATCAAGAGTTGATTAGATCAGGCACGTTATGTAATAGCATATATATTCTAAATCAAACCATAGTTCAAACTATATAGAACGCACACAAGAGAAGTAATTCAGAAATGAACGAATTTTTCTTGTGGCATTGTAGACTAGGTCATATCAATACGACACGACTAGCTAAGTTACATAAGGATGAATATTTGAATCCGTTTGAAATTTCATTTTATGATACTTGTCAGTCTTGTCTCAAAGGTAAAATGACCAATACTCCGTTTACTGGAAACAGAGAAAGAGTTACTGAACTCTAGGGACTGATACATGATGATGTATACGGTCCTATGTCTACACATGCCAGGGTTGGTTCTTTGTACTTCATTACATTCATCGATAATCTCTCAAGATTCGGACATGTGTTCATGTTGAAACACGAGTCTGAAGCTTTTGAGAAATATAAGTGCGAAGTAGAGAACCAGACGGGTAGAAGTATTAAAATCCTTCGATGTGATCGGGGAGGAGAATATTTGAGCACGGAGTTCCTGGATTATTTAAAAGAGAATGAGATTCTCTCAGATTTCTCCTCCGTATACTGTAAGTCCATGTCACGCACCCCACGAACTTGCGGGGAGGCGGAATATATGAAAAACGATTATCAAATCTTCGTAACACGGACTTAAGCGCATGAATCGTGTCTAAACCGTTACTAGCAAACTACGAGAGGTTTAACTACTCGGATTCGAAGTTATACCTCACGTTACTTGTCCTTCGGGTCTTCATCGCTGTCCTCCACTCCTCGTAGGCTCCTTGGAACATCGGCACCTCAACGGCCTCCTCGAGTCAAAGACGATCCACCCGAGAGCTCCTACGCCAAGCTTGATCTCTAACTTGAGATAACTAGGTTGCTCAAAGTGCTAATCTAAGCTACCTAGGAGATATAGAGTGAGGTTATGGATGTATTAGTCTAGCTAACCCTTAATCTCAACACATGAGAGGTTAGGGTTAGAGTTTCAAGAATGAGAGAGCTTGAGAAGAGAGAAGGTGATGATAAGAATGAATATGAATAATGAGCTCATTAGAATATATCAACCATAACAATTTATCAAATAAATAATATAAATGATTAATCATTATGATTGATGCATTCACCTTGTGTGATTCATCATATGACTCATTAACAAATTAATGCATCATTTAATACCAGGAATGAATCACACAAATGAGTCATTAAGCAATTAATGCTTATGCCACCTTAACCCCCAAGTCACCATGCTTCTAGAAGCTTCCCGGAAAATTACGAGAACGCCCCTCCAATCGTGAAAACACGGAAAAACTTTAGACTGTATAAATCCAATAACCTGATACTAGAATCTGGCTTAAACCAAAGCCGACTAGTAAAAACTGTCTGAATGTCGTACGTGCGTTTAAACACGTACCCTTGTCGTAAAACCATACGACCTCTATATCGTTTCGTCTGGAGCAGGGAAACTCTCTGTGTGGGACTCTAAAGACTCGACACTACGCTGGCAGTGGTTGTAACCACAGACCGCAAGCGGCACTAGCTGTACGTAACGGTCCCCAGGTAGATGTCGATAAGAAGGTCGATGAGGAAACCCATCCGAACTCTGTTAGTTATATGTATGCCCTAGAGGCCATTACTGTACATACGATGTATATTGTAGTGGATGCTAGGACATATATAGGGAGGACTTTCTTGCTCGACATGATAGTATGCTATATGGTTGTACTTTATCTTAACATGTACTCTGATTGTCTCTATATTACATGTTGATAAAGCCCTTAGGATCTGTACTCGACTACTGGGACTATGATGAGATCATACTAGTGGGGCCACGGTAGTCGACGAGTACATCCTATAACTGTTCCTAGTCGAGGGTGTATCGAGACAGGGCATCGATGCACCAGAGTAGACTAGCGTATACGCATCTTGACCCATATGATGGGCGATGGATGATCCCATATCCATCGGTGTTTGACATCAAGGATGGTGTATGGGTGCTCAGTGGAGACTGGGTACACTGGACGGACTCGCCGAGAACTCCCAGATGGTATTATACCATACGTCAGATGGCAGTTCTCTGGTGACACTGGTACAGAGTAGTCTGTTGACCCAAGATCGTCATAGAGTCTTGTGTGGTTCCCACTGTGCTTTGATTTCCATCATACCACGTCCAAGAGGGCGTGCAAAAAGGTGGCTTTTGGGTACAGTCCCGAATCACATGGAGGCAATGAGCGATAGGAGGGGATTCGTCTCTCCCGGTATAGGGAGTTGATGTTGTGCTGTGTTCGATTGGCTATAACCGGAAATCCCTGGACAGGGTTGCTGAGATTTACTGGTAAGTGTTATCAGTAGTTTCTCGAACTGTTATAGACCTCATATCGACACGACTTATCGAGCTACTGGGGTCTGACGTTTACCACCCCTAGGCGAGATATGCGACATATCAAACGACGAAACCGGACTGTACGGGAGTGTTACTGTTTGGATTCACAGGAGAAGTTACAGGCTTGCTTGTTGATCTTCTGAGCGCTCAATACCTGGGTAGCTGTTACGTTTAGCTGACCGCTTGCAGCTTGTGGGTGTTTGATATGATCATCACCTACTGCCGGCGTATTGACGATTCTTTAGAGTCCTACACAGAGATTTCTTGACTCAGGCAAAACGGAGTAGAAGCACATATGTAATATGTGCGGGACCGAGGATAATGTGATATGAGATACCGTATTATATTCTCGCGATATTTGATATCAGCCGGGTCATCAGATCAAGTGTTGATTCGATGAATCGGTACGGATAAATATTAGCCGGTTATATGCGATATAGCCGGATTGTCGGATCAAGTGTTGATTCGATAATTTAATGTATAATAATATATATGATATATTAAATTGCATTAACTAATATTTGCTCACTAAAAGATTCTTTTTCTCACTCGGGTAATACATTGATATATATGCGATATATGTTAAATGTATTATTTTATTTTGTTACAATAAATATTGTATATGTGATATATAATATTGTAACATATTATAATTATTAATGCAACATGATTAGAGGAGTTTAAACATGATTAGGGTTTGGATTAGGGTTAAACCTTCTAGTTGATTCTAGAAGCTTTTACTTTGTCATGATAAAGATATTTGTGTTGATCTTTATCCATGACTCACACTTAACCCAACCCAAACCCTAACCCTAGTAAACTCTCTACAATGGTTAGCACAACCATGGTTGCATAGATGATTATGATAACATTCTTTCTATTCATCACAAATGATTAATCATCTTCTTCCTCCTTCATTCTTCCATGAAAAACCTTGCTTGATTTTTCAAAGGTGATGAATAAATATGAGAAAAAGATAAATAAATAGAGCAAAATTCCTACTTCATCATCCTCATCTTCCCTTGCATTTAGATGAGGGTGTTCACATCATTTCATGAGTGTTAGCTTGTGTTAAAGAAACTTCAAGGTAGATCATCGTAGTATCGAAGATCGGAAGCAAAGGTTGCGTCTTTCTCTTCGTGGAACCTCTCGAGAGTCCGGATCCCGATGATCGCAGCGAAGGGACCACAACACGGAGCATATGAAGTGAAGGACCGGATCTACAAAGGTTGTAATCCCTCTCACTTAGTGTTAAAATGTTTAGCATGTTGTTTTCGCCTAATCTCAAGTTTAAAGTTCCGTATTCGGGTTGTTCGGCACGGCTAAATTTTTATTCGGGCATGGTTGATGCCTCGTAGACCCTTGTGCGCTTGCCTAGCAACCCTACAGTGGTATCAGAGCCAAGCTAGAGCTTTAGGCGAAGTCTAGACGAAGTTTAAAGTCCGATCGAACCCGAAACCCCGACTCCAAATTGCTCTCTGGAAATTTTCTGAAAATTTGGATTTTTGTCAATTAAAAATTTCTAAAAAATTCAGCAGGGTCTTATTAGAATTACTGTGAAGTTCGAGGGGGTAATTCGTCAAAAGTGCGGCGGAACCGCGGCAGAAGCCTGGCTTCTGCGGCGGTTCCGCGGCCCTTTGATGACGTCACCCCTCCTATTTTGCACAGTAATTCCTATTACACAGTGCTGAGTTCTCTGGGAATTTTTAATATTTATTCTACAGTTGAGTTTTCTGGGGTTATTTTGGGGATTCGATGTTTCGATCGGAGTATTAGATTTTGTCTATATGGCTTTCCGGATAATTTTTAGAAACTGTTAAAAAGTTCGAACGGATATCAATAACTCACTTTTTCCCCTGTCGGAAAATTTTTCAAAAGTTGGATTTTTTCTCGTGTTTAAGAATGTTCTACGTCATGCAAGTAACTCGGTGGACCCTCTAGAAGACAACAAACCTTAACTCGATTATGTGACCGTCTTGAACTGCCCTTTGAACCTTAGGGTTTGGGGCAGTACGGCGTGCCACATGTGAGGCGTTGGCTTGACCCTTCTACGGCTGGACCATTGGTACTGTGGCATGTAATGGATGTTTTTTATCTATTTTCAAGTGTTGAGATATATTGGGGAAATCTTGGGTGCTTGATGATTCGATCAGAAAGTTTAACTTTTTCTATTTATCTGGAATGTGATACAATATTTGGAATCCACAGGTAGTTATGAGATAACTAATTTGAATATTATAAACATAGCAGTTTAGTCTCCGATGATCGGTTGCCACGGAATTTTGATGTGATCAAAAGTCCGTCGCAATCACGTAGCGTACGCGGATACTCGCCGGGTAAACTTAATAGACAGCTACGCCCCATAGCCCCGACCAAGTGACTGTAGGAGAACCCCGTCGCCGAAAGCATCTGTTCGGGTGCTCGCGGCAGCGGTGTTCCGCCTTAGTGCACTTCGTCGACGGCATCTGGGGGTGCGGCCGTCTACTAAAGTTTGCGACGAGCATTCGATCAGGACGTCGGGAATCTTGTTGAATTGCCCGACTTGATATTGAAAAGAGTTTTCGATAATGAGACTAAAATGCGGGGTTTATAATTGTTAGGCATGCGATGTCTAAGGAATTCATTTGGTTAGGCATGCGATGTCTAAGGAGGTTGCGGATTCCAACTGTTGTAGTTTTACACTTTCTTTTCTGTGACCGTAAGCGTAGTATGTGGTGTATCGCCGGCTTCGTTGCTATACATCAACGACAATCGGGATACGCATACTTGCTTACGTTGATGATATGAGATATTATGTGTTGCTGTGATATGATGTATTGGATCGTCGCGTTTGAATAGCCGGGGGTTTTATGTGAGATGAGAGTTTTTTCTTTTTCATTCATGTAAAATTCATTTGTATGTAATATTCTTTTATTGGGGCACTTCCAGGTAGCGGAAGTTGTCTCCGTTGTATATTATTTACTTTTCCGCATTAGGTAGACCCAAGGCGGGGAGCACAAGTAACCGGGTTCTAGGGTCCAGTGGGAGACCATCTCGAGGTGTCGAGACCGGGTCTCCTAACCCTAGAATTGGCAGTGTTACTTGCCGCTCTCGTAGGGGTCTAGGGATGTGGGTTTGGCTATTCATCGCGACCGTGGAATCCGTGTTTTATACAGGCTCGTATTGAAAACACGGACGTTCTAGTATATCCAATATTTCATATATGTTCTTCTGCTGCAATATTCTGTGATGAGATCATATTACTGCCTGTGACGAATGTTTATATTATATATATGAGATATATGTTATATTGCAGATTTCGTTTCAAAAGAGATGCTTGTGAAGCATAATAAAATAGGACTTCATTAATGAGATTAATGAAATAAAAGAAACCTAAGATGTTGTAGAAACTTGTTTAAAAACTGGTAGCTACAGTTCTTGCTTTGCATAGCGGTGTTCCTTGTAGAACATCCAGCACCTTATTCGATAAGGAAAGGACCGAGATCCCTTCACCGGGAGTGACTCCTTTAGCAATAACTGACAGATGCTACAGACTCGGTTTGTCTTTTGATTGCTTCTATAGTTTCTGCTTTGCATAGTGATATTTGTGAAATATCCTGCACCTTATTCGATAAGGAAAGGGCCGACGGTCCCTTCACCGGGAGTGACCCATTTAGCAAAACTAGAAAAGCCACAAAAACACTCCATTTAAAATCACGCGATTCTACAACGATATAAAGTTCATTACGCAAAGGGTTTTCTTAAAAACCTGTCGTAGCCCTCCGTCATTTCAGATAAGTAATAGTTAGTATTCGTGCTGCGTTTGTTGACTCAGTCAAGGCGTAGTGTGCGGTAGCTGATTAGTGCTTATCTGCAAAGCATATGATGCGATTGGATTAGGGTAGTCGTGCGGCCTTGTTGACTCAGTCAAGGGTCGTGCGGGTGGGTTTAATTCAATCAAGAAATGTACGGGTTGAACTTTACTTGCGGTCTATGGTTTGTTAACTCAGTCAAGGTCATAGATCGCTTGGGGCAAAATATTATTGGGAATTTCAAGTGTTGAAATTTGCAATGAGATTGCATACCTTCTATAAGATAGTTGGATCCCGATACCCGCTGCGAGTAAGAGTTACTCCTGGGAAAGTTTTACACATTACAATTAGCCGATCAAGTAGGTGTCTAGAAAGGTGTTAACGGGGTTACGCCTCTGGGAAAACGAGGTTTACTTTAATTAGGTTCGTGCGAAAGCATGGAGGACCTCCCTCAAAGTACCGACACTGGCCTGGCTGAAAGATTGGCGAACTTGTAGTGTGTAATTAATCCCGGCTAGTCTTTCCTTTTAGGGTTTGAAGGAAGATTTGACTAAAACAGTGGGAGACATCCTGATTAGATATATTAGATAACCAATCTAATCTTGCAAGAGCATACGCTGAGTGTTTTCTTCTCTCTCTCTCCAGATAGCGAACATATCACGCCTTAATCAAGATAAATAATACGGATATATTGACTGAACCCGCTTGTTATACTGAGCTGGAGAACGTTGGTCCCGCTCCAACTTATAATTGTTATAAGACAGAGCAGGAAATTGGGGAATACCAGATTTCTCGTGCCGCCCAAACGAAGAAAGTGCATGCTGATGCATCATCTTCGGGTGTGTTCATTACACAGAACTGTTTCTCAGTATCCTTTACGTCCTGGGTATGTGATACCGGATCAGGATCCCGCATATGTAATCTGTTACATAGGCTACAGATAGGTAAAGAACTGAGAACGGGTGATAAGTTTCATGAGACAGAAAACGGTGCAAGTGTTGCAGCCAAGTCTGTTGGTCACTATCACCCTGTATTACCAGAATACATTGATTCTGAACAAATGTTATTAGATACCGAACCTGATATACAAAATCATATCAGTCTCTTTATTAGTAAAGAAAGGATATAATTTTGTATTGTTGGATAATGTTTTGAACATTTCCTATATCAAGAGTTGATCGGTTCAGGCACGTTATCTAAAAGCATTGACGTTCTAAATCAAACTACAGTTCTAAGTATACGGAACACACACAAGAGGAAGAGTTCAGAAATGAACGAATCCTTCTTGAGGTATTGTAGACTAGGTCATATCAATGCGACCCGACTAGCTAAGTTACATATAGATGCATATTTAAATTAGTTTGAATTTACATCTTGTGAAACTTGCCGGTCATGTCACAAAGATAAGATGACCATAGCTCTGTTTATTGGAAACAGAGAAAGAGTTAGTGAACTTTTAGGATTGATACATGCTGATGTATGAAGGTCCCCTGTCTACACATGCCAAGACTGGTTCTTTGTACTTCATTACATTCTCTGATGATCTCTCAAGATTCAGACATATGTTCCTGTTGAAACACTGGTCCGAACCTTTTGAGATATTCACAGAATATAAGTTAGAAGTAGAGAACCAAAATATGGGCAAAAGTAGTATGTCCTTTGATGAGATCAAGGAGAAGAATACTTGAGCACGGAAATCCTGGACTATTCTAAAGGAGAATGAGATTCTCTCTCAGCATTACTCCTCCTATACACCATAGCACGATGGTATATCGGGGCGGAGCAATAACACCCTATGTGATATGGTGTGCTCTATGATGAGTACTACTGAGTTTCCTATTTCCTTTTGGGAGTTATGCACTTGAGAAGCTGCATACCTGTTGAATAGGGTTCAAATCAAATCAGTTGCCTACCACTTCATATATGATATGGAAAGGGAAGAGCCCATATCTTAAGCTTGTTAAGATTTGGGGTTGTCCGACCTATGTCAAAAAGCAAAATCCGGACAAGCTCGAGGCATGGTCTGTTATGTAGAACTGGAAATGTTCCAGCTATACAAAATGCAGCTGATGATTTGGTAGAACCAAAGGATTCAATAGTAACCAACGAACCTCGGCCTCTCCGCCGATCTAGCAGGGTTCCTCACCCACCTGAGAGATACTTCGGTTTCTTTGTGACAGTGGGAGCGAGGATTGCATCATGAGATGATGACCCAACTAGTTTCGAGCTGGCCATCAGGAGTAGGACTCTGTAAGAATGGCTGGATGCTTAGCGATCTGAGACGGAATCCTTATACACCAACAAAGTATGGACTTTGGTTGCTTTATCTGAAGGGTTAAATCCCCATCAGAAGCAAGTATATCTTGAGAAGATTACTTGGTGTACATGGAAAAGTTGAGACTTTCAAAGCTAGACTTGTTAAAGGTTTGCATCATAGACCAGGTATGGATTATGTTGAAACCTTTTCTAAGGATCTATGCTTAAGTCCATCCAGATCCTACTTGCCGCGGCTACATACCATGACTACGACATCTGGTGGTTGGGTGTCATGACTGCTTTTCTAAATGATGTTTTAGAAAAGAGCGTCTATAAGTACACAGCCAGAGGGCTTCGTAGACAGTGGGAGCAGCGGAAACGTGTGCAAAATGTTTTATATGATAAAACAGGCATCGCGGAGTTGGAACATCTGTTTTGATGTGGTAGTCAAAGAGTTTGACTTCATCAAAATGGTAGATGAACCTTGTATATACGAAAAGGTAGTTGAGAGTATGGTGGTGATCCTCGTAGGGTACGTGGATGGCATACTCTTGATAGGGAAGGAGTTTCCTATGCTACGCTCGGTCAATCTCCTCTTACCACAAGGATTCTCCATATAGGATCAAAGTGATACCTCCTAAATCCTGGGTTTTGGATCTATGAGATAGATCTAAATGGATGTTAGGAAACTCACTAGTTGTAGTGAGATGGTATCAATCAATCCTGGGGAGAATCACTGGAAGGGTTCCAGGGTGATAAGGACGACTGAATGTCAGTCGCAGGCATTGTCTATACCTTCATTGGAGGGACGGTATGTTGGAAGAGTTCCAAGCTAGATACCGTGACTTACTAGACGATTAAAGGCACGATACATCGTTACCAAGGATGCTACCAAAGAGGCAGTCTGGATATATATAAGTTCATGCGATAAACTTCGTTCCTACTATTGTGTGACAATGGAGTTGTGGTTTTAGCCAAGGAACTACCGTCCCATCAGAAATCCAGATATAATTCTTAGGCAGTATCACCTGATCATGGAGATGGTTGATCTCCAAGGTGATCGAGGTTAGGAGAGTAGACACAGAGGACAACAGCGCGGATCCACTCACAAAGGCCTTTTTCCCAGTAGAGACTTTTATGGAATGGTTGAGTATGAGATACTTCAACCTCAGCTAATTGTTGGGTATGCGATACCATAACAGATGGCCCTAGTGCAAGTGGGAGATTGTTAGTTATATGTATGCCCTAGAGGCCATTACTGTACATACGATATATATTGTAGTGGATGCTAGGACATATATAGGGAGGACTTTCTTGCTCGACATGATAGTATGCTATCTGGTTGTACTTTATCTTAACATGTACTCTGATTGTCTCTATATTACATGTTGATAAAGCCCTTAGGATCTGTACTCGACTACTGGGACTATGATGAGATCATACTAGTGGGGCCACGGTAGTCGACGAGTACATCCTATAACTGTTCCTAGTCGAGGGTGTATCGAGACAGGGCATCGATGCATCAGAGTAGACTAGCGTATACGCATCTTGACCCATATGATGGGCGATGGATGATCCCATATCCATCGGTGTTTGACATCAAGGATGGTGTACGGGTGCTCAGTGGAGACTGGGTACACTGGACGGACTCGCCAAGAACTCCCAGATGGTATTATACCATACGTCAGATGACAGTTCTCCGGTGACACTGGTACAGAGTAGTCTGTTGACCCAAGATCGTCATAGAGTCTTGTGTGGTTCCCACTGTGCTTTGATTTCCATCATACCACGTCCAAGAGGGCGTGCAAAAAGGTGGCTTTTGGGTACAGTCCCGAATCACATGGAGGCAATGAGCGATAGGAGGGGATTCGTCTCTCCCGGTATAGGGAGTTGATGTTGTGCTGTGTTCGATTGGCTATAACCGGAAATCCCTGGCCAGGGTTGCTGAGATTTACTGGTAAGTGTTATCAGTAGTTTCTCGAACTGTTATAGACCTCATATCGACACGACTTATCGAGCTACTGGGGTCTGACGTTTACCACCCCTAGGCGAGATATGCGACATATCAAACGACGAGACCGGACTGTACGGGAGTGTTACTGTTTGGATTCACAGGAGAAGTTACAGGCTTGCTTGTTGATCTTCTGAGCGCTCAATACCTGGGTAGCTGTTACGTTTAGCTGACCGCTTGCAGCTTGTGGGTGTTTGATATGATCATCACCTACTGCCGGTGTATTGACGATTCTTTAGAGTCCTACACAGTGGTTTCTTGACTCAGGCAAAACGGAGTAGGAGCACATATGTGATATGTGCGGGACCGAGGATAATGTGATATGAGATACCGTATTATATTCTCGTGATATTTGATATCAGCCGGGTCATCAAATCAAGTGTTGATTCGATGAATCGGTACGGATAAATATTAGCCGGTTATATGCGATATAGCCGGATTGTCGGATCAAGTGTTGATTCGATAATTTAATGTATAATAATATATATGATATATTAAATTGCATTAACTAATATTTGCTCACTAAAAGATTCTTTTTCTCACTCGGGTAATACATTGATATATATGCAATATATGTTAAATGTATTATTTTATTTTGTTACAATAAATATTGTATGTGTGATATATAATATTGTAACATATTATAATTATTAATGCAACATGATTAGAGGAGTTTAAACATGATTAGGGTTTGGATTAGGGTTAAACCTTCTAGTTGATTCTAGAAGCTTTTACTTTGTCATGATAAAGATATTTGTGTTGATCTTTATCCATGACTCACACTTAACCCAACCCAAACCCTAACCCTAGTAAACTCTCTACAATGGTTAGTACAACCATGTGTTCCCCTCCGAACGGCGGCCCGGACTTCGCGTCCGTTGCCTGAGGTTCGGGGCAGATGCTATTTGGTTTTATCCGTCTATCTCTCCGAAGATGCCAAGTTGATTTATGGCACCGTGTATCGGAGGTTTAGACGGATGCGGCCGATGTAGCAGACTTCGTCAGATTCTCCCTCAGGGTGAGGGGTTTTTGATTGTGGGGACGCTCTTCCCTGCAGGCGCAAGCCCCTGCAGTTAATTACGCTACCGCATCGCGGTAACAACTTTCTCCTTCTCCAGAATTTCACTTCGTGTCGTGTGTGTTTGTTTTGTTTGTGGTTGCCCGTGGATTGTATACGGAGACTGAGTAATGCCGTCGCCCGTAGGACGTGGATTAGTCCAAATCCGTATTTACTTAGATTTGGGTTTGGTGTTTTTAGTTTAAGGATGCATTAGTCGCGTTGCGGCTAAGATCGACTTAAACGTTCGTTAAGGATACGTTAGTCCTGTTTTAGACTAAGATCAACTTAACGTAGTGATTAATTTAATGTATGGCCATCGGGACTCGTCACCTCTTTGACGTCGTTGAGGAATTACAACGACGGATGTCAAAGGAGTTCGGAGATGTACCCTCGAACCAGAGTTGATTGGGAGTTTTATAATCCATTTGAATGTTTAAGGATACGTTAGCCGTGTTTGGGGCTAAGATCAACTTAAACGGGACCGTTTAGATCCGGCAAAAGAGCGTTTGGAAGCTCTGTTGTTCCAGTTTAAGGACATGGTGGTCCGTCGCCAGTTTAGGGACGTAGTGGTCCATATTCCAGTTTAGGGACGTGGTGGTCCAATATTAGTTTAGGGACGTTTCGGTCCGATATTAGTTTAAGGACGTTCCGGTCCAATATTAGTTTAAGGACGTCTCGGTCCGATATTAGTTTAGGTACGTTTCGGTCCAATATTAGTTTAGGGACGTTTCGGTCCGTCGCCAGTTTAAGGACGTAGTGGTCCATTATTAGTTTAGGGACGTTTCGGTCCGTCGCCAGTTTAAGGACGTAGTGGTCCATATTCCAGTTTAGGGACGTGGTGGTCGATATTAGTTTAGGGACATTACGGTCCGATGTTAGTTTAGGGACGTTCCGGTCCGATATTAGTTTAGGGACGTTCCGGTCCGATATTAGTTTAAGGACGTCTCGGTCCGATATTAGTTTAAGGACGTCTCGGTCCGATATTAGTTTAAGGACGTTCCGGTCCGATATTAGTTTAAGGACGTCTCGGTCCGATATTAGTTTAAGGACGTCTCGGTCCGATAATAATGTGTGGTCGTTGGGACCCGTCGCCTCTCTGACGTCGTTGAAGGATTACAACGATAGATGTCAGAGGAGTTCGGAGATGTACCCTCGAACCGGAGATAAATTGATTTAAGAGAGCAATCTTGCTCGGTTAATTTAATTTAAGGACTTATGGCCAAAATTGGGCTAAGTCCAGTTCAGCACTTTATTCGCATTGCATTTTTCTTATTTAGGCTCTACAAAAGATATAGAGTATCAGTTTATTTTGGGCTCTGCCTATTTGCAAAGCATCTACTTTGTTTTGGGCTTTGCCCCTTTTAAAATGCATAGCATTCTGAATATTTTGTTTGGGCTCTACCCATTTATAAATGATGCAAAGCATCTGTTCTGGTTTGGGCTATGCCCCTTAAAATAATGCATTTGCGCTTCATTAAGCCTGTTAGGCCTTCTCTTAATTGGGCTTGGCCCTTTTTTAATGCATCTGCGCTTTGCGCTAAGTAATGAGCGCAAGTTCATATGGTGATGACACGTGTCGTGCTCTGATGAGCGCAAGCGCACTAGCGCAGTGCGATGCGCTGTTGCGCTGCGCTGTTGCGCTGCTGACACGTGGCGCGCTCTCAGCGAGTTGCGCCAATTCCAGAGAGCAAAGCTCTATCTTAAGGGCGCTTGGCGCAAGTGGTTTTATAGCCGATACGTGGCGCTCCCTTAAGAGCGCAACGGCGCAACTTGGAAGTGCAAAGCACTAAGAATCTTTTTAGATTCAAGAAGGGAAGTGCAAAGCACTGTTTAAGTTCTTGATCTAAATTAGATCAAAGAAAAATAGATTTCTTCTTTATTCGAAGAACCAGAGGTTCATAAAAGTGCAAAGCACTATTCTTTTATTCTTTTATTATTATTTTGTTTTTAAAGAACCGAAGGTTCACAAGAAGTGCAAAGCACTGTTTTCTTTTTTATATAAAGATCATTGATCTTATATATATTTTTTTTTTTAGACTAATGGTCTATTAGAAGGAATTTCTTCTAATCCATGAAGGTTCTTTACCTCTTTCTTGAGATCTTCTCAGAGTTTTCTCTGCTTAGAGTTCTTGATCTTTCGAGAAAATTGTTGATGCCTTTGAATTGAGGCTTAGGGTCCTATTTATAGTGACCACAAATCTGTTGAATTTGTTAACAGGATCTTTCCTAAGTGATTTTGGGAATTTTCCCACCGCTGGATCTTTGATCCAAAGGCCGAAGAAAATCTTCTAGTTCTGGAAAGAACAGAAAAGATTTCATAAAAATCTTAATTCAGTTTGGCGCAGATGCCCCAGCGCATGACACATGTCGCGCAGCGCAAGTGCGCTAGCGCATCTGCGCTGACACGTGTCGCGCAGCGCAGAGCGCAGCGCAACTGCGCTAGCGCATCTGCGCTGACACGTGTCACGCAGCGCAGTGTGCAGTGCAGTTGAAGCGTTGCTTCGTTTAAACAGAGCTTGGCTCTGATTGGGTGCGCTTTCTGGGCGCTGCGCGCGGGACTTGAAGCTTTGCTTCAAAATTTGAATTTTGAATTCAAACAGAGCTTTGCTCTAATTGGGCGAAACACCATGGTTGCATAAATGATTATGATAACATTCTTTCTATTCATCACAAATGATTAATCATCTTCTTCCTCCTTCATTCTTCCATGAAAAACCTTGCTTGATTTTTCAAAGGTGATGAATAAATATGAGAAAAAGATAAATAAATAGAGCAAAATTCCTACTTCATCATCCTCATCTTCCCTTGCATTTAGATGAGGGTGTTCACATCATTTCATGAGTGTTAGCTTGTGTTAAAGAAACTTCAAGGTAGATCATCGTAGTATCGAAGATCGGAAGCAAAGGTTGCGTCTTTCTCTTCGTGGAACCTCTCGAGAGTCCGGATCCCGATGATCGCAGCGAAGGGACCACAACACGGAGCATATGAAGTGAAGGACCGGATCTACAAAGGTTGTAATCCCTCTCACTTAGTGTTAAAATGTTTAGCATGTTGTTTTCGCCTAATCTCAAGTTTAAAGTTCCGTATTCGGGTTGTTCGGCACGGCTAAATTTTTATTCGGGCATGGTTGATGCCTCGTAGACCCTTGTGCGCGTGCCTAGCAACCCTACAAACTCCTACTGAGCCTGATGTAATAATCTCCGTACAGTCCGGTCTGTTCGTCTAAGTGTTAGTTATGTATATATCCAAGCATCCATCATAATATACATCATATGTACAACAATGGCCTCTAGGGCATATACATAGACTAAGACTATCGCATATCGAGCCTAGGGGCGGCAAGCGTCAGTCCCCTAATAGCAGTATAAGTCGTGTCGGAACGTAGCCCATTACACCGTGAGAAACTACTGGAACCTACCGGTAAATCTCGCTTGCTCTGGCCAGGGACTTTGCGTAATGGCTCTCTGACACAGCGCGATATCAACTCCCAATACCGGGAGAGACGAATCCTTTCTAACCGCCACTGCCTCCAAGTGCTCGGGACTGCACCCAACTGTTACCTGTTTGCACGACTCCTTTGAGCCGTGGTAGGGTAGCAATCTAAGAACAGTGGGACACACTTGAGGCGAAGTAGCAGTGTCAAGTCTGCGGACTATGTTGTACTCATGTCACCTGGGAACTGTTAACTGACGATGGGTATAATACCATCCAACAGTTCCCCTGCGAGTCCTGTCTGGTGTACCCGTAACCTAACGAGCACCTGTATACTATCTCCAGTACGACGTACTGATGGCTGTGGGACAGACCATCTCCCCAACTGGGATGAGAAGCGTACACACTAGTCTACTATGGAGTATCGATGCCCAGTCTCGATAATCCTATGACTAGGGACAAGTATAGGATGTTGCTTATAGACTACCCAGCCCCCACTAATGTGACTGCCATCACAATGCCGGTAATCAAGCAAAGATCCTATGGGCTCTACTAATATGTATAAGTGATACGTTACAAGAAACATATGCACATATTAAAGTAGACACAAACCAAGTAGCATACTACCATTTTTTAGCAAGACTGTATATACAACTGTGAATATCCCAAGCTTTCATTAAGTAATATACATATAAGTATGATACAATAATGGCCCCTAGGGCATATACACTAACAATCTCCCACTTGCACTAGGGCCATGAGCTGGCATATCGTAGACCTATCATCTCGAATAGCCTCTCGAACTGCGTCTGAGGAATGGCCTTTGTGAATGGATCAGCAATGTTATTCTCCGTCTCTACTCTTTTCACCTCGATCTCCCGGCGATCTACGATCTCCCTGATCAGGTGATACCGCCTTAAGATGTGTCTGGATTTCTGATGGGACCTGAGTTCCTTCGCTAAAACTATAGCGCCGTTGTTGTCACAATACAAAGGTATTGGATCAACACTGGTAGGAACCACCTGAAGTTCTATGAGGAACTTCTTCATCCAGACAGCTTCTTTTGCGGCATCGCAAGCAGCTATGTACTCCACTTCCATTGTTGAGTCAGCAACGGTCTCCTGCTTGGAACTCTTCCAATAGACCGCCCCTCCATTGAGGGTAAAGACATAACCTGACATGGACTTGGAGTCATCCTTGTCACTCTGGAAGCCGGAGTCGGCAAAGGCCTCTATCTGGAGGTCTTTTCCGCCATACACCAAGAACATCTCCTTAGTCCTCCTCAGGTATATGAGAATGTTCTTTACTGCTATCCAGTGATTCTCCTATGGGTTTGCCTGATACCGGCTTACAACGCTTAATGCGTATGCTACATCTGGTCTGGTACATAACATCGCATACATTATAGAGCCTACCGCTGAAGCGTAGGGTATAATTGACATGCGATCCCTTTCCAAATCAGTCTTGGGAGACATATCTTTGGAGAGGGTGATTCCGTGACAAGCCGGTAGGTTACCGCACTTAGAATCTTCCATACTGAATCTTTTCAATATGGTGTCTATGTACCTGAACTGCGAAAGTCCCAACATCCTCTTTGATCTATCACGATAGATCTGGATCCCCAGAATGTAGGTGGCATCACCCAGGTCTTTCATGGAGAATTTCTGTGACAAAAATCTTTTGACTGACTGTAACATAGGAATATCATTTCCTATTAGGAGAATGTCATCCACGTACAAGACGAGGAATACTACAGCTCTCCCTACAATCTTTCTGTATATGCATGGTTCATCTGGATTTTTGATAAAGTCAAATTCTTTGACAGCATCATCAAAACAGATGTTCCAACTCCGAGATGCCTGCTTTAGTCCATAAATGGATTTAAGCAACTTGCATACTTTACCGCTGCTCTCACTCTGAATGAATCCCTCTAGCTGATCCATATAGACGCATTCTTCCAAATTACCATTTAGAAAGGCCGTCTTTATGTCCATCTGCCAGATCTCATAATCGTGGAAGGCGTCAATAGCAAGAAGGACCCGAATGGATTTAAGCATAGCCACTGGAGAAAAGGTCTCGTCATAGTCCAAACCAGGTCTTTGACGGAAACCCTTTGCAACAAGTCTAGCCTTATAGGTTTCAACCTGTCTATCTACACCAATCTTCTTTCTGAAGATCCATTTGTATCCTACGGGTTTTACCCCATCTGGAGCAATGTCCAAAGTCCATACTTTGTTAGTGTACATGGACTCCATTTCGGTCCGCATTGCATCCAGCCATTTTATTGAGTCACTGCTCTGAATGGCTTGCTGGAAGCTAGTAGGCTCAACATAGTCAATAGTGCAATCTTCTCTATCCCCGTCTATGAGAAAACCATAGTATCTCTCGGGCGGATGAGACTGCCTACTACTCCTGCGGAGTGGCGTCGGGATGTCCCTTTCTTCTGAAAGCTCTGGTTCTACCAAGCTTTCAGTAATAGCTTGTGGTTCTGGAATTTCTTCCAGTTCTATTGCGCTTCCACTTATCTGATTTTCTAAAAACTCAGTTTCCAAGAAGCGAGCATTATGAGAAACAAAAATCTTTTGTTCCTCTGCGTAATAGAAATATTATCCTTTGGAGTTCTTTGGATATCCCACAAACTTACACTGTACTGATCGTGCCTCAAGCTTGTCCGCATGCTGCTTCTTTACAAAAGCTGGACATCCCCATATCTTAATATGCTTAAGATAGGGTTTCTTTCCACACCACATCTGATATGGTGAAGTAGGCACAGTCTTAGTTGGAACTCGGTTCAAAAGGTATGCAGCTGATTCTAATGCATATCCCTAGAATGATCGTGGTAACCCAGCCTTACTTATCATGGAACGAACCATATCCAATAGGGTTCGATTCCTTCTTTCTGATACACCGTTGTGTTGTGGTGTGTATGGAGGAGTAAGCTGAGAGAGAATTCCATTCTCTTTTAAGTAACCTAGGAACTCGGCACTTAAGTATTCACCACCTCGATCAGATCTCAGTGTCTTGATACTTTTGCCTGTTTGGTTTTCCACTTCATTGTTGTATTCTTGGAATTTCTCAAAGGCCTCGGATTTATGTTTCATTAAGAAGACATATCCATACCTAGAGAAATCATCCGTAAAAGTAATGAAGTAGGAATAACCACCTCGCGCATGTGTAGACATTGGATCGCACACATCACTGTGTATGAGTCCTAAGAGCTCGCTCGCTCTTACTCCGTGTCCAGTAAACGGAGTCTTTGTCATCTTTCCCATAAGACAAGATTCATAAGTAGCATAAGATTAATATTCGAACGGATTCAAATATCCTTCTCTATGTAACTTAGTTAATCGTGTTTCATTGATGTGACCTATTCTACAATGCCATAAGAAAGCCTGATTTATTTATGGAGACTTTCTTTTCAGTGTGTTCTGGACATTGAAAACCTGAGCTTGACTTAATACGTATATACCGTTATCTAATGTACCTGACCCAATCAGAACTTGATTTAGGTGGATGTTAACTACATCTCTTACGAATGTAAAATCATATCCCTCTCTCGAAAGTGAGGATACTGATATGATATTACAAGTCATACTAGGTATATATAAACAGTTACGTAAAATCAATATATGCCCACTTGTCAAACCTAGGCGATATTCTCCCACGGATTCAGCGTTCATTGTCATTCCGTTTGCAACTTTGAGAGACCAATCACCTACCTTTATAACTCTACGGTTTCTCAAAGCATGTAATGAATTACAGATATGAGATCCTGCTCCAGTATCTAGTACCCAGGAAGTAGAGTTAATTGACATACAGTTCTCAATTACAAATACACTAGAGGCCGAAGCCACAACATGCTTCGTATTCTGGCTACTGGCTTCCAAAGCCCTGCAATCATTCTGCCAATGCCCAATCCCATAACAATAGGAACGTCCCTCTTTTACTAAATTCAGTCCCGAAACTTTTGCCTTTCTCTTTCCTTCTACTTCCCTGGTTTCCTTCAGGGTAGAAGGTAGAGACTGTAGAATCAAGTCAGTATCTGACCTGTTTCCCAACGTGGTCTCTGGGTCCTTGAGCTTCTCAATATATCTAGTCATTGTAAGGACGTTGTCCCCTACATATGACTCGACAGCCAACCTCGCTTGAATTAATTCGTTCGAGGTCTCATATCTCGTGATATGAGATTGCTCTCCATATAAATCTTTGTTATGGAGAAAGATGGAAACTATGTCCATCTTCTCGTACTGCTTCTGGTATATACCATCAACTGAAGCTAACACGAGGCACTTGGCTTTCGTTTTATCCTTTTCCCTTGTCTGATGGATATCCATATCCGCGACGGTGGAAACTGGACCTGGGACGGCGGGATCTTGAGTAGTAATAGGGTGGTCCAGCTTATCATAGGCAATGGACATCTGGACAGACTTTTGCCAGTCATATAAGTCAGATTCAGTCAACTTGTTATCTAGATGTAACCTAGTCGTGGTCACAAGGTCGCTGCAATTAAGAGAGAGAGAAGAAAACACTTTTAGCATGATGCTCTTGCAAGTTTAGAGTGGTTTTTAATTTATCTAAACAGGATGGCTCCCACTGTTTCTCGAATCCTTCCTCAAACCATAAAAGAAGAATTAGCCAGGACTATTCTCACCGTACAATACTTGCTTAACCGTTCATCCAGATCAATGTCGATACTTCGAGGGAGGTTTTCCAACGCTTTCGCGAAGTTCCTTAATTAAAGAACCTCTTTTCTCTGGAGGCGTGACCCCGCCGACACCTTTCTAGGCACCTACTTGGTTTATAGCATTGATCGTTAAGTGACAAATCTCCTGATAAGTAGTATATACTCACAGTAAGATCGGGCTCCAAAATATCATCGTATGATAATGTTGAAGGAATCCTACCAACATTCATCAAACTCCAAAATGGTATGCAATACCTGCAAATTTCAGTTTCTTTAGAAATTCCCGATGTAGATTTTTGCCCCATGCTCTTATGACCTTGACTTTGGCCAAACAAATCATAAGTCGCATGTCAAGTTCTACCCGTCATTTTCCAGGTTAATTTGAACCCATCCGTACATACTCTTGACTTTGGCCAAACAAGACAGTACGAGTGTCCCAAACCAACGCATCTATCTATGCTACATATGAATATCCAACAGCTACCAAACATTGTGCCTTGACTTTGGCCAAACAAACACAGCTTGAATACAATTGACTATCCATATGAAATGACGGAGGGCTACGACTGGTTTTGGCAAAACCGTGAACGTAGTGAACTTGATATAATCGAAGGAACCTGATACTTTTCAAAAGGAGTGGTTAAAGCTCCGCAATTAAAAAATTCCGATCTTTTTAAAATAACCGAATGGTTTCTTTTAAATTTATTCCAACGACTTAACTTTGGTTTATCTTCTTTGCATTATAATAATGTGTCCTATCATTTATCCTATCATTGCAGAAAACAACGAAAATACCATGTCCTCTTATGCCATCCGCATTCGCCACGGGGTCCCGTCATCACCCGTTAGGTTACTTAACTAACGACAGAGCGGGGCTGGGCTAGCACGGGTGTAAAACATAAGTGACGTCTAATAGCTATCATATATAGATATTGTACATTCGTCAGACGCAATAATAAGCATTCCGGATCACAGATGAACTTTATTGGATATACTAGCAATCCGCATTTGCTTTGAGCCTGCAATAAAAGACGGATTACACAGTTGTGATGAATAGCCATTACCCCAACCCTAGACCCCTACGGGTACGGCAAAGTACCCGCCAAGTATCCGAAGTGAAGCGGTCTCCCTCAACAACGTGAGTAGGCCACTAAACACTTCAACGTACCCGGTAGTTTGTGTACCCCGCCTTGGGTCTATCCAAGGAGCAAAAATAGTAAAAAGAAATAATACAACGGTGGCTACAACCGCAACCTGGATGCGCCCCGCAAAAGAATATTACATCATATTACATTTAAATCGAATGAATGAATATTAAACCCATCTAAAACCCCGTCTAATCATTACAACACTCCAATCAAGTCCATATACACAAACAGTAAACATTACAAAAATGTGCAACCCCCTGCCAACCGACATACTAGCAGTTAGGGGAGGTTTACGAACACATTAAACATTACAGATAAAAACCCAATTAGCAAATAGCTTAGAACATCGATCAGCAACCTTTTTCCGTGTCTACCCCAAAAGCAAACCAGCATTGAAGTAACCTGGGCAGAAACAGAATATACAGGAAAACAGAACACCAAAATATATGAATTTTAGAGTAAATCGGAGTCAACTCGGGGTTGACTCCGCTGCGGATCTGCGGCCAAAAGCACACTCTTGCCGCGGATCCGCGGCCATCAAGCCGAGTTAGAACTCCGTATTTTCCCAGAATTCTTATATTTACCTGCTGTGAATTTTAAGGCATATCAAATATTTTTTTAGACATGTTTAAAATTAACAAAACTGTTAGGGTACCGGTGTTTCGTTTTTGCGTTTTCCGTCGATCGAACTTCTAATTAGTTGCTAACAAGATAGTAATGGTTTAGTTGTCTCTGATACCACTGTAAGTCCATGTCACGCACCCCACGAACTTGCGGGGAGGTGGAATATATGAAAAACGATTATCAAAGCTTCGTAGCACGGACTTGAGCGCATGAATCGTGTCTAAACCGTTATTAGCAAACTACGAGAGGTTTAACTACTCGGATTCAAAGTTATACCGCACGTTACTTGTCCTTCGGGTCTTCATCGCTGTCCTCCACTCCTCGTAGGCTCCTTGGAACATCGGCACCTCAACGGCCTCCTCGAGTCAAAGACGATCCACCCGAGAGCTCCTACGCCAAGCTTGATCTCTAACTTGAGATAACTAGGTTGCTCAAAGTGCTAATCTAAGCTACCTAGGGGATATAGAGTGAGGTTATGGATGTATTAGTCTAGCTAACCCTTAATCTCAACACATGAGAGGTTAGGGTTAGGGTTTCAAGAATGAGAGAGCTTGGGGAGAGAAAAGGTGATGATAAGAATGAATATGAATAATGAGCTCATTAGAATATATCAACCATAACAATTTATCAAATAAATAATATAAATGATTAATCATCATGGTTGATGCATTCACCTTGTGTGATTCATCGTATGACTTATTAACAAATTAATGCATCATTTAATACCAAGGATGAATCACACAAATGAGTCATTAAGCAATTAATGCTTATGCCACCTTAACCCCCAAGTCACCATGCTTCTAGAAGCTTCCCGGAAAATTACGAGAACGCCCCTCCAATCCGTGAAAACACGGAAAAACTTTAGACTGTATAAATCCAATAACCTGATACTAGAATCTGGCTTAAACCAAAGCCGACTAGTAAAAACTGTCCGAATGTCTTATGTGCGTTTAAACACGTATGCGTCCAAACCCTTGTCGTAAAACCATACGACCTCTATATCGTTTCGCCTGGAGCAGGGAAACTCTCTGTGTGGGACTCTAAAGACTCGACACTACGCTGGCAGTGGGTTTAACCACAGACCGCAAGCGGCACTAGCTGTAAGTAACGGTCCCTAGGTAGATGTCGATAAGAAGGCCGATGAGGAAACCCATCCGAACTCCTACTGAGCTGTAACGTTTTGAAAATCGTTTCGGTGAAATTTCGAAAAATCGGTAAGATAAGGGTGTTTTCGGTAAAAAGTCAAAATACAAATATCTTACTATAAAAATTAAATATACATATTCTAGCTATGTAATTGCTATTATTTGGTGTTTATTGAGCCGCTGGTGAAATTTCAAATTTTCTGAAAAAAATATTATTTTATTATTATTTTAAGCCGTCACTAATACATTTAATTAGGGAAAATTACAAATTGGAATGAGTTGAAACAAATTTTGTGCATCATAAAACATTAAATAAAATTTTATCATGTGGTTTTTGGAACGAAATCATTTGCCAAAACGGTTTAGAAATTATTGAAGAAAAAAAAAGAAAATGGATAAATGAGTTGGGCTTTGACTTTGTGGGTTGACTTGGCTTATTTCCCCACCTCACTCTCTCTCCTCCCCTCCCCATATTATGGCCGAACCTCTCTTCTTACTGCTGCAACAGCAGCCCCCTCTCATTTCCCCCATTTCCCCTTCTCCTTCAACCTCAAAAACCCTTCAAAAATGCATCAAAAATCCTACAAAATCAAAATCAAGCTCCTACCCATTTTTCCTTAGTCCCTATAGCATGGATCTTGGTGCAAAGATTTCAATTTGGAGGGCTAGATTTCTAGTTGGATCAATGGGTTGTGAGGTATAAAAATCTTGACCCTTTTTGTTAAATTGTTGTTTAATTATGATAGTCTATTTTATTCGAGTGTTAATTTGGTTGTGATTGCTAGTTTAAGAAATTCTAGAAAAGGGTAAAATTTTTTATTAGGGTTGTTATCATTAGATTGTGGTCTTAATGAATAGATTAACATGTTTTTGTTATGTAAAACTTAATCTTGTTACATCTTGCTAATTGCTACCTTTAAATTGTCCAAATTGCATAATATTGCAAACTAGGTTTTCAAAATTAAGTTAAATTGTTAGATAAAAATTCTAATTATGGTTTCATAGCATTATTAACATTATAATGAGTGGTTTAATACCTTAGGTTATGCAAAACTAAGCTTAATTGATAAATTGTGAATTTTTGCTTGAAAATTGTTAAAATTGGATAATTTGTAAACTAGGTTTTTGGGGTTAATGAAATTTAATGAGATTAAATTGTGGAAATGGTTTATATAACTTAGTTATGATATTTAGTGGATATTATGGCCATTAGTTTTGTTAAAATGTCAAGTTTCGAATTAAAACGGTAAGTAAGTGTTTTCTAAGTTTTGTGAAATAAACCGATTTGATCAATTTTTTGGTTTTGATGATTTGCATCGTATTTCATATATTTTTAGTGATTTATGAAACCATGATTGGTATGTTTGGTTTTAACTCGATGATCTGACGTTTGTACGACGATATCGAGGGTTGGTGGTGGTTTTGAAAGCGTGGTCCATAGGTTCTAACCTATAGGCCTTTGGCGTGTCGATTTGGTTTTCCGATATGATTTTAATGCGCATTTGCGATTATGTATATGTGTAGGTACCCCACGTGATGTCGAGACGTTGAAGATGAAGAGGGTGACATCGGCATCGGCAAACAAGGAGCAGGTGAGTAGATTTATATCTACGGGGAGAAGTCGGGTGGATGGCGTATAGCACCCCCGCAGTCCGTAATTAGTACTATGTAGTATATTTGTATGTGTGATAGTTAGTGTGTTATGGTTAGTTAAGGGTAGAAATAACTAGCGTAGTTCCTAGTTGCGAACCATAGGATAGATTTGCACCCACACGCATACACTTGTGTGTTTCTTATACTTGCACGATGTTTGATGATATGGGATGACTTTGGAGTTGAGTCGATGATGTGGGCTTTGTGCCGCGAGATCGGTGATTTGATATGATTCGTATTTGGGATACGAAATGTGATTCTTGCGGGTTCGGGATGTGTGTTTACCCCCCGCATTCATACTTTGTAGATGATATCAGTTGTACTAGACTTATATCAGTACCCCAGATTATATGATATGATAAGTGATATCTGAAATGTGATGAGATAGTGTGATATTGAACCGTACCCAGCTTTTGGGATGCCGTACGACGATTTACCGTACGAGCCTATATTGATGATAGATCCGTGCTCATGACTTGAGGATGTCAGATGAGATACTGTATCGTACGCGATACTATTGAGGCGGGATCACCGACTTATATATATTTATATATCGACTCAGATGTTAGGCGGTTTCCTTACCTGTAGCTCAGCTTGTTAGTTCGGCCGTATAGTTTAGTGTAGTTGTTAGAGTAGATTAGACTTCTTACCTATTTCAAAAACTAACGAATCGTGGGCATTTTTAAAGACAGCTCAAGGGAATCTACGGACATTTCAAAAACGACGTATCTTTTCATAAAAACACCGTAGCCCTATTTTCAAAACCCCATGATTCGTGTTATTTCAAAAGGCACCATTCGTAGGACTTATATTAGATTAATGCAGATTAGTTTTGGTTACGTCTAGTTTCAGCTCCCACTTTTTCTTTGTGGTTCGCTTTGCATCGCATTCTTATATTATGTTTCATACTCCATTTTAATATCATGCTGATAGGACACCAGCACCATTACCGATGATGCGTATGTACCACGTACACTTACTTGCCGGCTCACACACATCTTCATCGTTAATTGCCATGTCACGTACACCTTAGAAAATATATTATTGCTTGACATAGCCTATTAGCGAATAGTTTGGACATTGTAGTTATTACCTGCTACTTCATGCATACTGTTATTCATTGTTATGCCGCATTCATGGATTCTCATGCATATATTCACTATTTCGCATGCTATTGAGGTTTGGATTTGGATTTCTATGAGATTTTCTGGATTTGGAGGAAAACCGCAAAAACACAAATAAACATATTCTCTCTTTTAAAATAAAAAGTGCGGTTTTCCCATGATGTATGAGTCGTCCACCATGAGTTTGCTGATGGATTTGGAAACCCGATTCGAGGAGACGGATGAACCGTTTCGGGTACATGGTGGACCCGGTGTGGTACCCCGGGGCAAGAGGAATGTGGTGATGACGTTGAGCCTGGCAGGGGAGTACTACCTACCGGTGATTTTACCCGACACGTCGGATATCCGGAGGATACCGTCGTGGTCTTGAGATTTATGGTAGGGGCCGGTCTGGACTGACGGCGCCCTAGATATTGTTGTTGAGACTTTGAGATATCGGGATATTGGGATTTCGTTCGTGCCGATGCTAGGCACAGTTTTATGCTGATTTCATTATGGTACCTCATTTTAAAAATATAAGGGAAATCTCACTAAAGTATGAAAACAACTGCTTCATGTAAATGTATTCTGTTTTCACGCATTCATATCTCATTCTTATGATATATTGCTACCTGAGGCACTGACACGGGCACATGAAATTATACTCGGGTTAGATTTTACCCTAGACATTGTCATAGGCTGCCTGTTATACATATTGAGGATATTTTCTGATCATTGACCTAGGTTGCGTTATTTATGCGATTTTTGTGCGTAGATATTTTTCTATTCACGAGTTGGCAACTCACCCCCGTTGTGCCCCAGCTTCTTGCAGGTTTGCCGTACAGGTTTCTTTACGGCTTTGCGGGCTCAGTTTCATTCGGGTGACTTGCTAGTAGATGGGTTTTTCTTGTATCGTACCCATCATATTACCTTGTATAATATTATTCCGTTGTATCTAGTAAATTCCATCAACCAAACATGTATTTTTTTTTTGAGATAGAGACCAGTGTTGTTTATTCCTTCGACCTTAGAGTCGCTCGTTATATTTCTGGTGGTTTTGAGTTTCCTTTTGAGTTTTGATCCTCGCCGTTGGCGTTGTATATTATTTTGTTTGTGTGGTTGTGACCGTCGATTGACGAAGAGCTAGCTCCCGCTTGGGGATGCCTTTTTCTTGATTTCGTATACTATTCATGTTGTATCCCGTTTGGGGGCCAGTATTTACAAAGGAGACTCTGCCGAAATTTTCAGTAAATTTTTGATGTTTTAAAAACCGCATAATTCGGCTTATGCTATTGAAATTACTTGCTTTAAGTTGGTTTTTCCTACTCTCTACTACTCTTCTTGGTTTGGATTTCTGGGTTTTCGGTTTACTTAGATTACGTACGCCTCGAGACGTTCGTAGTTTAAGTGTCGGTCATGTTCCGTACTTTCGGGTCGTGACAAAGTTGGTATCAGAGCGTTAGGTTTTACCTTCGGAGCGTAGGATGACCCTTGGTTGATGGAATAGGTGACTAAAGTAGAGTGACGTACCGTTGGTATGTTCCGCGGCATATTTACGACACGCCACTCCACTTATGAAGCCTTAGGATGTACATTTCCTTGTTCAGTATTATATTCCTTCCTGATCTAGCCTCGTCGGTACCAGTTTGGTTTTGCTGCTACGGTTACCGGCAGGGAGAGCTACGGCTAGAGCTGCGGTCAGCACAAGCTCGTCACGAACGAGGACTGACCAGGGCGAAATTCCGGCGACACACGATTGCAGAGATGTGTCATTTTACTGTGTTTCCGCGCCACGAGCGTTTGGCGGATCGCCTTTATGAGGTTACTCGGAGGTGCTGATCGACACTAGAGGATTGAGCCACTGACAGAGGCCAGCCAGATTTTGATGACCGTTGGTGTGTTGCTTATTCATGATGGTCGAGGCACTGTTCAGCGTGCAGATGAGCGAGCTAGTTATTGCTGCGAACGACGAGATATTGCCCCAGATGATGTCGTTAGTGCAGAACGAGTTGTACTAAGAGATGATAGAAGGTCGCTAGTCATCGAGGATGAATGACTAGGATTTGTGGATCGTTCGCCTACCCTGATGCGAGGTCATCAGATAGATTGATTCCAGCTGGAGACGATTTCACGCGGAGACGTTGAGAGTCGACAGAGACGATCGAATGTCAGCAACCTATTATTCCAAGTTTTAAGTAGTCGAAAAGACATGCAGGCAATTCTATGGTCCCTCTAGAAGAATGAAACCCTAACTCGACTTAATGACCGTGTGAAAGCCTCTGAACCTTCGGGTTTGCGGCAGTTCTACGGCGCCATTAGTGAGGCTTGGGTTTGCCCTTCTACGGCTGGACCACCGATGCTGTGGTATGTACTCGATACTATTAAACTGTGCCCAAGATGTTGAGCTCTTGGGGGATTATGAGGTTTTGACGACTCGATCGGATGGCTCGACTTAATTCGGATGCTAGGTGGTAAGATGCATTTCTTGGGAGACTCCAGATACAAGGATAGCCGTTGGAGCTCAGTCCATGCAGCCACAACGAGACGAGTCCGAAGCGGTCGACATTAGAGAAAATGGAGTAAGAGGTTCGTATAAGATCCAGATATGAAGACGTTCCCCTCCGCCGACATCAGAGATGCGATGCGCATGCCGAGGCAGAGTACTGGATATACCTTCCAGAAGGAGTCGCGATGAGTATGCAGTCGTTCCAGAGCAAGATGCAGATATAGGAAAGGACAATGACTTCCGGACAGTTGGCAGAGACGAGACATGGAAGAGACCGTGAGCAGGATTCCTTCCAGGACACTGCTGCAATGATACTTGCACCCAGGATCAGATGTGTCACGTATATTCAGAGAGCCAGAGGCCGATGCCAGTGATATGCTATCTTATGAGTGGTCGCAATGATTGACCGAGAAATGACCAGAGAAGTGCCAGAATGGGATCATCCCCGTTAGCACACCTGACCGGGCCGATGAGCCGATGGACCGAAAGATTTGTAATTCACAGTGAAGACCTTGACCCAGGAGTGGTCATGGTTACGCACGCCAGCAGGACAGAGTTCATGATCATCGACGAGACGTCCCACTAGTGACCGTGACAGTTGGCCGAGATTCTTATAGAATGCACTTGAGCGGTACTATTCCGCCATTATTGATTCCGATGTTTTGGGTGATTTATTCGTATGATTTGATTTTTGATGATTGAGAATTTACGATTCTTGCACAGTGTTGCACTTGATATCGTTTTCGTGCTTGGGTTTCACATGTTTGTGATTTTACGGTTTCAGACATTTGAGTTGATTTTGTGCGTATGCACGCACACGATTTCGTTCCTGCACTCTGTATAGTTTATATATGCTTGCAGTGCAGTGATACGCCTTTTGTGCGCTTAGATGCACTGGACTTCGATTTCGATTGTGATACTCGATATTTGTTTTGTGCACCTTGTGCACCTGATTGATTTTGCGCACGTTCGGCGCTTGATATTGGATTTCATGATTTCGTGCACGATAGATGCACCTGATTTGAATTTTCGCGCATGTCTTGAGATGCGATTTTGGTGCACACCAGATGCACTAAATCGAGATTTTTCGTGCATGTCAGATGCACCTGATTTTGCTGTCAGGCACACATGTTGCCTACGACAGATGTTTCGTGCACACCCGATGCACTTAGATGTTGTTTCTGTGCGCATGTATGGCACATTCATGGATTTTGATATCCGTGCGCACCAGACGCACGTAGCATTCATGTGCATATTTTGGGATTTATTTCGTATAGAGCAGTACGTTTTTATGATATTGCTATGTGATTTCGTACTGAGCAGGACTAGTCAGAGGACAGTATCTGAATATATTTTGCATGCGTTGATAGTTATTGAGGGGATTTCCAAAAAGCGAGCTATAGCCTCAGTATTTACCTACGTGTCTGATATGACACGAAATGTTTAAAACAAGGAGACCCTTCTAAATTGTTTCCAAAACGGCGGAACGTACATTTCAAACAAAGGTATATATGTATATAGTTATTTTCTTATGGTAGACGTCCGCCACTGTGCAGTGTTATACGCGTGCACAGCGACTTAAGGAGATTTGGCATGCATTTCCTTCAAATACTTACATATATAGATTCGATATTTACATGTATAGTTTCGAGTTATGGCATATTGGTTTTGATTTGGATTTGGCATTGATGTCTTCTCCATGACTCCGATGATTGCGGGATGCTTGACGGAGTTTTGATTTGAGTTATATGCTCATTTTTCAAGCGCATGCGCTGCGCTACGATTTGTCTTATGTATTTACAATTTCGGAGCCCCGACGACTTGATGGTTTTTCTTAAATGTTTTAGTATTTGGGGGAGTTTGAATTTAAATTCGGGGACCGAATTTCTTTAAGGGGGAAGATTGTAACGTTTTGAAAATCGTTTCGGTGAAATTTCGAAAAATCGGTAAGATAAGGGTGTTTTCGGTAAAAAGTCAAAATACAAATATCTTACTATAAAAATTAAATATACATATTCTAGCTATGTAATTGCTATTATTTGGTGTTTATTGAGCCGCTGGTGAAATTTCAAATTTTCTGAAAAAAATATTATTTTATTATTATTTTAAGCCGTCACTAATACATTTAATTAGGGAAAATTACAAATTGGAATGAGTTGAAACAAATTTTGTGCATCATAAAACATTAAATAAAATTTTATCATGTGGTTTTTGGAACGAAATCATTTGCCAAAACGGTTTAGAAATTATTGAAGAAAAAAAAAGAAAATGGATAAATGAGTTGGGCTTTGACTTTGTGGGTTGACTTGGCTTATTTCCCCACCTCACTCTCTCTCCTCCCCTCCCCATATTATGGCCGAACCTCTCTTCTTACTGCTGCAACAGCAGCCCCCTCCCATTTCCCCCATTTCCCCTTCTCCTTCAACCTCAAAAACCCTTCAAAAATGCATCAAAAATCCTACAAAATCAAAATCAAGCTCCTACCCATTTTTCCTTAGTCCCTATAGCATGGATCTTGGTGCAAAGATTTCAATTTGGAGGGCTAGATTTCTAGTTGGATCAATGGGTTGTGAGGTATAAAAATCTTGACCCTTTTTGTTAAATTGTTGTTTAATTATGATAGTCTATTTTATTCGAGTGTTAATTTGGTTGTGATTGCTAGTTTAAGAAATTCTAGAAAAGGGTAAAATTTTTTATTAGGGTTGTTATCATTAGATTGTGATCTTAATGAATAGATTAACATGTTTTTGTTATGTAAAACTTAATCTTGTTACATCTTGCTAATTGCTACCTTTAAATTGTCCAAATTGCATAATATTGCAAACTAGGTTTTCAAAATTAAGTTAAATTGTTAGATAAAAATTCTAATTATGGTTTCATAGCATTATTAACATTATAATGAGTGGTTTAATACCTTAGGTTATGCAAAACTAAGCTTAATTGATAAATTGTGAATTTTTGCTTGAAAATTGTTAAAATTGGATAATTTGTAAACTAGGTTTTTGGGGTTAATGAAATTTAATGAGATTAAATTGTGGAAATGGTTTATATAACTTAGTTATGATATTTAGTGGATATTATGGCCATTAGTTTTGTTAAAATGTCAAGTTTCGAATTAAAACGGTAAGTAAGTGTTTTCTAAGTTTTGTGAAATAAACCGATTTGATCAATTTTTTGGTTTTGATGATTTGCATCGTATTTCATATATTTTTAGTGATTTATGAAACCATGATTGGTATGTTTGGTTTTAACTCGATGATCTGACGTTTGTACGACGATATCGAGGGTTGGTGGTGGTTTTGAAAGCGTGGTCCATAGGTTCTAACCTATAGGCCTTTGGCGTGTCGATTTGGTTTTCCGATATGATTTTAATGCGCATTTGCGATTATGTATATGTGTAGGTACCCCACGTGATGTCGAGACGTTGAAGATGAAGAGGGTGACATCGGCATCGGCAAACAAGGAGCAGGTGAGTAGATTTATATCTACGGGGAGAAGTCGGGTGGATGGCGTATAGCACCCCCGCAGTCCGTAATTAGTACTATGTAGTATATTTGTATGTGTGATAGTTAGTGTGTTATGGTTAGTTAAGGGTAGAAATAACTAGCGTAGTTCCTAGTTGCGAACCATAGGATAGATTTGCACCCACACGCATACACTTGTGTGTTTCTTATACTTGCACGATGTTTGATGATATGGGATGACTTTGGAGTTGAGTCGATGATGTGGGCTTTGTGCCGCGAGATCGGTGATTTGATATGATTCGTATTTGGGATACGAAATGTGATTCTTGCGGGTTCGGGATGTGTGTTTACCCCCCGCATTCATACTTTGTAGATGATATCAGTTGTACTAGACTTATATCAGTACCCCAGATTATATGATATGATAAGTGATATCTGAAATGTGATGAGATAGTGTGATATTGAACCGTACCCAGCTTTTGGGATGCCGTACGACGATTTACCGTACGAGCCTATATTGATGATAGATCCGTGCTCATGACTTGAGGATGTCAGATGAGATACTGTATCGTACGCGATACTATTGAGGCGGGATCACCGACTTATATATATTTATATATCGACTCAGATGTTAGGCGGTTTCCTTACCTGTAGCTCAGCTTGTTAGTTCGGCCGTATAGTTTAGTGTAGTTGTTAGAGTAGATTAGACTTCTTACCTATTTCAAAAACTAACGAATCGTGGGCATTTTTAAAGACAGCTCAAGGGAATCTACGGACATTTCAAAAACGACGTATCTTTTCATAAAAACACCGTAGCCCTATTTTCAAAACCCCATGATTCGTGTTATTTCAAAAGGCACCATTCGTAGGACTTATATTAGATTAATGCAGATTAGTTTTGGTTACGTCTAGTTTCAGCTCCCACTTTTTCTTTGTGGTTCGCTTTGCATCGCATTCTTATATTATGTTTCATACTCCATTTTAATATCATGCTGATAGGACACCAGCACCATTACCGATGATGCGTATGTACCACGTACACTTACTTGCCGGCTCACACACATCTTCATCGTTAATTGCCATGTCACGTACACCTTAGAAAATATATTATTGCTTGACATAGCCTATTAGCGAATAGTTTGGACATTGTAGTTATTACCTGCTACTTCATGCATACTGTTATTCATTGTTATGCCGCATTCATGGATTCTCATGCATATATTCACTATTTCGCATGCTATTGAGGTTTGGATTTGGATTTCTATGAGATTTTCTGGATTTGGAGGAAAACCGCAAAAACACAAATAAACATATTCTCTCTTTTAAAATAAAAAGTGCGGTTTTCCCATGATGTATGAGTCGTCCACCATGAGTTTGCTGATGGATTTGGAAACCCGATTCGAGGAGACGGATGAACCGTTTCGGGTACATGGTGGACCCGGTGCGGTACCCCGGGGCAAGAGGAATGTGGTGATGACGTTGAGCCTGGCAGGGGAGTACTACCTACCGGTGATTTTACCCGACGCGTCGGATATCCGGAGGATACCGTCGTGGTCTTGAGATTTATGGTAGGGGCCGGTCTGGACTGACGGCGCCCTAGATATTGTTGTTGAGACTTTGAGATATCGGGATATTGGGATTTCGTTCGTGCCGATGCTAGGCACAGTTTTATGCTGATTTCATTATGGTACCTCATTTTAAAAATACAAGGGAAATCTCACTAAAGTATGAAAACAACTGCTTCATGTAAATGTATTCTGTTTTCACGCATTCATATCTCATTCTTATGATATATTGCTACCTGAGGCACTGACACGGGCACATGAAATTATACTCGGGTTAGATTTTACCCTAGACATTGTCATAGGCTGCCTGTTATACATATTGAGGATATTTTCTGATCATTGACCTAGGTTGCGTTATTTATGCGATTTTTGTGCGTAGATATTTTTCTATTCACGAGTTGGCAACTCACCCCCGTTGTGCCCCAGCTTCTTGCAGGTTTGCCGTACAGGTTTCTTTACGGCTTTGCGGGCTCAGTTTCATTCGGGTGACTTGCTAGTAGATGGGTTTTTCTTGTATCGTACCCATCATATTACCTTGTATAATATTATTCCGTTGTATCTAGTAAATTCCATCAACCAAACATGTATTTTTTTTTTGAGATAGAGACCAGTGTTGTTTATTCCTTCGACCTTAGAGTCGCTCGTTATATTTCTGGTGGTTTTGAGTTTCCTTTTGAGTTTTGATCCTCGCCGTTGGCGTTGTATATTATTTTGTTTGTGTGGTTGTGACCGTCGATTGACGAAGAGCTAGCTCCCGCTTGAGGATGCCTTTTTCTTGATTTCGTATACTATTCATGTTGTATCCCGTTTGGGGGCCAGTATTTACAAAGGAGACTCTGCCGAAATTTTCAGTAAATTTTTGATGTTTTAAAAACCGCATAATTCGGCTTATGCTATTGAAATTACTTGCTTTAAGTTGGTTTTTCCTACTCTCTACTACTCTTCTTGGTTTGGATTTCTGGGTTTTCGGTTTACTTAGATTACGTACGCCTCGAGACGTTCGTAGTTTAAGTGCCGGTCATGTTCCGTACTTTCGGGTCGTGACATGAGCCTGATGTGACAATCTCCGTACAGTCCGGTCTGTTCGTCTAAGACTATCGCATATCGAGCCTAGGGGCGGCAAGTGTCAATCCCCTAATAGCGGTATAAGTCGTGTCGGAACGTAGCCCATTACACCCTGAGAAACTCTGGAACCTACCAGTAAATCTCGTTTGCCCTAGCCAGGGACTTTGCGTAATGGCTCTCTGACATAGCGCGATATCAACTCCCAATACCGGGAGAGACGAATCCTTTCTAACCGCCACTGCCTCCAAGTGCTCGGGACTGCACCCAACTGCTACCTGTTTGCACGACTCCTTTGAGCCGTGGTAGGGTAGCAATCTAAGAGCAGTGGGACACACTCGAGGCGAAGTAGCGGTGTCAAGTCTGCGGACTATGCTGTACTCATGTCACCTGGGAACTGTTAACTGACGATGGGTATAATACCATCCAATAGTTCCCGTGCGAGTCCTGTCCGGTGAACCCGTAACCTAACGAGCACCTGTATACTATCTCCAGTACGACGTACTGATGGCCGTGGGACAGACCATCTCCCCAACTGGGATGAGAAGCGTACACACTAGTCTACTCTGGAGTATCGATGCCCAGTCTCGATAATCCTACGACTAGGGACAAGTATAGGATGTTGCTTATAGACTACCCAGCCCCCACTAGTGTAACTGACATCACAACGCTGGTAATGAAGCAAAGATCCTATGGGCTCTACTAATATGTATAAGTGATACGTTACAAGAAACATATGCACATATTAAAGTAGACACAAACCAAGTAGCATACTACAATTTTTAGCAAGACTGTATATACAACTGTGAATATCTCAAGCTTCCATTAAGTAATATACATACAAGTATGATACAATAATGGCCCCTAGTGTTGTGCCACGGCAGCGCCCCGGCCGTCTTTCCGAGGCCAAAATGCGGAAACAAAACTTTCTTAACTTTAAACCGGCCCTACCGCGGACAATAAACCCGGATCGTAACCATTAACCTAATCCTAGCTAACAAGAGAGTGGGTAGAGAGATATACCAAGCGATCCATGTCCTTCGGTCTTCGTCTCCACTCCGATCTCCTCGCGGAATCTCCGGTCGTCGCCTCCTCATCGAAACGGGCACCACATCGCCGGGTTCTTTTACGGGCTCCCACCTCTGGACCGAGGCAACTCGGGCACGAAGCTGGCGAGTCGACGTGCTCAAGAATTGCTGTAGGCAAGTGTAGAATCCATTGTCTCTATGGGGTTGATGTAGTTGCCATGGTGATGGAGGAATAGAATGGAATGAACTTTCAAGTGGAGCTAGAATTTGTGGAGCTAGAAAAATGAGATGAACAAATTTTCCTCGCACAAAATTAATCCCCCCTCCCATCCAAATTGTGGCCGGCCTCTCTATATGAAAAATGAGGAGGAGAAAAAAAAAACTCAAGCATGAAGGGAGGTGAGTGTAAGAAAAGGCAAAAGGTGACCACATCCAAAAGCAAGCCTCACATCAACTTCTAATCCATTCTAATCTCAATTAATGCAAGAAATGATCACAAGAAAAGAATGGAATCAAAAGATGCTATCATAAAGCCACAAAAGCAAGAAACCCCTCTACAATAAGTTATTTGCAAACTTGCAAATAACCCCCCTCCATCAGAAAGTCCGGCCGCGAAGGAACAAACGAAAACTGGCCGGAACAGAATGCAAACTGGCAACTTCAGAAAACTGATCCCGTAATAAATTACAGGAAAACCCCGCGGCTGCATATACATGCCCGCATTTGTATTCCCACTGAACACAAATGCAAAGAGACAAAACTACACTGTCTAATACTAGGATCCGGCTTAAACCAAAGCCGGCTAGTAAAATCCGTCCGATCACGATCCGTTCAATACCGCACGTATCTGATCGAACCATGCCATATCTCCATACGGCCTCTACAGCGTTTCGCCCGAAACTTGAGCAACTGTGTGTGGTGGACTCTAAACACTCGTCAATACTATGGCTGTGGATTTAACCACAAGCACGTCAGAGGTATTAGCCATACGTGACGGGCTACCAGCTATTGACCAAAAGGGACGTCGATGAGCGAACTCATCCTGACACCCTACTGAGCCTGTCAGTGACAATATCCGTACAGTCCGGTCCGTTCGTCTATGAGTATCGCATGGCGGGCCTAGGGGGTTGGTAAAAGTCAGAGCCCCAAAAGCGGTACAAGTCGTGTCGGAGTGAAGCCCAGAACACCCTGAGATACTACTGGAATACCTACCAGTAAATCTCCTGCCTCGGCCGAGGGCTTTGTGTAATGGCTCTCCTAGACACAGCGCGACCTCACCCCCAATACCGGGAGAGACGAACCCCTGCAGATCCGCTCACTGCCTCCATGTGGCTCGGGACTGTACCCAACTAAAACCTATTTGCACAACTCCTTTGAGCCGTGGTAGGGTGGTAATCAAAGCACAGTGGAAACTCACACGAGAAAAATGACGATCTCAGGTCGATGAACTAACCTGTACACATGTCACCAGGGAACTGCTATCTGACGTCTGGTATAATCCCAACTAGCATGTTCCCGGCGAGTCCTGTCAGGTGTACTCATAACCCAATGAGCACCTGTATACATCTTAGGTAAACCAACTGACACCAGTGGCTTGTGAGACCGGCCACCGCCCCTCGTCGGGGTCTCGACTGTATACACTAGTCTACTAATGGGGTATCGATGCCTAGTCTCGAAACTCCCACGACTAGGGACCTTTTAAGGATGTGATTATAGACCCCAGCTCCCACGTATATGATCGCCCTCATACTGCTGGCAGTAAAGCAAGAATCCTAGGGGCTCTATCAACGTGTAATAGCGACATGTAAGGTCACCTAAAGCAGTACACGATGATAAAAATAAACTAGATAGCATACTATCATCTTGAGTAAGATTGTCCTATCGGGATAGGTCCTCCATCAATCATTGCAATCACATGCCTGTGATCCAATAATTGACTCTGAGGGCACTATCTCCAATAATCTCCCACTTGCACTCAAGGCTAATTATTGCGATGTCGCATACTTACAGCCCGTGTGATACCGAACACCCAACTCCTCTACTAGTCAGTCTCACAAAGCTCGTTTGCAAAACTATTGCGTTCGAGGAATAGCCTCAGTGAGTGGATCCGCTCTGATGTTTCTTTCTATGTCTCTCTATATCTCAAGTTCACGGAGAAAGCCATCTCCCGAAATGAGCAATACCTGTCTTAGAATGTGTCTGGATGTCTGATGGGACCTAGCTCATAAATGAACTCCAAATCCAAACTTCTTAGACTGTATCGTCAACTGAACTTAATCAGTATCTTGCGCCATGCCTCCCTCAGTATTGCCTTGGACCACCTGTCCAAGATACTGCCCCTCGTCAGAAGGAAAATTATAACTCTGACAGCCACTCTGCCGTCCAGCTCACCTTGGAAGCCTGGAATGATAACTGTCTCCCGAAGTAGGATGCTGTTATCATATCTCTAGAACATCCACTTATGTTCTAAAACTTCTTCCGAATGTTTCTCCAGGATTGGATCAATATCAACTTATTGCATCTCGTGCAAAAACAACATCTGGTGTGGTACTTGACATCTCATGATCAACTCAATTGCCTAAGCAAGTGATCTGCCAATCATGCACAGCCCCCTCCCCTTTAGTCTGTAAGACACCTTTAGAGAGGGTGACTCCATCACCTGCAGGTACACTACCGTGCCAGGAGTCATCCATTCTAAATACCTTTAGAATGCTGTCTAAGTACCCTGATTGGGAAACCACCCAAATCTAGATCTAAAACCATAGATCTAGTAACCAGAATGTACGATATAATATCCAATTCCTATGTGGAGAAACTACTGTGTGACAACCAAAGTATAACCGATCGTAGTATAGGAATATCACTTCCTACTCTGTGTATGTCATCCATATACTAGGACACTACACCCTACTACCTTCTTAACAGATCCATCCCCTATTCTGATGAAATCAAACCTATGACTGTCACATCAGAAACAGATGATCTAACTCCGCTATATCTGCTTTAGTCTATAAATAGACTTAAGCCAATTGTCCACCATGCTTCCGCTGCTCCCACTGATTACGACAACCCTCTGGCAGAGTCATATACACGTGCACTTCTAAAGCTAGTTTAGAACGACGCTATACTCATTCTCTTGCCGGGTCTCACAGTCTGGAGCAACAGCAATGGTAAGTCTGGGTAAATAAGAACCTCCCTGTCACCGTCCTTAAGGCTACCGGAGTACCTCTCGGGTGCCTGAGGTTACCCACCACATCCGCGGAGTGGCCAATGGAATGTCAAACCAGATTGAATCTTTAGGTTCTTTATCAAATCTTCAGTAATCGTTTGCGGTTCTGGAATCAATTCCAGTTCTACCATACTCCCACTACTGTTTTCTGAAAAAATCCATTTTTTTATTAAAACCGTGGCGAGTCAAGAATAATATCACTATTGATCTTCCAGATGGTAGAAAGTCAACCCTCGTCATAGCCTGAGTCAACCCACAAACAGCCATTACAGAAACGTGCCTTGAATTATCCAGAGTCTGGTTTTAAGCATAAGCCGGAAAACTCTCCGTACCTTAACATCGTTAAGATATGAACTGTTCTATATCCAATACAGAAACAGAGGCACTAATTTAATTGAATCAGATTCAAATCATGCAACTGTCCCCGGTGCATGTTAACTAAATGGAAAGAGGCCGATCAGCATTACTCAACTTAGGAGTACTTCCAATTATGAGTAACCTGAAAGGGAAGCAAGATCTCTTAATCATTACTATTAACTGAATACCATACACAAGTATCTACATCTTCGATCACCTTGAAAAATCCCGATACTTGCAATACCTGGTTCTCTACTTTACTCTTATACCTATAACTTCTCAAAACTTGGACTTTGTGTTTCTACGAAACACATGTCTAAGAACTAGAGAAGTTACAAGTAAACAGAATACAGTACGAGTACCAACCCTTCTGTCCTAATGGACACTGGACAACATACAATACTCTGTATAAGTCCCTTGAGTCAGATAACTCATTCCCTGTGTGTCGTAGGTTGAAAACTGTACTTATGGATAAGAAGAATTACACCGCTGTTTAATGCTCCTTACCTAATCATCCACTGATATAGGTAAATATCACCGACATAATTTCAAAAAGTTATATCTCACTCTATAAAAATAGACGTACGGATATATCAATTTGAAATTGGTGCATAACAACGGACATTCAAAACCAAATATTTGTCGTCCGGCAAACAACCCAGGTGACTTCCTCAAATATCACCGATTACAACGAATCCCGATATAATGAGGATGATCACCCAATTCCCAATAACTTACTCCCACTCATCATCTGTAAAACCATACAGATGTGAGAATCATACCTGGTAAATACATACCCTGGAGCAAGTGTCTAATTAGGAAATCAGTTTTCTTTTAACAATTCACAGTGAAACTGAAACATTGAAATGTTTCGATGGGGTATCCCGGTATTCCTAGTAATGCCTCTTCCATTATCCAGATTCACAACTGTAACCGTATAATTCTTCTCCATCTCTCCAAATCCCTTTATATGCCTTTAGTCATTACCTTCTGTACACCCCTTTAGACCAAATGGTTTTCTTCCTTCCCTACCGTTCGGCACCAGCCTATGGTTTGGAAGAAGACTATCCAATAAGCATAATGGGTGTACTGTCCTAATCCTAGGAGCACTCGCAATGCGAGAGAAGGTGAAGATAAAAGATAACCGAATAAACCTTATTCCTATTTCTCCTGAACCAGAATCCATCCCCGAACTGGAACAAGTTCCTTTCAAGTTCGTATATAACCATACGATGGTTTTGTCTAATGGAAGTGGACGTTCGTAATAATACGGGGTGTCCTGGAGAAAAGGGTAAAAGTAGGAGTGGCAATGAGGTTTGCAACTCAGACAATCCAAAAGCCAGTGTTAAGAAGGTTCGATTAATTTTGGTCACTGAGTCATAGTCTAGGGTCGGGTCAATGGTCGCTGCCAAAGAGAGAGAAAAAAGAAACACTCAGCATGCACTCTAGCCTAGATCAGAATGGTTATCAATTTATCTAATCAGGAAACCTCCCACTGTATCGTCAAATTCTCCTCCAAACCTGAAAGAAGAATTAGTCGGGATCACCCGAGGAGAAACCAACTCATCAGTGGGAATCGGGATCCAACTATCATTGCATGATAACGTGACGGAATCCACTCACGTTATCACACTCCAGGAGGTATGCGCATGCCTGGCAAGTTTCAGTTTCTTTAGAAACTCCCGATGTGATTTTTACCCCTAGGACCCAAGTGACCTTGACACAGTCAACAAATCAAAGAGTCCTAGTCAAGTTTAATCCGCCATTATCCTGGATTGCATTAAACCCACCCGTACAAGCCCTTGACACAGTCAACAAGGCCGCACGACTATCCTAACCAATCCCATTAATATGTCACAAACGAACACTACTTAGCTACCGTACACTACGCCTTGACACAGTCAACAAACGCAGCACGAATACTAAGTAATGCTTGTAAGAAATGACGGAGGGCTACGTCTAGTTTCTGGCGAAAAACTTTTAACGTAATGAACTTGATATCGTTGAAGGAACTGCATAGCCTTTTTATAAAAATATAGCGACGAAAACCTTTGCTAAAGAGGTCACTCCCGGTGAAGGGATCTCGGCTCTTTCCCCGTAGAATGAGGTGCAGGATATTCCAACTGAATATCACGATGCAAAGCAAAAGTAATCGGCTATAGTGAAGTTATTGCCCTGACGCAAAATTTTGTCTAAGGGGTCACTCCCGGTGAAGGGATCTCGGCCCTTGCCTCGTCGACTGAGGAGCAGGATATTCCAACTGAATACCGCGATGCAAAACAAAAGAGAACGTCCTTGCAATAACAGCTTTTTGAAAAGTGTTCCAACAACATCAGAATAGGTTTGTTTAGCTTGCATTGATCCGAATCAACGCAGTCCCATCAATTGATCACACCAATAAAGAACGAAAATAATGATGTACGTATATGCCATCCGCATTCGCCACTGGGTCCCGTCATCACCCGTTAGGTTACTTAACTAACGACAGAGCGGGGACTGGACTAGCGCGGATGCAAAACATATACAATATCTACTAGTATATATATCAATATACAATATTCGCTCAAGGCGTGATAAAATGCAACATCACAGAAATGTAACCAGCATCACAGAACAATACAGATATCTGGGATCCCCAGGTTTCATAAAGCCACTACTGAAACCCGACGTTCCCCTGGTCGTGTGGATAGTCTGTACAATGAAATCCTAGACCCCTACGGGTGCGGCAAGTTACCCGCCAAAACCTGAAGCGAGGCAGCCCCCTTCAACAACGTGAATGGACCACCCAGCACTTCACGGAATCCGGTAACTTGGGCACCCCTCCTGGGTCAACCTATACCCCCTACGAGTGCGGCGAATAGCCCGCCAATTCTAGAGTAAAGCCCCCTCCGTCTCAAAGCCATGAGATGCGGGCTCGTTGCCCTCTAAAACCCGGCTATCCGTGCACCCCTCCGCGGGGTAATCCTAGTACAGAAAGTAAAATATACAACAGGTACATCGACCTCAACCTGGTCGTGCCCCAAAAGAATAATATACAAACAAGCAGTGACGGCAGTCCATATGTCGGACGCTCGCCTCGCAATATCAAATGTACATAATAAACCAAACTGTACTAGCATTGCAACCAGGTTATCCCCCACGACCAATCCACAACATCACAGCATAACACAGAACATCAACATGAATGTCACGTTCGCAAATCCGTCTAAAAGGGCTATAGCAGATAGACTGGATTTACCGATCGAATGACATTCACGGTCGCAGATATAATGTAAATACTGTGAACTAACATGTTTAAACTTTTCGATCGATCAAATTTATCGAAGTGGGCCCCAAGCAGTACTGTAGCTCTCACAGAAAATCTGGGCCCAAAAAGAATATCCCAAAACCCCTATTTCTAACCCATAAGCCTACTGGAAAATTTTGGTACAATGAGGACACTTTCCCACCGCGGAACCGCGGCCAAACCAAGGGTTTGGCTGCGTTTCCGCGGTCGTACTAATGAATCACTGCATCGAATTTTCCCAGAATTCTTATAATTTCCTGCATGTGTTTCTGCAATGACCTGAAAAATTTTTAGAGCCCAAAAAATTTCGACAGAAACCTGATGCACACGAAATACGGTTTTTGGGATTTTTGTTCGATCGAGTCTTTAAACATACTAGAGAGGCAAGGTTAATGGCGTGGCTCTGATACCATGTTGTGCCACGGCAGCGCCCCGGCCGTCTTTCCGAGGCCAAAATGCGGAAACAAAACTTTTCTTAACTTTAAACCGGCGCTACCGCGGACAATAAACCCGGATCGTAACCATTAACCTAATCCTAGCTAACAAGAGAGTGGGTAGAGAGATATACCAAGCGATCCGTGTCCTTCGGTCTTCGTCTCCACTCCGATCTCCTCGCGGAATCTCCGGTCGTCGCCTCCTCGTCGAAACGGGCACCATATCGCCGGGTTCTTTTACGGGCTCCCACCTCTGGACCGAGGCAACTCGGGCACGAAGCTGGCGAGTCGACGTGCTCAAGAATTGCTGTAGGCAAGTGTAGAATCCATTGTCTCTATGGGGTTGATGTAGTTGCCATGGTGATGGAGGAATAGAATGGAATAAACTTTCAAGTGGAGCTAGAATTTGTGTAGCAAGAAAAATGAGATGAACAAATTTTCCTCACACAAAATTAATCCCCCCCTCCCATCCAAATTGTGGCCGGCCCCTCTATATGAAAAATGAGGAGGAGAAAAAAAACTCAAGCATGAAGGGAGGTGAGTGTAGGAAAAGGCAAAAGGTGACCACATCCAAAAGCAAGCCTCACATCAACTTCTAATCCATTCTAATCTCAATTAATGCAAGAAATGATCACAAGAAAAGAATGGAATCAAAAGATACTATCATAAAGCCACAAAAGCAAGAAACCCCTCCACAATAAGTTATTTGCAAACTTGCAAATAACCCCCCTCCATCAGAAAGTCCGGCCGCGAAGGAACAAAGGGAAACTAGCTGGAACAGAATGCAAACTGGCAACTTCAGAAAACTAATCTCGTAATAAATTACAGGAAAACCCCACGACTGCATATACATGCCCGCATTTGTATTCCCACTGAACACAAATGCAAAGAGACAAAACTACACTGTCTAATACTAGGATCCGGCTTAAACCAAAGCCGGCTAGTAAAATCCGTCCGATCACGATCCGTGCAATACCGCACGTATCTGATCGAACCCTGCCATATCTCCATACGGCCTCTACAGCGTTTCGCCCGAAACTTGAGTAACTGTGTGTGGTGGACTCTAAAGACTCGTCAATACTATGGCTGTGGATTTAACCACAAGCACGTCAGAGGTATTAGCCATACGTGACGGGCTACCAGCTATTGACCAAAAGGGACGTCGATGAGCGAATTCATCCTGACACCCTACTGAGCCTGTCAGTGACAATATCCGTACAGTCCGGTCCGTTCGTCTATGAGTATCGCATGGCGGGCCTAGGGGGTTGGTAAAAGTCAGACCCCCAAAAGCGGTACAAGTCGTGTCGGAGTGAAGCCCAGAACACCCTGAGATACTACTGGAATACCTACCAGTAAATCTCCTGCCTCGGCCGAGGGCTTTGTGTAATGGCTCTCCTAGACACAGCGCGACCTCACCCCCAATACCGGGAGAGACGAACCCCTGCAGATCCGCTCACTGCCTCTATGTGGCTCGGGACTGTACCCAACTAAAACCAGTTTGCACAACTCCTTTGAGCCGTGGTAGGGTGGTAATCAAAGCACGGTGGGAACTCACACGAGACAAATGACGATCTCAGGTCGATGAACTAACCTGTACACATGTCACTAGGGAACTGCTATCTGACGTCTGGTATAATCCCAACTAGCATGTTCCCGGCGAGTCCTGTCCGGTGTACTCATAACCCAATGAGCACCTGTATACATCTTAGGTGAACCAACTGACACCAGTGGCTTGTGAGACCGACTACCGCCCCTCGTCGGGGTCTCGACTGTATACACTAGTCTACTAATGGAGTATCGATGCCCAGTCTCGAAACTCCCACGACTAGGGATCTTTTAAGGATGTGCTTATAGACCCCATCTCCTACGTATATGATCGCCCTCATATTGCTGGCAATCAAGCAAGAATCCTAGGGGCTCTATCAACGTGTAATAGCGACCTGTAAGGTCACCTAAAGCAGTACACGATAATAAAGATAAACCAGATAGCATACTATCATCTTGAGTAAGACTGTCCTATCGGGATAGGTCCTCCATCAATCATTGCAATCACGTGCCTGTGATCCAATAATTGACTCTGAGGGCACTATCTCCAACACCTAGGGCATATACACTAACATATACACCATAGCTCAACGGTGTATCGGGACGGAGGTATCGCATCCTATTAGATATGGTACGCCCTATGATGAGTATTGCTGAGTTGCCTGTTTCTTTTTGGAGTTATGCACTTGAGAAGCTGCATACCTATTGAATAGGGTTCCAACCAACTCAGTACCTACCACTCTATATGCGATATGGTATGGGAAGAGACCATGTCTTAAACGAGTTAAGATATGGGATTGTCCGGCCTATATTGAAAGGCAAAATCCGGACAAACTCGAGGCAAGATTAGTTCTGTAAGTTTGTCGGATATCCCAAACATTTGCGAGGGAATATCTTCTACCAAACCGAGGAACAAAAGGTTTTTTGTTTATCAACATGCCACCTTTTTCGAAAAATAAATTAGTGGTCATGAGATAGAAATGGAAGTAGTTCCAGATATATAAAGTGGAACTAATGATTTAGTAGAACCAAAGGATTCAATAGTCTCCAACGAACCTCAGCCTCTCCGCGAATCTGGTAGGGTTCCTCATCCACCTGAGAGATACTACGGTTTTCTCAATGACAGTGGGAGCGAGGATTGTATCATGGTAGATGATGACCCAGCTAGGTTCAGGCAGGCCATCACGAGTGGGAACTCTGTGAAATTGCTGGATGCTATGCATCCATGTACACCAATAAAGTATGACTTTGCATGTTGCTCCTGAAGGGGTTAAACCCAACGGGAGCAAGTGGTTCTTTGAGAAAGAAATTAGGTGTAGATGGAAAAGTTGAGACTTTTAAAGCTTGACTTGTAGTAAAAGGTTATCATCAATAACCGGGTATGGTTTATGATGAAACCTTTTACTCCAGTGGCTATACTTAAGTCCATCAGGATTAAAGCAGGCATCGCGGAGTTGGAACATCTGTTTTGATATGGCAGTCAAAGAGTTTGACTTCATCAAAAAGGTAGATGAATCTTGTATATACAAGAAGGTTGTAGAGAGTAAGGTTGTCTTCCACGTATTATACGTAGATAACACACTCTTGATAGGAAACGGGTTTCCTATGCTACACTTGGTCAAGATCCTCTTATCACGAGGGTTCTTAATGAAAGATTCAGATGATACCTACTACATCTTTAAGGATTTAGATCTATAGAGATAGGTCTAAGTGGATATTGGGAGTGTCCCAAATCCAGGTACATTAACACCATACTAAAGGGGTTTAGTATGGAAGATTCTAAGCGTGGTGGTTTGCCCACTTACTCAGGAATCACTCTCTCCAAAAAGATGTCTCCCAAGGCTGATTTGGAGAGAGCTCGCATACAAGGGATACCCTATGCTTCGGCAGTAGGCTCTATCATGTATGCGGTGTTATGCACCAGACTAGATGTAGCTGACTCACTAGCTGCAGTGATCAGGAATCAATCGGATCTTTTGGAGAATCACTGGATAGATGTGAAAGACATTCTTAAGTACTTGAGAAGAACTAAAGAAATGTTCTTGGTGTTTGGTAACGGTGAACTCTAGTGGGAGTCATTTACCAATTCGAGCTTCCAGAGTGATAAGGTCGACTGAAAGTCAGTCTCAGGCTTTGTCTTTACCCTCAGTGGAGGGATGGTATGTTGGAAGAGTTCCAAGCTAGATACCGTGGCAAACTAGACGATGAAGGCTGAATACATCGCTACCAACGATGCTGTCAAAGTGGCTGTCTGGATATTTTTTGTTCATGAGATGAACATGGTTCCTACCATTGATCGTCCAATAGCTAGTATTGTGACAACAATGGAGTTGTGGCTTTATCCTAGGAACCCCTGTCCCATCTGCGATCCAGACTTATTCTAAGGCAGTATTATCTGATCAGGGAGATGGTTGATCTCTAGGGGATCAAGGTTAGGAGAATTGACTTGAAGAATGACACGGCGGATCCACTCACAAAAGCCTTTCCTAAGAGAGATTTTTATGGGACGTTAGGTATGAGATACTACAACAATTGCCCCTAGTGCAAGTAGGAGATTGTTAGTTATATGTATACCCTAGAGGCCATTATTGTACATGATTGTATATTATAATGGATGCTTGGACATATATAGGAAGGACTTTCTTGCTCGACATGATAGTATGCTATCTGGTTACTCTTTATCTTAATATATACACTCATAGTCTCTCTATTACATGTTGATAAATCCCTTAGGATGTGTACTTGACTTCCAGGATTATGATAGAGATCATACTAGTAGGGTATGGGTAGTCTGTGAGTACATCTTTTAATTGTTCCTAGTCGTGGGAGTATCGAGACAGGGTATCGATATTCCAGAGTAGACTAGCGTATACGTTTCTTAATCCATATGATGGGCGATGGATGATCTCGCATCCATTGGTGTTTGACATCAAAGATTGTATACGGGTGCTCAGTGAAGACTGGATACACTGAACATGACTCGCCGAGAACTCCTAGATGGTATTATACCTCACGTCAGATAGCAGTTCTCTGGTGACACTGGTACAGGTTAGTCTGTCGACCCGAGATCGTCATAGAGTCTTGTATGTCTCCCACTGTGCTTTGATTTCCATCCTACCACGGCTCTACCGAGTCATGCAAAAAGATGGTTTTTGGGTACAGTTCTGAGTCACATGGTGGCAATGAGCGATAGGAGGGGATTTCGTCTCTCCCGGTATTGGGGGTTGATGCCGCGCTCTGCTCGATTGGCCATAACAGGAAATCTCTGGCCAGGGTTGCTGAGATTTACTGGTAAGTGTTATCAGTGGTTTCTCGAACCATTATGGACCTTACATCGGCATGACTTATCAAGCTATTGGGGTCTGACGTTTTACCACCCTCCAGGCTGGATATGCGACATATCAGACGAAGAGACCGGACTGTACGGTGGTGTTACTTATTGGATTCGCAGGAGTATGAGTAGGCTATTTTGTTGATCTTCTGATCGCTCAATACCTGGGAGCCGTTACGTACGGCTAGTGCCGTTGACGGTTTGTGGGTATGTGATATGATCACTGCCTACTGCTAGTGTATTGACGAGCCTTTAGAGTCCTACACAGAGGTTTCCTGGCTCAGGCGAAACGAAGTAGGAGCACATATGTGATATGTGCGGGACCGAGATTAATACATGTATATGATACCGTATTCTAATCTCGCGATATATGGTATCGTTCGGTTATATGTGACATAGCCGGGTTATCGAATCAAGTGTTGATTCGATAGGTTGACACAACTAATATTAGTCGGTTATATGTGATATAGCCGGATCATTAAATCAAGTGTTGATTTAATAATTTAATGTATCATTATATATTTGATATATTTTACATTAACTAATATTAGCTCACTTAAGCATTTCTTTTTCTCACTTGTGTGCACACTTAATATATATGTGATATATATTATTGTGTCATGCTTGTTGCTATATGCTACATGGGTGTATGAGACCCACACCATGCTTAAGATAATAATGGGTTTTTATTTATTTAAGTAAATCAAAAATCAGTTGGAAATTAGTCACATGGTTTGAGCTTAATGGAAGCTTGTAGAACCATTGACTTGGTCCATTAATTTTGTTTTATTTGAGACATTCATTAACCCAACCATTACCTTAAGCCATGGTTAAGTCTCTACATGAGTTAGTATGAGATATTTTCTCACCCATGATTGTTATTCTCACATTTTTTTGATTCATTCATTCCATTATTCACTTCATCTTCTTCTTCATCTCAAGAAAGCTCTCTAGCTTTTCTTGAGGTAAAGAAATATTGCGAGAAAAATTAATCTAAAGTGAGTAAAATTCCTACTTCATCAACCTACACTAGACCAGCCATTTAGTATGGGTTGTTTGCTTCACTAATTTCTAATTAGTGATGAGGTAACTTGAGCTAGAGTCTCCTCAACGTAGATCATCTTCGGCCTCGAAGACTTCAAGCAAGTTTGTTCATTTCGCTTTGTGGAGCTTAACTAGAGTCCGTAAGATCACTACTTGGAGCAAAGGGACTACTACACGGAGCTATTGAAGTGAAGGACCGGTCTATAAAGGTTGTATTCTTTGTTCACTTATGTAATGTTTGATTACATGTTTGCTTTACCCCTAATCCTCTAGTTAGATCCTAGGCTAGAGTTGTTTAGCACCTTAGAAATTTTTGAAATTGCATGCTTGATGCATTGGAAACCTAGTAAGGGTGCTAAGGAACTCCAACAGAGTACGGGTCGATCCACGGAGAGATAGGAATCTTTTTCTTAGTGTTTTAACGAGTTAAGTCCAAATTGTCCAAGTTTGTTCAAAGTTAACTATGTGCTTAGATATGTATGTTAAAGGAAGCTTGTTAGGGTTAGGATTAGATTAGTTTGAGTTAGGAGTTCGCTCACTTCTTTCGTTTGCCACTCTTGATATCGATGTTACGGTAATCGGCAACAACGGGGATTAGCACGACTAAAAAGGAAACTTGCGAGTATAATTTAGGCTTTCCAACGCTTAATTCCTTCCTTTTGGTCTTTATCCGTCCGTTCTTGGCTCTTAGGCATAACCTCCGGTCAATTCAACCACAACTGGTCTCGCTAGGGTGTCACCGCTATCATATAAGATAGGGTGTCGTAGAGCGCGGATTGTGCGTACTTTGACGGGAGTTCGAATTAAGTTGTTGGGCAAAAGAAATAATGATGGTGATTTTCTTCTCTCAAATTTTCCTTATCCTACTCTAACAAGTGAGAAAACTATTCACTCGTTATAAAAAAAGGAAAATAAAAACAAGTTGAGAAGATAGAAAAAAATGATGTAGAAAGTGACAACTGGCTACTTGGGACCTCACCTAGGTAAGGATCGCACTTGAGCATCATGGTTATAATGGTAAAAGAAAAAAGAGAAAGAAAAAGAAAAGCAAATAAAACCAACAACTACTTAACAAAGAATGGAGCAAGCAATATATAAAACTGGTTAACAATTTTACAAGACATGCATATAAAAATTCTCTTCTTCATCCACTCAAAAAATCTATCACTACAATTTTAATGGAGGAAAGAGGAAGAAGAAATTACACTAAATTCTTACAAAAAAACTAGTGAAAATATATATCCTTGATATGGTTCTGATCTGGAGTATTTATAGACAGTGAAGTGAAACCCTAGGGTCTTTTTCAGAGCCCATACAAAAAGTAAAAATTACCCCTGAAATTTTTGCACGAGACGCCACACAGTGGCTGCGAATCCGCCGCTAATAGGAGCCTTAGACCGCGGAACCACAGTCGTTTTGATGACTTAAAGCTCCATTTTTCTTGGGTTGTCTTGTGTTGCTTTTATCTTCTGTTTAGTGCACTTGTATTTACAGAATCATTTCATTTTGCTCCCAGATTTTCAACGGTCTAAAAGATGAAAATGTGTGGACCTTTTGCCTTAATTTTCTCGAGCTCCGCGCCGTCAGTTTGATTCCCGTACTGCCTTTCTCGTGCTTTGTGCTTGAATGGTCCTTGCTTGATCTTTGTCTCCTGAACTGGTAAGTGGCATCTGACGGATGGTGAGCGGAACCCGTATTTTTATCCGTTTGTTGAAAGTTGTCTTGAATTTGTTGTGACTGTTCGGGATTTGCATTGTTTTGGACTAAGAACCTGTAACCTGCAATTATGTAGCAAATACGGATCAAAAGTACCTACATATATGCAATGCGATCAAGAATGGGTAGTATAAAAGTGCAAAATTATGATATGAACACTTACTAACAATTTGTGAGAGCTGGTTGTTTCACAAAGAAGCATTCATTTGTAGAGTTGGAGTTTGGGTGGGTTGCTTTCAAGATAGATCAATTTTGGCGAAAAGGGCGTAAATCAAGCTCGATCCCACAACTTTAGAGCGAAGTTTAGGTCTTCCATTAGTGAGTGGATATGCTACAAAGGTTGTAGCCCCTTTTTCTTTTAGAATAACTTTCTTGATCATTTACAAGTGCAAGTTTTTGGGTGATCTTGGTTGTGGTCTATGATGTTATCGTTAGAAATTTTTGTTCTATATTCCACCGCGGTCCGCAAGTGTTGCGACCCTAACACCGTGGACTTACAAGAAGAAGTGGCGAAGGAGGGAGTAAGAGGAGGAAAGAGAGAAGGGCCACCGAAGGGGAAAGAGGAAGGCAGAGAAGGACCTCCGATGAAGGAGAGAGCGGAGATGGAGTGACGAAGGAGATGAGGGAGGAGAAGGGTTTTGGGTTTTGAGAGAGAGAGGTTGGAAAAGAAGGGGTATTTTTGGAAGTTCCCTCAAAATTAATTGTTTAGACCGTAGTAAAGAGAGCCCAAAGGTTTTGTATGTGGGCCCAGAGAGTTTTTATCAAGAAAATAAAACCAGGGAGTTTTTGACATCCTGGAAATGGGCCAGGATTTTTCTTTGGCAATTTACGAACAAGGGAATTATGATTCCATGAAAACACAAACAAAAAGGCTATGGATTCTATTTCCGGATTTGGGCTCATTGCAAACAAAGATAGGCCCTAAGTGGACGGGTCAAAACTAAACGGATCCGATCCACTTACTTCCATACCCAGCCCGCTTTCCAGAAACCCTAACCCCTCCCTATAAATAGCGCCGCTTCCTCCCCAGAAATCCCAATTTCATCAGGTCCAAATTCTGGCCTCTTTTCTTTTTAAGGTCATCAATTTTCTTTAGATCTGTAATCAATTTCGGAGTTTTTTATTTTAATAATTTTTGGAGCGTGATGATAGTTTATTGCCGCCCCAGTCTTAGATCTGTTCATCGAATCAGACGCTGGTGATTGGTTTTTTCTTTATCTGATTCCTATATCTCTTTTATTTTCTTCATTCTATATAATTATTTCCCCCCAAACTAAGAGTTTTTGGTTTTTGCTGAAGACTTTTTCCTTCAAATCTGAGTGGGAGGCGTGATGATATCAATTCCATACACGTATCCTGTATTTTAGATGATGAATTATTTCAATCATGCACTACCATCTGATCTCCCTTGAATTATATCAGTTTTGAGTTTTTTAATGTTCAGATCTGTTTGTACGATCTGTGATGAAATTGCACTATTTTGTTGCTGATAATTTATGGTTATTTTAGCAAATTAATCACCATTTTCGGCTGAGATTGCACAGTTGATTTAATTTAAAATTGTCCTAAATTTTTATTGGAAAGAAATGCCATGAGGTATCTGATGCAGAGTCTTTGTAAATGGCTGTGCATCTCGTTAGATTGGCAGAGAATGAACTGGGAACAGGCCTTGCGACGCTGGTTGCTCCTCCTCTTATGAGCTTCCAGTTACTTATTTCCTGCCCACATCTCGAAAATACCCTACTTTTCTTGAGTTTAATTGTTTATAACTTTATACCATATTGTTATAAATTTTGGTCTGAATTTGAGGAAATAGCTTTTTTGCTTGCTTTGTTTTTGTGGCTTATTGAATCATTATTTTGGTTTTGCATTTATAATTTTTCATCCAACTTATCAACATGGATTTGGTAAGTGATTATCTGATGCAAGGATAATTGGGTTGGACATTCGAGGAAGAAATTTTCAACTGAGTCAAATGATGAATGAGATTTGCTTGAAAGCCTAATGCAGTTAGGTTAGGTTGTGGATGAAATAGATAATGACAAATGTTTGGTAATCTATGAAAAATGTTGTATGATGCAAAAAAAATTATGACAATTAAATAAGGAATAATTTATGACCATTGAGATATGATGGTATGCTATAATCTATATGAGATTAATGGAGTCGAAAAAATACCCCTCCCTAGTTTTTCCCGACGATCGGCATCCACCATCTTCATCGTCATCATCTAAGATGTGGGTACACCAAATTTCATGTGACTCTACAACCTTTTCACCGTTGATTTAGCAATGTAAAAAGTTATATAGTCGGTAAACCGTTAATTTTGAACTCACTAAATCAACGGTGAAAAGGTTGTGGAATCACATGAAATTTGGTGTACCCACATCTTAGAAGATGACGATGCCGATCGTCGGAAAAAACTAGGGGTTCTATTTTTGCGACGCAATATGAGTGAATCTCCTTCTATGGCCTCTTTTCTCCATTATTCTCAATCTATATTGACATTGTGGTTGAATCGATGTCAATATAAATACCGTTATTAAATAAAAATAATTAACATGAAAATATACCTATATTAATAATTAAGCAATCTACGTATTTATTAGGTGCAACTTTACCAATTTTAGAGGTTAAGACAGTCTAAAAATAGCAAATTTTGTCATGTTTGTTTTAAATCAAAATCCATAAAATATTGCCAATTTTCTAAGGTTCACTGTTATCTCATGACTGCTTGCATGACATAATCCTAGCGATGGGCATCATTCTTCCAATAACCATAAAAATCAAACGATTTTTTACCTTTTTTGTGATATGGCAGGCCGCATCATGTTTTCTACTGTATAACAATTTTATATAACTCTAAAATTTTCAATGCTGATTTCATCTTTCTATTCTTTGGCAAATACAGCCCTTTCAGGTAGAAAAAGGAAAATATAAAAAATTGAAATGAAATTTTGTTTTATGGCCATGTATAATAAAATTTAGAAGGCCAAAATAACATTGTAAAGGAGGTTTTGTTTGAAAATTTCAACAAAAAGTTAGGGATTTTTACTAAATGGTCCCTTGACTAATTACTAAAAAACTTAAGAATAAAATAAATACAATTTTTTTAAAGAGATCTTTTCATAATTATTTTAAAGTTTTAGGATAGTAATTATAAAGTATTCGGATCTTTTTAGTTATTAGCCAGTATTGAGGAACCATTGTAAGTCCATGCTACCTCTCCCGGTACTTTCGGGCATGCGGAATTTGGTGAAAACAATTTTTCTAGAGGTGGTAACATGGACTCAAAACCGGATCTTTGTTAAATATCTAACTAACAACCTAACTAGGAGTTGTTAACTATTCGGTTAGGGGGTTATACCTTTCTTTTTTGAACTCCTTCTTCTTTGACTCTTGATGGTTGTCCGGATCGTCTTCACTCCGTCGTCTCCTTACGCCGAAGATAGATCCACCTCAAAAGCTTCTACCTTTGGCTTCTTCTTCGGTCTTTGAAGAAACTAGTTCACTTGGTTTGCTAAACCTTGTGAACTAGAGTGAGTAGAGAAGAGTGTGTTGGGATTTTCTCTATGGTTCTTGGTTCTCAACACATGAGACAAGTGAACCATAGACTAAGAGAGGGAGAGCAAGAGGAAGGAGATGAGAGCTCAAGAACAAGAGAGAGAATGAGAATGATAGAATGAGAGAAGACTTTTCTCTCTTGGCTCTCATAATCCATAACCATCATCACAAAATAGTAATCAAGTATTGTGTAAATGGTTTAAGCTACAATAGCCATATCATTTCATGCACTCATTTCTCATAAGAGAAACAAGCAAGTAAAAAGTCTTTGCCATTAAATGATGGCCATTGTCATCATGATGGTCAACTAGTCCAACCTAGTCAACCGGTCAACAAAGTCAATAAGTCAACAAAGTCAACCCCTCAACAACCATGTCACCACAATACTTAATTAATATTATTGTTAATCATATATCATATTCTCATTAGGGTTGAGCAAAAAGTCAATAGTCAACAGTCAACGGTCAACAACCCTAATGAGAATCCTCTGCCTCTGTCTGTGCATACACACCCGCATCCGCGTTCCGAGGACACGAATACATACTGGATAAATCCAATCCCAATACGTACACTAGGATCTGGCTTAAACCAAAGCCCGCTAGTGAAACTGTCCGGACACTGTACGTGCATAAGTGCACGGATGTGACCGAACCCTGTCGCAAAACCATGCGCCCTGCCGTAAAACCATGCGACCTCTACTCTTTTGCCTAAAGGCGAATAGCTTTCTGTGTGGGACTCTAAAGACTCGACACTACGCTGGCAGTGGGTTTAACCACAGACCGCAAGCGGCACTAGCTGTGCGTAACGGTCCCCAGGTAGATGCCGACAAGAAGACTGACGAGGTGAAACCCATCTGAACTCCTACTGAGCCTGAATGTGACAATCTCCGTACAGTCCGGTCTGTTCGTCTGATACATCGCATGGCGGGCCTAGGGGGGCGGTAAACGTCAGTCCCCTAATAGCGGTACAAGTCGTGTCGGAGTGAAGCCCAAAACACCCTGAGATAACACTGGAAGCCTACCAGTATATCCCGATTGCCCTGGCCAGGGACTACTCGTGTAATGGCTCTCCTAGACACAGCGCGATGTCAACCCCCAATACCGGGAGAGACGAATCCTGTCTAACCGTCACTGCTTCCAAGTGCTTCGGGACTGCACCCAACTACCACCTGTTTGCACGACTCCTTTGAGCCGTGGTAGGGTAGTAATCAAAGTACAGTGGGAACACACTCGAGGCGAAGTGACAGTGTCAAGTCAGCGGACTAAGCTGTACTCATGTCACCTGGGAACTGATAACTGACGATAGGTATAATACCAACCGGTCAGTTCCCGACGAGTCCTGTCCAGTGTACTCGTAACCTAACGAGCACCCGCATACTATCTCCAGTACGACGTACTGATGGCTGTGGGACAGACCATCTCCCACACTGGGATGAGAAGCGCATACGCTAGTCTACTCCGGAGTATCGATGCCCTGTCTCGATAGTCCTGCGACTAGGGACCTGTATAAGGATGTGCTTATAGATTACCCAGCCCCCACTAGTATGACTGCCATCACAACGCTGGTAATCAAGCAAAGATCCTAAGGGCTCCACTAATGTGTATAGGTGATATACTAAAATAAACACATGTACACATTGAAGTAGAAACAAACCAAGTAGCATACTACTATATTGAGCAAGATTGTTTATACAAGGTGAATATCCCAAGCTTTAATTAAGTAATATACAAACTAGTATGATACAGTAATGGCCTCTAGGGCATAAACACTAACAATCTCCCACTTGCACTAAGGCCATGTACTGGCGTATCGAAGACCTATCATCTCGATCAGCCGCTCGAACTGAGTCTGGGGCAAGGCCTTGGTGAATGGATCTGCAGTGTTATCTTCTGAAGCGACCCTCCGAACCTCGATCTCCTGGCGATCCACGATCTCCCTGATCAGGTGATACCGCCTCAAGATGTGTCTGGATCTCTGATGGGACCTGGGTTCCTTCGCTAAAGCTATAGCCCCGTTGTTGTCGCAATACAGAGGTATTGGATCAACAATGGACGGAACCACCTGAAGTTCTTTCAAGAACTTCCTTATCCAGACAGCTTCTTTTGCGGCATCAGATGCAGCGATGTATTCCGCTTCCATCGTCGAGTCTGCAACGGTTTCCTGTTTGGAACTCTTCCAACACACCGCCCCTCCATTGAGGGTAAAGAGAAAACCCGACATGGACTTGGAATCATCCTTGTCACTCTGGAAGCTGGAGTCAGCAAAGGCCTCGATCTGGAGGTCTTTTCCGCCATACACCAAGAACATATCCTTAGTCCTTCTCAGGTACTTGAGAATGTTCTTTACCGCTATCCAGTGTTTCTCCCCAGGGTTTGACTGCTACCGGCTTACTACACTCAGTGCATAAGCTACATCCGGTCTGGTAGACAACATCGCATACATTATAGAGCCTACCGCAGAAGCGTGGGGTATAATAGACATGCGATCCCTCTCCAAATCAGTCTTGGGAGACATCTCTTTAGAGAGGGTGATCCCGTGACAAGCCGGTAGGTTACTGCGCTTGGAATCTTCCATACTGAATCTTTTCAGTATGGCGTCGATGTACCTGGACTGTGAAAGTCCTAATATCCTCTTGGATCTATCACGATGGATCCGGATCCCCAGGATGTATGAGGCATCACCCAGGTCTTTCATGGAGAACATGTGTGACAAGAACCCCTTGACAGATTGTAGCATAGGAATGTCATTTCCTATTAAGAGAATGTCATCCACGTATAAAACGAGGAATACTACAGTTCTCGCTACAAATCTACTATAGATACATGGTTCATCTGGATTTTTGATAAAGCCAAATTCCTTGACCGTCTCATCAAAACAGATGTTCCAACTCTGCGATGCCTGCTTTAGTCCGTAAATGGACTTAAGCAACTTGCACACCTTTCCGCTGCTCCCACTCTGAATGAAACCCTCTGGCTGGTCCATATAGACACACTCCTCTAAATTTCCATTTAGAAAAGCTGTCTTTACGTCCATCTGCCAAATCTCATAATCGTGGAAGGCAGCAATGGCAAGAAGGATCCGAATGGATTTCAACATAGCTACTGGAGAAAAAGTCTCGTCATAGTCCAAACCAGGTCTTTGACGAAAACCCTTTGCAACCAGTCTAGCTTTATAGGTCTCAACCTGTCCATCTACACCAATCTTCCTTTTGAAGATCCACTTGCATCCTACGGGTTTTACCCCGTCTGGAGCAATGTCCAACGTCCATACTTTGTTGGTGTACATGGACTCCATTTCGGTCCGCATTGCATCCAGCCATTTTACCGAGTCGACGCTCTGAACGGCTTGCTGGAAGCTAGTAGGCTCATCATAATCTATGATGCAATCCTCTCTATCCCCGTCTATGAGAAAACCGTAGTATCTCTCGGGCAGATGAGACTGCCTACTACTCCTGCGGAGCGGCGTAGGAATGTCCTGTTCTTTTGAACCCTCTGGTTCCACTAAGCTTTCAGTAATAGTCTGTGGTTCTGGAATTTCTTCCAGTTCTACTGCGCTCCCACTTATTTCCTTTTCTAAGAACTGGTGTTCTAGAAAGTGGGCATGACGAGAAACAAGAACTTTTTGTTCCTCTTCGCTGTAGAAGAAATATCCCTTGGAATTCTTTGGATATCCCACAAACTAGCACTGTACTGAGCGTGTCTCGAGCTTGTCCGCATGCTGCTTTTTAACAAAAGCTGGACTTCCCCATGTCTTAATGTGCTTAAGATAGGGTCTCTTCCCACACCACATTTCATATGGTGTAGTAGGCACAGTCTTAGTTGGAACTCGGTTCAAAAGGTATGCAGCTGATTCTAGCGCATACCCCCAGAATGATCGCGGTAACTCAGCGTTACTCATCATGGACCGTACCATATCCAATAGGTTTCGGTTCCGTCTCTCCGATACACCGTTATGTTGCGGAGTGTATGGAGGAGTAAGCTGAGAGAGAATTCCGTTCTCTTTTAAATAGTCCAGGAACTCGGCACTCAAGTATTCTCCACCTCGATCCGATCTTAGAATCTTAATACTTTTGCCGGTTTGTTTTTCTACTTCATTCTTATATTCCTGGAACTTTCCAAAGGCTTCGGACTTATGTTTTATTAAGAAGACATAACCGTACCTTGAAAAGTCATCCGTAAAAGTAATGAAGTAAGAATAACCGCTTCGCGCATGTGTAGACATTGGACCGCACACGTCGCTGTGTACGAGTCCCAAGAGCTCGCTCGCTCTTACTCCGTGTCCAGTGAACGGAGTTTTTGTCATCTTTCCTTTGAGACAGGATTGACAAGTGGCATACGATTGATATTCGAACGGATTCAAATATCATTCTGTATGTAACTTCGTCAACCTTCTCTCATTGATGTGACCTAGTCTACAATGCCATAAGAAAGTCTGATTTATTTCCGGAGACTTTCTTTTGTGTGTATTCTGGACATTGAAAATCTGTGGTTGGTTTAAGACGTATATACCATTGCTCAATGTACCTGACCCAATCAAAACTTGATTAAGGTGAATGTTCACAACATTACTTACAAACGCAAATTCATAACCTTCTTTAGAAACTAAAGATACAGAAATGATATTATAAATTGCGTTGGGTACAAAAAAGCAATTACGTAAAACTAAAACATGTCCATCTGACATTCCCAGGTGATAGTCCCCCACGGCCTTAGCATCCATGCCAGCTCCGTTTGCAACTCTGAGGGTCATGTCACCTGCCTTCAAAACCCTACGGTTTCTCAATGCCTGCAAAGAATTACAGATATGAGATCCTGATCCGGTATCCAATACCCAGGAAGTAGAGTTTATTGAAAGACAGTTTTCAATAACATACACACCTGAAGCTGAAGCCGCAACCTGCTTCAATTCCTGTGTCCTGGCTTTCCAAGCCCTGCAATCATTCTTCCAGTGTCCTTTCTTATGACAATAGAAGCATTCTTCTTTATCCACAAGCTGCCCCGCTTTCTTTGTTGCCTTTGCTTTTCCCTTCGTATCCATTTTACCAACACCGCCCCTTGGTTTGGCGGGGGCTTTCTTCTTCTTTCCCTTGGCTTTCGCCTTGGACCTAGAAGAGGAAGATCCTCCTACAAACAAAGTGGATGTTTCCCTACCTTTCTGTAGGGTGCCCTCTGCACTCCTCAGCATGTTGAGGAGTTCTGAAAGTTCAACTTCCTTTTCTTGTAAGTTGAAGTTCAGTATAAACTGGGCGTAAGTGGAAGGAAGGGACTGGAGAATCAAGTCAGCATAGAGCTCATTCTCCAACGTAGTTCCAAGTTCCGCGAGCTCCTCAATGAAGCCAATCATCTTAAGCACGTGTTCCGCTACCGATGATCCGATGGCCAACCTTGCCGAAAATAACTTCTTCGACACTTCGTATCTTGCGATACGAGATTGCTCTCCATACAGTTCTTTTGTATGGAGAAATATGGATTCAAGGTCCATATTCTCGTGCCTCCTCTGATGTTCGTTGTCCATCGAGGCAAGTACGAGGCACTTGGCCTTCGCGCTATCAATCTCCCAGGTCTTACGGATTTCCTTATCCGCGACGCTGGAGGTGGGACTTGGGACAGAGGGAGCTTTGGTGGTAAGAAGATACCCCAGTTTGTCGTAAGTGATTGCCATTTTGACATTCCTGAGCCAATCTTTGTAGTTTGGCTCTGTCAGTATGTTTTTATCTAGAAGTAACTTAAGTCCAGTCATGTCGATTGGTCGCTGCAATTAGGAGAGAGAAGAAGAAACACTCAGCATGATGCTCTTGCAAGTTTAGAGTGGTTTTTAGTTTGTCTAAACAGGATGGCTCCCACTGTTTCTCGAATCCCTCCTCAAACCAAAAAGAAAGAATCAGTCAGGATCAATCTCACCGTACAATACTTGCTTAACCGTTCGGCCAGGCTGGTGTCGGTACTTCGAGGGAGGTTTTCCAACGCTTTCGCGAAGTTCCTTAATTTAAGAACCTCTTTTTCCCTGGGGGCGTAGCCCCGCTAACACCTTTCTAGACACCTACTTGGTTTATAGCATTGATCGTTAAGTGAGAAATTTCCCGAGGAGTAGCATATACTCACAGTAGGATCGGGATCCAAATATCATCGCGTGACGAAACTGAAGGAATCCTACCAGAATCATCACACTCCAAATGGTATGCAACACTAGCAAGTTTCAGTTCTTTTGAAACTCCCGATGTGGATTTTTGCCCCATGCTCTTATGACCTTGACTTTGGCCAAAATATCATAAGTCACATGTCAAGTTCTACCCGTCGTTCTCCAGGTTAATTTGGATCCACCCGTACCTACCCTTGACTTTGGCCAAAATGGCAGTACGACTGTCCCAAACCAACGCATCTATCTATGCTACACATGAATACCCAATAGCTACCAAATCACTATGCCTTGACTTTGGCCAACATACATAGCTTGAATACTACTGACTATTTATGTGAAACGACGGAGGGCTACGAATGGTTTTGGCGAAACCGTGAACGTAGAGAACTTGATATAATCGATGGAACGAGATAGCTTTTAAAAGGAGTGGCTCAAACTCCGCATTTAAAAGTTAGTTTTGAAAAGAACCGAGTGGTTTTTCGAAAGTGTTCCAACGACTTTTACTTGGTTTATTTTCTTGCATTAGTTCTTTTAATGCGTGATATTCTTGCATTAGTTCTTTTAATGCGTTCCATCATTTAATCCTACCATTGCAGAAAACAACCAAAATATGACGTACGCTTATGCCATTCGCATTCGCCACGGGGCCCCGTCATTACCCGTTAGGTTACTTAACTAACGACAGAGCGGGGGCTGGGCTAGCGCGGTTGTAAAACATAAGCAACGCCTAAATAATATCATATATAGATATATTGCAATGATAGACATTTCAGATCACAGATGAACACATTGGATATACTAGGAACCCGCAATTCGTACGAGCCTGTAACGAAAAGCAGATTACACGGTCGCGGTGAATAGCCAATACCCCACCCAAGACCCCTACGGGTGCGGCAAACTACCCGCCAAGTACCCGAAGCGAAGCAACCTCCCTCAACCCCGTGAGTAGGCCACTCGGCACTTCGGCATACCCGGTAGTTTGTGCACCCCCTCCATGGGTCTATCCTAGGAGCAAAAACAGTAAAAAGAAATTATACGATGACGGCTACAACCCCGACCCGGTTGTGCGGCCATACAAATAATTATTACATCAATTTACAAATTTACATGAATTGAAAGAAAAGAAAACTCTCGTCTCACAACCCCTGGCTATTCACTCGCGACAATCCAATGAATTCATATACACATTCCAGCAACATTACAGATCACAGATTTGTATAACCCCCACTAATCGACATATAGCGATTAGTAGACGTTCAATACAAATATCACATTACAGAAAAACCCGTCAGCTCAAGTCTATTAGAAGTTCGATCAAAAATACGGATTTATAGGCCCCAAATACAAAATTTTCGTTCTGGAAAATCTGGGCAGAAAATACATATTCCAAAAATCTCAAAACAACCCCAGAAAAACACTGCACCAATTTTGGACCTCGGCCGAGTCAACTCGGCCGCGGAACCGCGGCGGGAGCGTGCTCCCGCCGCGTTTCCGCGGCGCTTTGAACCGTTCGTGGGACCAAATTTGGTGGTTATTCTATAAAAAGCCTGAGCCGATTTTTAAGATGAACAGAAAAAATTTCGGCAGAAACTTGACAGTTTTGGGTTCGTTTTGCGACTTTTCTTTGATCGATCTTCTAGCTACTTTGATAACATGTTAGATAGAGTTTAACTAGGCTCTGATACCACTGTAAGTCCATGCTACCTCTCCCGGTACTTTCGGGCATGCGGAATTTGGTGAAAAACAATTTTTCTAGAGGTGGTAACATGGACTCAAAACCGGATCTTTGTTAAACATCTAACTAACAACCTAACTATGAGTTGTTAACTACTCGGTTAGGGGGTTATACCTTTCTTTCTTGAACTCCTTCTTCTTTGACTCTTGATGGTTGTCCGGATCGTCTTCACTCCGTCGTCTCCTTGCGCCGAAGATAGATCCACCTCGAAAGCTTCTACCTTTGGCTTCTTCTTCGGTCTTTGAAGAAACTAGTTCACTTGGTTTGCTAAACCTTGTGAACTAGAGTGAGTAGAGAAGAGTGTGTTGGGATTTTCTCTATGGTTCTTGGTTCTCAACACATGAGACAAGTGAACCATAGACTAAGAGAGGGAGAGCAAGAGGAAGGAGATGAGAGCTCAAGAACAAGAGAGAGAATGAGAATGATAGAATGAGAGAAGACTTTTCTCTCTTGGCTCTCATAATCCATAACCATCATCACAAAATAGTAATCAAGTATTGTGTAAATGGTTTAAGCTATAATAGCCATATCATTTCATGCACTCATTTCTCATAAGAGAAACAAGCAAGTAAAAAGTCTTTGCCATGAAATGATGGCCATTGTCATCATGATGATCAACTAGTCCAACCTAGTCAACCGGTCAACAAAGTCAATAAATCAACAAAGTCAACCCCTCAACAACCATGTCACCACAATACTTAATTAATATTATTGTTAATCATATATCATATTCTCATTAGGGTTGAGCAAAAAGTCAATAGTCAACAGTCAACGGTCAACAACCCTAATGAGAATCCTCTGCCTCTGTCTGTGCATACACACCCGCATCCGCGTTCCGAGGAACACGAATACATACTGGATAAATCCAATCCCAATACGTACACTAGGATCTGGCTTAAACCAAAGCCCACTAGTGAAACTGTCCGGACACTATACGTGCATAAGTGCACAGATGTGACCGAACCCTGTCGCAAAACCATGCGACCTGCCGCAAAACCATGCGACCTCTACTCTTTTGCCTAAAGGCGAATAGCTTTCTGTGTGGGACTCTAAAGACTCGACACTACGCTGGCAGTGGGTTTAACCACAGACCGCAAGCGGCACTAGCTGTGCGTAACGGTCCCCAGGTAGATGCCGACAAGAAGACTGACGAGGTGAAACCCATCTGAACTCCTACTGAGCCTGAACGTGACAATCTCCGTACAGTCCGGTCTGTTCGTCTGATACATCGCATGGCGGGCCTAGGGGGGCGGTAAACGTCAGTCCCCTAATAGCGGTACAAGTCGTGTCGGAGTGAAGCCCAAAACACTCTGAGATAACACTGGAAGCCTACCAGTATATCCCGATTGCCCTGGCCAGGGACTACTCGTGTAATGGCCCTCCTAGACACAGCGCGATGTCAACCCTCAATACCGGGAGAGACGAATCATGTCTAACCGTCACTGCCTCCAAGTGCTTCGGGACTGCACCCAACTACCACCTGTTTGCACGACTCCTTTGAGCCGTGGTAGGGTAGTAATCAAAGTACAGTGGGAACACACTCAAGGCGAAGTGACAGTGTCAAGTCAGCGGACTAAGCTGTACTCATGTCACCTGGGAACTGATAACTGACGATAGGTATAATACCAACCGGTCAGTTCCCGACGAGTCATGTCCAGTGTACTCGTAACCTAACGAGCACCCGCATACTATCTCCAGTACGACGTACTGATGGCTGTGGGACAGACCATCTCCCACACTGGGATGAGAAGCGCATACGCTAGTCTACTCCGGAGTATCGATGCCCTGTCTCGATAGTCCTGCGACTAGGGACCTGTATAAGGATGTGCTTATAGATTACCCAGCCCCCACTAGTGTGACTGCCATCACAACGCTGGTAATCAAGGAAAGATCCTAAGGGCTCCACTAATGTGTATAGGTGATATACTAAAATAAACACATGTACACATTGAAGTAGAAACAAACCAAGTAGCATACTACTATATTGAGCAAGATTGTTTATACAAGGTGAATATCCCAAGCTTCCATTAAGTAATATACAAACTAGTATGATACAGTAATGGCCTCTAGGACATATACACTAACAACCATTTAGTAAAAAATTCAAAATCTAATTTTCCAATTCTTAAAGGATAAACATAGAAGGGATTGAGTGCAAATTTTCTTAAAACATAGGAGGCAAAGGCTAAATTTTTCCATCAAAGGAAGGTGCCAAATACAAATTTTCTTAAAATTGAAGCACGCTGAGGATAATTATTCAAATAAAATGACAAAAATAAGCCTATCCAGCTTCCGAATATAGGAGAAATTTATTTTAATTTACCGGTGCGCATTTTTACTTTGATCATATGTATGGATGATTTAACCGATTTTTCTTCAACTTTAGTAAAAAGGGCATGTGTGTTACACGTAATTATAGAAATTTTATTGATAAATATCTTTATTAATTTAACTACACGCATCATACTTGTAAAATAATGATGATGTGGCAATTTAATTATGCGTATCGAACTTGTAAAATAAAATTGATGTGGTATTTAATTACGTGCATTGCTTATAAAACAAGGGTATTTTTTTGTTTGATTTCTTTGGAAAAAAATAAGGAAACATATTAAAAATATTAAAAATCGATTTCAAAATTAAATGAAATGTTTTTTTGGCCCTTATAATTATAGAGATTGACTCTTTCAACTTTTGTTTTTAATTTTGTGGTAACGATGTGGATAAGATTCTTAAAAAATGGAAAACTTATCAACGGGCTCTTTCAAGGAATGCTTGGATAATGGGTTAAGCGGAATGTAAATACCTAATATTTTCATCCATATAGTATAGATTTAGTTACGGATACATCCCATATACTAGAGGGTCCCATATACTAGAGGGGGATCGAGTACTTATAATCGCTAAAGTATTATAATAAGGTTTTTTACCTCTTTGATTGAAAATTGTTTTTTTAAATTCCTATCATGTCCCTTTCCCTTTCCTTTTGCTTTTCAAGCATGAAGAACTCATAATCCTAATAATCCAATAAAAATAAAATCTTAGTAAAATTATTTAAAGAAAATAATAATAAAATAAAATTGAAAAATACCCGTCTTGAATTTCTTTTTCCTGTTTCTTGAAATGTATGGAGAGAATATGTTAAACATCAAGCTTTTATATTGGGACTGAAATCTTAAATACCTTCAAGATAATGGGAAAAAGTTTGGAGGTGTAATTGAAGAAAATACAACATCAAGCTTTTATATCAGGACTAAAATATTGGTATTAAAGATTAATTTTGTTAGAGTATAAGAGAAGAAGAAGAAAGGGGTAAATGAGTATTAAGAAAATATCTATTAACATAGGGGCTGTAAGTGCTTATTATTATAGATCAGGGTATAAATGCACAATCCCGAATAGTTCAGGGATTCACGTGCAATTAACCCTATATTATATAAATACCTAAGTTTAGAAATACCCAACTATGTTAGCATTTTAATGTATACAGCTATTTTGAGATTAGAATATTCCACGTGTGTTTTTTTCTTTTTTCTGTTAGCCTTTTATAATGTCCATATTTTAATTTGAAGAAGTGTATTGTAGTTTTTGAAAGCGGATTATGAGGTGATTGTGTGTATGTTTGAAAATATTTTTTTAAAATTTTAGAAAGAAGGCCCATACCAATCAGAGATTCAGCATGTTTGATGTTTGGTAGAAGCTGAGGTATAGAGGTGATTTTTTCCCCTTTCTACTGAGATAGCCCAGTTGACATCTAGCCTTTCAGTAATCTGGAAAAACTTACTTCAAGCTTCTCTTGCGATACTCCAGCTCATGTTGTTTTGTAATCTCGCTTTGTTCCTTAATTTCCGTCATTGCCAAAGAGCATGACCGATGACGGTCCTCACATTGGTAAGTTGAACACATTTACAGACATCTATCATGTTGACTTATAAAACTTTGCATCTATTCTTGAGTTTGCCAAATATTGAAAGAAAAATAAAACTTCCTGCAAAACAGAGCTAGGATGGAACCACATTCATCAGAAGCCATATAGCTCATATACAAACTTCCACAAGATGAAAAAGTAAAAGGCAACAATTCATTTTACAAGATGCCCATGTTTTTGAGGCCCAAGACAGTACCAACACCCAGAATGTGGCCTACAGTGCCACAGGCCAAGGTATCAGCCAGGGTGAACCCCGCAGGGTCCCCGGTCTGCAGCCCAGAGTCGCGTGCCTCCAGCTTCAGCCCTGCCGTCGCCTTCCTGTTTGCCGATGGTGCGAGCCCAAATCGCCCGGCGAACAGCATCAGGCTCGTGGTTGTCACCATTATCTGCACAACAGTGCAAGGACCATAAGCATCGTCGTCCATCAATCGGCTTGATTACATTTGGATTTGGATCATACTTATTCATATTGCTGGATGGAATATGGATCGATTTTCGAGTCCAAAAAATTTCTCTCAAGAAAAAAATACTAAAATTAATCCTTTAGATTTTCAGATGTAAGCAACAGTCAAGCTGTGTACAGGAGGAAGTCTATTTTCTTTTCGTCAAAATTCAATTTTCATTTGTTTGACATAAAATTTTGAAAAAGGTTGGGCGTGGACTTTGAGTTTCAGATTAACCTCGGAATCATGATAAAAAATTAATACCAACGGCCACGATCTGATTTAAATAGGTTTGAAATGTGCGCGTGACTCGTAAAAAGGTATGGTGATTTGGACTCCGATCATTAAAAGTCGATTCCAGGAACATTTTTTTGTGCAATTATTACAATGCTCAAATGGATGTGGTATTTTCATTTTCAGAGTCTGAGTGTCTCGGAAGTCAGAACCATGGATAGGTTTCTTTTTTGTGTGCGCGTGCGCACTGTTGGTTAAGAAGAAAAGATTTGTATGCGGCTAACCATGAAAAACCAGCTTCACTCATGGTTTTCGCGACGATATGACAAATGAAAAGGTGAGAAGCATACAATGTTGGTTGAGGAACCGATGAAGTCGCCGCATCGAGCACCGAGAGCTCCACTTCCTCTCCTTTGCTTAATAATTGCAGGCAACTTCACCTGCTAAGACCATAGGTAGATCAATGATTCAATTAAACTTCACAAATTTGAAGGATTAATTAAAGACAGGTAATATTCATAGGAAAATGAATAGTGAAGGGTCACCATGGTTGGTGACTGAGCTCTGAGACCGCTGAAGTGAGGGACTGCAGTCATGGCTGCAACTGGAGAGGCCAGCTTCGATGCCATTAATTTTTTCACTTGGAAATTTGTGTTTTATTTGTTTGAAATCTAAAGGCTGTGTTCTCTTTGTTTTTCGTTGGATACATGTTTCAAATTTTCTGAGGGTTTTGGGAACGCAAGGCTTGAGACTGCAACCACACAAACAGCGTGTGATTCGTATCGAAGCACAACGATCGCTAGGAGATTGCTGTGTGCTGACGTGGCACCACCTGGTTTGCTTCCCCTGCTTAGATAAGATTTGGGATTTTGATTTTTTTTAACCGGACATTTATCTTTGATAGTTTTGTTGTAAGAGTGCTTAATTCCCTGTATTCATTAATTAAAAAACAATAATGTTTTTTTTTATATTATTATTATTATTATTGTGTACAACCATAATAAAAAACAACCATGAAAAACAGTAGTTTTAAAAACGGCCACAAAAATCATTAACCTATCTAAATAGGTCTCTCCAGTTAAATTGACGACCGATTATGTTAGAGATAGCCATTTGAAGGGGCAAAAAGACTGTTTTGCCCATCCAATAGCTATAACAAGCCTTTAAGAAGGCAAGCAGCGACAACATTGGCGGCAGAAGCTCCTTCTCTCTTTCCCTCCTCCAGCAGCAGCAGCTATTCCCCTCCAGCAGCAGCAGCTATTTCCCTCCAGCAGCAGCATAATCACCCCATCTTCTCAAGCACAGTGAAGAACCTTGGATCTCCACTAGCTATCTTCTTCACTAAAAGAGGAGCGATTCGAGGACTGAGAAAGATTTAGAGAGGACATTTATTTGGGCAAGGGAAATTTTAAGGTTTCGGATTTGATGAAGTCGGGATTGAGATAGAGAGCAGATGAGGGCATTTAGGAGCGCTTTAACCATGGTCATATCGAACTCAGGATCGAATATCGGTCAAGCAACAGCTGGGTCTGTTTAATTAACGGAAGGGTTTTCGTGGTTATTTTAAAAATTACTTCTTTTATGGTTGTTTTTGAAAATATGAGTTTTTTTATGGTTGTATATAAAAAAAAAGATAATAAATTAGTTTCTTTTATCATTTGTATAAATTATAGAGAACATATCACTACAATATCCTCAACCATAGTTGTTAAAATCTTACAGATTTACGATTCGGACAAATTTTGAACATATAGTATGCTTGTATCAGAACTACAATCTAATTGTGCGATTATTCGTATCATATGATTCGATGCAGTTTTAGGACTCATAATTCTAATCACTTTTTTCTTAAGATTTCTTTGTTCTAGGAAAGAAACGGCAAAGGAAAGAAAAGACCTAAGAACCTGGGGCTGTGCAAAGTGGTTCATGCTCTGGGCTCAACCCATTACTCTCATATTGGGTTGGGCCGCCCTAACTTGTGCACCAAGCCATTAGCGTGGTCTTCACTAAGGCTGCTAGGATTAGGGCACGGGTCTCTCCCATTCATTTCACAAAATCAATCATCAAATCAACGTTCACATCAACTCAACGCTCTCTCTCTCTCTCTCTCTCTTATTTTTCTCTTTTCTGCGTCTAATTTCTATTAAGCAACGTTTTCTCTACAATCGATCTCTTGCAATCTGTTTCAATCGTTTTGGTAAGAATCAGGGTTTTAATACTTCACGTGTCTTTGTCAAACTATTGCCCTATGTTTTTTTTCGAATTAGACGAAGCTGATTCACTTTGGTATTGTGATGAGCTTTTGCCTAGTGAGAATTTACCTCGAACTAATCTTTATATTATTAGCCGAGAGTGTTTGTGAATTGTATGTTTGGGTTATTGCTAAAAGTGTTTGAACTAATCTTTATATTATTAGCTGAGAGTGTTTGTGAATTGTATGTTTGGGTTATTGCTAAAAGTGTTAGATACGATGTCGAATATCTCTTTTATCCAATTTGTGTGGCCATTGTTTGCTGATGCAGGTTGCTAGGCTTACATTCCTTAGATTCCTGGTCGTGAGTTTTTTTGGGGGGGTTAATGGGTGCTCCCAAGCAGAAATGGACCCCCGAGGAGGAATCGGCGCTGAAAGCCGGGATCGCGAAACACGGGACCGGGAAATGGAGCACGATACTTAAAGACCCGGAATTTAGTTGCATCTTATTCTCGCGGTCGAATGTCGATCTTAAGGTAGTTAAGGAGATTACGTAGAGAGAGGGTTTTCACTGGCAAAAAGTTGTTACCTTGTAATATGATTGTCTTACGAAAATATACTTGACAGGATAAATGGAGGAACATCTGTGTTATCCCGACTGGGCGGGGTTTTCGAGAAAAAACCGCGATACCCGTGAAAAAGAGCCGGAAGGTCCCTAAGCTTGATGGCGACCACCCGGTCTTGGGTACCGTTGATGAGGATGTATCTGATGAGATTGTTGATGTTAAGCCTCTTGCAATGTCACCCAAAGTTCATCCGATCACTGCACCTCCGCAGAGACTTGAGTCAAAGTTAAGTGTTTCAATTGCATTGTGAGTCCTGTGATTTCTATTACTAGTTTAGATACGCTTTTTAAGCTCACCTTTATCTGTTTAGTTCTCTACATCTAAAATTGCCAGCCTTAGAGGCTTGAAGTCAGAGAATAGCTGATATTAACATTGAATTCGAAAACTTAGTTTGATGTCATTCACTTTTGAACTCATGCCATACATATTATATATAATTAGGTTTCATTGTTGATTCACTTCATATGTATGCAGGCTAGAGAGTCTTATCCTCGAAGCCATATCTAACTTGAAGGAGCCCACTGGGTCCAATAGAACGACAATTGCCATGTATATAGAGGTGAAAATCAGTTCTTTCCACGAGCTTCTTTAGCTCTGATTATAGCATTCTTTTTTTTTATCCCCTTACAATTTTGTTCTGGATTTATTACTGTGTAGGCATCTGGGACAATCTACTCCCAGTTTCTTTTAACCAAGATTTGTTAAGCTAAAATCTATCTGCGGAAATGCGGGCCAATATCTTGTTAATGAATGCACTGCTTTAAATTGTGAACCAACTGACCAACAAGGTTGGCTGTAATCTTGAATACTAAGAGTGCCTTAAAATGCAGATTTGAATGTTACCTCAAATTTACTCGTGCATATATGTTCTTTACATGCGGCGTGAGATTATACTATGGCCTAAAAGTGGCCCATATTTACTGGATTGGCCATTATGCATTGCGTGAGGTATCTATATTGTGTGTCACTGCGTTGGTTTGTTTTAGAGACATCTACTTGTAGCTGTCCTCTTAATACCTGTTTATCGAACAAACCTATTTCTTATTTTATGTTAAGCAAGTTATATGCTGCTGCTACTTTACAAAATTGAAAATTAATTCTAATTTATGAATTGTTTGGCTATTCTTTTATATGTCAGAGGCACACTTAAAGGATATAGTTTATGTCTTGAATTTTCATGTTCACTATCTATTTTCATTATGTACAGAATACTGAGAATCAGTTGAAATATATTTACTAATCTTCTATGAAGTTTGCATTTTGCCTCCCATACTTCGCTTCGCTTGGTGGCTTGATAATAATCCCGCCCCCTCTTCCTATGGTGTATGCTCTCCTGACAGTTAAAGGACAGTGTTTTGGCACATGTCCTTTTCTCTCTTTGGAATAATTTAACTTTTTTCACAAATCAACTTTTACTTGTATCTCATCAAGAACATGAATTCCTAACTACCTTCTAGTTTGTGTCTACCAAAGTAGTTACTGCTTGTGCATTGTTACTGCAGTGTAAGATTCCAACTTTGGATGGGTATTCTGGCTATGAGCCATTTTTGTTAGCTGGTACAGATAAATCATTCAGATTTGTTATACATATAGTTTTACGATTTTAAAGACATGTATGTAGCCTTTTATATTTTAGATTAATTCACTATTTGTTTTTAGCTGCGTTTGAGAATATTTTTGAGAAATGTGATAATTGCACAGTACCTCCAGTTGTTGGTTGACTCTTAATTATTATTTAATTTGATTCTTGTAGGCCCACTCTGCGTCTCACCCAGATATCAAGCTAGAGTTGTCTGGCCATTTGAAAATAATGATTGAAACCGGTAAATTGATCAAGGTATATATCTAATTTGCCGCGCCTTATGCTTGCTGCTTAACACCTTAGTCTGAAATTTTAGCTAGCAGAATAAGTTGCGAACATATTATGGTTATCGCATTATCCACTTGCAAATTTATTTGATTCGTATCTAGTCTGTGATTTCGATATAATGGCTAGAAATAGAAATGGTGGTTGGATTAAAATAAGTGCAATGCTTCATAAGTTGGAATTGTCTTGAAACGGCTTAGTTGTAACATTAGTATCTGTTTGCGGTTATCTATATATAACTTTGTCCATAGACATGCAATGCAGCAGCTTAGCTTTTTAAAGAATTTTTTGTGATGTCTCTGCAGGCTGTTACTCTTGTGCTATTTTCTTAACATCCAAAACCTGTTAAACCCGATTCTATAATGGAGTACTTTTTATCAAAAGTTCTTAAGTATTAAAACATTTTAGGTATGCCTTGTTCTCATGAAAGTTCCGAAGGCCTAGCGAGTTGAGCGAATTTAATTCATAATCAATTTTAAATACCTAAAACCCATGCCTTTTGAATTATGTCAAACACATGAACTGATTTGGTTCCTCGATACCAAATTCTTTGAGTTATGAAAATAATATAAGAGTGGAAACGGAATGATAATCACAGGGTCAGGCTGGCTGTCTAGAAAGCTCTTATACGACTCAATAAATAAGCCATCAGTTTAGGAAATTGAAGAATAAACAATCAGCAATTGGTGTTTCGTGTTGAACATGCCAACATAATTGATGGGAGTAGGAAGGAAGATGCCACCTATAAAGGTGGATAATGCCGTAAGGCATACAATAATAGGTTCTTACCTGACTTCTCAGTTAAAGGAAAATATCTCCCATACACAAACTTACCGAAAATGGACCGCACAAGTCATCCCCAAATTGTACAACTTGTTAGATGTTTAAGTTTTCTGATATATGTGGGTGTGTACCCATTCATGTGGACAAAAAATTGGCATGTTATGTGTTTCTCTGGCGACTAATTTTCTATGGTTTTAGCACTATCTGCATGCTGGTTTTATGTAATTCAATTAACATGGCTAAGCTGTTGGATTCATTTTTTACAAGAAGCATGGGTTCACTTATGCACTTGTAATAAAGTTTTCTATACAAATCAAAATTGGTTTTGTGATATACACCAAACAAAGTATTACCTTGCATGTTTTCCAGAAGTCATGATTAAAAGTCCTGTTTCATAAATACTGCCATATTAAAAAGAAACATGGTTGTGCGCCTCTTTTAGAGTTTCCTTGACTGGTTTATATGTTTCATCACACTATATTTATCACACTGGGAATATTTTGAAGGTGATCATTACTGGTAGATATGAAAGTAACAACGTTCAACCATCGCTAATGGTTCATCTATTGTTTTGAGATAGAGGACTCGAAAAACATTCCTAGTTGGAGTGATAGTGGTAGTTATAGTTTCAGTAATGTTGATTATTTATTTGATGTCGGGGATATTTGGAGTTTGATCACTGATAGTGGTAGTTAGAGTTTCAGTAATGGTGATAGTTATTTCGTATATTTTGATATTGAAAATCAGATTTTTGAGATTGACGATAATAGTTTTTTTCTGATTGAACTAAATTTTTTTTTTCCAGTAATTTGAATAGTAGGTCTAGGAGTAATAATCACTACAATTATCATTACAGTTATGATACTCATTCTAGTTGGAATAATCACATTAATGGTTGTATTGATAGTTGTCTTCGTTTTGAAGTCGGTATTCATAACTATATTTTCGGTGGTACTGACAATTACAGTGACAATTACATTTCTAGTTTCATTTGTACTGAAGGCGTAAGCGGTAGTGAAAGTGGGAATTCTAGTATAAGAACTGGTGGTAACAGCCTGATATGATGCTAGGCTTGTCTAGTAGGGTTTTAAAACGCGGCGAAAGCGGTAATTTTAAAAATCTAGAGAGCAATAGCAACCCAACCGAAGAATCAAACCAAAATGCTAAACTTGTAACTAAACTAGTAAGCTAATGACAAGAGTTTAGCGGGTTACAACCTTTGTAGCGCGTTAGTCACCTCTCCTTGGACTCCGGCTAGTCTCCACGAAATCCAGAACAGGCTTGCTCGATGATCTCCTCGCCGAAGATGATCCGCCTTGAGATAACTTCAACACAAGCTCTAGTTTCAAATTGATCTCATCAAAATGAAGCAACCCACTAATTAAACTTGCGAAGGATGATTAGCAGAAGATATAGAATAATTAGCTCACTTAATTTTTCATTTTTCCTTTTCCATTCCTCACTTGAAAAAAAAATCAAGAGAGGAAGCCATGGTGGATATAAGATAAAAAAGAAGATGAAGATAAGAATAATGAATATATGAAAATGAGTCTTCACTAATGACTCACTAAAATGAGCTATCAAAAAAACACCTCATCAATTCTACAACCATCTTAAATCTTTGACTCATTCTCGTATAAAAGTATTCATATCTTCCATATAAGTCTCATGCACCCATCTCCTATGTATTATCATACATGACACAATATTTATATTAAATATAAATATTATTAAAAAGAAGAAAATAATAAAATGAGCATGATATTAGTTAATATATAAATATATAAATATACATTTAATTATTAAATCGATACTTGATTTAATAATCCGGCTGTATATACCAGCTAATATCAATAAACACCCGATTAAAATACATGTGTTAAATACACGTGTTTAATTGAACACTTGCACGTATCTCTATACGTGCCCTACATTGTTTCACACGTGCTGGGAAAGCTCTGTGTGAAACACTAAACACTCGACAATACGCTGACAGTAAGTTAAGATCATATTCATTACCCACAAAGATATCAGCGGTACTAGCTGTACGTAACGGTTATCCATGTATTGAACGAAAGAAGGTCAGCGAGCAAGCTACTCCGAACCCTGCAAAGTCTATTACTGACATCACAGTACAGTTTGGTCTCTTCGTCTAAGAGTATCGCATATCGGGTCTAGGTTTAGAATCCGTCAGATCCTAATAACTTGATAAGTCGTGCGATACAGGACTCATAACCAACCAGAGATACAACTGATAACACTTATTAGTTTATCTCCATTTCGATGGCCATTGACTTGTCGTTGTAATCATTTTCTGCACAGCGCGACATCAACTTCCTATACCGGGAGAGACGAATCTCCTCGACCGCTCACTGCCTCCACGTGCTTTGGGGCTATACCCAACAAAAACCTGTTTGCACGACTCCTTTGAGCCGTAGTTGGGTAGAAGTCTAAATATAGTGGGAACACACATGAGACACTTTGGAGATCTCAGGTCCTTAGGGACTACCATGTACCCATGTCATAAGAGAACTGCTACCTGATATTGTTATATTACCAACTAGGAGTTCTCGGTGAGCCCGTCCAGTGTAACTCATCTAATAAGCACCTGTATTTAATTCTCGATGTCAAACACCAATTGCTGTAGACTCAGCGATCGTCCTCCAATCGGATCAGGAAACGTACACACTAGTCTAAACTGGAGTACCGATACTCAGTCTCGATACTCTTACGACTAGGGATGATTAAGGATGTGCTTATCGACTACTCAGGCCCCACCAGTATGTTCTCCATCATCGTCTTGGTAGTCAAGCAAATTCTTAGGGCTTTATCTCATGTTTAAATGATACATGATAGTAAATAAAATGTATTACATGAAAGATAAAGGCAAACCGGATAGTATACTATCATCACGAATAAAATTGTTCTCTCGTACAGGTCCTCCTTCAATTATAATAATTGACTTGAGCGCACCTATATCCAACACAGCCGTTATTTCAATATAAGAGGAAGAAGATCTAATGATTTTGATATAAATAAAAAATATAGAAATTTATTGGTTCAATGCGGAAATTGTTATGTATTAAATTATAAAAAAATTAGGTCAAAAATGAATATTTGTGAACAATGTGTATATCATTTGAAAATAAGTAGTTAAGATAGAATCGAAGGGCACTTGGGATCCTATGGATGAAGATATAGTCTTCACGGACCCTATTGAATTTCATTCTGAGAAGGTTCCTTATAGAGATTGCATCGATCCTTATCAAAGGAGGACAAGTTTAACTGAAGCTGTTCAAACGGGCATAGGTCAATGGTATTCCTATAGCAATTGGAGTTATGGATTTTCAGTTTTTGGGAGGTAGCATGGGATCTGTAGTAGGCAAGAAAATCATCCTTTTGATCGAGTATGCGACTAATCGATCTCTACCTGTTATTATTGTATGCTTCTGGAGGAGCACGCATGCAAGAAGTTTGAGCTTGATGCAAATGTCTAAAATATCGTCTGCTTCATATAATTATCAATCAAATAAAAAGTAATTCTATGTATCAATTCTTACCTTTCTTATTAAGTTTCTTATTTTTATTGAAAAAATTCAATTATTGATTCACTATTCATCGAACTATACGGATCGATCTAATAATAATATAATGTATAATTTGTTTACTGAATCACGTAAAATTTTAGCCAACCACGTATATGTATTTCATACGTATGAACGGAGATGAGACGGATGAATGAAGAGCATTTTCGGCACAAGTTTGAATTTGCGCATGTACAAATAAAATATAAATAAATTGATAAAATATTCCTGGAAAAAGATCGCTTCACTTGCACTTATGGAGTCTTGTATAAAATATCAAAATTGATCCAATTTCTACCTATTATTATGATATTACGATCCGAGAGATACCAAAAAATTGGATTTGAGATTCAATCTCCTCTCTATAAATGAGATGAGAATAATCAGAAATAGTATAGAGTTTTTTTTAACGCACTAAATTCAATTTCATGTTCAAAAAAGAATTCGCAAATTCTTTTTAGCAGTGAGTGGAATTTTTAGAATACGATCGAATTGCATAATATTAATATACTAATGAATAGTATTGTATTTATTAAGTACATGCAGATACGTCTATCTATCTAGCCATATATCACACATTTTCTTGTAATCTCACTTGGGCAACATGGGACACACTCCATCAAAATTCGTATTTTCTATTCAATATATTTAATGAAAAATTAAAACATGACAATTTTCTATTAGGATATATATATAAGAGAGAGACCCTACTTGGTATCTGGGTAACAATTTATGTTCTGGGGTTTAGATATACACATATATGTTATAATTGAAATTGAAAAGGATTTATTATTAGAAAAAAATGAATACTGATTGGTCATAAATCAATTTGATTTTCCTTTTTCCATTCAAGCAAACAAAATTTAAGTGGGGATCAAAATTGAAGAACCGTTCACTGATTCAAAGGAAATTGTTAATGGTTCCAATTTGATCGGAATTTTTGAGTCTATGAACGAAAATCCATATTTTCTACTATCAGTAGAGTAGAAGGGGAGTTTTTAAGCGATGTATATTTTGAGATACAATCAACCGAAGAGAATAATATAAAACTATAGATCCAATAAAAAATAAGAATATTTTTTTCAAAAAAGACAAGCACAATGGGATTCAAGATTGAAAAAAACAAACGAGTTAGCAATAGAATATAGATACTATTTTTTTTCCATTTTTATCGGATTTGGCGGCATGGCCAAGTGGTAAGGCGGGGGACTGCAATTCTTTTATCCTCAGTTCAAATCCAGGTGTCGCTTGATCACCAAAATATTTTTATTTCTTATCCCACTGATCTAATTCGATGAATTCTTGCTCCACAAGAAGCAGAGGTAAAGGACTAAGTGTGCATGTCAATACTTGATTTTTATAACATATAAGATGGTTTTTATAAAAGACAATAATTTTGTTCTAAAAATCTGAATGCAGCCCAAATCGGTATCAATAGGAATGAAGCAACTCTTATTCTTATAGAGTAAAGGTGAAAATTGAAAGAAAAAAAAGAATGTATGCAGTAATTATGTAGTAATAGTGGCGGTGAGTTCTCTCAATTCTTTCACAGAAAGAAAGACGGTAAGTTTAGATCAAACAAGAAATAGAGCTATCTGATAGTTGCCTCTCTCGGTGGTATATTTTTATGTTTCTTGCTTAGTAAAGAAAGGTATCAAATAATAGGTCTTACTGTTCTTACATATTTTATTAGAAGTATTCCTTTGATATTTTCAAAGAAAAGTCGTGTGAATCATCGTATTTGTACTTAATACTTTCTGATTCTACCAAAAATCCTAAAATATAGAAACTTGTTACGAGTGTATTAATTGAATTGGTTTGGTTCATTAATAGTCTCAAGTCGGAATACAATTTTGACTCTGCGTCATTGATTCAACTACGATTATTAATCAATAATAGAACAATTCCTTCGTAGAAATATGGGGCATAATTCATATAGATATAGTAAGTCTTGTTTGGGCTGCTTTGATGGCATTCTTAACATTTTCCTTTCCACTTGTAGTATGGGGAAGGAGTGGAGTCTAGGGCTGAAGGCACTGCTAATACTACTTGAGTAATCGATTCAGCAATCAAATTGTATCAATTCTTTATTGATCGTTTTGCGAAGCCTTAAAAAATGTCTTCAAAATTGTACTGGAATACAATAATGAATGATTCCATAATTGTATTTGAAAACTAAAATATACGCATGATAGGAGATTTTTTCCTACCGAAAATTTTCTAAATATTATATATTCTAATATTCAATTTTGGTGAATTAGCTCTTATCAGAATTATGGATATTACAATAAGAAAAACTAATACTTCTTTTTTATTTCACCTTTTCTTGACTTTTACCTTTCTAAAAGAAAAATCGTTCCGCTCTTACGACAATACGGATTTTCTTTCTACTAGAAGCGATTAATAATTGTGTAAAAAGATCCTACACATAATAAAATTAGATCTTTATTTTGTTGAGCGATCCGCATATCACACATTTAACATTTATTTTAGGCTCTTGGAACTTTTTTTTGCTTTTTTCGACTCATCTCATATTTAATTATTTAATTTAAGCATGAAAAATGGACAGGGTGTACTCTACTCTTTTTTCCAAATCCGAAGAAGTTTCTATATTACTCCGCGGATCATCCGTTAATTGTTCAATCAATGACTTGATGACTTCTTGAGATGGGAAATCAAAATAAAAGAAATAGAATTAGAGTGCTATCTATATGTTCATACATATTGTAATTTGATCTATAAGAAGCCTATATTCGTATACAATACAACTTTCTATAATAAAAAATAGTATACAATACTAGCTAGTGTGGTAGAAAGAATTATGTATATAGTTCTTTCTACCACACTAGCTTAGATATTTACTAAGATACTTTTGATTTTAGCCCAATCATTTCTTTTAAAACTTAGAGATTGCATTCCTTTTTTTCATTTCTTGAATCATTGATAAGAACCAATAACTAATAATTCAAGTTTCATTCAAATTAATCATTTTGGCTGACTGATTTTACATAGATGATAAATGAAAAGGCTGTAGGAACTAGAATGAACAGTTCGGTAGCAATAAGTGCGAGAATATTGACTTCCATAATCTAATCTTCTTTTCTGTTTTTCAATAACTTGGGATCTAATTCCATAAAGATGAGAAATTTGACTCCTGTAAATTCAATGGGATGAATTGCATCGTGATGATACGGAATCAGATCAATATTATGGATAAAAATTGATCTATCAAATCAATTCATCGTCTAGATTTGAATAATATAACATAGGAAGATCTTTTACACATACTAAATAAAGAAAAAATATCATTTTTGATTGGATCAGAAATGCCCATCATTGGATTTTCATCCCCCTTTTCTACTTTTTCTTTTCTATAACATATCATCTTGCTTATACAACTTTCCTATTTACACATATACATAGAATTATGAGGTATTATATATATGATCGGTATTCTTTGGGTCATACAAAGAACCAAACAATATAGCAGAAGTAAGATGATAAAATCAAGTATAAAAAATCGAATATTCAAACAAATAAAATTTCCATCTTCTAAGAATAAGAAAGGGGTGTCGTTTGGTTGGTCTTTTCTTTTATGTTATTAATATCCTCTTTATTGGATTGGGATTGGAACGTATACATCAAAAATGAAGTCTGCAATTTGAATGAGAATGAAATTAGATTGTTTCCAATTAGTATTAATGATATAAAAAATCAGAATTAGAAAATATGTGTTTTAACCTGAAAAGTACTCCGACGGATAATTATATTATATTAAGTTCATTGTGTAGTGTACAATAAACGAAGACACTTTTTTTCATTACTTCTGAAAATACGTGCACTCTATTTCATTCCATTGATGAATAACGATCGAAAAAGAAAGCGGTATCACTTAAATAAAAATACTGAATATACCAATACTACCGATTGTATCAATCTACCTATGTCTCTCCCTTAGCAATCGGTACTAGTGGAAGAAATGGAAATTCATGTATTTGTCTGATGATAAATGCTAAACAAAAACAAAAGAAATAAAAATCCCCTCCCCGCACGGGGGTTTCAATTTTTCCCTCCATCTTCTCTTTCGCGAAAAATAGAGAAATGAATTGGATCCTAGTTCGGGACTGACGGGGCTCGAACCCGCAGCTTCCGTCTTGACGGGGCGGTGCTCTGACCGATTGAACTACAATCTCAGCGAGGTGTATAGCATACATATTCTTATGGTTTCATAAGAACATTCTACTCGTTATGTTGTAACGTAACTGATACGCGAATGATATATGGATATTATATATACCCACACAAACACGGGCATTAGTAAGAGTGACACGGATTATTAGTAACTAGTTATTTTTTATCTTCCTTTTGAAAATAGCTAATCAATCTTTCAATGAGATGAGAAAAAAAATTTGACCCTTTTCTTTATCTTTATTTCTACGTTTCTACAGATCATACATTTTTCTTTTCTTCTGTAAGACAAAATGGTTATATCGTACTCATGGAGCGGTGAAAACTTTTGGGCCGAGCTGGCTTTGAACCAGCGTAGACATGCCGCCAACGAATTTACAGTCCTAGTCATGCTACAAGCGAAGGGGTGTATATTCCGTAGAATCGTCAGCCAATTTGTTTCATTGTTATTCATGCCAACTGTACTTTGAAACTGCTTATCTTTGAAGAGTCTCTGTTAACAAGGATAGGAAAATTCAGACCCATGATTTATGGCAGCTTGGTCTAAATCTGATCAAGTTGGTTGTACACCGATTTGTGTGCTCCTAGCATTTCTAAATCAATTAGATTTTACTGCATGGAAGCTGAAAAGTCATAAATTATTGACAACCAGTATCCTTCTTCAATCTTATTGAAGAAAACTTTGCTACTGTCTTCCACTCAGTTTGAAATCCTAGATGATATTTGTACTTCTTTATACAGGTGAAGCATAACTACAGGATAGCACCAAGTTCAGCCTTCTCTAGAGCTGATAATGGTGATGTTAGAGTTCTAAACAAGGCTCAAATCGATGCTGACTTGAGACTGATGAAAATTTTGAGTCAGGAAGAGGCTACAGCTGCTGCTGCTCAGGCACTTGCAGAGGCAGAAGCAGCCATGGCCGAAGCTGAAGAAGCAATGAGGTTGGCAGAGGCTGCTGAAGCTGATGCTGAAGAAGCGCAGGCTTTTGTTGAGGCCGCATCTTTAAGAGTTAAAAACGGAAATGCATCTGTGATGGTATATCCTCTTGTTTAACGCGTCTCAATTTAGTATCTCGGTAAATTTGTGATGTTCCGAGCATATAGCTACTTGTTTGTCTATGCCTATCTCGATTCTAGGCATTGCTTTAAAAATACATTGTCTGCATTACCATTTTAAGAACTAAATACCACTATATGCTGGCATATTCAGTTTATAGTGTTTTTTAGTGTCAATATTCCGGTCAATAATGCTGACATGCTATGTTTGACCCAACAAATGGCATGATATATTGCTCAACTCATCTTCCGACTTGGCAATTTGAACATGAACTTAAATAGCTTTGTTATTAACTCTAGATCTATTTATTTACCGGTTATGTTGTATGTCTAATAATTCATAATACAATATTTTGGAACTTCTTTGCATTCTTCGCTTTGTTGTGTGACACGAATAGGTCTCATTCAAGATTTTCACATTAAGACCATGATTTTATTAACATAGATATCAGTAGCTTTCTATGTTTATAATTTATTAGATCTCTCTGTAGAACGGCGAATTTTCTTTAGGATTGATTGCATGGGAGATGCAACTATGCTTTATCTATCGGCCAACTGACGCAACCCTCCTCTTTCATCCTAGCTTGGGAGTTGTAATGAAAGAATAAGATGTTGAAATGCAGCACCGGGAGAGTTATAATGAATTTATCCATGTTTATATGCATATATTGTTATGGTGCCCACTATTCAATTTATATCCTGACTTGTCACGCAACATCGTCTACACGACATGGGAGCTCCCGGGTTGCCATAAATCTGAGTCGCCATGTAGAATCTCGTACTATGCATTTTCAAGTTCTAGACCCTGCAAAATAAAATTTACGTGGCAGAATTGTAATCTGAGTAATCAACCATTAAGAACGCATTATCAGGTTCCGGGTTTCAATCCTACCAGATCAAATCAAATCCCCTCCCTCTCGTGTATGGGGAGAGATTGAGAGGCTAAATTACTAGATTAAACACTGTCTCACATACATAATGTACCACATGTACTGAAAAAGCCAAATTATCTAGATTAATCATGCTAAATAAAACTGTGACGCACTTTTATGTTTGCAAATGTGTAGTGGGCAAGAATGGCCATTTCAGAGTCCTGATCGACTTCAACAGCATGTCACTCAGATGGATATTTAAACAGGTATGTTGATAGTAGCTGTATTTTAAAGAGCTCTATTATTCTTATTGATACCCCAAACTCTCCTTCCTTGGAAAATAGTAAAATACACAATGCGTTAACTTAGGCCTTTAGTTGTTACATGCTAGATTATATCGTTGTATGCGGTTGTATGTTTCTTTCTCTCTTACGATTAAGAAAATTTGTTTTCTCTGCTGAAAAATGGAAGTTGAGCTGAAAAGGACACCAAGTCGTAATGATCGTGTCAGCGGTATCATGAGCTGAAATAATGGTTGCAATATTAAGCGGTATTATACTGTTTGTATGGACCCAAGCATTAAAAACTTAATTTTAATGGAAGACCTGCTTTCAAGAGCTGAAAACATGATAGCTATATGCGGGAAATATCGTACAATCTTTATGTTTTTTTATCATGTTGGTGCTCTTTAATCTTATATGTAATTGGAACTATAGAGGATGAAATTCTGAAGTGCCATCTTTCAAATTATTTCTGCTTTCTGTGTTTGATCATCTTCTGTTGGCAACTGGTTTTCTTTTGATTTTCAGTTACTCCTCTGTGTGTTTCGATCTAATGTTTAAAAAATGGCAAATCTTGCTTCTTATCATAGGTTGGTAGCATTAATGTAAAATTAACCTGACTTCTTGAATAAGGATTAAGAGAAATGTCTATCTGTGAACATTCTGTCTTAATAACATGGTTTATGACAATAAGTTTATGCAAAGCTTTGTAAATCAAGCATCAACCTTCAACCTTTGAACCTGTTAAAAACCTGAATTTTGCCTAAAAATTTGCTAGATTGTATTTTTAACTTTTTATATTGTTGTTGACATGTTTTATTTGGCTAAGTTCAGAATTGGATTGACAGATTCTTGACTAATATAACATTAACACGCCATCGTTCGATTAAAACTAGTTGTTTATATATATATATATATATATATATATATATATATATGAAATGCACCTTTTCTCGCTTTCACTCAGCTTATACAACTTTGTTTTGGGCCTCTATGCTTGCATTTCTAGTCCCTCATCGGTTTTAACCAGCTGTTGCAATTTTGTGCCTGAGTTTTGTGAATTTAAAATTCTTGAATGAGATTGAATATTGAACGCTAGTCATCGCAAATTTTGTTATGAAAATATTGAATAAATTTGTCGTTTTCCTTGCAGGGTTCTTGCTATTTATGGGTTCTTGGAAAACACCGGCTTTGTTTTTGGGCCCAAATCTGTAAGTATGGTTCTGGTTTATGTATATGTGTTATTCCCTTAATCCCTCTATGAAACATGTCTGCATTCGTGGATCCTTGATATTCATAGGTGATTGCTGTTTGCAAGACTCGTATAATAGTTTCGTTCCATTTTGGGTTGTAATTTGTTGTTCAGATTCTTGAATTCTTGTAATGTAAGCCTTGTTCTGATAGCTAAGAATTTCGACATTGCAGTGAAAATATGTACGTGTTTTATAGGATAGCAGCTTATTCAAACTCTATTGAGCACCCAAGGCCCATGTTTTTATATAACTAGATCTTATTTCTGCTATTACCATTGTCTCAAATAAGTTATGGAAGATTTCTTGTCTCTCTCTCTCTCTCTGTCTTTTTGGGTTGATATTCTTTTTACTTATGCACTTAATACATGACAGTCAAAAATTTTAAAAATGTTTTTTACTACAGGTTCTTCGCTGTAAATTTAGTGTCCAATATTTGTGCAATCAACCGTATTTAATGTACTATGGTCTTCCCCATTATAATCAACTTAATAAAAGATTTTTGCTGTAACATGTCTCAGTAAGCAAGTGCATCATTGCACATGGTGAAATAAATACCCACAAAAGTCTCATAGGCTGAAAAAAATTAAACAAGACAACCACCTGTGCAGCCATTTGATGCTGTGTTTATTGATCGAAACCCTTGCTCTTATTATAATTCATGAATAAAGGCCATGTGATGCCTGCTGGAAAAATAAAGAGGTTAGCTGCTTACAATGAGAACTATCTTATTGATGTACCTTTGTATTTAAAGTACCACATTTGGGGGAAAATTATTTGTAGTATTAATATAAAAGATTTTCGAACATGTTATTGCATTGAATTTGGATAACATGGCTTGCAAGGCACCAAACATCATTGCAATCCCAATGCATTGACATATCAGGATCCACAAACCTGAACTTGAGTACCGTGTTTTAATTTATTCAACTTTTTGAAACAACGCCGTTATATAAAATCCATAGCGAAAAGATTTTCTTTATATATTTTTGAAGTAATTTCTTTTTGCAAATATTTAACATGCTGCAATATCTACATATAGTAAAGTCTGTTATTGAAAGGGTAGGTTCTTCAAAACTACCATTTGGTTTAAGCTGATGGCTCGAAACCATTTTCTTTGGAAAGTTGTACATGAGAGTGATCCGGCTCCTTGCAGCCATTTTCTTTGGAAAATTGTCTTCGGCCCCTTACACATTATGCAAATTTGCATTTGACCCTTCGCAGTTTAATCAGCCTAAATTTCTGCATGTGGAAAATTAAACTCCGCCCCCTGCTTTTTAAAAGAAAATTCATTTGACCCCTTCTTTATCCATACATAAAGGATTGGAAAATTAAATTTTCTAACAAAGAGAAGGCAGTTGAACAATATGTCTTTATAATTTATTAGAATATATTTATCGCTCAGAATAGGTCATGCGATCTAAAACATGAGGCTGTAGTGAACCTCAAAACCATTTTGCCTGTATTTTGTGTGACTTTAGAATTAAACAAACATGACAGATTCCACTTAATTTACGGTTTTATTTTGCTAAAATTCAAACTCTCAAATAGATAAATTACTACCGATAAATATATATATGCTATTGATGATTGTTAGGTTTTACTTAAATTGCTTATTTAATTATTTAATTCTTAGGAAGTCTATAAATCTTTCCTTCTATTTAAAATTTTCAAACCCCTTGCTTTTATGCTTTCCATTTTCGAAAGATTCTTTTATGTTTGTGCTCGGTTGCATTATGTGGAATTTTCTGCTTGTGGTTCATCACTTGCTCTTATGTTTTTCTATTCTGAAAGATGAAAGTTTGATCATCTTTTGATTTTTTGGTTTTCCGCATACCCAATTGATTTTTCTCTGTTAGAGGACAAAATAAGCATGAAATTTGGCTGCACATATTATTTTCATCAATTAAATGCCACGCTATCGCTATCACGAGCAAGGGAACATGAAATTTAATGGGCTAATCCGGTGCAGTCGCAAGGGACCTCCTGCTAGTATCTCATAGGATTGGTTGTATGATCTATTTAAGTTGTTTTCAAGTGGAAGACCAAAAGGATGTTTGCAATAAAACAAAAGTACAACATTTTTGCAATAAAAATATTTATCCATTATTTGGGTGGTTTCAATTTTTATTGTTGAATTTCCAAATCTAAACAAGCTTTTTGTTTGTGATGATGCTCAATAACGGTAATTTCTTAGATCATGATACGTGGCGGATGACGTGTCACATGCGTAAACCAGTTAGGCCCCTAAGAGCCACAGAGGGAGAACCAGTGTGCTACAGTGGGGGCTTCCCTCGAACCCCATCTCCGAGGTTTCACCCCACTCCTTACCCCCGAGCACTTCAGCAGCCACGCCAACTGTCCCTTTGCGCTACTCTGAGCTATCACAGGCCCGAGCTTCCTCGGCCATCCGGCTCGCCTCCGAGCCTTCCTTCGGGCTGAGCTTTCTCGCCCTCCTGACTCGCCTCCGAGCCATCCTCCGGCCCGAGGAGTCTCCCGACCTTCGGTGGCCTTCCAGACCACCCACAGCTCACCTCCAAGCTGTCACAGAATTGGCCTCCTCGGCCCCCTCAGCTCATCTCCGGGCTACCGCAGAACCTAGATACCTCGGCCTCCCGCTCGTCCCCGAGCCTCCCGCCGAGCTCGTATTCCTCGGTCACATCGGCCGACCAACGGCACCTATTGCAGGCGCAATCGCCCCACCTCCGCGATACTCGCCATGCGCAAGATATCCGCCGGCCACGCCCCGCGTTCCACACCATCACGATCCCCCATTAACTAGCCTGTCTCGCCATTAATGGGAGATCCCACCAATCATGCGGGCGTGACACCGGGAGCGTAACTGTAACATTTCAAAAAAATAAAATATTATTTTTGGGAATTTTTATAATTTAATATTATTTTAATGAATATTTTAATATTTCGATATAATTAAATACCGATAAATGGGAAAATTTTTGGAAAAATTATGGAAAATTCTAAAATAGGGTATTTTATGCAATTATGCCATTTTTAAGTTTTTATGATTAGTTTGACACTAATTTAGTGCTAATCGCGATTAAAAATCGCTAATCGTTTTTTAGCATTTTTATGCAAAACATGCACATATCATTTTTCTTACACTTGTGCATTTTTATCATGTTTGTTTGGGTTTACTATTTGAGTGAGAAGGGTTTTAAGAAAAGAAAAGAAAAAGAAAAAGGATTATTATATGAAGTATGGGTGAGAGAAAGAAAGGGGTTTCCTTACCAAGACTTGGCCATTCTCTCATGTTTCCAACACTCATCTCTCTTCCTCTTCTTTGGTTGCTGCTGCTGCCCTAGCTCCCTCCCCCTCTTCACCTCCTCAAATCATCTCAAAAAAACAAACTCAAAACCCTATCTCCTTTTCACTAAAAAGATGCGCAAGCTCAAGAGAAGCATTTTGGACCAAGAAAGTAAGGATTTTGGCCACTAGGGGCAACTCAAGAAAATTCTTGAGTTGCCAAATGAGCTATTTTCTGGACCATTAGCTTAGTTTTTGCATTACTTATGTTAGTGTATATGCCCTAGGGGCCATTATTGTATCATACTTGTATGTATATTACTTAATGGAAGCTTAGGATATTCACAGTTGTATATACAGTCTTGCTAAAAATGGTAGTATGCTACTTGGTTTATGTCTACTTTAATATGTGCATATGTTTCTTGTAACGTATCACTTATACATATTAGTAGAGCCCATATGATTTTTGCTTGATTACCAGCATTGTGATGGCAGTCACACTAGTGGGGGCTGGGTAGTCTATAAGCAACATCCTATACTTGTCCCTAGTCGTAGGATTATCGAGACTGAGCATCGATACTCCAGAGTAGACTAGTGTGTACGCTTCTCATCCCAGTTGGGGAGATGGTCTGTCCCATAGCCATCAGTACGTCGTACTGGAGATAGTATACAGGTGCTCGTTAGGTTACAGGTACACCGGACAGGACTCGCAGGGGAACTGATTGGTTGGTATTATACCCGTCGTCAGTTAACAGTTCCCAGGTGACATGAGTACAGCATAGTCCGCAGACTTGACACTGCTACTTCGCCTCGAGTGTGTCCCACTGTTCTTAGATTGCTACCCTACCACGGCTCAAAGGAGTCGTGCAAACATGTAGCAGTTAGGTGCAGTCCCGAGCACTTGGAGGCAGTGGCGGTTAGACAGGATTCGTCTCTTCCGGTATTGGGAGTTGATATCGCGCTGTGTCAGAGAGCCATTACGCAAAGTCCCTGGCCAGGGCAAGCGAGATTTACTGGTAGGTTCCAGTAGTTTCTCAGGGTGTAATGGGCTATGCTCCGACACGACTTATACCGCTATTAGGGGACCGACGCTTGCCGCCCCCTAGGCTAGATATGTGATAGTCTTAGACGAACATACTGGACTGTACGGAGATTGTCACATTAAGCTCAGTAGGAGTTCGGATGGGTTTCCTCATCAGCCTTCTTATCGACATCTACCTGGGGACCGTTACGTACAGCTAGTGCCGCTTGCGGTCTATGGTTAAACCCACTGCCAGCGTAGTGTCGAGTCTTTAGAGTCCCACACAGAGAGTTTCCCTGCTCCAGGCGAAACAATATAGAGGCCGTATGGTTTTACGACAAGGGTTCGGACGCATACGTGTTTAAACGCACGTGCGACGTTCGAACAGTTTTTACTAGCCGGCTTTGCCAGATTCTAGTATCGGGTTATTGGATTTATACAGTCTAAAGTTTTTCCGTGTTTTCACAGATTGGAGGGACGTTCTCGTAATTTTCCGGAAAGCTTCTAGAAGCATGGTGACTTGGGGGTTAAGGTGGCATAAGCATTAATTGCTTAATGACTCATTTGTGTGATTCATCCTTGGTATTAAATGATGCATTAATTAGTTAATGAGTCATATGATGAATCACACAAGGTGAATGTATCAACCATGATGATTAATCATTTATATTATTTATGTCACGCCCCGCTTCCCAGTGTACGGCGAAGTGGACGCGACGAGGCCCGCTACGTATGTACTCAGAAATACATACGCTAAGCGTAACTAAGCAATATAAAATAATCACAAGAGACCAAAGATGGAAAATAACAGCAACTTTTATTAATAACATTCTTTTTACAATGCATGAAATGGAAATACATCTGAACTGAAAAGCAATGCCTAAACAATGGCATAATAAAGGAAATACTGAGAAGAGCAAGTACAAAGTCTAGAGCTCTGGGTCTTCCTGGAATTCCTCCAAATCTTCACTTGTAGGCTCGGTCTCAACTTGGTCCAACGCACCTGACGACATTCAAAGAAGAGAGAAATAGAATGTCGTCAGCGAACAGGTCGCTCGGTAAGTCCCGAAGAAGAATGAAGAATGAGAGTGACCGAGTATGGTATTTTCTAAAGTTTTGTATTGTAGTATATTATAGAATATTGTTTAACGATATTGTTTGTAGCTTGGTACAGAAAGCTGGCAGTGTATACGACGGGAGTCTCTATATGCCAGAGACTAAGGGCACGTATAGTACAAGGAACCGTTTATGCCACGGTACAACAACAACTGAATATAGGTTAGGTGTCTTAATCTGACCACCTCATTCCACTTTTAACATCTTCCGTACCAATCTACCCCTTTAAACCCCGCGATGTCATATTTGTATTGTTATCTTGTAAAACTTGTAATGATTGCAAGATTGATTAACCGCCTGTCCGAAACCATGATATCAGGAAACGGTTATAACCGTAGAGTCATGTAAATGGAATACTGGGAAACATGTAAAAGGAATATCCATGGTTCGGTTCAGCCAAGTTATATAAATTGATAATTGTATTCATGGATTCATGTATTCATTTTGAATTGAAATATTGTAGATTATAGGTTGACTTGAATTATATTCAAGTCAGATTAATCAGACTCAAACCCGAGTCAGACAATCAGAATTGTGAATCGATGTCTTATAATTGTTAGGGTCCTTAGGGTAATTTGTGAAACTTGAGGGGGTTTTATGTAAAAATATTTTTGTATAGTTTTCAAAATATAACTCAAGTATTTAATTATCGTCTTTATGTACATACAACAATTTAATGATCAAGATAAATATGTATACATGCTTGAATAGTATAAAATGAGTCAAGTATATTATTCGTTTAACTACAATAAACAATGTTGTAAACAAATATTATGTACGACTAATTAATCAAGTCGAACGAATGCGAAATATAAACAGAAATATAGATCTAAGTGTTTTGCATGCTTAAGTTCCAGTTTCACCTAAATACGACTACCGGTTTGAGAGATATATATGTTTTCGTATCGTCGCGCAAAACAGATCAGAATCTATTCGGCACCGTCACATATTTTTAAAACGCAGTTTGAGTTAATTTGTATCAGGTTTCAGGTTACGAAAATTATTAGAAAATTTTAGGTGTTTCAATGAACTTATCGAAAACACCAAGATTCATATGATTTGGATTTCTGAAGCTCTAGTTATGATCATTTTAATATCAGCATTTAAAACAGAAATTCAGATTTCTGGACAGCAACTATATATTCTATTGCAAAGCCTATATCAGGTTGTTTCATGCATTCCTAAGTAATATACTATACAGAAAATTATAGTTCTATCAATGGTGCATCTACACATCTAAATTTTGTCACAAACGGACATCGGGTGTTCGAGTTATGTCCAATTTAAAAACAGTGTGCGAATCGGAACAGATTCTGTCAAGATCCGTCACTTAATATTGTAATGCAGTTTTCTTTATCTTAGATAGGTTTTTGGTAAAACTATAAAACTAAGAAAATCTAGATCATTCGATGTAGATATCAAAAACACCTGAGTTTGCTCAATTTGGATACCGGTATACCAAGTTATGTGTCCTAGAAATTGACCGATAGCTGCAGTTTTCTGTTTTACGATCAGTGAATAAATACGATGAAATTCCTAAACCGTTACGCGGATCGATCTAAAATTTTTACAGCATGAAAAAATAATATATTCTATCATATGTAAATTTCATGAAATTTTCAGAAGTAAAAATTAATTTCTAAAAATTATTTTAAAGGTAAAGATATTGATATGTATACTAAAATCGGCAAAAAGATTAACTAGAATTTTTACGCAAGCTTCATCTTTTCTTTTAATAACCACACCGATTCCATGAGATATCGTAAATATATTGTGGCATGAAATCTATGTTCTCACTACTCATAATAAACATTTATAGTCATAAACAAAGAATTGAAAACACTTTAATTTGAACAAGAGGTAATAAGATATTATTAAACCATATATAACCATATGTATCTAGACTTATATATATGTATATGTTTATGTTTATTTTTCTCTTAAGGATTACGGTATGGATAAAAACGGGTTCACGAGATATGAAAAGAGAAGAATAAAGAGATGGAGGAAGGGAGAGAGAAGGGACTTACATGCACAAGCCGGTATTGTCACCGGGCTTGTCTATCCGCCGATAGCCTCGCGTTACTAGCGAGACCTTCTTAAAGACTTCTTCATGTTCTTCTTCTTGGATTCTAGGTGAAGAGGAAGAAGTGAGAGATAGAAAAATATGAGGAAGGAAAAGATGGAGGAGGACAATAAGGATGGTGTAATGGTGAATTATAATATATGCATTTAACATGAGAATTAAAAGAGAAATGAAAAGCCACCATTCATTTTGGAAATGAAAGGTCTCATTTGTAGGTTATGAGAAGAATAAAAAATGATAAAAAATAATTACAAGAATGGGGATTTGAACATGTGACTTATGGAATAACAATGCGAGGACTTAACCAATGAGCTATAAGGTTGTTCATGCACATATTTAATTAGAATTAAATATATGATGTTGCTTAAAAAGAAAATGGGCTTTTTAGATGGGCTGTAGAAAATAAGAATAATGGATTTTGGTTAAATATTTATGAAAGGAAAAAATAAGAATGAGAAGTTAAAAACTTAAATATAAGAAAAAGAAATTGTACCTAGAAAAAAAATACATAATAGATTAAGGAATAAAATAATAATAAATTTAATAGAAAAAGGAAAATACCAAGTACAAATAAATACGGTATATTATTGAAGAGGGATAATACAAATGTATAAAGATTTTGGGGTCATTACAATTTATTTTTGATAAATTGTTATGGTTGTTATATTCTAATGAGCTCATTATTCATATTCATTCTTATCATCACCTTCTCTCTCCTCAAGCTCTCTCATTCTTGAAACCCTAACCCTAACCTCTCATGTGTTGAGATCAAGGGTTAGCTAGACTAATACATCCATAACCTCACTCTATATCCCCTAGGTAGGTTAGATTAGCACTTTGAGCAACCTAGTTATCTCAAGTTAGAGATCAAGCTTGGCGTAGGAGCTCTCGGGTGGATTGTCTTTGACTCGAGGAGGCCGTTGAGGTGCCGATATTCCAAGGAGCCTACGAGGAGTGAAGGACAGCGATGAAAACCCGAAGGACAAGTAACGTGAGGGATAACTTCGAATCCGAGTAGTTAAACCTCTCGTAGTTTGTTAGTAACGGTTTAGATACGATTCATGCGCTCAAGTCCGTGTTACGAAGCTTTGATAATCGTTTTTCATATATTCCGCCTCCCCGCAAGTTCGTGGGGTGCGTGACATGGACTTACAACTTATACCCCATGCTAGTTTAGAACCGATATTGTGTGAATTGGTGGACTTGAGAAAAACCTAGTTAGGGTTATGAGAATTTGAGAGTTGTGATGTGAAATTGAGTTCAGTAGAGGCTACACAAACACCCCAGTGCTTGAATTAAGACCCAAACCTGAGACTTGAAACCCGAAATACGGATTTAGAAACTGATATCGGAAGATTTGTGGAATCTGTGAAGGTTATATAGGATCTGCTATCACCCCGAGACTCTGAAATTTTTTTTGGATTGACAGTGGGATGTGCAAGCACCCAGGAAGCTACCACCAAGACCCAAGCCTCTAACTCCCTGATACGGCCGCAAATAAATCCATTCTGGCCGCAAATTGCGGCCAGACCAGGGTGGATTTGCCTCTTTTTGGTTCTGTAGCTCATATGTCTATAGATTAGACCCTTGGCATGTGCAAAATTGTTCAATTTGACCTAGGGTAGAATCTGGGACCCTTTTCTCTAGTTGCTGTTTTGATTCATGTTTCCGTATTTCGTATTTTGAATTATGGAATTGTGTATCGGTGTTTTACCTCGAATACTTGGCATTTATACGACGATATCGAGGATTTTTGATGGTTTTGAAAGCGTAGCCCATAGGTTCTAACCTATAGGCCTTAGTGTATCGTTTGGGTTTTCGTATGTCGTTTTAGTTTTGATTTGGTTTTAATACGCATTTACGATACGTTGAGTACCCTATGAAGACTTCGGAATGACAAGCAAGCGCGTGGCGACGTCGACAAATGAAGATCAGGTGAGTAGATTATATCTACGGGGGAAGTCGGGTGGATGGCGTATAGCACCCCTGCAGTTCGATGTTAGTATAGTGTATATATATACTATTTATGATAGCGTTGAGTGTGATATGGATATTCTAGATATGTTAGGTGTACTATGGATAGATTAGGGTTAGAAGTAAACTAGTGTAGTTCCTAGTCGCGAACCCTAGAATAGGTTTACACCCACACGCACACACATGCTTATTGCTATACTTATACTGTGATGATGAGGATAGTGGATGGCATTGAGGATGAGTCGATGATATTGGGCATAGTTCCATGAGATCGGTGATATGATGTGATTCGTATTTGGGATACGACATATGATTTTTAGAGGGTCTTGGGACGTATGTTTCACACACGCATCCATACTTATATAGATGGTATCGATTTGTACTAGACTTAGATCAGTACCCCAGATCATGAGAGATGATGATAAGGATACCAGATAATTGATGAGATAAATGTGATATTGACCCGTACCCAGCTATTGGGATGCCGTACGACGATTTACCGTGCGAGCTTTACATTGATGATAGATCCACACTCATGACTCGAGAATGTCATATGATATTGTATCGTACGCGGTACCTTTGAGGCGGGATCACCGACTATTATATTTATATATATATATATGTATATGTATATATGTATATGTATATGTATATATGTATATGTATATATATCGACTCAGATTTAGGTGGTTTCCATACCCCTCCCGATTTACTTGTTAGTTAGATCTGTAGTTTGCACAGTAGATGTTAGACTAGACCCGAGTCATACTTATTTCAAAACTAACGAATTGAGAGTATTTTAAAGACAGGCAAAGGGATTCTACAGATATTTTCAAAAGACACAACTTTTTCTTAGAAACACCGTAGCCCTTATTTTACTAAAAACCCCGATTCGTCTTATTTCAAATAGCAAAGCTGCATGATATATATTGTTGTATATTTCTTTATTGCTGCATTATTATTCATTTACCATTTATTCTATAGCTCGCATTGCATTGCATGCTTATATGTTATTGATTCATATTCCTTTGTGCATATGACTTTACATAGTTGCATGCTTATATTAGTGTTTCACGTTGCATGTATTATAATTCATGGATTTCGCACTGTGATATGGTTTCATATGATGTTTCTGGATTGTTTTACTCCTGCGTATATATATATCAGTGGTATGGGACGCTGAAATATATACGTATACCCATAGTATATATATATTAGTGGTATGGGACACTGATATATATATACACCTACTTAATATATCATCATGATGATCTATGCAAATTTATTTATGCATTATGTATAAGAGGGGCCTATGTGCTCGATATGAGAGGCATATATGGTCGATGTGAGGGGCCTTTATGGTCGATGGCATGTTATATTCCCCCTACCCTACATTTATTTTATATGCATTGCTTCATGTATTAGTAGTACCTGATAGAGTACCTTTCATGACTATTGCATATACACATCACCATTTATTGCGTCATGTATTAGTAGTACCTGATAGAGTACCTTCATGAATGTTGCATACATATCGGATACATGATATATGAGATTTACTTGGTATTGAGATATATTTTGTGTTGATACTTGACACTGATTTTCTGAAGATTTCATTCATGATATCTTCTGTCTTCATTTTACCGCATACATACCTCATATTCATGATATGTATTACTTGAGGCACTGGCACGAGCACTTGACACTACACACATGTATAGATGTTACGTTGCCGCATTATCATGCTTCAGACTTACCCTTTTGAGGTTTATATATATATCTGATCGTATTGACCTAGGATTATGTTATACATATGATTTCTACTCTGCGATGTTTTCTACTCACGAGTTGGCAACTCACCCCCGTTGTGTTGGGTCCCGGCAGCGCCCCGGCCGTCGAAACGCGGCCAAAATGCGGGACAAAATTTTTCTAAACTGGCGCTACCGCTACCCGATTTACGGATCGACCTTAAACCCTAAACTAGCAAACTAACTAAGAGTCAGAATCGTTATACCGAGTTGATCCGTGTCCTTCGGTCTTCATTCCAAGCTCCTAGCGATTCCTTGATGTGGTTTGGTTTCCGGTCTTCCTCCATCTCCGATGATCCACCCGAGGGAAACAGCGCAAGCTCCAACCTCGTCGAACGAGGTAACCGACGCTCCAACGTCGCTAGCGATGAAGAGTGGGGGTGTATGAAAGTGTCACTACATTTTTCTCTCAAACCATGAGCTCAAAATGAAACTCAAGAAGAAGAAGATGAAGGAGGATGTGAACTTTTGGCATGAGCAAAATTTGCTAAGTCTTTTCTTGTGTGTATGAGAGAGTGGGAATAATGTAATCATCTAACCAAATGAAATAAACCCCATGCCCCTTGGAAGTGGCCGGCCCATCCTCTCTCCTCCACACAAAAATAAAAATCATTTTCTTTTTCCAACATTTTGCATTAAACAAATGAAACCATACCATGCTACATGCACAAACCCATGCCACAAATCACATCACCTTTTCCACCTCATTAATAAAAACAAATGAATTTCCATAAATGGAAAATCATATAAATGAGGTGGCATCTTCTAGAAGCTATTCCGTATAAAATACGGAATACTTCCCGGTATATGTATCGAAATACATATACGCGTATTCATACCAAAATACGAATAGTCGAGAGAGAAAATGAATAGTGAACAATAATACTAGAATACGTATATACAAATACATATATAAATTATTAAATCAAAACCTGATTTAATAAACTGGCTTAATCCTAAGCCGCTAGTATTATCAACCATCCAATTAAAGTCTGCGCAGCAAGTGCACATATTTAATCGGACATCTGTATGTATCAACATGCCTCATGTACACCATATCGCATGAACTGTGAAAACTCTCTGTGTGGGACTCTAAAGACTCGTCAATACGCTGGCAGTGGGTTTAACCACAAGCACGTCAGCGGCACTCGCTGTACGTAACGGCTACCCAGGTATTGAGCGAAAGGGAGGCCGACGAGCAAACTCATCCTGAACCCCTACTGAGCCTGTCAGTGACAATATCCGCACAGTCCGGTCTGTTCGTCTAAGAGTATCGCATATCGAGTCTAGGGGGTGGATAAAGTCAGACCCCCAACAACGCGATATTTAGTGTCGGTATGAAACCTATCACCACCTGAGAAACTATCGATCCTGGATCGGTAGTTCTCGTCCACCGTGGCCACGGATTTATGGTGATGGCCATCCGTACACAACGCGACATCAACCCCCAATACCGGGAGAGACGAATCCCCGACGATCCGATCACTGCCTCCATGTGGCTCGGGACTGTACCCAACTAAAACCTGTTTGCATGACTCCTTTGAGCCGTGGTAGGGTAGTAATCAAAGCACAGTGGGAACTCACACGAGACAAATGACGATCTCAGGTCGACAGACTAACTTGTATACATGTCACCTGGGAACTGCTATCTGACAATAGGTATAATACCAACTAGCAGGTTCCCGGCGAGTCCGTCCAGTGTACTCATAACCCAATGAGCACCTGTATACTATCTTAGGTGAACAAACTAACACCAATGGCTTGTGAGACCTGGCCACCGCCCCTCGTCGGGGTCTCGATCAGTATACACTAGTCTACACTGGAGTATCGATACCCGATCTCGATACTCCTACGACTAGGGACATTTAAGGATGTGCTTATAGACCCCAGCTCCCACATATGTGATCGCCATCACAATGCTGGCAGTCAAGCAAGAATCATATGGGCTCTATCAACATGTACATGATGATAAAGACAAACCAGATAGTATACTATCATCTTGAGTAAGACTGTTTTATCGGTATAGGTCCTCACTCAATCATCATAATCACAAGTCCGCGACTATGATAATTGGCTTGAGGGCACTATAGCCAACAATCTCCCACTTGCACTTAAGGCCAATTATTGCGATGTCGCATACTCACAGCCCGTGTGATACCGAACACCCAACTTCTCTACTAATCAGTTTCGCAAAACCCGTTTGCGAAAATGATTGCGTTCGAGAAATAGCCTCAGTGAGTGGATCCGCTCCAATGTTTCTTTCTATATCTCTCTATATCTCAACTTCGCGGAGAAAACTATCTCCCGAAATGAGCAATACTTGTCTTAGAATTTGTCTGGATATCTGATGGGACCCAGTTCACAAATGAACTCCAAATCCAGCAAACTACTTAGACTATATCGTCCATTGAATTTAATCAGTATCTTGCGCCATGCCTTTCCTCAGTATTCGCTTGGACCACCCGTCCAACATACTGTCTCTCAAAAGAGGGAAAAATATAACTCTGACAGTCACTCTGTCATCCAGGTCACCTTGGGAGCCTGAAATGATAACCGTCTCTCGAAGGAGGCTGCCGTAATCATTTCCCAAGAACATTCACTTTTGTTCAATAACTGCTTCCCAATGTTTCTCCAGGATTGGATTAATATATCTGCTTATTGCATTTAGTGCAAAAACAATATCTGGTGTGGTACTTGACATTTCATGATTAACTCAATTGCCTAAGCAAGTGATATGCTGATCATGTAGGTCCCTCTCCCCTTTAGTCTGTAAGACACCTTTAGAGAGGTTGACACCATCACCTGCAGGCACACCACCATGCCAGGAGTCGTCCATTTAATGTCAAAGTACCCAGATTAGGATACTTCCCAAATCTAGATCTAAAACCACAATCTAGTAATCGGAAAATCTGATATTATATCCATATCCTGTGTGGAGAAACAACTTTGTGACAACCATAATACAACCGATCGTAGTATAGGAATATCCCTTCCTATCAAGTGCATGTCATCCCAATACCTGGACATCACTTTCTACTACCTTCTTACCAGACCCATCTCCTATTCTGATGAAGTCAAAGCGTATGACTGTTACATCAAAATTAGATGATCTATTTCCGCTATACCTGCTTTAGTCTATGAATAGACATAAGCTACTTGCCCACTATGCTTCCGCTGCTCCCACTGACTACAACAACCCTCTGGCAGAGTCATATACACGCGCACTTCTAAAACTAGTTTAGAACGATGCTATACTCATCTTCCTGCCGGTCTTATAGTCTAGAACAACAGCAATGGCAAGTCTGGGTTGTTTACCCCAATCAGAGCAAAGCTCTGTTCAAATTCCAAGGCGGGAGATGAAGCAACGCTTCATCTTCCCCCAATCAGAGCAAAGCTTTGCTTTGAAAATTTAAACTTTAATAAATGAAGCAACGCTTTAGATCCCGTGCGCTGCGCGCAATGCGCTGCGCGCAATGCGCCACGTGTCAGAAGTTGATGCGTCAGCATAGCGCCCGAGGCAGCGCAACCAATCAGAGCAGGGCTCTTTTAAAAACTAAAAGTAAAATAAACAACTTTCAGTTGCGCAAGCGCTGCGCTGCGCGACACGTGTCTGCGCAGTTGCGTAAGCGCAGTGATTAAGAGAGGTTTTGTCGATCAAAAATATTTACCGCAATCAAGAACGGCGTCGCTTGAAGCTAGCCGGTGAATACGGGTCGGTCCACAGGGATGTGTAAATCTCCTTTAAGTTCTTACGAGTTAATTCCAAATGATGTAGGGTCTTATAAATAAACCTAAAATTGAAGTTGTATGAGACTAGGATTAGAAACTTGCTAGGATTAGGTTTAGGGAAAATTTGGTAAACAAAGATCTTCTTCTCTTTCCATTGCCATTAATTAAATCTATCATATTAGTGTTATGGTAAATATTTATAAAGGGGATTGATTGGGATGATTGATTCTTCCTCTAGATCCTTGTCCTTCCTTTATTAATCTTTACCCTAACCTCCATGGAAAACCTTAAAATCCGGGCCTTTAGACTACGGAATCACCGCTACCTTGAGGGTAAAAGTGCCGTAGGGAGCGGAATAAGAAGGTATGCATGGAGTTCTAATGTTCATAAAAGTTTGGCAACGAAAAGAGATGAGAGATCTTCATCTCTCAAATCCTTCCCTATTCCTAACCCTAACAAGCGAGGAAACTACTCGCTCATTGAGGGGATGAAAAAAAACATAATTTTATTAAAGAGAGAAAACATCGATAGCAAGTTGATAAAAGCTAAACTAAATTAAACTAAGACGAGAAAATAATTTACCTAGAGCAGATATGAAAAAACTACAACTACTGCAAGAAAAATAACCTACTTACTTTTGATGCGCTCCAACTTCAAGAAAACGGAATTTTATTCATGAGTAGAGGCATAAGAAAATACAAAGCTTTTGGGTTCTATTTATAGGACATAGAAACCCTAGGTTTACAATTGCACCGCATGTCTACAATTACAAATATACCCCCAGGAAATCTTTCCATAGCCGCCACAAAGTTTTGGTAAAATTTTCTGCGCATGAGGGCTTCAAACGGCCGCGGAACCTCGGCATGGGCGTGCTTGGGCCGCGGTTCCGCGGCCCTTTAGTGTGATCTCCTGATACTTTTTCCTGGGCTACTTTATATTCTTCTTGGCTTTTTATTTCTTCAGTTAGTTTTCCATTTGGGCTTCTACAGTAATTCCAGATCTTCAGTGAACACTTTGCAATGGATCTTTTAACCATTTTTCCTTGATAATTTGGATCTTGCGTTGCCTTGTTGATGGTGAACCGTTCTTCTTCTAGGCTTTACTAAGATCTTCCTATTTGTTGGTCAAAAATCCTTCTTTTGTGTCGTCTTTTGTGTTTTTCACTGTTTTCGCGCCAAGAACCTGTAACCTGTAACATGTAGCAGACATGGGTCAAAAGCACCTGTTTTTATTCTTTAATGCATAAGAATGGGGAATACAAAATGCAATATTATGTTATGAACAAATACCCCCAAACTTATCTTTTGCTCGCCCTCGAGCAAACTTATTATTTTACTTAGTCTCGATAAAAATCTAACCTAGCCGCACTTTCGCAGGGAAACGTGATTGCACTGAGCACGTGCAACAAGCCGTTAAACCTCTAGGTGTCCCTAGTAGGAGGGGTGTTGTCTCCTGAGGGTTTTCAGCGGATACTACCCACAAAATCCTATCAATTTGGCTTTTTCAACTTTTGTTTTCCAATTAGGTTTTCTAACAAGGAATTCTATTATCGTCGACTCATAAATTATCCACCCATATTCTTCACACTTCCTCATTATTTAACTTAAGATTATATATATCCTGTAGAATTACCTAGCTTTCGGCATTTCTTAAGTTTTCCTTCTAGGGTTCCATCTCCACTTAGGAATTTCTCTCAACTCTATTAAAGATACAAGTTTTATTCTTTATTCCTTTCTCTTATCTAAACTCTAATCACATATCCCCACGTGTGTGTAAATATCACCCCTACACTTGGAAATTCAAATCAAGCAATCGTACTCTCGTCCATTGTCCAGAGCACTTATTAATTGGTGGATTTTCGCTTTCACATCCTTCATGCGACTGTTAATATTTCTTGAGGTACCAACAACCGATTACAAGATGCGTTAACATTTTAACGCGTACTTCCTAGTTTTGCAACACCCAAGGCTTTTAGCGGTGACTCCCAAACCAGTTGGTCTAAGGCACTAGGTGATGAAGCACCCTCGTTAAATACTTTTCTATTTTTACAGCCTTAAGTCATCACAAAAACCAGTGTCCATTTTTTTTTCTTTATTCACTTTTTTTTTCTTTTTATTTTCATTGTGTTAAGGACTTTAGACAAGAGCATTTCAAGGTCTCTTCTACTAATCCAAGTTTCAAGGTGCGTGATTGTGCATTTTGTAGGGTACATGTTTTCAGAATCTAGACTTAAGCTTGGAACTATTTTTCAAACTTATTCTCTAATAAGAACATCAATATTCTTCCCTCATTTTGACTTAGCCCAAGAAGTGAACCCAAAATTTGCCTATTTCTAAATAACCTACAAAGACATATACTTTCTACCGTTAAACTCTAAGGAAGGTTATTTTTAGGCTTTTTAATTTGCTAAGTCAAAGATCTAGTTTTTCCTAGCCAATTAACCTTTTTATCAAACTCAAGTCAATTAGCCAAAATTGAATAATTTTTATAATTTTAGATTTTTTTCGATTTTTATGGGTTTTTCTGTTTTCTAAATTTTTCTATTTTCTCAAATTTTTCAAATTTTTATGATTTTTATAAAGATGCAATGCAGAAATTAAATATGCAAAAAGTGAAAGAAAAATATATACAATATGCTATGCAAAAGATAACTATATACACTACCCTCTCCCCCAAACTGGAGCAAAGCAGTGCCCTCACTGCCCGGCCCCAAATTTTGATTTTTTTTTATTTTTTATGGTATTTTGGGAATATATATTTACAAATTATATACACACCCCCAAACTTATTTGAAATACTGTTTTGGAAAAAAGAAATTTGGGGGTGAAAGTGGAGGAAAATTACTCAGTGTAGATCGGCTCCTGCAGGAACAGGAGCTCCTCCGAAGGGTCCGCTGTGAGGAACGGTTTCAAACGATGCCCATTTACTTTGAAAAGCGTACCGTCCTCCGAGTTTTCCAGATCTACCGCACCGTGCGTATAATCGGTGCGGACTACAAAAGGTCCTTTCCATCTAGAACGGAGCTTGCCGGGATGAAAATGTAACCGAGTATCATATAATAAAACCTGTTGACCAGGTTTTAATGTCTTCCGCAAAAGGTTTTTATCATGAAATACCTTAACTCGGTTCTTAGCAATTACGGCATTATCATATGCCTCATCCCGCAGCTCTTCTAGTTCATTTAACTGCAGCTTTCGGTTGCTGTCCGCATCTCCTAAAGATAAATTCAGCTCTTTAATGACCCAAAATGCCTTATGCTCAATTTCTACTGGGAGGTGGCACGCCTTCCCGTAGATAAGCCGGTATGGAGACATGCCAAGATCGGTCTTGTATGCAGTACGGAAAGCCCATAGCGCGTCGATTAATTTGAGTGACCAATTTTTACGGTTTTTAGAAACCGTTTTCTCCAAGATTTTCTTAATTTGCCGATTCGAGACCTCGGCTTGCCCACATGTTTGGGGATGGTATGGCGTTGACAGCTTATGGATGATAGAGTATTTGCGCATTAAGGACTCAAAAGTCCTATTGCAAAAGTGAGAACCATTATCACTTATTATCGCGCGAGGGTGCCCAAATCGAGAAAAGATGTGTTCTTTTAGAAATCGAACGACAACCTTGTTGTCATTCATGCGACTTGGCACAGCCTCGACCCACTTTGAAACATAGTCAACAGCCAGAAGAATATACACATTTCCAAAAGAGTTAGGAAATGGTCCCATAAAATCTATACCCCAAACATCGAAAATATCTACAACCAAAATTGGTTGGAGCGACATTTCTTTTCTCCGCGATATCCGGCCCAAGTGTTGGCACCGGGAGCAAGTTTTGCAGTATTCGAATGCATCTTTGAAGAGTCGTGGCCAATAGAAACCACACTGCAAAACTTTCTCGGCTGTCTTCTTTGGGCCAAAGTGCCCGCCACAAGCTTGATCGTGGCAAAAAGACAGCACACTCTTAACCTCATTTTCTGGCACACACCGACGAATGATTTGGTCGGAACAATATTTAAAAAGATAAGGTTCATCCCAGTAAAAATGCTTTACTTGGGACAAAAATCGTAGTTTGTCTTGTTTCGACCAATCTTTAGGTATCAAGCCGGTGACTAAGTAGTTTACAATATCGGCGAACCATGGTTCGCAAGAAACGGTCAAGAGTTGCTCATCGGGAAAATCATCAGTGATTGGAAGTTCAAGTGTAGGCGAAGAAGGAAGTCGTGAAAGGTGATCGGCCACTACGTTTTCACATCCTTTTTTGTCCCTTATGATAAGGTCAAATTCTTGTAGCAAGAGGATCCAACGTATGAGCCTCGATTTAGCATCCTTCTTCGCAAAAAGGTGGCGAAGAGCTGAATGATCCGTGTACACTATAACTGGAGAGCCGATTAAATAAGGCCGAAAATTTTCAAGTGCAAACACAACCGCTAAAAACTCTTTTTCTGTTGTTGTGTAGTTTAATTGGGCCTCATTTAATGTTCGGCTAGCGTAGTAAATTACATGCTGCATCTTGTTAATGTGCTGTCCAAGAACAGCACCAATGGCAAAATCTGATGCGTCGCACATAATTTCGAAGGGATGCGTCCAGTCTGGAGATGAAAGGATGAGCGCAGAAATGAGTGAGTGTTTCAAAGACTCGAACGCTTCCATGCAAGTTGAGTCGAAAACAAAAGTAGTGTCCTTGGACAGTAAGAGAGTCAAGGGTCTAGCAATCTTGCTAAAGTCCTTGATGAACCGTCTATAAAAACCGGCATGGCCAAGGAAGGCTCGGATATCTTTGACGCATTTAGGAGGAGGGAGATTAGAAATGACTTCGATTTTAGCTCTATCAACCTCTATGCCGTTTTGCGAGATGACATGTCCTAAGACAATGCCTTCTCGTACCATAAAGTGGCACTTCTCCCAATTCAAAGTCAGGTTCTTTTCCCTACAGCGGGTGAGAACTGCGTCAAGATGTCATAAACACTCATCGAAGGAGTCACCAAAAATGGAGAAATCATCCATAAAGATTTCCAAAAACTTCTCCACCATGTCCGAAAAGATCCCCATCATGCACCGCTGAAATGTAGCGGGCGCATTGCATAACCCAAAGGGCATGCGACGATAAGCAAAAGTGCCAAAGGGGCAAGTAAAAGTGGTCTTGTCTTGATCTTCTTTGGCTATGGGGACTTGATTATAACCGAAATAGCCATCTAAAAAGCAGTAGAACTCGTGCCCCGCCAATCGTTCTAGCATTTGGTCAATAAATGGTAAAGGAAAGTGGTCCTTCCTTGTCGCGGCATTGAGTTTTCGGTAGTCGATGCAAACTCGCCACCCAGTTTGGGTGCGAGTGGGAATTAACTCATTTGCCTCATTGGTGATGACCGTGATGCCCGATTTCTTTGGCACGACATGAATGGGGCTAACCCATTGGCTATCCGAGATAGGGTAAATGATACCGCTATCAAGACACTTAACAATCTCCTTCTTGACCGCCTCTTTCATAATGGGGTTGAGGCGTCTTTGTGGATCCCTTGCCGGCTTGGCATCATCCATCAAGTATATATGATGTTCGACTATGAGGGGACTAATCCCCTTGATGTCCGCCATAGACCAGCCGAAAGCTTGCCGATTATTGTATAAGACCGTTAAAAGAGCCTTCTCTTGCGCAAGAGCTAGAGAGGCCGATATGATAACGGGTAAGGTCTCATTTTCACCTAGATAAGCATATTTTAGGTGCGACGGCAAAAGCTTTAGCTCGAGTTTAGGTGGTGAAACAATAGATGGTAACAATGGAGCAACTGTTTCATACTCGAAGGATTCCATCAAAGGTTCAAATTGAGTGTACGCTACCGAGTCGGATGGTTCAACTAACTCATCCGAAAAAGCAAAAGACTCAAACTCGAGAGGAGAGTCTTCAAAATCATCAACAAAGGTGAAACACTCATAATCTTTGTCCGTCGTGAAAGCTGTGTCGGATTCTAGGAGGAACGCACTAGTGGCGTCAATATTGCTGTGATCAAACATGAAATTCTCGAACTCACAGTCCTCCTCCGCGATCTCATCGATCGAGCACACATCAAGTACGCTAGAATTAGGCTCGCAAGGCTGACTTCCTAACTTGAAAATGTTGAGTTCAACTGTCATATTGCCAAAAGATAGATTCATTGAACCATTACGACAGTTGATTACCGCGTTAGAAGTCGCGAGGAATGGTCGACCAAGTATCACCGGAATTTGATTACGGGGGTTAGCGACAGGCTGTGTATCCATAACAATAAAGTCAACGGGAAAAATGAAATCCCCTACTCTAATTAACACATCCTCCAATTCTCCCCTAGGATGGGTGATTGATCGGTCGGCCATTTGGAGAGTACAATGAGTGGGCTTAAGCTCTCCAACGCCTAATTGTTCGTACACCGAATAAGGTAGCAAATTGACACTAGCACCAAGATCTAATAGTGCTCTATTGATGGTCTTGTTCCCAATTGTGATCGAAATAGTAGGACAGCCGGGGTCCTTGTGCTTTGGGGGTAAAGAATTGACAAGAGCATCACTAACAGCACTAGCCACGAAAACTTTCTTTGGTACTTGTGACTTCCTCTTTTTGGTGCATAAGTCCTTTAAGATTTTTGCATATGAAGGAACTTGTTGGATTGCATCCAGAAGAGAGATATTTATGCTAACCTGTTTGAACAACTCTACAATCTTCTCCATCTGTGGAGTTGGTTTATTGGATCTCAACCGATTTGGAAAAGGGACATTTTGAAAAGTTGTTGAGTCTAATTTTTGCGGATCAGATTGTTGAGTTGGAACGGAACCCCGTGTAGATGTGTTCGTGTTGTGAGAAGAGGGTCCGTTCGAGCTAGAAGAAGTAGAGCCATGTGAAGGATGGAGAATAGGCTCTAACGAAGAAGAAGAGGAAGATGAAGAAGATGAAGAACCACCGGCAGAGGTGTCATGGTTAATACCCACATTGTTTTGCAGCACTTTTCCGGATCTCAACGTGGTCACAGCATTTACGTTATGATTCTGCTGTTCATGTGCAACATGTGCGTGACCGGGATTTGGGAGTGGTTGAGACGGAAGCTTTCCTTTCTCTCGCTCTTTCAATGCTGCGTTGAGTTGTGCAATTTGTGCCTCAATAGCTTTGATGCTTTGATCATGTGAGGCACTGTTTTGCACCAAAGATTGAACAGAAGTCTCTATCCTAGCTGTGGACTGTGCAGATTGCTTTAGGAATGCTTCTAGACTTCTTTCGAGCGAGCTAACAGCATTTTGAGGGTGAACAAAATTGTTGGGCACAAAATTGTTCATCTGATTAGGGTAAGGTTGCTGTTGGAGAGGTTGCTGAAATTGAGTTTGTGGAGGTGCTTGTTGTTGTGGAGGAGGGGCCCTTTGAAAATTGTTGTTTCCTTGGGATTGTTGATTTTGGTTCCAAGCGAAATTAGGGTGGCTCTTCCAACCCGGATTGTATGTCGAAGAGTATGGATCATTTCTTTGTCGTTGCTGAAAAGCAGCATTGACTTGATCTTGTCCTTGAGTAGATGCAGTGTAAGGACACTCTTCGGTGAGATGTGATGGATCCGAACAACAAGCACAAACAGTTCGTGGGGGCACAACAGGGGCAGGAGAAGGTGCTGAGATTTTGGTCTCAAGCGCTTCTAGCTTTTTCGTAAGAGCGGCCATCTCGGCCTTCATAGCAATTGATATCTCTACTTGATGTATGCCTGCCCTAGGTTGACCAATAGAAGAAGATGATGATGTGGTCTTGGTGCTCTCCCACTGAATTGTTTGTTCACTAAGATCCTCAAGAAACTGCCACGCTTCCTCACTAGATTTGGACAGAAAGTGACCTTGACTAATGGTTTCTAGCAACTGCTTTGTTGCCGTGTTCAATTCCTCGTATAATGTTTGGCAAAGTTGCCATCTTTCGATCCCATGGTGAGGGCATTGAACGAGTAGGTCTTTGAATCTTTCAAAATATTTCCAAAATGGTTCGGCAGGAAGCTGTGAAAATTGTATAATCTCATTACGGATTTTAGCAGTTTTGTGATGAGGATAGAACTTTTTAAGAAAAGCTTTCACAAACTCGTCCCAATTTCTAATTGAGTGTGATGCGGTGCTGTATAGCCACTTCTCGGCTAGGTCACATAAGGTGAAAGGAATGACCCTTAGCCTTATAGCGTCATCACTTAATTGGGTAGTTTTCATCGTGGCGTAAACGTTTTGGAATTTGTTGATAAAGATATATGCATCTTCGGATTCCAAACCATGAAACTTAGGCAGCATATTGATGAAGTGGGGTTTGATCTCAAAATTGTCCCCATTAGCCGGTGGGAGGGAAAGACAAGTAGGAAGGGCGGTGCGGACGGGGTAGAAAAGATCCTGGAGCGCGACTCGTGCGGGCGCTTCAACAGGCGGAAGATTCGGGTTATTCGCACCTAACGGAGGTGGAATCCTTCCCGTCGGTAAGGTGTTGTTAGGATCGTATCTCGACATACCTTCGGAAGAATGTGATGGTGAAAGTGAAGAAGTGGACAAGATTTCGACTTCGGAGTCGAAAGGTTCGTCGGTCGGTACCAACGAAACACGGACTAATCGGGCGCTAGGGTCCCTAGTCCAACCGGACATACACTAAAAGGGTTAGTGTAGTCGAAAGATGAAGGAAGAATGTGGAGGTAAGAAAACGTCAATGATAAGAAGTGGTGTAAGTGAGTGCAAAGATTCTTTAGCGACAGGTTGCAAGTTTTGAAAAGATTTTTCCTTTTTCTTTTTTTTTTTATGTGTGCTTATGCAAAAAGATTTTTTAAAAAAAAGACTTGTGACACAAATGCAATTAACCACACATGCACAATCAGGTCTAAGTCTAGGGTCACCTAAGTCAGCTAGACAGCTCCTAACTGTTCCAAAGGGCTAGAGATAGGACCTCAAACCGCCTCTTCACCGTCCGTTACGGCCAGGTAAGTGCCAGGTAAGTGGGAAGGAACCACGCTGTGGGCCTAATTAAAAACCACTAGCCTTGACGCACTTGCCTAGGCACCGCAAAGACAGGTTAGGATAAACGGCCGATGCCTATACTAGTCATCTGTCCTATTGAGCTCGACGTCCTTAGGGCCGAGTCTAATATTTTTTTAAATTAAAAGTGGTCAATGCAAATGCTTTAAGTGATTTTTGGGGTCCTGGGAAGGGTGATGAAATTCCCACCCAATCTGAATTGGTCAATAGCCCCTTAAAGTCAGATTAAAGTATGCAAAGCAGTAAATCACTTGCAATCAATTTGCTTTTTAGCGCGGCGCAAAGAATCCTGCAGAAAATCAATTTATTGGAAGGGGGAAGAAGATTTTTAGCGCAAAGAATCCTGCAGAAGATTTGACAGAAGATATATGGGGATTTGCAGAGGGGAGAATGAGGAAACAAACCAAGCAAATTTCGTGCAGAGAGGACTCCACCAGACCGCGGTTCCGCCGCAGATACCACCCCTAGGCCGCGGTTCCGCGGTGAGAAGGAGAGATCGTGCTCTGAAAAAATTTGTACGGCTCTTTTGTAGCAATCTACCTCTGTTCTGATGTACCCTTTCCGGATTCTCCTTCTGTGTTGTTTCAGATCCGTCAATCCTGCAAAGATCCACAAAGAAAACCCTTCAAACAATAAAAGATGATAGAATTTTTATATTTTTTGATTTTTCAAATTTTTATGATTTTTTATATTTTATATTAACCCGAAATTACAAAAAGGAAATTTTACTCCATCCCCGGCAACGGCGCCATTTGATTAAGAGAGGTTTTGTCGATCAAAAATATTTACCGCAATCAAGAACGGCGTCGCTTGAAGCTAGCCGGTGAATACGAGTCGGTCCACAGGGATGTGTAAATCTCCTTTAATTTCTTACGAGTTAATTCCAAATGATGTAGGGTCTTATAAATAAACCTAAAATTGAAGTTGTATGAGACTAGGATTAGAAACTTGCTAGCATTAGGTTTAGGGAAAATTTGGTAAACAAAGTTCTTCTTCTCTTTCCATTGCTATTAATTAAATCTATCATATTAGTGTTATGGTAAATATTTATAAAGGGGATTAGGATGATTGGGATGATTGATTCTTCCTCTAGATCCTTGTCCTTCCTTTATTAATCTTTACCCTAACCTCCATGGAAAACCTTAAAATCCGGGCCTTTAGACTACGGAATCACCGCTACCTTGAGGGTAAAAGTGCCGTAGGGAGCGGAATAAGAAGGTATGCATGGAGTTCTAATGTTCATAAAAGTTTGTCAACGAAAAGAGATGAGAGATCTTCATCTCTCAAATCCTTCCCTATTCCTAACCTTAACAAGCGAGGAAACTACTCGCTCATTGAGGGTATGAAAAAAAACATGATTTTATTAAAGAGAGAAAACATCGATAGCAAGTTGATAAAAGCTAAACTAAATTAAACTAAGGCGAGAAAATAATTTACCTAGAGCAGATATGAAAAAACTACAACTACTGCAAAAAAAATAACCTACTTACTTTTGATGCGCTCTAACTTCAAGAAAACAGAATTTTATTCATGAGTAGAGGCATAAGAAAATACAAAACTTTTGGGTTCTATTTATAGGACATAGAAACCCTAGGTTTACAATTGCACCGCATGTCTACAATTACAAATATACCCCCAGGAAATCTTTCCATAGCCGCCACAAAGTTTTGGTAAAATTTTCTGCGCATGAGGGCTTCAAACGGCCGCGGAACCTCGGCATGGGCGCGCTTGGGCCGCGGTTCCGCGGCCCTTTAGTGCGATCTCCTGATACTTTTTCCTCGGCTACTTTATATTCTTCTTGGCTTTTTATTTCTTCAGTTAGTTTTCCATTTGGGCTTCTACAGTAATTCCAGATCTTCAGTGAACACTTTGCAATGGATCTTTTAACCGTTTTTCCTTAATAATTTGGATCTTGCATTGCCTTGTTTATGCTGAACCGTTCTTCTTCTAGGCTTTACTAAGATCTTCCTATTTGTTGGTCAAAAATCCTTCTTTTGTGTCGCCTTTTGTGTTTTTCACTGTTTTCGCGCCAAGAACCTGTAACCTGTAACATGTAGCAGACATGGGTCAAAAGCACCTGTTTTTATTCTTTAATGCATAAGAATGGGGAATACAAAATGCAATATTATGTTATGAACACGCAGCTGCGCAAGCGCAGCTGCACAAGCGCTACGCTGCGCGACGCGTGTCTGCGCAGTTGCGCAAGCACAGCGCTGCGCGACACGTGTCTGCGCAGTTGCGCAAGCACAGCTGCGCTGCACGACACGTGTCTGCGCAGTTGCGCACGCACAGCTGCGCAAGCGCTGCGCTACACGTGTCACGCGCTTGGGGAGTTGCGCAAAACAGAATAAATCTTTTCTGTTCTTATTAAAACAAGAAGATTTTCTTCTGTAAAGCAGGGGCCTTTGGATCAAAGATCCAACGGTGGGGAAAATTCCCCAAATCACTCAGAGAAAGATTTTTTTAACAAATTTAACTAATTTATGGGCACTATAAAAAGGACCCCAGACCTCATTTCAAAATCATCAACATTTATTAAAAAAAAAGGAGAGAAAGAGGACTCTGAAGAACTCTTCAAGAATAAAAAAGGTAAAAACCTTTGAAAGAAGAGAAATTTCTCTTATGAACAGATCAGGGATCTAAGAACAAGATCATGGATCTTCAATAAATAAATAAACAAATAAAATAAAAATAAAAATAGTGCCTTGCACTTGTTATGAACCTTTGGTTCTCTGAAACAAGGAAAAACTTGTTTAGATCAAGAGATCAGAAAGTGCTTTGCACTTCTGTTTTGAATCTAAAAAGATTCTTAGTGCTTTGCACAAATGCAGCGCATTACTTAAAGGGCCAGGCCCAAGTCAAAAAGGCCTAACAGGTCTAATAAAATGCAATGCATTGTTTTTTTTAAAAATGGGGGCAGAGCCCAAACTAAAATAGATGCTCTGCATCATAAATAAAGGGACATAGCCCAAATCAAAAGCCTAGCAGGCCAGAATAGAATGCAGTGCATTATTAAATATGGGCAAAGCCCTAGCACAGGCCTAATAGGCCAAAGATCAAGAAAAATGTTGAATATTCTCAACTGGACTTAACCCAATTTTGGCCGTAAGTCCTTAAATTAAATTGACTGAGCAAGATTGCTCTCTTAAATCAATTTACTACCGGTTCGAGGGTACATCTCCGAACTCTACTGACATCTATCGTTGTAATCCTTCAACGATGTCAGAGAGGCGACGGGTCCCAACGACCACACATGAATATGGACTGCGGGATCCTTAAACTCGTGGACCGAAACGTCCTTAAACTAATATCGGACCGAGACGTCCCTAAACTAATATCGGACCGAAACGTCCTTAAACTAATATCGGACCGAAACGTCCCTAAACTAATATCGGACCGAGACGTCTCTAAACTAATATCGGACCGAGACGTCCTTAAACTAATATCGGACCGAGACGTCCCTAAACTAATATCGTACCGAGACGTCTCTAAACTAATATCGGACCGAGACGTCCCTAAACTAATATCGGACCACCACGTCCCTAAACTGGAATATGGACCACCACGTCCCTAAACTGGCGATGGACCACCACGTCCCTAAACTGGAAAATGGACCACTACGTCCCTAAACTGGAACAATAGAGCCTCCAAATGCTCTTTTGCCGGATCTAAACGGTCCTGTTAAGTTGATCTTAGCCCTAAATACGGCTAACGTATCCTTAGACATTTAAATGAATGATAAAACTCCAAATCAACTTTGGTTCAAGGGTATATCTCTGAACTCCTCTGACACCCATCGTTGTAATCCTTCAACGACGTCAGAGAGGTGACGAGTCCTGATGGCCATATATTAAATTAATCACTACGTTAAGTTGATCTTAGTCTAAAACAGGACTAACGTATCCTTAACGAACGTTTAAGTTGATTTTAGCCGCAACGCGACTAATGCATCCTTAAACTAAAAACACCAAACCCAAATCTAAGTAAATACGGATTTGGACTAATCCACGTCCTACGGGCGACGGCATTACTCAGTCTCCGTATACAATCCACGGGCAACCACAAATAAAACAAACACCCACGACACGAAGTGAAATTCTGGAGAAGGAGAAAGTTGTTACCGCGACGCGATAGCGTAATTAACTGCAGGGGCTTGCGCCTGCAGGGAAGAGCGTCCCCACAATCAAAAACCCCTCACCCTGAGGGGGAATCTGACGAAGTTTGCTACATCGGCCGCATCCGTCTAAACCTCCGATACACAGTGCTATAAATCAACTTGGCATCTTCGGAGAGGTAGACGGATAAAACCAAATAGCATCTGCCCCGAAACTCAGGCAAGACGCGAAGTCTTGTGCGCCGTCTTTCGGAGGGGAACAGATTCTGGCACGCCCGGTGGGACCTTTTCCTCTTTCCACTCCACACTTCGTGTGTCGTGTTTTTCCGCGATCAAATAATCGCGGTGTGTATATTTTTGGTTGCCCTTAGGGGAGTGGATACTGAAGTCTGCGCTTCGTCTCTATGAAGAATGGCGTTCGTTTCTACCCTAACAACTCAGGCTTTGTCATATCTGGTGGAGTCAAGTATGGGCCACTTGCAGCCTCAAATCTCTGCAATTCGGCTCTTCAAGAAATCAACGGGCTTATTTTATGGGTCGATACTCCCACCTCCCTCTCTCGGTGCCTCAACGCCGATGGAGGAGGCCCAGTGGAAGTCTGTCTTCCATAGGCTGGTTCCCCAAGCTGCAGCTTTGCTAATGGAATCAGTCTTCAAACAACTGGCACCTGCCAAGGATCAAGGTCGACGCAGGGGGCAGAATATTCAAGCTCTCAAAGAAAACATGGGGCAGGCTCGGCAAAATCCTGAAGCTAATCAAATCCCGGCCGTAAGAAACGGTCAACGTCGATGAGCTGGGGGCAGTTCTCCGCATGGTCTAGTTTCAACCCCAGTGGTGAATATTGTTGTTCCAATTGGGAACAGCTTCAAACTGTTGCGAAGGGTCAGACAAAATTCTCCTACCGCAATATTGAAGAAGTCTCCGCAGCCCATGGAGATCCCACAAGAGCAGAAACAAGTTCGCTCCCTGAGACAACTTTCCTCATCTATATATAAGGTGTGGAAGCAGGTGAAGGGGACTCACCCTAAGATGGATCCTGATACAGCGGCTCCTACTAAAACCAAAGCGGCTTTTCACAAAAAAAAAGGAGGCCCAATAAAGCTCAAGTGCCCGAAGCAAATTCCAGAGGCCAAAAACTCCAAACATCCCAAGCCTGGGGGCATGGTAGTTCACATAGTCTATGTGGTGAATTCTAAAGACGAAGTTCGAGCTTCTACTAGTCACCGACCTCAAACTCAGTCCTTAACAAAAGTTCAACTGCAACATGAAAAGCTGCAGGAGATGCTCGCTCAGGCGGCACCACTCTCTAATCCGTCGTCAAAAGCAAATCTCGAAGAAACACCTGGAGAAAGAAATCTGGCATGGCGCCGATTCTACACTTGACAGGCTTTAGCCCATCCGTCTGTCCAGATACTACATAGAAGGCTTAAAAAGGCTGTTAAGGTGCCAAGGCGTACCTCTTAAGCAAACCGCTCGAAAAGCCAAATTCTATGACAGGGTTTGGAACGTTCCCGGAACTCAGCGTAAGTTGCTTAACGGGAGAATGGAAGCAATCGGGCTTGGATATGTTCGGTCCAAGAAACGGGAGCTACTCCGCAACTGCTACGTCGTGCATAACTTCGATGAAGAAGCAGATGCTCAATGGGAAGATGCTAATCCTGAACCAGTCGAAGTTCCTGATACAAAAGTGCCCAGTCTATCGTTCGAAGAACAAATGGACAAGCTTATAAGGGAAGTTGGTCAAAAAGTCCGAGACGACCATAACCGCGAAATGGCCATCTACGAGAAAGCCAAAACGCAACGTCTCCTTCAACAGACCGTGAAAGATGAAAGTGTCGCCCCCTGTCAGCCTGTTATAAAAAAAGCTCGACGCAGAGGCAGAAATAAGTCGAAAGACCAAAAAAGCGCTCAACAGCAACAAAGCAGGGCTAAGAAGCCACGCAAACGGGAGTCGAGCGTTATTGATCTATCCCTCATGAAGAAAATGGGTCGAGCGTACTCGTTTCCTCAGGACAAGACGAAGAAGATACTTGATCTTGCTCTAAAACATCAAATGCTTACACCGCCAGAGTCCAAAAACTCCGAACGAGCAGGTGAAGTCTCTGACCCAAATTTTGCTCTTACCATCGAGCAATAGGGCACCCTCTCGAAGACTGCTTCACCTTTAAGAATTGGGTTGAAGATCAGTATCAGCTTGGCAAGTTCGCTCTGTCTGACAACTGGAGGGTAACACTGCCACAGAAGCACGAACCCAAAGTCACGAGAACAGAACCAGCTCCACATTGGGATTGGAAGCGGATTCGTACTTGTCACATAATAACAATATCAAAAGAAGAGCCTGAGGACATGGGTAACCTTCCCTGGTGCTTCGAAAATAGCAACGACGAGGTAATATTAGAATTTCCACCAGCACCGAAAGAGCTGGAGGATGGAATCCATACCACTGCGGATAACCTTAAGAAAATTGAGTTGGGGACGGCGAATGACCCACGGCCCACCTTTGTCAGCGAGCTGCTATCTGAAGAAAGGGTGGCTGTGTTAAAGGACATGCTTGTGCAGCACAAAGATTGCTTCGCGTGGAACTATTCTGAAATGCCAGGACTAGATCCAGAAATTGCTGTGCTCAAATTGGCGATATCTCCAGACGTTAAGCCGGTCAAACAGGCGCCAAGAAGAATGCGGCTCGAGCTTGAGATGAGTATCAAAGCTGAGGTCAAGAAGCTGATCGACTCTGGCTTCATCCAGGAAGTTCAATACCCTGAATGGATCGCCAATATCGTCCCGGTGATGAAGAAAAATGGGACAGTATGCATATGCGTAGACTTCTGGGATCTCAATAAAGCCTGCCCGAAGGACGATTTCCCACTGCCAGTCACCGAACTGATGATTGACAATACGTCCACTCACGAGGTTTTCTCCTTCATGGACGGCTCATCGGGGTATAACCAGATAAAGATGCATCCCGAAGACCAAAAGCACACCGCCTTCAGGACTCCTTTGGGTATATTCTGTTATAAAGTGATGCCCTTCGGTCTAAAGAACGCTGGTGCCACCTATCAGAGGGCTATGACGAAGATCTTCGATGACCTCATATATGAAATCGTCGAGTGCTATATCGATGATCTCATAGTTAAAAGCAAATCATACGAGGAACATCTCGAGCATCTGAAGACCGTATTTCAACGTCTTCGACAATACAACTTGAAGATGAACCCTCTCAAGTGTGCATTCGGAGTTTCTTCGGGCAAATTCCTGGGATTCATCGTCCGACACCGGGGTATTGAAATAGATCCGTCAAAGATCAAAGCGATCATGGAAATGCCTCCGCCAAGAACTCTCAAACAGTTGCGATCTCTCCAAGGGAAGCTCACATACATACGGCGATTTATAGCCAATCTTTCAGGCAAGTGTCGTCCTTACAGTCACCTGATGAAGAAGGGAACCCCGTTCGTCTGGGATCAAAAGTGCCAAAGCGCACTAGACGAGATCAAGCAATACCTGCAAAACCCTCCAGTGTTGGCTGCTCCGGCTAAGGGAAAGCCTCTCATTCTTTATACAACTGCCCTCGAAGGTTCTTTAGGCGTATTATGGGCACAAGAGAACGATCAAGGGAAAGAAAGAGCACTCTACTACTTAAGTCGAGTTCTACTGGGGGCAGAAAGCAACTACTCCCCCATTGAAAAACATTGCCTGGCATTGATCTTTGCGATAACAAAGCTTAGGCACTTTGCGTTGGCGCATGAGGTCCATCTCATTTCAAAGGTGGACCCCCTTAAATACTTGATGTCAAAGGCCATATTGACGGGACGACTCGCTAAATGGGCCCTACTCTTGATGGAGTTTTCGATAACGTATCAACCTCTCAAGGCAGTGAAAGGCCAGGCCATCGCTGACTTCCTCGCTGAGCATCCGATACCGGCCGACTCTCCTTTAAACTGCGATCTTCCAGACGAACATGCGTTTGACGCGAGCGACGGTGGTGATACCCAATGGGAACTTTATTTCGATGGAGCATCTTCCATGAAAAAGCGCAAGCAAAGTACCCCTATAATCAAATCGGGGGTAGGACTCATCTTTGTAACTCCACAAGGAGGGATAATGCGCTTTGCTTTCTCCCTGACGGAGCCGAGGACAAACAATGAAGCCGAATACGAAGCTCTGATAGCAGGCCTCGAGATCGCCATCGACATAGGAATTGAAAACCTCCTCGTATATGGGGATTCTCAACTTGTCGTTAGTCAAGTAAACGGCGACTACCAAACGTGCAAGCCAGAACTGGTGAAGTACGGGGAAAAGATGCAACAACTGTTGACCCAAATTCCCTCCTATACTTTGGAGAACATACCGCGCGCAGAAAACAGCAAAGCAGACACGTTGGCCAAACTTGCTAAAGAACTGGCTGACGAGAACCTCGACGACGTTAGAATCGTGGTACAAAGCCGTCGAGTTCTTACCCCGGCAGAAATATCTCCGGAATTATTCGAAGAAAAGGGAGCGAGTGAGCAGACAACCTTGCAAGTAAAAGATTGGGAAAATACCGATGATTGGAGGGAAGTCTTCATAGACTACTTTAAGTCCTACCGATTGCCCAAAGAAGCGTCCACGAAACATCAGCTCATAAAACGAGCTCTGTCTTTCGCCTTCGTCAATGATACTCTGTACAAAAGGTCATTTGATTCTCTGTGGCTGAGATGCTTAGGACCTGACGAAGCGAAGAGGGTCGTCCAGGAAGTTCACGACGGACTCTGCGGTTCTCACCAAGCAGGCCCAAAGATGAAACTAAAGATCAAACGGATGGGTTACTATTGGCCCACGATGATCCAGGACTGCCTCGAATATGCGAAGCAATGCCACTCATGTCAAATTCATGGGGACTTCATCCATCAGCATCCGAATCCACTACATCCAACTGTGGCTAGCTGGCCATTCGAAATGTAGGGGACTGATATAGTCGGCCCCATCGAACCAGCATCGTCTAGGGGACATCGTTTCATCCTGGCGACGACTGACTACTTCTCCAAATGGGCAGAAGCAGTACCGTTAAGAGAAGTTAAGACGGAGAATATCCTCCACTTCTTCAAGACGCACGTCATATATCGGTTTGGAACTCCGCGACGGATCATCTCCGATAATGGGCAAGCGTACAGAAGTCACAAAATCAGTCGCTTTGCGCAACAGCATAATATAGACTGGAGATATTCCTCGGTTTATAATCCGCGAGCTAACGGTCTAGCTGAGGCCTTCAACAAGACATTAACAAAGATCATAAAGAAAACGGTGTCCCGAAATAAGAAAGACTGGCACGAAAGACTGCAAGAAGCTCTTTGGGCATATCGAACTACGTTCAAGACGGCCACGAACACAACGCCGTACGCGTTGGTGTTCGGTACAGAAGCAGTACTCCCCCTCGAGATAGAGTTACCCTCTCTACGAGTGGCAGTCCACTACGAGCTGACGGACGAAGAAAATGCTCACCTTTGGCTTGAGGAGCTTGACGCCCTTGATGAAACCCGGCTCATAGCACAGCAAAATCTGGAAGCTTATAAAGCAAAGATGACGCGCTCATATGAAAGATTGATCCGGCCAAGGACATTCCGCCAAGGCGAACTTGTGTTAGTGGTCAAAAGGCCTATGATCCCCAATCGCGCCAAGCGGGGAAAATTCGAGCCGAACTATGAAGGCCCGTACATCATAGATAAAGTTTACCAGGGTGGGGCCTATCTACTCATGGACATGCACGGTGAAAGGCCTTTCAGGCCGATAAACGGTCGCTTCCTAAAGAAATACTACGCTTAATGAGCCACAGCCTAGGTCAATGATAGATGACGACGACTATGTCCGCTCTCTATCTTCCTAAGCTCAAGCTTTATAAAAAGTAGCCGGCCTTCTCCATGACGGACCGAAACGTCCTTAAACTAACGACGGACCGAAATGTCCTTAAACTAATAGCAGACCGAAACGTCTTTAAACTAATACCGCAGCATCCTTAGGCTGACGAGATGAATAAAAAAAAATATAAATAAAGTAAAAATATAATTAAAAAAATGGTATGTCCATAAGCAAAATGGGCACGGATGAAAACCCGAAAGGGCTCCGTGAGTAAAAACAGCAGGGCTACCGGCGAGTGTTTGTGAAAACCCGAAAGGGCGCAACCTCGTTAAAAGACACTTATAGGGTCCTCTCGACCTTGTAAGGAGAAACCACCCGCGTGAGATCCTTACGACTCACAAGGGAGCAACACACTTAGGGATCCTCACGATTCCTAGGGAGAAAATACACTCGCGAGATCCTCACGACTCGTGAGGAGAACTCTCTTATGGGACCCTCACGGCTCATAAGATTTGAAAGTCTTAAGTTACAGAGACCTAAACCTGTGCTTAAGCAACCCCCACAACTTCTGAGATTGCCCTACAAGTGGTCCAATACTGACCCTTGTATACAATCCACGGGCGCGAATAAACATTTCTTTAATCAAGTCTCATCCGAGACTGAGGATATGTTCGCATGATGAACAACACTTGTAAGTCCTCTCGATTTACAAGGAGAAAACCCTCTTGTAGGATCCTTACGACTTACCGAGGAACATACACTTAGGAATCCTTACGACTCCTAAGGAGAAAATACACCTACAAGATCCTCACGACTTGTAGGGAGAAATACCTTTGTGAAACCCTTACGGCTCATGAAGTCAAAAGCCTTAGTCGACAGGACCTTAACCCTGGTCGCTAAGCCACCTTTGTTCGACATCGACAGAGGCAAATGATGATTCGCTCCTGGCAATATCCCAGTTGTAGCGGTGCTGATGCCGAAATCGGTGTTTAATTTCAGGCTTACGGCGAAAAACCAGTAGGCCGCACATGCATATGAAATAGCCGAAATGATGGGGCAACTTGCAATAAAAAGCAGCAAGTAAAAATGTATGCATGCAAAATGGCCGAAATGATTGGGCAACTCACAATAAAAAGCAGCGAATGAAAATAAAATAAATAGCCGAAATGATTGGGCACCGCGAAAAATAGCCGAAATGATTGGGCAGTCGCGACCTTCGCGATATAAAAGCTGAAATGATAGAGCATCGCGGAAATAAAATAAAATAAAAAGAAGAAATGATAAAACTTTGGCCCTACAGTTAAGATCACATCGATCCCTGTATACAGTTCAAGGGCGTAAACAAAGAGGGAACCATACTTTCTCAGCAGGCTCCGCTAGAAGACGAAGCTAAATCTCGACGGTTCAGTCCAACTCCGAAGAAACCAGTATCTTCATCAAATTCCTCGACTCACGGATACAAACACTCCTTGACGAGAGCCTCCTGATCCGCGTCGACTCGCAGAGCCACCAGTGCCTCCGTGGGAATCCTCGACTCGTTTCAAACCCCAAGGAAACAAATAATCCTTGGCGCTTGGGAAACAAATAATCCCTAGCAAACTCCTCGACTCACGGATACAAACACTCTTTGACGAGAGCCTCCTGATCCGCGTCGACTCGCAGAGCCACCAGTGCCTCCGTGGGAATCCTCGACTCGTTTCAAACCCCAAGGAAACAAATAATCCTTGGCGCTTGGGAAACAAATAATCCCTAGCAAACTCCTCGACTCACGAATACAAACACTCCTTGACGAGAGCCTCCTGATCCGCGTCGACTCGCAGAGCCACCAGCGCCTCCGTGGGAATCCTCGACTCGTTTCAAACCCCAAGGAAACAAATAATCCTTGGCGCTTGGGAAACAAATAATCCCTAGCAAACTCCTCGACTCACGGATACAAACACTCCTTGACGAGAGCCTCCTGATCCGCGTCGACTCGCAGAGCCACCAGCGCCTCCGTGGGAATCCTCGACTCGTTTCAAACCCCAAGGAAACAAATAATCCTTGGCGCTTGGGAAACAAATAATCCCTAGCAAACTCCTCGACTCACGGATACAAACACTCCTTGACGAGAGCCTCCTGATCCGCGTCGACTCGCAGAGCCACCAGCGCCTCCGTGGGAATCCTCGACTCGTTTCAAACCCCAAGGAAACAAATAATCCTTGGCGCTTGGGAAACAAATAATCCCTAGCAAACTCCTTGACTCACGGATACAAACACTCCTTGACGAGAGCCTCCTGATCCGCGTCGACTCGCAGAGCCACCAGCGCCTCCATGGGAATCCTCGACTCGTTTCAAACCCCAAGGAAACAATAATCCTTGGCGCTTGGGAAACAAATAATCCCTAGCAAACTCCTCGACTCACGGATACAAAAACTCCTTGACGAGAGCCTCCTGATCCGCGTCGACTCGCAGAGCCACCAGCGTCTCCGTGGGAATCCTCGACTCATTTCAAACCCCAAGGAAACAAATAATCCTTGGCGCTAGGGAAACAAATAATCCCTAGCAAATCCCTCGACTCACGGATACAAACAATCCTTGATGAGAGCCTCCTGATTCACGTCGGCTCGCAGAGAAACCAGTGCCTCCGCGGGAAATTCCCGATTCGTCTCAACTTGCAAATGAAGCCTCAGGCAGCAGGGACTAAAAAACTTGCTCCCTGAACAATGGGACCCTGCAAGTCAATCCAAAATGGTCTCTTGCATACTATTCACGGGTCTCACTCTCCAAGGTCGAGTTTCGACAAGGAGGGAAACAACCGCTTACGAGTCCTCTCGACTCGTAAGAGGGAAAATTCTTTTATAGGATCCTTACGACTTATAAGAGAAAACCACACTTAGGAATCCTCACGATTCCTAAGGAGAAAAACCACCTACGAGATCCTCTCGGTCCGTAGGGAGAAAAGTCTCTATGAGACCCTCACGGCTTATAGAGTTGAAAATTCTTAGGCAGCAGATCTGAACCTGCAGCCTAAGCCATCGCTATCTCTTGAAGAAAACAAGATGCTTACTCTATTATCTGTCAACCATGTTTATTAAAATAGCATGCCGATAATAAGGGAAAGAAGAAAGCTACAGAAAGAGCATCCGATTTACGTTTGATCAAGCGTTCGAGACACACTCATTCATGCACAAGCAAAAGACTCAGAACGAAAAATAAAGACAAGCTGGGATAAAATTTTTCCATTAATATGGCCAATAGTTCTTACAATCATAAAAAACAATGAACGAAAAATATTATTACAATGGAATAACTTCAGACTCAGGACATGGATTGAGGAACTCGAAAGCGACCCTATCTATGACTTCCCAAGCCTCGCGGACCATACTAGTGTGCTTTCTTTCGCGAGCACAAGCGTCAGGGTCCCCCCTGATGTCTTCCACCCTCCGATAAGCGGCGAGTATGGCAGACTGTTGAAAGACCTCGTGCAAGATATCGATGAGACTGTCTCGCCGTCTCTTTGAGATAAAGTTCAACAGGTACACCGAGTGCACCTTATCCTCAGCGGCATCCAGCGCCCTAAGCGGCACACCGGAACAGAACAGGGGAAGCGCTTCCCAGATGGCTCCCACGATAAGCTTAAGAAGGGAGGAACGCCGGGGAAGCAGGGGCCGTTGTATGCATCGAAGCGGCTCATGATTTCAGCACACTCCGCGTTTGTGAACTCTCGATTTTGAGAGCGGCCAAGTCGGCGGATGTCCCCGTAAGAGATGATCTCGTTAAGAGCATACATATGGACGTCCATTGTTCCTGTAAAAGAAGATCGACAACAATCAGCAACCCTTAAAAGTTATGTTATATAATTTAAAAGGAGCAAAACTCCATTAATGAATCAAGAAATTATAAATGAAAATCTTTCAGAGAGCAAAGCTCTATTAATGGAACCCTAACAGGGTTATCCTTAATCCTCTTTAGACCCCTTTAGAGCAAAGCTCTGCCAAATGAAACCCTAAATGGGTCTTCTTTAGATCAGGGATCTATTGAGAGCAAGACTCTGTCAATGAAAATTAATCTAATTTAATTTAATTCAAATTAAAATTTTCATCTAAAAGTTTTAAGAGTCTAACTTTTGAAGTTCTTGAAAATAAAGAGCAGGGCTCTGAGTTCTGAAAGTAAGATTTTGGAGATAATAATCATCTGTTGAGGACCAAAGGTCCTATTTATAGGCACCAAGTGCCCTTTCAACTTCCAAAAGCTGCCGCGACGGTTGGGATTCTGCCACCGTTGCGCTTACGTTTGGAAGCCACGTAAGCACAACGGTGGGGGGCATTTGTTTACCCCAATCAGAGCAAAGCTCTGTTCAAATTCCAAGGTGGGAGATGAAGCAACGCTTCATCTTCTCCCAATCAGAGCAAAGCTTTGCTTTGAAAATTTAAACTTTAATAAATGAAGCAACACTTCAGATCCCGTGCGCTGCGCGCAATGCGCTGCGCGCAATGCGCTGCGCGCAATGCGCCACGTGTCAGAAGTTGATGCGTCAGCACAGCGCCCGAGGCAGCGCAACCAATCAGAGCAGGGCTCTTTTAAAAACTAAAAGTAAAATAAACAACTTTCAGTTGCGCAAGCGCTGCGCTGCGCGACGCGTGTCTGCGCAGCTGCGCAAGCGCTGCGCTGCGCGACGCGTGTCTGCGAAGCGCGACGCGTGTCTGCGCAGCTGCGCAAGCGCCGCGCGACGCGTGTCTGCGAAGCGCGACGCGTGTCTGCGCAGCTGCGCAAGCGCCGCGCTGCGCGACGCGTGTCTGCGCAGCTGCGCACGCATAGCTGCGCTGCGCGACGCGTGTCACGCGCTAGGGGAGTTGCGCAAAACAGAATAAATCTTTTCTGTTCTTGTTAAAACAAGAAGATTTTCTTCAGTAAAGCATGGGCCTTTGGATCAAAGATCCAACGGTGGGGAAAATTCCCCAAATCACTCAGAGAAAGATTTTTTTAACAAATTTAACTAATTTATGGGCACTATAAAAAGGACCCCAGACCTCATTTCAAAAGCATCAACATTTTTTTTAAAAAAAGGAGAGAAATAGGACTCTGAAGAACTCCTCAAGAATAAAAAAGGTAAAAACCTTTGAAAGAAGAGAAATTTCTCTTATGAACAGATCAGGGATCTAAGAACAAGATCATGGATCTTCAATAAATAAATAAACAAATAAAATAAAAATAAAAATAGTGCCTTGCACTTGTTATGAACCTTTGGTTCTTTGAAACAAGGAAAAACTTGTTTAGATCAAGAGATCAAAAAGTGCTTTGCACTTCTGTTTTGAATCTAAAAAGATTCTTAGTGCTTTGCACAAATGCAGTGCATTACTTAAAGGGCCAGGCCCAAGTCAAAAAGGCCTAACAGGTCTAATAAAATGCAATGCATTGTTTTTTTTTAAAAAGGGGGCAGAGCCCAAACTAAAATAGATGCTCTGCATCATAAATAAAGGGACAGAGCCCAAATCAAAAGCCTAGCAGGCCAGAATAGAATGCAGTGCATTATTAAATATGGGCAAAGCCCTAGCACAGGCCTAATAGGCCAAAGATCAAGAAAAATGTTGAATATTCTCAACTGGACTTAACCCAATTTTGGCCGTAAGTCCTTAAATTAAATTGACTGAGCAAGATTGCTCTCTTAAATTAATTTACTACCGGTTCGAGGGTACATCTCCGAACTCCTCTGACATCTATCGTTGTAATCCTTCAACGACGTCAGAGAGGCGACGGGTCCCAACGACCACACATGAATATGGACTGCGGGGTCCTTAAACTCGTGGACCGAAACGTCCTTAAACTAATATCGGACCGAGACGTCCCTAAACTAATATCGGACCGAAACGTCCTTAAACTAATATCGGACCGAGACGTCCCTAAACTAATATCGGACCGACACGTCCTTAAACTAATATCGGACCGAGACGTCCCTAAACTAATATCGGACCGAGACGTCCCTAAACTAATATCGGACCACCACGTCCCTAAACTGGAATATGGACCACCACGCCCTAAACTGGCGATGGACCACCACGTCCCTAAACTGGAAAATGGACCACTACGTCCCTAAACTGGAACAATAGAGCCTCCAAATGCTCTTTTGCCGGATCTAAACGGTCCTGTTTAAGTTGATCTTAGCCCTAAATACGGCTAACGTATCCTTAGACATTTAAATGAATGATAAAACTCCAAATCAACTTTGGTTCAAGGGTACATCTCTGAACTCCTCTGACACCCGTCGTTGTAATCCTTCAACGACGTCAGAGAGGTGACGAGTCCTGACGGCCATATATTAAATTAATCACTACGTTAAGTTGATCTTAGTCTAAAACAGGACTAACGTATCCTTAACGAACGTTTAAGTTGATCTTAGCTGCAACGCGACTAATGCATCCTTAAACTAAAAACACCAAACCCAAATCTAAGTAAATACGGATTTGGACTAATCCACGTCCTACGGGCGACGGCATTACTCAGTCTCCGTATACAATCCACGGGCAACCACAAATAAAACAAACACCCACGACACGAAGTGAAATTCTGGAGAAGGAGAAAGTTGTTACCGCGATGCGGTAGCGTAATTAACTGCAGGGGCTTGCGCCTGCAGGGAAGAGCGTCCCCACAATCAAAAACCCCTCACCCTGAGGGGGAATCTGACGAAGTTTGCTACATCGGCCGCATCCGTCTAAACCTCCGATACACAGTGCCATAAATCAACTTGGCATCTTCGGAGAGGTAGACAGATAAAACCAAATAGCATCTTCCCCGAAACTCAGGCAAGACGTGAAGTCTTGTGCGCCGTCTTTCGGAGGGGAACATGGGTAAACAAGAACCTCTCTATCACCGTTACTGAGAAGACCGAAGTACTTCTCGGGTGCCTGAGGTTACCCACCAAAATCTGCGGAGTGGCTAATGGAACGTCAAAAACAATTGAATCCGTAGGTTCTATTAAATCTTCAGTAATCGTTTGTGGTTCTGGAATCACTTCCAGTTCTACCATACTCCCACTTGTGTTTTCTGGAAAAATCCATTTTATTAAAACTGTGGCGAGTCAAGAACAATATAAATATTGATCTTCCTGATGGTAGAAAGTTAACCCTCGTCAAAGCCCGGGATAACCCACAAAACAACCATTACTGAAACGTGCCTTGAGTTTATCCGGATTCTGGTTTTAAGCATCAGCCGGACAACTCCCTATACCTTAACATCGTTAAAATATAAATTGATTCTATATATATCTAATATAGAAACAAAAGCACTAATTTAATTGGAACCAGATTCAAATCATACAGCTGTCTCTAGTGCATATCAACCAAATGGAATGAGGTTAATCAGCATTACTCATCTAGGAATGCATCGATATATGAGTAACCCGAAAGAGAAGCAAGTTCTCAAAACCATTACTATCAATGGAATACCAAACACAAGTATCTACATCTTCGACTTTCTCAAAGAATCCTGATACTTACAACAAATGGTTCTCTACTTTATTCTTATACCGATAACTTCTGAATATCTGGACCTTGCATTTCAACGAAATACATGTCCAGAACTGGAGAAGTCATGAGTAAACAGAATATAGTATGAGTACCAACCCCTTTGTCCTAATGGACACTGGACAACATACAATACTTTGTATAAGTCCCCTGAGTTCAATAACTCAAACGCTGTGCGTTGTAGGTTGAAAAACTGTACTTTGGTTAAGAAGAGTTACACCGCTGTTGAATGCACCTTACCTAATCACCAACCGATATAGGTAAATGTCACAGACAAAATATCAAAAGGATATATCTCACTTTATGAAAATAAACGTACAGATATATCAGTTTGAAATTGGTGCATAACAACGGATATTCAAAACCAAATATTTGTCATCCGGCAAAATCCAGATGATTTCCTCAAATATCACCAATTACTACGAATTACGATATAATGAGGATCTAATCACCCAATTCCCAATATCTTATTCCCACTCACCATCCGCAATAACATGCAGATGTGAGAAACTGATCTGGTAAATACATACCCTGGAGTTAGATTCTTATTGGGAAAACAGTTTTCAATTAACATCGCACAGTCAGACTGAAACATGAAAATATTTCAATAGAGTTAACTGGTATTCCTAGTAACGCCTCTTCCATTATCCTGAATCATGACAGTAACCATATACTTATCTGCCCTCACTACAATCCCTTTATTATGTCTTTACTTATTACCTTCTGTACACCTCCTTTACGCTAATTGGTTTTCTTCATTCCCTACCCTTCGGCACCAGCCTAAGGTTTGGAAGAAGACTATCCAATAAGCGTAATAGGTGTACTCTCCTAATCCTAGGAGCCCTCAAAATCTGAGAGAAGGTAAAGAGAAAAGACATCTGAATAATCCTATTCTTTTTCTCCTGAACCAGAATCCATCCTCGAAAAAGTTCCTTCGAGTTCGTATGTAACTATACGATGGATTTATCCAATGGAAGTGGATATCCGTAGTGATACGGAGTGTCCTAGAGAAATTCAAAGTGGATGTAGGAGTGGCAGGGGTATACATGGTTTCGTCGTGAATGATGGTGATCACAATTTCCATTGCCATTATTCTAATCCCTTTATATGTCTTTACTTATTACCTTCTGCACACCACAGTTAAGCTTGTTGGTTTTCTTCCTTCCCTATCGTTCGGCACCTGCCTATGGTCTGGAGGAAGACTATCCAATAGGCTCAATAGGTGTACCCTCTCCTAATCCTAGGAGCCCTCACAACCTGAGAGAAGGTAAAGGGAAAAGACAACCGAATAATCCTATTCAATCTCTCCAGAATCAGAATCCATCCTCGAAAAAGTTCCTTCGAGTTCATATATAACCATACGATGGATTTATCCAATGGAAGTGGATGTTCGTAATAATACGGGGTGTTCTGGAGAAATGCAAAAGGTGATATAGAAATGGCAATGATGTATGCGACACCGTGACATTCCAAAAGCCAATGTGTTTAAATAAGGTTCGGTCAACTTGGTTTCATGAGTTTTAGTCAAAGGTCGGGTTATAGTCGCAGCCAGAGAGAGAGAGAGAGAAAAGAAACACTCAGCGTGCACTCTAACCTAGATCAGAATGGTTTAATCATTTTATCTAATCAGGATGGCTCCCACTGTTTCCTCGAATTCTCCTCCAAACCCAAAAGGAGAATTAGTCGGAATCACCCGAGGAGTAATCCTACTCATCAGTGGGAATCGGGATCCAACTATTATCGCATGATAACTTGATGGAAGCCACTCAAGTCACCACACTCCAGAAGGTATGCACAAGCCTGGCAAGTTTCCTGTATGTTTGAAACCCCCGATATGATTTTTACCCCAAGCGGCTTATGACCTTGACAGAGGTCAACATATCATAAGTCGCAAGTCAAGTTCAACCCGTCATTGTCCTGGATTAACTTAGACCCACCCGCACGAGCCCTTGACAGAGGTCAACATGACCGTGCGACTGTCCTAAATAATCGCATATCTATGCAACAAACAAGCATTACCCAGCTACCAAGCACTGTGCCTTGACAGAGGTCAACATACACAGCATGAATACTAAGTAATACCTGTAAGAAATGACGGAGGGCTACGGCTGGTTTTTGGCGAAAAACCTTTAACGTAATGAACTTGATATCGTTGAAGGAACCGAGTGGTTTTATAAATATATAGTGGCGAAAACTTTTGCTAAAGAGGTCACTCCCGGTGAAGGGATCTCGGCTCTTTCCACGTCGAATGGGGTGCAGGATATTCCAAACTGAATACCACGATGCAAAGCAAAAATAATCGACTATAGTAAATTTATTACGTTGACGCAAACTTTTACCCAAGGGGTCACTCCCGATGAAGGGATCTCGGCCCTTGCCTTGTCGAATGAGGTGCAGGATATTCCAAATGAATACCACGATGCAAAGCAAAAGTGTACATCTGTAATGTCAGTTTTTAAAAACTTGGTTCCAACAACATCATATATAGGTTTGTTTTATCCTTGCATTGATAAGAATCCATGCAGTCCCATCAATTAATCACACCAGAAAAGAACGAAAATAAAATGTACGTATATGCCATCCGCATTCGCCACTGGGTCCCGTCATCACCCGTTAGGTTACTTAACTAACGACAGAGCGGGGACTGGGCTAGCGCGGGGGCAAAACATATACAACATCTACTAGTATATATAAATATATATAACAATCGTCCCAGGCATGATATAAAGCAACATCACAGAAACATCATAGAAGCAATACAGAATGGTGGATAATCTGGAGCCCCGAATTTCACTTGAGCCGCAAGTGAGACCCGACGTTCCCTGTCGTGTGGATAGCTTGTGCAATGAAACCTAGACCCCTACGAGCGCGGCAAGTTACCCGCCAAGACCAGAAGTGAGCAGCCCCCTTCAACAACGTGAATGGGCCACCAGGCACTTCACGGAATCCGGTAACTTGAGCACCCCTCCTGGGTCAACCTATACCCCCTACGAGTGCGGCGAACAGCCCGTCAATTCTAGAGTAAGGTCCCCTCCATCCCAACGCCATGAGATGCGGACCCGCTGCCCTCTAGAACCCGGCTATTCGTGCACTCCACCGCGGGGTAATCCTAGTACAGAAAATAAAATAATATACAAGGGTGACATCGACCTCAGCCCGGTCGTGCCCCAAAAGAATAATATACAAACTGGCAGTGACGGCAGTCCACATGTCGGATGCTCGCCCCGCAAAATGAAATGTACAAATGAAATAAAACCGTACTATCATTGCATCATTGCTATCCACCACGACGATCCAACCAACATCACAGCACATCACAGAACATCAACGTGAATGTCATGTTCGCAAACCCGTCTAAAAGACATATAACAATTAGACGAGTTTACCGATCAAATGATATTCACGGTCGCAGAATATAATGTATGTACTGTTAAACACCCACTTAAAATATCGATCGACTAAGTTCCAAATTGGCCCCAATAGCAAAACAACTGTCACGCCCCGCTTCCCAGTGTACGGCAAAGGGGACGCGACGAGGCCCGCTACGTATATACTCAGAAGTACATACGCTAAGCGTATCTAAGAAATATAAAAGTAAATCACAAGAGAAAAGAGATATAGAAATAACAACAACTTTATTAATAACATTCTTTTGTACAATGCATGAAAAGTAAATACAACTGAAATGGTAAGCGATGCCTAAACAGTGGCATAATAGGAAATAAAAATACTGAATAGAACAAGGTACAATATCTAGAGCTCGGGGTCTTCGTGAAACTGCTCCAAGTCTTCACCGGTGGGCTTGATCTCTGCTGGGTCCAAAGCACCTGATGACATTCAAAGAAGAAAGAAATAGAATGTCGTTAGCGAACATGTCGCTCGGTAAGTCCCAAAGATAAGGGAGAAATATACAGAAAGTAAGAAAGAGAGAGAGAGCGAGAAAGAGAGAGAGCTTTTAATGTTGTATTATAATATTGTAATATCGTATTAACGTTGTTGTTTGTAGCCTGGTACAGAAGATGCCAGTGTATACGAGGGGAGTCCCACTTACACCGGGGACCTTGGTAACCTGTAGTATAAGGCTCCGTCGATAATACCACGGAACAACGGCATGGATGTAATTACGTCTTAAGTGACCACCTCGTGCCACCTTTAACATATTCCGTACCAGTCTACCCCTTAAACCCCGTAGTGTTATGATTGTATTGTAGTATTGTATTGTATAAGTTGGATGACTGATCAAAACCATGATATCAGTAAATATGTTGTAACTGCATAATCAGGTAAATGGAATAACGGAATAATGGATGTATATCCATGGTTTGATTCAGTCAAGTTGTAATGATTGTTAACAGGATTCTGGGATTCATGTATTCATATTGAGTTGGAATATTAAACAATATAGATTGATAACTGGATTCTGGAATTCATGTGTTCATATTGAGTTGGAATATTAAAGAATATAGAATGACTTGAATCATATTCAAGTCAGAAATAATCAGACTCAAACCCGAGTCAGACTAAAGGAAATGTAATTTGAAGTTCTATAATTGTTAGGGTCCTTATTGTAATTTATAAAACTTGAGGGGGTTTTATGTAAAAATACTTTTGTATAGTTTTCAAGATACACCTCAAGTATTTATTATTCATCTTTATAGTTATAATGAGTGTGATTTTATTTTGTCTTATTTCTAGTGAAAATATCCTAATTGTATAAATAAGGTATTAATTTGTGATATTGATTTAATTGAAATTCATGGTATTTTAATGTAACTTTTAATCTTGTAATTTTTTAGAAAAAGGTGGAAACTTTATCTTATAATAAAATAGGTGTTTAAATGATAAATATACATATGTTTATACAAGAATAATTTTTAATAAATATTTTATTTTCCAAAATCACATTTTTCTTAAATGTCGTATTTTAAACCTTTCGAGACCGAATGCTCCTTGCGGAGGTCTGAATCTCGCACTACTAAGCTCGAGGGTGTACGATAAACCGTACTATCCCTAACGAGTTCCCCAAAGGTGGGTTGTAGTGGCGCTTTGCAAATATTTAATAAATACTAATCATTTAGAAAAAATGGTTTTATAAAGATGAGGTATTTATTTGTAAAAGGGTGTAAATTTCCGTATTTTAGATTCTAGGGTTTCCTAAGCCAACTAACCTATTTCTAAAGGGTCTAAACGATAAGTCATTAGAAGCCTCAAATCGCCTCTTCACCGTCAATTGCGGCCAGGTAAGTACAAGTGAGGAGAGAGGGATCCGCTCACGAATCGTGAGGCGGGCCTTTTAAAGTTACCCAAGCTCACTTGCCTAGCCTAGACACCACAAAGTCAGTTTAGATAAACGATCGATGTCCATGACATATCGTATTTTCCTATTAAAAGATTTTGTTTTAAAATTGTAAACAACTTAGAACTTTTAGAAAAGGTTTATAAAGAAAATGGTATTTTAATGAAAAGTCTTGTATTATCGTATTCTAAGTTTTGATGATATCAATTAGGGTTGTATTTGCGTGTGTGTGGAGGTAGATCATTACCTCGTAATCTACGTTAAGATATAGCAATTGTTAAGGGTAAAATGTGATAACTAAACATTGTGGTATTTAAGTGAAAGAAATACGATAAATGGAAACGTTATCATTTCATGTGAAAAACTTTATCCAAATTGATTTTTAAGTGATTAATAGTCAACATGAATATGTTTAAGCATTATGGAATTAGTGACAAGTGAGTTTTGATAGAAAACCGAATCGGAAATCGGTTTGTTCTGATTTCCGTCGGGTTTTAAAAAGTCGTATTTTTCTTAAAAGAAAAGAAAGATAGAAAGAGGGGGACTTACGGGTTTTGGACACGTTAGAGAGTGAGAGGGAGGTAGAGGGTTGCCGGGCGTCGAATCGTCGTGAAGAGGTCCTAGCACGATCGCCGGAATTCGCCGTCGATTTCGGCAGCGCTTCGCCTTTCGCTCGTTTTCTAATGTACCGAGTTCTCTTGAGATTTTGGGAGAGTGGACTTAGGAATGTAGGGTGAAAGGGTAGAGGGTAGGGGGGTTTATATAGGGTTAGGCTAGGGTTAGGGTTTTATATAAAAAAAACATTAAAAATCATTAAATTTTGTAATGAAAGTGATTTATTAAGGATTTGATAACCGATAAAAAAAAATAAAGTATGCAGGGGGTATGACCAAGTCAACACGGAGAAATTCCGTGTTGACGACTCGGCCGTCCGGCCGAGTCCGGCCGGCGGCGCAGGCCCGAGTCGGCCGGTCCGCCGGCCGAGTCGAGGGCTCTCTGGGTGGGGGATCTTCTGGGGGGAATTTTGGTGTATCTAACTTTTTATGTGCAGTATAAATTGTGAGAGTTATGACGGTTTGACTGTTGACTTTCCAAAAATTTAAAACAAAATAATTATAAAAATAATGTGGGGCATGGGACTCGAACTCTTGTGGCTTGGTTCAGCAATGCAAGGTATTACCAATGAGCTACAAGCTCCTTCTTGTAATTATTGTGGTATTTAATTACTTAAAATGATAGCATTAAGAATAAATGCTCCTTGTATACATTAAATTTAAAGTAAATTCTTGTACACTAAAAATGGAGTTATTATATTCTTGTAGCTTGTAATTAAAACAAAATAATTACCTATATCTTGTGCTCATGCTAAAATACCTCTTTGTGGATTTTTGAAAAAAAATATTTGAAAATTTTGTATAGGAAATTTAGGGTTGTTACATTAAATGTAACGCCCCACGCCCCAGTTCAAATGGTATTGTCCGCGTTGGCCGAAACCGCACTGTTTTTCCCTTTAGAGCGAACCGGACCCGACCAGGGGCCACTTCCCAGGAGGTCACCCATCCCAAGACTTCCCTGGTCCGAGCACGCTTAACTACGGAGTTCTCAAGCTTCTGTAGTTCCGGTTCACTTAAAAGGCGCCTCTGTAATTGAGAGTGGTATCATTATATTTATAATGCAGTCCGGTCCTCTTTCGGAATGTGTTCCGAAGATTCCCATTGTTCTACAGTGGGTCCCACGGACTCTAGAGGTGGCCCCCACAGATTCAAGAGGTGGCCCTCGCCCTCTTGGTATGAAAATTGGCGTGGCATTTTGTTCTGTGTGGCACTTTGCTCCGTGAACAAGAACCGGGTCCCGACATTCTCCCCACCTTTGAACAATGGTTCGTCCTTGAACCACAGACTTACTACTGAGGGACCTGCATGGGCCACCATAAATGTAACGCCCCACGCCCCAGTTCAGATGGTATTGTCCGCTTTGGCCGAAACCGCACGGTTTTTCCCTTTAGAGCGAACCGGACCCGACCAGGGGCCACTTCCCAGGAGGTCGCCCATCCCAAGACTTCCCTGGTCCGAGCACGCTTAACTACGAAGTTCTCAAGCTTCTGTAGTTCCGGTTCACTTAAAAGGCGTCTCTGTAATTGAGGGTGGTATCATTATATTTATAATGCAGTCCGGTCCTCTTTTGGAATGTGTTCCGAAGATTCCCCATTGTTCTACAGTGGGTCCCACGGACTCTAGAGGTGGCCCCGACAGATTCAAGAGGTGGCCCCCGTCCTCTTGGTATGACAATTGGCGTGGCACTTTGTTCTGTGTAGCACTTTGCTCCGTGAACAAGAACCGGGTCCCGACAACAACACTTCACAGAAACCTGGGCCAAAACAGAATATCGAAAAAATCACAATTCCAAGTCTCTGGGCTACAGAAAAAATTTCGATACCCGTTGCCACTATTCCGCCGCGGAACCGCCGCCAATGGGGGCTTATTGCGGCGGATTCGCGGCGCTTTAGTGGAATGAAGAGCCCAAATTTTTTGTGTCCCAATAAAATCGCCTGCACGGATTTTTAAGATGCTTGAAATAATTTTTTGACCACTTTGAAAATCGGCAGAGAACAGACAATTGGAATCGTGTTTTTAGTAAAATTCATCGATCGATCTTTTAAGCACGTCTAAACAAGCTAGAAAGGGGTTTAAAGGGTGGCTCTAATACCATGTTGGGTCCCGGCAGCGCCCCGGCCGTCGAAACGCGGCCAAAATGCGGAACAAAATTTTTCTAAACTGGCGCTACCGCTACCCGATTTACGGATCGACCTTAAACCCTAAACTAGCAAACTAACTAAGAGTTAGAATCGTTATACCAAGTTGATCCGTGTCCTTCGGTCTTCATTTCAAGCTCCTAGCGATTCCTTGATGTGGTTTGGTTGCTGGTCTTCCTCCATCTCCGATGATCCACCCGAGGGAAACGGCGCAAGCTCCAACCTCGTCGAACGAGGTAACCGACGCTCCAACGTCGCTAGCGATGAAGAGTGGGGGTGTATGAAAGTGTCACTACATTTTTCTCTCAAACCATGAGCTCAAAATGAAACTCAAGAAGAAGAAGATGAAGGAGGATGTGAACTTTTGGCATGAGCAAAATTTGCTAAGTCTTTTCTTGTGTGTATGAGAGAGTGGGAATAATGTAATCATCTAACCAAATGAAATAAACCCCATGCCCCTTGGAAGTGGCCGGCCCATCCTCTCTCCTCCACACAAAAATAAAAATCATTTTCTTTTTCCAACATTTTGCATTAAACAAATGAAACTATACCTTGCTACATGCACAAACCCATGCCACAAATCACATCACCTTTTTCACCTCATTAATAAAAAAAAATGAATTTCCATAAATGGAAAATCATATAAATGAGGTGGCATCTTCTAGAAGCTATTCCGTATAAAATACGGAATACTTCCCGGTACATGTATCGAAATACATATACGCGTATTCGTACCAAAATACGAATAGCCGAGAGAGAAAACGAATAGTGAACAATAATACTAGAATACGTATATACAAATACATATATAAATTATTAAATCAAAACCTGATTTAATAAACTGGCTTAATCCTAAGCCGCTAGTATTATCAACCATCCAATTAAAGTCTGCGCAGCAAGTGCACATATTTAATCGGACATCTGTATGTATCAACATGCCTCATGTACACCATATCGCATGAACTGTGAAAACTCTCTGTGTGGGACTCTAAAGACTCGTCAATACGCTGGCAGTGGGTTTAACCACAAGCACGTCAGCGGCACTAGCTGTACGTAACGGCTACCCAGGTATTGAGCGAAAGGGAGGCCGACGAGCAAACTCATCCTGAACCCCTACTGAGCCTGTCAGTGACAATATCCGCACAGTCCGGTCTGTTCGTCTAAGAGTATCGCATATCGAGTTTAGGGGGGTGGATAAAGTCAGACCCCCAACAACGCGATATTTAGTGTCGGTATGAAACCCATCACCGCCTGAGAAACTATCGATCCTGGATCGATAGTTCTCGTCCACCGTGGCCATGGATTTATGGTGATGGCCATTCGTACACAACGCGACATCAACCCCCAATACCGGGAGAGACGAATCTCCGACGATCCGATCACTGCCTCCATGTGGCACGGGACTGTACCCAACTAAAACCTGTTTGCATGACTCCTTTGAGCCGTGGTAGGGTAGTAATCAAAGCACAGTGGGAACTCACACGAGACAAATGACGATCTCAGGTCGACAGACTAACCTGTACACATGTCACCTGGGAATTGCTATCTGACAATAGGTATAATACCAACTAGCAGGTTCCCGGCGAGTCCGTTTAGTGTACTCATAACCCAATGAGCACTTGTATACTATCTTAGGTGAACAAACTAACACCAATGGCTTGTGAGACCTGGCCACCGCCCCTCGTCGGGGTCTCGATCAGTATACACTAGTCTACACTGGAGTATCGATATCCGATCTCGATACTCCTACGACTAGGGACATTTAAGGATGTGCTTATAGACCCCAGCTCCCACATATGTGATCGCCATCACAATGCTGGCAGTCAAGCAAGAATCATATGGGCTCTATCAACATGTACATGATGATAAAGACAAACCAGATAGCATACTATCATCTTGAGTAAGACTGTTTTATCGGTATAGGTCCTCACTCAATCATCATAATCACAAGTCCGCGACTATGATAATTGTCTTGAGGGCACTATAGCCAACACGTTGTGCCACAGTTTCTTGCAGGTTTTGCCGTACAGGTTTCATTGCGGCTTTTCTGGCACACTGCTTCCTTCCTGGGTGATTGCTTTGGTAGGTGGGTTCACTTACATCGTGACCACCCTTGTATTATTTTATTCAGTTGTATCTAGTAATTCCATCAACCAAAACTTGTATATTGTTTCAGACTTAGAAAATCAGTTATGTATTATTTCGGCCTTAGAGTCGCGCGTTGTAGTATTATGGTTTTCATGCTGATTTTGAGTTCTTTTTTAGTTTTGACCCTCGCCCTTCGGCGTTGTATATTATATTGCTTGCGTGGTTGTGACCGTTGATTGACGAAGAGCTAGCTCCCGCTTGGGGATGCCTTTTATCATTGCATATATATTATTCTTGTTGTACCCCGTTCGGAGCCAGTATTTATAAAGGAAACTCTGCCGAAATTTTCAGAAAAGACTATACATTTTAAAAATGCACATTCGGCTTACTTATTTAAAAACCTTGATTTCAAAACATGTTTTCTTTACTTCTTAAAAACCAGTTTTCTTTATTTACTCCTTAAAATGGTTTTAGATTTCTGGGCTTTTGGCTTACTTGGATTAGATGGGGTCCTATAGACTTCATATGATTCAAGTGCCAGTCACGGGCTATTTCGGGTCGTGACAAAGTTGGTATCAGAGCGCTAGGTTAACCTTGGTTTGAGTCTAAGTTTGACTATGCGGAGCCTAGAGCGTTTATATATACGGAACTTAGGCTTGACCTTACGGACTTAGACTTAGTCGAGGGGGTATTGTACCCGAACTTTCGTCGCGTAGGATGACCCTTGGTTGATGGAGTAGGTAGCTTGAGTAGAGTGACGTACCGTACGTATGTTCCGCGGCATATTTACGATACGCTACTCCACTTAAGAGACCTTAGGATGTACACTTCCTTTCATAGTATTATATTCATTCCTATGATCTATCCTCATCGATACTGGTTATGATTTTTGCTGCCACGACTACACGGGCAGAGAGAGCTACGGCTAGAGTTGCGTTAGCATGAGCTCGTCGCAGACGAGGACTGACCAGGGCGTGATTCCAAAGACATACGATTGCATATAGAGGCGTCGTCTTATTGTGTTTCCGCGTCATGAGCGTTGACAAATTGCTTATACGAGATTTCCCGGACGTGTCGATCGGTACCAGAGGATCAGGCTACTGCTAGAGGCCAGCCTGAGTGTGATGACCATTGATGTATCGCTTATTCATGATGATTAAGGCGTTGTTCAGCGTACAGACGAATGAGCCAGTTGTTGCTGCAAATGACGAGATATCGCCCAGATGATTGGAGCTACTGCAGCATGAGCATATACTTAGAGGTATGATGGAAGGTCGCTAGTCACCGAGGATGAATGACTAGGACATGTAGTTCGTTCGCTTACCCCGATGCGAGGTCATCAGATAGATTGATTCTAGCTAGAGACGACTTCACATAGATTCGTTGAGAGTCGATAGAGACGATCGAATGTCAGGAGCCCATTTTCCAAGTTTAAAGTATTCGGAAAGACATGCAGGCGATTCTATGGACCTTCTAGAAGAATGAAACCCTAACTCGACATAATGACCGTGTGAAAGCCTTTGAACCTTAGGGTTTGCGGCAGTTCCGCGGCGCCATTAGTGAGGCTTGGGTTTGCCCTTCTACGGCTGGACCACCGATGCTGTGGTATGTACTCGATACTATTAAACTGTACCTAAGATGTTGAGCTCTTGGGGGATTACGAGGATTTGACAAATCGATCGGATGATTCGACATCATTCGGATATCATGTGATGGGACACATTGCTTGGGAGACTCCAGATACGAGTATTGCCATTGGAGCGCCGTCCATACAGCCACGATGAGGCGAGTCCGAAGCAGTCGACAGCAGAGAACGAGTAGTGTAAATAGGTCGCACGAGAATTCGACGAGATGACGTTCCACTCCGCTAATATCAGAGATGCGATACGCATACAGAGGCGTTGGGATGCGACCAGTTTCCAAGGAAAATGCTGTGCTGAGGACGGAGATGTCCAGAGAGCGAGAAAAGATTACGCGAGAGTACCAGCCTCCGTACAGTTCGGCATAGGCGAGATCGGAAGAGACCTTGAGTAGGATTCCTTCCAGGACACTGCAGCGATAAGATTTGCACCCAGGATCAGATGTGCAATGTGGATTTAGAGGACCAGAGGTCGGCGCCAGTGACGTACTGTTTTACGAGTGGTCGTGAGGATTAACCAAGAGATGACCAGAGAAGTGCCAGAACGGAATCGTTCATGTTAGCACACCTGACAGGGCCGATGAGCCGATGGATTGTGAGATTGGTAATCCACAGAGAAGATAAGGACCCAAAGGTAGAGAACGCCAGACCGTGAGCAAGAGGCAAGTAGATATCTTGCGCTGCTAACATTGGATGCACCGACACCTTCTCGACTTTCAAAGAGGATATACCGACGATGGTATTTATGATTTGTGATTTTGTGATTCGATTATCACGTATCCGTCACCTTAGATTTCGGTATTTTGGGCGATTTATTCGCATGATTTGGTCTTGATGGCTGAGTTCCATGATTTCTGTTTTTGCGCGCCATGGTTGTACCTACTGGGTATTTATATTTTGCGCATAGTTATTATGCTTGAGGTATTGATTGTGATTTCATGCCTATTTTATGCCGGTGATTTAATTTACGCTTCCAGCATAGTTTGCATGCACTTTTAGTGCTTTGATTTGATTTGTACACGCTGATGCACACGGTTGTGAGATTATCCACCGCGGTATATCTGATTTGGATTGAGCCGTATTGTATACCGTCGATTTCGATTCTGATATTGATGTTGATTTCTTGCACTACGTGTATTTGATTTGGACTTTGCGCATGTTTTGAGATACGATTTCGGTGCACACCAGATGCACTAAGTCGGGATTCTTCGTGCATGTCAGATGCACCTGATTTTGCTGTCAGGCCCACATGTTGCCTATGACAGATGTTTCGTGCACACCCGTTGCACCTAGATATTGTTTTGTGCACCAGTATGGCACATATATGGATTTTGATTTCTGTGCGCACCAAACGCACAGGGTATTCTTATATACATTTTTGGGATTTATTCCTTATGGAGCCGTACGATTTTATGATATTTGCTATTTGTTTTCGTACTGAGCAGGACTAGTCAGAGGACAGTACCTGGAAATATTTTGCATGCATTGTCACGCCCCGCTTCCCAGAGTACGGCGAAGGAGACGCGACGAGGTCCGCTACGTATGTACTCAGAAGTACATACGCTAAGCGTATCTAAGCAATATAAAAGTAAATCACAAGAGACAAAAGATATAGAAATAACAACAACTTTATTAATAACATTCTTTTGTACAATGCATGAAAAGTAAATACAACTGAAATGAAAAACGCTGCCTAAACAGTGGCATAACAGGAAATGAAAATACTGAATAGAACAAGGTACAATTTCTAGAGCTCGGGGTCTTCGTGAAACTGCTCCAAGTCTTCACCGGGGGGCTCGATCTCTGCTGGGTCCAAAGCACCTGACGACATTCAAAGAAGAAAGAAATAGAATGTCGTCAGCGAACAGGTCGCTCGGTAAGTTCCAAAGATAAAGAAGAATTAGAAAAGACAGAATAAGAGATATTTTCTAAAGAGATTGTAAAATATTGTAGAATATTGTGTTAACTCTGTTGTTTGTAGCTTGGTACAGAAGGATGCCAGTGTATACGAGAGGGGTCTCTATATGCTAGAGACCAGGGCAAACGGAATGTACAAGGAACCGTTAAGCCACGGTACAACAGCAACGGAATATAGGTTATGTGTCTTAATCTGACCACCTCGTGCCACCTTTAACACCTTCCGTACCAATCTACCCCTTAAACCCCGTAGTGTTTTGATAGTATTGTTGTATTGTATTGTGTAAGTTGGATGACTGACCAAAACCATGATATCAGTAAACAGATTGTAACTGCATAATCAGGTAAATGGAATAACGGAATAATGGATGTATATTCATGGTTTGATTCAGTCAAGTTGTATAGAATGTTAACTGGATTCTGGGATTCATGTGTTCATATTGAGTTGGAATATTAAAGAATATAGATTGACTTGAATCATATTCAAGTCAGAAATAATCAGACTCAAACCCGAGTCAGACTAAAAGGAATGTAAGTCGAAGTTCTATATTTGTTAGGGTCCTTATTGTAATTTAATAAAATTGAGGGGGTTTTATGTAAATATACTTTTGTATAGTTTTCAAGATACACCTCAAGTAATTATTATTCGTCTTTATAGTTATAATGAGTGTGATTTATTTTGTGATATTTCTAGTGAAAATATCCTAGTTTCATAAATAAAGGTATTAATTTGTGATATTGATTTATTTGAAATTCATGGTATTTTAATGTAACTTTTAATCTTGTAATTTTTAGGAAAAGGTGAAAACTTTATCTTATAATAAAATAGGTGTTTAAATGATAAATATACATATGTTTATACAAGAATAATTTTTAATAAATATTTTACTTTCCAAAATCTCATTTTTCTTAAATATCGTATTTTAAACCTTTCGAGACCGAATGCTCCTTGCGGAGGTCTGAATCTCGCACTACTAAGCCCGAGGGTGCACGATAGACCGTACTATCCCTAACGAGTTTCCCAAAGGTGGGTTGCAGTGGCGCTTTGCAAAGATTTAATAAATACTAGTCATTTAGAAAACGGTTTTATAAAGATAAGGTATTTATTTGTAAAAGGGTATAAATTTCCGTATTTTAGATTTTAGGGTTTCCTAAGCCAACTAGCCTATTTCTAAATGATCTAAACGACAAGTCATTAGAAGCCTCAAATCGTCTCTTCACCGCCAATTGTGGCCAGGTAAGTACAAATGAGAAAAGGAGGGATCCGCTCACGAATCGTAAGACGAGCCTTTTAAAGTTATCTTTTCTCACTTGCCTAGCCTAGACACCACAAAGTCAGGTTTAGATAAACGATCGATGTCCACAACTTATCGTATTTTCCTACTAAAAAAATTGTTTAAAACTTAGAACTTTTAGAAAAGGTTTTATTAAGAAAAGGGTATTTAAATGTAAAATCTTGTATTATCGTATTCTAAGTTTTCAAGGTAGCGTGTTATGATTACATATGAGTGTATGTGGAGGTAGGTCATTACCTCGTGATCTACTTTAAGGTATAGCAATGTTAACGGGTTAAATGTGATAAACTAAACATGGTGGTATTTAAGTGCAAAAATACGGTATATTACAAAAGCTATCATTTCATGTGAGAAACTTTATCCAAATTAGTTGTTATGTGATTAGTAGTCAACATGAATATGTTTAACCATTATGGAATTAGTGATAAGTGAGTTTTGATAGAAAGCCGAATCGGAAATCGGTTTGTTCCGATTTCCGTCGGGTTTGAAAAGTCGTATTTTAATGGAAGAAAAGAAAGGTAGAAAAGAGGGACTTACGGTTTTGGACAACGCTAGAGAGTGAGAGGAAGGTAGTGGGTTTGCCGGTGCGTCGAAACGTCGTGAAGAGGTCTTAGTACGATCGCCGGGATTTCGCCGTCGATTTCGTCAGCGCTTCGCCTTTCGCTCGTTTTCTCACGTACCAAGTTCTCTTGGAATTTTGGGAGAGTGGACTTAGAAAAAGTGATGAGAGGGTAGAGGGTATGGGGGGTTTATATAGGGTTAGGCTAGGGTTAGGGTTTTAATAAAAAAATATATAAAATATATAAAATCATTAAAAATTCATTAAACATAGGAGTAAAAGGGATTTATTGGGCAATTTAAAACCGATCCAGGTATAATAAGTGTGCAGGAGGGTTGACCAAGTCATAACACAACTTTTCTCTATTGGTGACTCGGCCGTCCGACCAAGTCCGGTCGGCGGCGCCGGACCGAGTTGGCCGAGCCGCCGGCCGGCGGCGCCGAGTCGGGTCGAGTCAGGCCACCAGAGGGCGGGGAAACTTCGGGGGTATAATTTGGTATATTTACTTTTTGTTGTCCAGTACATATTTTGGGAGTTATGGCCTTTTGACTGTTGACTTCCAAAAGAAATTAAAACAAAATAAATACAAAAATATTGTGGGGCATAGGATTTGAACTCTGGTGGCTTGGTTCAGCAGTGCAAGGTATTACCAATGAGCTACAAGCTCCTTCTTGTAATTATGGAGTGAAATAAATACTTAAAGAGATATCAGCCGCAATAAATACTCTAAGTATACATTGAATTTAAATCAATTCTTTGTACATTAAAAATAGAGTTGTTACAGTCTACCCTCCTTACAAAAATTTCGTCCTCGAAATTTACAACTTTTATTTGGGGACTAGTTTACAAAGAGGTGTGGATATCTAGTACGCATTTCATCCTCCCTTTCCCAAGTGGACTCTCCTGGAGTGTATTTCCTCCACATCACTCGAACCAAGTTAATTTCCTTGTTCCGAAGTGTCTTCACTTTCCTGTCCAGGATCTCCACGGGCTGTTGCTCACGAGACAAGTCGGGCTGTATAGTGAGCTCGGAATGATCGAGAACATGGCTGGGGTCACTCACATACTTTCTGAGTTGGGATATGTGGAACACATTAAACATTCCTTCCAATGAGGGTGGAAGCGCTAAGCGGTATGCCACTTCACCGACTCGTTCGAGTATGTCGAACGGTCCAATGTATCTCGGATTCAACTTACCCCGTCTTCCAAATCGGATCACTCCGCGGTTCGGAGATATCTTCAGGAATACGTGATCTCCTGGCTGGAACTCTAAGTGTCGTCTCTTTGCATCTGCCCAGTGCTTTTGTCGATCTTGGGCTATGCGCATCCTTTCCCTGAAAGTACGGATCACATCAACAGTCGCTACTATCATCTCTGGTCCAAGAAGTTCCCTATCTCCGATGTCGTCCCAACTTAATGGCGAACGACACTTCCTTCCATACAATGCTGCAAAAGGTGCTATTCCTATGCTTGCTTGGTAGCTGTTGTTGTACGAAAACTCCACAAGATGTAGGTGATCTTCCCACGATCCTTTGAAGTCTAACATACATGCTCTGAGCATATCCTCCAAGATCTGAATAGTTCGTTCCAACTGACCATCTGTTTGTGGATGATAAGCCGTGCTGAAGTTCAGACTTGTTCCCAAGCTTGCTTGCAGACTCTGCCAAAATTGCGATCGGAACCTGGTGTCACGATCGGAGACAATGCAGACCGGTACTCCATGGAGTCTCATAATTTCCTGTATGAGTTCATGGGTATCAGAGATAGTACATTATGAAGAGTTTTAAATCTAAATTAGATTATTACCTCCATATACTTCTTTGCTAGTGTCTCAGTTGATTGGCCAACTTGAAATGGGATGAAGTGAGCCGACTTTGTGAGTCGATCCACAATGACCCATAAGGCATCGTTACCCTTTGTGCTGCGAGGAAGAGCAGTCACAAAGTCCATCGTGATGTGCTGCCACTTCCATTCTGGGATTGGTAACGGTTGAAGTAGTCCAGCTGTTCTGTGATGTTCAGCCTTTACTTGCTGACACACTAAGCATTTTGCGACGCTTCTGGCTACTTCACGCTTCATTCCATGCCACCAATAATTCTGACGTAGATCTTTGTACATTTTGGTACCTCCAGGATGTACTGAGTAGGGAAAGCTGTGAGCTTCTTTCATTAACTCTTCCCGAACAGGACCTTTTGGTACACACAATCTACTGCCGTATCTCAAAGATCCGTCTTCATGGATGATGAAGTCTGTTCTGAGTCCATTCTCCACTTGTTCTCTGATCTTTTGCAACTTAGCATCACTTGCTTGAGCTGCTTTGATCTGATTGACAATGGTTGATTGAACTTGTAAATTCATCAAACTTGAAGCATTACCTGGCATGATTACTTCAATCTCCATCTGATGCAAGTTTTGTTGAAGCTTCCACTGAGCGGTGAGATTCATTGCTAATGGTTGGCGACTAAGAGCATCGGGTACTACATTCACCTTCCCTGGGTGATATTGCAAGTTGATGTCAAAGTCCGCCATGAGTTCTAACCATCTTCTCTGCCGCATATTCAACTCCTTCTGAGTAAACACGTACTTTAGGCTCTTATGATCTGTGTAGATGTTCACTCGTTCACCAAGTAGGTAATGACGCCAAATCTTGAGAGCAAAGATGACGGCTGCCAACTCCAGATCATGCGTCGGATAATTGCGCTCATGAATCTTCAGCTGTCTTGAAGCATAAGCCACAACCTTACCGTGCTGATGTAGAACACATCCTAATCCCTTACCGGATGCATCGCAATGCACTTCGAATCCTCCAGATTGATCCGGTATGACGAGAATAGGTGCTGATGTCAACCTTGACTTGAGTTCTACGAAAGCTTGTTCGCATGCTTCTGATCACACAAATTCTTCACCTTTACGTGTGAGCTTGGTCAGGGGCGTTGCTATCTTCGAAAAGCCTTCAATAAACCTTCTGTAATATCCAGCTAAACCCAAGAAACTTCGAATATCCTTCACTGACTTTGGTGTAGGCCATTCGCTAACTGCCGAAACTTTCGCTGGATCCACAGAGATTCCTTCTCCTGATACGATATGTCCAAGAAAACCAACTTGATTTAGCCAAAACTCGCACTTGCTGTACTTGGCATAAAGCTGATGTTGACGAAGAGTTTCCAGGACAATTCGTAGGTGTTCTGCATGTTCTTTCCGACTCTTAGAATATACTAGAATGTCGTCGATGAAGATGACAACAAACCTGTCTAGATATTCCCGGAAAACTTGATTCATAAGGTTCATGAATATTGCAGGTGCGTTGGTCACTCCGAAAGGCATCACTAGAAATTCGTAATGTCCATAGCGAGTTCTGAAAGCTGTTTTATGAATATCAGCTTCCTTGACCTTCACTTGATGATAACCTGAACGAAGATCCAATTTAGAGAAAACACAAGATCCACTTAGCTGATCGAATAAATCATCGATGCGCGGGAGTGGATATTTGTTCTTTATAGTGACTTCGTTCAAGGCTCTGTAATCGATGCACATTCTGTATGAACCTTCCTTCTTCTTCACAAGTAGTACAGGTGATCCCCAACTTGAAGTGCTGGGACGAATCCATCCTTTCGCCAGTAATTCGTCCAACTGTGTTCGGACTTCCTTCAAACCTTCCGGACTTAAACGATAGGGTGCTTTGATCACCGGTTGTGCTTCTGGTACTAAGTCAATATTGAATTCAAGAGCTCGATCGGGAGGCAAACCTGATATATCGTCAGGAAATACATCGTCGAACTCTCGAACCACATCTGGTCTTGATTCTTCCTTCGCTTGAGCTGCTGCAACTACTGCTTCTCTTGACTTCGCTTTGTAGGTACTTGGCTCCAGTGTACGGTCTCCGCTTTTGAAATAGAAGACCAGATGGTCTGGGATCTCGAATACTACCCTCCTTTGACGACAGTCGATGGTAGCATAAAAAATTCTAAGCCAATCCATTCCTAGAACCACATCGAAGTTCGGTATGTCCAGTACTTTGAAGTCAGCATAAAACTCTCGACTGCAGACGACGACTAGACAAGCTGTATCCCATAGTTGCCTTTAGAACGCCATTTCCTGAACTGACATTCCAGCTGGATACAAGCGGTGAGACTGGAATCGCATGGGTTCGGACAAACCGTTGCGACATAAAGCAGTGTGATGCTCCAGTATCAAACAATGCAAGTGTAGGGATTGAGGATACTAAGATTGTACCTAAGGTATGTGGGATTTGTTTTAGGTATAGAAAATATGTAACTAAGTAGCATGATAGAAAAGCAAAGTTTAAAAAGAAAAGTTTACCGGTGATGACTTGGCCAGTGGCTTCAGCTTCTTCCACGGACATCGTGAAAGCCTGGCGCCTTGGTACATTCCTCCTGGCCTGAGAAGCATTCCTCGGAACGTTCCTTTGAGCTTGATGGAACTGACGAGGAGGTGGTGCAGCTTGTGGTCCTCTGGGTGGTGCAGGTAGTGCAGGTCTGGGAGCAGGTGCCTGAAGAGCTGGTCTCTGCGGATAGGTAATTGCTGGCCTGGGTGCAGCAACTGGGTTCTGTCTTTGGGGACAAGACCCAATATCGTGAGTAGCTGAGCCGCAGACTAAGCAAAGGCGGTTGGCTCGACGGCAGTCCTTCATCATATGTCCAGTTCTCTTGCAGTAGGTGCAAAAGGCTGGGCTGGGACGATGGGTTGGTACTCTGGGTCGCCTTGGCACGAAAGGTGGTCTGGACGAGGCTCCACCTGCCATCTGGTTGGCAGGACGTTTGACTCCTGCAGACTGAGGTATGCCTCTTGCTTTTATCACTGTCTCATAACTGTGGGCAGCTTCCAAAGCATCCTCATGAGTCAAAATTTTTCCCGTGGCTAGAGCAGCCTGAATCTCCGTGTCCAGTCCTTGTTGAAAGCGACGGGTTCTGATCTCGTCCGTCGGTATCAAGTGTGCCGCGAATCTGTTTAAGGATTGTGTTAGCTGTGTAGTATGTGATATTAAAAAAAATTGAACTACTGTGACATATCTTACCGGCTTAACATGGTGAATTCAGCGTCGTATTCATCTACTGATTTGTCCCACATTGAACCCTGTTGTAGATGAATGAACTGCTGCTCCATTGCAAACCTGGCAGTCACAGGGAAGTATTTCGCGTCGAACTTCTCGCGAAAAGTCTTCCATTCAATCGGCTGTACCAGACGGCTTTCTTCCGCCTTCCACCAGTTGCGAGCATTATCCGTGAGTTGTAGTTTCGCCACACGGACCCAAGCGATGTCTGGCACTTGAGCTGCTGCCAGATTGTCTTCTATGCTTTGTGCCCATTCTTCAACTTCAAGAGGGCTTCCTTTACCAGAGAATTGCTTGGGGTGTGAAGCCCTGAATTGCTTTACCCCTGGTGCATCGGTCTCAGGAAGGTTCAGGAGTTGTTGTTGTCCCTCGAGAAGGCTGCGAATCGCCTCAAGTAGCACTGTTTGCTCGGTGGGTGGTGCAGGAACAGCTGGTGCAAGAGGTAGTGCTGGAGGTGTGTTGTTGACGTTGGTGCTGGTGTTGTTCGGGGAATCCATAACCTTGAAGAAAAATTTGGGTTAGGACAGATTCAAATACATGAAATGATAAGATTCAAGGAATAGAAATTTGTAAGATTCAAGAAACATGAATTGTAAAGAATGTTTTAGTTGCTGGTTCTTGTGTTATATTGCTTAGGTTGTTCACGCAGATCAGAACAGCATGATAGGGATTCATACAACTCTGACCTGCATGGGACACCAACAAAACCTGTCACGCCCCGCTTCCCAGAGTACGGCGAAGGAGACGCGACGAGGTCCGCTACGTATGTACTCAGAAGTATATACGCTAAGCGTATCTAAGCAATATAAAAGTAAATCACAAGAGACAAAAGATATAGAAATAACAGCAACTTTATTAATAACATTCTTTTGTACAATGCATGAAAAGTAAATACAATAAATACAACTGAAATGAAAAGCGATGCCTAAACAGTGGCATAACAGGAAATGAAAATACTGAATAGAACAAGGTACAATTTCTAGAGCTCGGGGTCTTCGTGAAACTGCTCCAAGTCTTCACCGGGGGGCTCGATCTCTGCTGGGTCCAAAGAACCTGACGACATTCAAAGAAGAAAGAAATAGAATGTCGTCAGCGAACAGGTCGCTCGGTAAGTCCCAAAGATAAAGAAGAATTAGAAAATACATAATAAAAGATATTTTCTAAAGAGATTGTAAAATATTGTAGAATATTGTGTTAACGCTGTTGTTTGTAGCTTGGTACAGAAGGATGCCAGTGTATACGAGAGGGGTCTCTATATGCTAGAGAATAGGGTAAACGGAATGTACAAGGAACCGTTAAGCCACGGTACAACAGCAACGGAATATAGGTTAGGTGTCTTAATCTGACCACCTCGTGCCACCTTTAACACCTTCCGTACCAATCTACCCCTTAAACCCCGTAGTGTTTTGATAGTATTGTTGTATTGTATTGTGTAAGTTGGATGACTGACCAAAACCATGATATCAGTAAACAGATTGTAACTGCATAATCAGGTAAATGGAATAACGGAATAATGGATGTATATCCATGGTTTGATTCAGTCAAGTTGTATAGAATGTTAACTGGATTCTGGGATTCATGTGTTCATATTGAGTTGGAATATTAAAGAATATAGATTGACTTGAATCATATTCAAGTCAGAAATAATCAGACTCAAACCCGAGTCAGACTAAAAGGAATGTAAGTCGAAGTTCTATATTTGTTAGGGTCCTTATTGTAATTTAATAAAATTGAGGGGTTTTTATGTAAATATACATTTGTATAGTTTTCAAGATACACCTCAAGTAATTATTATTCGTCTTTATAGTTATAATGAGTGTGATTTATTTTGTGATATTTCTAGTGAAAATATCCTAGTTTCATAAATAAAGGTATTAATTTGTGATATTGATTTATTTGAAATTCATGGTATTTTAATGTAACTTTTAATCTTGTAATTTTTAGGAAAAGGTGGAAACTTTATCTTATAATAAAATAGGTGTTTAAATGATAAATATACATATGTTTATACAAGAATAATTTTTAATAAATATTTTATTTTCCAAAATCTCATTTTTCTTAAATGTCGTATTTTAAACCTTTCGAGACCGAATGCTCCTTGCGGAGGTCTGAATCTCGCACTACTAATCCCGAGGGTGCACGATAGACCGTACTATCCCTAACGAGTTTCCCAAAGGTGGGTTGTAGTGGCGCTTTGCAAAGATTTAATAAATACTAGTCATTTAGAAAACGGTTTTATAAAGATAAGGTATTTATTTGTAAAAGGGTGTAAATTTCCGTATTTTAAATTTTAGGGTTTCCTAAGCCAACTAGACTATTTCTAAATGATCTAAACGACAAGTCATTAGATGCCTCAAATCGTCTCTTCACCGCCAATTGTGGCCAGGTAAGTACAAATTAGAAAAGGAGGGATCCGCTCACGAATCGTAAGACGAGCCTTTTAAAGTTACCTTTTCTCACTTGCCTAGCCTAGACACCATAAAATCAGGTTTAGATAAACGATCGATGTCCACAACTTATCGTATTTTCCTACTAAAAAAATTGTTTAAAACTTAGAACTTTTAGAAAAGGTTTTATTAAGAAAAGGGTATTTAAATGTAAAATCTTGTATTATCGTATTCTAAGTTTTCAAGGTAGCGTGTTATGATTACATATGAGTGTGTGTGGAGGTAGGTCATTACCTCGTGATCTACTTTAAGGTATAGCAATGTTAACGGGTTAAATGTGATAGACTAAACATGGTGGTACTTAAGTGCAAAAGTACGGTATATTACAAAAGCTATCATTTCATGTGAGAAACTTTATCCAAATTAGTTGTTATGTGATTAGTAGTCAACATGAATATGTTTAAGCATTATGGAATTAGTGATAAGTGAGTTTTGATAGAAAACCGAATCGGAAATCGGTTTGTTCCGATTTCCGTCGGGTTTGAAAAGTCGTATTTTAATGGAAGAAAAGAAAGGTAGAAAAGAGGGACTTACGGTTTTGGACAACGCTAGAGAGTGAGAGGAAGGTAGTGGGTTTGCCGGTGCGTCGAAACGTCGTGAAGAGGTCCTAGTACGATCGCCGGGATTTCGCCGTCGATTTCGTCAGCGTTTCGCCTTTCGCTCGTTTTCTCACGTACCAAGTTCTCTTGGAATTTTGGGAGAGTGGACTTAGAAAAAGTGATGAGAGGGTAGAGAGTATGGGGGGTTTATATAGGGTTAGGCTAGGGTTAGGGTTTTAATAAAAAAATATATAAAATTTATAAAATCATTAAAAATTCATTAAATATAGGAGTAAAAGGGATTTATTGGGCAATTTAAAACCGATCCAGGTATAATAAGTGTGCAGGAGGGTTAACCAAGTCATAACACAACTTTTCTATGTTGGTGACTCGGCCGTCCGGCCAAGTTCTGCCGGCGGCGCCGGACCGAGTTGGCCGAGTCGCCGGCCGGCGGCGCCGAGTCGGGCCGAGTCAGGCCACCGGAGGCCGGGGAAATTTCGGGGGTACAATTTGGTATATTTACTTTTTGTTGTCCAGTACATATTTTGGGAGTTATGGCCTTTTGACTGTTGACTTCCAAAAGAAATTAAAACAAAATAAATACAAAAATAATGTGGGGCATGGGATTTGAACTCTGGTGGCTTGGTTCAGCAGTGCAAGGTATTACCAATGAGCTACAAGCTCCTTCTTGTAATTATGGAGTGAAATAAATACTTAAAGAGATATCAGCCGCAATAAATACTCTAAGTATACATTGAATTTAAATCAATTCTTTGTACATTAAAAATGGAGTTGTTACATGCATTGATAGTTATCGAAGGGATTTCCAAAAGGGAGCTATAGTCTCAGTATTTACCTACGTGTCTGATATGACACGACACAACACGTTTTAAACAAGAAAACCCTTCTAAATTGTTTCAAAACGACGGAACGTACATACTAAACCAAAGATATATACATATATGGTTATTTTCTTATGATAGACGTCCACCACTGTGCAGTGTTATGCGCATCGCACAGCGACTTAAAAGATTTGGCATGCATTTACTTCAGCTATTTACATGTATAGATTTGATGTCTACATGTATAGTTCTCATTTATATTATATTGGTTTTATTTTGGATTTGACATTTGTATCCTTACCATGACTCCGATGATTGCGGGATGCTTGACGGAATTTCGATTTTGAGTTATCTGCTCATTACTCATGCGCATGAATTGCGCTATGATGCGTTTTATGTATTGATGATTTCGGAGCCCCGACGACTTGGACTTTCATTTGAAATGTTTTAGAATTTGGGGGTTTAAATTTAAATTCGGGGACCGAATTTCTTTAAGGGGGGAAGATTGTAACATTTCAAAAAAATATAATATTATTTTTGGGAATTTTTATAATTTAATATTATTTTAATGAATATTTTAATATTTCGGTATAATTAAATACCGATAAATGGGAAAAATTATGGAAAAATTATGGAAAATTCTAAAATAGGATATTTTTTGTAATTATGCCATTTTAAAGTTTTTATGATTAGTTTGACACTAATTTAGTGCTAATCGCGATTAAAAATCGCTAATCGTTTTTTTTAGCATTTTTGTGCAAAACATGCACATATCATTTTTCTTACACTTGTGCATTTCTATCATGTTTGTTTGGGTTTACTATTTGAGTGAGAAGGGTTTTAAGAAAAGAAAATAAAAATAGAAAGGATTATTATATGAAGTATGGATGAGAGAGAGAAAGGGGTTTCCTTTGACCAAGACTTGGCCATTCTCTCATGTTTCCAACACTCATTTCTCTCCCTCTTCTTTGGCTGCTGCTGCTGCTGCCTTAGCTCCCTCCCCCTCTTCACCTCCTCAAATCGTCTCAAAAAAACAAACTCAAAACCCTATCTCCTTTTCACTAAAAAGATGCGCAAGCTCAAGAGAAGCATTTTGGACCAAGAAAGCAAGGATTTTGGCCACTAGGGGCAACTCAAGAAAATTCTTGAGTTGCCAAATGAGGTATTTTCTGGACCATTAGCTTATTTTTTGCATTACTTATACTCCCATGCTAGTTTAGAACCGATATTGTGTGAATTGGTGGACTTGAGAAAAACCTAGTTAGGGTTATAAGAATTTGAGAGTTGTGATGTGAAATTGAGTTCAGTAGAGGCTACACAAACGCCCTAGTGCTTGAATTAAGACCCAAACCTGAGACTTGAAAACCGAAATACGGATTTAGAAACCGATATCGGAAGATTTGTGGAATCTGTGAAGGTTATATGGGATCTGCTATCACCCCGAGACTCTGAAATTTTTTTTGGATTGACAGTGAGATGTGCAGGCACCCAGGAAGCTAGCACCAAGACCCAAGCCCCTAACTCCCTGACACGGCCACAAATAAATCCATTCTGGCCGCAAATTGCGGCCAGACCAGGGTGGATTTGCCTCTTTTTGGTTCTGTAGCTCCTACGTCTATAGATTAGACCCTTGGCATGTGCAAAATTGTCCAATTTTACCTATGGTAGAATCTGGGACCCTTTTCTCTAGTTGCTGTTTTGATTCATGTTTCCGTATTTCGTATTTTGAATTCTGGAATTGTGTATCAGTGTTTTACCTCGAATACTTGGCGTTTATACGACGATATTGAGGATTTTTGATGGTTTTGAAAGCGTAGCCCATGGGTTCTAACCTATAGGCCTTAGCGTATCGTTTGGGTTTTCGTATGTTGTTTTAGTTTTGATTTGGTTTTAATACGCATTTATGATACGTTGATGTGTAGGTACCCCATGAAGACTTCGGAACGACAAGCAAGCGCGTGGCGACGTCGACAAATGAAGATCAGGTGAGTAGATTATATCTACGGAGGAAGTCGGGTGGATGGCGTATAGCATCCCTGCAGTTCGATGTTAGTATAGTGTATGTCTATACTATTTATGATAGCGTTGTGTGTGATATGGATATTCTAGATGTGTTAGGTGTACTATTGATAGATTAGGGTTAGAAGTAAACTAGTGTAGTTCCTAGTCGCGAACCCTAGAATAGGTTTACACCCACACACACACACACATGCTTATTGCTATACTTATACTGTGATGATGAGGATAGTGGATGACATTGGGGATGAGTCGATGATATTGGGCATAGTTCCATGAGATCGGTGATATGATGTGATTCGTATTTGGGATACGACATATGATTTTTAGAGGGCTTTGGGACATGTGTTTCACACACGCATCCATACTTATATAGATGGTATCGATTTGTACTAGACTTAGATCAGCACCCCAGATCATGAGAGATGATGATAAGGATACCAGATAATTGATGAGATAAATATGATATTGACCTGTACCAAGCTATTGGGATGTCGTACAACGATTTACCGTGCGAGCTTTACATTGATGATAGATCCGCACTCATGACTCGAGGATGTCATATGATATTGTATCGTACGCGGTACCTTTAAGGCGGGATCACCGACTATAATATATATATATATATATATATATATATATCGACTCAGATTTAGGTGGTTCCATACCCCTCCCGATTGACTTGTTAGTTAGATCTGTGGTTTGCATAGTAGATGTTAGACTAGACCCGAGTCATACTTATTTCAAAACTAACGAATCGGGAGTATTTTAAAGACAGACAAAGGGATTCTACGGATATTTTCCAAAGACGCATCTTTTTCTTAGAAACACCGTAGCCCTTATTTTACTAAAAACCCCGATTCGTCTTATTTCAAATGGCAAAGCTGCATGATATATATTGTTGTATATGTCTTTATTGCTGTATTATTATTCATTTACCATTTATTCTACGGCTCGCATTGCATTGCATGCTTATATGTTATTGATTCATATTCCCTTGTGCATATGCCTTTACATAGTTGCATGCTCATATTAGTGTTTCACGTTGCATGTATTATAATTCATGGATTTCGCACTGTGATATGGTTTCATATGATGTTTCTGGATTGTTTTACTCCTGCGTATATATATATATATATCAGTGGTATGAGACGCTGAAATATATACGTATACCCATAGTATATATATATTAGTGGTATGGGACGCTGATATATATATACACCTACTTAATATATCATCATGATGATCTATGCAAATTTATTTATGCATTATGTATGAGAGGGGCCTATGTGGTCGATATGAGGGGCCTATGTGGTCGATGTGAGGGGCCTTTATGGTCGATGTGAGGGGCCTTTATGGTCGATGGCATGTTATATTCCCCCTACCCCACATTTATTTTATATGCATTGCTTTATGTATTAGTAGTACCTGATAGAGTACCTTTCATGACTATTGCATATACACATCACCATTTATTGCGTCATGTATTAGTAGTACCTGATAGAGTACCTTTCATGACTATTGCATATACACATCACCATTTATTGCGTCATGTATTAGTAGTACCTGATAGAGTACCTTCATGAATGTTGCATACATATCGGATGCATGATATATGAGATTTACTTGGTATTGAGATATATTTTGTGTCGATGCTTGACACTGATTTTCTGATGATTTCATTCATGATATCTTCTGTCTTCATTTTATCGCATTCATACCTCATATTCATGATATGTATTACCTGAGGCACTGGCACGAGCACTTGACACTACACACATGTATAGATGTTACGTTGCCACCTTATCATGCTTCAGACTTACCCCTTTGAGGTTTATATATATCAGATCCTATTGACCGAGGATTATGTCATACATACGATTTCTACTCTGCGATATTTTCTATTCACGAGTTGACAACTCACCCCCGTTGTGCCACAGTTTCTTGCAGGTTTTGTCGTACAGGTTTCATTGCGGCTTTTCTGGCACACTGCTTCCTTTCTGGGTGATTGGTTTGGTAGGTGGGTTCACTTACATCATGACCACCCTTGTATTATTTTATTCAGTTGTATCTAGTAATTCCATCAACCAAAACTTGTATATTGTTTTAGACTTAGAAAATCAGTTATGTATTATTTCGGCCTTAGAGTCGCGCGTTGTAGTATTATGGTTTTCATGCTGATTTTGAGTTCTTTTTGAGTTTTGACCCTCGCCCTTCGGCGTTGTATATTATATTGCTTGCGTGGTTGTAACCGTCGATTGACGAAGAGATAGCTCCCGCTTGGGGATGCCTTTTATCATTGCATATATATTATTCTTGTTGTGACTCGTTCGGGGCCAGTATTTACAAAGGAAACTCTGCCGAAATTTTTAGAAAAGACTATGCATTTTAAAAATGCACATTCGGCTTACTTATTTAAAAACCTTGATTTCAAAACATGTTTTCTTTACTTCTTAAAAACCAGTTTTCTTTATTTACTCCTTAAAATGGTTTTAGATTTCTGGGCTTTTGGCTTACTTGGATTAGATGGGGTCCTATAGACTTCATATGATTCAAGTGCCAGTCACGGGCTATTTCGGGTCGTGACAGTAACGGCCGGCGTGATTCCCGCGCCTGCCTGCTTGTTGCCACCACTATATAAACCCCTCTCCATACGGATCAAGTAAGTTATTTTTCCACTCACTAGGCCGTTACTCTGCTCGGATTTCCTGTCTAACTTGATCGTCGGAGGGTCCTCGATGGTACAACCACCCCGGGACTTTCTTGCAGGTAGCTCGGCCCCAACAACCTCAAACCCATTGATATCCACACACTTCAGGAGCTATCCTCCAACTCCAATCTCAGCCGTCCATCATCGCTAACAGCAGATCAACGAAAGGTAACATCTTGACGCGATACGGCATGCGTTAGCTGGCGCCGTCTGTGGAAACCCTTGATTCCACTAAGACAAAGTTCACCTTCCGATCTCAACCGAATGGAGAGCAGTCACCACGACGATCCAAGCACTAGCCGCCGCCTCCCCCACAACGGAGGCGCGGACGAATCTCCTCCCTCGAATGCCATCAACGTCCTAACCGCCCGGATAGATCGACTTGCATCCGTCGTGGACGCGCTCGTCCATGTCCAAACGGCGGGGCTAGCTTCCAAGATCGCCGCTCCCCTACCTCGGGACCGGGACCCCTATAGAGGGAGAGAAGACTCTGCTCGCATCGGCGCTGCCGACCATCGCCTCGCTGCCTTTCACGGCCGCATATCTCCCGGGCCGACATATTCTATGACCCGCTGGGCGCCGCACAGTACAACCCCGCGGTCCGTCGCCAGAGAGCCTTGCTCCGAGCCCCTACGCGCTCCTGTCCCTCCTGAGAAGATGTCGGTCAGCTCGCCTGCTCCCAGGCATGACCGACACCCCCTCTCTCGACGGGGTCGCACGAACGGGACTCGTCACGGCAGCTCGAAGACTACCTCACCGGGCGACCTAAGAAACCTCATTGAAAGGAACCGAGGCCGCGGCTAAACGCAAGTCTCCAACGGCAGGGGCCAAAGATCGGAATGTGCCGAATCGTCGGGGTACCATGGCCGGCTCGACGCCCTCGAAAAGAAGATCGAGGGAATGCATCAAGAAGGTCGCCAATCGAGCAACGGGGCTAAATACGCCGCCGACTCGCTCACAAATCCCTTCACCGATGAGCTTCTCGCCGTCCATGTCTCCTCCTGGAACAAACCCCCTAAGGTCTCGCTCTTCGACGGGAAGTCAGACCCGAATGACCATCTGGACGCGTTCACGGCCGGGATGAGCTTCCAAGACAACTCTGACGCTGTCCAATGCCGAGCTTTCTCGGCCACTCTCATCCGCTCCAGACAAGACTGGTTCCGAGGACTCGCGCCACGCTCGATCTCAACCTTCGACGAGCTGGCCACCCAATTTCTCGGGCATTTCGTCGGGAACATACGGCAGAAACGGACCATCGACCATCTCTTCCCAATCAAGAGCGGGGACAAAGAAACGTTCAAAGCGTACGTCACCCGCTTCTACAATGCCCTTCTCGAGGTCCCCGAACATCGGGACAAGACAGTCATCACAGCCCTGAGGTCTGGTCTTAGGCACAAGGAGTGGTTACGCTCCTTTGCATTAGCGCAACCTAAAACCATGGCCGAGGTAAAGGCTGGGACCGAGCGCGAAATCTAGCTTGAGTCCAAGGCGAACGCAAATCTCTCCGGGGCAGAGCAAACTAACCAGAAGAAAAGGGCGAGGGAAGAGAGAAAGAGACTTGAGCGGCCAAAGCCCTACTCCCCGAGGTTTCAGGAGTACACCCCGCTCAACGTCTCCCAGACGGTACTGCTTGAGGAGGCCAAGGGCGAAGGGTTATTCAAGCTCCCCCCGATCTTGCGCATGGCGGCAAAGCGTACTCGGGGTCCCTACTGCGGTTTTCACAGATCGCTAGGCCACTCCACGGAGAGCTGTAAGCAGCTCCGAGACTACATCAAGGAGCTCATCCGTTCGGAACACCTTGCAGCGTACTTGCGGGACAAGCGGCAAGCTGACCGCGAGCAGGAGCAACATTCCCCTCCCGGTGAGTTGACAATCGGCCAAATCATGGTCGTGTCAGCGGAGGGTACGTCGGATACCTACGAGACTCAACACCCCACGCCGGTCGCGGAGGCCAACAGACATCCGAGGGGCTCAAGCTGCGCAAATAAAAAGAACATCTACTAGCTTGTACTTCTTTTACTAAGGCAATGTAAACTTTCTCAAGATCTTTCTGTTTATATAATAACAAGAGATCAATAAAACATTGCAAAAAGAAGAGTTTGTTTATTCAAAGGGTACTATAGGCTCCTCAGCCGTACACCAAAAAAAAAAAATTACAATAGCGAAGGAAGGGGGTGCAGGAAACACTGCTTGTGGTACTCCGAACATATTTCTGTCAACCGAGCCCTCGCCACTTCAGCCCTTTGCCTCTGATGCCGCCCACGAATGCCGGCGTGGTGCCTCAATTGATAGCACTCAAGGATGAGCGCCACCGAGCGATCCCGCCGACCCGCGGAGATCAGACCGAAGCGCCGCAAGGACCTTAGCTTACCAACCGCCTCGTCTCCCAGCTGCTCGGACAAGGGATTGTAGAGCCCCGGCGACGCCCTCCAGATGGAGTACATCAACAGCTGGGGCAGAGGGGAGCGCCGGGAAAGCAGTCGGCTGAAATGATCCTCAATGCGGCCAATCACTAGCTGCACCGTGTCCTCGGTGCAGTACTGGTCATAGAGGTACACGTCCTCGAAATTTACGATGTCGGGAATCGTGAAAGGGAAGTCCCCCATTCTTACGTTTTGGGTGTGAAGAAAGGAGTGATCAACGCTCCTTCCGCTTTATAACCCGCTATGCCCTCGAAAATCCAACATCCAGGGATAGTCGCTCGTTTCACCTACAACTGTGTCGCCACGCGGCAGACCTCGAGCCTTTCTTGGCGAAATCGAAACGACGCGGCTCCGGCGCTTCACCTCCCCCATGCGTTCGATACACGTGTTGCCTGCGACTGTCCCTATTCCCCATACTTACACCGGGAAGGTCGGACAGAACCTCCCGAATCGACTGGGCGGCTTCACTGCTCAGTCCGTCCTTAGCGGGCCTCTTTCGGCCCTTACAGCGCTAAGGATCGAAGCCCTCACCAAGAGGCAGCCGAGCGGCTACCCTGCTCGACTATCTCTAGCCGGTAGTTCCCTACCCCCACGACGCCAGGGATCAAAGCCCTCACCAAGAGGCAGCCGAGCGGCTACCCTGCTCGGCTATCCCTATCTGGTAGTTCCCTACCCCACGACGCCAGGGATCAAAGCCCTCACCAAGAGCCAGCCGAGCGGCTACCCTGCTCAGCTATCCCCGGCTGGAGGCAGCCGAGCGGCTACCCTGCTCGGTTATCCCCGGCTGGTAGTTCCCTACCCCACGACGCCAGGGATCAAAGCCCTCACCAAGAGGCAGCCGAGCGGCTACCCTGCTCGGTTATCCCTGGCTGGTAGTTCCCTACCCCACGACGCCAGGGATCAAAGCCCTCGCCAAGAGGTACTGAGCAGCTTCACTGCTCGGTCCGTCCTTAGCAAACCTCTTACGACCCTTCCAGTGCTAAGGATCAAAACCCTCACCAAGAGGCAGTTGAGCGGCTATCCTGCTCGGCTATCCCTGGCTGGTAGTTCCCTACCCCTTGACGCCAGGGATCAAAGCCCTCACCAAGAGGCAGCCGAGCGGCTACCCTGCTCGGCTATCCCTGGCTGGTAGTTCTCTACCCCACGGCGTCAGGGATCAATGCCCTCACTAAGAGGCAGCCGAGCGGCTACCCTGCTCGGCTATCCCTGGTTGGTAGTTCCCTACCCCTTGACGCCAGGGATCAAAGCCCTCACCAAGAGGCAGTCGAGCGGCTACTCTGCTCGGCTATCCCTGGCTGGTTGTTCCCTACCCCATGACGCCAGGGATCAAAAACCCTCATCAAGAGGCAACCGGGCCCGCCCTTGCTCGGTTATCCCTGGCTGGTAGTTCCCTACCCCACGACGCCAGGGATCAAAGCCCTCGCCAAGAGGCACCGGGCAGCAACCCTGCTCGGCCCGTCCTTAAGGATCAAAGCCCTCACCAAGAGGCACCGGGCAGTAACCCTGTTCGGCCCGTCCTTAGTAGGCCTCTGACGGTCCCGGCCCCTCCCGCGCTAAGGATCAAAAGCCCTCATCAAGAGGCAACCAGGCCCGCCCTTGCTCGGTTATCCTTGGCTGGTAGCTCCCTACCCCGCAAAGCCAGAGATCAAAGCCTCGCCAAGAGGCACCGGGCAGCATCCCTGTTCGGCCCGTCCTTAAGGATCAAAGCCCTCGCCAAGCGGCACCGGGAAGTAACCCTGCTCGGCCCGTCCTTAGTAGGCCTCTTACGGCCCCTCCCGCGCTAAGGATCAAAGCCCTCACTAAGAGGCAACCGGGCCCGCCCTTGCTCGGTTATCCCTAGCTGGTAGTTCCCTACCCTATAACGCCAGGGATCAAAGCCCTCACCAAGAGGCAACCGGGCCTGCCATTGTTCGGTTATCCCTGGATGGTAGTTCCCTACATTGCAATGCCAGGGATCTAAGCCCTCACTAAGAGGAAGCCCAACGGCTCCCCTGCTCGGCTATCCCCGGCTGGTAATTCCCTATATTGCAACGCCAGGGATCTAAGCCCTCACTAAGAGGCAGCCCAACGGCTCCCCTACTCGGCTATCCCCGGCTGGTAGTTCCCTGCCTCGCAACGCCAGGGATCTAAGCCTTCACTAAGAGGCAGCCCAGTGGCTACCCTGCTCGGCTATCCCCGGCTGGTAATTCACTACCCCAGGACGCCAGGGATCTAAGCCTTCGTCAAGAGGCAACTGAGCAGCTTCACTGCTCGGACCATCCTTAGTAGGCCTCTTACGGCCCCTCTAGCACCAAAGATCGAAGCCCTCGCCAAGAGGCAATCGAGCAGCTACCCTGTCGGTCAACCATGGCTGGTGGTCCACTACCCACCAACGCCAGGGATCAAAGCCCTCGCCAAGAGGCAACTGAGCAGCTTCACTGCTTGGTCCATCCTTAGCAGGCCTCTTACGGCCCCTCTAGCTTTAAGGATCGAAGCCCTCGCCAAAGGGAAATCGAACAGCTACCCTATTCGGTCATCCATGGCTGGTAGTTCACTACCCACCAATGTCAAGGATCAAATCCCTCGCCAAGAGGCCACCGAGTAGCTACCCTTCTCGGCGCATCCCCAGCGGGCAGCATCCTGCCCATCGGACGCTGAGAATCTGAAGCCCTCCTCACGAGGCCGCCGAGTTTCTTCCTGCTCGGCGCATCCCCAGCGGGCAGCCTCCTGTCCATCAGACGCCGAGGATCTGAAGCCCTCTTCACGAGACTGCCGAGTTTCCTCCTGCTCAGCGCATCCCCAGCGGGCAGCCTCCTGCCCATCAGACGTTGAGGATCTGAAGCCCTCCTCGCAAGGCCACCGAGTTTCTTCCTGCTCGGCGCATCCCCAGCGGGTAGCTTCCTACCCTACAAACACAAGGATCCAAGACTCGCCGAATAGACTCATACTCAATGCGCGATCAGCGCCTCAACTCCGACAAAGGGGGGATACTGACCTTCCCACACTCGTCCTTCGTTCGACTCATACTCGATGCACGACAACAAGAACGCCGTGTCGTCCCCGAACAATCCACCATGAGAAATTAGCAGCGCCAAGCTGCACAGAAAGAACCAAGCAGTCCACTCTCGACCCGACCCACAAATAGATCGGAACGAGAGTGGGGGGCTAATGATGATGCTCAATAACGGTAATTCCTTAGATCATGACACGTGGCGGATGACGTGTCACATGCATAATCCAGTTAGACCCCTGAGGGCCACGGAGGGGGAACCAGTGTGCTACAATGGGGGCTTCCCTCGAACCCCGTCTCCGAGGTTGCACCCCACTCCTTGCCCTCGAGCACTTCAGCAGCCATGCCAACTGTCCCATTGGTCTACTCCGAGCTATCACAGGCCCGAGCTTCCACGGCCATCCGGCTCGCCTCCGAGCCTTCCTTCGGGCTGAGCTTCCTCGCCCTCCCGGCTCGTCTCCGAGCCATCCTCCAGCCCGAGGAGTCTCCCGACCTTCGATGGCCTTCCAGACCACCCACAGCTCACCTCCGAGCTGTCACAGAATTGGCCTCCTCGGCCCCCTCAGCTCGTCTCCGAGCTACCGCAGAACCTAGATACCTCGGCCCCCCGCTCGTCCCCGAGCCTCCCGCCGAGCTCGTATTCCTTGGTCACATCGGCCGACCAACGGCCTATCGCAGGCGCAATCGCCTCACCTCCGTGAATCTCGCCATACGCGAGATATCCGCCGGCCACGTCCCGCGTTCCACGCCATCACGATCCCCCATTAACGAGCCTGTCTCGCCATTAATAGGAGATTCCGCCAATCACGCGGGCATGACGCGGGGAGCGTAACGGCCGGCGTGATTTCCGCGCCTACCTGCCTGTTGCCACCACTATATAAACCCCTCTCCAAACGGATCAAGTAAGTCATTTTTGCACTCACTAGGCCATTACTCTGCTCGGATTTCCTGTCTAACTTGATCGTCGGAGGGTCCTCGGTGGTACAACCACCTCGGGACTTCCTTGCAGGTTGCTCGGCCCCAACAACCTCAAACCCATTGAGATCTACACACTTCAGGAGCTATACTCCAACTCCAATCTCGGCCGTCCATCACCGCCAACAGCAGATCAACGGAAGGTAACATCTTGACACGATACGGCACGCGTCAATTTGGTTCACCGATAAACTAATGGAAAAAGAAACATACGCTGCTAAATTGTTTATGTGGCATATGATAAGATTACGTAACATCCTCAATAATTGCTTCTTTCAGGTTGCAACATTTGTTACAACCAATTTGAAAACAACAAATGTTGTAAGAATATGGTCTATTTTTTGCAACTTCATTTCCAAACCTAACTCAAGTTGATGCAAACCAAAAATGAGAAATGAAATTTTCTTTTGCAGCAAATGTTGCATGCACCATTTACAAGCAACCAAACAACCCTACGAGCAAGATGGATATTGGGTAACAAATGAACATAACATGCGGAGGATTTGTGTACCAAATATTTTATTTCTATTTTTATGGAGGGGGTTTCAGGACAACACCCAACAATATGCCACCGTTTCGGAGAAGATAAGCTTTTTGAAAAACTTGTAAATTGTAATTTAAGAATACTAATTGCACACTCAATATTAAAATGGGTTAATAGCACAAAACACCCCTATAGCTTATCCTGGACGGCACTTGCACTCCCTCAAGCAATTTATTAGCATAAAACCCTCCCTCCGCTCATCGATTAAAACCCTAAAAAATGCTATAAATTGCTCAAAACCAATTCTAAACAAGCCAAATTATTCTCTAAATTTGTTTTAGAACTTGTTTTTGTTGTTTAGGGTTGAATTCGAGCATTTTTTAAGGGTTTCATCGATGAGCAGAGGGGGTCTTTATGCCAATAAATTACCTGAAGGGTGTAAGCCACACCAGGTAAACCACAGGGGTGTTTCGTGCAATTAACCCAATTAAAATTTATATAAATTTGTTAATGTTTTGAAGGAATCAGGGGTTAAGAAGGGTATAAAGTCATGTGACAAGGGAGATCCAGGCCCACGTCAGCCACATGGTATCAACTGCTCCCATCATTTTCATCAATATATTTCTATACTATTTAATTTAAATTGACCCTATTTTCTCTTAAAATGTTTACAGCGAATTTTGTTGGGTTCAGTCCATGTTATGAGAATCTTTGTACCAAATGTCCAAAGTCCAGTAAATTAAGGGTTAACTGCATAAAACAACCCTATAGTTTATCCCAGATACACTTATACCCCTCGAGTAGTTTAATAGCACAAACACCCTTCCACATCATAACTAAAACCCTTAAAAATGGTCAAATTCAGCTCGAAATAACTCAAATGATTATTTAGTTTAACTCCAGAATTTATATGTGTTTTTTAAAGTAGAATTTTGAGAGTTTTTTTAGGGCTTTGGTCCCAAAAAGAGCATAAAGAAGGGGTTTTGTGCTAATAGATCACTTAAGGTAAGGAGGTATAAGTGCTGCAAGTGATAAACCCCGAGTTTTAATCCATAAATAATAATCAAAACCTTAATTATTTATGAGAAATGTAAAGTGTCATCAATTAATATTGCAGAAAAAGTCTAATTCTATAAAGGCAATCATACTTATAATGGTCCACAAATCAATCGTTGTGAATTTATGGTTTATCCTTAACAAATTCTTTCCACGCTCAACAGACAAATAGCATCAAAATCGCCAGAAATTGAACATATGTTTATATCAAGAAGAGAAAAAAAATATACAGTACATATCATACCAAATATTTAAAACAAAATGAGATTTATAAAATGTTGACTTCCTTTTTCCCAACCTTGGAAGAAAATATCCTTCCTCCATATCTAAATTATTGCTCATACCCTCCTTTTCATTTATTTATATATCTCAAGCCAACCTTTAGGTTTTTATTATTCCGAGTAATACTTTACGTGCCAGCTTGAATTACTACCACAATCTATCCAAGAGATAAAAAAGTGGAACCCACAACATCTAGATACTAGTGCCAAATAAATGAGCCCATGATGTTTGTCTCTTGGATAGACAGTGGTAGGACTTCAAGCCCAATAGACTAAGCATTTTTCTATTATTCCTCTGTTTTGCGTTCGTCTCTTTTGTCCATTTTAAGGGAAATTATTCGGTGTGCCAGATGTAATACTTCCGAACAGAATGTGAAAGATATGAAAGAGTTTCGGACCGTCTTAGACAGATGGAATAATTTTTCGCATTTTAGACACAAGCTTTTTGGACATCAGCCACCCTTTCAGCTCTGTAACCTCATTCTACCATTGACTCAAAATAATTTCCCAGTAGAAAAGACAGAATAGAAACTGCTCCTTATTTTCTTGGAGTTTTCTTACTCTCTTTCTTTCTTTGTTCCCCATTGAGTTGGGTGAAAAATGGTGGGTGTGTTGTTTGCTTGCTTCCCTCTGAGATTTCTTGGGTTTTGAGTTTGTTTCTTTCTGTGATCTGGGTCTTTGATCTTGTTGGGTTTAGTGGCCTCTACCTCCTTATTTCTCTCTCTAGGTTTTTTGTGAAAAACCCTAAACTTTTGAGGGGTTTCTTTGGTTGTGATTTTTGGCAACAAGATTAGATTTTGATGAGCGGGTTTTCATGGGTATTGCGTTTTGAGGCACATTTCGCTGATATTTGAGCAAATGCTTGGAAGAGAAAGAAGCAAGAAGCTACAAGAGCCCTGAATTTGTTGTTTTTGTGTGAAAGTTGTTATCTTTGAGATCTCTTCTGTGTTGTACTTTCCGCATTGTCTCTATGAAGCTGGGATCCAAAGCTGATGCCTTTCAACGCCGAGGGCAGGCTTGGTAATCAATGCTCTCTTATTTGATAACTGAATGGTCATTATTTTGGGTACTTGGCAAATTTGGCTTTCAAATTGCTTGTTTCAACTATTTTTGTCGATGCTATCATGCTCTGTTGTTTGATTTGGGTCATCTTTTCTTGGTAAAATTGGGAGTTGATGGATCTGCTTCTCCTTAACAAGATTTGTTATTTTTTCATGGAAAATTAGTTGATTTTGCAATGTAATGTACTTCACTTGGGAAAATGTCGACTTGAATATATTTTTGCAGTCTACCGAGAAAATGCAGTAGAGCTTTGGCATTCTTGGCCAACCAGTTGAGAACCTTAGGGAAGAAATGTAATACCTTAAGAAATTAGGTTGATTCATCAAATTGCGTTAAATGTATGTTTATTTGAGTTGAAATGTGACTCAAATGTGATGTGAGGGAAGGACGGTGCTCCTTATTTCGACTGCTTCTTGTTTAAAGAATCGCATTTATAATTAGTTGTCCGTGCTTCATGCTTGAGATACTTTAGTGGATAAATCTTGATAGCTTTCCGTTGAAAAATCAATGTTTTAAGCTTGATCACAGTTTGTATGAGTATGATTGAAATGTTCATCCTGGAATTCAACTCATATCTACCCACATTAATTAGGACGGTACATTGAAAATCTTGTTGTAATTCTCTTGTCAACTTGATTTTTGTTCATTTGTTGTATACCATAGCACAAAGGTTACAAAAATTTTCAAACTCCAAAGTTGAGATAACCGGAGTTTGCTGCACTCCCATCCAACCAATGTTTTCTAAACTCCAAAAATTGTGAAGAAAACACTTATTTGGAGTTTAGATAACTCCAAACCAGCATTCTGGAGTTTCGAAAACTCCAAAGCCAAACAACCATCAAAGTTTGGTTCTTATAATGGAGTTTGGGACTTGCAAACTAGAGCTTGCATACCCTCTACCTCCACTTAATTATAAACTCTAGCTCTCCTATTTCCATACCCAAACAGGGCCTTACTTAGTCATAGTGTCCGTAAACTAAAAAAGGTTGTGATGATGCTCAATATTGGCGGTCTCCAAAAGCTGAACACGTGGCAGATGACGTCTCCCAAGACTCAGAAGGAAGGGCCACAGGGGCCGACCAGGCAATCCCTGAGCCCGACCCACAAGCACAAGCTGGCCGCCCTCCTCGGGGCCCTCTGCAAGTAGGCCTCCTCGACCCCCCAGCTTGACTCGAGCTGCCATAGGACCAGGGCTCCTCGGCCCTCTTGCTCATCTCCAAGTTCCCTAGCCGAGGCCATCTTCCTCGGTCCCTCTGACCAGCTCCACCGCTCACAGGCGTAACCGCCGCTCCGCAAATCTCGCCATATGTAGATTCTCCGCCAGCAACATCCCACGTTCCACGCCTTCGCGATCCCCATTAATGGGCGATCTGCTCTCTACGCAGGCGTGACGTCGGGAGCGTAATTGCTGGCGAGATTCTCGTGCCTGCTGCTGCGTGCTGCCGCCCCTATATAAATCCCCATCACAGAGGGCTTAAGTAAGCCATTCTTTACTCTACTAAGCCGTTGCTCTGCTTGGATCTCATCACTAACTTGATCGTCGGAGGGTCCTTGATGGTACCAAACCACCCCGGGACTTCTTTGCAGGTACTCGGCGCCAAACTCCTCATACCACCTCTTTCACCAAAACCAATTGAGACCCACACGCAACAGAAGATCACCATCAAAATCCACCGGGAGATCAACGGAAAACAACATCTGACGGAGACCTGAAAAGGACCTCCATCAGTTGGCGCCGTCTGTGGGAAATAACTCCACAAAACACAAAGCTGGCCTTCCGATCTCCATCCATATGGCAAGCAACCATCCTGAAGATCCCGGTACCAGCCGCCGCCTTCGGCTCACCGAAGGCCCGAAGGCGGGGATGAGCCTCCTCCAGCGACCATCATCAACGCCCTCGCAGGCCGGATAGATCGGCTACAATCCCTCGTGGAGGCGCTCGTCCGCGTCCAAACGGTCGGGCCCGGGCCCCAGATCGCCGCTCCACCGCCTCCAGAAGGCTCTCCCCCTGTCTGGACGGCTGACCACCAGCAGGCTACGACCCCCGGCCACCGATCTCTCGAGTCGGTACTCTTTGAGGCCCGCTGGGCGCCCCACGGCTCCACACAAAGGTCCGCCGCCAGAACGCCTCGCCTCGAGCCTCCTCGCGACCCTTATCCTCCTGAGGAGATGTCAGTCACCTCGCCTATCCACAGGCCCGGTCGACACCACCACCCTCGGCGGGGCCACACAGAGGGGGTTCACGTCGGCGGCTCGAGAGCCACCTCGCCCAGGGATTTGAGGCACCTCATCGAGAGGAACCGGGGCCGCTCCCAGACGTAGGTCACCCGCAGCGGAGGCCAGGGATCCCGAGGCGCCGATTCCTCGGGATACCACGGTCGGCTCGATTCCCTCGAGAAGAAAATCGAGTGCATGCGCCGGGAGGCTCACCTCTCGAGTGACTGGGCTAAGTACGCCTCCGATTCACTCATGAAGCCGTTCACCGAGGAACTGCTCGCCGTCCACGTCTCCTCGCGCAACAAGCCCCTAAAGGTCTCTCTGTTCGACGGGAAAACTGACCCGAAGGACCATTTGGACGCTTTCACCGCGGGGATGAGCTTCCAGGACCACTCCGACGCCGCCCAGTGCAGGGCCTTCCCGGCCACCCTTATCCGCGCAGGTCGGGACTGGTTCCGGGGGCTCGAACCCCGCTCGATCTCGACCTTCGACGAGCTGGCTACTCAGTTTCTCGGCCATTTCGTGGGGAACCGTCGACAGAAGCGCACGGTCGACTACCTCTTCACGGTTAAAAGCAGGGACAAGGAAACGTTCAAGGCCTACATTACCCGTTTCTACAACGCCCTTCTCGAGGTGCCCGAGCACCGGGATGAGACCGTCATCACGGCGCTTAGATCTGGTCTGAGGCACAGGGAGTGGTTACGCTCCTTCGCGTTGGCGCAATCCAAGACCATGGCCGAGGTCAAGGCGTGGACCGAGCGCGAGGTTCAGCTGGAATCCGAGGTGAGCGCTAACCTCCCCCGAGCAGAACGACCCGACCAGAAGAAGAGGGCTCGGGAAGAAAGGCCGGAGCGTCAGCAGCCCTCCCACCCGAAGTTCCAGGAGTATACCCCTCTCAACGTCTCCCTCGCAGTATTGCTAGAGGAGGCCTAGAACGAGGGGTTCTTCAAGTTCCCTCCGATCCCGCGTCAGGCTGCGAAGCGAACCCTAGGCCTTTACTGCGCTTTCCAGATGACACTGGGCCACGCCACGGAGGATTGCAAACAACTCAGGGACTACATCGAAGAGCTCATCCGATCGGGACACCTCGCCACATACTTGAGGGACAAACAGCAGGCTGACCGCGAGCAGGAGCAGCATCGCCCTCCCGCTGACCTGACCATCGGTCAGATCATGCTCGTTTCGGCGGACGGCCAGCACGGAACTCAGGAAGCCCCGCACCCAGCGCCAAGCGTGGAGGCCCGCAGTCCTCGGGATGCTCGGACCAAGCCAATAAGATCATCTACTAGCCTGTACCTTTCTTTAGGGCAATGTAAACCCTTCCTAGGATCTATTGTTAATCTAATAAAGATCAATGGAACATTGCGAAAAAGAAAGAAAAACCTTGTTTATTCAAAAGGTATTATGGGCTCCTTAGCCATACACGCAAAAAGAAAAGGAAATTACAACAGTGGGGGAAGGGGGTGCAGCGAGCACTGCTCGTGGTACTCGGTGAAGATCTCCGCCAGCCGGGGCCTCGCGAGGTCCAACCTCTGTCCCCGGTTCCCCCCACGCGCGTCGATCCCAAGCCTCAGCTCGTAGCATTCGCGGACGAGTGCCTCTGAGCGGGCCAGCCGGTTCGTGAAGATCAGACCGAAGCGCCTCAAAGACCGCAGCTTGCTCACGGCCTCGTCATAGAGCTGCTCGGACAGGGGGTTGTAAAGCCCCGGCGACGCCCTCCAGATGGAGTACATCAGCAGGGAGGAGCGTCGGGGGAGCAGCCGGCCGAAATGGTCCTCAATGCTCCCATAGGCCAGCTGCACCGTGTCCTCGGTGCAGTACTGGTCGTAAAGGTACACGTCTTCGAAGTGGATGATGTCGGGGATGGTAAACGGGAAGTCTTGCATTTTCGACGACCTGCTTATGAAGTATGGAAGGACCAGTACTCCTTCAGCCTTATATAGCCCACTGCGCAGCTCAACAGTCGCCCGCTTTCACCCAGAAGGTCGCTGCCACGCGGCGGTCATCGAGCCTTCTCTGGTGGAATCGAAACGACGCGCCCCTAGCGCTTCGCCTCCCCCCGCATTCAACGCACATGCTACGCGCACTGTTGCCACGACCGTTCATATCCCCCATGCCTACAGCTGGACGGTCGGGCTACACCTCACCAAGATTCGACCCAGCAGCTACCCTGCTCGGTCACCCCTAGCGGGTAGCTTCCTTACCGCAATGCCAGGGATCAGAAAGCCTTCCCAGAGGCAGTCGAGCCTGAGCATCCCTCGCTCGGCTATCCCCAGCGGGCAGCTTCCCTGCCACAACGCCGGGGATCAAAAAGCCTTCCTAGAGGCGGTCGAGCCCGAGGATCCCTCGCTCGGCTATCCTTCAGGACAAAAGCCCTCGCCAAGAGGCACCGGGCAGTAACCTTGCCCGGCCAAGGGTCCTTGGTAGGCTTTTACAGCCCCACCCGCGCTAAGGACCAAAGTCCTCCCAGAGGCAGTCGAGTCCTTGCTCGGCTATCCCCAGCTGGTAGCTTCCTACCACAACCGACAGGGATCAAAGTCCTCGCCAAGAGGCACTGGGCAGTAACCCTGCTCGGTCCCCGTCCTGAAGGATCAAAGCCCTCGCAAAAGGCAACCGAACAACTACCTTGCTCGGTCAACTTCGGCTGGTAGCACCCTACCCACGACGCCAGGGATCGAAGGCCCTCACAAGAGGCACCAGAGCGGCTACCCCGCTCGTCCGTCCCAGGCTGGTAGTTGCCTACCCACGACGCCAGAGGTCAAAGCTCTCGCCAAGAGGCAACCGTGCAACTTCACTGCCCGATCACCCTTAGTGGACTTCTTACAGCCCCTCTAGCGCTAAGGACCAAAGCCCTCCCAGAAGCAGTCGAGTCCTTGCTCGGCTATCCCCGGCTGGTAGCTTCCTACCACAACCGACAGGGATCAAAGCCCTCGCCAGGAGGCAACCGCGCAGCTTCACTGCCCGGTCATCCTTGGTAGGCTTCTTACAGCCCCTCCAATGCTAAGGTTCGAAGCCCTCGCAAGAGGCAACCGAGCAGCTACCTTGCTCGGTCGTCCCTGACGGGTAGCTTCCCTACCGCAACGCCAGGAATCAGAAAGCCCTCGCAAGAGGCAACCGAGCGGCTACCCTGCTTAGTCACCCCCGGCCGGTGGTCGATGCTCGCGTTGACAGAGGTCAAAAGATGGCACCCCCATAGAGCCATCGAGCAGGCGCCCACTCACGCTCGGCTCAAGTACGGTGAACGGCGCTCTGCCCATCACCCGCAGAGGATCCGAGACCCCAGTGAGGGGCATCAGATCTATCCAGGTCAAAGCAATCTCCCCTCGACTTCGGGGCCCATAGTGATACCTCCTCGTCGGCGCTTGGCATGCTCGTCGGCGAGTGATCGAAATCAACCCGACGGGCGATTGCTAGGCAAGCGGCAAACCTGACATGAAAACATAACGGTGCCAGTAGAGATATCCTATGAGCATTCTTCACAAACAGATGGTAGAGCACGATTCGATGAAGCCAAAGAAAATTTTTATTACTACCAAAGACAAAAGCTTTACAAAGGGTATTTTTTTGGGCTCCCCAGCCTTACAAAATTCATAAACAAAATAAAAGGAGGAAGACGGGGGCTCTACACCTCGGGTCCCGGCACAACCTCGAGGTCCTCGACCTCCACCACGTGACGCGCGGGGTCCTCGGCGGCCTCCTCGCCAGGAACCTTTTCCCCCTGCTCATCGGCGTCCACGAGGGGGAACCCGGCTCGGAGATCTCCGTCGGCAAACTCCGGCATCCGGGCCTTAACGGCATCGAGGGCGTCGTGCCAAATACGGGTCGTAGCCACGGCCAAGTCGTCATAGAATTCCCTAGACTTATAGCCCCCACCGCCCTCGATTCAGCCGACTTGGCTGTCTCGGCCCCAGCTCCTTTCGGAGGGTCTTCACCGTCCTCTTCAGGTTGCCGGCGAGCACCTGAGCGTCCTCGAGCTTGACCTCGGCAATCACGGCGGCCTCGCGGTGCCGGGCTACCTCCCGTTTCCCGGCCTCCACCTCGCCTTCCAAGGCGGCGGCCTTCGCCGTCATCGCCTCCAGCTCCCGCCTGGAGCTCTCTTGCAGCGAGGCGAGCCGACCCGCAGCCTCCAGCACCGGGGCTACCACCTCGGCTTCCATGCGCAGGGCGAGGGCTGCGTGCTGGAGAACCTGGGAGACACGGAAAAGATCAGAAAGATGAAGGAGGCACTCAATCTCACAATGAACCGAAAAACTTACCTGTACGGACTCTTGGGCGATGGACGCCAGCTGAGCCCTGAAGGTCCCCTCGGGGACTCTACCCCCTGCCGAGATCTCTATCTCATGCAGAAGGCTGGCCGCAACGGACAGCCCCGATGGCACCGCAAACCGGAGGCCCCCTTCCTCCACCACGGTCGGCAAGGGCCGGCCTCGGGAAGGTCCCTGGGAGCTCCTCTTGAGCGGCTCCGAGGGAGAACCGATCTCCTCCGAGGCCGGGTCCTCCAGAATCAGGGCCCGCTTCCGGCCCGACACTCTGCTGGGACCCGGGGCGGGATCTGCCCCCGAGCGCTCACGGGGCACCACCACCGGAGCAGTGGAAGCCGAGGCGGGCTTCGCGCGAGAAGAGCTGGCGCCCCCAGCCTTCGTAGCCTTCCTCGGCTGGCGCATGGAGGCTCTAAGCGAGCCGAAGTCCATAGATCCTGCACAAAACAAATACCCAACGAATCAGTGACACGAGCAAAACACAAGCCTAACTTACCGACGAACTCGACGGGGCTAAGCCCGGCCAAGCTAAGGACCCTCTCAGACAGCAGCACGTCAGGTCGGGGGATGGGCTCCCACGACGCCACTCTCACCGCGGCGGGGTCATAGGACTGGTTCCCCGGTAAACATTTCTCCCTCGACCACTTGGTAGGCACCGGCCAGTCCTCGCCCTCGGGAGAAGAAACGAAGAAAAATTTCTTTTTCCAATCATGAATAGAGGAGGGCAAGGCCACGACCCCGGTCTCGGCAGCGCCCCCCGGCCGCTTCCTGAAAGAGAGATAAACCCATCTCGGGTCGCCCACTTGACTACCAGGGTGACTTTTGAAGACGAGAGAAGAATCGAGAAGGGAGAGGCTGAAGGGAACCGCTTGTAGCTTCAGGCGGATCAAGAACCCGAGGAGGATCCTCCACGAGTTCGGCACTAACTGGCCGGGGGTCAAACCGAAAAAATTCAGTGCAGCGACGACCTCGGGAGAGAAGGGCAGGCGCATTCCGGCCCAAAAAGCTTCCAAGTACAGGGCGATTTCCCTACTCCGTACTTGATCCGCCCTCTCTCCTTCTTTGGCTAGTCGGAGCGTGTAGCGCGATGGGATATGGAAGCGAGCCCGAGCATTGGCGAGCTCATCTTCATGCCTCACCCAGCACGAGGAGCCAGGGGCCGCATCGCCGCCTCCTCTCTGGGGGCTGCCCCCGCCTCACGATCCCGAGGAGAGGATCCAACCTCTGCTCCCCGGGGGGACTCAGACGCAACTAAAGGAACCCTAGAACCTACTCCTACCACATCTACTGACTCTACAAAGGAAGACATCTAATCTTGGAAAAGGAAATCTTCAGGGGCCGAAAGCGGGAGAAAGGAGACGAGTGCCGAGCAACCAAGACTTTAGAGAGGGAAATAAGGAGTAAGGGCCCAAGGGCGGACCCCACCCCTGTTTATTGCTGCAAGCGAGCTTATCCAACGTCGCCCGTCATCTCCCACCGAAACGACTCCTCGCGCCCAGCGGCTCCGATCGCTCCACGTGTCGATCCTGCGCTGGACCGCGTCCCATCAGACGTCGCAGGCCTGCATACGTCGCGTCAGCCAATCGATGCTTGACGCGTGGACCGTCGCTTCAGTTGCAGAGTGCACGAACCGGTGCACCTTCTTTAAATGCAGAGATCTCGCCTTGATTCGCTAGCGGAAAAGACAACCGACAGCCCGAGGACTCGTCCCGACAAAGCCCTAGAAAGGAGCTCACCTCGGGAGGCCTGGCAGTCCACTCCTGACCCGACCAGCTAGCTGGTCGGGACAAGAGTGTGGGGCTAATGATGATGCTCAATATTGGCTGTCTTCAAGAGCTGAACACGTGGCAGATGACGTGTCCCAAGACTCAGAAGGAAGGGCCACAGGGGCCGACCAGACAACCCCTGAGCCCGACCCACAAGCACAAGCCGGCCCTCCTCGGGGCCCTCTGCAAGTTGGCATCCTCGACCCCCCAGCTCGACCCGAGCTGCCACAGGACCAGGGCTCCTCGGCCCTCTTGCTCATCTCCAAGTTCCCTAGCCGAGGCCATCTTCCTCGGTCCCTCTGACCAGCTCCACCGCTCACAGGTGTAACCGCCGCTCCGCGAATCTCGCCATACACAGATTCTCCGCCAGCAACATCCCACGTTCCACGCCTCCGCGATCCCCATTAATGGGCGATCCGCTCTCTATGCAGGCGTGACGTCGGGAGCGTAACTGCTGGCGAGATTCTCGCGCCTGCTGCAGCGTGCTGCCGCCCTTATATAAACCCCCATCACAGAGGGGTCAAGTAAGCCATTCTTTACTCTACTAAGCCGTTACTCTGCTCGGATCTCATCACTAACTTGATCGTCGGAGGGTCCTTGGTGGTACCAAACCACCCCGAGACTTCTTTGCAGGTACTCGGCGCCAAACTCCTCATACCACCTCTTTCACCAAAATCCATTGAGACCCACACGCAACAGAAGATCACCATCAAAATCCACCGGGAGATCAACGGAAGACGACATCTGACGGAGACCTGAAAAGGACCTCCATCAGGTTGCATCTTTAATGACCCATATGTTAAATGTGTACAATCAGATAATCATCTTAGTCTGCTTGTCTTGAAAAGACGAACAGTTTTAGCAAATAAGATAGAAACTAAGGGTAAGCTTTAGGTTTCGTTGCATCAGAAAGCGAGAACCAAGAAATTGAAAGGACTGAAAGATTAAGAAAGTTAGAAAGCTGAAAAGATCAGTTTCCCTTTTTTTTAATATGCGTAATTTTATCATACTTCTAAAGTTTCCTTTAGTTCTGAACTCATTTATTTAAGAGGGAGATCGACACGCTAGAAGGTTTGTGTTATTTTAGGTTGTACTAAACCAACAAAATGTGGGTGCGCTCACTACGAATTATCTCTCTCTGTGAGAACTATGAAAGTGTTCTAAGAAAGTTATCGGTTCTGTTCTTACTTTTGAATTTTATAGATATTCAGAAAATTATTTAATATACATTGATTTGCTGGCAAGACATGTTTGAACCTTAAAAAAAATGTCACTATAATATTTTTTTACCATCTCTATGTCCCATTTCCTAGTAACTATGTCCAAATCACTATAGTATAATCTGATACAGGTTCAATGCATTATTGCTATACATCGGTCCTAATACATCACACGACATGTATTGTTGATCTGGCCGAAGTATTTCAACTAATAGGCTATATATGTTGGATTCTAGATGTAACATGTGTTTAGGTTGTTGGAGTACAAATGAGGCTATATATTACTGTTTAGAATCAATTCACAAACGAGTTCTTGAAATCCCCCAATGATTACCATTTCGGAAACTTCGCTAATAGTCTGCATTAGTTGTATACTGCTAGTAAATGGGTGGTTGGTGGTGCCGTCACTTTAATGTTTACATGTACATACATGTTGTTTCACTGTCAATATTAATTAATGTGATTCAGTTATTACGCGATCAAGTCTCATGTAATAATGTTCTCAACCATCATATAACATCATCAACAATCCAATGCATATATGTGGCTCAAAACTAGTAAACCAAATTTCTAAATGTATCTAGCCTTGTTTTAACTTTGCTTCCATTATACAATGTAAAACATTACCAAGTTCCATATAATTTGTTGCTTTATGATTCATTTTTGGTGCTTAGTGTTGGTATTATTTACTTATCATGCGGTAACTGCAGGTTTTGCACAACTGGCCTTCCTAGTGACATAACTGTGGAAGTCGGAGAGATGACCTTTCATCTTCACAAGGTGAAATTTTCCCTCATGAAATTAAATCGGACCTTTATATTATATGCCTATACTTGATTTTATGTTGGGTTAATGCATATAACACTCTTCAACTGTCTTATTAGCACTGGACACCCTTGGAATTGACACCCTTAAAATTAATCGGTTGAGGGATTATACGCGTGTCTAGATCAAGACTAACTCCAAGGGTGACACACGCTAATTAGTCAGCTGAGGGTTTAAAGGTGCCGAATGACTATATAATGCGTGCTATACGAAATGTGCCTGATGTTCCCAACTCTTTGTACACAGTTCCCTCTTCTATCCAAGAGCCGTGTGCTAGAAAAAATGTTTGAAGAGAAATCAGTCTCAAATGAAGAAGATGGTTATATCGTAGATCTATCCGAAATCCCTGGAGGCGCGAAATCCTTCGAACTTGTCGCTAAGTTCTGCTATGGTGTGAAGCTGGAGCTCAGTGCTTCAGATGTAGTGTACCTTCGTTGTGCATCGGAACATCTCCAAATGACCGAAGAAGTCACAGAAAACAACCTAATTTCTCATACTGAGACTTTCCTTAATCAAATAGTCCTACGAAACTGGAAAGATTCATTAAAGGCACTTAATACATGTGACAAGCTCCTACCTTATACTGAGGACCTCCACATTGTGAAACGGTGCATCGAGTCTCTGGCGGTCAAAGCGTGCACTGACCCTAACCTGTTCGGTTGGCCTGTGTTAGAGCACGGGCCCATGCAGAGCCCAGGCGGGAGCGTGTTATGGAATGGAATAAGCACAGGAGCAAAGCCGAGAAGCTTTAGTTCGGATTGGTGGTATGAGGACATTTCAGGTTTGAGTTTTCCTTTGTATAAAAGGTTAATATCGGTCATGGGTTCTCGAGGTATCAAGCAAGAGATTATTTCTGGCTCGATAGCGTTCTATGCAAGAAAATATCTTCCTGGTCTCAGAAAAAGGCAATCTCCGGCCCCTATAGCACTGGCTACCACCACACTCACTGAAGAAGAACAAAAATATCTTCTTGAAGAGATTTGTAACCTCTTGCCTATTAAAAAAGGCGTAGTATCGACTAAATTCTTATTTGGGCTTCTTCGAATCACGATAATTTTAAAAGCTAATCCCTTGTGCATGTCGAATTTGGAAAAAAGATTAGGGATGCAACTCGACGAGGCAAGTTTAGACGATCTAATAATGCCCACATTCTCTTACTCCATGGAGACTCTCTACAATGTCGACTGTGTCCAAAGAATGCTCGAGCATTTTTTAGAGATAGATAGGGTTGCAAATGGTGGGGCCTCGCCTTATTTGGTCGAGGATGAGGAAATGGTGTGCTCTTCTCCTTCGATGAGGCCACTGACTTGCGTTGCAAGGCTTATTGATGGATATCTTGCAGAGGTTGCACCCGATGCTAATCTAAAAATGCCCTTGTTTCAGGCTTTGGCTGCAGCTGTGCCTGATTATGCTCGACCATTGGATGATGGGCTGTATCGTGCAATTGACATATATTTGAAGGTAATAATCGGTTGATCTTTTAATTAAGCATTCACATTAATGACCCCAGACCTAAAATTTTTGCAGCATATTATCAATTTCCTTTCTTGAAATTAAGAAATTAACTATCAGTATTATTAAATGGTGTTGAATCATAAAAAAATTCTAATAATAAGTTTTAAAAAAAAAATTAGACATTGCCGAGTTCCAGATTCATGCATACATACGTACATATATGTGTATGTTTCTATGTAACACATCACTACTGTAGTCTGTTGCATGTGTTTTGTCGTGTATCTACATCGATGGTTTGTGGAGCTCAAATGTAACCTGCTAGTTATTTTAGAAGTTCAGGGCACTACAGGAATATATACCCTTGGTCGACTGATAATTTGACAAAATCAGTCGACCAAGTGATGGTCGGCCAATCGCTTGGTTGACTGATTTATCTGCTTGATCGACTGAATACTTGGTTGACTGATTTGATTAGCCGACCAAGAAATACCCGGGCCCACTCTGTTTTACCTGGTTGTGCTGCTTGGACGACTGAAAAATTTTCAGTCGACCAAGCTTCTCAGATTTTTAAAAAATCATTTATTTCTCTTGCTCGACTGATTTAATTAGTCGACCAAGAAGCCAAAATTCTTTTTTAAAAAAAACTTGCACCAATATTATAAATCAACGCACACAATTCATGAATTACAATTCACCATGCACAATTTATTACAATTTATCACCATAAAACCATAAATTTTACAACAACGATACACAACAAGTATCACCACGAAGCTCCTTAACTTTATATCAAAATACGAATATCATCCCACATTAATTTATGAAGTAAATACGAGTAAACAGAATTGAACGAGGAAAATACAAATAGTCGGTTCACGAACATGCTACGACTAAATAAAATTCAAAAGTTATACACTTAAGAGGGTATCATCGTTGTCTGTACCATTCATAAAGGCCTTGATCGTCGTGTTGTGCAGAACTTTGCGTATCTTCCGGTTGCCAAGGCGTATTCGTGAATTGAATGTGACTATAATCTATGGCATCAACTAAGCGCCTATGGTGAAAAGAACAAAATACTGATTTCAGTAAAGATAATATAATTATTTATAAGAAAGCACACATATAAGTTTTTGCTAAGTGATGAAAGTTTTTTTTGAACTTACCGGATCTACCTGATCTCCCGACAACGATTGCAATCTCAACATTTTGATTTTTTGATTGTTGGACAAGCGATCATATAGGTCGCCAACGGGAGTCGAGGATGACGGACATGGGGCCATAGGATTGGATGTGGACGTATGTATGGGCCAAAGATCATCAGTTGATGGAGGCAATGGACGATACACCTGTTTCAATCGGGTGTTGAGTCGAAGATCCCGGCGGTGTCATTTGAGAGCCGGGATGCGTTAGGGTCCTGGTCGGATGCTACAACTCCGTTTGACGGTGGCATGCATCTCCTCTCGATGGAGGTGGGCAGATTGAAACGGATCTTGGCAACGCCTCACCAATGCTAACCATAACAATTCAAACTTGTTTCAATTATTTTCTGTTTACAATTTATTCATATATGTCCAATTTGAACCCTTAAATTTATGGTATCTCTGAAGATGAAATTTAAATTTTTGTATTTCTATTATCTTTAGCTATCCAAATCAGTAATTAATTCGAAAAACAACATCTTGAAATAGTAAAAAATTAAAATAACTCACATTTTTTTTGGGGGGGGGGGGGGGGGGCAAAACTGGCCGGCGAGGTTGCGTGGGAGGCGGAGGCACAGTAGGCGGAGGAGGCGTAGTAGGTGGCGGCGACCACGATCGGAGAAGTCGAGGAGGTGGCCGGCTCAAGGGGTGAAGGCGGCGGCGCAGGCGGTGGCCCAGGATGGCGAAGGCACAGGATGACAAAGCCGGAGGCGGAGGATGCACAGGAGGTGGCAATGACCAAGATGAGGAGGCGTAGGAGGCGGCGGCGACCAAGACAAGGCGGCGGCGGCGGCGACCAAGACGAGGAGGCGGCGATGACCAAGATCTGAGGTTTATTTTTTTATTATTTATTTGGGGGGAGGCGACCACGAGAGAATAGCTAGGTTGGGGTTGGGTTTTTTTACGTGGGACTTGGTTTTTCTGTTGTTGTTTAAAGTATTGATAGGAAACCTAGGGGACTTGAAAATATCAGTCGACCAAGCCCCCCAACCCCAGTCAACCAGTCAATCATCAGTCAGTCGATTTAATGGGGCTTGTTTGACTGAAAAAATCAGCCGAACACAACTTTCGGTCGAACAAGTGATGATTTTCTTGTACCGGTTTGATTTGTCCTTGACTCAATTTGATATGTTACATGGGGGTTCAACTGGGAGATTACTAACATGTAATTTATAAAGTGCCAAAAATCGAAACCAAATGTTGTATAGTATCCAATTTTGTGTATCTCATACTGTCAATTGGCTAGTCTTTTGTGGGTCATATGAGCGGGATACGAATCTATATCGATCCTCGTTGCAGAAATTAGATGGTCAGCGATTGGTTCTGATTCATGGAGACTTTATCCTTTTTTGACTAAACCGATGGATGTAGACTAGAATTTCAGTGACCATTATTTGACTATATTATTTCTTCTTTATTGAATTGTCTTATTATTACTTGTCATACTTATTGTCCGATATCTGGTTGCTGAATAAGTTAATTAATCACTTACCATGTCATGAAGTATATAAATACTAAACCTTTATGTGTACTCACACATGCATATATTTATGTGTGTAGAATATTGCTTCTAGATAATTGTTCATATGTTAATGAAGTAGTACCTTACGACTCCATGCATGGGAACGGTGTCTCATAAAATTATTTCTTTCCTCTATGCGTTCTTTATGTTTGCTTTCGTAGTTGGAATCGCATGCCGATAAGAAAAATAAAGTAACACTGCAAGTAAAATTAAATAAAGTTTTAGAAAAGTTAATTTCTTGTTTGGTTTCCATGATAATTGAAAAGAAAGTTAATAGAAACTAGCTAATTAATTGGAATTCAAATTAACATGAATTAGAATGCCAAATACGGACAATGAAATTCAATAAATATTTATCAAAGGTAGATAGAGTTGCATTTGCTTTGAACAAGATCCAAGGTGCATTGACGAAGGGGAGTTCCCTCCGTTTCTTTCTAAGTTATTGTTCATTCGAAATAGCCCCCTTCTTTTCCTTAACGTTTCTTATTTTCGAAGCACAAGTTCCTATTGCCAACTCACATTTTCATTTTAATTGCAAAATCTAATTATATTTATGCACAAACAGGCACATCCATGGCTCCCGGAATCTGAGAGGGAGCAGCTCTGCCGCCTCATGGACTGCCAGAAACTCTCCCTCGAGGCGTGCACCCACGCCGCTCAGAACGAGCGCCTCCCCTTGCGGGTCATTGTCCAAGTCCTCTTCTTCGAGCAGCTCCAGCTCCGATCCTCCATCGCTGGCTGCTTCCTCGTCTCCGACAACCTCAACAACAGCGGGCCCCACCCACTAACCACCAGCGGCGGCCTTGTCGTGGGCCCCACCGAGGCAGCGCGAGAGAACCTGGTGTTGAAATTTGGAATGGACAGCATGAGGATGAAGGTGTCGGAGCTCGAGAAGGAGTATACGACCATGAAGCGTGAATTGGAGAAGCTAGGGGGTCAAGCAGGGAAAAATGGCGGCGGCGGCGGAGGAGCTTGGAGCAGCATTACGAGGAAGTTTCGGTTCAAGATGCTGAAGTCTCATCAGATGTGCAGTGCACAAGGGGGTTCGGTTAGCGGGCGCCGAAGTAAGAATGAGAAAGTGAGGCTGGCAAAGTTCAGGAAGCATAAGAGGAGCATGTCAATGGACAAGTAAAATTTCTAACTACTCATTATATTTGGGTTTTCCTAGATTGTTGAATTTCTTGGTTTTGTATGGTTTGCTTTTGGGGCTTGTTGATTACTGGGTAATGCTTTATGAGCTTGCATGCCTATGGGTAGGTATTATTATGCAAGTAGATAAAGCATTTTATCCTCTTGATTGATAGGGTTGATGTTTGACTATGAAGGGAGTATCATGTTCCGGGTTTGTTGTGTGATTCTAGTTAAGCTTCTTGTAACAGTAATACCATGTTTTCAAATTAGTAAACCTGCATCATTACTCTAATGTCTGGTTGATTTATGTATGAATCACAAGAGGTTTGATTGATTAGATTAATTAATGATGAGTCTGTTGGCCAAGAAAAGCTTAGGATCAGTAAATACATGACCATCATTGTTGAGATGAAGAAGGATGTTCAAAGAATCTCTCTCTATCTCTTGGCCAAGAAAAACTTATATATATATATATATATATATATATATATATATATATATTGTATTCATAGTGTTTTGAGAATTAGAATAGCACATGAAACAAAGAGAAGAGGTTTAACCATAGCATTCGATGTGATGTATAACAATTTGATGCGTGAGGGATGGATTAAAAGCGAACTATTTCTATTTTATTTAAGTTGTGGTTTTCTTTGTAATGTAAAAGTAAATTTCTAACTATTTCTTTCTTTCTCTTACCCTCAAATGGCAATTGATGTTTTCTTTGAAGTCCAAATGGGAGGAATATTCAGTGGGGCCATAGCATCTAGATTAAGATTGAGAGACGGTTTGAAGATATGATATAGGAAATAACACCGTCAAGATGATCACAACAAATGCAGGTGCAATTTAAACAACCGACGATTTAATCCAAATCTATCAAGAAAGCTACTTTTATAAATAATGTCACATTAATCATTAAATGGTCAATTGCATATTTACATAGAACTAGGTATCAACATGCCAAACAAATTTTTTTGGCAAGTATTATTTTGCTTCAGAGTTTAAAAGGGAGAGAAGAAACTTGTGATGGAATTCTTAGTCAACTGTTCCCAATTGCTGGTCAAATCAAACAATGGCTATAACAGTTGCTTGATTCCATGGATTGAATCTAAAGAGTCAAATGTCCACGTGATATTTGAATCACAGTTGATAGCTGTTGCCCCTTACTTATTAGTTTCTATGTTTGACTTGTGTCTCTTTTTTGTCATTGTAGGCTTTGACTTGCCTCATTGATGTCGTGTATATGGTTGACCAAAATATTCCTTTTTTATTATAAATTATTCTCCTTTTTCCTAAAATATGGAGCATGACATTTTCTTTTCCCCTGATTAATTTGGCGACATTATTGCCCATGCTCTAAAGTGTAATTTGGCCAATGTTATTATACTCAAGATATTTTTAAATACGATATGATGCAAAAAAACGATGCACCTAGGAAAAAAATAGAATATATATAAATTAATTAACATTGAGAGGTTATGTCTGATTTTGGCTTTAGATTTCAAGGTGCATGTTTGCCTCTCTTATTATTATTATTATTTTTATTTTGGGTTCAGGATTGGGATGATTAGGAAAAAATTCTTTCTTAACTATGACGGCTCATTAGAGAGAAAAAAAGATACATATGCCCTAACAAGCTGGTGGAAGGGTGCCCTAAATTTTCCACTTTCTCTTTCCCATCCGGATATATCGAATTCAGTATACTGAATAATCTTCAATGCGGATAACTTTTAAATTTATAATAAAGTGTAGACATTTTATTTTATTATTTCTATGAGAAAAGACATAATGTCATGTATATCCCTTGAATTCTAGGTATAACAGCAGGGATATGAAACCAAGGAATTGAGTTTTTTAAAATTGTATTTGTTCTCGAAATGAATCAATGATTCGTTCTTTCGTTCCTAAGATTCGTCATTCCATTTTAAATTATTACGTCGACTTCTAATATTTATAAATATTTATATCAACGGCGTTTCCATGTTTATAGTGGTGCTAATAATCGATGGCCATCTCATCCCAAATCAGCGGCCGCGGATCTATCAATTCGAATGAGGTATTAGTTCTATTAACGACATGATCATGGACGGATCCATGTACAATCCAAGGGGATCATGGACGGACCCATGTATTAGTTCTATTAAAAAGGAAAGGAAAAATATTAATTCCCACTCCTCCTTGACTCTTCACTAAATTGACCCCCTAACAAAACAAAATTTGAAGCTCCCTCTGTTTTTAACCCAATTCATAGACCTTTCTATCATATTCTCCTTTTTCAGTTTTTCCTTTTACCTTGCTCCAAGAATCCAAGTTGCGAGCCTTCTTGGTCATGGTGTCTATTGCCCCGGCCCGAATCCTCCCAACCCGAACCCACTCCGGCCCGTGGACCGGACAAAGCGGGCTGGCATGTTTAGATCTTTTTTTGAATTTTTGAATTTTTTTTTAATTTTATGAAAAAATTTTGGAAATTTTTTAACCCGAATTTTGTGTAGGTCCCGGGGTAGACCAATTTTTTTGGCATATTGCGATCTTCAATGCGTCATTCGACATCCTCGCTCTCTTATTGCTCAGAACTCTGTTATCTAATGCTTTTTGAAATTTTTTAATATCTTAATCTAATGCTTTTTGAAATTTATTGATGAATCCTTGGAAAAATAACCGTTCACCTGCATCAAACATATAAAAAAATTTGGATTCGACAAAAAAAACTAGTAGCAAAATTGCTGATGATGGCCATAAAGTTGGCAAATTATTCAAATCTGTTCTTAATTTATAAAATTTTACAAATAAAATACAAGATCAAAGTATAAATTATATGCAATATTTCATGCCATACATCCAATTGGTCCGCTAACAAATTTCTTTTGAACACGTCATGACAACACCAAAACAACCTAAACACTTGAACCGTCTTTGTCCAATCCCACTTTCACATAAAACAATTCATATAAATCACTAGAAGCAGCTAACCAGTTCATGTCAACTCTCATGCTCAGATATAAATAATGATGTCTCTTTAGTAAATACTGCATAAAAATCAATATTATTATTGCCCATAAAATGTTAGAATATATATATTTGTTCACTTCAACTTTCAAGATGCTCCATCTAGTTTCAAACAAGTTTTCTCTCAACTCAAGAATGGAAGGGCTCATTCCTCTGGTGTTTCGAAGGATAAAGCGAACAAAGAGCAGAAGAAGCTACACGTGTCTCTCTGAAGGCACGGCGAGCATGAAGGAGGTACAGCTGCAAACAAGCAGCCATAATTTTCTCACTCCGCAGCCAGAGAAGAAACACGGCGGCCTTAGAAGGCAATTCTCATTTCAGCCCGAAACTCGAGTACTCCAAATTTTCTCACCGGAGAGAGAGGAGACGCGGTTTCCACACGAGAAATGAGTTCTCGTGTACAATTGTTAGGTGTGTGCCTTTATGTAGGAAATTAATGGTGTTTGATTTAATCAGTGTTTCTATTGCCCCGGCCCAAAGCCTGCCGGCCCGGCCCGAATCCTCCCAACCCGAACCCACTCCGACCCGTGGACCGGACAAAGCGGGCTGGCATGTTTAGATTTTTTTTTGAATTTTAAAATAAAAATTTAATTTTTTTTTTAATTTTATGAAAAAATTTTGGAAATTTTTTAACCCGAATTTTGTGTAGGTCCCGGGGTAGACTAATTTTTTTGGCATATTGCGATCTCCAATGCGTCATTCGACATCCTCGCTCTCTTATTGCTCAGAACTCTGTTACTTGCACTAAAAACAGATTCCGAAGCTACTGTGGACACCAGAGTTGTTGGTAAATCACGAACCATGTTAGAAAGTATAGGATACATGTGTCCATGTGTTTTCCATCAATTCAAAATATCAAGATTATCTATTGGATCCGCGGTAAGAAAATTATTGAAATCAGTTTGCAAATACATTGTAAGCTCATTATAAGTAGAAGAAGTAGAAACGGTTGTTTTTTGTTTTTTCTGCTGCAAAAACTTAAGTATACATTTTTTGGAAGTTTGCTGTGAAGAGAGAGATAAAAAAGAAGTTCTATTTTGGCCGTACTGTGTATCATATTGTTGGAGATAGTGCCCTCATAGTCAATTATTGGATCGCAGGTACGTGATTGCAATGATTGCGGAGGACCTATCCCGGTAGGACAGTCTTACTCGAAATGATAGTATGCTATCTGGTTTGCCTTTATCAGTCGTGTACATGTTCAGGTGACTGATTGCATGTTACACTTTGATAGAGCCCTTAGGATCTTGCTTTACTACCAACAGTATGATGGCGATCATATACGTGAGAGTTGGGTAGTTTATATGCATATCCTTAATTGTGGTCCCTAGTCGTGGGAGTTTCGAGACAGGGCATCGATACTCCGGAGTAGACTAGTGTGTACAGTCGAGACCCCGACGAGGGGCGGTGGCCGGTCTCACAAGCCACTGGTGTCAGTTGGATCACCTAAGATGTATACATGTGCTCATTGGGTTATGAGTACACCGGACAGGACTCGCCGGGAATCTGCTAGTTAGTATTATATCTACCGTCAGATAGCAGTTCCCTGGTGACATGTGTACAGGTTAGTTCATCGACCTGAGGTCGTCATTTGTCTCGTGTGAGTTCCCACTGTGCTTTGATTTCTACCCTACCACGGCTCAAAGGAGTCGTGCAAACAGGTAGCTTTTGGGTACAGTCCCGAGCCATATGGAGGCACGTGAGCGGATCGGCAGGGGATTCGTCTCTCCCGGTATTGGGGGCGAGGTCGTGCTGTGTCTAGGAGAGCCATTACACAAATCCATGGCCATGGTAGGAGATTTACTGGTAGGTACTCCAGTAGTATCTCAGGGTGTATTTTGGGCTTCACTCCGACACGACTTATACTGCTATTGGGGGTCTGACGTTACTAGCCCCCTAGACAGATATGCGATACTCATTGACGAACGGACCGGACTGTATATACATTGTCACTGTTAGGCTCAGTAGGGTTTTCGGAGGAGTTCGCTCATCGGTCTCCCTTGAGTTCGCTCCTCGGCCACCCTTGAGGTCAGTCCATGGGCAGCCGTTATGCATAGCTAGTGCCGCTGACGGTTTGTGGTTAAACCCACTGCCAGGGTGCTGACGAGTCATTAGAGTCCCCCACAGACAGTTTCCCAAGTTCGGGCGAAACGTTGTAGAGGCCGTATGGTTTTATGGCAGGGTTCGGAAAATGCACGTGCGTTTACGCACGTGTTATTTTTCGGGCAGATAATACTGGTCGGCTTTGGTTTAAGCCGGATCCGAGTATTATATTGAGTAGGTATAATATCTTTGTCTCAGTTGCATTTGTATTCGGTCGTAATACAAATGCGGGTATATTTATACAGTTTCGGGGTTATCCTGAAAGTCGTTTCAGGATCACTTTTGGAAGTTGCCAGTTTCCAGTTTTCTATCAGCCGTCTTTTTACATTTTGTTAAAGACGGATTTATCTTTTCGCAGATGAGGTGAGTCATCATTCTAGAAGCTTCTAGAAGTGATGACGAGGCTTGGTGAGTCATTCTTGATAAGGTGACTAGGTTTAATGTGATTGGTTCAATCTTTTGAGTCATCATTTTCATTATGCTATTTTGTTTTCCTTAGGATATTTCCATATGATATTTGTGCTATGGTCACCTCCCTCCTCCTACGGTCACCTCCCTCATTCTATAAAGAGGCCGGCCCCTCTCTCTCTCTTATGGTTGTTGATTTCATCGGTTAGAAAAGATATGATAGTTTTGGGGTGTATGGAATTCACAGTTCATTTCATTCCATCACCCGATTTCCATGGCAACTTCATTAACCGATCGTCCACGGACTTGGACGAAGTGAGACAAAGTCATCTACTCATTCTCTACATCATTCTTGGTCGTTTCTTTTAGCAAACTTGACGATCGAGTTGCCTCGAGTCAGAGGCGGGAGCCCGTTTAAAGAACCGATCATGTGGTGCCACCTCGAAGAGGAGATCGGAGATCGACGAGATCGGAGCAGCCGCAACGGAGCGTGGGATGATGGTTGAAGAACGAAGGACTCGGATCGTTCGGTATAACATTCCTACACTCTTTACAGTTTGTTAGTTTAGCAATAATGGCAGATCCGGGTTAAAGTATACGATAGCGCCAGTTTAAAAGTTTTTATTCCGCATTTGGCGTCTGTAGACTGCAGGGGCGCTAGCGTAGACTTACAGTGGTATCAGAGCCTCACCATTTTGCTATACTAACTTGTGCTAACACGTTTAAAATATCGATCCGACCGGAAATCGAAAATTGCAAAAATCACAAAATTCAAGCCCGACAGTTTCTGTTAAATTTAAACGGTCTCAAAATTTATTTCTAGATGTCTTAAAAATCCGTGCAGGGAATTCTAAGAACCACGACCAAATTTGGGATCGTGATCCCTCCAGACCGCCGCGGAAGGGCGGCCAAACCCATGGTTTGGCCGCGCAACCGCGGCCACGTGGGGAGCACGTGCTCCCAAATTTGGACAGTGGGTTCTTTGATTGATTTTGGGGTTTTTGGAATATAAAGTTTTGGCCCAGATTTTGTTACTGTTCACCAGTAAGCAGTGGGGCCCACTTTTTGATATTTGGTCTTTGGTCGATCGAAATTTAAACACGTTAGTTTACAGTGCTTACATTATATCTCCGACCGGGAATGTCATTTGATCGGTAAACCGCGTTTAACTGCTATAGTTCTTTTAGACGGGTTTGCGAACGTGACATTCGCGTTGATTTTCTGTGTTGTGCTGTGATGTTGCGGATTTGTCGCGGTGGATAGCAGTGTGCAATGGTAGTACAGTTTGTGTTTATTTGTACATTTGATATTGCGGGGCGAGCGTCCAACTTGTGGACTGCCGTCACTGCCTGTTGTATAATATTCTTTTGGGGCACGACCAGGTTGCGGTCGATGTACCTATTGTACTATTTTTCATTACTGTACTAGGTTTTACCCCGCGACGGAGTGCACGGATAGCCGGGTTCGGGAAAGCAACGGGTCCGCATCTCATGGCTTTGAGAGGCAGAGGGGCCCCACTTCAGAATTGGCAGACTATTCGCCGCACTCGTAGGGGGTACAGGTTGACCCAAGGAGGGGTGCTCAATTTACCGGATTCCGTGAAGTGCCGGGTGTTCCATTCACTATGCTGTGGGGACTGCCTCGCTTCAGGTTTTGGCGGGTAACTTGCCGCACCCGTAGGGGTCTAGGTTTCATTGCACAGGCTATCCACACGACAGGGGAACGTCGAGTTTCAGCAGCGGCTCTGTGAAACTCGGGGATCCCAGATTATCTGTATTGTTCTGTGATGCTTATTACTTTTCTGTAATGTTGCATATTATCACGCCTGGAGCGATTATTGTATATTGGTTTATATACTATTAGATGTTGTATATGTTTTACACCCGCGCTAGTCCAGTCCCCGCTCTGTCGTTAGTTAAGTAACCTAACGAGTGATGACGGGACCCAGTGACGAATGCGGATGGCATATACGTACATTTTATTTTCGTTCTTTTCTGGTGTGATTGATTGATGGGACTGCGTTGATTCTGATCAATGCAAAGTAAAACAAACCTGTTTGAGTTGTTGGAACAATTTAAAAAGTGTTATTGCAAAGACGTTTCCTTTTGTTATGCATAGCGGTATTCAGTGGAATATCCTGCACCTCATTCGACGGGGCAAGGGCCGATATCCCTTCACCGGGACTGACCCCTTGGACAGAAGTTTGCGTCAGAGTAATAACTTTACTATAGTCGATTACAAGTTGCTTTGCATAGCGGTATTCAGTGGAATATCCTGCACCTCATTCCACGAGGAAAGAACCGAGATCCCTTTACCGGGAGTGACCTCTTTAGCAAAAGGTTTTCGCCACTATATTTTAAAAAAGCTATCAGGTTCCTTCAGCGATATCAAGTTCACTACGTTAAAGGTTTTTCGCCAAAAACCAGTCGTAGCCCTCCGTCGTTTCTTATGGATGGTCAGTAGTATTCAAGCTATGTTTGTTGGCTTTCGTCAAGGCATAGTGTTTGGTAGCTGCTGGGTATTCATTTGTTGCATAGATAGATGAGTTGGTTTGGGACAGTCGTATTACCTTGTTGGCTTTCGTCAAGGGTATGTACGGGTGGATTCAAATTAACAAGATAATGACGGGCAGAACTTGACATGTGACTTATGATTTGTTGACTTTCGCCAAGGTCATAAGAGCATGGGGCAAGAAAATGATATCGGAAGTTTCTAAAGAAACTGAAACTTGCCAAGTATGCGCATACCTTCTGGAGTATGAATAACGTGGATGCATTCCATCACGTTAACATGCGATGAGAGTTGGATCCCGATTCCCACTGATGAGTTGGTTTACTCTTCGGGTGATCCCGATTGATTCTTCTTTAGGTTTGGAGGAGAATTTGACAGGACAGTGGGAGGTTTCCGGATTAGATAAACTGATGACCATTCTGATCTAGGTTAGAGTGCACGCAGAGTGTTTCTTTTCTCTCTCTCTCTTTGGCAGCGACCTTTGACCGACCCTAGACTATGACTCAGTGACCAGGTTGACCGAACCTTCTTAAAATACTGGCTTTTGGATTGTCTGAGTTGCATAAGTCATTGCCACTCCTTCTTTTACCCTTTGCATTTCTCAGAACACCCGTATTACTACGGATATCCACTTCCATTGGATAGATCCATCGTATGGTTATATACGAACTCGAAGGGACTTCTTCGGGGATGGATCCAGGTTCAGGAGAAATAGAATTGGTTTATTCAGTTGTCTTTTATTATCACCTTCTCTCAGGTTGCGAGAGCTCCTTGGTTTAGGAGAGTACACCTATTATGCCTATTGGATAGTCTTATTCCAAACCATAGGCTGGTGCCGAAAGGTAGGGAATGAAGAAAACCAATTAGCCTAAGTAGGGTGTGCAGAAGGTAATATGTAAAGATAAAATAAAGGGATTAGAAAGAGGGCAAAGTAAATTGCGACTGATATCATTCACGACCAAAATCGCGTACTTCATCGCCGCTCCTATTTCACCTTTAAAAAGGAATAAGGTATTATTCAGTTGTCTTTTATCGTCACCTTCTCTCGAGATGCGAGTACTCCTTAGTTTAGGAGGGTACACCTATTATGCTTACTGGATAGTCTTCTTCCAAACCATAGGCTGGTGCCGAACGGTAGGGAAGGAAGAAAACCATTTAGCCTAACGATGGTGTACAGAAGGTAACGACTAAAGACAAATAAAGGGGATTTGGAGAGATGGCAATAAAATATACGGTTGAAGTCATGAATTGGATTATGGAAGAGGCATTACTATGAATACCAGGATACCCCTACGAAACATTTTCATGTTTCAGTGCATTGTTAAAGGAAAAACTGTTTTCCCGATTAGACACTTACTCCAAGGGTATGTATTTACCAGGTTTCATTCTCATATCTGTATGGTTTTACAGATGATGAGTGGGAGTAAGATATTGGGAATTAGGTGATCATCCTCATTATATCGGAATTCGTTGTAATTGGTGATATTTGAGGAAATCGCCAGGGTACAGTTTTCTACTTACGACGCACAGGTTTTGAGTTGTTTAACTCAGCGGACTTATACAGAGTATTGTATGTTGTCCAAGTGTCCATCAGGACAAAAAGGGGTAGGTCCTCGTACTATGTTCTGTTTACTTATAACTTCTCTAGTATTTAGACGAGTGTTTCGTAGAAATACATGGTCTAAGTTTTGAGAAGTTGTGGGTATAAGAATAAAGTAGAGAACCAGGTATCACAAGTATCGGGATTCTTCAAAGAGATCGAAGATGTAGATTCTTGTGATTGGAATTCAGATTATAGTGATGGTTTTGAGAAACGTGTTTCTCTTTCAGGTTACTCATAATTGGATGGATTCCTAAGTAGAGTAATGCTGATTAGCCTCTTTCCATTAAGTTGATATGCACTGGAGACAGCTGCATGGATTGAATCTTGGTTCCAATTAAATAAGTGCCAAAGTTTCTATATTGGATATAGAATAGTTCGTACCTTAAAAGAAATTAAGGTACGGGGAGTTGTCCAGCTTATGATTAAAACCAGACACTGGATAACTCAGGGCACGTTTCTGTAGTGGCTGTTTGTGGGTTGACCCTGGCTATGACGAGGGTTGATATTCTACCATTTGAAAGATCAATAGTGATATTGTTCTTGACTCGCCACAGTTTTAGTAAAATGGATCTTTTTCAGAAAACAGTAGTGGGAGTATGGTAGAACTGGAAGTGATTCCAGAACCGCGAACGATTACGGAAAATTTAATAGGACCTATATATTCAATCAGGATTGACATTCCAATAGCCACTCCGCAGATATGGTAGGTAACCTCAGACACCCGAGAGGTACTCCGGTAGCCTCAAGGACGGTGACAGGGAGGTTCTTATCTACCCAGACTTGATACTACTGTTGTTCCAGGATATGAGACCCGGTAGGAGGGTTGTCGTAGTCAGTGGGAGCAGCAGAAGTATAGTGGGCAAGATGCTTATGTCTATTTGTAGACTTAGGCAGTTATAGCGGAGATAGATCATCTAATTTTGATGTGACAGTCATGGGTTTGGCTTCAATCAGAATAGGGGATGGATCATTTAAGAAGGTAGTAGGGTGTGATGTCATGGTATCTGGATGACATACACAGAGTAGGAAGTAAAATTCCTATACTACGATCGGTTGTACTGTGGTCGTCACACAATTGTTTCTCCAGACAGGATATGGATATAATATTTGACATTCTGGTTTCTAGATCTATGGTTTTAGATCTGGATTTGGGTAGTTTCCCAATGTGGGTACTTTGACAAATATTCTAATGGTTTTTGGAATAGTTGACTCCTAGCATGGTGGTGTACCTGCAGGTGATGGAGTCACCCTCTCTAAAGGTGTCGTATAGACTAAAGGGGAGAGGGATGTGCATGATTGACAGATCACTTGCTTAGGCAATTGAGTCAATCATGAGATGTCAAGTACCACACCAAATGTTGGTTTTGCACTAGATGCAATAAGTTTGTATTAATCCAATCCTGGAGAAACATAAGGAAGCAGTTTTAGAACATTGGTACATGTTCTACGGATTTGATAACGGCAGCCTCTTTCGGGAAACGGTTATCATTCCAGGCTTCAAAAGTGACATGGTTGACAGAGTGATTGTCAGAGTTGTAGTTTTTCCCTCTGACGAAGAGGGACAGTATTATGGACATGTGGTCCAAGAGGATACTGTGGGAAGCAAGGTGCCCGATACTGATTAGGTTCAGTGATCGATTCAGTCTAAGAAGTTTGGATATGGAGTTCATTTATGAACTAAGGTCCCATCAGATATCCAGACATGTTCTAAGACAGGTATTACTCAATTCGGGAGATGGTTTTCTCCGCGAACTTGAGATTAAGAGAGATATAGAAAGAAACTTCTAGGCGGATCCACTCACCGAGGCTATTTCTCGAACACAATAGTTTTACAAACGGGCTTTGTGAAACTGATTAGTAGAGGAGTTGGGTGTTGGTTTCACACGGGCTGTGAGTAGTCGACATCGCAATATTAGCCTTGAGTGCAAGTGGGAGATTGTTGGAGATAGTGCCCTCATAGTCAATTATTGGATCGCAGGTACGTGATTGCAATGATTGCGGAGGACCTATCCCGGTAGGACAGTCTTACTCGAAATGATAGTATGCTATCTGGTTTGCCTTTATCAGTCGTGTACATGTTCAGGTGACTGATTGCATGTTACACTTTGATAGAGCCCTTAGGATCTTGCTTTACTACCAACAGTATGATGGCGATCATATACGTGAGAGTTGGGTAGTTTATATGCATATCCTTAATTGTGGTCCCTAGTCGTGGGAGTTTCGAGACAGGGCATCGATACTCCGGAGTAGACTAGTGTGTACAGTCGAGACCCCGACGAGGGGCGGTGGCCGGTCTCACAAGCCACTGGTGTCAGTTGGATCACCTAAGATGTATACATGTGCTCATTGGGTTATGAGTACACCGGACAGGACTCGCCGGGAATCTGCTAGTTAGTATTATATCTACCGTCAGATAGCAGTTCCCTGGTGACATGTGTACAGGTTAGTTCATCGACCTGAGGTCGTCATTTGTCTCGTGTGAGTTCCCACTGTGCTTTGATTTCTACCCTACCACGGCTCAAAGGAGTCGTGCAAACAGGTAGCTTTTGGGTACAGTCCCGAGCCATATGGAGGCACGTGAGCGGATCGGCAGGGGATTCGTCTCTCCCGGTATTGGGGGCGAGGTCGTGCTGTGTCTAGGAGAGCCATTACACAAATCCATGGCCATGGTAGGAGATTTACTGGTAGGTACTCCAGTAGTATCTCAGGGTGTATTTTGGGCTTCACTCCGACACGACTTATACTGCTATTGGGGGTCTGACGTTACTAGCCCCCTAGACAGATATGCGATACTCATTGACGAACGGACCGGACTGTATATACATTGTCACTGTTAGGCTCAGTAGGGTTTTCGGAGGAGTTCGCTCATCGGTCTCCCTTGAGTTCGCTCCTCGGCCACCCTTGAGGTCAGTCCATGGGCAGCCGTTATGCATAGCTAGTGCCGCTGACGGTTTGTGGTTAAACCCACTGCCAGGGTGCTGACGAGTCATTAGAGTCCCCCACAGACAGTTTCCCAAGTTCGGGCGAAACGTTGTAGAGGCCGTATGGTTTTATGGCAGGGTTCGGAAAATGCACGTGCGTTTACGCACGTGTTATTTTTCGGGCAGATAATACTGGTCGGCTTTGGTTTAAGCCGGATCCGAGTATTATATTGAGTAGGTATAATATCTTTGTCTCAGTTGCATTTGTATTCGGTCGTAATACAAATGCGGGTATATTTATACAGTTTCGGGGTTATCCTGAAAGTCGTTTCAGGATCACTTTTGGAAGTTGCCAGTTTCCAGTTTTCTATCAGCCGTCTTTTTACATTCTGTTAAAGACGGATTTATCTTTTCGCAGATGAGGTGAGTCATCATTCTAGAAGCTTCTAGAAGTGATGACGAGGCTTGGTGAGTCATTCTTGATAAGGTGACTAGGTTTAATGTGATTGGTTCAATCTTTTGAGTCATCATTTTCATTATGCTATTTTGTTTTCCTTAGGATATTTCCATATGATATTTGTGCTATGGTCACCTCCCTCCTCCTACGGTCACCTCCCTCATTCTATAAAGAGGCCGGCCCCTCTCTCTCTCTTATGGTTGTTGATTTCATCGGTTAGAAAAGATATGATAGTTTTGGGGTGTATGGAATTCACAGTTCATTTCATTCCATCACCCGATTTCCATGGCAACTTCATTAACCGATCGTCCACGGACTTGGACGAAGTGAGACAAAGTCATCTACTCATTCTCTACATCATTCTTGGTCGTTTCTTTTAGCAAACTTGACGATCGAGTTGCCTCGAGTCAGAGGCGGGAGCCCGTTTAAAGAACCGATCATGTGGTGCCACCTCGAAGAGGAGATCGGAGATCGACGAGATCGGAGCAGCCGCAACGGAGCGTGGGATGATGGTTGAAGAACGAAGGACTCGGATCGTTCGGTATAACATTCCTACACTCTTTACAGTTTGTTAGTTTAGCAATAATGGCAGATCCGGGTTAAAGTATACGATAGCGCCAGTTTAAAAGTTTTTATTCCGCATTTGGCGTCTGTAGACTGCAGGGGCGCTAGCGTAGACTTACACATATATGGTATACAATTCATGCAAATAAGAATCTAAAATATTTTTATAATCTCCAATATCAGTACCTAAGTTTTCATAGCATCCATCTAATAAAAAAATTTATCCATTTTAAGTCTATGATAAAAAATAGATGCTAAACAAAACAATGCATGAACTTTTCGTCAATATTTATTCAATTTCGTAAGCATGCTATGTAACATTCCAGCATATGCACTTTCAGGATCAATTACATGCTTATTAATAATCTTACTAATATAAAATAACTGTTCTACTGCTAAACATATAGTAGGATAATAAACACTAGATAAATATTTAATTGCATTGTAAAATATTTTTAAAAACTTCAAAACATATTCACAAACAAATCAATCATAATTCTCTAAATTATTATTGGGCATTTGTTCCTCATAAAATAAAATAACGGGCTTCCGATATTTTAAAACACATTTCAACATCTCATAAGTGGAATTTCATCTAGTTGGAATGATGAATTTGAAAGATCTAAATTTTAAATTTAACCGGGTACAAGTTTGCGTAAAAATATGTTTTCGGGGTCCAGAGGTTTCAATAAAGATCATTACATCTTTAAATTTCGCTAAATAAGAATCAATTATAGCAAGACCATCATGCACAATTAAATTTAACACATGGCATGCACATCTTTGATAAAATAATTCTCCATTCAAAACATAATTTAAATTATTTTTTAAAATTGCTATAGCTGCATTATTATTAGTAGCATTATAAAAACTAACAGAAAATATTTTATTTTGAATATTATATTCACGTATAGTAGTCAAAATACAATTACTTATATTATTTTCACTATGTGGATGCCCTATTTTTGAAAAATCAATAATTCTTTTATGTAAAAACCAATCATTATCAATGAAATGCGCAGTAACACAAATATAATTCATACCCCATTTTGTAGTCCAAATATCAGAAGTAATGCAAACTTACTCTTAAGATCTGCAAAAATATCAATCAAATTGGCTTTACCATCATGAAATTTTTTAAAAACATTATTTCTAAGTGTTGTTCTGGATACTCTTTGAAATGCTGGATTATATGCATTTTTTTACCAATCTATCAAATTTTTCATTTTCTGCAAAACCAAACGGTTGTTCAGCATGTATGACATATCTTGCATGTTCTCTTCTATTAGTATCTTACGATTAAGAAAAACTAGTTAAAAAGTTAGACGACATATTTAGAGTCATCTGCCGAGAATCATCTTTTTTCGTGTTTGATTAAATATCTTTTTAGATGGGTAGTTCCACAAGTAAAATATGCTTGGCAATGAGTACAAACTGCCCGCTCGTCTTTATCTGCAACTGTTTGTACTACAAAATGTTTTCAAATATCAGAAGTTTTAGCTCTTTTATTTTTAGGGTGTAACGCTTTAAAAATCGTTTAGGTTAATTGTATGATAATTAGTAGTACAACTCTTGTTTTCCGTAAAACCTAATTATGATTATTATTCCACATAAACTTAAATATACATATTTTAATTTTGTAATTGCTCAGGTATGGATATTTAAATCAGTTACTTATTTAATTGCTAGTTACTTAATTATTTTCCTTATTTATTTAATTATTAAAAAAATTATTTTAAACTTATACTTACACACTAATCTAGTATTAATCAAGTTAGAATTAGTTGTTACACGTTTTTGCAACCATGTCACAAATAAATTCTGGTTAACATATTTTTGTATATTGCTTGTTCTAGAATTTCCTTTTTAATTATAAAAGAAAAAGAAAATAAAAAATGAAAACAATAATGAAGCATGGTGCAATAAATGAGCATGATGTGTGTGTATGTGAAGGTAAGCTTACCTCCCACCCTCACTCTCTCCCTCTCATTCTCGGCCAGCACCCCCCTCCCATCTTCTCCTTCATTCTTCATTGCAAAATACCTCTCCACCTCACTCAAAAATTCACAAAATCAACAACTAATCCCTTCTAAAATCATCATAATAATTCCTTTTCCTAAACTAAGCATGGTTCTTGAAGCAAGTTTACATTTGTTAGTTATATGTATACCCTAGAGGCCATTACTGTACCTTGGATGTATATTGTAGTGGATGCTGGGACATATATAGGTAGGACTTTCTTGCTCGACATGATAGTACGCTATTTGGTTACTCTTTATCTTAACATGTATACTTTCTGTCTCTCTGTTACATGTTGATAAAGCCCTTAGGATGAGTACTCGACTTCCAGGACTATGATGTAGATCATACTAGTGGGGCCTGGGTAGTCCATGAGTACATCCTTCAATGTTCATAATCGTGGGAATATCGAGACGGGGCATCGATATTCCAGAGTAGACTAGCGTATATCTTCTCGACCCATTTGATGGGTGATTGATGATCCCATATCCATTGGTGTTTGACATCAGAGATGGTATGCGGGTGCTCAGTAGAGGCTGGGTACACTGAACGGACTCGTCGAGAACTCCCAGATGGTATTATATCTCACGTCAGATGGCAGTTCTCTGGTGACACTGGTACAGCTTAGTTTGTTGACCCGAGATCGTCATAGAGTCTTGTGTGTCTCCCACTGTGCTTTGATTTCCACCCTACCACGGCTTTACTGAGTCGTGCAAACAGGTGGTTTTTGGATACAGTCCCGATTCACATGGAGGCAATGAGCGATAGGAGGGGATTCGTCTCTCCCGGTATTGGGGGTTGATGTTGCGCTATGCTCGACTGGCCATAACTGGAAATCCCTGGCCAGGGTTGCAGTGATATACTATTAAGAGTTATCAGTAGTTTCACGATTGTTATGGACCTCACGTCGGCATGACTTATCAAGCTATTGGGGTCTGACGTTTACCACCCCTAGGCGAGATATGCGGCATATCAGACGAACAGACCGGACTGTACGGTAAGTGTTGCTGGTTGGATTCACAGGAGTGTGAGCGGGTTTGCTCGTCGATCTTCTGATCGCTCAATACCCGGATGGCCGTTACGTTTAGTAGACTGCTTGTGGCTTGTGGGTGTTTGATATGATCATCACCTGCTGCCGGCGTATTGACGAGTCTTTAGAGTCCTACACAGAGGTTTCCTGGCTCAAGCGAAATGAAATAAGAGCGCATATGAGATATGTGCGGGACCGAGAATAATACCGGTATGTGATACTGTATTCGATTCTCGCGATTTGTAACATTGATCGGTTATATGCGTTATAGCCGGGTTATCGGATCAAGTGTTGATTCGATAAGTTGTTACTATTGATATTAGTCGATTATATGCGATATGACCGGATCGTTAAATCAAGTATTGATTTAATGATTTAATGTATAATTATATATTAGATATATTACTTTACATTGACTAATATTGTTCACTTTAAATGGATTTTCTCACTTGAAGTGCACATTGTATATGTGATATATTTTTGTACACTTGTTTGTATCATGTTTGATGATAGATGCAACCTTGGGTGTGTGTATGCTATACACTATGTTTAGTTAATGGTTAGGGTTTCCATTGCTTTATTTATTTATCTATTTATTTTAGTTAAAAGAAAAAGGAAAAACAAAATGGTTGCTTTTATACTAGAACTTTCTTGATGCTTCATGCATCTTTGATTAAGTGACCATTTTGTCTTCATCTCCTAAACCTAACTATTCAACTAACCCTAGTTCATTCTCTACACTAAACCAAGGTTGCATTATGATAAGAATGAATGGGATTATCTTTTTATCTTAATTCTTTTTATTCTTTCATCTTCATCATCTTCATCAAGCTTCAAAAAGCTTGCTAGCTTCAATGGTGAAATGAGAAAAAGAGTGAGAAATCCAATTCTAAAGTGAACCCACTTCCTATTTCTTCATCCTCTACCACTTGCCAAGTAGTATAGGGTGTTTTCTTCACAAGTCTCATGACTTGGTGAAGGTGGAGCTTGATCTTGAGTTGCCTCGACGTAGATCATCTTCGGCATCGAAGTCGACGACCTAGCCCGATCATTTCTCCGACGAAACCATCGCCAGAGTCCGGATTCCGATAGGTACAGCGGAGGGACGTCATCACGGAGCTAGAGAGGTGGAGGACCGGATCTACAAAGGTTGTAATCACTTTCCTTTAGCAATAAAGTTGTTTACTTGCTTGCATCGCCTTATCATCTAGTTAACGATTCGTATTAGGGTTTGTAGGCACATGAAAAATTTGAATTGGGCATGTTTGATCTGTTGTGAGACCTCATTAGTGTGCCTAGGAACCCTACAGTGGTATCAGAGCCTAGCTAGAGCCTTAGGCGATGCGTAGACGGAGTTAGAAGTCCGATCGAACCGAAACCCTAATGCAAAATCCTTCTTTGTACATTTTTTGAAATCGGGGATTTTTGAGAATTAAAAATATGCAGAAAAATCAGCAGGCTTTTCTAAGAATTACTGTGAAGCACGTGAACCTGATTCAATCAAAGCGCGGCGGAACCGCGGCATCAGCATGGCTAATGCGGCGGTTCCGCGGCCACTTAGTCGCTTCAGTCAGTTATTTTTGCACAGTAACTTCTTTCATTCATTGCTGAGTTTTCTGGGAATTTTTAAAGTTTACTCAAGAGTTGAGTTTTCTGGGTTGTATTGGGAGTTCGTAGATTCGATCGGATTATCAAACTTTGTCTATGTGTTTTCCGGATATTTTTGAATATGTTAAAAAGTTCGACCGGATATAAATACCCATTTTTTCCCCTGCCGGGAAATTTCCAATTGTTGGATTTTTCCGTAGTTTAACGGCGTTCTAAGTAGTACAAGTAACGCGATCGTCCCTCTAGAAGACAACAAACCTTAACTCGATTATGTGACCGTCTTGAACTGCCCTTTGAACCTTAGGGTTTGGGGCAGTACGGTGTGCCCCATGTGAGGCGTTGGCTTGACCCTTCTACGGCTGGACCGTTGGTACTGAGGCACGAAGTGAATGTTTTTAAACTTATTTCATGTGTTGAGCTGTTTCGGGAAAACTTGGGTGTTCGATCAGAAAGTTTAACATTTTCTATTTATCTGGAATGTGATACAATAATTGGAATTCACAAGTAGTTATGAGATAACTGAATGAATGTTATAAATCAAGCACTTTAGTCTCACTTGATCGGTTGCCACGGAATTTTGATGTGATCAAAAGTCCGTCGCAATCACGTAGCGTACGCGGATACTCGCCGGGTAAACTTAATAGACAGCCTCACCCCATAGCCCCGACCAAGTGACTGTAGGAGAACCCCGTCGCCGAAAGCATCCGTCCGGGTGCTCGCGGCAGCGGTGTTCCGCCTTGGTGCACTTCGTCGACGGCATCGGGGGTGCGGCCGCCTACTAAAGTTTGCGACGAGCATTCGATCAGAATGTCGGGAATCCTGTTGAATTGCCCGACTTGATATTGAAAAGAGTTTTCGATAATGAGACTAAAATGCAGGGTTTATAATTGTTGGGCATGCGATATCTAAGGAATTCATTTGATTAGGTATGCGATGTCTAAAGAGTTTGCGGATTCCAACTGTTGTAGTTTTACACTTTCTTTTCTGTGACCGTAAGTGTAATATGTGATATCGCCGGTTTCGTTGCTATATGTCAACGACAATTGGGATGCGCATATTTACTTACGTTGATGACATGTGATGTTATGTGTTGCTGGATATGTTATATTGGATTGTCGTGTTTGAATAGCTGGGTTTTTTTTTTTATGTGAGATGAGTGTTTTTCATTTTCATTCATGTAAAAAAACTTGTATGTAATATTCTTTTATTGGGGCACTTCCAGGTTGCGGAAGATGTCACCGTTGATGTATATTATTTACTTTTCCGCATTAGGATAGACCCAAGGAGGGGAGCACAAGTAACCGGGTTTTGGGGTCCAGTGGGAGACCATCTCGAGGAGTCGAGTCCGGGTCTCCTAACCCTAGAATTGGTAGGGTTGCTTGCCGCTCTCGTAGGGGTCTAGGGGTGTGGGATTGGCTATTCATCACGACCATGGAATCCGTGTTTTATACTGGCTCGTATTAAAAACACGGACGTCCTAGTATATCCAATATTTCATATGATATTTTCTGCTGCGTTATCTGTGATGTGATCATGTGATATGTTCAGATAGATATAGTATATAGTATATATGATATATTATATAGACGTTGCTTATGTTTTACACCCGCGCTAGCCTTGCCCCGCTCTGCCGTTAGTTACCTAACCTAACGGTGTAGACGGGACATCGAGGCGAATGCGGATGGCATAAGCGTACGTTATATTTATCTGTGATGTTTAGGTGGATTTAAATGATGGGACATTCATTAATGAGATTAATGAAAGAAAATAAACCTAAAAGATGTTGTGGAATCGAATTTCAAAATAAAACAGGTAGCTACAGTTCTTGCTTTGCATCGCGGTGTTCCTTGTAGAACATCCTGCACCTTATTCGATAAGGAAAGGACCGAGATCCCTTCACCGGGAGTGACTCCTTTAGCAATAACTGGCAGATGCTACACACTCGGTTTGTCTTTTGATTGCTTTTATTGTTTCTGCTTTGCACAGTGATATATATGATATATCCCGCACCTCATTCGACGAGGAAAGGGCCGACGATCCCTTCACCGGGAGTGACCCCTTTAGCAAAACTGGAAAAGTTTCAAAAACACTCCATTTAAAAACCATTTGATTCCGCAACGAGATCAAGTTCAAAGCGTTAAAGGTTTTCTTAAAAACCATCCGCAGCCCTCCGTCATTTTAGGAAGTAGAGTACTTAGTATTCGTGCTACGTTTGTCGACCATAGCCGAGGCGTAGTGTGCGGTAGCTAAGTGATGTCTTCCTACACAGCATATGATGCGATTAGTTAGGACAGTCATGTGGCTTTGTTGACCTTAGCTAAGGGTCATGTGGGTGGGTCTAACTAATCACGAAATGACGGGTAGAACTTGACTAGTGCTTATGATTTGTTGACCTTAGCCAAGGTCATAGGTGCTAGGGGTGAAAACCATTATCGGGAGTTTCAAGTGTTGAAATTTGCAATGAGATTGCATACCTTCTATATGATAGTTGGATCCCGATACCCACTGCGAGTAATTGTTACTTCTGGGAGAGTTTTGCACTTTACAATTAGCCGATCAAGTAGGTGTCTAGAAAGGTGTCAACGAGGTTACGCCTCTGGAAAAACGAGGTTTACTGTAATTAGGTCCGTGCGAAAGCACGGGGAACCTCCCTTAAAATACCGACACTGGCCTGGCTGAAAGATTGGCGAACTTGTAGAGTGTAATTAATCCCGGCTAGTCTTTCCTTTTATGGTTTGAAGGAAGATTTGATAAAAACAGTGGGAGCCATCCTGATTAGATAAAATAAATAACCAATCTAATCTTGCAGAGTGCACGCAGAGTGTTTTCTTCTCTCTCTCTCTAGGTAGCGACCATATCACGCCTTAATCAAGATAATAATATGGATGTATTGACCGAACCCGCTTGTTATACTGAGCTGGGGAACGTTGGTCCCGCTCCAACTTATAATTGTTATAAGACAGAGCAGGAAATAGGGGAATACCAGAATTCCTATGCCGCCCAAACGAAGAAAGTGCATATGATGCATCTCCTTCGGGTGTGTTCATTACAAAGAACTGTTTCTCAGTATCCTCTGCATCCTGGGTATTTGATACCGGATCAGGATCCCAGATATGTAATCTGTTACATAGGGCTACAGAAAGGCAGAGAACTGAGAACGGGTGATAAGTTTCATGAGACAGAAAACGGGGCAAGTGTTGCAGCCAAGTCTGTTGGTCACTGTCACCCTGTATTACAAATACATTGATTCTGAACAAATGCTATTAGACACCGAACCTGATATACAAAATCATATCAGTCTCTTTATAAGTAAAGAAATGATAAAATTTTGTATTGATGGATAATGTTTTGAACATTTCCTATATCAAAAGTTGATCGGTTCAGGCACGTTATCTAAAAGCATTGATGTTCTAAATCAAACTACAGTTCCTAGTATACAGAACACACACAAGAGGAAGAGTTCAGAAATGAACGAATCCTTTTTGAGGTATTGTAGACTAGGTCATATCAATGCGACCCGACTGGCTGAAGTTACATTCTAAATGCATATTTAAATCAGTTTGAATTTACATCTTATGAAACTTGCCAGTCATGTCACAAAGATTAGATGACCATAGCTCTGTTTATTGGAAACAGAGAAAGAGTTAGTAAACTCTTGGGACTGATACATGATGATGTATGTAAGGTCCCCTGTCTACACATGCCAGGACCGGTTCTTTGTACTTCATTACATTCTCTGATGATCTCTCAAGATTCAGCCATATGTTCCTGTTGAAACATAAGTCCGAAGTTTTTGAGATATTCACAGAATATAAGTTAGAAGTAGAGAACCAAAAACCGGGTATAAGTATTATTTCCTATGATAAGATTAGGGAGGAGAATACTTGTGCATGGAATTCTGGGACTATTCTAAAGGAGAATGAGATTCTCTCTCCGTATTACTCCTCTGAATATACCACAGCACAATGGTGTATCGGGGCGGAGCAATCACACCACATTAGATATGGTGTTCTCTATGATGAGTACTACTGAGTTACCTATTTCCTTTTAAGGGGTTATGCACTTGAGAAGTTGCATACCTATTGAATTGGGTTCGAATCAAATCAGTGCCTACCACTCCATATAAGATATGGTATGGGAAGAGCCTATCTCTTAAGTAAGTTAAGATTTAGGATTGTCCGGCCTATGTCAAAAGCAAAATCCAGACAAGATCGAGGCAAGGTCAGTTCTGTAGAACTGGAAAGGTTCCAGCTATATAAACTGCAGCTGATGATTTGGTAGAACCAAAGGATTCAATAGCAACCGACGAACCTCAGCCTCTCCGCCGATCTAGCAGGGTTCCTCACCTGCCTGAGAGATACTTCGGTTTCTCGATGATAGTGGGAGCGAGGATTGCATTATGAGATGATGACCCAACTAGATTCGAGCAGGTCATCGAGAGTACGGACTCTGTAAGAATGGCTGGATGCTTAGCGATCTGAGATGGAATCCATATACACCAACAAAGTATGGACTTTGGTTGCAATATCTGAAGGGTTAAATCCCCATCAGGAGCAAGTATATCTTGAGAAGATTACTTGGTGTAGATGGAAAAGTTGAGACTTTCAAAGCTAGACTTGTTAAAGGTTTTCGTCATCGACCAGGCGTGGATAATGATGAAACCTTTTTCCAGTAGCTATGCTTAAGTCCATCCAGATCCTACTTGCCACTGCTACATACCATAACTGCGATATCTGGTGGTTGGGTGCCATGACTACTTTTCTAAATAATGATTTAGAAGAGAACGTCTATAAGAACACAGCTAGAGGGCTTCGTAAACAGTGGGAGCAGCGGAAACGTGTGCAAGATGCTTTACAGAATAAAGCAGGCATCGCGGAGTTGGAACGTCTGTTTTGATAGTCAAAGTGTTTGACTTCATCAAAATGGTAGATGAACCTTGTATATACAAAAAGGTAGTAGGGAGTATGGTGGTGATCCTCGTAGAGTACGTAGATGACATACTCTTGATAGGGAAGGAGTTTCCTATGCTACGCTCGATCAATCTCCGCTTATCACAAGGGTTCTCCATATAGGATCAAAATGATACCTCCTAATCCCTGAGTTTTCATCTATGAGATAGATGTAATTGGTGGTTAGGATTCTCACTAGTAGTAGTGAGAAGGTATCAAACGATCCAAGGGAAAATCACTGGAAAGGTTCCAGGGTGATAATGACGACTGAATGTCAGTCACAGGCATTGTCTTTACCCTCAGTAGAGGGACGGTATGTTGGAAGAGTTCCAAGCTAGATACCGTGGCAAACTAGACGATAAAGGCTGGTAACATCGCTATTAAAGATACTACCAAAGAGGAAGTTTGGGTGTATATTGGTTCATAAGATGAACCAGGTTCCCACCATTGTGTGACAATGGAAGAGTGGCTTTGGTCTAGGAACCCTGGTCCCATCAGTGACCCAGACATATTCTGAGGTAGCATCACCTGATTATGGAGATAGATGATCTCCAGGGTGATCAAGGTTAGAAGAGTAGACTCAGAGGACAACACGGCGGATCCACTCACAAAGGCTTTTTCCCAGAGAGAGACTTATATGGGATGGTTGAGTATTAGATACTGCAACCACTGCTACAGATGGCCCTAGTGTAAGTGGGAGATTGTTAGTTATATGTATGCCCTAGAGGCCATTACTGTACATTGGATGTATATTGTAGTGGATGCTGGGACATATATAGGTAGGACTTTCTTGCTCGACAAGATAGTACGCTATCTGGTTACTCTTTATCTTAACATGTATACTTTCTGTCTCTCTGTTACATGTTGATAAAGCCCTTAGGATGAGTACTCGACTTCCAGGACTATGATGTAGATCATACTAGTGGGGCCTGGGTAGTCCATGAGTACATCCTTCAATGTTCCTAGTCGTGGGAATATCGAGACGGGGCATCGATATTCCAGAGTAAACTAGCGTATATCTTCTCGACCCATGTGATGGGCGATAGATGATCCCATATCCATTGGTGTTTGACATCAGAGATGGTATGCGGGTGCTCAGTAGAGGCTGGGTACACTGAACGGACTCGTCGAGAACTCCCAGAAGGTATTATACCTCACGTCAGATGGCAGTTCTCTGGTGACACTGGTACAGCTTAGTCTGTTGACCCGAGATCGTCATAGAGTCTTGTGTGTCTCCCACTGTGCTTTGATTTCCACCCTACCACGGCTCTACTGAGTCGTGCAAACAGGTGGTTTTTGGGTACAGTCCCGATTCACATGGAGGCAATGAGCGATAGGAGGGGATTCGTCTCTCCCGGTATTGGGGGTTGATGTTGCGCTATGCTCAACTGGCCATAACTGGAAATCCCTGGCCAGGGTTGCAGTGATATACTATTAAGAGTTATCAGTAGTTTCACGATTGTTATGGACCTCATGTCGGCATGACTTATCAAGCTATTGGGGTCTGACGTTTACCACCCCTAGGAGAGATATGCGACATATCAGACGAACAGACCGGACTGTACGGTAAGTGTTGCTGGTTGGATTCACAGGAGTGTGAGCGGGCTTGCTCGTCGATCTTCTAATCGCTCAATACCCGAATGGCCGTTACGTTTAGCAGACCGCTTGCGGCTTGTGGGTGTTTGATATGATCATCACCTGCTGCCGGCGTATTGACGAGTCTTTAGAGTCCTACACAGAGGTTTCCTGGCTCAAGCGAAATGAAATAGGAGCGCATATGAGATATGTGCGGGACCGAGAATAATACCGGTATGTGATACTGTATTCGATTCTCGCGATTTGTAACATTGATCGGTTATATGCGTTATAGCCGGGTTATCGGATCAAGTGTTGATTCGATAAGTTGTTACTATTGATATTAGTCGATTATATGCGATATGACCGGATCGTTAAATCAAGTATTGATTTAATGATTTAATGTATAATTATATATTAGATATATTACTTTACATTGACTAATATTGTTCACTTTAAATGGATTTTCTCACTTGAAGTGCACATTGTATATGTGATATATTTTTGTACACTTGTTTGTATCATGTTTGATGATAGATGCAACCTTGGGTGTGTGTATGCTATACACTATGTTTAGTTAATGGTTAGGGTTTCCATTGCTTTATTTATTTATCTATTTATTTTAGTTAAAAGAAAAAGGAAAAACAAAATGGTTGCTTTTATACTAGAACTTTCTTGATGCTTCATGCATCTTTGACTAAGTGACCATTTTGTCTTCATCTCCTAAACCTAACCATTCAACTAACCCTAGTTCATTCTCTACACTTAACCAAGGTTGCATTATGAAAAGAATGAATGGGATTATCTTTTTATCTTAATTCTTTTTATTCTTTCATCTTCATCATCTTCATCAAGCTTCAAAAAGCTTGCTAGCTTCAATGGTGAAATGAGAAAAAGAGTGAGAAATCCAATTCTAAAGTGAACCCACTTCCTATTTCTTCATCCTCTACCACTTGCCAAGTAGTATAGGGTGTTTTCTTCACAAGTCTCATGACTTGGTGAAGGTGGAGCTTGATCTTGAGTTGCCTCGACGTAGATCATCTTCGGCATCGAAGTTGACGACCTAGCCCGATCATTTCTCCGACGAAACCATCGCCAGAGTCCGGATTCCGATAGGTACAGCGGAGGGACGTCATCACGGAGCTAGAGAGGTGGAGGACCGGATCTACAAAGATTGTAATCACTTTCCTTTAGCAATAAAGTTGTTTACTTGCTTGCATCGCCTTATCATCTAGTTAACGATCCGTATTAGGGTTTGTAGGCACATGAAAAATTTGAATTGTGCATGCTTGATCTGTTGTGAGACCTCATTAGTGTGCCTAGGAACCCTACAACATTTTGGGTGGCAAGACTAGCAAGTTAGATTTTTCCAAAATCTTTTTGAGGTATAAAATCTAATCTACTTGTTACTTTGTTAATATTTGCCTTAATCTAATTTTAATTAGGTGTTAATATAGTTTTAACGCAAGATTAGAATTTTAAAGAGAAGGGATTGGGTTAAGTTTAGGTTTTTATCACATATTGGGGTAGCTGAGTGTAGTTTAGCATCTAATGGCTTTATAAATCTAATCTTGTTGTTAACGTGCTAATCTTTACTTTTAATTGTCTAAATTAAGTGTTTATATAACTTAATTGCATGTTTAGTGTGTTCAAGTGAGATTAGATTTAATTAGTGTTGTATGGCTTAATTATGGCAATTAAGTGTAGTTAGTGCTAATAGACTTACTAATCCATCTAGATTTGCACTAAAATATCTCAATGTTGCTATATAGTTTTTTTTCAAAGAAAACGGTATTAGTCAAGTTTCGGTTGTGTTCAACCGTTTCCCAATTGTTAGCATTGTGTCATTGTGCGATTCGAATATTTAGATCCTAGGTTTGGTGTTTTCTACGCATAGCAACCCCTAGTTGTGGTTTGTGGCGATGTCGCGCGCGTTTTGTGCACCAAGCGCACACGCGTCAAGCTAGTGCGCGTTAATTTCTTCGTATCGTTTTAACTTCGCGTCTATATAAATGGTTAGTCTTATATGTTTTAATTGTGCGATTATAGGATCGGTCGCGGAGACGTCGGACGCGGTAAGAAAAGGCAAGGCGGTGGTCGGATTCGATTAGCCGAGGCATTCCGGTGAGTAGATGTACACATCTACGGCGAAATCACATGGATGGTGTAAAGCGCCCGATAGTTAGGACTTAGATATAATTCTTGTGTTCATATGTGTATGCCATTTTCATGTAGCATTTGCATCATCATGCACATTGATATTATAATCTAGGACACTTGCACTATTACCAATGGTTTATGCCGCACGTGCACTATTTTATGTGAACACACACGTCATTGGTAATTGCTATGTCACGATGCACTTAGAACTTGCTTAATAATCGGTATCTGTGCATTTGCATCATGTATGATTTGCAGTTTTCTAGTCATATGCTTCATTGCATCATCATTTATATATAGTCTTCTAGTTATACATCGCATTGCATCATGTTGATATCATGGACATTCATAGTTACCCACATATTCATATATTTGATTTTCTTGGAGATTTCCGTATTCATGAGATTTCTGGATTTGGGGAAAACAGCAAAGGAATTTCATAAACTTATAAAGATTTTAAATATAAAGTGCAGTTTTCTCGTGATATGATGTGTGTGGCGTCCACCATAAGATTTCTCGGTTCTTGAGCCATGTATGTACATATACCCGATTCGAGGAGAGAATGTCGTCTGCAGGTACATGGTGGACCCGGTAAGATACCCCGGGGCAAGAAGGTCTTATAGCGAGAAGTTGAGCCTGGCAGGGGAGCACTACCTACCGGTGATTTTTGACCCGGTGGTCATCCTGAGGATACCGATCGGAGTCGTGTGATTTGACAGATTTGAGGGCCGATCTGAGAGACGGCTACCGAGATTTGACATATATACATATATGGTGTCGATATTGGCACGGTTTTCTGTCGATTTCATTTGATGATACCCCGGTTTTATGATACAAAAGTTTTACTAAGATAAGAACACCGATTTTTCTCATACCAGATATATATCCAGATTTCGTGCTTGATCATTCATTCATGTTGCATTCATATAGGTGCATCGCATCATTGTGGTATACACAGGTTGCGACGTATTTACGTGCATGCTTATGATAACCTTATTAGATGTTACTTACTACTCACGAGTTGGCAACTCACCCCCGTTGTGCTACAGTGTCTTGCAGGACCGACCCGTTAGCATAGTAGCGGCGGGCATACTTCTTCTTTCTCGAGGACTTGTGCATATGTGGGTTGTTGGGAGGATATTCTTTTGTTTCCATCATGTATATTTATTTTGTATCTAGTACACTCCATCGACCATGTGTATATGTGACCTAGAGACTGGACAGTGAGATTTGTATATTGTTCTCTGGTGTCGAGCTCATGCGAGCCGACGTGGTGCTTTCTTATTTCTTGCTTTTATATGCTTATTTCACACTATTTTGATGTATCTTGCATGTGGTTGTGTTACGCCATTCGGCGAAGAGCCAGCTTCCGCTTGGGGATGCCTTTTTATTATTGCTTATACTTATTCATGTTTTGTACCCGTTTGGGGCCAGTTTTACAAAGGAAACTTTGCCGAAATTTTCGGGAAAACTTGATGCTTTTAAAATGTTTAATGTGACTTTATTTTGTTAAAATCACTTTTTAAAACAAGCATTTCTTCACTCCTTTTCATCAAACGTTTTAGATTTCTGGGCTTTGGCTTACTTAGATTACGTTACGCCTCTAGACGTTGCGTGATTTAAGTGCCAGTCACGTTCTACACATTCGGGTCGTGACAAAGTTGGTATCAGAGTGTTAGGTTTTACCTTTTTGAGTGTAGGATGACCCTTGGTATGATGGAGTAGGTGATTTAAGCAGAGTGACGTGGCGTGTGTATGTTCCGCGACATACTCATGATACGGTACTCCGCCTAAGTGACCTTAGGATATATAATTGCTTGTACTTCCTTCCTTGAGTCCATATATCCTTTGATTCGATTGCAATATTCTTATCAAATCCTGTTTCTTGTTCCAGCCACTATGCCGCCGAAGACTACGAGGGCCCAGAGGGCTGCCGCCAGAGATGAGATTAGAGCGGGCTCGTCTGAGACGAGGACCGACCAGGGCGGTACACCTACCCCTCAGGAACAGACTGATCCCCCTTCTCCAGGCAGGATAGCTAGGCTGGAGGCAAGCATTCAGGATTTGTACCAAATGGTTTGATCCCTAGTTGAGGCCAGCCGGGCACTGAGATCCGAGGATGTTCCTCCTACTTCAGGGACTTTGATAGTACCTGCTACCTAGACAGTGTTCCTGCTGCTGCCAAGACTATCCCCGTATCATTACAGGAGTTTATGAGGCTGAAGCCTCCAGTTTTCACAGGCACAGACCCAGCGGAGAATCCACAGACGTTCCTTGATAGGATGGCCAGGATTTGCCGCTCACTGAAATGTTCCGATGAGAGATCGGTCGAGCTTGCGAGCTTTCGCCTGGAGGGTTTTACTCAGACGTGGTGCGAGTCAGTTGAGAGAGGTCGAGCTGCAGGTCTACCTCCTATGACCTGGGATGAGTTCACTGCGGTGTTTCTTGCTCGTTTCCTTCCGAAGAGTGTCAGGGATGCTCGAGCCCGTAGTTTTGAGTCTTTGCGCAAGACTCCTGGGATGACCGTGTTCGAGTACGACATTCAGTTCACTCAGCTGCCCAGATATGCTTCTTACCTGGTAGACACTGAAGAGAAATGCATAAAGAGATTCGTACGAGGCTTAGACACACAGCTGTTTCTTTCTATTGGCGCACAACATTTCGACACCTACGCAGCAGCGATAGACACAACTATATTAGTTAAGGAGTGTATTTCTGAGGCTACAGCGCCGAAGAGGATTCGTATATGTATATCAGCTCCAGTACGGTTGGGCAAAGATATGACACACAGAGGCCGTGGTCATAGTCGAGGCATGATGCGAGGCCAGTTATTCAGTTCATATTTACCGGGACAGTAGCCGTCGCCAGGATGTTTCCGATGTGGGAGTCCGCAGCACCGTGTCAGACATTGTCCCATGAGGCGCCAGGGCGAGGCGACAGTTCTACATGTGACTTTACCACCTTCACCCCCTCCTCCAAGCGTTTTACCTCCTACATCAGTTGTTGCTCCACGCCATATAGATGCCTCGAGAGGCCGTGGTCGTGGCGGTCCGGTTCAGAGAGGACGAGGCAGCAGAGGCCGAGGAAAGCCGGGTACCGACAGAGGACAAGCCCGAGTCTTTGCTTTGACTCCTCAGGATGCGCAGGCATCGAAAGCCGTTGTGACAGGTACTCTTCCAGTGTGTTCCTTTGATGCACATGTATTATTCGACCCAGGTTCTACGCATTCTTATGTATCTACACACTTTGTACCGAGGTTGGGCCGAGAGTCGTCCTTGCTTGATCTGTTGCTGGTTGTTATTACTCCCGTGGGCGAGTCTTTTGTCGCTCGACATGTTTTTCGATCGTGTTTTGTTCATATCGGAGATAGGGATTCTTCTGTTGATTTGATTCTTCTCGATATGTTATATTTCGACGTTCTTCTGGGCATGGACTGGTTAGCCACATGTTATGCGTCCGTGGACTGCCGTGAGAAGGTAGTCGCATTTAGTTTTCCGGATGAGCCGGTTCTTATTGTTCAGGGAGACCGTAGTGCCACCCTCCCTAGTCTGATTTCTTCCCTTCGCGCTAGTCAGATCTTGAGGAAAGGATATCAGGGATTCCTAGCGTATATACGTGATACTGGAGCTGCAGAGGTTCCGTTAGACCAGGTTCCGATTGTGAGCGAGTTTTCCGATGTCTTTCCTGACGAGGTGCCAGGATTGCCCCCAGAGCGCGATATCGAGTTCTGCATTGACTTGATCCCCGGCACGGGGCCTATTTCTATACCGTCTTATCGGATGGTCCCGACGGAGCTTAAAGAGCTTAAGGATCAGTTGAAAGATTTGCTTGATAAAGGGCTCATTCGTCCGAGTGTGTCACCTTGGGGGGCTCCTGTCCTGTTCGTCAAGAAGAAGGACGACAGTATGCGATTGTGCATCGATTATCGTCAATTAAATCGAGTTACTGTGCGGAATAGATATCCCCTATCTTGCATTGACGATTTGTTTGATCGGCTTCAGGGTGTGGGACATTTCTCGAAGATTGACTTGCGGTCAGGTTATCATCAGTTGCGGGTTCGGAATGATGACATTCCGAAAACTACTTTTCGTACGCGTTACAGGCATTACGAGTTTATGGTGATGTCATTCGGACTCACCAATGCCCCAGCCACATTCATGGATTTGATGAACCGCATATTCAGGTCGTTTCTTAACCAGTTCATCATCGTGTTCTTTGACGATATCTTAGTATACTCCCGGAGTCGAGAGGAGCATGAGCAGCATTTAAGGATTGCGTTGCAGACTTTGAGAGAGTACCAGCTGTTCGCTAAATTGTTAGTGGATATTGCACACCCTCACAACACTTGTGAGGAGGCAGAAGTGGCAAATGAAAATTTTCTTGCATGCAACACCCATTTTAAAGCTAGATCTTGTGCTAAACCATAACTAGAAAACCCTATCTAGAGATCTTATCTACTGTGATAGGGGTTATACCTAAAGGATACGGTCCTTCGGGTCTTCTTTCCGCTGCGACTCCGTGGCTCCTAGGATGGTTGAAAAGAACTCGGTCTCCGGTCACCTCAAGATCCAAGATGATCCACCCGAGAGCCATAGAACAAGCTACAAACTCTTCATAAGAGTTAACCAAGAAAACAAGTGTGCTAGAAATGATCACTTAGATGATGTAGAGATCAAGTAATGGATTATTATGTCTCTTGACCTATGAATCACAACACATGTGAGTGTTTTGGTCAAGAGGAAGAAGGAGATAATGTGGAGAGAGAAGATGTGAGCGATTAATGAAAAAATCAAGCATAAAGAAAAATATATGGCTCATGGAAAATAATTGAGGCATGCAATATTTTTCTCAAAAATAATGCACCATGCTTCAATAGTGATCCCAAATGAATATAAAATGAATTGAGCCATGCCTTCATCCATGCTTAGACTCTCACCAAATTCCATCTCATAATTTCTATTTTCACAAAATGAAAACCATTTATGAGGTGTCCCCTTCTAGAAGGTATTCTTGTATAATTATAATAATACCCCTCACCGTATACTGTATAAGTATATCCGTATCCGAATTCTGAAAAATACGAATACAAATAATCCAATAATATAACACCGGTATCCGGCTTAAACCAAAGCCTGCCAGTATTATCCTTCCAATCATCATTCCTGTAGCCAGTACACGAACATGATCGAAACCATGCTGTAACAACTTACGGCCTCTACATCTTTCGCCTGAACCAGGGAACCCTCTGTGTCAGACTCTAAAGACTCAATAGTACGCTGGCAGCGGGTTTAACCACAAGCACGTCAGTAGCACTAGCTGTGCGTAACAGCTACCCAGGTACATGACGATAAGGTGGCCGACGAGCGAACTCATCACAACCCTAACGAGCCTGTAAGCAACACTTACCGTACAGTCCGGTCTCTTCATCTGATACGTCGCATATGAAGTCTAGGGGTGGTAAATGGCAGACCCCAGTAACTTTATAAGTCATGCTGATTTATGGCCCATAACGGTTCGAGAAACTATTGATAACTCCTATCAGTAAATCTCGACAATCTTGGCCAGGGATTTGCTGTTATGGCCGATCAAGCATAGCGCGACATCAACTCCCTATACCGGGAGAGACGAAACCCCTCCTATCGCTCACCGCCTCCATGTGATTCGGGACTGTACCCAAAATCCACCAGTTTGCACGACTCAGTAGAGCCGTGGCAGGGAGGAAATCAAAGCACAGTGGGAATCACACAAGACACTATGACGATCTCGGGTCTACAGACTAACCTGTACAAGTGTCACCAGAGAACTGCTATCTGACAATAGGTATATATACCATCTAGGAGTTCTCGGCGAGTCCTGTTCGGTGTACCCATTCTCCAATGAGCACCTGTGTACAATCTTTGATGTTAAACACCAATGGTTGTGGGATCAACCATCGCCCCCAGGGTCAAGAATCGTACACACTAGTCTACTCTGGTAATATCGATGCCCTGTCTCGATATACCCTCGACTAGGAACAATTAAAGGATATGCTTTTAGACTGCCCAGGCCTTACTAGTATGATCTACATCATAATCCCGGTAGTCAAGCATAATCCCAAGGGCTTCATCAACATGTATATAAGATATGAAAAACAACACATCACACGTTAAGATGAAGATAAACCAGATAGCATACTATCATTTCGAGCAAAAATTGTTTCTGTACATATATATGCCTAGCATCCTATACAATACAGGCTTCTAGGGCATACATATCTAACAATCTCCTACTTGCACTAAGGCCTGTAGTTGGTGCAATAAGTACTCACTGTCTACACCAGAACCAGTTGCCGGCGTACCGCATGCCCAACATCTCGAACAGTTTCTCAAACCGGACTTGAGGGATGGCCTTGGTGAATGGATCTGCTTTGTTGTCTTTCGTGTCTACTCTCCGTACCTCGATTTTCCGGCGATCCACTATCTTCCTGATGAGGTGATACCGCCTCAAGATATGTCTGGATTTCTGATGGGACCGTGGTTCCTTTGCCAAAGCCATGTCTCCATTGTTATCGCAATACAAAGGTATTGGATAAGCAATGGATGGAACTACCTGAAGTTCAGAAATGAACTTCCTCATCCAGACTGCCTCTTTTGCGGCATCATTAGCAGCAATATACTCAGCTTCCATCATGAAGTCTGCGACGGTATCTTGCTTGGAACTCTTCCAATATACCGCCCCTCCATTTAGGGTAAATACAAACCCCGAGATGGACTTACTATCATCCTTATCGCTCTGGAAGCTGGAATCGGTATAGGCCTCCATTTGGAGGTCTCCATTATCATACACCAAGAACAGTTGTTTAGTCCTTCGCAAGTACTTCAGAATGTTCTTCACAGCAGTCCAGTGTTTCTCCCATGGATTGGATTGATACCTGCTTACTGCACTCAGTGCATAAGCTACATCTGGGCGAGTACACAATATTGCATACATTATAGATCCTACCGCTGAAGCGTAGGGTATAATACTCATGCGAGCCCTCTCCTCATCAGTCTTTGGAGACATCTCTCTGGAGAGGGTGATCCCGTGACAAGCGGGTAAATTATCTCGCCTGGAATCTTCCATACCAAACCTCTTTAGTATGGTGTCTATGTATCTCGATTGGGACAATCCCCATAATTTCTTAGATCTATCTCTATAGATCTTAATTCCCAGAATGTACGAGGCATCACCCAGGCCTTTCATGGAGAGCCTCTACGATAAGAATAGTTTGACCGATTGTAGCATAGGAACATTATTTTCTATCAAGAGAATATCGTCCATGTACAACTCGTGTTTTCCGTAAAAGCTAGTTATGATTATTTTTCCACATAGACTTAAATATACATATTTTAATTTTGTAATTGCTCAGGTATGGGTATTTAAATTAGTTACTTAATTAATTACTAGTTATTTATTTATTTTCCTTATTTATTTAATTATTAAAAAAATTATTTTAAACTTTCACTTACACACTACTCTAGTATTAATCAAGTTAGGATTAGTTGTTACAAGTTTTTGCAACCATGTCAAAAATAAATTTTGGTTAACATATTTTTGTATATTGCATGTTCTAGAATTTCCTTTTTATTTATAAAAGAAAAAGAAAATGAAAAATGAAAACAATAATGAAGCATGGTGCAATAAATGAGCATGGTGTGTGTGTATGTGGAGGTAAGCTTACCTCCCACCCTCATTCTCGGCCACCAGCCCCCTCCTCTCTTCTCCCTCATTCTTCATTGCAAAATACCTCTCTACCCCACTCAAAAATCCACAAAATCAACAACTAATCCCTTCTAAAATCATCACAATAATTCCTTTCCTAAACTAAGCATGGTTCTTGAAGCAAGTTTGCATTTTGGGTGGCAAGGCTAGCAAGTTAGATCTTTCCAAAATCTTTTTGAGGTATAAAATCTAATCTAGTTGTTACTTTGCTAATATTTGCCTTAATCTAATTTTAATTAGGTGTTAATATAGTTTTAACGCAAGATTAGAATTTTAAAGAGAAGGGATTGAGTTAAGTTAAGGTTTTTATCACATATTGGGGCAGCTAAGTGTAGTTTAATATCTAATGGTTTTATAAATCTAATCTAGTTGTTAACTTACTAATCTTTACTTTTAATTGTCTAAATTAAGTGTTTATATAACTTAATTGCATGTTTAGTGTGTTTAAGTGAGATTAGATTTAATTAGTGTTGTATGGCTTAATTAGGGTAATTAAGTGTAGTTAGTGCTAATAGACTTACTAACCCACCTAGATTTGCACTAAAATACCTTAATGTTGCTAACTAGTTTTTTTTAAAGAAAACGGTATCAGTCAAGTTTCGGTTGTGTTTGACCTACTACCTATTCCCAATTTTTAGCATTGTGTCATTGTGCGATTCAAATGTTTAGATTCTAGGTTTGGTGTTTGCTACGCATAGTAACCCCTAGTTGTGGTTTGTGGCGATATCGCGCGCGTTTTGTGCACCAAGTGCAGGTGCGTCTAGCTAGTGCACGTTAGTTGCTTCGTATCGTTTTGACTTCGCGTCTATATAAATGGTTAGCTTCATATGTTTTAATCGTGCGATTATAGGATCGGTTGCGGAGACGTCGGACGCGGTAAGGAAAGGCAAGGCGGTGGTCGGATTCGATTAGCCGAGGCATTCCGGTGAGCAGATGTACACATTTATGGGGAAATCACATGGATGACGTAAAGCGCCCGATAGTTAGGACTTAGATATAATTCTTGTGTTCATATGCGTCTGTCATATTCATGTAGCATTTGCATCATCATACACGTTGATATTATAATCTAGGACACTTGCATTATTACCAATGGTTTATGCCGCACGTGCACTATTTTATGTGAACACACACGCCATTGGTAATTGCTATGTCACGATACACTTAGAACTTGCTTAATAATCGGTATCTGTGCATTTCCATCATGTATGATATGCAGTTTTTTAGTCATATGCTTCATTGCATCATCATTTATATATAGTCTTCTAGTCATACATCGCATTGCATCATGTTGATATCTATGACATTCATAGTCCACATATTCATATATTGTGATTTTCTTGAATATTTCCGTATTCATGAGATTTCTGGATTTGGGGAAAACCGTAAAGGAATTTCATAAACTTATAAAGATTTCAAATATAAAGTGCGGTTTTCTCGTGATATGATGTGTGTGGCGTCCACCATGAGATTTCTCCGTTCTTGAGCCACGTATGTACATATACCCGATTCGAGGAGAGAGACGTCATCTGCGGGTACATGGTGGACCCGGTAAGGTACCCCGGGTTAAGAAGGTCTTATAGCGAGAATTTGAGCCTGGCAGAGGAGCATTACCTACCGGTGATTTTTGACCCGGCGGTTATCCGGAGGATACCGACCGGAGTCGTGTGATTTGACAGATTTGAGGGCCGATCTAAGTGGCGGCTACCGAGATTTGACATATATACATATATGGTGTCGATATTGGCACGGTTTTCTGTCGATTTCATTTGATGATATCCCAGTTTTATGATACAAAAGTTTTACTAAGATAAGAACACTGATTTTTCTCATACCAGATATATATCCAGATTTCGTTCTTGATCATTCATTCATGTTTCATTCATATAGGTGCATAGAATCATTGTGGTATACACAGGTTGCGACGCATTTGCGTGCATGCTTGTGATAGCCTTATTAGATGTTACTTACTACTCCCGAGTTGGAAACTCACCCCCGTTGTGCCACAGTGTCTTGCAGGACCGACCTGTCAGTATAGTAGCGGCGGGCATACTTCTTCTTCTTCTTCTTCTTCTTCTTCTGCTTCCTTTTTCTTCGACTCGAAGACTTGTGCATAGGTGTGTTATTGGGAGGATATTCTTTTGTTTCCACCATATATATTTATTTTGTATCTAATACACTCCATCGACCATGTGTATATGTGACCTGGAGACAGGACAATAAGATTTGTATATTGTTCTTTGGTGTCGAGCTCATGCGAGCCGACGTGGTGCTTTCTTATTTCTTGCTTTTATATGCTTATTTCACACTATTTTGATGTATCTTGCATGTGGTTGTGTTCCGCCATTCGGCGAAGAGCTAGCTCCCGCTTGGGGATGCCTTTTTATTATTGCTTATATTCATTCATGTTTTGTACCCGTTTGGGGCCAGTTTTTACAAAGGAAACTCTGCCGAAATTTTCGGGAAAACTTGATGCTTTTAAAATGTTTAATGGGACTTTTTTTTGTTAAAATCACTTTTTAAAACAAGTATTTCTTCACTCCTTTTCATCAAACGGTTTAGATTTTCGGGATTTGGCTTACTTAGATTACGTCACGCCTCTAGACGTTGCGTGATTTAAGTGCCAGTCACGTTCCACATATTCGGGTCGTGACATTGGGGCAGAAGCTTTTGCTTCAAGAATGGTAGGAGCAGAAACTTCTTCAGGGATTAGTTTGTGAAGTAGCAGAGATCTCATAATAAGAAGATTCATAGTTAGGAGAATAAGAATCAAAATTAGTTTGCAGCATATTGGTTAATCTCTGTCTCTCTTATGAATCCATATCGATTTGAAATGAACGTCTCCGTGAAGATGAAGCACCCCTGTTATCTTGTGAATTTGAGCCTGACATTCTTAACTAAAAATATTAGTAACAGAGAAAGAGAGATGATAAAAAATATACGAGAAAAATATATAATCAATAAAAAAAACTCTGATTCCAAATAGCAGAATCAAATTAGTGAAACTGAAGTGAAAATTGAGACTGCGGAAATGAAAATTGCGTGATTCCAATTTTAACAGTAAACTTCTCAGAAATTAAAGAGAGTGATTGGGAGATTGAAAATTTTGTTGTTGTGTATTGTGAGAAAAATGAGAAGTGTAGATATGTATTTATAGAGTTTTGGATTAGACGTATATAATTGTATAATTTTGAGTTAGGAGGTTTTAGATAATTTTACAAACTCTACTTTAATTCAAATTTCCCCCTTTATTAAAAAATCCATCCCCATTTAAAAAAAAACCTATCCTAAGAATTTGACCGGCCCCCACCCCAAAACCCCCCCATGCTCGCTCGCCTCTAACTCCGAGTTTTCATTTATCGGAGCTCTCAATTCTCATCATTATCAAAAGGTCACAAAGCGAACCAAAAGAAAGATAATTTGTTGAATGATATCTGGTGACATATGTCTGTTGGATATAGTGCCCTCAAAGTCAATTATTGGATCACAGACATGTGATTGCAATGATTGAGGGTGGTCCTATGCCGGTAGGACAATCTTACTCAAGATGATGGTATGCTATCTGGTTTATCTTTATCATCGTGTACATGCTTCAGGTGACATCACAGATCACTATTACACATTGATAGAGCCCTTAGAATTCTTGCTTGACTACCAGCAGTATGATGTCGATCATATACGTGAGAGTTGGGTAGTCTATAAGCACATCCTTAAATTGGTCCCTAGTCGTGGGAGTTTCGAGACCGGACATCGATACTCCATTAGTAGACTAGTGTATACAGTCGACAGTCGAGGCCCCGACGAGGGGCGGTGGCTGGTCTCACAAGCCATTGGTGTCAGTTGGTTCACTTAAGATGTATACAGGTGCTCATTGGGTTATGGGTACACCGGACAGGACTCGCCGGGAACATGCTAGTTGGTATTATACCTGACGTCAGATAGCAGTTCCCTGGTGACATGTGTACAGGTTAGTTCATCGACCTGAGATCGTCATTTGTCTCGTGTGAGTTCCCACCGTGCTTTGATTACTACCCACCACGGCTCAAAGGAGTCGTGCAAACAGGTTTTAGTTGGATACAGTCCCGAGCCACATGGAGGCAGTGAGCGGGTCGGCAGGGATTTCGTCTCTCCCGGTATTGGGGGTGAGATCACGCTGTATCTAGGAGAGACATTACACGAAGTCCTTGGCCAAGGCAGGAGATTTACTGGTAGGTATTCCAGTAGTATCTCAGGGTGTTCTGGGCTACACTCTGACATGACTTGTACCGCTTTTGGGGGTCTGACTTTTACCAACCCCCTAGGCCCGACATGCGATACTCATAGACGAATGGACCGGACTGTACAGATATTGTCACTGACAGGCTCAGTAGGATGTTTGGATGAGTTCGCTAATCGACCTCCCTTTTGGTCAATACCTGGTAGCCCGTTATGTACAGCTAGTACCACTGACGTGCTAGTGGTTAAATCCACAGCCAAAGTATTGACGAGTCTTTAGAGTCCCCCACAGACAGTTTTTCAAGTTTCGGGCGAAACGTTGTAGATGCTGTATAGTATTATGGCAGGGTTCGATCATATACGTGAAGTAGTGCACGGATCATGATCGGACGGATCATGCTAGTGGGTTTTGGTTTAAGCCGGATCCTAGTATTAGATTTGCTGGATTACTTTAGTCTCATCTCTTTTGCATTCAGTTGGAATGCGGATGCAGGTATGTATATACAGGTGAGGGGTACTCTTGTGATCCGTCACGAGTTTACTTTAGTAGATGCCATTCTCTTTTTATTGCAAACATTTAGGTTAATGTTTACAAATGGTGGAAATTCTGAGTGGATTTCATGATGAGGTGCATTTAATATGACATGGACATGTTTAGTGACTCATGGTCTCTTTATTTGTGTTAATGTCACATTAGGATTTGTTTATTGTGTTGAATTGATGGATGGAGAGAGAGGGCAGCCATAGGCTTGGGGTTGGCTCTTGGATTTTCAATTCTTGTGCTCACAACAATAATTCAACACAACAACACAAGAAAAATCTCCTCTCTTTTCTTTCATCTTTTTGCTCACAACATCCACTATGGCATCATCTTCTACCTCCACTCTATCCATCTCATGTGTTGAGAATCCTAGAGGGTCAAGAGACAAAGTTATCACACACATCCTCTACTTCACCTTGGACACGTCGGCTAGCAAGCTTCGTGTCCGAGTTGCTTCGGTTCGAAGCGGGAGCTCGTAAAAGGATTCGAAGATGTGGTGCCCTTTCCGACGAGGAGACTGGAGATCGAGCGAGATCGGAGATGCTGCGAGAAGCTAGAGACGATGGCTAAAGACCGAAGGACACGGATCGATCGGTGTAGCCTTTCCTAACTTCTTATAGATTGCTAGTTAATGTTAATGGTTCGATCCGGGTTATAGTATATGTTAGCGCCAGTTTCAAGTTTATGAAAAAGTTTTTGTTTCCGCATTTTGGCCTCTGATTGACAGCCGGGGTGCTACCGTAGACTTACATGGTATCAGAGCCACGCCATTAACCTTAGCTAGCTTGTTTTAAACAATGTTAATGTATCAAAACTGTAACGAAACCCAAACATTTCCACTGCTGTCACGCTCTCTGTCATTTTTAAAAGGTGCTCAGAAAAATTTTCAAACATGTGCAGAAGGCTACAGAAGAGAAACCAAGCATGCACCCCAAAAACGAGCCCCACCCACCTGGGAAAAACCGGCCACCTTCCATATATTTCCGGCCAGGCCGGCCCATTTAGGGATTCTTGGGTTGTTTTTTTGGGTACAGGCAGGTCTTTAGGAAGTTGGTGCAGTGGTATTGTTTGTTCGGCCCAATTTGGATATGGTTTTATCAGTTTTTCTGGGCTTTTTGGGGGTTATTTTGGATTCGATATTTTATAATATTGTTTAAAGTTTACAGTGCATTACATTATATCTGTGACCGTGAATGTCATTTGATCGGTAAATCTTGTCTAATCGCTATAGCCCATTTTGACGGATTTGCGAATGTGACATTCACGTTGATGTTCTGTGTTGTGCTGTGATGTTGCGAATTTGTCGTGGTGGATAGCCTGGATGCAATGGTGGTACGGTTTGATTATATTTGTACATTTGATATTGCGGGGCGAGCGTCCGACATGTGGACTACCGTCACTGCCTGTTTGTATATTATTCTTTTGGGGCACGACCGGGCTGAGGTCGATGTACCCGTTGTACATATTTTATTTTCTGTACTAGGATTACCCCAAGGAGGAGTGCACGGATAGTCGGGTTCTAGAGGGCAACGGGCCCGCATCATATGGCTTTGAGACGGAGGGGGCTTCACTCTAGAATTGGCGGGCTATTCGCCACACTCGTAGGGGGTATAGGTTGACCCAAAGAGGGGTGCTCAAGTTACCGGATTTCATGAAGTGCTGGGTGGTCCATTCACTTTGATGAAGGGGGCTGCCTCGCTTCAGGTTTTGGCGGGTAACTTGCCGCGCCCGTAGGGGTCTAGGATTTCATTGCACAGGCTATCTACACGACCAGGGGAACGTCGGGTTTCACTTGCGGTTCAAAGGAAACCCGGGGATCCCAGATTATCTGTATTGTTCTGTGATGCTTATTACATTTCTGTGATGTTGCATTTATCACGCCATGAGCGATTATTATATATTGATATATATACTAGTAGATGTTGTATATGTTTTACACCCGCGCTAGTCCAGTCCCCGCTCTGTCGTTAGTTAAGTAACCTAACGGGTGATGACGGGACCCAGTAGCGAATGCGGATGGCATATACGTACATCATATTTTCGTTCTTTATTGGTGTGATCAATTGATGGGACTGCATTGATTCGGATCAATGCAAGCTAAACAAACCTATTTGACGTTGTTGGAACAATTTTTAAAAAGATGTTATTACAAGGACATTCTCTTTTGTTTTGCACAGTGGTATTCGGTTATGAATATCCAGCACCTCAGTCGACGAGGCAAGGGCCGAGATCCTTTCACCGGGAGTGACCCCTTGGACAGAAGTTTGCGTCAGGGTAATAACTTCACTATAGTCGATTACCTTTTGCTTTGCATCGCGGTATTCAGTTGGAATATCCTGCACTTCATTCTACGGGGAAAGAGCCGAGATCCCTTCACCGGGAGTGACCTCTTTAGCAAAGGTTTTCACCACTATATTTATAAAAAGCTATCCGGTTCCTTCAACAATATCAAGTTCATTACGTTAAAGGTTTTTCGCCAAAAACAATTCGTAGCCCTCCGTCATTTCAGACGGGTAGCACTTAGTATTCATGCTATATTTGTTGACCTTCGTCAAGGCATAGTGTATGGTAGCTGCTTGTTACCTTTCTGTTGCATAGATAGATGCGTTGGTTTGGGACAGTCGTACAGCCTTGTTGACCTTCGTCAAGGGCTTGTACGGGTGGGTTCAAATTAACCTGGACAATGACGGGTAGAACTTGACATGCGACTTATGATTTGTTGACCTTCGTCAAGGTCATAAGAGCATGGGGTAAAAATCACATCGGGAGTTTCTAAAGAAACTAAAACTTGCCAGATATGCGCATATCTTCTGGAGTGTGATAACGTGAGTGGATTCCATCACGTTATCATGCGATGATAGCTGGATCCCGATTCCCATTGATGAGTTGGTTTACTCCTCGGGTGATCCCGACTAATTCTTCTTTCAGGTTTGGAGGAGAATTTGAGGTTACAGTAGGAGGTTTCCTGATTAGATAAATTGATAACCATTTTGATCTAGGTTAGAGTGCACGCAGAGTGTTTCTTTTCTCTCTCTCTTTGGCAGCGACCATGGCCCGACCCTAGACTATGACTCAGTGACCAAGTTGACCGAACCTTCTTAAACACTGGCTTTTGGATTGTCAGAGTTGCATACATCATTGCCACTCCTTTTACCCTTTGCATTTCTCCAGAACACCCCGTATTACTACGAATATCCACTTCCATTGGATAAATCTATCGTATGGTTATATACGAACTTGAAGGAACTTTTTCCAGATTCGAGGATGGATTCTGGTTCTGGAGAAAATGAATAGGACTATTCAGTTGTCTTTTCTTTTTACCTTCTCTCAGGTTGTGAGGACTCCTTGGTTTAGGAGGGTACACCTTTTACGCTAATTGGATAGTCTTCTTCCATACCATAGGCAGGTGCCGAACGGTACGGAATGAAGAAAGCCGATTAGCTTAAGTGTGGTGTACAGAAGGTAATAAGTAAAAACAAATAAAGGGATTAGAAAGAGAGCAAAGTAAATTGCGACTGCTATTCATGACCGAACCACGCATTTCATCACCACTCCTACTTCACCTTTGTATTTCTCCGGAACACCCCGTATCACTACGAAGATCCACAGTTTATTGGATACTCCATCGTATGGTTATATACGAACTCGAAGGGACTTGTTCCAGTTCGGGGATGGATTCTGGTTCAGGAGAAATAGGAATGAGTTTTATTCAGTTGTCTTTTATCTTTACCTTCTCTCGGGTTGCGAGTGCTCCCAGGATTAGGACAGTATACCTATTACGCTTATTGGATAGTCTTCTTCCAAACCATAGGCTGGTGCCGAACGGTAGGGAAGGAAGAAAACCATTTAGCCTAAGAGGGTGTACAGAAGGTAATGACTAAAGACAAATAAAGGGATTTGGAGAGATGACAAAGAAATATACGGTTACAGTCATGAATCTGGATAATGGAAGAGGCATTACTAGGAATGCCCGGATACCCATTGAAACATATTCATGTTTCAGTTTCACTGTGTATTGTTAATAGAAAACTGATTTCCCAATTAGTCCTTACTCTAGGGTATGTATTTACCAGGTATGATTCTCACATCTGTATGGTTTTACAGATGATGAGTGGGAGTAAGTTATTGGGAATTAGGTGATCATCCTCATTATATTGGGATTCGTTGTAATTGGTGATAATTTGAGGAAATTGCCTGGGTTGTTTGCCGGACGGCAAATATTTGGTTTTGAATATCCGTTGTTATGCACCAATTTCAAATTGATATATCTGTACGTTTATTTTTATAAAGTGAGATATAACCTTTTGAAATTATATCCATGACATTTACCTATATCAGTTGATGGTCAGGTAAGGAGCATTCAACAGCGGTGTAATTCTTCAGAACCATAGTACAGTTTTCAACCTACGACGCACAGGGTTTGAGTTATTCAACTCAGGGGACTTATACAAAGCATTGTATATTGTCCAGTGTCCATTAGGACAGAGGGGTTGGTCCTCGTACTATATTCTGTTTACTTGTGACTTCTCTAGTTTTTAGACAAGTGTTTCGTAGAAATACAAGGTCTAAGTTTTGAGAAGTTATAGGTATAAGAGTAAAGTAGAGGACCATGTGTTGCAAGTATCAGTATTCTTCAAGGTAATAGAAGATGTAAATACTTGTGTTTGGTATTCAGTTGATAGTAATGGTTTTGAGAAACTTGTTTCTCTTTCAGGTTACTCATAATTGGATGCACTCCTAAGTTGAGTAATGCTGATTGGCCTCTCTCCATTTAGTTGACATGCACTGGAGACAGCTGCATGATTTGAATCTGGTTCCAATTAAATCAGTGCCTCCGTTTCTATATTAGATATAGAATGGCTCATATCTTAACGAAGTTAAGGTATATGGAGTTGTCCGGCTTATGCTTAAAACCAGACTCTGGATAACTCAAGGCACGTTTCTGTAATGGCTGTTTATGGGTTGACCCAGGCTATGACGAGGATTAACTTTCTACCACCTGGAAGATCAATAGTGATATTATTCTTGACTTGCCACAGTTTTAGTAAAATGGATTTTTTCAGAAAACAGTAGTGGAAGTATGGTAGAACTGGAAGTGATTCCAGAACCACAGACGATTACTGGAAATTTAATAAGAACTTAAAGATTCAATCGGGATTGACATTCCATTGGCCACTCCGCAGATATGGTGGGTAACCTCAGGCACTCGAGAGGTACTTCAGTATGCTCAAAGATGGTGACAGGGAGGTTCTTGTTTACCCAGACTTGACACTACTGTTGTTCCAGGCTATGAGACCTGGCAGGAGGATGAGTATAGCGTCGTTCTGAACTGGCTTTAGAAGTGCACGTGTATATGACTCTGCCGGAGGGTTGTCGTAGTCAGTGGGAGCAACGGAAGCATTGTGGACAAGTAGCTTGTGTCTATTTATAGACTAAAGCAGATATAGCGGAGATAGATCATCTATTTTTGATGTGACAGTCATAGGTTTGACTTCATCTGAATAGGGGATGGATCTGTTAAGAAGGTAGTAGGGTGTGATGTCCTGGCATTTGGATGACATACACATAGTAGGAAGTGATATTCCTATACTACGATCGGTTATAGTTTGGTTGTCACACAGTGGTTTCTCCACATAGGATATAGATATAATATCAGACATTCTGGTTACTAGATCTATGGTTTTAGATCTAGATTTGGGTAGTTTCTTAACCTGGGTACTTAGACAGCATTCTACAGGTGTTTTAGAATGGACGACTTCTGGCACAGTAGTATACCTGCTGGTGATGGAGTCACCCCCTCTAAAGGTGTCTTACAGACTAAAAGGGAGAGGGATGCGCATGATTGGCATATCACTTGCTTAGGCAATTGAGTCAATCATGAGATGTCGAGTACCACACCAGATGTTGTTTTTGCATTAGATGCAATAAGTTGATATTAATCCAATCCTGGTGAAACATTCGGAAGCAGTTTTAGAACATAAGTGGATGTTCTAGGGATATGATAATGACAGCCTCCATCGGGAGACAGTTATCATTCCAGGCTTCCAAGGTGACCTGGATGACAGAGTGACTGTCAGAGTTATACTTTTCCCTCCGACGAGGGGCAGTAGTTTAGACAGGTGGTCCAAGCGGATACTGAGGGAGGCATGGCGCAGGGTATTGATTAGATTCAGTTGACGATACAGCCTAAGAAGTTTGGATTTGGAGTTCATTTATGAATTAGGTCCCATCAGATATCCAGACACATTCTAAGATATGTATTTCTCATTTCGGGAGATGGCTTTCTCCCCGAACTTGAGATTAAGAGAGACATAGAAAGAAACATCAGGGCAGATCCACTCACTGAGGCTATTCTTCGAACGCAATAGTTTCACAAACGGGCTTTGTGAGACTGATGAGTAGAGAAGTTGGGTGTTCGGTATCACACGGGCTGTGAGTATGCGACATTGCAACAATTAGCCTTGAGTGCAAGTGGGAGATTGTTGGATATAGTGCCCTCAAAGTCAATTATTGGATCACAGGCACGTGATTGCAATGATTAAGGGAGGTCCTATGCCGGTAGGACAGTCTTACTCAAGATGATAGTATGCTATCTGGTTTATCTTTATCATCGTGTACATGCTTCAGGTGATATCACAGATCACTATTACACATTGATAGAGCCCTTAGGATTCTTGCTTGACTACCAGCAGTATGTTGGCGATCATATACGTGAGAGTTGGGTAATCTATAAGAACATCCTTAAACTGGTCCCTAGTGATGGGTGTTTCGAGACTGGGCATCGATACTCCATTAGTAGACTAGTGTATACAGTCGAGACCCCGACGAGGGGCGGTGGCTGGTCTCACAAGCCATTGGTGTCAGTTGGTTCACCTAAGATGTATACAGGTGCTTATTGGGTTATGGGTACACCGGACAGGACTCGCCGGGAACATGCTAGTTGGTATTATACCTGACGTCAGATAGCAGTTCCCTGGTGACATGTGTACAGGTTAGTTCATCGACCTGAGATCGTTATTTGTCTTTTGTGAGTTCCCACTATGCTTTGATTACTACCCTACCACGGCTCAAAGGAGTCGTGCAAACAGGTTTTAGTTGGGTACAGTCCCGAGCCACATGGAGGCAGTGAGCGGATCGGCAGGGGTTTCGTCTCTCCCGGTATTGGGGGTGAGATCGCGCTGTGTCTAGGAGATCCATTACACGAAGTCCTTGGCCAAGGCAGGAGATTTACTGGTAGGTATTCCAGTAGTATCTCAGGGTGTTCTGGGCTACACTCCGACATGACTTGTACCGCTTTTGGGGGTCTGATTTTTACCAACCCCCAGGCCCGACATGCGATACTCATAGACGAACGGACCGGACTATACGGATATTGTCACTGACAGGCTCAGTAGGGTGTCTGGATGAGTTCGCTCATCGACATCCCTTTTGTTCAATACCTGGTAACCCGTTACGTACAGCTAGTACCACTGACGTGCTAGTGGTTAAATCCACAGCCAAAGTATTGACGAGTCTTTAGAGTCCCCCACAGACAGTTTCTCAAGTTTCGGGCGAAACGTTGTAGAGGCCGTATGGTATTATGGCAGGGTTCGATCATATACGTGAAGTAGTGTACGGATCATGATCGGACGGATCATACTAGTGGGTTTTGGTTTAAGCCGGATTCTAGTATTAGATTTGTTGGATTACTTTAGTCTCATCGCATTTGCATTCAGTTGGAATGCGAATACAGGTATGTATATACATGTGAGGGGTACTCTTGTGATCCGTCACGAGTTTACTTTAGTAGATCCCATTCTCTTTTATTGCAAACATTTAGGTTAATGTTTACAAATGGAGGAAATTGTAAGTGGATTTCATGATGAGGTGCATTTAATATGACATGGACATATTTAGTGACTCATGGTCTCTTTATTTGTTCTAATGCCACATTAGGATTTGTTTATTGTGTTGAATTGATGGATGAAGAGAGAGAGGGCAGCCATAGACTTCGGGTTGGCTCTTGGATTTTCAATTCTTGTGCTCACAACAATAATTCAACACAACAACACAAGAAAAAGCTCCTCTCTTTTCTTTCTTCTTCTTGCTCACAACATCCACCATGTCATCATCTTCTACCTCCACTCTATCCATCTCATGTGTTGAGAATCCTAGAGTGTCAAGAGACAAAGTTATCACACACATCATCTACTTCACCTTGGACACGTCGGCTAGCAAATTCGTGTCCGAGTTGCTTTGGTTTGAAGCGGGAGCCCGTAAAAGGATTCGAAGATGTGGTGTCCTTTCCGACGAGGAGACCGAAGATCGAACGAGATCGGAGATGCTGCGAGAAGCTAGAGATGATGGCTAAAGATCGAAGGACACGGATCGATCGGTATAGCCTTTCCTAACTTCTTCTAGATTGCTAGTTAATGTTAATGGTTCGATCCGGGTTATAGTATACGTTAGCGCCAGTTTCAAGTTTATGAAAAAGTTTTTGTTTCCGCATTTTGGCCTCGGATTGACGGCCGGGGCGCTACCGTAGACTTACAATGTCGAAAGAGAGATGTGTGATATCATCGACAATAAACCTATCATGTAATGTTTTTAAGATATAAAGCATATCAATTTGCTATTGTAATTTTTAAACAATATTATTATTATGTATGATTAACTAGTTGATAACTATATTTTCTTGTTTCAAATTATGTGATGGTGTCAGAGCATTTAATTGATTAAGAAATCTTTTGGTGCCCCTTCTGAGCAAAATTCCTGGGTCTGGCACTGGACATGATTTAGTTTCTAATTATTTTAGGAAAACTAAAAGCATTATGGGATGAGTTGAATCTTTATATTTCTCGTTCTACATGCTCATGTGGAGCCATGAAGATTTTTGAAGCATATATACTAGCAACGAGTCGAACTATCCAATTTTTTATGGGTCTCAATGACAGCTATACTCCTATTCGAGGTCAGATCCTTCTTATGGATCCTATCTGTTGGATATAGTGTCCTCAAGTCAATAATTGTAATCGAAAGTAGGCGATTATGATAATTGAAGGAGGACCTATATAGGTAAAACCGTCTAACTCTAGATGAGAGTATGCTATACGATTTGTCTTTATCATTGATATGTATACGTTTTACTAGTGATTACGTATCGTTCATACATAATGATAAAACCCGTAGGATCTTTTCTTGACTACCAGAGTTATGATGGTGATCGTACTAGTGAGAGATGAGTAGTCCATAAGTACATCCTCAAATGTCCCTAGTCGTGAGAGTATCGAGATTAAGTATCGATATTCCAGAGTAGACTACTGTATACGATTCTAGACCCCAACGAGGGGCGGTGGTAGGTCTCATATGTAAGTTGATGTGCAACACCCCACGAGTTGCGGGGAGGCGGAAATTTGAAAAACAATCATGTTTATAAAGCGAACATCAACTAACTGAAGATCGTTTCTAAACAATACTTAACAAAAGGCATAGAGTTCTAAGCTAATATGTGAAGAGATTATACCAAATGATTCTAGTCCTTCGTCTTTACGATATCTACGGCCTCTTTGGATCTCCACGTCCTCCTTGGCTTCCTTCCGTGATAGACGATCCACTCGAGAACCCTAATCCAAGCTATAACCTCTAAACTTGAGGTTACTTAGTTTCCATAGTTGCTAATAAAGGAACTAAGATGATGTAGAGATTGGTTATGGAGTGTTTAGTCTTTACTAATCCTTGTACTCAACAAATGAGTGGTAGGATTAGGGTTTGAAGAAGAGAGTGAGCTTGAGGAGAGAGAATGAGAAGATGATAATGATAATCATAAAAATAATGATATTGTTTCTCACTAGATATATGAAGCATAATGAATTAAAAAATAAATGAATAATATGAGATTATTCATCATGCTTCATAAATGAAAGTGGGTGATTCATTATGTGAGTCATTAAGCATTTAATAACGCATTAATGACATGATGCATCACTCAAAATCATTAATGACAATGCCACCTCACCCTCCAAGTCACCATGCTTCTAGAAGCTTCTCTGAAAATTATGAGAACGCCCCTTCTATCTGTGAAAACACGGAAAAACTTTAGACTGTATAAATCTAATAACCTGATACTAGAATCTGGCTTAAACCAAAGCCGGCTAGTAAAAACTGTCCGAACGACGTATGTGTGTAAACACACGTGCGCGTCCGAACCCTTGTCGTAAAACCGTACGACCTCTATATCTTTTCGCCTGGGTTTGGGAAATCTCTGTGTGGGACTCTAAAGACTCGACTACTACGCTGGCAGTGGGTTTAACCACAGACCGCAAGCGGCACTAGCTGTACGTAACGGTCCCCAGGTAGTTGTCGATAAGAAAGCCGATGAGGTAACTTATCCGAAATCCTACCGAGCCTGTCCGTGACAATATCCGCGCAGTCCGGTCTGTTCGTCTAAGAGTATCGCATGTATGGTCTAGGATGGTGGTGAACGTCAGACCCCTAATAACCGTACAAGTCGTGTCGGTATGGCTCAAGACCATCCGAGAATCTACTGATCAGTCCATCAGTAATTCTCAATCAGCCCTGGACAGGGACTTACGGTAATGACCAACCGACCACAGTGCGATATCAACTCCCTATACCGGGAGAGACGAATCCCTAACAGTTGCTCACTGCCTCCACGTGACTCGGGACTGTGCCCAATTAAAACCTGTTTGCACGACTCCTTTGAGCCGTGGTAGGGTAATAATCAAAGCACAGTGGGAACTCACACGAGACAAATGATGACTTTAAGTCAACAGACTATCTGCACACATGTCACCTGAGAACTTCTATCTGACGTTAGGTATAATACCATCCAGTCAGTTCTCGGCGAGTCCTGTCCGGTGTACTTACACCCAGTGAGCATCTGTATACAATCTTAGGTGCACACCACCAATGGCTGAGGGACCAATCCATCGCCCCTCGTCAGGGTCTAGATATGTATACACTAGTCTACTCTGGAGTATCGATGCATAGTCTCGATACTCCTGCGACTAGGGACATCTAAGGATGTGCCTATTGACTATCCGGCTTCCACTAGTATAACTGCCATCACAACGCCGGTAGTCAAGCAAACACCTTATGGGCTTTATCAACATGTATATATAAATGAATACAACACAAAATACATCATATGTTAAGATAAAGACAAACCAAATAGCGCACTATCATATCAAGCAAGACTGTCATGTACATACATATCCTAAGCATCCTATACAATGTAGGCCTCTAGGGCATATATATCCAACAATCTCCCATTTGCACTAAGGCCTATAATTGGCGCAATGAGTACCCACTATCTGCACTAGATCCAGTTGCTGGCATACCGCATGCCCAACATCTCAAACAGCCTCTCGAACTGGACTTGAGGGATGACCTTGGTGAATGGATCTGCCGTGTTGTCTTTTGTATCTACTCTCCGTACCTCGATCTCCCGACGATCCACGATCTCCCTAATCAGGTGAAACCGTCTTAAGATATGCCTGGATTTCTGATGGGACCTTGGTTCCTTCGCTAATGCTACATCCCCATTGTTATCACAATACAAAGGTATTGGATTGGCAATGGACGGAACCACTTGAAGTTCAGAAATGAACTTCTTTATCCAGACAGCCTCTTTTGCGGCTTCACTAGCAGCTATATACTCAGCCTCCATAGTTGAGTCTGCGACGGTATCCTGTTTGGAACTCCTCCAACATACCGCCCCTCCATTGAGGGTAAACACAAAACCCGAAATGGATTTAGAATCATCTTTGTCACTTTGGAAGCCGGAGTCGGTAAAAGCCTCTACCTGGAGGTCCCCATTACCGTAAATCAAGAACATCTCCTTAGTCCTTCTCAGGTACTTGAGAATGTTCTTTACCGCTATCCAATGTTTCTCACCTGGGTCCGACTGATACCTGCTTACCACACTAAGTGCGTAAGCTACATCCAGCCTGGTACATAACATCACATACATTATAGATCCTACCGCCGAAGCGTAGGGTATAATGCCCATGTGAGCCCTCTCTTCATCAGTCTTTGGAGACATCTTTTTGGAGAGGGTGATTCCGTGACAAGCGGGCATATTGCCGCGCTTGGAATCTTCCATACTAAATCTCTTTAGTATAGTGTTTATATACCTGGACTGTGAAAGTCCCAACGTTCTATTAGATCTATCACGATAGATCTTAATGCCCAGAATGTATGATGCATTTCCCAAGTCTTTCATGGAGAATTTCTGTGACAAGAAGAGCTTTACTGATTGTAGCATAGGGATATCATTCCCTATCAGTAGTATGTCGTCGACGTACAAAACGAGGAAGACTACTGCTCCTTCTACAATCTTCCTATAAATACATGGTTCATCTACATTTTTGATAAAGTCAAATTCCTTGACTGTCTCATCAAAGCAGATGTTCCAACTCCGCGATGCTTGCTTTAACCCATAAATGGATTTAAGCAATTTGCATACTCTTCCGCTGCTCCCATTGTCTAAGAAACCTTCTGGTTGATCCATGTAAACACTCTCTTCTAAATGTCCATTTAGAAAAGCTGTTTTTACATCCATTTAACAGATTTCATAGTCATGGAAGGCAGCAATGGAAAGCATGATCCGAATGAATTTAAGCATAGCTACTGGTGAAAAAGTTTCATCATAGTCCAATCCTGGTCTTTGACGAAAACCTTTTGCTACTAGTCTAGCTTTGTAGGTTTCCACTTGTCCAAATGCACCAATCTTCTTTTTGAAGATCCATTTGCACCCAACTGGTTTTACCCCAGGAGGAGCAACTTCTAAAGTCCATACTTTATTGGTGTACATGGATTCCATTTCGGATCTCATAGCATCCAGCCACTTCACTGAGTCGCTACTCGTGATAGCCTGCTGAAAACTAGTAGGCCCATCATCATCGATGATGCAATCCTCTCGATCCCCATCAAGAAGAAAACCATAGTATCTTTCAGGAGGATGAGAAAGCCTACTAGATCTGCGGAGTGGCGTTGGTTCATCATGTTCTATTGAAATATGAGATTCTTCTAAGTCCTCGGTAGCAGTTTGAGGTTCTGGAATTTCTTCCAGTTCTACCACGCTCCCACTAATTTCTTTTGCAAGAAATTCGCTTTCTAAGAAGACAATGTGGCGAGTGACAAACACCTTTTGTTCTTCAGTGTGGTAGACCATATACCCCCTTGAATGCTTGGGGTATCCTACAAACTTGCACAAAACCGATCGTGCCTCGAGCTTGTCCGGATTATGTTTTTTAACATATACCGGACACCCCCATATCTTGATATACTTGCCCCATATCTTGATATACTTGAGATATGGTCTCTTCCCGCTCCACATTTCATATGGAGTGGTAGGCACAGACTTAGTCGGAACTCTATTTAATAGGTATGCTGCTGATTCTAGAGCAAATCCCTAGAAGGAAAGTGGCAACTCAGCACTACTCATCATTGAACGCACCATGTCTAACAAAGTGCGATTCCTCCTTTCTGATACACCATTATGCTGAGGTGTATAAGGTGGAGTAAGCTGAGAGAGAATTCCATTCTCTTTTAAGTATTCAAGGAAACTGGTACTTAAGTATTCTCCACATCGATCAGATCGAAATGTCTTGATGCTTTTACCAGTCTGTTTCTCTACTTCATTTTTATACTCTTTAAACTTCTCAAAGGCCTCGGATTTATGTTTCATTAAGAATATATGTCCATACCTAGAGAAGTCATCAGTAAAAGTTATGAAGTAGGAGTGACCGCTTCGTGCATGTGTAGACATTGGACCACATACATCACTGTGTACAAGTCCCAAGAGTTGTGTGGCTCTTTCTCCGTGTCCGGTGAACGGAGATTTGGTCATTTTTCCTTTGATACGTGATTGACAAGTTGCATATGATGATATTCAAACGGATCTAGATATCCATCTTTATGTAACTTAGTCAACCTTGTTTCGTTTATATGACCAAGTCTACAATGCCATAGGAAGGCTTGATTTGAATCTGGAGCCTTTCTTTTACGTGGTTTTTGTATATTGAAAATTTGAGGTTGATTAAGTATGTATATGCCATTTTCCGGTGTGCCAAACCTAATCAGTTCTTGATTTAGGAGAATGTTCATGACATTTCTTTCAAACGCAAAATTATATCTTTTATTAGATAACAAAGATACTGATATAATATTACACAACATACTGGGAATACAAAAACAGCTGTACAATACCAAAATGTGTCCACTATTCAACCCTAGGTGATATTCCCCTATTGCAACTGCATCTACATGCATTCCATTGCCCATCCGGAGAGTCATATCACCTGTCCCCAGTACTCTACTATTTCTCAGATCCTGCAAAGAATTACAGATGTGAGAACCAGAACCGGTATCAAGTACCCATGAAGTAGAGTTTACTGAAAGACAATTTTCGATTACGAACACACCTGAAGCAGAAGCAACAGCTTGCTTCTGGTCCTTGGCTTTAAAGGCTAAACAATCCTTCTTCCAGTGCCCTTGCTTGTGACAATAAAAGCATTCGTTCTTTTCTGCCTTCACCCTTCCTGCTTTGTTCGTTCCCTGCACTTTCTTGACCCCACCCTTCGGTTTGGTGGCTTTCATCTTCTTCTTCTCTTTAGCTTTCGCTTTAGATTTAGAAGAGGATGATTGGCCGACATACAGAACGGGGGTCTTCTCCTTTTTCAAGGAGCTCTCTGCTACCCTCAACATGTTGAGGAGCTTTGGAAGATCAGCTTCCATCTCGTGCATATTGAAGTTCAGCACAAACTGAGAGAAGGTGTGGGGAAGGGACTGCAAAATCAAGTCGATATACAAATCATTCTCTAGCACGCATCCCAGGTTTGCGAGTTCCTCAATGAGGGTGATCATTTTGAGGACGTGCTCTCCTACAGGCGATCCTGGAGCTAACCTCATCTGGAAGAGTTTCCTTGTGGTCTCATACCTCGCGATACGGGAGTGCTCTCCATACAAATCCTTGCAATGGAGAAAGATGGATGTAATATCCATACTCTCGTGCTGTTTCTGGAGTTCATTGTTCATGGACGCCAGCACGATACACTTAGCTCGCTCACAGTCTAGATCCCAGGTTTTGCGAACTTCCTTGTCCGCAACTGAGGAATCTGGTCCTGGGATAAGGGGAGGAACAGCGGTGGTAACATATGCAACTTTGTCATAAGTCAGCGCAATATTGACGTTCCTTAGCCAATCTTTATAGTTCTGCCCGGTCAGTATATTTTTTTCAAGTAATAGTTTAAGTCCTGTCATGGTAGCTGCCAGAGAGAGAGAAAAGAAACACTCAGCATATGCTCTTGCAAGTTTAGATTGGTTATTAATTTATCTAAACAGGATGGCTCCTACTGTTTCCTCAAATCCTTCTTCAAAACCTAAAAGAAGAACTAGTCAGGATTTAATCACACGTCACAATTCTTGCTTAACCTTTCAGCTAGGCTGGTGTTGGTACTTTGAGGGAGGTTTTCCAACGCTTTCGCGAAGTTCCTTAATTAAATGACCTCTTTTCCCTGGAGGCGTAGCCCCTCTAACACCTTTCTAGGCACCTACTTGGTTTATAGCATTGATTGTTAAGTGAGAGAAATTTCCGAGAGTAATCCTACTCATCAGTGGGATCGGGATCCAACTATCATTGCATGATGTCCTAGATGGAAGCCACTCTAGTCACCATACTCCAGAAGGTATGCTAAATCTGCATGTTTCCTTTATGTTTGAAACTCCCGATATGATTTTTACCCTAAGCTCTTATAGACCTTGACGTAGGCCAACAAGTCATAAGACGCAAGTCAAGTTCTACCCGTCGTTGTCCTGATTAATTTAAGTACATCGTACAAGCCCTTGACGTAGGCCAACAAGGTGTACGTCTGTCATAAACTAATGCATCTATCTATGCAACAAATAGGCAAACACACTGCTACCATACACTATGCCTTGACGTAGGCCAACAAGCATAGCATGAATACGATGTGCTGTCTACTTGAAACGACGGAGGGTTACGGTTGGTTTTTGGAAAAAAACCGTTAACGTAGTGAACTTGATTTGATCGAAGGAACTAAGATAGCTTTTATTAAAAGGAGTGGTTTAAGCTCCGCATTTAAAATTTGCTTTTTCAAGAAAACCGAGTGGTTTTTTAGAAATTGTTCCAACGATTCAGTTTAGGTTTTATTTTTCTTTGCATTAAAAATAATGCGTCCACTAGTAAAATAAGGGGTTGCCCCTACGGATAACAACATCCGTAGGGGCAGATAAAGTTTGTCCATACGGATTAATCTGTAGGGCCAAACGGTTGCCCCTACGGTCCTTCCATATTTATTTAAAAATTATTAAATCTTAAAGTGTTGTTTGCCCCTACGGAGCCGCAAACCAATCACCTGCGGGTATATCCATAGGGGCATCTAAATAGGGATTTAAGAGATCGATCCCTACGCTGATTATTTCTTATTCCCTTTATCGATCACACAGCTGCGCGCGAACCAAATCCCTAAACCCTCGACATTCCCGCCGATCGCCGTTCTCGTCGTCGCCAGCGCCGGCCGAATCGTCGTCGCCACCGCCTGCAGTGATCTCGTCGTCGCCACCGCCCTCCGTTCTCGTTGTCGCCACTGCCCTCGTTCTTCCTCGTCGCCGATTGCGCGCGTCGTCGACTACCGAGCGTCTCCGTCGTCTCCTCCCCCGCCTAGCCTACAGGTTAGTTAAACATTATTTTAATGATGTTAGGGTAGCGATGAGGGTTAGGGTTAGGTATCGGTTGGGGTTAGGGTTAGGATTAGGGTTAGGGTACGGGTTCGGTTGGGGTTCGGCTGGTGTTGGGGTTAGGGTTAGGGTTAGGATTAGGGTTCGGTTGGGGTTTGTTGTTGGGGTTGGGGTTCGGCTGGGGCTGGGTTGGGGTTAGGGTTAGGGTTAGGGTTTGGTGTTGAGTTGGGGTTCGGCTGGGGCTGGGTTGGGGTTAGGGTTAGGGTTAGGGTTTGGTGTTGAGTTGGGGTTCGGCTGGGGCTGGGTTAGGGTTAAAAAGGTGAAATTTTATGGGATTGATCTGGAAAATAGTGAAAGTCGATACTGTTTATTTGTGAATAACACAGTCCATGGTTTTTATATGAGAAAAAGGTCCATGAAAGTCTATGGGATTTATCTAAAAAACGCTGAAAATTCATGTATTTATTTGTAAACAACAAAGTTCATGGTATTTATCTGGAAAACGTTGGAAGTCAATGGTATGTATTTGTAAACAACAAAGTCTATGGAAATTATGTGAAAACGTTAAAACTTCATGGTATTTATTTGTAACAAACGAAGTCTATGGTATTTGTTTGAAAAATATTGAAAGACCATGACATTTATATGTAATGGGTCAAAGTCATTTGGGTTATGTCAATCTTATTGGCGATGCTTTCTTTTTGTGCATATCCAAAAACTTTGAAAGTTCTTGGTACCTATTAGAAAATATAAAGGGTTTTGTAGTGAAAGGAAAGAATTGGATTTAGAAAAACCGTGTGTAACTTTTAGAAATTCTATACACCCAAGTATATAGAAAAGGGTTAATTGCGGATACAGCCTATGTACTATGGGGGTCAAGCACTTATAACCTCTGAAGTATAATAATAAGCACTTTTGTTTGTTTTTCATTAGTGATTAATTTTTAGTTTGCTATTTATTCTTTTTCAGTATGGATACTTGATAGAATTACAATTGCTTTACTATTGTTTGCCTTTTTCCTTTTGTGTAGAAAATATATCCATTGTGTCATATGGACACTATTAATTTCACATCGATTCAAGGGAAAAATTGAGGAAGATTGTGTTTGTTATATCAAAAACCTTTTTGTTGAACCCAACAGGTGAAACTTTAGAGTTGTTATAGATAGCTCTTACATGTTTAATGCATGTACCATTGTTAAGAGAGTGCAAGGTGGAGAACAATAATTTGTTTCAACGGCACGTTTTTCAAGTTATAACCAATATATGATATTCTATGATAATATGAAACCTTCATATTCTCATCGATACTCATATATGAAACTCAAAGCGCCACTTAGTCCCCGTCTATCGGTTAACATACGTTCGATATTCGTCGTGACATAGAACCATACGAAGGTTGTTAAATATCGGACGGTATAGCTCGATACTAACAACCGTCGTGTAGTCTATGTGACGAGAAGATTCAATCGTATGATAACCGATAGATTTGTCCCGTGTGGACAAGTTAGGAATGTATAAAGCAAACACCTTCATTCACTTGTGTTTTCATCCGTTTCGAGATATTTTGTCTGTATTTTTCCGCTGGTTCTCCGTGTACAAAGATAGATTAGATGTTCATTTCAACGTTGTTTCACAGCTTTGAAATGATTATCTATTCTATTACAGTGTACTCGGAGAACAGCGGGGAGATGCTGCCGAAATTTACTCGAAACGGTTGAAAGCACAAGTGATAGGCGTTCGCTCTATACATTCTTAATGGGATAGAATCCTACTCCCGACAGCCGGAACACACACATACAACAAGAATACATAACAAACGCATAATTAGAGAGCGATTCGAGATGTTCGGGTTAAAACCAATATATGATATTCGATGATATTCATATTCTCATTGATACTCATATATGAAACTAAAAGCGCCACTTAGTCCCCGTCTATCGGTTAACGTACGTGCGATGCTCGTCGTGACCTAGAACTATACGAAGGTTGTTAAATATCGGACAGTATAGCTCGATACTAACAACCGTCGTATAGTCTTCGCGACGAGAAAATTCAATCGTATGGTAACCCATAGATTTGTCCCGTGTGGACAAGTTAAGAATGTATAAAGCAAACGCCTTCATTCACTTGTGCTTTCATCCGTTTCGAGATATTTCGTCGGTACCTTTCCGCTGGTTCTCCGTGTACAAAGATAGATTAGATGTTCATTTCAACGTTGTTTCACGGCTTTGAAATGATTATCTACTCTATTACAGTGTACTCGGAGAACAGCGGGGAGGTGCTGCCGAAATTTACTCGAAACGGTTGAAAGCACAAGTGATGGGCGTTCGCTCTATACATTCTTAATGGGATAGAAGCCTACCCCCGACAGCCGGAACACACACATACAACAAGAATACACAACAAACGCATAATTAGAGAGCGATTCGAGATGTTCGGGTTAAAACCAATATATGATAATATGAAACCTTCATATTCCCATCAATACTCATATATGAAACTAAAAGCGCCACTTAGTCCCCGTCTATCGGTTAACATACGTGCGATAATTTATTCTTTTCAACGACAAACACACACACAAAGCATATACACGGATTTTCTCCTTTGTCAGTAACTATCCCGTTCTTATATTTCTCAATATAGTCAGCATAACCTACAATTTATATGTTATACAGTCTAACATGGCCCATGAGTACGTCAGAGTTAAGGACTGGATGCATGTGGATTGGAAACAATGTATGCAACCTAAGTTTGTCGCAGGAGTTGCTGCTTTCTTTGAATTTGCACGCGCACATAATAAGATCATAATAGAGAAGATTCTCTGTCCGTGCGAACTTGTCTGCATCATTTGAGAGTGATTCAAGATGTTTAGCTCAATTTCTTAGTATGGAGGTTGCATATTACAAAGGATTTGGTGTCCTTGAATACAAATTCGAAGTTAAGGACATAGAAACATCTAGAACCACTCAGAATAGTGGGATTGCGATGGTAGGATCGGACGGTGTGATTTACTATGGGTACTTAAATTGTATACTCGGCATCCACTATCCCGGACGATCAGAACCCTTTTATATATTCCAGTGTACTTGGTACGATCCGCGAACCGATACGGACAGGTGGAGAAGCAGTCTTGGGACTTGGAAAGATGAATATGGATTGACCAGTGTGAACACACTTCGATTTTACGGTCAAGACAATCCGTTTATCTTTCTGAACCAAGCGTTCCAAGTATACTACTCACAGTGTTTGAAGCATCCGAGGTGGAGTGTTGTATGCCGATGGAAACCCAGAGATGTGTACGATGTCCCAGAATACGAGGACAGCTATGAGGACGAAGAAGAGAGAAAGCTTAAAGTGCTCCGACCGTCTGTTGCGAAGGACTGGTTGTCTTCGACTGATCATGAAGTTACGTGGGTTAGAAATGACATCGACGATGAAACCCAAGTAGATATGTATAATGCGCCCACGAAACGAAAAATCTTATCAGTAATGTTATATTATTACTTCACATTTTACGCTCTATACATATATAGTCAATACTTTTAATGATTGTCTAATGCGTCCACGAACCGTTTATCTAGATTTGATGACGATGTCGGGAGCAGCAAGGGGCGGCAGGAGCTCCAGCCGCGGCAGAGGCAGAGGCAGAGCGGTTCTGCCGCCCGGAGAGCTCCGTAGGGAGCTTCAGAGGGCCGGTCTTTGTAAGTGCACGGCGACGCCCCGACCGTCAATCCGACGCCGGAAACGCGGAAGCGGTGATTTACTTTAACTTTTCAAACCGGCACCACCACGCACTATAAACCCGGATCGGGCCATTAAACTAGTCCTAGCTAACTACAAGATGGGGAAGAGAGATATACCGAGCGATCCGTGTCCTTCGGTCTTCTCGTCGTCGTCCCAATCTCCCCGCGGAATCTCCGGTCTCCACCTCGTCGCCGGCTTCTTTTACGGGCTCCCACCTCTATACCGAGGCAACTCGGGCACGAAGTTGGCGAGTCGACGTGCCCAATATTTGCTGTAGAATATAATGTAGAGTGTTATGTCTCATTTAGGGTTGTAGGAGGTTACCATTTTGGTGGAGGAATGATATGTAGAATTTTTGTGGAGCTATATGATTTTTCCAAAACCAAAAGAGATGAAATCCCACTCCTACAAATTTTGGACAGCCCCCATAGAAAAAATGGCCGGCCTTGGCATGGTGAAGGGAGTGGAAAAATGTGAGAGTGAAAACCAAAAAAAGAGTGAGAGCCAACCATATCCAAGAGAGAGAGAAAAGGTGATCATGAAAAGAAATCATCATTAATCAAAAGTAACACTCCACCAACCTCATCCTTCATCATCATCAACAATCATGACTCTAAAAGTCAAGTCATGATGAAGTCAAGAAGTCAAGGTCAAAGAAGAGCTATCATGATACAACAATATGCAATCACCACCCTCCACAAATGCTTATTTGCACAATTGCAAATAAGCCCTCCTCCACCAATCTTCGGCCAATGAAAGATACAAAGAAATATGGTCGAAACGGAAAGCAAACTGGCAACTCCAGAAAACTGGTCCCGTAATAAATTACAGGAAAACCCCGCTACTGTGCATACACACCCGCATTTGTATTCCGACTGAATACAAGTGCAATGAGACAAAATCTACACTGTACAATACTAGGATCCGGCTTAAACCAAAGCCCGCTAGTATTAACCGTCCGATCCTGATCCGTGCAATACCGCACATATCTGATCGAACCCTGCCATATCTCCATACGGCCTCTACAGCGTTTCGCCCGAAACTTGAGTAACTGTATGTGTGTGGTGGACTCTAAAAACTCGTCAATACTATGGCTGTGGATTTAACCACTAGCACGTCAGAGGTATTAGCCATACGTGACGGGCCACCAGCTATTGACCAAAAGGGACGTCGATGAGCGAACTCATCCTGACACCCTACTGAGCCTGTCAGTGACAATATCCGTACAGTCCGGTCCGTTCGTCTATGAGCATCGCATGGCGGGCCTAAGGGGTTGGTAAAAGTCAGACCCCCAAAAGCGGTACAAGTCGTGTCGGAGTATAGCCCAGAACACCCTGAGATACTACTGGAATACCTACCAGTAAATCTCCTGCCTTGGCCAAGGACTTTTCATGTTCTGGCTCTCCTAGACACAGCGCGACCTCACCCCCAATACCGGGATAGACGAAACCCTGAAGATCCGCTCACTGCCTCCATGTGGCTCGGGACTGTACCCAACTAAAACCTGTTTGCACGTCTCCTTTGAGCGTGGTAGGGTAGTAATCAAAGTACAGTGGGAACTCACACGAGACAAATGACGATCCTCAGGTCGATGAACTAACCTGTACACATGTCACCAGGGAACTGCTATCTGACGTCAGGTATAAGACCAACTAGCATGTTCCCTGCGAGTCCTGTCTGGTGTACTTATAACCCAATGAGCACATGTATACATCTTGGGTGAACCAACGACACCAGTGGCTTGTGAGACCGGCCACCGCCCCTCGTCGGGGTCTCGACTGTATACACTAGTCTACTCTGGAGAATCGATGCCCTGTCTCGAAACTCCCACGACTAGGGACCTTTTAAGGATGTGCTTATAGACTACCAGCTCTCACGTATATGATCGCCCTCATACTGCTGGCAGTCAAGCAAGAATCCTAGGGGCTCTATCAACGTTCAATAGCGACATGTAAGGTCACCTAAAGCAGTACACGATGATAAAGATAAACCAGATAGCATACTATCATCTCGAGTAAGACTGTCCTACCGGGATAGGTCCTCCCTCAATCATTGCAATCACGTGCCTGTGATCCAATAATTGACTCTGAGGGCACTATCTCCAACAGTCTTGCACCCAGATCGGAGACCCCTTCGGATGCCTCCTTCCGTGTGGATTTTGCCACATCTCCAGGTATACTGCACACATATCCATTTTGAATGTAAAATTACAGATATTCATGCCTATTTATGTCAAAATTACTTATATTGTCAATGTTTGATTGTATAGTTGTTGGTGATGCGTCCACATCTGGGACAGAGGCCACCCCCGCTCCTCCAGGTATGTTTATATATCATATAGTGTATGTATATTGATTTAGAATGCTATATCATAAATACACACATTCCTTTTTCTCTTACTTAACAATTTTTATTATTGTCTAGCTGTAGGTGGTGACACCACCGCACCTGCGGGTATGTTTATATATCCTATAGTGCATGCATATTGATTTAGAACGTTATATTATTGATCTACACATTCTTTTTGCAATTACTTATATAATCTATTTTTAATTGTCTAATTATAGGTGGTGCGTCCACATCTTCCGCAGGGCCACTCCTGCCGCTTCCATACCCTCCACATCGTCTGCAGGTTAGTATGAATAAATTTAAAATATTTATTCATTTTACATATGCTCTATAGAATAAATATGAACTTCATGGAAATTTAGCGTCGATGTTTATTTTCTAGTTGGAGGGGATGCGTCTGCATCCGGGACCCCGGTTGTTCCTCACCGGAGGAACTATTGTCCCGCTCGTGCTGCTGCCCGGGCCTAGGTTCGTGCGATAGTCACCGGAGGTATATATCACACTTGAATTTTCGTTTAACCTTGATTTCTTAATACAACTTTGTCTTATTATTGATTGTCTTGATATTTCGTGCAGATGCAGGGCCTCCCCATCCACAGAGGGGGACTCGAGGCCCGAATCAGTCCCATAGGCTGAGGCCTGACAGAGCTAGGGGAGGCAGCATTCCCCCTTTTTTTTTTACCCTTGACTATCGCTATACCGGTCCTCATGCCGAGAGGTTCGGCCGGTATTTGGGGGACGAGAGCCGGCTCGTGAAGAACTATCCACTTCACGTTGAGTGGGGCGAGCAGCACCAGCGCTCATTTGCCCTCTTCTTTGATCAGGCTCGGGTATGTATTAATATATATTTTCATTTGATCTATCCAATATATTTATTATTAACACTTGCAATCTAATAACAATGTTTTTTTTTGTATTTTCAGTTGGATTACGATTTTCAGCCTGTAGCCGACCCTGATCACCCGGGGAGGGTGCTTGACCTTCATGCTCTGTACAATGGCCTGATGAAGAACATGCAGGCCAAGGTCCGATACAACAGGAATGAGCTGAAGGCCGACTGCTACTCCCTATGGATGGCGACCCCCGAGGCAGAGAGAGCGGCCCTCCTATCTACTCCGGCGTTTGCGAGAGTCGACGTAGAGACATGGCCTCTATTGTGCGCTTATTTCGACTCCCAACGCAAACATGTATGTATTTTAAATGTAATTCATTATTTATGATATAATTTATTTCTTTGTGTTTCTTAATTAGAAAACTAAATGTTAATGCGTTGTGCAGAAACAGGCCGCTCAGAATACAGAGAACAGGAAGTCGGCAAAGAGGGGTCGCCCCACTTACACAGGTGGCTCGAGGAACATTACTCGAGCCATGGAGTTATCGGTAAATTACAATAGACCGACCTTTGTGATATTCTGCAATATTAAGAGTTATTTTCTAATATTTCTAATATTAAGAGTTACTTTCTAATATTGCAGACATCTCGGACCGTGGCGTCAGGTGGTACACCGAGCGTGCTGTCTGCATATCTTGCCGTCCACGGCACCTCGACAGATCCCGCCACGGGCGAGCTTCGATATCCCGACGTCGCTACCCAGGAGTACTGCGTAAGTGTTAATATTTTTTCTACCCAAATTTGAAATTTTAGTTTTGGAAGGTTCAAGTTTAAATTTTATACTTATACTTTACTGCTTAATGTGGGTGTAGGAGCGGGTGGTTGAGCAGGCCCAGGCCTCGGGGATCGATTTTACCGGACAGAGCGATCTGAGGCTGCTGACCCCAGTTCTGGACGCCGCACACGGAGGGCACCACGGAGGTTGGGAGAGAGGCCGGGGACTGGGCCCTAGCAGGGCCCATATGAGGTTGGACTCCACCCCGGCGGTTACTTCCTCCGTCTCCAGTGATCGACGTGTCCATCAGGAACTGGAGAGCTTGAGGGCCACCGTTCAGGAGTTGAAGGAGATGCTGACTTTATAGTAAAATATCATGTCATATTATATAGATATCAACATATTCATAATTAGTACGTAGCTTGAGCTTATTTGGTTTTAGACTTAAGTTTGATTAATCATACATACAGATGTAATTAAAATAAACAACAAACTAGTTATCCAAACGGGGTTTTGAAATAACTTAATAATGATACGAATTCGAATAATACATAGTTCTTACACGCTTATTACACACGTTAGGTCCAGACGCGACAGGGTACATCGGCCAAGCCTCCATATGCATCTCCTTCGGCTGCGGCTCCGCAAGCCACTACATCGGCTGCGGTTCCGCAGACAGCTCCTGTAGCTCCACCGCCCGCTCCGACTCCCGCAGCCGCGGCTCCGCAAGCGACTACCTCGACGGCTGCTGCGCAGACCACATCGCCAGCTCCACAGGCCGCTCAGACTCCCGCTCGCGCCGAATTGCAGAGTTTATTGACCGAGGAGCAGACACGCGTTATTCTATCGTTATTCAGAGGTGGAGCTGGACCGAACTAGGGTAGCTTTTTGGTTCTTATTTTTTGAAACATGTATTTATTTATATCATACACATTGTACTACATTTTGAAACGATATTGATATTGGTTTATATTTATATCATATTCAGTTTTTGGATTTCTTTTGTATATTATATATATGCGTGAGATGTGATTATGAATACTGCGATATATGTTGTGTGATGATTAATTTTATATTTGATTGATGTATATATTATTGTGCACAGGGCGGGAAAAAATCAAGCAGCCCATTTTTAAAAAAAAAATACAGATAATATGTACCTACGGATTAATCCGTAGGTACACATGTTGCCCCTACGAATATATCCGTAGGGGCAAAATATCAGCAGTAACTGATATTTCCCCTATGATTTCAGTACCAGGGGGTTGGGAGTGCCCCTACGGACATATCCGTAGGGGCCACTGCCTCGCCCCTACGGCGTTATCCGTAGGGGCACAATATCAGGATTTCTGATAATTTGCCCCTACGGATACCTACGTATATATCCGTAGGGGGTAGTACATGGCCCTACGGTTATATCCGTAGGTACATTTAATATATTAAAAAAAATCGTAAATAATTTAAATTTTTATACCCTACGGACTACTCCGTAGGGGCAACAGGACCTACACAGAAATCCGTAGGGGCAAGAATTTGCCCGTAGGGGCAAGTTCAGGGCTTGAACTTGCACCTGCGGCCTTTGCACCTACGGGGTATTTTTTCTCCCCTACGTATATATCCGTAGGGGCAGTGGGTTGCCCTTACGGATAAATCCGGAGGGGCAACCCTTATTTGTAGTAGTGGTCCCATCTTTAACCTATCATTACAGATAGCAACGAAAATACAACGTCCTCTTATGCCATCCGCATTCGCCACGGGGTCCCGTCATCACCCGTTAGGTTACTTAACTAACGACAGAGCGGGGGCTGGGCTAGCGCGGGTGTAAAACATAAGTGACGTCTAAATAGCTATCATATATAGATATTGTACATTCGTCAGACGCAATAATAGGCATTCCAGATTACATATAAACAATATTGGATTTGCAAGCAATCTGCATTTCTTGTGAGCCTGCAATGAAAGACGGATTACATAGTTATGATGAATAGCCATTACCCCACCCCAGACCCCTACGGGTACGGCAAACTACCCGCCAAGTACCAGAAGTGAAGCGGTTTGCCTCAACACTTCAAAATACCCGGTAGTTTGTGCACTCCACCTTGGGTCTATCATAGGAGCAAAAACAGTAAGAAGAAATAATACAACGGTGGCTACAACCGCAACCTGGATGTGCCCCACAAAATAATATTACAACTTATTACATTTACATCGAATGAATTAATACAATAACCCATCACAAAACCCGGCTAATCATCACAACAATCCAATACAGTTTATATACACAAACAGTTAAAAATAACATCACAGATATGTGCAACCCCCTGCCAACCGACATACTAGCAGTTAGGGGAGGTTTACGAACACATAATACATTTCACAGATATAATCAAACAAGCAAACATCGTATAATTTCGATCGATTAAACACATTAAATTTTGCTCCAATACTTCTCTGCAAATCTGAAACCTGAGCAAAAAATAAATCATACCAGAAAACCCTAAATATCACAAAGAAGGCACAGAAGAAAATTGGGCTGAATCGGCCCCAACTCGGCGGCGGAACTGCTGCGGATCGGTGGGATCGGCCGCGGTTCCGCGGCGCTTTGGCCGATTCAGGAGCCCATTTTTCTTGTGTGTTCTTATATTTTCATGCTGGTCATTCTGAAGGTCCCTGAAAAATTTTTGGACTTCATTTTAAAATCGACAGAAACTTCATGATTTCGGGGTTTTTTCCGGTTTGTTTTCCGTTCGAAATTCATACAACTTTGCAAGTGTGTTAATTATTGTTTAGTGAGTCTCTGATACCACTGTAAGTTGATGTGCAACACCCCATGAGTTGCGGAGAGGCGGAAATTTGAAAAACAATCATGTTTATAAAGCGAACATCAACTAACCGAAAATCGTTTCTAAACAATACTTAACAAAAGGCATAGAGTTCTAAGCTACTATGTGAAGAGATTATACCAAATGATTCTAGTCCTTCGTCTTTACGATATCTACGGCCTCTTTGGATCTCCACGTCCTCCTTGGCTTCCTTCCATGATAGACGATCCACCCGAGAACCCTAATCCAAGCTATAACCTCTAAACTTGAGGTTACTTAGTTTCTTTAGTTGCTAATAAAGGAACTAAGATGATGTAGAGATTGGTTATGGAGTGTTTAGTCTTTACTAATCCTTGTACTCAACTCATGAGTGGTAGGATTAGGGTTTGAAGAAGAGAGTGAGCTTGAGGAGAGAGAATGAGAAGATGATAATGATAATCATAAAAATAATGATATTGTTTCTCACTAGATATATGAAGCATAATGAATTAAAAAATAAATGAATAATATGAGATTATTCATCATGCTTCATAAATGAAAGTGGATGATTCATTATGTGAGTCATTAAGCATTTAATAACGCATTAATGACATGATGAATCACTCACAATGAGTCACAAAATTATTAATGACAATGCCACCTCACCCTCCAAGTCACCATGCTTCTAGAAGCTTCTCGGAAAATTACGAGAACGCCCCTCCTATCCGTGAAAACACGGAAAAACTTTAGACTGTATAAATCCAATAACCTGATACTAGAATCTGGCTTGAACCAAAGCCGGCTAGTAAAAACTGTCCGAACGACGTATGTGTGTAAACACACGTGCGCGTCCGAACCCTTGTTGTAAAACCGTACGACCTCTACATCTTTTCTCCTGGGTTTGGGAAATCTCTGTGTGGGAATCTAAAGACTCGACTACTACGCTGGCAGTGGGTTTAACCACAGACCGCAAGCGGCACTAGCTGTACGTAACGGTCCCCAGGTAGTTGTCGATAAGAAAGCCGATGAGGTAACCCATCCGAAATCCGCGCTGTCCGGTCTGTTAATCTAAGAGTATCGCATGTATGGTCTAGGGTGGTGGTGGACGTCAGACCCCTAATAACCGTACAAGTCGTGTCGGTATGGCTCAAGACCATCCGAGAATCTACTGATCAGTCCATCGGTAATTCTCAATCAGCCCTGGCCATAGACTTACGGTAATGACCAACCGACCACAGTGCGATATCAACTCCCTATACCGGGAGAGACGAATCCCTAACAGTCGCTCACTGCCTCCACGTGGCTCGGGACTGTGCCCAACTAAAACCTGTTTGCACGACTCCTTTGAGCCGTGGTAGGGTAATAATCAAAGCACAGTGGGAACTCACACGAGACAAATGATGACTTTAAGTCAACAGACTATCTGCACACATGTCACCTGAGAACTGCTATCTGACGTTAGGTATAATACCATCCAGTCAGTTCTCGGCGAGTCTTGTCTGGTGTACTCACACCCAGTGAGCATCTGTATACAATCTTAGGTGCATACCACCAATGGCTGCGGGACCAATCCATCGCCCCTCGTCAGGGTCTAGATATGTATACACTAGTCTACTCCGGAGTATCGATGCCCATTCTCGATACTCCTGCGACTAGGAACATCTAAGGATGTGCCTATTGACTATCCAGCTCCCACTAGTATGACTGCCATCACAACGCCGGTAGTCAGGCAAACACCCTATAGGCTTTATCAACATGTATATATAAATGAATACAACACAAAATACATCATATGTTAAGATAAAGACAAACCAAATAGCGCACTATCATATTAAGCAAGACTGTCATGTACATATATATCCCAAGTATCCTATACAATGTAGGCCTCTAGGGCATATATATCCAACATCATAACCATTGGTGTGTTGCACCTAAAATTGTATACATGTGTTCACTGGAGGTGAGTACACTGGACGGACTCGCCGATAATTTCTAGATGGTACTATATCTATTGTTAGATAGCAGTTCTCAGTTGACATGAGTACATGTAGTCTGTTGACCTGAGATCGTCATTTATCTCGTATGGGTTCTCACTGTACTTAGATTTCTTCCCTACCACGGCTCTACCAAGTCATGCAAATAGGTTTTATTTGGGTATAGTCCCGAGCCACATTGTCACGATCCGAAATGGCACGTGACTGGCACTTGAATCATGTGAAGCCTATAGGACCCCACCTAATTCAAGTAAGCCAAAAGCCCAGAAATCTAAACCATTTAAAAAGAGAGTGAAGGGAAATTCATTTAAAAGTTAACATATAAATTTACTTTGAAAGTCGTAGTAAGCACTTTTAAAATGTCAAGTTTTTTCCGAAAATTTCGGCAGAGTATCCTTTGTAAATACTGGCCCCAAGCGGGTACAAACTGTAAGTCTACGGTAGCGTCCCGGCCGTCTGTCCGAGGCCAAAATGCGGAAACGAAAACTTTTCTTAACTTGAAAACCGGCGCTATCGTATACTTTTTCCCGGATCGAACCATTAACCTATAAACTAGCTATCTAGAGAAGGGATAGAAAGCTATACCGATCGATCCGTGTCCTTCGGTCTTCGGCCACCATCCCAAGCTCCTCGCGGCAACTCCGGTCTCGATCTCCTCGTCGGAAAGGGGCACCACATCTACGAGTCTTTTTACGGGCTCCCGCTTCATCCGAAGCAACTCGGGCACGAAGTGTGCTAGCCGACGTGTCCAAGGTGTTGTAGAGAATGTTTGTGATCACTTTGTCTCTTGCATCCATGACTTGGATGGAGGTTGAAGGTGTTGCCATTTTTGGAGATAATGAGATAGAGGAGGAAGAAGAAGGAGCTCTTTTCTTTTGTTGTTCTTGTGAAGAAAATGAGAGAGTGTGTTTCAAAAATACAAAACCAAACTATATGTCATGGCAGCCCCTCTCTCTCTTCATCAAATCAAGACACAAATCAATCCACTAATGTGACATTTTTCACAAAAAAGAGACCATGAGTAACTATATGTGTCCATGTCACATTTAAAGCATCTCATTATGAATTCTAGCTCATTATTTCCAAATGCAAACATTAATCCAAATGTTTGCCACAACAAAAAGATACGGCAACATCTAAAGTAAACTCGTGACGGATCACAAGGATACCCCTCACCTGTATATACATACCTGCACCCACATTCCGACTGAATGCGAATGCGATGAGACTAAAGTAATCCAACAAATCTAATACTAGGATCCGGCTTAAACCAAAGTCTACTAGTATGATCCGTCCGATCAAGATCCGTGCACTACTGCACGAATAAGATCGAACCCTGCCATATATCATACGGCCTCTACAACGTTTCGCCCGAAACTTGAGAAACTGTCTGTGGGGGACTCTAAAGACTCATCAATACTTTGGCTGTGGATTTAACCACTAGCACGTCAGAGGTATTAGCCGTACGTAACGAGCTACCAGGTATTGACCAAAAGGGGGTCGATGGGCGAACTCATCCTGACACCCTACTGAGCCTGTCAGTGACAATATCCGTACAGTTCGGTCCGTTCATCTATGAGTATCGCATGTCGGGCCTAGGGGGTTGGTAAAAGTCAGACCCCCAAAAGCGGTACAAGTCGTGTCGGAGTGTAGCCCAGAACACCCTGAGATACTACTGGAATACCTACCAGTAAATCTCCTGCCTTGAACAAGGACTTCGTGTAATGGCTCTCCTAGACACAGCGCGACCTCACCCCCAATACCGGGAGAGACGAACCCTTGCCGATCCGCTCACTGCCTCCATGTGGCTCAGGACTGTACCTAACTAAAACCTGTTTGCACGATTCTTTGAGCCGTGGTAGGGTAGTAATCAAAGCACAGTGGGAACTCACATGAGACAAATGACGATCTCAGATCGATGAACTAACCTGTACACATGTCACCAGGGAACTGCTATCTGACGTCAGGTATAATACCAACTAGCATGATCCCGGCGAGTCCTGTCCGGTGCACTCATAACCCAATGTGCATATTTATACATCTTAGGTGAACCAACTGACACCAATGGCTTGTGAGACCGGCCACCGTCCCTCGTCGGGGTCTCGACTGTATACACTAGTCTACTAATGGAGTATCGATGCCCAGTCTCGAAACTCCCACGACTAGGGACCTTTTAAGGATATGCTTATAGACCCTAGCTCCCACGTATATGATCGCCATCATACTGCTGGCAGTCAAGCAAGAATCCTAAGGGCTCTATCAACGTGTAATAGCGACCTGTAAGGTCACCTAAAGCAGTACACGATGATAAAGACAAACCATGGTAGCAAACTATTCTCCATCAATGTGTAATAGTGAACCACAATGTCACCTAAAGCAGTACACGATGATAAAGATAAACCAGATGGTATACAATCATCCTGAGTAAGATTGTCCTACCGGTATATGTCCTCCCTCAATCATTGCAATCACGTGCCTGTGATCCAATAATTGACTCTGAGGGCACTATATCCAACACAAACATGCATAATGTAAAGGCATCCCCAAGCAGGAGCTAGCTCTTCGCCAATTGGCGGAAACAACCACGCAAGCAATATAATATACAACGCCGAAGGGCGAGGATCAAAACTGTGAAAGAAAACCAACATTCTCAAATAAACCAGAAAAGAATCATAATAATACAAGTGCGCGACTTTAAGGTCGAAGAGTATACAACTGGTCTTCTAAGTCTATCAAATAATACAAGTCTGGTTGATGGAGTTTACTAGATATAACTGAAATAAATAAAAGTGCAATGGTGGTCACGATGCAAGTGGCTCCACTTACCAAAGCAATCACCCGGAAGGAAGCAGTGTGCCAGCAACCCGCAATGAAACCTGTACGGCAAAACCTGCAAGAAACTGTGGCACAATGGGGTGAGTTGCCAACTAATGAGTAGAAAACATCACCGAGAAGAAATCGTATGTATGACTCTATCTTAGGTCATACAATAAAATCCTCATAATATAATATAACTTGAAGCATCTAATAATGGCCAGGGTAAACATCTAAACATAAGTATGATACCAAATGCTTGTGTCAGTGCCTCAGGAAGCAACATATCACATATATGATGTACTAATGAATTAAGAATGAAAGTAGGATACATCTAGTACGAGAAAAACTGTTTTCATATCTCAGTGAGATTTTGTATAAAACCGAAATATCATCAATGAAATCAACAGAGAGTCCGTGTCAAGCATCGACACAAAAATATGTATCCCAATATCTCAATATCTCAATATCTCAGGCTCCGGCAATCCGGACTGGCCCATAACATCAATTCTTAATATCTCGGGCTCCGGCAATTCGGACTGGCCCCGGGCTCCGGCAATCTGGACTGGCCCAAATCATCAAATCTCACGACTACATCGGTATCCTCCGGATATCCACCACGTCATAAATAACCGGTCGGTAGTGATCCCCTACCGGGCTCAACGCCATCATCTGCGACCATCTTGCTGAAAGGTTCCTAGGCACCCTAATGAGGTCTCACAAGGCATCAACCATGCCATTTTCTAAAATTAGAGGTGCCGAGAAACCCTAATACGGACCGTTGGCTAGATGTTTAGACGACAAAGCAAACTAGTTAACACTTAACTACAAGAATACTGAAATACAACCTTTGTAGATTCGTTTCTCCACCTCCATAGCTCCGCAATGAAGTCTCCTCGCTGTCCATATCAAGTCCCGGGCTCTAGCGTCGGCTTCATCGGAGAAAGAGCGGGCTAGGTCATCGACGGCGTGCCGAAGATGATCTACGTCGAGGCATCACTAGATCAAGCTCCACCTTCACCAAGCCTTGAAAGCTTGCGAAGGAAACACACTCTACTACTTGGCAAGAGGTAGAGGATGAAGAAATAGGAAGTGGGTAGACTTTAGAATTGGATTTCTCACTTGTTTTCATCAATCACCATTGATGAAGAATGGTTTTCTTCAAGTGAAGAAGATGATGAAGAAGAAGATAATGATATGATAAGTTTTATGTAAAAAGAAAATAATAAGAATACTTATCATCTCTCAACCATGGTCAAGTGTAGAGAACAAATCATGGTTAGTGGGAATGGTTAGGGTTAAGCATGAGACAAAATGGTCACAAAGTCAAAAGCTTCATGAAGCTTCAATATACAACAAAGTTAGCCACCATTTTCTCTTCATGCTTTATCATTTTCCAAAAAGAATAAATAAATAAATAAATGAATAAAACAAAACCCTAACCATTATCATGTAACCATGGTTTGATCTTTACACAAAACCAAACTAGCATGTATCATCAAACATGATACAATCTTGTGCACAAAAAATATATCATATATACAATGTGCACAAACAAGTGAGAAAATCCATTTAAAGTGAACCAATACTAGTTAATGCAAAGTAATATATCAAATATATAAATATGCATTAAATCATTAAATCAACACTTGATTCAATGATCCGGTCATGTCGCACACAACCGACTAGTATACAATGTATCGGCTTATCGAATCAACGCTTGAATCGATAACTAGGTTATATCGCATACAACCATTCGACACATTGATCGCGAGAATGAAATACGGTATCACATACACGCATTATTCTCGGTCCCGCAAATATCTCATATGCGCTCCTATTTCGTTTCGCTTGAGCCAGGAAACCTCTGTGTAGGACTCTAAAGACTCGTCAATACGCCGGCAGCAGGTGATGATCATATCAAACACCCACAAGCCGCAAGCGGTCTGCTAAACGTAACGGCCCCCCGGGTATTGAGCGATCAGAAGATCGACGAGCAAGCCCGCTCACACTCCAGTGAATCCAACCAGTAACACTACCGTACAGTCCGGTCTCGTCGTCTGATATGTCGCATATCTTGCCTAGGGGTGGTAAACGTCAGACCCCAATAGCTCGATAAGTCATGTCGATATGAGGTCTATAACAATTCGAGAAACTACTGGTAACACTTACCAGTAAATCTCAGCAACCCTGGCCAGGGATTTCCTGTTATAGCCAATCGAACACAGCGCAACATCAACCCCCTATACCGGGAGAGACGAATCCCCTCCTATCGCTCATTGCCTCCATGTGACTCGGGACTGTACCCAAAAACCACCGTTTTGCACGCCCTCTTGGACGTGGTAAGGTGGAAATCAAAGCACAGTGGGAACCAAACAAGACTCTATGACGATCTCGGGTCTACAGACTAACCTGTACCAGTGTCACCAGAGAACTGCCATCTGACGTGAGGTATAATACCATCTGGGAGTTCTCGGCGAGTCCGTCCAGTGTACCCAGTCTCTACTGAGCACCCGTATATCATCTCTGATGTCAAACACCGATGGATATGGGATCATCCATCGCCCATCTGTATGGGTCGAGAAGGTACACGCTAGTCTACTCTGGTATATCGATGCCCCGTCTCGATACACCCACGACTAGGGACTTTGAAGGATGTACTTATGGACTACCATGTCCCCACTAGTATGATCCTCATCATAGTCCAGGTAGTCAAGTACACATCCTAAGAGCTTTACCAACATGTAATAGAGAGACAATCTGAGTACACGTTAAGGTAAAGAGTAACCAGATAGCATACTATCATGTCGAGCAAGAAAGTCCTCCCTATATATGTCCCAGCATCCACTACAATATACATCCTATGTACAGTAATGGCCTCTAGGGCATACATATAACTAACAATCTCCCACTTGCACTAGGGCCATCTGTAGCAGTGGTTGTAGTATCTCATACTCAACCATCCCATAAAAGTCTCTCTCTGGGAATAGGCCTTCGTGAGTGGATCCGCCGTGTTGTCCTCTGAGTCTACTCTCCTAACCTCGATCCCTTAGAGATCAACCATCTCCATGATCAGGTGATACTGCTTTAGAATATGTCTGGATCACTGATGGGACCTGCGTTCCTTGGCGTAAGCCACAACTCCATTGTCACACAATGGGAGGAACATAGTTCATCTCATGAACCAATATACACCCAAACAACTTCTTTGGTAGCATCTTTAGTAGCGATGTATCCTGCCTTTATCGTCTAGTATGTCACGGTATCTAGCTTGGAACTCTTCCAACATACCGTCCCTTTACTGAGGGTAAAGACAATGCCTGCGACTGACATTTAGTCGTCTTTATCACCCTGGAACACTTCCAGTGATTCTTCCCAGGATCGATTGATACCATCTCACTACAACTAGTGAGAATCCTAACATCCAATTAAATCTATCTCATAGATCCAAAACTCAGGATTTAGGAGGTAACATTTTGATCCTACACGGAGAATCATTGTGATAAGCGGAGATTGATCGAGCGTAGCATAGGAAACTCCTTCCCTATCAAGAGTATGTCATCCACGTACTCTACGATGATCACTGCCATACTCCCTACCACCTTTTTGTTTATACAAGGTTCATCTACCATTTTGATGATGTCAAACTCTTCGACTATCTATCAAAACAGATGTTCCAACACCGCGATGCCTGCTTTATCCTATAAAGCATCTTGTACACGTTTCCGCTGCTCCCACTGTCTACGAGGCCCTCTGGCTGTGTACTTATAGACGCACTCTTCTAAAACATCATTTAGAAAAGCAGTCATGACACCCAACCACCAGATATAGTAGTCATGGTATGTAGCCGTGGCAAGTAGGATCTGGATGGACTTAAGCATAGCTACTTGAAGAGGTTTCACCACTATCCATGCCTGGTTGATGATGAAAACCTTTAACAAGTCTAGCTTTGAAAGTCCCAACCTTTCCATGTACACCAAGTAATCTTCTCAAGATATACTTGCTCCTGATGGGGATTTAACCCTTCAGATATAGCAACCAAAGTCCATACTTTGTTGGTGTATAAGGATTCCATCTCAGATCGATAAGCATCCAGCCATTCTTACAGAATCTTACTCCTGATGGCCAGCTCGAAGCTAGTTGGGTCATCATCTCATGATGCAATCCTCGCTCCCACTGTCATAGAGAAACCGAAGTATCTCTCAGGTGGGTGAGGAACCCTACTAGATCGGCGGAGAGGCTGAGGTTCATTGGAATCTACTGAATCCTTTGGTTCTGTCAAATCATCAGCTGCAGTTTGTATAGCTGGAACATTTCCAGTTGTACATAACAGACGTTGCCTCGAGCTTGTCCGGATTTTGCTTTTAGACATTGGCCGGACAAACCCAAATCTTAACTGACTTAAGAGATGGGCTCTTCCCTTTCCATATCACATATGAAGTGGTAGGCTACTGATTTGATCGGGACCCTATTCAATAGGTATGCAGCTTCTCAAGCGCATAACTCCCAAAAGGAAATAGGTAACTCAGTAGTACTCATCATATAGCACACCTTATCATATAGGGTGTGATTGCTCCGCCCCGATATACCATCGTGCTATGGTGTATACGGAGGAGTAATGCTGAGAGAGAATCTCATTCTCCTTTAGAATAGTCCAGGAATTCCATGCACAAGTATTCTCCTCCCTGATCTCATCATAGGACATAATACTTATACCCGTATTTTGGTTCTCTACTTCTAACTTATATTCTGTGAATATCTCAAAAGATTCGGACATGTGTTTCAACAGGAACATAGGTCTGAATCTCGAAAGATCATCAGAGAATGTAATGAAGTATAAAGAACCAGTCCTGGCATGTGTAGACAGGAGACCTTACATACATCATCATGTATCAGTCCCAAGAGTTCACTAACTCTTTCTCTGTTTCCAGTAAACGGAGCTATGGTCATCTTATCTTTGCGACATGACTGGTGAGTTCCACAAGATGTAAATTCAAACTAATTTAAATATGCATCTTTATGTAACTCTAGCTAGTCGGGTCGCATTGATATGACCTAGTCTACAATGCCTCAAGAAGGATTCGTTCATTTCTGAACTCTTCCTCTTGTGTGTGTTCCATATACTAAGAACTGTAGTTTGATTTAGAACATCAATGCTCTTAGATAACGTGCCTGAACCGATCAACTTTTGATATAGAAAATGTTCAAAACATTATCCAACAATACAAAATTTTATCATTTCTTTACTAATAAAGAGAGTGATATGATTTTGTATATCAGGTTCGGTATCTAATAACATTCGTTCAGAATCAATGTATCGGTAATACAGGGTGACAGTGACCGACAGACTTGGCTGCAACACTTGCCCCGTTTTCTGCCTCATGAAACTTATCACCCGTTCCCAGTTTTTCTACCCTTTTGTAGCCCTATGTAACATCTTACATATCTGGGATCCTGATCCGGTATCAAATACCCAGGATGCGGAGGATACTGAGAAACAGTTCTTTATAATGAACACACCCGAAGATGATGCATCAACATGCACTCTCTTCGTTTGGGCGGCACGGGAAATCTGGTATTCCCCAATTTCCTGCTCTGTCTTATAACAATTATAAGTTGGAGCGGGGCCAACGTTCCCCAGCTCAGTATAACAAGCGGGTTCGGTCAATTATCCGTATTATTATCTTGATTAAGGCGTGATATGGTCGCTACCAGGAGATAGAGAGAAGAAAACACTCAGCGTGCGCTCTTGCAAGAATAGATTGGTTTTATTTTATCTAATCAGGATGGCTCCCACTGCTTTTTATCAAATCTTCCTTCAAACCCTAAAAGGAAAGACTAGCCGGGATTAATTACACACTACAAGTTCGCCAATCTTTCAGCCAGGCCAGTGTCGGTACTTTGAGGGAGGTCCCCCGTGCTTTCGCACGAACCTAATTAATGTAAACCTCGTTTTCCCAGAGGCGTAACCCCGTTGACACCTTTCTAGACACCTACTTGATCGGCTAATTGTAATGTATAAAACTCTCCCAGGAGTAACTCTTACTCGCAGCGGGTATCGAGATCCAACTATCTCATAGAAGGTATGCAATCTCATTGCAAATTTCAACACTTGAAATTCCCGATAATATTTTGCCCCTAGTGTTCTATGACCTTGACGAATGCCAAACAACCCATAGTCCACTTAGTCAAGTTCAACCCGTACATTTCTTGATCGAATTAAACCCACCCGCACGACCCTTGACGAATGCCAAACAACGCCGTACGAATACCCTAATCCAATCTGCATCATATGCATAAGCAGATAAATACTAGTTAGCTACCGCACACTACGCCTTGACGAATGCCAAACTACCGTAGCACGAATACTAACTAGTACTTATCTGAAATGACGGAAGGCTACGACAGGTTTTTCTGAAAACCTATTGCGTAATGAACTTGATATCGTTGTAGGATCGAATGAATTTTGAAATGGAGTGTTTTTGAGGCTTTTCTAGTTTTGCTAAAGGAGTCACTCCCGGTGAAGGGATCGTCGGTCCTTTCCTTGTCGAATGAGGTGCGGGATATATCATATATATCACTGTGCAAAGCAAAAACTCTTAAAAGCAATCAAAAGACAAACCGAGTGTGTATCATCTGCCAGTTATTGCTAAAGGAGTCACTCCCGGTGAAGGGATCTCGGTCCTTTCCTTATCGAATAAGGTGCAGGATATATCATATATACCGCTGTGCAAAGCAAGAACTGTAGCTACCTGTTTTATTTTGAAATTCGATTCCACAACATCTTAGGTTTCTTTTATTTCATTAATCTCATTAATGAAGTCCCATCATTTAAGTACCTAAACATCACAGATAAATACGACGTACACTTATGCCATCCGCATTCGCCTCGATGTCCCCTCGTGCACCGTTAGGTCAGGTAACTAACGACAGAGTGGGGCAGGGATAGCGCGGGTGTAAAACATAAGTAACGCCTATATAATATATCATATATACTATATACTGTATCTATCACAGAACATCACATGATCACATCACAGATATCGCAGCAGAAGAAACATATGAAATATTGGATATACTAGGACGTCCGTGTTTTCAATACGAGCCAGTATAAAACACGGATTCCACGGTCGCGATGAATAGCCAAACCCACACCCCTAGACCCCTACGAGAGCGGCAAGCAACCCTACCAATTCTAGAGTTAGGAGACCCGGACTCGACTCCTCGAGTTGGTCTCCCACTGGACTCCAGAACCCGGTTACTTGTGCCCTCCTCCTTGGGTCTATCCTAGTGCGGAAAAGTAAATAATATACATCAACGGTGACAACTTCCGCTACCTGGAAGTGCCCCAATAAAAGAATATTACATACAGATTTTTACATGAATGAAAAAGAAAAACACTCATCTCACATAAAAAACCCCCGGCTATTCAAACACGACGATCCAATATAACATATCCAGCAACACATAACATCACATGTCATCAGCGTAAGTAAACATGCGTATCCCAATTGTCGTTGTCATATAGCAACGAAACCGGCGATATCACATATTATACTTACGGTCACAGAAAAGAAAGTGTAAAACTACAACAGTTGGAATCCGCAATCTCTTCAGACATCGCATGCCTGACCAAATGAATTCTTTAGACATCGCATGCCTAACAATTATAAACCCCGCATTTTAGTCTCATTATCGAAAACTCTTTTCAATATCAAGTCGGGCAATTCAACAAGATTCCCGACAATCTGATCGAATGCTCGTCGCAAACTTTAGTAGGCGGCCGCACCCCCGACGCCGTCGACGAAGTGCACCAAGGCGGAACACCGCTGCCGCGAGCACCCGAACGGATGCTTTCGGCGACGGGGTTCTCCTACAGTCACTTGGTCGGGGCTATAGGGCGAGGCTGTCTATTAAGTTTATCCGGCGAGTATCCGCGTATGCTACGTGATTGCGACGGACTTTTGATCACATCAAAATTCCGTGGCAACCGATCAAGTGAGACTAAAGTGCTATGTTTATAACATTCATTCAGTTATCTCATAACTTGTTGTGAATTCCAATTATTGTATCACATTCCGGATAAATAGAAAATGTTAAACTTTCCGATCGAACAGTCAAACACCCAAGTTTTCCCGATACAGCTCAACACATGAAATAAGTCTAACAACATTCAGTTCGTGCCTCAGTACCAACGGTCCAGCCGTAGAAGGGTCAAGCCAACGCCTCACATGTGGCACGCCGTACTGCCCCAAACCCGAAGGTTCAAAGGACAGTTCAAGACGGTCACATAATCGAGTTAAGGTTTGTTGTCTTCTAGAGGGTCCATCGCGTTACTTGCACTACTTAGAACGTCGTTAAACTACGGAAAAATCCAACACTTGGAAATTTTCCGACAGGGGAAAAATTGGGTATTTATATCCGGTCGAACTTTTTAACATATTCTAAAATTTATCCGGAAAGCCACATAGACAAAATCTGATACTCCGATCGAAACACCGAATTCCCAAAACAACCCCAGAAAATTCAACTCTTGAATAAATATTAAAAAATCCCAGAAAATCCAGCACCAGAAATCATGAATTACTGTACAAACAGTGAATGATGATGTCATCAACTTGCCGCGGAACCGCCGCATAAGCAAGGCTTATGCCGCGGTTCCGCCGCGCATTAGAGCGATCATGAGAAAATTTTTGCGCCGAAATTCTTAGAATTCCCTGCTGAATTTTTAAGAATTTTTAATTTGGAAAAATCCACGTTTTTAGAAAAAGTCCAGAGAGCATTTTCCGGGTTAGGTTTTCGGTTCGATCGGGTTTCAAATGTCGTCTAGACTTCGCCTAAGGCTCTAACTAGGCTCTGATACCAGTGAAAGGTTCCTAGGCACCCTAATGAGGTCTCACAAGGCATCAACCATGCCATTTTCTAAAATTAGAGGTGCCGAGAAACCCTAATACGGACCGTTGGCTAGATGTTTAGACGACAAAGCAAACTAGTTAACACTTAACTACAAGAATACGGAAATACAACCTTTGTAGATTCGTTTCTCCACCTCCATAGCTCCGCAATGAAGTCTCCTCGCTGTCCATATCAAGTCCGGGGCTCTAGCGTCGGCTTCATCGGAGAAAGAGCGGGCTAGGTCATCGACGACGTGCCGAAGATGATCTACGTCGAGGCATCACTAGATCAAGCTCCACCTTCACCAAGCCTTGAAAGCTTGCGAAGGAAACACACTCTACTACTTGGCAAGAGGTAGAGGATGAAGAAATAGGAAGTGGGTAGACTTTAGAATTGGATTTCTCACTTGTTTTCATCAATCACCATTGATGAAGAATGGTTTTCTTCAAGTGAAGAAGATGAAGAAGAAGAAGATAATGATATGATAAGTTTTATGTAAAAAGAAAATAATAAGAATACTTATCATCTCTCAACCATGGTCAAGTGTAGAGAACAAATCATGGTTAGTGGGAATGGTTAGGGTTAAGCATGAGACAAAATGGTCACAAAGTCAAAAGCTTCATGAAGCTTCAATATACAACAAAGTTAGCCACCATTTTCTCTTCATGCTTTATCATTTTCCAAAAAGAATAAATAAATAAATAAATGAATAAAACAAAACCCTAACCATTATCATGTAACCATGGTTTGATCTTTACACAAAACCAAACTAGCATGTATCATCAAACATGATACAATCTTGTGCACAAAAAATATATCATATATACAATGTGCACAAACAAGTGAGAAAATCCATTTAAAGTGAACCAATACTAGTTAATGCAAAGTAATATATCAAATATATAAATATGGATTAAATCATTAAATCAACACTTGATTCAATGATCCGGTCATGTCGCACACAACCGACTAGTATACAATGTATCGGCTTATCGAATCAACGCTTGAATCGATAACTAGGTTATATCGCATACAACCATTCGACACATTGATCGCGAGAATGAAATATGGTATCACATACACGCATTATTCTCGGTCCCGCACATATCTCATATGCGCTCCTATTTCGTTTCGCTTGAGCCAGGAAACCTCTGTGTAGGACTCTAAAGACTCGTCAATACGCCGGCAGCAGGTGATGATCATATCAAACACCCACAAGCCGCAAGCGGTCTGCTAAACGTAACGGCCACCCGGGTATTGAGCGATCAGAAGATCGACGAGCAAGCCCGCTCACACTCCAGTGAATCCAACCAGTAACACTACCGTACAGTCCGGTCTCGTCGTCTGATATGTCGCATATCTTGCCTAAGGGTGGTAAACGTCAGACCCCAATAGCTCGATAAGTCGTGTCGATATGAGGTCTATAACAATTCGAGAAACTACTGGTAACACTTACCAGTAAATCTCAGCAACCCTGGCCAGGGATTTCCTGTTATAGCCAATCGAACACAGCGCAACATCAACCCCCTATACCGGGAGAGACGAATCCCCTCCTATCGCTCATTGCCTCCATGTGACTCGGGACTGTACCCAAAAACCACCGTTTTGCACGCCCTCTTGGACGTGGTAAGGTGGAAATCAAAGCACAGTGGGAACCACACAAGACTCTATGACGATCTCGGGTCTACAGACTAACCTGTACCAGTGTCACCAGAGAACTGCCATCTGACGTGAGGTATAATACCATCTGGGAGTTCTCGGCGAGTCCGTCCAGTGTACCCAGTCTCTACTGAGCACCCGTATATCATCTCTGATGTCAAACACCGATGGATATGGGATCATCCATCGCCCATCTGTATGGGTCGAGAAGGTACACGCTAGTCTACTCTGGTATATCGATGCCCCGTCTCGATACACCCACGACTAGGGACTTTGAAGGATGTACTTATGGACTACCATGTCCCCACTAGTATGATCCTCATCATAGTCCAGGTAGTCAAGTACACATCCTAAGAGCTTTACCAACATGTAATAGAGAGACAATCTGAGTACACGTTAAGGTAAAGAGTAACCAGATAGCATACTATCATGTCGAGCAAGAAAGTCCTCCCTATATATGTCCCAGCATCCACTACAATATACATCCTATGTACAGTAATGGCCTCTAGGGCATACATATAACTAACACTTGCCCCAGGGTACCGCACCGGGTCCACCATGCACCCGCAGACGGTTCATCCTCCTCCTCGAATCGGGTGTATGATACTGCTCAAGAGCCGAGAAAACTCATGGTGGACACCTCTCACATCATAACATGAGAAAACCGTAATTTTCTATCTTTTAGAAATGAAAATGAGTTTATAAAATCCTTGCGGTTTCTCCAAATCCAGAAATCTCATGGAAATATCAAATCCCAAAATCGAGAGTAAATAAACAGTAATTTACCGGCATAAAACCCCATAATATTTCATGACAAATAGATAAATACACATGCATGGATATCTAAGTAAAAGAATGCAATATGTAATTTAGCACATGAAGGCAAGCATACTACTAATATGTTGAACCACCAGTTAGCATGTTATATCAATGAAATACTATTTTTAGTGTGTACGTGACATGGAAATTACCGTTGATGATGTGTGTGAGCCGGCAAGCAAGTGTACATGGAGCTTACACATCATCAGTAATGGTGCTGGTGTCCTGGCAGCATGGGTTTATAATAACAAAAAAAATCACAAGTACAATCATGCAATGCGATAAGAACAACATGAATATATGGAAAAAGGTGTAGTAACTGTAACATATAAGAATATATATTTATATATAAATGAGTCATACAATTTTGGCATTTGAAATAGCACGAATCGGGGTTTTTAGAAAATAAGGGCTACGATGTTTTTAAGAAAAGGTACATCCTTTTAAATATCCGTAGTATCTCTCAACCTGTCTTTTAAATACCCACGATTCGTTAGTTTTGAAGATAAGTATGACTCGAGCCCAGTCTAACATCTACCTGATAAACTACAGGACTAAACTAAGAGACCAATCAAAAGGGTAAGGAAATCCACCTAAGTCTAAGTCGATATATCTAGTAGTCGGCGATCCCGCCTCAATAGCGTCACACACGATAAAATATATAATATGACATCCTCGAATCAAGAGTTCATATCAATCATCATATTTATACCTCGTACGGTAAAATCCATCGTACGACATCCCTAATCGGGGTACGAGTCAATTATCATATATACTTCATCATTCATATGGTATCATCATCATAATATCCTGAATTAGGGGTACCGTTCTAAAGTCTAGAACATACCAATATCATCAAACACACACACACACATATTCGTGTGTATGCGCCCATCGATCCACTATAATATCATGTCGTATACTATATCATGTGCCACATCACGGCTCAATCACTTATCTCTCACGGCATCATGCCCGATCATATCAACTCCTCACCTCATATCATATGCTATCCTCATCATCCGTGTATATGTATATATATATACACATACTCATATATATATATATATATATATATATATATATATATATATATATATCCCCATATACGCACAAGAAATCAAATGTATGCGTGCGTGTGCGCGTGTGTGCCAATCTATACTTTAGGGTTTCGCGACTAAGAAACTAAACTAAAGCACTTTCTCTCTAAGCATTCACGTCTCACATTAACACGCATATATATAAATATAAATTACATTCGCATTCTACCCTACGAAAGTGCGGGGGTGCTATACGCCATCCACCCGACTTCCCCCGTAGATATATATTTACTCACTTGATCCTTGCATGCTGAAGTCGATGTCGCCATTCTCCTCCTTGTCTTCCGAAGTCCATGTGAGGGTGCCTACACATATAAACATATAGTATCATAAACTGAAATCATGCACGAAAACCAAAACGGCACATGAATCGCACATAGGTTAAAACCTATGGCCTATGCATTCAAGAATAACCAAACAGCTCCCGATATCGACGTACAAACGTCAAGTGACCGAGACAAAACACAAATACCAAAGTTCAAGTCTTAAAAATCCGCAAAACCAAAACAACAACTCAAGAAAAAATTTCCAGATTTTGTTCCAGGTGAAATTAACCAATTCTGCACACGGGGTAGGTCTAATTTTCCTAAAATGAAGCCATGGACCAAGCACGAGGCGATTCCATCGCACCAAGGCTACAAATTGCGGCCAAAAGGAGATAATTGGCGGCCAGAACATGGAGTGGGGATCTCAAGTTTTGGGGTTAGCTTCTAGGTTGCCTGTACACCTTTCTGTAATTGCTACTTTACTTATAGAGCCCCCGGGTGATAGCAGATCTCGAAACAACAACACAATTTCCACAAATTTCTGATATCGGGGATTCTAAGTTCATGTCTCGGGGTTTTAATCTCTGGTTTTGTCCAGAATCTTAACACTAAAAGGGGTTTAAGGTCACTACTAAACCTCAATTGCACCATCTCAATTCAAATCAAATCCTAACCTCAACTTGGAATTTTCAAAGCTCACTAAACCTTACTTAAACACTTCTAAACTAAAATAGAAGTTAAAGCAAATGAATTACTATACTAAGGGTGAAGGAAATACCTTATTTGGCAACTCTAGAATTTACTTGACTTGTCCCAAATGTTCAAAATCCCATCTTGTTTAATCCCCCATGCTTGTAGTGAGCTTGTGCACATTTTTTGTGAAGGGAAAAAAGTGTTTTGATATGGTTTTGGGGTTGTAGTAAGGAGGTAGAGGTGGTGGAGGGAGAGGGCAGCCATGGTGAGGAGAGGGAGAAGAAGAAGGAAGAGAATGAAGGGAAGAAGAAATGTCCATGGTCAATGAAGACCCCTCACCCTCTCTCTCTCTCTTGCCCATGCTTCCTTGTCTCTCCAATTCTTTATTCCCTTTTTCTTTTCTTTTCTTTTCTTTATCTTTTTCTTTTTAACCAAAAACAAATAAAACCCATATACATATAAAAGAAAAACAAAGTGCCATGGTTCATAGAAATTGAAAAATGTGTTTTGCAACATGACATGGTGCATGTCATGTGCATAATCACGCTTAATGCATAATTAGTGATTATTAATCAAGTTTAGAAATAAACTTGTATATAATTAATTATAAAGAATTTACAATTTGCCTAAATCATATAGATTCTTTCAAAAATCAATATTTGGAATTAATTTCCAAATATTTTCCAAACTATATGAATATAATCACACCATTTCGTTTAAACCAAAACTCACCTTAATAATAATATTCATGAAATTTATCATTTTAATTATTTAATTTCTCAAAATAATATTTTATTTTTCTGAAATGTTACAGTCTTCCCCCCTTAAATAAATTCGGTCCCCGAATTTAAATTTAAACTCGCCCAAACACTAAAACATTTCAGCGAAACACTCAAGTCGTCGGGGCTTCGAAATCATCAATACTTAAAACACATCTTAGCGCAATGCATGCGCATGAAAAACGAGTATATAACTCAAAATAAAAAACTCCGTCAAGCATCACGCAATCATCGGAGTTATGGTGAAGATACCAATGTCAAAGTCCAATACGAAAACCAACATGACATATATTAAAACTATAACATGCACATAGCACGCATCGTTGTAAGCTCGTAATAACATCTGAAAAGAAATACATGCCAAACCCCTTTTTCAAGTTGCTGTGCGATGCGCGTATCACAGCATAAGTAGCTGACGTTTAGTGTAAGAAAATAACTATATATGTATATATATATCTTTTGTTTAACATTCACGTTCCGCCGTTTTGAAAGTAATTTAGAAGGGCTTCCTTTGTAAAATTTTTCGTGTCATCTCGGACACGTTGGTAAATACTGAGACTATAGCTCCCTTTTTGGAAATCCCTTCGATAACTATCAATGCATGCAAAACATGTTCAGGTACTGTCCTCTGACTAGTCCTGTTCAGTTACTATACCAAATAGTAAATATCATAAAACATACTGCTCTATAAGAAACCAATCCCAAAATGCGTATAAGAATGCCATGTGCGTCTGGTGCGCATAGAAATCGAAATCAATGAATGTGCCATACATGTGCACAGAAACAAAATCTAAGTGCAACGGGTGTGCACGAAAACACCTGTCAAGGGCAACGAGTGTGCCTGACAACAATATCGGGTGCATTTGATATGCATGAAGAATCCCGATTTAGTGCGTCTGGTGTGCACCAAAAATCACATCAAGCGCATCACGTATGCGCAAGAATCCAAATCAAGTGCACAAGGTGCACGAAAACAAATATCGAATATCACAATCGAAATCGACGGTATACAAAAAAACCTCAATCCAAATCAGGCATACCGTGGTGTATAATCTCACAACCATGTGCATCAACGTGCACAAAATCGAAATCAAGTACTAAAAGTGCGTGAAAACTACACCGAAGGATCAAGTCAAAACACATACATATCATATGCGTGAAATCAAAATCAAACATCTCGAACGACGTCAAATAGAAATCGAGTGCAACTGTGGTGCACAAAATCACCTGACATGCAAATAAATTGCCCAAAAACACCGAAATCCAAAATAACGGACACGTGATATTCGAATCACCAAATCGCAAATCGTAAACACTGTCGTCGATATGTCCTTCCTTCGAAGTCGAGAAGGTGTCGGTGTATCCAAAGCTAGCAGAGCAAGATATCTTCTTGCCTCCTGTTCATGGTCTGACGCCTTGTGCCCTTTGGCTCTCATCTCTTACTGTGAATTTCCAGTTACATAACTCCTCGGCTCAATGGCCCAATATAGAAATGATGACGGAAACAGTTCCGTTCTGGCACATCCTCTAAAGATCTCTGGCCAACTATCATGGTCACTCATAACATGTCTCATCGGTGATACCGAACTCTGGCCTACTGGGTGTGCGTAATACGACCGATCCCGGGTCCAAGTCTTCTCGTGTAGTATTTTAGAAAGATCATGTCGGGGTCTCTCCCAATTCTCGTTTCTGCCGAACTGCCCGGAAGTTATCACCCTTTACTAAATCCATTTCTGGTTCTGGAACAGCTCTATACTCATCACGACTCCTTCTGAAAGATATATCTATATTCAATGCCTGTGCATGCGTATCACATCCCTGATGTCAACGGAGTGGAATATCATCTCATCAAAATCCCGTGGCAACCGATCAACTGAGACTAAATTGCTAGATTTATAAAATTCAAATTAGTTTTCTTGTGGATTCCAAGTATTGTATCCCATCACATGATATCCGGACGACGTTGAACTTTTTGATCGATTCATCAAAGTCACATAATTCCCCGAGAGCTCAACACTGGAGCACAGTTTAATAATACCCAGTACATGCCAGAGTACTTATGGACCGGCCGTAGAAGGGCAGACCCAAGCCTCATTAATGGCACCGCGGAACTGCCGCAAACCCTAAGGTTCAAAAGCGGTTCCACGGTCATTATGTCGAGTTAGGGTTTCATTCTTCTAGAGGGTTCACAGAATTACTTGCATGTTTTTCCGAATACCTTAAACTTGGAAAAATGGGTTTCTGACATTCGTTCGTTTCTATCGACTCTCAACGTGCCTGAGTGAAGTCTTCTCTAGCTGAAATCAATCAATCTGATGACCTCGCATCAGAGTATGCAAACGAACCACATGTCCTAATCATTGATCCATGGGTGACTAGCGATCTTCTATCATATCCCTAAGTACAAGCTCGTGTTGCAATAGCTTCAAACATCTGGGGCGATATCTTGTCAGTCGCAGTAACAACTGGCTCATTCGTCCGCACGCTAAACAATGCCTCAATCATCAAGAATAAATGGCGTATTGAAGGTCATCACATTCTAGCCGGCCTCTGGCAGTGGCCCAATCCTCTGGTGCTGATCTGCACGCTCGAGAAATCTTAGTAAAAACAACCCATCAAAATGCTCATGGCGTGAAAAACATAATAAAACGACACATCTATGCAATCGCGTGTCACCGGAATTACGCCCTGGTCAGTCCTCGTCCAAGACGAGCTCATGCTGACTGCAACTCTAGCCGCAGCTCTCTCTGCCCGTGCAATTGTGGTAACAAAAACCACCAACCGATATCGATGAGGATATATCATATGAACGAATAAAATACGATGCAAAGAAATGTACATCCTAAGGTTTCTTAAGCGGAGTAGCGTATTGTAAGTATGCTGCGGAACATACACATAGTACGTCACTTTACTTAAGTCACATACTCCATCAACCAAAGTCAACCAATGCGATGAAAGTTCCGGTCTAATACCCCCTCGACCAAGTCTAAGTTCCGTAAGGTCAAGCCTAGGTTCTGAATATAAATATACTCTCTAGACTTCGCATAGTCAAACCTAAATTCGAACCAAGGTTAAACCTAGTGCTCTGATACCAACTTTGTCATGACCCGAAATGGCACGTAACTGGCACTTGAATCATATGAAGCCTATAGGACCCCACCTAATTCAAGTAAGCCAAAAGCCCAGAAATCTAAACCATTTAAAAAGAGAGTGAAGGGAAATTCATTTAAAAGTTAACATATAAATTTACTTTGAAAGTCGTAGTAAGCACTTTTAAAATGTCAAGTCTTTTCCGAAAATTTCGGCAGAGTTTCCTTTGTAAATACTGGCCCCAAGCGGGTACAAACATGCATAATATAAAGGCATCCCCAAGCGGGAGCTAGCTCTTCGCCAATTGGCGGAAACAACCATGCAAACAATATAATATACAACGCCGAAGGGCGAGGATCAAAACTCTGAAAGAAAACCAACATCCTCAAGTAAACCAGAAAAGAATCATAATAATACAAGCGCGCGACTCTAAGGTCGAACAGTATACAACTGGTCTTCTAAGTCTATCAAATAATACAAGTCTGGTTGATGGAGTTTACTAGATACAACTGAAATAAATAAAAGTGCAACGGTGGTCACGATACAAGTGACTCCACCTACCAAAGCAATCACCTGGGAGGAAGCAGTATGCTAGCAAGACGCAATGAAACCTGTATGGCAAAACCTGCAAGAAACTGTGGCACAATGGGGTGAGTTGCCAACTCGTGAGTAGAAAACATCACCGAGAAGAAATCGTATGTATGACTCTATCCTAGGTCATACAATAAAATCCTCATAATATAATATAACTTGAAGCATCTAATAATGGCCAGGGTAAACATCTAAACATAAGTATGATACCAAGTTCTCGTGTCAGTACCTCAGGAAGCAACATATCACATATATGATGTACTAATGCATTAAGAATGAAAGCATGATACATCTTGTATGAGAAAAACTGTTTTCATATCTCAGTGAGATTTTGTATAAAACCGAAATATCATCAATGAAATCAACAGAGAGTCCGTGTTAAGAATCGACACAAAAATATGTATCCCAATATCTCAATGTCTCAATATCTAGGGCTCCGGCAATCCGGACTGGCCCATAACATCAAATCTCAATATCTCGGGCTCCGGCAATTTGGACTGGCCCCGGGCTCCGGCAATCCGGACTGGCCCAAATCATCAAATCTCACGACTACGTCGGTATCCTCCGGATATCCGCCGCGTCACAAATAATCGGTCGGTAGTGCTCCCCTACCGGGCTCAACGCCATCATCTGCAACCATCTTGCCCCGGGATACCGCACCGGGTCCACCATGCACCCGCAGACGGTTCATCCTCCTCCTCGAATCGGGTGTAGATAATTCTCAAGAGCCGAGAAAACTCATGGTGGACACCTCTCACATCATAACACGAGAAAACCACAATTTTCTATATTTTAGAAATGAAAATGAGTTTATAAAATCCGTACGGTTTCTCTAAATCCAGAAATCTCATGGAAATATCAAATCCCAAAATCGAGAGTAAATAAACAGTAATTTATCGGCATAAAGACCCATAATATTTCATGACAAATAGATAAATACACATGCATGGATATCTAAGTAAAAGAATGCAATATCTAATTTAGCACATGAAAGCAAGTATACTACTAATATGTTGAACTACCAGCTAGCAGGTTATATCAATGAAATACTATTTTTAGTATGTACGTGACATGGAAATTACCGATGATGATGTGTGTGAGCCGGCAAGCAAGTGTACGTGGAGCATACGCATCATCAGTAATGGTGCTGGTGTCCTGGCAGCATGGGTTTATAATAATAAAAGAAATCACAAGTACAATCATGCAATGCGATAAGAACAACATGAATATATGGAAAAATGTGTAGTAACCGTAACATATAAGAATATACATTTATATATATACGAGTCATACAGTTTTGGCATTTAAAATAGCACGAATCGAGGTTTTTAGATTATAACGAATAGGGTTTTTTAGAAAATAAGGGCTACGATATTTTTTAGAAAAGGTACGTCCTTTGAAATATCCATAGTATCTCTCGGCCTGTCTTTTAAATACTCAAGATTCGTTAGTTTTGATGATAAGTATGACTCGAGCCCAGTCTAATATCTACCTGATAAACTACAAGACTAAACTAAGAGACTAATCAAAAGGGTAAGGAAATCCACCTAAGTCTGAGTCGATATATCTAGTAGTCGGCGATCCCGCCCTAATAGCGTCACGTACGATAAAATATATAATACGACATCCTCGAATCAAGAGTGCGGATCAATCATCATATTTATACCTCGTACGGTAAAATCCATCGTACGACATCCTAAATCGGGGTATGGGTCAATTATCACATATACTTCATTATTCATATGGTATCTGCAGGGTTCCCTAGTACGACAGCAAGGTTTCGGGAGGCATCGTCCATGCCAAATTCAAAAATTTACCGTTCTAGCTAACCCTAACATAGAATCGTTAACTAGAAATCGGATGGAAAGTAATGCAAACAACTTTACATAAGAAAGTGAACAAGGAATACAACCTTTGTAGACCGGTCCTTCACTTCATTAGCTCCATGTAGTAGTCCCTTCACTGCGATCATGAAGTCCCAGGCTCTAGAGAGGTTCCCTTGAAGGAACGAACATGCTTGCTTCGAAGTCTTCGAGGCCGAAGATGATCTACGTCGAGGAGAAACTAACCCAAGCTATATCTTCACTAATTATGGAATTAGTGAAGCAAACACGCTATACTAAATGGCAAGTAGTAGATGATGATGAAGTAGGAAGTGGGCTCACTTTAGATTTGATTTTATCACTCATTTTCTTACATCTCCATTGAAGCTAGAAAGTTTTGAGGAAGAAGAAGAAGAAAATATCTCATGACCATTATCCATAGGATAATGGCAACCCTAGGTGAGTTAGTATCATATACTAACCATTGTAGAGAGTTAACCATGGCTAGGTTTAATTGGTTGGGTTAACAAATATGTTAGGTAAAACAAAAGAGTGGACTTGGTCAATGAAGACTACAAGCTTCTACAAGCTTTCAACCATGACAAAATACCACCATTTTGTAATTACTAAAATAAATAAAAACCCTAGCAATTAATCCAAGTATGGTGTAAGTCATACACACATCCTAGTTGCATGTATCATCAAGCATGACAAAAAATTATGTACACAAATATATATCACATATATACTTATGCACAAAGTGAGAAAAAGAAATCATAAGTGAGCTTAATATTAGTTAATGTAATATAATATATCAAATATATAATTATACATTACATTATCAAATCAACTCTTGATTTAATAATCCGACTATATCACATATAACCGACTAATATTTATATGTAACAGCTTATCGAATCAACTCTTGACCCGATAACCCCGCTATATCGCATATAACCGACCAATGTCACAAATCGCGAGAATAGAATATGGTATCTTATATCGTATCAATCTCGGTCCCGCATATATCACATATGTGCTCCTACTCCGTTTCGCTTGAGCCAGGAAACCTCTGTGTAGGACTCTAAAGACTTGTCAATACGCCAGCAGTAGGTGATGATCATATCAAACACCCACAAGCCGCAAGCGGTCTGCTAAACGTAACGGCCACCCGGGTATTGAGCGATCACAAGATTAACAGGAAAGCCTGCCCATACTCCTGCGAATCCAATCAGTAACATTATCGTACAGTCCGGTCTCTTCGTCTGATATGTCGTATATCTCGTCTAGGGGTGGTAAAACGTCAGACCCCAGTAACTCGATAAGTCGTGCCGATATGAGGCTCATAACGGGTCGAGAAACTACTGATAACACTTACCAGTATATCTCTGAAGCAGGCCTAGCCAGGGACTTCCTGATAGCCAATCGAGCAAAGCGCAACATCAACTCCCAATACCGGGAGAGACGAAACCCCTCCTATCGCTCATTGCCTCCATGTGATTCGGGACTGTACCCAAAAGCCACCGTTTTGCATGTTCTCTTGAACGTGGTAAGGTGGAAATCAAAGCACAGTGGGAATCACACAAGACTCTATGACGATCTCGGGTCTACAGATTAACCTGTACTAGTTTCACCAGAGAACTGCTATCTGACGTGAGGTATAATACCATCTAGGAGTACTCGGCGAGTCCGTTCAGTGTACCCAGTTTCCACTGAGCACCCGTATACTGTCTGTGAGTTCAAACACCAATGGATATGGGATCATCCATCGCCCATCTACATGGGTCGAGAAGCTATACGCTAGTCTACTCTGGTATATCGATGCCCTGTCTCGATACACCTACGACTAGGAACATTTGAAGGATGTACTTAACGACTACTCTGTCCCCACTAGTATGATCTGTATCATAGTCCTGGTAGTTGAGTACTCATCTTTAGGGCTTTATCAACATGTAATATAGAGATAATCAGTGTACATGTTAAGATAAAGAGCAACAAAATAGCATACTATCATGTCGAGCAAGAAAGTCCTCCATATATATGTCCAAGCATCCACTACAATATACATCGTATGTACAGTAATGGCCTCTAGAGCATACATATAACTAACAATCTCCAACTTGCACTAGGGCCATCTGTTGTAGTATCCAATACCCAACAATCAGCAGTGGTTGAACCATCTCAAACTCAACCATCCCATAAAAGTCTCTCCTGGGAAATGGTCTTTGTGAGTGGATCCGCCGTGTTGTCCTCTGTATCTACTCTCCTTAACCTCGATCTCCCTGGAGATCATCCATCTCCATGATCAGGTGATACTACCTAAGAATATGTCTGGATTACTGATGGGACGGGGGTTCCTAGGCCAAAACCACAACTCCATTGTCACACAATGGTAGGAACGAAGTTCATCTCATGAACTTATATATATATATATCCAGACTGCCTCTTTGGTAACATCCTTGGTAGCACTGTATCCAGCCTTTATTGTCTAGTATGCCACGATATCTAGCTTGGAACTCTTCCAACATACCTCCCCTCCACTGAGGGTAAAGATAATGCCTGTGACTGACATTCAGTCGACCTTATCACCCTGGAAGCTATCCAGTGATTCTCCTCAGGATCGATTGATACCATCTCACTACACCTAGTGAGAATCCTAATATCCACTTAAATCTATCTCATTGATCCAAAACCCAGGATTTAGGAGGTATCACCTTGATTCTATATGGAGAATCTTTATGATAAGAGGAGATTGACAGAGCGTAGCATAGGAAACTCTTTTCCTTTCAAGAGTATGCCATCTACGTACAGTAAGAGGATCACCACCATACTCCCTACTACCCTTTTTGTATATACAAGGTTCATCTACCATTTTGATAAAGTCAAACACTTTGACTACCACATCAAAACAGATGTTCCAACTCCGCGATGCCTGCTTTAACCTATAAAGAAACTTGCACACGTTTCCGCTGCTCCCACTGTCTACGAAGCCCTCTGGCTGTGTACTTATAGACGCTCTCTTCTAAATCACTATTTAGAAAAGCAGTCATGACACCCAACCGCCAGATATCATAGTCATAGTATGTACCAATGGCAAGCAGGATCCGGATGGACTTAAGCATAGGCACTAGAAAAGGTTTCATCATTATCCACACCTGGTCAGTGACAAGAACCTGCTACAACAAGCCTTAACTTTGAAAGTCTCAACTTTTCCATCTATACCAAGTAATCTTTTCAAGATATACTTGCTCGTGATAGGGACTTAACCCTTCAGATAAAGCAACCAAAGTTCATACTTTGTTGGTGTATATGGATTCCATCTCAGATCGCTTAGCATCCAGCCATTCTCACAGAGTCCCCACTCCTGATGGCCTGCTCGAAACTAGTTGGGTCATCATCTCATGATGCAATCCTCGCTCTTACTGTCATAGAAAAAACCGAAGTATCTCCAATGTGGGTGAGGAACCCTACTAGATCGGCGGAGAGGCTGAGGTTCGTTGGGAACTAATGAATCATCCGGTTCTACCAAATCATCAGCTGCAGTTTTGTATAGCTGGAACTCCTTCCCGTTCTACCTTATGACCACTAATTTCTTCACAAGAAATTCCCTTTCTAAAAGGTGGCATGCTGAGAAACATAACACCTTTGTTCCTTAGTGTGGTAGATGATATTCCCTTGCGAATGCTTGGGATATCCAACAAACTTCCACATAACTGATCTTGCCTCGAGTTTGTCCGGATTTTGCTTTTGACATAGGCCGGACAACCCCAAATCTTAATTTCCTTAAGAGATGGGCTCTTCCCATACCATATCACATATGGAGTGGTAGGCACCTGATTTGGTTGGAACCCTATTCAATAGGTATGCAGCTTCATCAAGTGCATAACGCCCAAAAGGAAATAGGTAACTCAGTAGTACTCATCATAGAGCACACCATATCTCATAAGGTGCGATTGCTCCGCCCCGATACACCGACGTGCTGTGGTTTATACGGAGGAGTAATGCTGAGAGAGAATCTCATTCTCATTTAGAATAGTCTAGGAATTCCGTGCACAAGTATTCTTCTTCCTGATCACATCAAAGGACATAATACTTATACCCATTTTTGTTATTTACTTCTGACTCATATTATGAATTTCTCAAAAGCTTCAGACTTATGTTTCAACAGGAACATATGTCCGAATCTTGAGAGATCATCAGTGAATGTAATGAAGTACAAAGAACCAGTCCTGGCATGTATAGACAGGGGACCTTCATACATCATTATGTATCAATCCCAAGAGTTCATCTAACTCTTTCTCTGTTTCCAATAAATGAAGCTATTATCATCCTATCTTTAAGACATGACTGGCAGGTTTCACAAAATGTAAATTCAAACTGATTTAAATATGCATCTTTATGTAACTTCAGCTAGTCGGGTCGCATTGATATGACCTACTCTACAATGCCTCAAGAAGGATTCGTTCATCTCTGAACTCTTCCTCTTGTGTGTGTTCTGTATGTTAAGAACTGTGGTTTGATTTAGAATGTATATGCTTTTAGATAACGTGCCTGAACCGATCAAATCTTGATATATGAAATGTTCAAAACATTATCCAACAATACAAAATTATATCCTTCTTTACTAAATAAAGAGACCGATATGATTTTGTATATCAGGTTCGGTATCTAATAAAATTCATTCTGAATGAATGTATTTGGTAATACAGGGTGATAACTGCCAACAACTTGGCTGTAACAGTTGCACCGTTTCTAATTTTTGAAACTTATCACCCTTTCTCAGTTCTCTACCTATCTGTAGCCCATGTAACATATTACATATGTGGGATCCTGATCCGGTATCTCATACCCAGGACGTGGAGGATACTGAGAAACAATTCTCGGTAATGAACACAACCGAAGAAGATGCATCATCATGCATTTTCTTCGTTTGGGCGGCACGGGAATTCTGGTAATCCCCTATTTCCTGCTCGGTCTTATAACAATTATAAGTTGGAGCGGGACCAACATTCCCCAGCTCAGTATAACAAGCGGGTTCGGTCAATACATCCATATTATTATTTTGATTAAGGCGTGACATGTTCGCTACCTGGAGAGAGAGAGAGAAGAAAACACTCAGCGTATGCTCTTACAAGATTAGATTGGTTATTATTTTATCTAATCAGGATGGCTCCTATTGTTTTAGTCAAATCTTCCTTCAAAACCTGAAAGGAAAGACTAGTCGGGATTAATTACACTCTACAAGTTCGCCAATCTTTTGGTCAGGCCAGTGTCGGTACTTTGAGGGAGGTTCTCCGTGCTTTCGCACGGACCTAATAAAAATAAACCTCGTTTTTCCCAAGGGCGTAACCCCGTTGACACCTTTCTAGACACCTACTTGATCGGCTAATTGTAATGTGTAAAACTCTCCCTGGAGTAACTCTTACTCGTAGTGGGTATCGGGATCTAACTATCTCATAGGAGGTATGCAATCTCATTGCAAATTTCAACACTTGAAATTCCCGATAATATTTTGCCCCGAGTGATCTATGACCTTGACAAGGTTAACAAACCATAGACCTCAAGTCAAGTTCAACCCGTCATTTCCTGATTGAATTAAACCCACCCGCATAACCCTTGACAAGGTCAACAAGCTCGCACGACTACTCTAATCCAATCGCATCATATGCTTATGCAGATAAGCACTAATCATCTACTGCACACTACGCCTTGACAAGGTCAACAAACGCAACACGAATACTAACTATTACTTATCTGAAATGACGGAGGGCTACGGCAGGTTTTTAAGAAAACCTTTTGCGTAATGAACTTGATATCGTCGTAGAATCGAGTGTTTTTGAAAAGGAGTGCTTTTGAGGCTTTTACTAGTTTTGAAGGGATCTCGGCTCTTTCTTTATCGAATAAGGTGCAGGATATTTCACAAATACCACTATGCAAAGCAAAAACTATAAAAGCAATCAAAAGACAAATCGAGTTTGTAGCATCTGCTAGTTTCGCTAAAGAGGTCACTCCCGGTGAAGGGATCTTTGCTCTTTCCTTATTGAATAAGGTGCTGGATATTCTATAAGGAATACTGCTATGCAAAACCAAAACTAGAGCTACCAGTTTTCGAGACAAGTTTCTACAACATCTTTAGGTTTCTTTTATTTCATTAATCTCATTAATGAAGTCCCATCATTTTAAGTTACCTAAACATCACAGATAAATACAAGGTTTATGCCATCCGCATTCGCCTCGATGTCCCCTCGTGCACCGTTAGGTTAGGTAATTAACGACAGAGCGGGGCAGGGCTAGCGCGGGTGTAAAATATAAGCAACATCTATATAATATATCACATATATTATAAACAATATCTATCTCATCATACAAAGTGATCACATCACAGAATATCGCTGCAGAACAGAACATATGAAATATTAGATATACTAGGATTTCTGTGTTTTAAATTAAGCCTGTATAAAACACGGATTCCACGGTCGTGATGAATAGCCAATCCCACATCCCTAGACCCCTATGAGAGCGGCAAGCAACCCTACCAATTCTAGAGTTAGGAGACCCGGTCTCGACTCCTCGAGATGGTCTCCCACTGGACCCTAGAACCTGGTTACTTGTGCTCCCCGTCTTGGGTCTATCCTAATGCGGAAAAATAAATAATATACAATGGTGACATCATCCTCAATCCGGAAGTGCCCCAATAAAAGAATATTACATACAATGAATTTTACATGAATGAAAATGAAAAACTCTCATCTCACATAAAACCCCCGGCTATTCAAAACACGACGATCCAATATAACATATCATAGCAACACATAACATCACATGTCATCAACGTAAGTAAATATGCGTATCCCAATTGTCGTTGACGTATAGCAACGAAACCGGCGATACACCACATATTACACTTACGGTCGCAAAAAAAAATTTGAAAAACTACAGCAGTTGGAATCCGCAACCACCTTAGACATCATAAACCCAATGCATCACATACTTTGGATTTCATGCCTAACAAAATGAATTCCTTAGACATCGCATGCCTAACAATTATAAACCCCGCATTTTAGTCTCGATATTTAAAACACCTTTTAATATCAAGTCGGGCAATTCAACAAGATTCCCGACATGCTGATCGAATGCTCGTCGGAAACTTTAGTAGACGGCCGCACCCCCCGATGCCATCGACGAAGTGCATTAAGGCGGAACACCTCTGCCGCGAGCACCCGAACGGATGCTTTTGGTGACGGGGTTCTCCTACAGTCACTTGGTCGGGGCTATGGGGCGTGGCTATCTAATAAGGTTACCCGACAAGTATCCGCATATGCTACGTGATTGCGACGGACTTTTGATCACATCAAAATCCCGTGGCAACCGATCAAATGAGACCAAACTGCTAGATTTATAAAATTCAAACTAGTTATCTTATAACTACATTTGTGGATTCCAAATATTGTATCCCATCACATAATATCCGGACGACGTTAAACTTTTCAATCGATTCATCAAAGTCCTATAATTTCCCGACAGCTCAACATTTGAGCACAGTTCAATAATACCCAGAATATGCCACAGTACCTATGCACCAGCCGTAGAAGGGCAGACCCAAGCCTCACTCATGTCGCCACGGAACTGCGGCAAACCCTAGGGTATGACCTCGGTTCCACGATCCAAAAAGTCAAGTTAGTGTTTCATTCTTCTAGAGGGTTCACAGAATTACTTGCATGTTTTTCCGAATACGTTAAACTTGGAAAAATGGGTTTTTGATATTCGATCGAACTTTTTAACTTCGTCTAGACAACATGCGAATAACCCAAAACAATGTTAAAACTACGAATACGAAACACTCTGAATTGATTATAGTGTAAGATTATATCACATGCAAAATTAGCAAAAACAAACAACACCTGAAGCACTAAAACCCAGTCACTGGAACACAGCGAAAATTTCAAGCAAATCCAACAAAAAGTGGCCGACCACAACTACCTTGATCTTGGCCAAAATCCAAGCAAACTGCCTGAAATTTTCATGGTGTTCATATTATATCCCATATAACATTCTGTACCTGTTTAAAAATTTTTTTGATAACTTTTTAGAATCGACAGAAACTATATTTTCGCGTTTCAAGTTTCGGAGTATTTCGGTTTCGTAATCTTAACAAAATCCGTCTAAATTTCAAGCATGGTTCTGATACCACTGCAGGGTTCCCTAGCCCGGCAACAAGGTTTCAGGAGGCATCGTCCATGCTAAGTTCAAAATTTTGCCGTTCTAGCTAACCCTAATATAGAACCGTTAACTAGAAATCGGACGGAATGTAATGCAAACAACTTTGCATAAGAAAGTGAACAAGGAACACAACCTTTGTAGACCGGTCCTTCACTTCATTAGCTCTGTGTAGTAGTCCCTTCGCTGCGATCATGAAGTCCCGGACTCTAGAGAGGCTTACTTGAAGGAATGAACATGCTTGCTTCGAAGTCTTCGAGGCCGAAGATGATCTACGTCGAGGAGACACTAACCCAAGCTATCTCTTCACTAATTATGGAATTAGTGAAGCAAACACCCTATACTAAATGGCAAGTAGTAAAGGATGATGAAGTAGGAAGTGGGCTCACTTTAGATTTGATTTTCTCACTCATTTTCTCACATCTCTATTGAAGCTAGAAAGCTTTGAGGAAGAAGAAGAAACTAACTCATGATCATTATCCATAGGATAATGGCAACCCTAGGTGAGTTAGTATCATATACTAACCTTTGTAGAGAGTTAGCCATGGCTAGGTTTAATTGGTTGGGTTAACAAATATCTTAGGCAAAACAAAAGAGTGGACTTGGTCAATGAAGACTACAAGCTTCTACAAGCTTTCATCCATGACAAAATACCACCATTTTGTAATTACCAAAATAAATAAAAACCCTAGCAATTAATCCAAGTATGGTGTAAGTCATATACACACCCTAGTTGCATGTATCATCAAGCATGATACAAAATTATGCACACAAATATATATCACATATATACTTATGCACAAAGTGAGAAAAAGAAATCATAAGTGAGCTTAATATTAGTTAATGTAATATAATATATCAAATATATAATTATACATTACATTATCAAATCAACTCTTGATTTAATAATCCGGCTATATCACATATAACCGACTAATATTTATATGTAACAACTTATCGAATCAACTCTTGATCCGATAACCCGGCTATATCGCATATAATCGACCGATGTCACAAATCACAAGAATAGAATACGGTATCTCATATCGTATCAATCTCGGTCCTGCACATATCACATATGTGCTCCTACTTCGTTTCGCTTGAGCCAGGAAACCTCTGTGTAGGACTTTAAAGACTCGTCAATACGCCGGCAGTAGGTGATGATCATATCAAACACCCACAAGCCGCAAGCGGTCTGCTAAACGTAACGGCCACCCGGGTATTGAGCGATCACAAGATCAACAAGCAAGCCTGCTCATACTCCTGCGAATCCAATCAGTAACACTACCGTACAATCCGGTCTCTTCGTCTGATATGTCCCATATCTTATCTAGCGGTGGTAAAACGTCAGACCCCCGTATCTCGATATGTCGTGCCGATATGAGGCTCATAACGGGTCGAGAAACTACTGATAACACTTATCAGTATATCTCTGAAGCTTCCCTGACTAAGGAATTCCTGTTATAGCCAATCGAGCACAGCGCAACATCAACTCCCAATACCAGTAGAGACGAAACCCCTCCTATCGCTCATTGCCTCCATGTGATTCGGGACTGTACCCAAAAGCCACCGTTTTGCACGTTCTCTTGAACGTGGTAAGGTGGAAATCAAAGCACAGTGGGAATCATACAAGACTCTATGACGATCTCGGGTCTACAGACTAACCTGTACCAGTGTCACCAGAGAACTTCTATCTGACGTGAGGTATAATACCATCTAGGAGTTCTCGGCAAGTCCGTTCAGTGTACCCAGTCTCCACTGAGTACCCATATACTGTCTCTGATATCAAATGCCAATGGATATGGGATCATCCATCGCCCATCTACATGGGTCGAGAAGCTATACGCTAGTCTACTCTGGTATATCGATGCTCTGTCTCGATACACCTACGACTAGGAACATTTGAAGGATGTACTTAACGACTACTCTGTCCCCACTAGTATGATCTGCATCATAGTCCTGGTAGTCAAGTACTCATCCGAAGAGCTTTATCAACATGTAATATAGAGACAATCAGTGTACATGTTAAGATAAAGAGCAACCAGATAGCATACTATCATGTCGAGCAAGAAAGTACTCCATATGTATGTTCAAGCATCCACTACAATATACATCGTATGTACAGTAATGGTCTATAGGGCATACATATAACTAACAATCTCCTACTTGTACTAGGGCCATATGTTGTAGTATCCAATACCCAACAATCAGCAGTGGTTGAAGTATCTCATACTCAACCATCCCATAAAAGTCTCTCCTGGGAAATGGCCTTTATGAATGGATCCTCCATGTTGTCCTCTGTATCTACTCTCCTTAACCTCGATCTCCCTGGAGATCATCCATCTCCATGATCAGGTGATACTACCTAAGAATATGTCTGGATTACTGATGGGACGGGGGTTCCTAGGCCAAAACCAAAACTCCATTGTCACACAATGGTAGGAACGAAGTTCATCTCATGAACTTATATATATATATATATCCAGACTGCCTTTTTGGTAGCATGCTTGGTAGCGATGTATCTAGCCTTTATCGTCTAGTATGCCATGATATCTAGCTTGGAACTCTTCCAACATACCGTCCCTCCACCGAGGGTAAAGATAATGCCTGTGACTGACATTCAGTCGACCTTATCACTCTGGAAGCTATCCAGTGATTCTCCCCAGGATCGATTGATACCATCTCACTACACCTAGTAAAAATCCTAATATCCACTTAAATCTATCTCATTGATCCAAAACCCAGGATTTAGGAGGTATCACCTTGATCCTATATGGAGAATCTTTATGATAAGAGGAGATTGACTGAGCATAGCATAGGAAACTCTTTTCCTATCAAGAGTATGTCATCTACGTACAATACGAGGATCACCACCATACTCCCTACTACCCTTTTTGTATATACAAGGTTCATCTACCATTTTGATAAAGTCAAACGCTTTGACTACCACATCAAAACAGATGTTCCAACTCTGCGATGCCTGCTTTAACCATAAAGAAACTTGCACACGTTTCCGCTGCTCCCACTGTCTACGAAGCTCTCTGGCTGTGTACTTATAGACGCTCTCTTCTAAATCACTATTTAGAAAAGTAGTCATGACACCCAACCGCCAGATATCCTAGTTATGGTATGTAGCAATGGCAAGCAGGATCCGGATGGACTTAAGCATAGGCCCTGGAAAAGGTTTCATCATTATCCACACCTGGTCAGTGACAAGAACCTTTTACAACAAGCCTTAGCTTTGAAAGTCTCAACTTTTCCATCTATACCAAGTAATCTTCTCAAGATATACTTGCTCCTGATAGGGATTTAACCCTTCAGATAAAGCAACCAAAGTCCATACTTTGTTGGTGTATATGGATTCCATCTCAGATCGCTTAGCATCCAGCCATTCTCACAGAGTCCCCAGTCCTGATGGCCTGCTCGAAACTAGTTGGGTCATCATCTCATGATGCAATCCTCGCTCCCACTGTCATAGAAAAAACCGATGTATCTCTCATGTAGGTGAGGAACCCTGCTAGATCGGCGGCGAGGCCAAGGTTCGTTGGGAACTAATGAATCCTCCGGTTCTACCAAATCATCAGCTGTAGTTTTGTATTGCTGGAACTCCTTCCAGTTCTACCTCATGACTACTAATTTCTTCACGAGAAATTCTTTTTCTAAAAGGTGGCATGCTGAGAAACAAAACACCTTTGTTCCTCAGTAGGGTAGAAGATATTCCCTTGCGAATACTTGGAATATCCAACAAACATTCACAGAACTGATCTTGCCTCGAGTTTATCCGGATTTTGCTTTTGACATAGGCCGGACAACCCCAAATCTTAACTTCCTTAAGAGATGGGCTCTTCCCATACCATATCACATATGGAGTGGTAGGCACTTGATTTGGTTGGAACCCTATTCAATAGGTATGCAGCTTCATCAAGTGCATAACGCCCAAAAGGAAATAGGCAACTCAGTAGTACTCATCATAGAGCACACCATATCTCATAAGGTGCGATTGCTCCGTCCCGATACACCGACGTGCTGTGGTGTATACGGAGGAGTAATACTGAGAAAGAATCTCATTCTCCTTTATAATAGTCCAGGAATTCCGCGCACAAGTATTATCCTTCTTGATCACATCAAAGGACATAATACTTATACCCGTTTTGGTGAAGGAAATACCTCATTTGGCAACTCCAAAATTTACTTGACTTTCCCCAAGTGTTCAAAATCCCATCTTGTTTAATCCTCCATGCTTGTAGTGAGCTTGTGCACATTTTTTGTGAAGGAAAAGAAGTGTTTTGATGTGGTTTTGGGGTTGTAGTGAGGAGGTAGAGGTGGTGGAGGGAGAGGGCAGCCATGGTGAGGAGAGGGAGAAGAAGAAGGAAGAGAATGAAGGGAAGAAGAAATGGCCATGGTCAATGAAGACCCCTCACCCTCCCTCCCTCTCTCTCTCTCGCCCATGCTTTCTCGTCTCCCCAATTCTTTATTCCTTTTTTCTTTTCTTTTCTTTATCTTTTTCTTTTTAACCAAAAACAAATAAAACCCATATACATATAAAAGAAAAACAAAGTGGCATGGTTCATAGAAATTGAAAAATGTGTTTTGCAACATGACATGGTGCATGTCATGTGCATAATCACGCTTAATGCATAATTAGTGATTATTAATCAAGTTTAGAAATAAACTTGTATATAATTAATTATAAAGAATTTACAATTTGCCTAAATCACATAGATTCTTTCAAAAATCAATAATTGGTATTAAGTTCCAAATATTTTCCAAACTATATGAATATAATCACACCATTTCGTTTAAACCAAAACTCACCTTAATAATAATATTCATGAAATTTATCATTTTAATTATTTAATTTCTCAAAATAATATTTTATTTTTCTAAAACGTTACACACATGGAGGCAGCGAGCGATCGTCAGGGATTCGCCTCTCCCGGTGTAGGGAGTCAATGTTGTGCTGTGTTCGGTTGGCCATTACCATAAGTCCCTGGCCAGGGCAGATGAGACTTATTGATCGGAGATCAGTAGTTTCTCGGTTGGTAATGAGCTTGACACCGACATGAATTATTGGGTTATTATGTGTCTGACGTTATCTACCCCTCTAGACCCTGTATGTGATACTTTTAGACGAAGAGACCGGACTGTACGAAGATTGTCACTTACAGGCTCTGTAGAGATACTGATGAGTTTGCTTGTTGACCTTCCTTTTGTTCAATAGCTGGGTAGCCGTTATGTACATCTTGTGCTACTGTCAACGTATTGTCGAGTTTTTAGAGTCCCACACAGAGAGTTTCTCGGTTCAGACGAAACGATGTAGTGTGCGTATTTTTATATGTACTGAAAGTATTTGCTTGCACCGCGACGGGGTTTAAACAGGCATCACACATGCAATTTAAAAAATTTTGGGTGCTACCGAACACTAACCAAGATCTTAACTAGAATATTAGGGTTTACTATGTTGATATCAACTAAATTATAAGAAGTGAAAAAGACTATACCCTCGTAGATCGAGTCCTTCACTTCACAAGCTCCGGGTTGTAGTCCATGCGACTTTACTTGGAATTTGATCGAGCTTGCTCTGAAAACCTTCGTGCCGAAGATGATCCACTCGAAGCTCCGCAATCCAAGCTACCTCTTCACTAAACACTTTGGTGAAGGAAACACGCTAAACTTGATTACTAATCAAGTGTATGATGGTGAAGTAGGGTTTGTTTAGCTCACTAGGCCACTCACAAGCTCAAGGTTTCACAACACATATGAGGGATTTGAGCTTGGAGGTTTGAGGAGGAAGATGATGGGATCTAAAGAGCAACTCAAGATAGCAAGGATAAAAAATGATCAACCCTTGAAGAAATAAAGTGAAGAATGGCTTATCAATTCTCACAATAATTGAAACATCCAATATCCATCAATAAACAAAAGCAACCATACCTCAATAGTGAGTCAAAACCAATAGAATAATGATAAAATCCATGCTTCACCCATGCTCCTCATTTCCATATTTTTTTCTATTTTCCAAAAATAGAAAATCCATGCCATGCTTCATTTTAATATATATATATATATTATGAAGAATAATTAGTGAGCTAATAATATTAGTTAATATATAACTATATCAAATATAATATATATTAAATTATCAAATCAACACATGATTTAATAATCCGGTTGTATCACATATAACCGACTAATATCATTTATCTGTATATCACATTATCAAATCAACACTTGATTCAATAATCCGGTTATATCTCATATAACCTAACTGATAATAAATAACCACCAGATTATAATATGGTATCACATACTCATATTTAATCAGGCCCCCGCACATATCAGCATATGTGCCCTACTTCGTTTCGCTTGAACCAGAAAACTTCTGTCTGGGACTCTAAAGACTCGTCAATACGCCAGCCGTAGGTGATGATCATATCAGTCACCCACAGGCCGTCAACGGTACTAGCTAGACGTAACGGCTACCCAGGTATTGAGCGATTAGAAGATCAATAAGCAAGCTTGTCCAAACTCCCATGAAGCCTATAAGTAACGCTTACCATACAGCCCGGTCTCTTCGTCTGATATGTCGCATATCGAGTCTAGGGGTGGTAAAGTCAGACCCCAGTAAGTTGATAAGTCATGCCGATGTATGGCTCATAACGGTTCGAGAAACTACTGGTAACTCTTACCAGTAAATCTCATCAGCAGCCCTGGCTAGGGACTTCCAGTTATAGCCAATCGAGCACAGCGCAACATCAACTCCCAATACCGAGAGAGAGATGAAACCCGTCCTATCGCTCATTGCCTCCATGTGACTCGGGACTGTACCCAAAATCCACCTGTTTGCACGAATCCTTTAAGCCGTGGTAGGGAGGAAATCAAAGCACAGTGGGAGCCACACAAGACTCTATGACGATCTCGGGTCTACAGACTAACCTGTACCAGTGTTATCAGAGAACTGCTATCTGACGATAGGTATAGTACCAACTAGGAGTTCTCGGCGAGTCCTGTTCGGTGTACCCATTCTCTAATGAGCACCTGTGTACAATCTTTGATGTCAAACACCAATGGATATGGGATCAACCATCGCCCCCATACAGGGTCAAGAAACGTACACACTAGTCTACTCTGGAATATCGATGCCCTGTCTCGACATACCCTCGACTAGGAACAATTAAAGGATGTGCTTGTGGACTACCCAGGTCCTAGTAGTATGATCCACATCATACTTTTCACGCCCCACTTCTCGGTGTACGGGCAAGGGGACGCGACTGGGTCCGCTACGTATTTACTCCGAAGTAAACACGCTAAGCGTATTTAAGCAATATAACGTAAAAATGTACACAAGAGGCAGGAATATAAATTAACAGCAACTTTTATTTATTTAAAAATTCTTTACAAGTACAACTGGAAATGTAAATACAAGTCTGGAATGCAATGCCTAAACAATGGCATGAACTGAAAATAAAATGAGTACAAGTAAAGTCAATGCTCAGGGTCTTCTGTGAACTGCTCCAAGTGCTCTTGGCTTGTAATACCTTAGAATGCGATTAGTGTTAATTAAGCGATAATGCGGGTTTTTAGCAAAAAAGTTAACCAAAATAGTTTTCTCATATTTTATAAAAATTAAATAATATTTTATTATTATTTGTTTTGGCTTGCACACACTTGTGTATGTTAACTTGGGGGTTATAGAGGTGTTAACCATGCTTAAATAGCCATGGCACCCTAAACCTTTTTTTAAGCCATGTTAACCCATTTCATTATTCTTTGACTAAGAGTTATTCTTTTGACTTGAGAGAGAGAGAGAGAGAGAGAGTTGACAATGAAGAGTGATGAGGCATGTGCAAGCATGGGAGTTTTAATGAGGAGAGAGAAGGGCATGGCTCACTCCTAACCTCACACCCTCATTTCCCTCATCCCTCACTCATACACTCCCTCCTTCTCACCTCACTCTCTCATTCTCAATCATTCTCCTTCTCATTCCCTTCCCCAAACTGAAACCTACCTAGTTTCATCACTAAACCAAGTCAAATCTTCACTAAACCTCATCAAAACCCCCACAAAGTCAAGTTAAGCCTCTAGAGATGACTTGGAGCATGGAAAGCTAGGGTTTTCGAGCAAGTTTGGTAAGGTAGTGAACTCTAATTGTTAACTAGGCCTTTAAGATGTTGTGTTGCTTAGTAGTTGCTGTTTAGAACACTAAAGTTATATTTTTTGTGCAATATCGTATTTTTGATGATATATTGGTGTCTCTGTGATCTACTATCACTACGATAGGTTACTGTAAAATCTAGTAATGTAGTAGTATTGTGTTAGAAGCCCTGAGTATTCACCTGAAACCCGGACTTAACCCAACCTAGTTAACCCAGAGAGATTTGATGAAATTCCGGCGTCACCGGATTTTTGGTGGCTTGGGGAGTTGTGGTTTTGAGGGTAGCTGTCTGTAGGTTATCCTGGGTGTTTGGTACTGCTTGATTTTCCTATTTTGTTTGTAGGCAAAATCTGGGACCACTTTGCTAGTTTCTAGTGTTTCGGCAACTTGCGTTACGGTATCCGACACGGTTCGCGTACTTTGTGTAGCTTGCTGCACTTAGGTTTGATTTAGGATGTCCCTACACACGTTAGCCACTAAGCTAACACTTGAGAGTTTGTAGGAGTCAGTGCGTTGATCTAAACGTAGTTTGTATGTATTATTGGACGGTTTCTAAGTTGCACTTGTTGTATTTTGTGTGATATTAGGATCGATTGCGGGGACTTCGGACGCTATAAGGAAAGGAAAGCAGGTGGTTGGATTTACCTAGCTCAAGATCATCGGTGAGTAGATTTAACATCTACGGGGGAATCGTCCGTATGGCGTTAAGCGTCGAGGGCTAGATATGATGTTATAGCCACATGTTTATATGCATATGCGTTGATTGTGCATAAGCATCATTTGCATACCATTACTTGTTGTACATTAACTTAGTACCTAACTTAGTACCTATTGGACACTGCATCATTACTGACGGTTCATGTAGCACGAGCACTGAATTGTATGCCACACACACATCGTTGGTAATTACCACGGCACGCACAACATATACATATATGTGGTACTACATTCGTTATTGACATTGAGGCTGTTGTTCTTGTACCACCTTACTAAGGGAATATGTATCGTACCGCCTTCATTATTATCAATAGTTGGACGTTGATTCTTGTTCTATTGCGCATATGAATTGCATCATGCATACATACATACATGCATACACACATACCTTGCTATAGCTATATATACACCTTTATATGATGTTGTATTTGACTTCGGGGACTTTGGGAACCGCATGATATCTTTAAAAACTTGATTCATTTAAAACAACGGGTTTCCCTTGATATGCTCATATTACTGTTCTATGTTTCATACATCATATTTCATGGATTTACGCATTGAGATACTGATTTCATGTGATTTATGGATTTGAGAACTGTGGTTATATTTCAAGAAAGTATGCGTTGTTTTGAAAACCTGGTTTCTCTTGTTATGATATTTCGATGCGTCCACCATGAGTTTTCTCGGTTCTGAGATTGGTTTTCGAAACCCGATTCGAGGAGATGGATGATCCATTTGTGGGTTCATGGTGGACCCGGTATGGTACCCCGGGACAAGAAAGGTATGTTGTGCAATAGACGATGAGCCTGGCAGAGGGACTACTACCTATCGGTGATAGTTTGGACCCGGCAGTTATCCGGAGGATACCGACCGGAGTCTTGAGATGATATGGGCCGATCCGGACCGACGGAGCCCGAGTTATGTGGATTTACGTGTCGATGTTTGACACGGATTTTCATGATGTTTCGAGTGTCGATGTTAGGCACTCAGGTTCCATGAGATTTACGAATACGAGGGCCGATCAGAGTGACGGCGCCTGAGGTATTGGGATTTGGGGTGTCATTGATGGACACCGGTTTTTCCACGATGATGATTCATTGATGATGATTATGTTTTATCCCCCACTCAAGATTATTTGATATGCATTGTTTCATGTAGTTGTAGTACCCTGATGGTGTACCTTGATCATGATTATTGCATATCCATATTGCCATACTTAGGCTATCAGATTGCATGTGATAGATTATCGCTGTTCGTGCATACTTGCGATTATCTGTATGATGTTATTTACTATTCACAAGTTGGGAACTCACCCCCGTTGTGCCACAGTGTTTTGCAGGCTTGACCATCAGAGTGGTCGCGGAAGGGCTCCTTATTATATCTATTTCTGCGGATACCGCTACGGTTGGCTGTGAGGCCTTTTTGGTTTAGGTGGGTTACGGTTATCCGATTACATCTATTGTATATCTCATTGTATCTAGTACTCTCCATCTACCCCTTTCATGTATTGACTTAGAGACGAGTTGTGAGGATCGATATAGTATTATATGTGACTCTGGGTGTCGTGCTCGTGTGAGCCGGCTTTTCTTATACAGCTTTATCTCTTTATGCTGTTTTCATTTTTTTGTTGTCTATTTCTTCGCTACGGCGTCATATATATGCTTGTGGTGATTGTTTTCCGCCTTGGGCGTGATTTGCTCCCGTTTGGGAATGCTTTATTTATATCCTGTGTTTGTACCCGTTTCGGGGCTAGTTTTACAAAGGAGGTGCTGCAAAATTTTTTAAGAAAATAAACTTAAGTTTTAAAATTTTTACTTGAGATTTCCAAATGTTTTAACAATGTTTTATCACTTACTTCTTTTTATGGTTTAGATTTCTGGGTTTTCGGCTTACTTAAATTGCGTTACGCCTGTTGACGTGATGTGGTTTAAGTGCCGGTCACGTTCTTAAATTGGGTCGTGACATGGCTGGTCTTGAACTCTTCAGAGTCGGGTCCTCCTGACAACATTCCAATGAAGAAGAGAAATAGGAATGTCGTCAGCGAACAATCGCTCGGTAAGTCCCAAAGAAAGAAGGAGAAGCATAGACAGAGAACAGAATAGGTGAAGTAGATATGTTATATTTGTTATACTAACGTAATTGTTGTAGCTTGGTACAGAATATGCCAATATATACGAGAGGAGTCCAACTTACACCGTGGACTTTGGTAACGCGTAGGATAAGGCTCCGTCGATAATACCACGGAACAACGACATGGATGTAATTACGTCTTTTAGTGACCACCTCGTGCCACCTTTAACATGTTCCGTAGCAGTCTACCCCTTTATAAACCCCGTAATGTTTATTGTATTGATTGTATTTATTGTACTGATTGTATTGTATTGTCTTGTAGTAAATGGAAGACTATCCGAAACCATGATATCAGTAAATGAAATGGATATAAATGGATAGTCATGTAATCAGAGTATATCCATGGTTCGGTTCAGTCATGTTCAAATTGATATGGATTGTATTCTGGTATTCGTGGATTCATGTTGTATTGTAGTTATACTTGAATTGAATTCAAGTCAGATTATTTCCATATTTGACCTTGACTCGAACCGAGTCAGACACTTTGAAAAGAAATTGAAGTCCTGAATTAGTTTTGATGTTATCGGTAATTGCTGCACATGGACGGCAGAATTTGTGTCTTTTTCCAAAACAATTACCGTATCGATAACACCGTTTTTAGGTTGTTTACTTTTGTAACAACTCCAATTTTAGTGTACATAGAATTCATTTAAAGTTAATGTATATTTGGGGTATTTACAATTCCTGTGAGTACTATAAGAATTTGATTTACTTTTGAACAACAAGAAAGAGCTTGTAGCTCATTGGTAAGACCTTGCACTGCTGAACCAAAGCACCAGAGTTCAAATCCCATCAGCCACATATTCTTTTATTTAATTTTATTTTAATATTTTAGAAGCCCAAGAGTCTACAAGAGCACAACACGTAAATTGAAGAGTCACACATAAAACAAACGAGTGCACTGCAGTAGACCAACCGACCCCGACACGTGTCCCCAAAACGAGCCCCAACTCGTGACTCGGGCCGGCGCCGCCGGTCCAACTCAGAGCAAACCCAAATTTTATTTAACTCTGGCGACCCTTGGACTCCCCCCATGACTCCTGTATTATTTGTTTTTCCTGCACATTACAGAGCACATTAAAACACACATTTAATCTATTTTAATACACCCTTTCACGACCCTACAACCCTAATTTTTCCTATAAATACCACCCTCAAATCACCGCTCCTCACTCCCAAATCCCTGCCCAAACTCTCAAGAAAATTACCAAGTCTTTTGTGTGCAAGTGGAATTAGCATAAGGGCGAAGCTCCAATGAACTTCCGACGACAATTCAAGGAGTTTCCGACGACGAAACGACGTACCGGCAACTTCCATCTCTTCCTCTTTCTCTCCTATAGCTAATCATCCAGTAAGTCCCTTCTTCTCCTTCTTTTCTCTATTCTAAAAACATTCAAAACTAAAACCCGACGGAAACGGAGTTAGTCCGACTTCCGATTCGGTTTTCTTTAAAAACTACAATTTTTCTTAATCAAGATACCTTCATATCATCACACATTTTTCATTAAACATTAATATACATCTTTAACAAGTTTCATCACAAGAGATTGTTATATGCATATTTTATCACAATTTTACATTAAAATACCACAAACTTTAGTTTCCGACATAAACTCTATAATACCTTTATACCTTTAGATAACTCACGAGGTAATGACCTAGCTCCTCAAAACAAACATATCTAACATAGCACGATGGAATTTGGGAACATAGATTTGGGAAAATACGACTTTACATATAACTACCTTCAACTTATAAAACCTTTTTCTATAAAGAAGTGTATTTAACAAATCTTTGCAATTGCGCCTCTAAAACCCATTTTGGGGAACCTGTTCGGTATGGTGCGGATTATCGTATATCCTCAGGCCTAGTAGAGTGAGATGCAGACCTCCGCAAGGAGCATACGACCTCGGAAGATTTTAATACATTTTCCTTTAGAAAAATGTGATTTCTATTATAAATAAAACTTATATTTTTAATAAATAAATATATATGTAATTAATATCAAAATATCTATTTTTAATATTTATAATATTCCACATTTCCAAAATTCAAGAAAAAAACATTCCATTTACAAGAAAATACCATACAATTCTAATATTTCAAATAAATACCTTATGCTTTAAAACTAGGTCATATTCACTTGAAAATTCACATTGAATAAATGATACATCTATGAAAACTCTAAAGACGATAATTAAATACTTGAGGTATAGTTTTGAAAGTATAACAAAACTGTTTTACATAAACCTCCCTCAAATTATACTAAAATTATAATAAGGACCTTAGTAAATATAGGTTTAAGCGGGACCAGTCTCTTGAGCCTCAGGGAGGCGGAGATATGGGTGCTTGCCTATTTATGGTAGACAACTTAACAAACGGTGTTATCAACACGATAATTATCTTTGAAAAATACACAAATCCTGCCGTCCATGTGCAGCAGTTACCGATAGCACCAAAACATAATTTAGGATTCAATTTCTTTTCTAATTGTCTGACTCAGACTGAGTCTCGATATAATAAATCCGACTTGAATATGATTCAAGTATAAACTACAATTCAATATGAATCCATATACTCAATCTGTTCACTCTATTCAATTTATATTGACTGAACCGAACCATGGATATATTCCATGTACACGATCATTGATTATATCCGTTCCATTACTGATATCATGGTTTCGGTAAGTCATCCATCTATATACAATATACAATTCAAATAATACAAACAATACAATCAAGACATCGCGGGGTTTATAAGGGGTAGACTGGTATGGAATGTGTTAGAAGTAGCACGAGACAACAACCATAAAGACATCTAACCTGAATTCAATTGCCGTTGTACCGTAGCTGAACGGTTCCTTGTACTCCATATACCGTAGTCTCTGGTCTAGTGAGACTCCTCTCGTATACACTGGCCTCTTTTGTACCAAGCTACAAACAACAGCGTTAACACTAAATACACCATTATAACAATATACTATCTATTCTGTCTATTCCATTTTACGGGACTTACCGAGCGATTTGTTCGCTGACAACATTCTCTTTCTTTTTCTTTGGATTGTCGTCAGGTGATTCAGACTCACTGGAGATCGAGCCCACCAGCGAGGATTTGGACCAGCTAGCTTTCGACCCAGAGCTTTAGATTCCTTGTACACATTTACATTCTGTATTTTCCATTTCTGTTATGCCACTGTTTAGGTATTGCTTTCCATTCCATGCATTTACTTTTCAGATGTATTGTAAAAAAAAATGTTAATAAATAAAATTGCTGTTTATTTACATCCTGTCTCTTGTGCATTTTACTTATATGGCTCAGATACTCTTAGCGTGTTTACTTTAGAGTAAATATGTAGCGGCCTCGTCCCGTCCTCTGCCTATATACTGGGAAGCGGGACGTGACAGCTTTAGATAGGCAAGCACCCATATTCTCCGGCCCCCTGAGGCTCAAGAGAACTGGTCCCGCTTAAACCTATGTTTACTAGGGTCCTTATTGTAAATTAATATAACTTGAGGGGGTTTTATGAAAAATAGTTTTGATATATTTTCAAAATAAACCTCAAGTATTTGATTATCATCTTTAGGGTTTTCATAGTTGTAGTTTTTATAATAGTGAAATATTCTAGTGGATATAACTTAGATTTCATTGTATATGGTATTTTAATGTAATAATGGAATTGTATTGAATTGTAATAGTAGTTTCATGAAATTTGTGATTCCTTTGATTTAGAAAACTTGGAATATATATATATATATAATATTTAAAGTAGATATTTTGATAATATTTATATATCTAATATTTATAAAAATATAGAATTTATTTATTAAATAAAAATCACGTTTTTCTTAAAAATTGCATTAAAAATTCCATTGAGATCGAATGCTCCTTGCGGTGGTCTGCATCTCACTCTACTAGGCCTGAGGATATGCGATAACCCGCATCATCTCGATTGGGGTTCCCCAAAATGGGTTGTAGAGGCGCAATTGTAAGGAATTTAATTAGCACACTTTTTAAAGAAAACGGTTTTGAATGTTCAAGTTATTTATTCGTAATCTCGTATTATCCCATAAACTAGAGTCCCAAAATTCATCGTGCTATATAAAACATGTGTGTTGTGATGAGGTAGGTCATTACCTCGTGAGTTTTCTAAAGGTAATACGGTTAAATTGGACAATTATCAATTGTATGTAACATGATGGCATTTTACTGTAAAAGTGAAATAAAATTTGCAACATGAATTATTTTGAGATGAAACTTGTTCTAATATGTTTATTTATATTTTTTGAGCATTATGAGGGAGTATGATATTTTATTATTTAAGAAAAATGGAGTTTTTAAAGAAAAACGTATCGGAAGTAGGAATAACTCCGGTTCCGACGAGTTTTGAAAATAAGAAGTTTTAGAATAGAGATGAAGAAGGGGAATGGGGACTTACAGGTTATAAAGGAAGAGGGTAGAAAAAGGAAGCTTTCGGAACCGTCGGGGCGTTGTTTCGTCGCCGGAATCTTCCCGAAACTTCGCCGGAATCTTACCTTTTGCTAACTCCACTTGCACAACTTAGGACTTGTAAATTTTAGAGAGTTTTTGTAATGAAATTCTGAATGAGGAGAGGTGAAACGTGGTGTGGTATTTATAGGGAAATTACGGTTTAGGGTAATGAAGAATAGAATTAAAATTTGCATTAAAAATGAATTAAAAAGAGGAATTATCACTCTCTGGATGTTTTCAGAGTAAACATACAATATGGGGGTAGTGGGGTAGGCGAAGGGGTGCCAGGGAAAAAATTGTGGAGCATTACCTACGGGGGGCCCGGCGGTGTCGATCTTGGCCTTGAACTCGCCGGCCAAATTCCAGTGATGGTTGGTGAGATTTTGGCCACGTGTTGGTGTCGTTTGGTATAACTCAGTGCACATGTTTATTTAATCCGTGACTCTTCATTTTACGTGTAGTGCACGTGTAAACTTTTGGGCTTATAAAAGATTAAAAGAAAAATCAATTAAAAATATATGTGGCTGGGGGGATTCGATTACAGGGTTTACGTCACAGCAGTGCAAGGCTTTACCAATGAGCTACAAGTGCTTTCTTGCTGTTCAAAAGCAAATCATATTTATAACTTGTACTCAGGCTTAGGTACTCTTTTCTGCAATTTTAAAAAAATTCTGTACAGAAAGTTTAGGGTTGTTATAATAGTCTTGGTAGTCAAGCCTACATCCTAAGGGTTTTATCAACATATGTATGAGAGACAGTATAATAATACCAGTGAACATGTTAAGATAAAGGCAACCAGATAGCATACTATCATGTCGAGCAAGAAAGTCCTCTCTATATATGTCCAAGCATCCACTATAATATATATCAATGTACAATAATGATATCTAGGGCATACATATCCCAAACAATCTCCCACTTGCACTAAGGCCAGTTGTTGTAGTATCTCATACCCAACATCCCAAATAGTCTCTCGAATCGCGTTTGGGGGAGGGCCTTCGTGAGTGGATCCGCTACATTATCTTTCGTGTCAACTCTCCTGACCTCGATCTCGTGGCGATCAACTATCTCCCGGATCTAGTGATACCGCCTAAGAATATGTCTGGATCTCTGATAGGACCAGGGTTCCTTGGCAAAAGCCACATCTCCATTGTTATCACAATACACAGGTATTGGATGCTCAATAGATAGAACCACACCAAGTTCAGCTATGAACTTCTTCATCGAGACAACCTCTTTGGCAGCATCGTTGTCAGCGATGTATTCAGCCTCCATCGTCGAGTTTGCTACGGTATCTTGCTTGGAACTCTTCCAACATACCGCCCCTCCATTGAGGGTAAAGACAAAACCTAAGATTAACTTACCGTTTTCCTTATCACTCTGGAAGATCGAATCGGTAAAGGACTCCACCTGGAGTTCACCGTTACCATACACCAAGAATATCTCTTTAGACATTCTCAAGTACTTAAGAATGTTCTTCACAGCTGTCCAGTATTTCTCCCCAGGATCTGATTGATACCTACTCACTACACCTAGTGAGTAAGCTACATCTGGTCTGGTACATAACATAGCATACATGATTGACCCGACTGCCGAAGCATAGGGTATCCCTTGCATGAGTGATTCCTGAACAAGCGGGTACATTACCATGCTTAGAATCTTCCATACTAAACCTCTTTAGTATGGTGTCAACATACCTTGATTGGGACAATCCCAACATCCGTCTAGATCTATCTCTATAGATTTATATCCCCAGGATGTAGGAGGCATCACTTAGATCTTTCATGGAGAACATGTGTGATAAGAAGAGCTTGACCGAGTGTAGCATAGGAACATCGTTTTCTATCAAGAGTATGTCATCCACATACAATACGAGGAAAACAACCTTACTCTCTACAACCTTCTTATATATACATGGTTCATCTACATTTTTGATGAAGTCAAACTCTTTGACAGCTTCATCAAAACAGATGTTCCATCTCCGCTATGCCGGATTTAATCCGTAGATTGATTTAAGCAACTTGCACATGCTTCCGCTGCTCCCACTGTCTACGAAGCCTTCTGGCTATGTCATGTACACGCTCTCTTCTAAATCACCATTTAGAAAAGCGGTCTTGACGTGCAACTGCCAGATTTCGTAGTCATGATATGCAGCAACGGCAAGTAGGATCCTGATGGATTTAAGCATAGCACTGGAGAAAAGGTTTCATCATAGTCGACACCTGGTCGTTGACGAAAACCTTTTGTTACAAGTCTAGCTTTGAAAGTCTCAACTTTTCCATCTACACCAATTATCTTCTCAAGATCCACTTGCTCCCGATGGGTTTTACCCCTTCAGGAGCAATTTCCAAAGTCCATACTTTGTTAGTGTACATGGATTCCATCTCAGATCACATAGCATCCAGCTGTTTCAAATAGTCTCCACTTGTGATGGCCTGCTCGAACTAGTTGGGTCATCATCTTCCATAATGCAATCCTCGCTCTCACCGTCTATGAGAAAATTGTAGTATCTCTCAGGTAGATGAGGAACCCTACTAGATCTGCAGAGTGGCTAAGGTTCATTAGGGAATATTGAATCCTCCGGTTCCACCAAATTGTAAGTTATAGTTTGTATTGCTGGAACTTCTTCCAGTTCTACCTCATTGCCACTGATTTCTTTCAAAAAAAATTCCTTTTCTAAAAATGTGTCATTTCGAGAAACAAACACCTTTTATTTCTTGGTGTGGTAGAAGATATTCCCTCTCGTTTGTTTGGGATATCCTATAAGCTTGCACAGAACTGACCTTGCCTTGAGCTTGTCCGGATTTTGCTTTTTAACATAGGCCGGACAACCCCATATCTTAGCTCGTTTAAGAGATGGTCTCTTCCCATTCCATATCTCATATGGAGTGGTAGGCAACGGATTTGGTCGGAATTCTATTCAACAGGAATACAACTTTTTTAAGTGCACAACCCCAAAAGGAAATAAGCAACTCAGCATTACTCAACATAGAGCGTATCATATCTAATAGGGTGCGATTCCTCCGCTCCGATACTCCGTTGTGCTGTGGTGTATACGGAGGAGTAAGCTGAGAGAGAATCCCATTCTCTTTTAAGTAGTCTCTGAATTTCGTGCTCAAGTATTCTCCTCCCCGATCATATCGAAGGATTTTAATACTTTTACCCGTCTGGTTCTCAACTTCGTACTTATATTCCTTGAATTTCTCAAAAGATTCAGATTTGTGTTTCAACAGGAACACATGTCCGAATCTTGAGATATCATCGGTGAATGTAATAAAGTACGAGCAACCATTCCTGGCATTTGTAGACATAGGACCGCATACATCACTATGTATCTGTCCCAAGAGTTCAGTAGATCTTTCTCCGTGTCCAGTAAACGGAGATTTGGTCATCTAGCCTTTGAGACATGACTGGAAAGTTTCATAAGATGTAAATTCGAATGGATTCAAATATGCATCCTTATGCAACTCAGCCAGTCTTATCGCATTGATATGACCTAGTCTACAATGCAATAAGAAGTCTTTGTTCATTTCTGAACTATTCCTCTTGTGTGTGTTCTGTATACTTAGAACTGTAATTGATTTAGAACGTTTTTACCGTTATATAATGTACCATACCCAATCAATACTTGATTTAGGAAAAAATTCACAATATTTTTGGTACAAAATAACAGTCGCTCAGAATCATTGTATTACCAGTTGGTAACACTAGGTGATATTCGCCAACTGATTTGGCTGCAATAATTGCACCATCCCTACTACTAGAGACATGTCACCCTTTCCGAGTTCTTTACCTCTCTATAGCCATTGTAACAAATTACATACGTGGGATCCTGATCCGGTATCCAATACCCAGGACGTAGAGAAAACTGAGAAACCATTCTCAGTTACGAACACACCCGAAGACGATGCATCAACATGCTTATTCTTCATTTGGATGGCGTGGGAATCCGGGTATTCCCCTATTCCTTGCTCAGACTTATGACAGTCATAAGAAAAAGCGGAACCTAGCCCAGTATAATAAGCGGGTTCGGTCAATACATCCATATTATTATCTTGATTTAGGCATGTCATTGGTTGCTACCTGGAGAGAGAGAGAGAAGAAAACGCATTAGCGTGCGCTCTTTGCAAGATTAGATTGGTTATTATCTTATCTAATCAGGATGACTCCCATTGTTTTTATCAAATCTTCCTTCAAACCTTAAAAGGTAAGATTAGTCGGGATTAATTACACCCTACAAGTTCGCCAATCGTTCGGCCAGGAAAGTATTGGTACTCCGAGGGAGTCTCCCCATGCTTTTGCATGGAACTAATTAAATAACCTCGTTTCGGTAGGGGCATAACCCTGTTAACACCTTTCTTAGACATCTACTTGATCAGCTAATTGTAAAGTGGAAAACTCTCCCAGGAGTAACATTTACTCGCAGTGGGTATCAGGATCCAACTATCATATATAAGGTATGCAATCTCATTGCAAATTTCAACAATTGAAATTCCCAAAATCTGTTTTTGCCCCTAGCAACTTATGACCTTGGTAATGGTCAACAAATCATAAGCGCTAGCTAAGTTCAACCCGTCATTTCTTGATTGAATTAAATCCACCCGTACGACCCTTGGCTAAGGTCAACAAAGCCATACGACTATCCTAATCCAATCGCAACACATGCTGCAGACAAGCACTAATTAGCTACCGCACACTATGCCTTGGCTATGGTCAACAAACTTAGCACGAATACTAAATAGTACTTATCTGAAATGACGGAGGGCTACAGCTGGTTTTTAAGAAAAACTTTAACGTAATGAACTTGATATCGCTGTATAATCTAGTGATTTGAAAAAGGAGTGTCTTTTGCTAGTTTCGCTAAAGAGGTCACTCCCGTTGAAGGGATCTCGGCTCTTTCTTCATTGAATGAGGTGCTGGATATTCTTCAAGGAATACTACTGTGCAAAGAAAGAACTAGAGAAGCTATAAAAACAAAACCGAGTGAGTTATAGCATTTGCTAGTTTTGCTAAAGAGGTCACTCTCAGTGAAGGGATCTTGGCTCTTACTTCATCGAATGAGGTGCTGGATATTCATCAAGGAATACCACTATGCAAAGCAAGAACTAGAGCTACTTTTTTTAAAATTTCGATTCTACAATATCTTTAGGTTTCTTTTCTTTCATTAATCTCATTAATGAAGTCCCTGTTAGTTATGTATATGCCCTAGAGGCCATTGTTGTACATTTGATGTATATTATAATGGATGCTTGGTTATATATAGAGAAGACTTTCTTGCTCGTCATGATAGTATGCTATTTGGTTTCACTTTATCTTAACATGTTGACTTGTATTGGTTTACTGTTTTACTCTCACATGTTGATAAAGCCCTTAGGATCTGTACTTGACTACTGGGACTATGATGAGATCATACTAGTGGGGCCGCGGTAGTCGATGAGTACATCCTATAACTGTTCCTAGTCGAGGGTATATCGAGACTGGGCATCGATACACCAGAGTAGACTAGCGTATACGCATCTTGACCCATATGATGGGCGATGGATGATCCCATATCCATCGGTGTTAGACATCAGAGATGGTGTACGGGTGCTCAGTGGAGACTGGGTACACTGGACGGACTCGCCGAGAACTCCCAGATGGTGATATACCACACGTCAGATGGCAGTTCTCCGGTGACACAGGTACAGGGTAGTCTGTAGACCCGAGATCGTCATGGAGTCTTGTGTGATTCCCACTGTGCTTTGATTTCCACCTTACCACGTCCAAGAGGACGTGCAAAACGGTGGATTTTGGGTACAGTCCCGAATCACATGGAGGCAATGAGCGATAAGAGGGGATTCGTCTCTCCCGGTATAGGGAGTTGATGTTGTGCTGTGTTCGATTGGCTATAACTGGAAGTCCCTGGCCAGGGCTGATATAGAGATTTACTGGTAAGTGTTACTAGTAGTTTCTCGACCCGTTATGAGCCATTCATCGACACGACTTATCGGTTACTGGGGTCTGACGTATACCACCCCTAGACTTGATATGCGACATATCAGACGAACAGACCGGACTGTACGGGAGTGTTACTGGTTGGATTCACAGGAGAACGCACAGGCTAGCTTGTTGATCTTCTGATCGCTCAATACCTGGGTGGCTGTTACGTTTAGCTGACCGCTTGCAGCTTGTGGGTGTTTGATATGATCATCACCTGCTACCGGCGTATTGACGATTCTTTAGAGTCCTACACAGAGGTTTCTTGGCTCAGGCGAAACAGAGTAGTGGCACATATGTGATATGCGCAGGAGCGAGAATAATGCGATATGGGATACCGTATTATATTCTCGCGATATATGGATATGAACCGGGTCATCGGATCAAGTGTTGATTCGATGAATCGGTACATGATATATTAGTCGGTAATATTCGATATAGCCGGATCGTCGGATCAAGTGTTGATTCGATGATTTAATATATAATAATATATATGATATATTATTATATTAACTAATATTGGCTTGCTTTATTATTTCATTTTCTCAGAGGATGATACATTGATATATATGCGATATATGTTAATTGTATTATTTTCTTTTGTTGCAAATATATAATATATATGTGATATATATTATTGTGACATGATATGATTAATTGTTAAACATGTTTAAGGATGATTAATTGAGGTTAGGTTTTGATTTGGTTTAGTTGCTTCAAGTCGCTTCTAGAAGCATTTTCTTTTGTCATTATGAAGATATTTATGGATGACACATTTATTAACCAAACCAAACCCTAACTATAGTTGATTCTCTACTCTTTCTTATCCATTCATCCTTGACCATGGTTACAATTCAATCATATGATTCTTTCTATTCATCACAAAAGGTTTTTAATCTCATTTTATTCTTTATCCATTATCTTCTTCTTCTTCTCTCTTGAAGAAGCTCTCTTGAAAATTCTTATGTGATGAAAGATTATGAGAAAATGATATAAAAAGAAAGCAAAATCACTACTCTCTCATCCTCATCTCATCTAGCCCTTGGGATTAGGGTGTTCTTCTCTTTTGAGTGAGATAGCTTGAGTCGAAGCAACTTCAAGGTAGATCATCGTAGATTTGGATTACGACAAGCTAGAATGGATCGTTCGAGTCGTGGAGCCTCTCATGAGTCCGGGAGATCGTGGATCGCGGCAAAGGGACTTCTACTCGGAGCTTGTGAAGTGAAGGAGCGGACTACAAAGGTTGTAATCCCTCACACTTAGATAAAAGTTATCTTATTGCATATTAAACCCTAATAATCTAGCAAAGATCCCGGCTTTGGGTTGTTCGGCACGTCTAAAATTTGATCCGGGCATGTTTGATGCCTTATGAACCTTCACAAGAGTGCCTAGGAACCCTACAGTGGTATCAGAGCCTAGCTAGAGCATTAGGCGATGTGTTTACGAAGTTAAAACTCCGATCGAACCCGAAACGGACAAAATGGACCTCTCTCTGGAATTTTTTTAAATTTTGGGTTTTTTCAGAATTAAAAATGTGTAAAAAAATCAGTAGGTAATTCTAAGAATTACCATGAAACACGTGCCCACAATTCGACCAACAGAGCGCGGTTCCGCGGCAGAAAGGGGGTTCGCGCGGCGCTTGCGCGGCGGCACTGTTGAATTGGGACACGTGGCTTCATGGTATTGCTCGTAGTTACTTGCTGAGTATTCTGGATATTTTTAATCTGTCTCAGGTGTTTATAAAATCTGGGGTTTATTTTGTAATCGTAGATTCGATCGGAATATTTAAATTCGTATTTCTTTCCGGATATTTAGAAACTGTTAAACTGGTTGAACGGATATCATTAACCCACTTTATTCCGGCACGGCAAACTTTCAAGCGTTGAATTTTTATTGGGTTTAAATCTTTCGGAAAATTGTACAAGTTAAGCGGTGGACCCTCTAGAAGACAACAAACCTTAACTCGATTATGTGACCGTCTTGAACTGCCTTTTGAACCTTCGGGTTTGGGGCAGTACGGCGTGCCACATGTGAGGCGTTGGCTTGACCCTTCTACGGCTGGATCACTGGTACTGTGACATATTCTGGGATTATTTGAACTCCGCTCAAGAGTTGAGCACTTCGGGAAATTTTGGGTGTTTGATTATCTGTTCAAATAGTTTAATACCGTATATTTATCTGGAATGTGATACAATATGTGGAATTCATAGAGTTAGGCATGAAATACGAAGTATGTGATATTTCGGATTTACGATGTCTAAAGTGATTGTGGATTCCAAATATTGTAGTTTTACACTTTCTTTTCTGTGACCGTAAGCGTAGTATGTGGTGTATCGCCGGCTTCGTTGCTATACATCAACGACAATCGGGATACGCATACTTGCTTACGTTGATGATATAAGATATTATGTGTTGCTGTGATATGTTATATTGGATCGTCGCGATCAGAATAGCCGGGGGTTTTATGTGAGATGAGGGTTTTTATTTTCATTCATGTAAAATTCATTTGTAATGTAATATTCTTTAATTTGGGGCACTTCCAGGTTGCGGTTGCTGTCACCAGTGTATATTATTTACTTTTCCGCATTAGGTAGACCCAAGGTGGGGAGCACAAGTGACCGGGTTCTAGGGTCCAGTGGGAGGCCATCTCGAGGAGTCGAGACCGGGTCTCCTAACCCTAGAATTGGCAGTGTTACTTGCCGCTCTCGTAGGGGTCTTGGGATGTGGGTTTGGCTATTCGTCGCGACCGTGGAATCCGTGTTTTATACAGGCTCGTATTGAAAACACGGACGTCCTAGTATATCCAATATTTCATATATGTTCTTCTGCTGCAATGTTCTGTGATGAGATCATATTACTACCTGAGACGAGTGCTTATACTATATATATATGATGATATATAAATATTACTGCTTTCGTTTCTTCTGTGATGCTTAGGAAGCATAAGCTGATGGGATTTTTATTAATGAGATTAATAAAAGAAAAGAAACCTAAAGATGTTGTAGAATCAAAAACTTAATAAAAAGGGTAGTTACAGTTTTGCTTTGCACAGTGATATATGCGATATATCCTGCACCTTATTCGATGAGGAAAGGACCGAGATCCCTTCACCGGGAGTGACTCCTTTAGCAAAACTGGCAGATGCTACAAAACGCGGTTTGTCTTTTGATTGCTTTTAGTGTTTTGCTTTGCACAGCGGTATATATGATATATCCTGCACCTTATTCGATGAGGAAAGGGCCGACGATCCCTTCACCGGGAGTGACCCCTTTAGCGAAACTAAGAAAAGCCTCAAAACACTCCTTTTCAAAATTACTCGATTCTACGACGATATCAAGTTCATTACGCTCAGGGTTTTCTGAAAAACCTGCGTAGCCCTCCGTCATTTCAGATAAAGACTAGTTAGTATTCATGCTACGTTTGTTGACCTCCGTCAAGGCGTAGTGTGCGGTAGCTGATTAGTATTTACCTGCTTATGCATATGATGCAGATTGGATTAGGGTAGTCGTACGGCCTTGTTGACCTCCGTCAAGGGTCGTGCGGGTGGGTTTAATTCAATCAAGAAATGACAGGTTGAACTTGACTAGTAGCCTATGGTTTGTTGACCTCCGTCAAGGTCATAGGACACTAGGGGCAAAAGTTTTATCGGGAATTTCAAGTGTTGAAATTTGCAATGAGATTGCATACCTCCTATGAGATAGTTGGATCCCGATACCCACTGCGAGTAAGAGTTACTCCTGGGAGAGTTTTACACAGGACAATTAGTCATTCAAGTAGGTGTCTAGAAAAGTGTTAACGAGGTTACGCCTCTGGGAAAACGAGGTTTACTAATTAGGTCCGTGCGAAAGCACGGGGAACCTCCCTCAAAGTACCGACACTGATCTGGCTGAAAGATTGACGAAATTGTAGGGTGTAATTAATCCCGGCTAATCTTACCTTTTAGGGTTTTAAGGTAGATTTGATAAAACCAGTGGGAGACATCCTGATTAGATAAGATAATAACCAATCTAATCTTGCAAGAGCATACGCTAAAGTGTTTTCTTCTCTCTCTCTCCAGGTAGCGACCATTTCAGGCCATAATCAAGATAATAATATGGATATATTGACTGAACCTAATTATTGTACTGAGCAAGGGAACGTTGAACCCGTTCTTTCTTATAAGAGTTATAAGATTGAACAGGAAACAGGAGAATATCTAGATTCTCACGCCGCCCAAAAGAACATGCATGTTGATGCATCTTCTTCAGGTGTGTTAGTTATTGAGAACTGTTTCTCAGTTCACCCTACGTCCTGGGTATTAGATACCGGATCAGGATCCCACATATGTAAACAGTTACATGGGCTACGTAAAGGTAGAGAACTGGGAAAAGGTGATCATTCCGTTCAAGTAGGGAACGGTGCAAGTATTGTAGCCAAAGCAGTTGGCGAATATCACCATGTATTACCAAGTCGTAATACACTGATTCTGAATGAGTGTTATTATATACCGAACATGATGTGCAACATTATATCAGTTTCTTTGTTGAGTAAAGAGGGATATAATTTTGTAGTACAGGATAATGTTATGAACATATTCCTAGATCAAAAGTTGATTGCATCAGGCTCGTTACATAATGGCATATTCATTCTAAATCAAAATACAGTCCTCAATATACAAAACACACACAAGAGGAAAAGTTCAGATATGAACGAATCCTACTTGTGGCATTGTAGACTTGGACATATCAATGCGACACGACTGGCTAAGTTACATAAAGATGGTTATTTGAATCCGTTCGAATTATCATCTTATGATACTTGCCATTCATGCCTCAAAGGAAAAATGACCAAAGCTCCGTTTAGTGGACACGGAGAAAGAGTTACCGAACTCTTAGGACTGGTACATAGTGATGTATGCGGTCCCATGTCTACGCATGCCAGGAACGGTTCTTCCTACTTCATTACATTCACTTACGATCTCTCAAGATTCGGATATGTGTTCCTAATGAAACACAAGTCTGAAGCTTTTGAGAAATTCAAAGAATATAAGCACGAAGTAGAGAACCAAACGGGCAAAAGTATTAAGATTCTTCGATCTGATCGAGGAGGTGAATACTTAAGCGGTGAGTTCCTAGATTATCTAAAAGAGAATGGGATTCTCTCTCAGCTTACTCCTCCTTATACACCACAGCACAACGGTGTATCGGAGTGGAGGAATCGCACCCTATTAGATATGGTGCGCTCGATGATGAGCACTGCTGAGTTACCTATTTCCTTCTGGGGGTATGCGCTTGAGACAGCAGCATACATACTGAATAAAGTTCCTACCAAATCTGTGCCTACCACCCCATATGAGATATGGGAAGGGAAGAGACCATATCTTAATTTTGTTAAGATATGGGGTTGCCGGGCTTATGTCAAAAGACGGAACCCGGACAAACTCGAGGCAAGATCTGTTTTATGTAAGTTTATTGGATATCCCAAGCATTCGCGAGGGTATATTTTCTACCACAGTGAGGAACAAAGAGTGTTTGTTGCTCAACACGCCACCTTTTTAGAAAAGGAATTTCTTGCAAAAGAGATTAGTGGCTCTGAGGTAGAACTGGAAGAAGTTCCAGCAGAACAAACTACAACAGATGATTTAGTGGAACCAGAGGATTCAGTAGTACCCGACGAACCGCAGCCTCTCCGCAGATCTAGTAGGGTTTCTCATCCACCTGAGAGATACTACGGTTTTCTCATTGATGGTGGAAGCGAGGACTGCATCATGGATGATGATGAACCGACTAGTTTCGAGCAGGCCATCACGAGTAGTGACTCTGTGAAATGGCTGGATGCAATGCGATCTGAGATGGAATCCATGTACACCAACAAAGTATGGACTTTGGAAAATGCTCCTGAAGGGGTAAAACCCATTGGGAGCAAGTGGATCTTTAAAAAGAAATTTGGTGTAGATGGAAAAGTGGAGACTTTCAAAGCTAGACTTGTAGCAAAGGGTTTTCGTCAACGTCCAGGTGTGGATTATGACGAAACCTTTTCTCCAGTAGCTATGCTTAAGTCCATCCGGATCTTACTTGCCATTGCTGCATACCATGACTACGAAATCTGGCAAATGGATGTTAAGACCGCCTTTCTAAACGGTGATTTAGAAGAGTGCGTGTACATGACTCAGCCAGAGGGCTTCGTAGATAGTGGGAGCAGCGGAAAGGTGTGCAAGCTGCTTAAATCCATTTATGGGTTAAAGCAAGCATCGCGGAGTTGGAACATCTGTTTTGATGTTGTAGTCAAAGAGTTTGACTTCATAAAAAATATAGATGAACCTTGTATCTATAAGAAGGTGGCAGAGGGTAAGGTAGTCTTCCTCGTATTGTACGTGGATGACATACTCTTGATAGGAAATGATATTCCTATGCTGCAATCAGTCAAGCTCTTCTTATCACAGAGATTCTCAATGAAAGATCTAGGTGATGCCTCCTGCATATTGGGAATCATGATCTATAGAGATAGATCTAAACGGATACTGGGATTGTCCCAATCCAGGTACATTGACACCATACTAAAGAGGTTTAGTATGGAAGAATCCAAACGTGGGAATCAGCCCACGATATCTGGACTCACTCTCTCCAAAGAGATGTCTCCAAAGACTGATTTGGAGAGAGCTCGCATGCAAGGGATACCCTATGCTTCGGCAGTAGGCTCTATCATGTATGCGATGCTATGTACCAGACCCGATGTAGCATATTCACTAAGTGTAGTGAGTCGGTATCAAGCAGATCCTGGAGAGAGTCATTGGACAGCAGTGAAGAACATTCTCAAGTACTTGCGAAGGACTAAGGAGATGTTCTTGGTGTATGGTAACGGAGAACTCCAGGTGGAGTCCTTTACCGATTCCAGCTTCCAAAGTGATAAGGACGACTCTAAGTCGCATTCGGGTTTTGTCTTTACCCTCAATGGAGGGGCGGTATGTTGGAAGAGTTCCAAACAGGATACCGTTGCAGACTCAACGATGGAGGCTGAATACATCGCTGCCAACGATGCTGCCAAAGAGGCTGTCTGGATCAAGAAGTTCATTAGTGAACTTGGTGTGGTTCCATCCATTGAGCATCCAATACCTCTGTATTGCGATAACAATGGAGCTGTGGCTTTGGCCAAGGAACCCAGGTCCCATCAGAAGTCCAGACATATTCTGAGGCGGTATCACCTGATCAGGGAGATAGTTGATCGCCGGGAGATCGAGGTCAGGAGAGTAGATACGAAGGACAACACTGCGGATCCATTCACGAAGGCTATTCCCCAGATACAGTTTGAGAGATTATTCGGGATGCTAGGTATGAGATACTACAGCAGCTGGCCTTAGTGCAAGTGGGAGATTGTTAGTTATGTATATGCCCTAGAGGCCATTGTTGTACATTTGATGTATATTATAATGGATGCTTGGTTATATATAGAGAAGACTTTCTTGCTCGTCATGATAGTATGCTATTTGGTTTCACTTTATCTTAACATGTTGACTTGTATTGGTTTACTGTTTTACTCTCACATGTTGATAAAGCCCTTAGGATCTGTACTCGACTACTGGGACTATGATGAGATCATACTAGTGGGGCCGCGGTAGTCGATGAGTACATCCTATAACTGTTCCTAGTCGAGGGTATATCGAGACTGGGCATCGATACACCAGAGTAGACTAGCGTATACGCATCTTGACCCATATGATGGGCGATGGATGATCCCATATCCATCGGTGTTAGACATCAGAGATGGTGTACGGGTGCTCAGTGGAGACTGGGTACACTGGACGGACTCGCCGAGAACTCCCAGATGGTGATATACCACACGTCAGATGGCAGTTCTCCGGTGACACAGGTACAGGGTAGTCTGTAGACCCGAGATCGTCATGGAGTCTTGTGTGATTCCCACTGTGCTTTGATTTCCACCTTACCACGTCCAAGAGGACGTGCAAAACGGTGGCTTTTGGGTACAGTCCCGAATCACATGGAGGCAATGAGCGATAGGAGGGGATTCGTCTCTCCCGGTATAGGGAGTTGATGTTGTGCTGTGTTCGATTGGCTATAACTGGAAGTCCCTGGCCAGGGCTGATATAGAGATTTACTGGTAAGTGTTACTAGTAGTTTCTCGACCCGTTATGAGCCATACATCGACACGACTTATCGGTTACTGGGGTCTGACGTATACCACCCCTAGACTTGATATGCGACATATCAGACGAACAGACCGGACTGTACGGGAGTGTTACTGGTTGGATTCACAGGAGAACGCACAGGCTAGCTTGTTGATCTTCTGATCGCTCAATACCTGGGTGGCTGTTACGTTTAGCTGACCGCTTGCAGCTTGTGGGTGTTTGATATGATCATCACCTGCTACCGGCGTATTGACGATTCTTTAGAGTCCTACACAGAGGTTTCTTGGCTCAGGCGAAACAGAGTAGTGGCACATATGTGATATGCGCAGGAGCGAGAATAATGCGATATGGGATACCGTATTATATTCTCGCGATATATGGATATGAACCGGGTCATCGGATCAAGTGTTGATTCGATGAATCGGTACATGATATATTAGTCGGTAATATTCGATATAGCCGGATCGTCGGATCAAGTGTTGATTCGATGATTTAATATATAATAATATATATGATATATTATTATATTAACTAATATTGGCTTGCTTTATTATTTCATTTTCTCAGAGGATGATACATTGATATATATGCGATATATGTTAATTGTATTATTTTCTTTTGTTGCAAATATATAATATATATGTGATATATATTATTGTGACATGATATGATTAATTGTTAAACATGTTTAAGGATGATTAATTGAGGTTAGGTTTTGATTTGGTTTAGTTGCTTCAAGTCGCTTCTAGAAGCATTTTCTTTTGTCATTATGAAGATATTTATGGATGACACATTTATTAACCAAACCAAACCCTAACTATAGTTGATTCTCTACTCTTTCTTATCCATTCATCCTTGACCATGGTTACAATTCAATCATATGATTCTTTCTATTCATCACAAAAGGTTTTTAATCTCATTTTATTCTTTATCCATTATCTTCTTCTTCTTCTCTCTTGAAGAAGCTCTCTTGAAAATTCTTATGTGATGAAAGATTATGAGAAAATGATATAAAAAGAAAGCAAAATCACTACTCTCTCATCCTCATCTCATCTAGCCCTTGGGATTAGGGTGTTCTTCTCTTTTGAGTGAGATAGCTTGAGTCGAAGCAACTTCAAGGTAGATCATCGTAGATTTGGATTACGACAAGCTAGAATGGATCGTTCGAGTCGTGGAGCCTCTCATGAGTCCGGGAGATCGTGGATCGCGGCAAAGGGACTTCTACTCGGAGCTTGTGAAGTGAAGGAGCGGACTACAAAGGTTGTAATCCCTCACACTTAGATAAAAGTTATCTTATTGCATATTAAACCCTAATAATCTAGCAAAGATCCCGGCTTTGGGTTGTTCGGCACGTCTAAAATTTGATCCGGGCATGTTTGATGCCTTATGAACCTTCACAAGAGTGCCTAGGAACCCTACAGTCCCATCATTTAATGTTTCCTAAACATCACAGAAAATGAAACGAAAATAGAATGTACGCTTATGCCATCCGCATTCGCTACGGGGCCCCGTCATTCACCGTTAGGTTACTTAACTAATGGCAGAGCGGGGCTGGACTAGCGCGGGTGCAAAATATAAGCAACGTTTATTATATATCATATATATATAGCATTCGTCTCACGCAGTTATATGATCACATCACAAAACCAGGCAGCAGAAGCAACATATGAAATATTGGATATACTAGGAGGTCCGTGTTTTAAATTCAGCCAGTAATGTAAAACATGGATTCCACAGTCATGATGAATAACCAAACCCACATCCCTAGACCCCTACTAGAGCGGTAAGTAACCCTGCCAATTCTAGTGTTAGGAGTCCCGGTCTCGACTTCTCGAGATGGTCTCCCACTGGACTCTAGAACCCGGTTACTTGTGCTCCCCGCCTTGGGTCTATCCTAATGCGGAAAAGTAAATAATATACATCAGTGGTGACATCATCCTCAACCCGGAAGTGTCCCAATAAAAGAATATTACATACAAATTTTACATGAATGAAAATGAAAAACTCCCATCTTATGCAAAACCCCGGCTATTCAATCACGACGATCCAATAAAACATATCACAACAACATATAACATCACATATCATCAACGTAAATAAATATGCGTATCCCAAAAGTAGTTGACATATAGCAACGAGATCGGGATACCCTACATATTACACTTACGGTCGCAGATAAGAAATGAAAAACTACAATAATTAGAATCCGCATATCCTTAGACATCATAAATCCGGAATATCTCATATTTCGGATATCATGCCTAACTTATAAACCTTGCATTTTAGTCTCAAATTGAAAACTCTTTTCAATAAGCTGTCAAATAATTCAACAAGATTCCAGACTAAGCCATCGCGTACTATACGCAATTGCGACGGAGTTTTGATCCGAATCAAAACTCCATGGCAATCGATAAAACGAGACTAAAAGGCTAGATTTACAATGTACTAACTAGTTTTCACAAAACTAATTATAGTGGATTCCAAATATTGTATCACATAACTTCATCATCTATACGACGCTAAACATTTCGATCGATTTCTCAAACACCCACAAATACCAGAGACCTCAACAACTTGAGCATCATTAAAAACATCCAGAAAGTGCCAAATATAACAATGGATCAACACAAGAAAAATAATCCCTTAACTCCCCAAAATTGCGGCGGAACCGCGGCCAAACATGGGTTTGGGCCTCGGTTCCGCAGCTCTTTGGAGGAGTTAGGGCTTGAATTTTCTTGGGATCCATTAAAAAGTCTGCACATTTTTCTGGATATTTTTAATCACAAAAATTCCAACTTTTGAAAAATCGACAGAAAGTAGTAAAATTTGCGGTTTTGAAAACTGATCGAACACTTTAACGTCAAAGACCTACCCTAATGTTCTAGCCTGGCTCTGATACCATGAAAGTGTTTGCTTGCTCCGCGACGGGGTTTAAACGGGAATCACACATGCAATTTTAAAAATTTCGGGTGCTAACGAACACTAACCAAGATCTTAACTAGAATATTCGGGTTTACTATGATGATATCAACTAAACTATAAGAAGTGAAAGAGATTATACCCTCGTAGATCGAGTCTTTCACTTCACAAGCTCCGGGTTGTAGTCCATGCGACTCCACTAGGCTCCACTTGGAATTTGATCGAGCTTGCTCCGAAAACCTTCATGCTAAAGATGATCCACCCGAAGCTCCGCAATCCAAGCTACCTCTTCACTAAACACTTTGGTGAAGGAAACACGCTATGCTAATCAAGTGTAAGATGGTGAAGTAGGGGTTTTGTTTAGCTCACTAGGCTACTCACAAGCTCAAGGTTTCACAATACATGTGAGGGATTTGAGCTTGGAGGTTTGAGGAGGAAGATGATGGGAGGTAGAGAGCAACTCAAGAGGGAAAGCACAAAAAATGATCAACCCTTGAAGAAATGAAGTGAAGGATGGCTTATCAATTCTCACAATAATTGGAGCATCCAATATCCATATATAAACAAAAGCAACCATGCCTCAATAGTGAGTCAAGACCAATAGAATAATGATAAAAGCCATGCTCCTCATTTCCACCTTTTTTTTTCTATTTTCTAAAAATCGAAAATCCATGCCATGCTTCATTTTAATATATATATATATTATGAAGAATAATTAGTGAGCTAATGATATTAGTTAATATATAATTATATCAAATATAATATATATCAAATTATCAAATCAACACTTGATTTAATAATCCGGTTATATCACATATAATCGACTAATATCATTTATCTGTATATCACATTATCAAATCAACACTTGATTCAATAATCCGGTTATATCTCATATAACCTAATTGATAACAAATAACTGCCAGATTATAATACGGTATCACATAATCGTATTTAATCAGGTCCCCCGCACATATCAGCATATGTGCTTTACTTCGTTTCGCTTGAACCAGAAAATTTCTGTGCAGTACTCTAAAGACTCGTCAATACGCCAGCAGTAGGTGATGATCACATCAGTCACCCATGAGTTGTCAGCGGTACTAGCTGGACGTAACGGCTACCCAGGTATTGAGCGATTAGAAGATCAACAAGGAAGCTTGTCCAAACTCCCATGAAGCCTATAAGTAACACTTACCATACAGTCCGGTATCTTCGTCTGATATGTCGCATATCAAGTCTAGGGGTGGTAACGTCAGACCCCAGTAACTTGATAAGTCATGCCGATGTATGGCTCATAACGGTTCGAGAAACTACTGGTAACTCTTACCAGTAAATCTCATCAGCAGCCTCCAGTTATAGCCAATCGAGCACAACGCAACATCAACTCCTAATATCGGAAGAGACGAAACCCCTCCTATCACTCATTGCCTCCATGTGACAGGAGACTGTACCCAAAATCCATCTGTTTGCCCGACTCCTTTGAGCCGTGGTAGGGAGCAAATCAAAGCATAGTGGGAGCCACACAAGACTCTATGACGATCTCGGGTTTACAGACTAATCTGTACCAGTGTCACCAGAGAACTGCTATTTGACGATAGGTATAGTAGCAACTAGGAGTTCTCGGTGAGTCCTGTTCGGTGTACCCATTATCTAATGAGCACCTGTGTACAATCTTTGATGTCAAACACCAATGGATATGGGATCAACCATCTCCCCCATACAGGGTCAAGAAACATACACACTAGTCTACTCTGGAATATCGATGCCCTGTCTCGACATACCTTCAACTAGGAACAATTAAAGGATGTGCTTGTGGACTACCCAGGTCCCAGTAGTATGATCCGCATCATAGTCCTTGTAGTCAAGCCTACATCCTAAGGGCTTTATCAATATGTATATGTGAGACAATATAATAATACCGGTGAACATGTTAAGATAAAGGCAACCATATAGCAAATTATCATGTCGAGCAAGAAAGTCCTCTATATATATGTCCAAGCATCCACTATAATATACATCAATGTACAATAATGGCCTCTAGGGCATACATATCCCTAACACGTACGGGAGTTCGATTGAATACGTGTATTTTATACACGCAATTTAATCGAAAGCTTTGATAATACTAGCAGGTTTGAAAGATAGCCAGGATGATCACATATGTGAGCTAGTATTATATCTCTCATTTTCTCTCTTTTGGGTATGTGTATTTTGATACGAATACGGTATTTATACGAAAATGAGTATTTATATAAATATGGGTATTTGTATCTTAATACGAAAACAAGTATTTTTATCTCGATACGGATATGAGTATTCGTATTTTGATACGAATACGGTATTCGTATTTGTAGCATATATGGGTGTATGTACATATTTGTGTGTGTGTGTGTGTGTGTCTGTCTTAATACACTCTTCTTCCTTTTCTATTTGGAAGCTACTTGATGTGTGTAGCCTGATGACTCATGAGGTGAGTCACACATAAGGATAAGATAAAGAGAGAGGGATTTATGGCTAAGAATTTATCCTATACAATTATCCTCTCCTCTCTCTTCTTCTTTTTTTTGAGCTTCCATTTTTGAGAGGAAATTTGACAAAGAGGGAAAACTTGAGATTTTCACCACTACATCAATCTCACCATCTTTTCTTAGCAAGCTAAGTTAGTGAGTTGCTTCACTTGATATTGGATGTGAAGCTAAAGTTTGGATTAGATTCTCTCGGATGGATCATCTACGATGAGGAAGATCGGTGTGCAAGCTTATTCCCGATGACTTCAGAGCCGAACTAGAGTCCATAGAGTGGTGTAGGTGTGACATTTCAGAAAATATAAAATATTATTTTTGGAATTTAATAGTAAAATAATATATTTAGCGAAAACTACCCGATTTTCGAAATTGGGGTTTTCGTAAAAAGGTATAAATATATACCAATAATTGTGAATTAATTGGAGATTAAAATGATTTATTCATTTAAAATTATATTGATCGGATTTGGCATTTTTATAATTAATTATATGCAGTTTAAATAAAAACCCGATTAGTGCACTGCTAATCGCGATTAAGCCAAATCCGTGTTTCTACAGTTTTGCATGGCTAGTGCACCATGACATGTTACATGTTGTTTCATTTGTATTTGTTAATATTTGGTTTTTGAAAAGAAAAGAAAAAGGAAGCAAAAAGACAAAACAATGGGTATTATTGAGAGGGTGAGAATAAGAGAGAGTGAGGGTAAGGAAAGGAGTTAGAATAAGAGAGAGGGAGAGACTGGGCAGCCACCATTATTCACCCCCTTTATTTTCCTTCATCTTCCTCAACTCATCTCCCTCCACCTCCATCCCCAAATATCACCTCCAAATGTTCATCAAAACCCTAAACCCCTTTCATTAAAAATGATCCCCACATCACCTTCATCATTTTGGACCCATCAAAGTTGGATTTTGAAGACTTTGGGAAGCTAGGGTTTTTCTTGAGTTGCCCAAATGAGGTATAATTCCTTTCATTTAGCTTAGTTTTTAGTTTCTTGCATCCTAGTTTAGTTTAGATTGTGATTTGGTTAGGGTATGTGATGTTTGGAAAATTCAAGAAAAGGGTTGGGTGATTATGTGGACTTATGACCTGTAGTGGGTGTCTACAAGACCTTAGTGATGCTTTTGCTGGCCTAGACCGGATACTAGAACCCAAAAACAGAACTTAGAATTTTCCCGACGTCGATATTTGACAGTTGGTGAGTGTATCTGGGAATCTGGGATGACCCGAGACCATTATAAAATAAGTTCCCCTGACTATGAGACGAGCAGACAACCTAGAAGTATCACCTGAAACTTGAGCCCCTATGCTTCTAATCTGGCCGCAGATTTATTCATTGTGGCCGCAAATTGTGGCCACATCGGAGTGGAATTGGATGATTTTTGGTCAGTAGTTTTGTTATCTTATATCTAGAGCAACCCAATATGCAAAATGTTCTGTTTTGACCTAGGGTAATCTGGGAGTGATTTCCTTCGTCGCTGAATTTGGTTTTCCGATTTCTGAACTTGGGTTTTGGTATTTGATATTGTATTGGTTCGTTTGATTTTTGTACGTCAACGACGAGGGTTGTTTGGTTGTTTTTGCATGCGTAGGCTATAGGTTCTAACCTATGAGCGCACCGTGTGCCGTTTTGGTTCTCCGGACTTGATATTAATGGTATTGCGATAAGTGTTGATATTGTAGGTACCTTCGCGTAGATTCCAAGACGACGGAATATGGCGTCATCGACTTCGGCAAGCAAGGATCAAAGTGAGTAGATCTATATCTACGTGGGAAGTCGGGTGGATTGCATATAGCACCCCCGAAAATTATAAATGGAAACCGATCTATAAGATACAGTCGTAGAAACCTAGATTACAAAACTAGGGACATGGTTAAAAAGGATAGTTAGAGATGATAGGAATGTTTGAATATATGTATTGAGATACGAGATGAAATCTTAGGGATATGAAAAGTGAATGTGAATCACGACTTATAAATTGTAGTTTCACTAGAATATGTATGAGTTTTAGAGTAGCATGGCATTTGATATATAAGGTAGAATGTATATATAAAATTGACTTGATGAATGATGACTTAATGCGATGAAGAGGATATACGATGTGATATGATGACTTGATTAATATGTTGATATACAGATGCGAGCCGATTGAGATGATTGATACCTTTGCCAGTCCCCTGATATGAGATTGTTATGGATGTGACCTGGGATATAGGTATACAGATATACACAATATTGTGAATCTTGAATGATAGGTCGTACGTGACGTCAGGTCCGTACCCTCATTGTCATATAGGTTGACAGGATCCCTAATTGTTTAATACCGCCATACGACGGATACCGTACGCGATGAGTTGTACTTGATGATTGATCCATACCCTTGACTAGAGGATGCCGTACTATGATTTACCGTACGTGATGTTGTGAGGCTGGATGCCGATTGATAGATTCACCGACTCGGTCATGTTAGATACGTATACCTTATAGTATTTAGCTGACGATTTACTTTATGCTACATTCATGCTATTCTCATTGCATTAAATATACCTGTGCTAGTACACCTACACCATTATCGATGATGCGCATATTACACTTACACAGATTGGTCGGCTCACACACTTCATCATCGATAATTGCTATGTCACACATAGTATAACTGCCGCATCATGATATGATTCCTTGCATAATTTACTTGCTATAGTTACATATACACCTTTATACGATGTTGCATTTGACTTTGGAGAAATTGGGAACCGCAGGATATATTTTAAAACTGGATTCATTTAAAAGAGCGGTTTTCCCTTGATATGTGCATATTACTGTGTTAGGTCCACGTTACCTCTCCCGGTACTTTCGGGGTTGCGGAAACGGTAAAACAAATTTTTTTTCTAGACTTGGTAACATGGACCGTAAAAGCCGGATTTTTGCTAAACTACACACTAGCATCCTAACTAGAGGTTTATCTACTCGGTTAGGGGTTATACCTCAACTTGAACTCCTTCTCTTCTTGTTGTTCTTCTTCTTGCTTGCTCTTTGTAGTAGTTTGAATGGCTTCCCCTCCTCGTCTCCTCTTTACCGAAGA